>OW028651.1:0-2500000 GCA_932294365.1 Diachrysia chrysitis | reverse complement strand
AGCTGTGTTGGTTGTTACGGTATGTCTATATCATATTTTTATCTTTTATTTTGTTTTATTTTTTGTAATATTGTATGTTCCTGTATCGTTTTTTGCAGATCCAACGTTTGTTGGTTTAAGTAAATGTGTTCGAATTTTCTGTTGGCTTTTGTGCCTTTTTGTCGTTCTTTTTATGTACTTATACATAAAAATATAATATATTGGTTATATTTTTCCCTTGAAGGTAACTGTTTATAAATTTTCAATTTGGGCGAAGACATTCTTAGCTTATTTTACAAAATAATTTTTATTAAGTAATTCGATAAACGAACATAACTGACTAAATGAAACCTCATAAATACAATTGTCATTGGTAATATAAGGACATATTTGTACGACACAGTGGTATAATTACGTAAATGGATACTAATAATAGATTTGATTGTCAATTTACCGTTTTTTTTTGTACCTCAGTGTTTTTTTTACAGTATTGTTGATTGAAATAACCTCATTATTCTAAGCCGACATAAAGAAAAAATAAAAAACTGTCCTATTTTTTTTTGTATTAACATGAAATCTATTTTTGATTTTTAGACTTCTTTCTTTTCTTATACTTTACAGTGAATTGTATTTGAACAAAAACAGGTATATATGAAAAAAAAATGTATATTAATGTCGGTCTTTTTTAATACAATACCTTTAAACAATTGTAGCCATATTATTATCCTTTCAGTGGCGTATACCTAAATATACTTCTGAAGGAAAATTTACTCAAATTATGTTTGACGTCATTTCTTTGGAACTGCTATGATTAAACAACCCACTCATTTTATTTAGATTGTACCATGAGTAGGACCAATTAGTCAACAACAAGGTATTAATTTTAATGTTGGCAGACAAATATGAATGCTTTTATAAAAATACATCATATTATTGTTAACGTCCAATCTCGTGAACGATTTCAGTTTCTCCAATAGCTTATTTTATGTTTCCATAAAAGAATAAACTGGGACAAATGGAATTTTCATGTCCGGTAACAAATGATTTGGTTTTCTTATAGTTATAAAAATAAAGTCTATATTGGTTTGAATAAAATGTTGTCTGTATAAGTGCTACATGGGATATATTATGGTGAACTATTGTGCTTTATTTTGGTATTATGTAGGGTTAATATTTTAAAGTTTTCTCTAACAATAAGGCCGCCTGTACACGGACTGCTCGAGCAGTTAGCCAGTGATCAACGCACATGTACTGCGCGGGGTGTCGACTGCTGTCGCAGGTCACGAGCGACTCCCGCCTGCTTGCTTTTTGTTTTGTCAAGCAGTCAAACTGCTTCAAGCAGTCCGTTTGCGGGTTGCCTAATTATTTTTAGCTTAGTCTGTCTTACTTTATCTCATTATACTAATGTATAGCCATAAGAAAACACTATGCTGCACTACGTAAAATTACTATAACTAAAACTATTTAATCAAACACTGGCTGTCCCCGGCGACTTAGTCCGCGTGTTCTAGTTTCAACGGTTATTCATTTTTGCAACATTTTTCATTTATTTAATGTTATATACCTTATAGGCTTCCTCAATAAATGGGCTATCCAACTCTGAAATAATTTTTTGTACCAATCGGACCAGTAGTTCCTGAGATGAGCGCGTTCAAACAAATAAACAAACAAACTCTTCAGCTTTATATATTATTAGTATATAGATTTATATAAGGTAGGTACACAGAATTCGTATTTTAATATAACCGAATTCATCATACCTTTATCGACGTGTACTACAAAAGCAAGAAGCTCTACAAACAAGACCGAGCCTCATTTCGAGATACCTCAAAGCACTCGTACCACAATAAATCAATTTCTCTTGTCCACTGAAACAGAAACGGTAAATGACGTCACAAGCTTTTGTTGGTAATAATACTGATATATTGAGCCTTTTGATACGACGTTGATTTAATACGGTGTACGAACAATGAATTAATATCTCATTTTGTTGACTTGGTTATGTTTACTGTGAATGTGGATCGAGAATAACGTTTTATTCAAGTTGATGAGTTTGGTCTAACAAGGTGAAGTATAAGTAAGAGTGTAGTTATTAATAATAATAATAATATCTTGGGGCAACTTACACACGGTCATCTGATCCCAAACTAGGCAGAGCCTGTATTATGGCAACCAGACACCTGATAAACATACTTATATATTTCTAAATACATACATAGTATAGATAAAATACACCCAGACACAGAACAAATGATCGTGCTCATCACACAAAGATTTGTCCTGGGTGGGAATCGAACCCACGACCTCCGGTTTAGCAGTCAGGGTCACTAACCACTTGAAAAACTGGCCAGTCAATATATAGTTCAATACTAACAGAGTGGAATACTACTAATTATGTATGCATGCTAATATTATAACAGCAAGTACAACAGTACAAGTAACAGTAAGTATATCTGCATGTCGCTAATATTTTCACGGCTACCGATTTTGATGAAACTTTGTATGGAGTTAACTTGGATCTTAAGAAAGGATATAGCTACTGTTTGTTACCACGTTAACCGTCACCTACGCGGGTGGAATCGCGGGCAAAAACTAGTGTCTCATATAAAACTCAAGATTCGTTCCACTTGCTGTTTCCCGCGGCTCCGTCCGCGTGGATGTCGGTTATCGCAGCAAAAAGTATCCTATGTCCTTTCTCAAGCTCTAGATTATCTGTATACCAAATTGCTCAATCAAAGTCATTAAAATTTCCATAACCCGACGATTCATTAATATAATTGATTACACATAAATATAAAAGGGAACTGACTTCAGTGAAATTTATATGGGTAGTTCGTTAGAAATTACATTGTAGTTTTTTTTGTGTTTTCCTTCCTCTGAGGTATACCTATCAATGGATGACATTTTTTTTTAAAACGATTCACTGTTACCTAATATATAGCGTTACAAACACACAAAATACTGTTGAGAGAATCTCGTCCTTATGAAGTTGGTAAAAATATTTGTAGGTATATATATATATATAATCGCCAATCAAAAAGTGTTCGACTTGCCGTTTTGCCAACAAAAAGTGTCTACGTGTGCGCTGCGCCTACAATACACAAGAAAAAAAGCGAAAATAATTCTGAACTTGTTAAACTTACTTAGCCCTTACACCTAAGTTACCAAACTCACTTGAAACACAATACCTACATATATTAGGAAACTAAGGAGGCTTTACTTGATCTCAGGATATGAGGCAAGGAGTGGGGCACTCTTCGGGGCTTAAAGGCTCGCATAACAGGATACAGAACCTTAAGTAGGCCGTGTTTGAAGGATTATTCAAGCTTTGCAGATTGGGTTCATCCTGTATAATGATCGGTGCTTTAGTAGTACATTTACCTAATTGTTGTTGATTCTAGAGATTAGATGAACAAAATATATGTTGAAAGATGTTAGATTTATTATGTTTGATCATTTGTGTGTTAAGCCTTTAGTGTCGACTGTCATATATTGATACTAGCTGTTCCCCGCGACTTTGTTCGCGTGTTTTAGTTTCAACGGTTTTGCATTATTGCAACATTGTTCATTTATGCTCCGCTCCTATTGGTCGTAGCGTGATGTTATATAGCCTATAACCTTCCTCAATAAATGGGCTATCTAACACTGTAAGAATTTTTCAAATCGAACCAGTAGTTCCTGAGATTTGCGCGTTCAAATAAACAAACAAACAAACTCTTCAACTTTATATATTAGTATAGATTTAATATTCGTAAAATATTTCGTTTGATAAGATAACAGACTTATGTATATTCGAGTAAGGCTAGGAGTATTAAGTTCAGTGTATCAAATTATTCGAATTTGTTAAAAACTATAACTTCTGCAAAAGATCAATATTTAAAAAAAAAGTTTTGAACAAAAGAACATCTCTACAATCGAAACTGTAACGAAAATTCTCACTAAGAAGTTCTTATTTTACATCTTTATAAGGCATTGATAATGGCAGGTATATTAAGTTTAGTATTTTAAATGGTGGGTTACAGTACACCTGAGTGGGTGTGGCATCTTCCCTCAAACAATGGCCCATTTAATAATCTGCCCAGTATGCCCTACCACCTACACTCGCGACGACCTGTACAAGGCCACGGACAACGCTGTTTGCGTGGTTAAGTACTGGTCTGGGAAAATTCGACTGCCATTGATCGACTCGCTTAGAAGAAGAATAAGTATATTAAATTATTCGAGTTTCTTATAAAAACTATCGCTTCTGCAAAAGATCAACATTTAAAAATAGTTTTTAAACAAAAGAATATCTCAACACTCGAAACTGTATTAAAAACTCACCAAGAAGTATATAATTAACAACTTTATTTGGGAGTTCATAAAGATAATGAATTAAAAATCGCTTCTTTTCGTAACATAACTCACCTTTAACCAGGTAAAATGATTATTAAAATAATGAAATAACTCCTACACGAAAACAATTAACAACACCCTTTTCAGTCGTTGACAGCGGCAAAGTGTCCAATCCTGTATAATACATCTTTTTTAACGTGACCTTTTGAATTAATTTTGTTTCAATATGGAAATAAGTTCTCATGTGTGTTAGGAATACAAATATAAAGTAAAGAGTTTTAGAATGTGTTTAGGGTAGTATTATGTAGGTGTGGTAAAAAATTTAATTTGCCTGAGCATTATATTATGTCCACACAATACAGACTTTTAGTTTGGTCGCACAGATGTCTGTATAGACTTTGAAGTCTTGTAAAAAATCACGCAGACATCTTCACATAATGTTTCCGCTGACTTTTAAGGCTTGGATTTTATAAATAAACTAGCTGTCCCCCGCGACTTTATTCGCGTGTTTTAGTTTCAACGGTTTATCATTTTTGCAACATTTTTCATTTATGCTCTGCTCCTATTGGTCGTAGCGTGATGTAATATAGCCTATAGCCTTCCTCAATAAACGGACTATCCAATGCAAAAAGATTTTTTCAATTCGAACCAGTAGTTCCTGAGATTAGCGCGTTCAAACAAACAAACAAACAAACAAACTCTTCAGCTTTATAATATTAGTATAGATTAGTATAGATTCATTAATACATAATTACTTATTTGACTCCGACGCAGACATATATACAGAGTATCAACTATTTTTATTACATCGAAATTTTGTCTATGTGTGTGTTGCGTTACAAGAGACGAGATTTTTGAAGATTTTACACTATTTTAACAGCAATAATCTTGTTAGATGGTAAGGAACCGGCCACCTCGTAGTTGGCCGGTTTTGTAACTACAACAAAACAGCACAAGCAGGTTCGAGTCTAATTTTTCTTTCTACTATATTTATATGTATTTAATTATAAAACAAAACAATTATTATTGAACACGCAACTCTATATCTCCTGGCATATTACTTATACAAAAATTAAATAAATAATGTAATTAATTTTAGACTACTTATAACACTCCATTCTTTTGAATGAAATCCATGTCGTGAATCTTATCTAAATATACAGAACTACTGGACTCAATAAAACAAAGCATTTTTGGACGGAACAAAGGCCCTAATTATGTATTTATATTCTTTGACCCGATTAAGCCCGCGTGGATTTGGACGTTAATATAGAGTACAATTTTTCCGTATTCTTATATGTACCTACAATGAAAAAATAATACGTTTTAAAGATACTCAATTATGTATTTTTAAACGACTTCAATAACTAAACGTTTTTTTGTGTAGATATGTTTGTTACATGATATCACTGGCAATCGTGGATCGATTTCAAAGATTATTTTTTTCATCGATATGATATACGTCAGAGGTTGTCATGTTAATTTCATTGAAGCCGAATCCTATTCGCACTTATGTGTATTTAGTTTTCGTTAATAAGCCTACCTTATAATCTCTTCTCTCGCCTTCATTGTTTATGAACGTACTTTAAATAGCATTGTTCGTACCCGAAAAGTAGATTAACTGCTGGTACTGTAACTACAAATACTTTTTTACCTAAAGTTATGTTGTTTTTTTTATTTCTCTAACATTTTACCATAAGAAGGTAATAGAAAGTACATCTGCTTTTACATATATGAATGGATTCTGTTTAGTATGTGGGTTTAAAAATATAGAATCGTTATTAATTACGTTTCTATGATAAATAATGTGCGTTAACTGTCCGCTATTAACTGTTTCATTCTAAATTACATGCTTTATATAAGCGTAGTTGTAATACTAGTTTCATAAAGTATTCGTAATAACCAACATCGACAAATCGGATATTAATTATTAATGGTTAATTATAGTAGACGTAGCTTTCAGCTGTTTAAGTTCTCCGAATTTAACATTAGTTTATGTTAAAAATTAATTATGGATTTTATACAATTAAACAGGGTTAGGCTAAAAAGCAAGATATACTTGAAGGCCAGTAGTGCTCAAAAATCGTTAACTAAAATTTTAAATTTTAATTTTCAAAATAAAATACCAACTAAAATAAACTGATATAATATTTTCAGCGCAACATGACGCCGACACCTCGTGTGTCATAGTTTTTTACGTTTATAATTGTATGTATTGTATTGAAACATGAATATTTTCATTAGTCAAATGATAGAGAAGCAACTTGAATTAAATATATCATTTTCTTGTTACAGATAAAAAATGCAAGCCAGGAAACGTCAAAGAAAAAGACGAGTAAAGAAAATTAGTGCTGTGCGATGGACGTGCCATAGAAAAATGTAATTTGTGTCAAAGATGTTAAAGTTCAAAATGGGTGTAGCAAAGTTTTGGCCAACAATGGGTAGATTCACGAACAGAGATCTGTTGGTGGTTGTTTTGTTCTTGTGCAGGACAATAGTTTGTGACAGTCAGTGTCCAAAGTTTGCGGAAAAGCCACTTGAGACGAGAGTTCAAGATGCTTCCATAGTTTTTAGGGCTGTGGTCGTACAGACACATTACCAGGTGAGTTATATTTTACTATTTATCAAGTTTTATATTATTACTACATGTTTTATTACTTTAACTTTCATTAGCAAAAGAACTTCAAACATACAATATCATTCGTCAAAATTTGTTTTATAAGAGCCAACAAAAAACTGTAATTACTAAAGCAAATAAGAAAATACTAATGATATGATCATTTTATAACGTTCTATACCCTAAGTATGCCAACGTAACCCTATTACTAAGCCTCTGCTGTCCGTCCGTCCGTCCGTCTGTCTATCAGCAGGACCTATCTCATGAACTAAGAACATAGACATATCTACGTATCTCATGAACTGTAATAGCTAAAGAGTTTAAATTTTCACCGTCTGTGAGTCCAACTCACACATACACACATAGTTATAAATCGAACCTAAGAAATTCAATTTTCACATAGGTACATACATATTCAGTTCGCAACACAACAATAAGGCAACACTACAATATGTTTCGGTTTACATACCTAATTCAAATTAGCGCAGGATGCCCAACTAGCTACCTCCAGTAAACAAACCAGGGCTTGTATAAGCAAATCTAGCTCTTAACTCGATTCTGACCTAATTTAAACCAAGATCTCAATTATAATCTTGCTTCTCTGCAAGTGTACTAACGGTCTAACAAGGTAAAGACGTCTCCTTATTCGGAGAAAAAAGAGCATTAGTTAGTTTAAAAAGGAGTATAAGTGTAGGGTTAATTTCGACATAATTGGTCGTACGTTTAAAGTAAAAATCGGAAGTACTAGTCACAGAACCTCACATTATTAAAATACGAAGTCGCGGTGGCCTAATACGGTATTGACTGGTTCTTGGTCATAGTAAACTAGTGAAAACCCTTAGATACTCAGCAACATTGAATATCTGTCAAGTCTCATTACTTAAAAAAATACCAAATTTTTCGCGACGATACATCAAAATATGTGTTGGGCATTAATATAGCTACCTTTTTGACTACTATATACTACTATTTATACTTTCATTTTGACGACCTCCGTGGTCGAGTGGCGTAAACACTGGTTTCAAGGTGTCGCCAGCTCTGAGGTCCCGGGTTCGATCCCAGGCCGGGTCAATGTAGAAAACAACTTTTCTACATTGTCTCGGGTCTGGGTGTTTGTGGTACCTTCGTTGTCTCTGAATTCCATAACACAAGTGATTTAGCTACTTACTTTGGGTTCAGAGCAATGTATGTGATGTTGTCCACATTTACATTTACATTTACATAATATGTAATATATTTACATAAAACAATAACGGAATAAAAATAAAGAATCTCACTTCCGAAGAACCGCAGCTGCTAAAACCGCTTTTTTTATTTTCGTAAAATCTCAATATTATTATAACTCAGAATATATTCCACTTTGACTTATCTATTTTAATAGATCTATATTTTAACATAAACCTCGTTTGAACTTTGTTATCTCTTCGCGTCAATTTGTCCGTTTCAGGATAGACGATTGCTTTTCAACTTTACAGTCCCCATCGTCTCTTTCAAACTTACTTCGAAATAAATTGGTCTGGTCGTAGTTTTTGCCAGTAAAATCATGTTAAAAAATTTTGAATGTTGCAGTTATTAAAATCGTATAATTCATGAATCGTTTGTTTTTTCCCAAGATATCATGTTAGTATCACTTTCCAATCTCATGGGATTGTGCTGGATGAAACAATATTAATACCTATAAATACTAACTATGTAAAATAATATGATAACTGCCAACTTTATAAACCAATATAAGAGTAAAAGTGTTATATATTATTTAATTATTACGCTATTATAGAAACGTCGAAATTATTGAGACCAAATTGAGAAAATAATCCATTAAAATAGGCTTTACACTTTATCATCTTTCTAAAACTTAGAAAAACCAAAAAAAAATAAAAAAAATAAGGTACGACTATTAAAAAAAAACACCATCAGTTGCCACACAATTTCCAGACCTATCTAGTTTGTAGTCTCTACATTACGTTGGCATTAAATAAAATTATTATTTTTCGTTTTCCCCCACTGGTATACGGAATGAAATAACAGCAAAATTTCTCAGTTCCTTGTATTTTTAAGGTAGTTGTAAAACAAGAAGATATTACACTTTGCTGAAGAGCGAAGGTTAGTAAACACAATTCTTATTTTAAACTTATTTTTTTTCTTTTGCATAAGTGTTTTTGCTTGTGGCTAGTGTTAATATTGAAGCTCTATAGTAAAATTGAATGTAGTTATTTTTTTTTATCTGAAATAAAAACAAGTATTTTCAAGATTTTTTTGGGTAAGGATAATTATGTAACGGGATGGAGACGAAGGATGTCTGTAGGTCAGATAGACTACTAGCAACACTTTATGTACTATTTAAACAATACTAATTTTAGTAGCCTCTTTGGATAAAGTTGGACAGATTCAAAATCTCTTTAACTCAATCGAACTAAGATGGCGATAATGGTTTAATAAGATCCCAGGCCGAATAATTAATTACTGTAACTAACTGAGACCGTGATTTTTTTGATGTTTTAATATTATTAGGGACGGATACAAATTCAACGAATCAGAGATCATTAAAATCGGTCTAGCCGTTAAAGATAAGACATAGCTTTCTATTATCACTATAATAATGAATCCCCACTTCTATTGGTCACGCCATATCTTGAAAACAGCTGCACCGATTTCATTCATCTCTTTTTTTTCAGCTTTCTAATACATTTTAGAAGGTTATTACGAAAAGAAAATTGCGGAGAAAATTGGAAAATTTACAAAATCTTAACGATTATTTTCTTTCCGCGTTTGACAGTTCGCGCTTTTACTAAATGTTAATTTAGCAGACAGCTGCTTTTTTTTGAATTTTTCGAGATTTATATATAAATTTACTAAATGTTAATTTAGCAGACAGCTGTTTTATTTGAATTTTTCGAGATTTATATATAAATTTAATAATAAGAAAAAAAAAATGGATGGAAATGGAAATTTGCAGTTCGAATTGAATATTCATAGCCTAAGATAAGTCTGTCAACGTCTGTCATGTCAGCTACTAATAACTTATCCTTAATACTCTTCAAAAACAGTAAAAGGATGCACAAGATCATCTTAAACTCGAATTCTTCGAATCGTTTTGTTTACGACACGAATTTGTCATGAAGGGCAAAGCATAAAATTTTACAACCATACATCTACAGACCTCCATCAAAGATGGGCCCACATTTATAAGACCTTCTGGATAAATTTGAAACCTTGTGAATTAACTTACGAGACGTTTCTTCACTTATCAGAATTGTATTTTATATGGTCTCTTTTTACTATTTATTACTTTGTGGTTATATTTTTGGATTTGTCCGCGGATGGCCACATTGCATGTACGTTACGAAACCAGCGCACTTACCATGAATTCGTAAGCAGTACTGTTGCCGTTGTGCGAGACAAAGAGCGAGCGAGCGAGCGAAGAGAGAACAAGCGAGACGCTGCTACGCGTAGAGTACTGCGCCGTCTCGCTTTCACAACGAAAACAGTACTGCTTTAAAAGCGCATAGTACAGCTGGTACTGTTCTGCTACGGAAAGTACATAAAGCCATAGCTACCAACATATGAATGAAATGTTGGAACCGGTAGGTTGCTGCTAGTCGCGTCTACTGTTCTATTATTAAATAGTTATGTTGTCACAAGTGACAAGTTTACAGCCCTCGTGGTCCGCGCGACAGAGTTACGCTTAAGAAGAGAGCGACAATGTTTAGGTAAATATCTAGGACGCTAGTCGCACCTGATGTCCGAAATGTGTCAAATCCCATAGTTTGTTGGTGGTCTTTGACAGCTGACGCGCCAGTGGCGCCAACTGGTGAACGCAATACTGGAAGCCCTCATTGCACTTTGTTTCGTCGCAGCTAGAGTCACATTTTTTTCGAATTTAACCTTCTGTATGGCGCGTAATGTTAATTATTCTGTGGTGTTAGTAAATACAGAAGTGATTTAAAAGGCGTCTGATAGGTAGGCAGTCGTTTTGTACAAAATACTGATATTATTTAGTAAAAAAGAACTAGAAAAAGATACTAAAAAAATGATGAACTACTTTTTGCTTTTAATTTGGCGAAGTTAATATAAAATTATGCATTGAAAATTTAAACAAACTTCACTGGTGAGTTAATTAAATGCTAATGTAATCAGAGTTTGTTGAAAGCGCGTGAAATATTACCAATAAATTAATTTGTAGTCGAACAATCAATGCAATAATTATAATGTTTCGTGTACATTACCAACCCACCAAGCTTACCAAGATTCTTCCAAATCGGTTCAGCGGTTTTGCCTTGAAAATGCATCAGACAGACAGAGTTAATTTAGAATTTATAATATATGTAAGTATGTATAGATTATTTTAATGTTTCCATGTTTATAATAGTAAAATTATTAAAAAATATGATATTGTATAATAAAATATTATATTCAAAGATTCGGCCCGCGTGGGGAACATTATTTAAATATACTCATGTATAAATTATAGAATTGTCAGATTTCATAAAAAAAAAAGTATAAATTTAAGCAAATAAAAAAAAGACATTTTTTTATTTGCTTATAATATTCACCTTGACTTCGTTTTAAATCTTTTTCATTAAAAGTAATCATTAGCCAAATAATATATTCCAAAGCAATAGGTCCTTGTCTAGAGGACACTGAATAACATTCAATACAAAATAATTTAATATATCTCATAATCATAAATATATAATCTAAAATCAGTCAAAATTTTTCCTCGAAAATCAACTAAAATAACCCTCTTATGAAACTGTCTTTGATACTCCTATATAAAACATTATTAATAATACTCTACTCTTAACTCATATGTTTATTCAAAGCAAACATAAAGGTTGCCCAATTATTTACAATATGCTTCTTGATTTCTTAAGATAAGATCAAATATGATGAATATCGTCTAAATTTGGTTTTAATTGGGATAAAGTCCTCCAAACGCTACTTTAATATGCAATGTACCATATTCTTAGATACGTACGAATGCGGCCATGCAAACCTGATGCTATTGAAATAATTATAACAAGCGCATTGATATTATTAATACATGAGATATTTCTAAGAGGACAAAGAAAATATCGTGTGTGTTTCGGACAGTGATAAATTTATTATTATTTAATGAGATAGACTCAATCGTTGAGGCAAAAAACACGTATTTTAAGTCAAACATTATTTGTAAGTTAATCAAAATGTCTCTCAACCCGAATCTAAAAAAAACATAACTTTACAGTGGACAGACTAAGGATAATGCTAGAAAACAACCATGAAATGAGCGAGCGAACGACAAGTAAAAATGGATGGATTGTGTGACGACAAGTGTTATATTGAAAGTAGTTAATGACCAATAGATAGAATGTTAACAAGACATGTACTAGACACAACTACATACATATACATAATATATTGATACATCAAAGTCGGAAAGTCTCACACTGCTGGGCACAGGCCTCTTCTCATGTAGAGAAGGCACGATTATTACTCACCACGCTTGCTCATTGCGGTTTGGAGATTTCAGATTCTTTTTTTGAAATTCAGGTTTCCGCACGATGTTTTTCTTCACCGTTTGCCAATGGTGTCTTTGAATAATGAAGAAAGTACACATTACTTTGAAAATTCATATTGGTTCTTGCCTATAGTGGGTTCGAACTTGCAACCTTATGCATACAAATCCGTTCGTTGAACTGGTAATCCACCACCAAAGTAATGAAAACAGTATTAAGTAAAAATATTTATTCATATTTCCTTTCCTTCAACGGTTCTTTTGTGGGTTAAATTGAAATGTATCATTAAATAATGTTATTAAAACTGTAAAAACAGATACCTAATTAAGTATCAATGTTCTTGAAACCTTAATATTAGGCGAAAGAACCTTCAAAACCTTTCCAATGTTAATTAAAATTTTACAACTAAATTTAAGTCTCGTCAAATTTCTGTGAATAATAAATCCCGTATGCTTATTAAACGTCGCTTAATTAGTAACCTAAATTAATTTTAAATTCAAGGTTTCAAGAAAAATTGAGTAGGAAATTATCTAGACTAGTTTATTCAACATTATTTGAAATCTGAAGTTATTTAAGAGCCTGTTTAATTAAGTAGTTAGTAGATCAGTTTTTATGTAGTCCAGTATATTAATTTCCAGTGGGTTCAGAAGCGCGCGTTTTATTTCTGTATGTATGTATTTTAAGTTTTAATTACTTACATCTATACTTTCTACAATTATGTTATAAGGAGGAAATTTGTATTTTTTTATGTTTGTAACGAAAAAATTACAAAAACGACTACACCGATTTCGATAATTCTTTCACCATTACAATGCTAATATCCCTGAGTAACATAGACTATATAACTGTGCTACTCATACGAAGTCGGGGTGGGTCGCTAGTTTTATATGTAGGTAAAACATTGAATCATATTTTTTTTTTAAAACGACTCCCGCACTAAGTATTTTAATCCTTGTGTCGCGGGGGGTTTTACAAACATTCAAATCACATGCACAAAGAACACCCAGACTTGGAAAAAACATTTGTGGATCACACAAATGCTTGTCCCATGCGGGGATCGAACCCGCGACACGTCGCGCACAGAGGTAATTGGCGTGGTGACCTATACCACTCGGTTATCCGTGCAGTCACTTAATAGAATCCCATAAAGAGAGAAAAATGTAAATAGTTTTGTTGCTATGGGATTGGGCTAAAAATGAATCCCAGTTGTAACATCATACAACAAAAGAAGCCACTGGCTAAACAAGTACATAAATTACACATACGAGACACACACTAATGACCCATAAATTCCTTCTGAAGCCAAATGAGAAAGGCTCGTCTCGTAAGAAATTCTCTAAGGTCTTCATGAAGGATAGGCCATAACTTGATATAGCTTACTTTAGCTTAATTAAGCTCGGGTCGCCTGATAAACGTGTTAAGTAAGGATCGTTTTACTGTTTAGCTAGCAACATAATGACTGGTTTCAGTAGGTACTATGAATACTTAATTTAGACTTAGTAGGATTTAAGATTGGTTGTCTTGTATAAGAAAATATGGTGGAATATCTAAGAAATCAAGTTTTTTGCAGGCTTTATAGTATATGATTCTGGCCTATAAATGTCCCATTGATGGGCACATGCCTCTTCTCATGCAAAGAAGGCACGAGCATTGATCACCACGCTTGCTCATTGCGGGTTAGCGATTTCAGATTCCAATTTTTTGGAGTCCAGGTTTCCTCGCGATGTTTTCCTTCACTTTTTGCCAATGGTCTCTTAGATTAATTAAAAAAGTACATATAACTTTAAAAGTCAAATTAAGACTTTATACCTCCCATGTTACATTAATAAAATATTGACAGACGAGAAAACGCAAAAAAAATACACGGAGTCTAGGAAAAGAAAAGCATTTAATGACGTGAAGAAGTTTTTTTTATATTTGAATAATAATATACCTAAGTTAAAGAATATATAGGACGTGATCGGCATCTTATTTAATTTTTTATTCAATGAGTAAAAATGATATAATAAAGCAGTTGCTAATTGGCTACGTTTGAGAAATATGCGCAGGTACACGTAATGTTGATATTGTTAGCAAAGTCATTATTATACAGATAAGGCCTGGAGATTTGTCAAACCTTACTGTAAACATAAATAAGCATAGAGCGCGCGCATCGCTAGTAGCCTTGTGCCGAGCGTAAGCAGATTTTTAGCGGTAAGTACTACGTTCTTTTACTGATTTAAGTAATTTTTCGTGCGACGACCGAAGTATAAACGAAAAACTCGATGGTTCCAATAATATTAGGTTTTGAATAGTTTTAATAAAACGGTGCACTCTGTTTTGTTTTACGATTTTACTAGTTCATACGAGTGCCTACAGTTCATACTCGATATGTGCACTCCATAGTTTCCTAATTTTTTTCGCCAAGTCTCGAACCTAGTATAGACTCGAGGCCTCACTAAGGTCTGAATTTTACCTTATTATCGATTGTCTGTAGTCTGTAACCCACATTATGTACTAGGGAAATAAACGAAAATGTTATTTCATTTGTGACACCCTTGCTTTTGGCTTCTTGATATCATTCGCTTTGGCTAATCTTTCTTTTTTCTAATTACCAAATAAAGACTACGAATTACCTGCATGTCTAACATAGGTACGAGTAAAACGTGATTTTCTGAAAGTCTCTCATTGTATTGAAAAAGCTATAATGCTGACTTTTAATGATCTAAGCTTATATAAATGGAATTACGATAAAAAATATATTAAATGTAACCTACATAATTTTGAAATTTAAATTTTAGCACGATATAATGGGTGCCTAATTATACACATAAAATATAATATGGACCGCATTAATGTTTGCATTGGTTTTATCGAAAATTAATTACTCTATTAATTGAGAATAATATTTGTTTAGGTACCTATAGCATGTAATGTAATATATTTAGGCTACCTTTGTATTAACCGACAGGCACGGATAGATACTCTATTACATACTTAAATTGTCTTAGTATTTCCTTTGAAGAAAAACCGCATGATAGAAACAAGCTACCTAAATTCGTATATAAATTGATACCTTTATATAGATTTGAACCTCATTAATTTTTCGAGCACCGTAATGAAATCCGAGATATAATTTTGTACTTAATTATTTATATTTTATTAATAATAAATGTTATTATTTTTATTTCACGAATATAAATAATCTGGCGTTAAAAAAAAACAGGCCCAGTATTACAGTTTGTAAAACAGTACTATTTACGATATCAATTTAACAATTCCAATTAATAATTATTTTGCTTAGTGAGCCGGTTGAATTCAATTTTGTATAAATTGTATAGGACAGGAAACAGCGAAGCTTTGTTCTAATAATAACGAAGATTATTGCTTGATTAATTAAATTTCCCAATTTCTTGCTGCGAGTAAGAATTTTATATTTTTTTTAGTGTTGAAACAAATTATATTTAAACTGGTAAGTATGATTACAATCGTGGTGTTAAAAATTATGCAACAAACAAAATAGTTTTCTAAAATTTATTCGGAACGAGATTATTTAATAAATACTACTTGCTCGCATGAGTATTAAAGACACAAAGCATATTTGAAAACTAAATTTCTTTCCATATAAACATTTTTGAAGCTACAATTTAATTTAATTCACAGTCCACCCAAAAACGAATCTTAGCCCAAACAGTGTAGAGTCTAAATTTCTTTTCTCATTTCTCCACTATCTTTGTATTATACGAGGTAAAATGAGCTAGAACTCTTGCCCGTAACAACCGAGATATCTTTATGGTCGTATACGAGCCACAATCCCACAAATTAGGTCCACGTCGGCTTGGCAAAGATCCGCTATTTGCGACTCACTTGGAGGCAAATGAAAAACAATAATGAGACAATTTATCTAGCAGGTAGTGTAGGGTTACAGTAATTAGGACTTCATTATAACCCTCAACCCTTTATTTAGTATGTAGATATGAAGTTCTGAATTACTTTGAATTTAATTTGGCTTTATTACGTGTTGTGTTCTGGCTTTATTAAGAGTGGTTTTTCACAAAAAGATTATTTAAATATTCACAAAAAAGGCTTTTGGCTTTTGTTTTTGAGGTACGACCTGAATCCAGCTTCTCGAACGAGAAAAGATTTTTTGTATGTTTTATTTTTTTTTTAAGCTTTCGTGAGGACTAAAACCATTTAAAAAATTCTGTCACTGTAGAATGCTATATTATCTCTAAATATATATTTATATCTAGCTATATTTAATACTGTTTAAAAAATAAATATCCACTCGAGCGAAGCCGGGATGGGCCGCTTGTGTTAATGAAATAAACACACACAAGCTCAGAGTTACATAGTCAATAAAAAACAAATTAAATATTGTTCCTGCATTGCTGTAAGACTAGTCCAAGATCAGAGATGAAATGTAGGCACTGTATTCAGGATTCAATTTACGTCTTCGCATAATTTAAGCCTTACACGAACGAGGGTTGTAACATCGAGATTGAGTAGCAATATCATGCCTGTGTCACTTGGGGTATAGGCAGAAGCGGAGGTACTGAACTAATGTTGTATTGTATAAGGAAAGAAGTACTATTACAGATCTCATGTTTATAAGCTTTAAACAAAATGAATGAAGTAAATGCTTGTAAAAAGTGAATAGATGAATAGATACTGAAATAATAAAAAATGATGTCTGACAAATAAACGAACACTGGGTAAATACTAAAATGACATAAATATAATTATTGGGGTTTATTTTACCATCGCCAGATAAATTTTATTCGTGGAATAAAATTGATGTCTGACAGATTTTGTATGGAATAACTGTCAAAAATTCAAAATAATTTCTCGGATAAAATTATATGGCATTAGAAAAATCAGCCCTTAGTATATTACTAGAGACGGCTAGATAGATAAAAATTTAATAAAGTGCATACTACATACTTTTATATATATTATAAAACAAAGTCTCTCGCCGTGTCTGTATCTCTATCTGTCGGTCTGAACACGATGAACTCAAAAACTACCGAACGGATTATAATAATATAAAACCATAAACCTTAATATGGTTTTCACCAATGGGTAGTGATCCAAAAGAATGGTTGGTGTGCATTATTCATTAATGTTTAACTACCTGTGCGAAGCTTTGGTGGGTTGGCTAGTAATATTAAAAAGGCGAAAGTAATTCTGTCTGTATGTGAAGCTTTCGCGGCTAAAATGCTGAACCGATTTTGGATGAAACTTGGTCTGGGTAAGCTTCGATCGTAAGAAAGGACAAAGACTACGCTTTTTGCCGCGATAACCGACAGACACGAGTGCGGACAGCTAGTTCATAAATAAATTTTATAATTCTTATTATTATCTTACCAAATAACTACACTTTATTATTGGTGTAGCACACCATAGCATAGTTTTCGGGCTTCACTTTACCCTGACTTGTAATGAAGAATACAACAATTTTAAAACCAACTTGTATTCCGTCTTCTTCCTTGAAATATGCACGAGAACATCTAAGGAAACTGAACATTTAAGTATTAATGTTTGACAATTCGTGCGGCTAATTTCGTGGCAAGCTACATAGGAAATTGGCGGACTTTGCCAAGTCAATGTTATTTCGGATTTGTGAGAATGACATTGTTACACTCCCAACTATTTGGCTCCGGCACAACTATACAATGCATGCTCTGTATTATATATATTATATACTATTTGGTTACCCTAAAGTTAGTTGGATTCGATCGTACATACCACAAGATTTTGGCATTCATTTCGGATAAGTACCTAGGTATTAATAAATGTCTTTTTCAATGTTATTTTAGGGGAATCTAAGAAATTTTCTAACTATTTTGCACTGTTTTATTTTGAAATCAAATTCATTTCGAGACTGTTTTTTTATACTACTGATCAGTAGATCATACCTTGATAACTTTCGTGAAGACTTTTAACCTGATTAATTAATTAGATTAAAAGTTTTGACGAAAGGTATGTAATTTACAGTCTACAGGTAAATTTTTATTCATATATGAGATTTCTTTGAGAATTTACAAAGTTTCATTGTTTTATAATACTAAAACATCATATGGAGAGAAAAGATGTAAATATAAAGCTTAATATTTTGCGCTATACAGACAGTACTATGGGGTCGATGACATTTTTTTTAATGACTGTCACATAGATGTTTTTTAAAAAATATTAGACACGTATTTTTTATTAAAAAACTCATGACAATATATATTAATTTGAAATGTCGCGTGACATCATAGTTTCGTATAAAACCCCATATAAAAGATATAAATACGTATTTTAAAATAAATAAATTGATTATTTCTGCCTACTATGTTTATATCTAACTCAAACAAAACATAATTTATAATAGTTTTAGATTCTTCTGTTAAGCAATCTGTTCGTCTGTCATTAACACAAGTTGGGAAAGTTCTGACAAATTGTTCACAAAATTAGAATTTGTTTTAATTAAAAGATAGTTTGAAAATCATTAATTACCAGTATTAACTTATTTAGAAATTCTGTTAAGCTATATTTGGATGACACGATCTAAACAATATTTAATTTTGTAGTTTATAACATTGTTGCAAAAATAAAGCACTTTACATTCTTAACATATACACGATATTAAAAAAAACCGGCCAAGTGCGAGTAAGACTCGCGTATAAAAGGTTATGTATCATATTTAGAGCCCTCTACAATTTTTTATCTATACTAATAGTATAAAGCTGAAGAGTTTGTTTGTTTGTTTGTTTGTTTGAACGCGCTAATCTCAGGAACTGCTGGTTCGAATTGAAAAATTATTTTTGTATTGGATAGTCCGTTTATTGAGGAAGGCTGTAGGTTATATAACATCACGCTACGACCAAAAGGAGCGGAGCATAAATGAAAAATGTCGCACAAATGAAAAACCGTTGAAACTAAAACACGCGAACAAAGTTGCGGGGAACAGCTATCAAAGATAAACTTCAAAATAATTATATTTTATTTTTATTGGCCTGTCCTGTTGTTCTGGTGTTAGTAACGCTGACTGATAAACAGGAGGTCTTGGGTTCCCATGACAAATCTTTGTGTATACACTATATAGGCTCTGCCTAGTTTGGGATCAGATGGCCATGTGTGAGTTGTCCCAAGATATTATTATATTATAGTTACAAATCCTCAAATACTGAAAACATTTATTTATTAAAGAACGTTAAAGTTATAAACTAAATAGCTTTCAATAACTATATTAAATCTTAACCAACTTAACATAAAAGTTTTTTAATAACATAACTTGTATTTCAATCTCGTGCGTGTACGTGTGAAGATTTTCACGTTATTCTAAAGTATCAAGGTAATCTGATAACGACTTTATTATGTAAGTCGCAAGGTTAATATTGCCTTATCATTATTACAGGTGATATAGTCATATAATTTTATGAGATGTTCAATAAAGGAATGGATTTGATGGCAGATATTATTTTATGAGTTGTCTTTTGTTAGCGAGAGTTTGATGTGGTTGGTGTATTGTGTATCGAATCTTTTAGTATTTATGTTTATTAGATACAAGATAGTATATTCTCTTTTGAGATATCGAGATGGCAACAATATTATGAGATAACTAGCGGTGCTCCGCGGTTTCACCCGCGTTTGTAGTCCCCGTTCGTATCGTCTGCTATTCGGTGAGGAGGCGAACCCAGCAAATCAAAGTTCATGAAAATTGGTCCACCCGTTTTTGACTTATAAATTGTTTAATTAACCCGACTTTGTTTTATGTATATACTAACGACCCGCTCCCGCTTCACACTTGTAGACAAAACATTAATCATTCCGCTTGAATCACGCTATCTGTTGCTGAAAACTGCATTAAAATTCGTTGCGTAGTTTAAAAGAGCTAAACGTACCAGGAGTGGCTTTGTTTAATACTATGTAAAAAAAAATTGGTTGTTTGTAAAGTAGGTTTACGATCGAGATGTTTACGTGATAACGTCTTATTGGTGATATAAGTTTTTGGGAAGTAAGGAATTAATGAAGATAACAATTTTTTCAAATTTTCATAGTTTGTTTCACTGTTAAACATTTAACGAAAACTTAACCGCACGAGAAAATCTCCATTCGTTTGTATGCCGCTAGAGTGAGAGAGACGGAAGATCGGTCCACTCACTCGAACGCTATGCCAGCCTCCGCTCGTGAGGATTACATGATATTCTCATAATAACAATAACATCTCGAGTGACTGCAGCGCCACCAGCGTGGAGGAGCTGGTTCTGGTCTGGGTCACCAAGATTTCAGTTTTTTAAACTTAGTGATTTTTGTACTTATTGAGCTATTGCATAGATTCTAACGCGGGCCTTGAGCGTGGGGACCGAATCCAAATAAAAATAAAAATAAAAATAAAAATAAAAATAAAAATAAAAATAAAAATAAAAATAAAAATAAAAATAAAAATAAAAATAAAAATAAAAATAAAAATAAAAATAAAAATAAAAATAAAAATAAAAATAAAAATAAAAATAAAAATAAAAATAAAAATAAAAATAAAAATAAAAATAAAAATAAAAATAAAAATAAAAATAAAAATAAAAATAAAAATAAAAATAAAAATAAAAATAAAAATAAAAATAAAAATAAAAATAAAAATAAAAATAAAAATAAAAATAAAAATAAAAATAAAAATAAAAATAAAAATAAAAATAAAAATAAAAATAAAAATAAAAATAAAAATAAAAATAAAAATAAAAATAAAAATAAAAATAAAAATAAAAATAAAAATAAAAATAAAAATAAAAATAAAAATAAAAATAAAAATAAAAATAAAAATAAAAATAAAAATAAAAATAAAAATAAAAATAAAAATAAAATTAAAAAGTTTCACGGAATGACTGGCAGCGCTCGAGATGAGACGGGAGATCGGTCCGTCTCTCTCTCGTTATACCTGCGCTCGTGAGGTTTTGGTGTGACACAAGTTTCTGAACATGTCACCCGACTAAAACGATTTTAAAGACGTTATCACGTCAATATAGATGAAAAAGATAAATTATAATTCAATATACAGATCTCTATAAAAAGTATTGTATATTTAATAAGGGAAATAGAATATTATACAACGTGATTTGAACCTCATAGATAGTGTCCTTTTGCGCCTTTTTTAAATCGTTCATATCCTTGGTAAAGTGCTTGAGGTTCTGTTTTAGGTTATAAAAATCGAAGTAGCTTTTATACTACAGAATAACTACAAAGCAAGAAATATGGATGTACGGAGCTGATTCATACACATAATTTAGAGAAATAACTAT
Organism: Diachrysia chrysitis; assembly: GCA_932294365.1. Taxonomy (NCBI): domain Eukaryota; kingdom Metazoa; phylum Arthropoda; class Insecta; order Lepidoptera; family Noctuidae; genus Diachrysia; species Diachrysia chrysitis. The sequence goes on along the minus strand of OW028651.1, from coordinate 2,478,311 downwards.
CCAATAAAAATAATATATTGCAACATACGCGCGCAAGCATGAAGTCCATACAATATAAAATGTATTATTAGTTGCATCGTATGCAGACTACGACGTAGCTTACCGCTACGATGTAGACAGCTACGACGTAGCGAAAAGCTTTTATCCATGCACCACTTTTATCAACGTGCATTAGACAACCATTTTTGAGTTTCTGGTTTAGTTAAGTAAATTAGTCTTCCTCTAAGCTTTTAGTTAAGTTTAAATTTAGTTTAGTCTTTTACAAATAAGATTCCAACTACTCTGAAGTTGTAGCATTGTGTACAAATTTACAATAACTCAATACCTAAGTTTGAGACTGATACTAGAGTGTGTATTACAGTCTCGTCGTAGTTATAAATTATGTTAATGTTACGTTAGACTGAAGCACTGAAAATCAAAGGCCTAACTTTATCTTATACTTGAGCACTGATGATGTAAAGTTAAGCATGAATTGTACTAAAACAGGATGAATTAATTTTCTTAATTTTTATCCGACTTCTAAAAAGGAGGAGGTTCTATGTTCCAATAAATGTATTTTTATTTTATCAACAACTTAAGGCGCCTGATTGCACCTAACTTAAGGATTTTTGCGAGCTAGTTTTTGCGAGGGACGAAGTAGTACATTAATAATTACACAGACTATTGTAAAAGATAAATGTATCCTGACAGATGTACACCGATTTTGTTTTGACACACAACCAAAAATTACGCACACTCTGATAGATTTTCTTTTAATGACATTATACACGAGTATTAAAAAAAATCTACGGTAGATTCTACTGTATGGCTGATAAATACTTTGGCCGAAGAGAATGTCAGCGTATAGCATCTGCCGCTATCAATTCTTTTAGTAATTTTCAATAATGTAACTCATATTATTCAGCAAATTTTTATATGAAAATATTTTAGCAGTAACCGTTTACTTTAGATTTCACGTTAATTTTTTTTTCATTAACCTTTTGTCAACATTTTACAAAATCTCAAACTTTATTATAATAGCTTGGGAAAACTCACACCCGGCCATTTGATCCCAACTAGGCAGAGCCTGTATCATGCCAACCAGACAACTGATAAACATACTAATATTTTTCTGAATACATCATATAGATAAATTACATCTAGACGCAGAACAAATGAGCATACTCATCACACTAAGATTTTTTGGACTGGGTGGGAATCGAACCTATTACCATTACCATACCTATTACATACCTATTAGTAGTGACCCACAAGATTAATAGGCCGGTCGATTATAAAAAAAATCTTATACAAAATAATAACAGATGTACACACTAAAGTGCTGTACGTAGAACTTATAACAAGTTCTATGTACAGCACTTCGTTTATTTATATCTTTCTTAAAATAAACTCTCATATAATACATTGCTTCAAAGAGCTAGCACCTGCTCTACCCTATTCCTAATGTCCCGTAACGAAAACTTTGTCCACTACACGAAAGAAATGTTCCAGATACAAGTGAAAATATTAATATTTCCAACCACCCTTTCATACCGTATGAGAAAAGACAGATACGTACTAACTTGAAGCTCTACCTTTTCATCCGAACAAAACTGATCTTTATTAGGACAGGTTTAGGTTGGTTTTTCTTCGTAAAAAGTTTTATTACTCGTCGGCCGATTATCTTCACGTTTTATGGATATGTCGCAGTCATTTTGGTGAATCCGTATTTTGTTTCTTTATCCCGCTAAGACAAATAAGCCTACGAATGTGAAAGTATTTTTATTCGTAAAAAGTACGCACTTTATTGTTACAAATTTAGGTTTGGAAAGGTAAAAAGTAAATGTATGTTTTTGTGAAGTAATAAAAAGGGTAATTTTGCGTTTTGAAACCAAATGATAGTACTAAACCTAATAAAATAGTAAAAGTTGCTAAGAAATCACATCGCAAAACGTGAAATAATTCTTAATTCTTCATTGTAATAAAATACATCACATCACATAAAACAGTAATAAAATAATAAAATTATATGTACATATGCGAGCTTAACTCAAACTTGAGTTTTCTAATAGCAAACTTAATGATGTTTTTTTATTACTTAAGTTCCTCGATAGATGGCTAGTGGTAAAATTAAAAGTCGCAATGGTTTTGTTAGGTGCAAAACGTTAAGTAGCAATTCCAAAATTTTATTGTATGTATAGTGGTTAGTGGCTCCACCTACGCTCACCTAAATTCCCTAAGCGATTTTTGGGATGATCATAATAGTCAATTATAGTTCAAAATTTAGAAGGCAATGTCTATTATTAATAGTTTTACATCTAATATAAACGACCCTTAAAGGTCTTTCGAAACACCCACCTTAACATTATAATATTATTTAGTAATATTTCTTACTAAAAATAGACACAAAATGTTAAAAAAAATGTGTTTTGCTTTGTACATAAATTTTTTCGCGGTTCGACAAAATATTTGAGTTTTTTACACTAATTGGAAAACGTACCTGTACCATGAACTCTGTTGCCATTGTCGAAACGAGATGGCGCTCTACACTACACGTAGCAGCGTCTCGCTTACACGACGGCAACAGTCATGCTTTCAGAGTTCATGGTAGGCGCTTCTCTTTAAACGATCCCTAAATAAACATTCCTTTCATCTTGATTTTTAAAAGATAAATATAGGTTAATTTAATCACATCTTTCAAATATCTTCTACAACATTCAATTACGTCCAATTTAATTAGATTATGTGATGACTTGCTTTTACCTGTAGAGATTTTTTATAAACTGAGAACCAATTAAATATCTGCAAAAACAGGTAACGCAATAAAATAATTACGTGATAACAGTATAAGAAGGGTCTAAATTCAAAGCATTTTCCTGACAACCTTGCGTGTTACGCTAACATTTAGCGAAGGGATCAGTTAAGATCAAGGGTCTTACCATGAGCTTACAATAACAGGCGTGCTTACGTATTTTGATGTTATACGTAATTCATTGCTCGTTCTAATCGTATTGTTATAGAGTGTAGCGTTCTGAGTACGCAATGGTTAATGTACCAATTTTAAACAAAGATAAGGAACAACTCCTAATTATGAGGTTATTAGAAGACCGGTTCGTGTGTATGTTAATCTATACTAATATTATAAAGCTGAAGAGTTTGTTTGTTTGTTTGTTTGTTTGTTTGTTTGAACGCGCTAATCTCAGGAACTACGGGTCCGATTTGAAAAATTCTTTCAGTGTTGGATAGCTCATTTATTGAGGAAGGCTATAGGCTATATAACATCACGCTACGACCAATAGACGCGGAGCATAAATGAAAAATGTCGCAAAAATGAAAAAAACATGCGTGCGTACAAAGTACACATGTCAGAAGTGAAACTTCTTTTTGGCATTGCAATCTGAAAATGAAAAGTTATTTGAAATTAATATTTAATAATAAAAATAATTAAAGAGAATTATTAAAATAAATTTATTTTATATTGTTTGAAAAATAATATAGTCAAATCTCAGATGTTGAATATTAAATTAAAATTCCTCGTGATTTTTTGTAAATATTAAAAATACCTAATCCAATTTAAATATATACAAAATTTTTGTAAATTAATGATAACTCTAGAAATTCCAATTTTTAAATTAAAATTTCGTCAAAAGAATTTATGAAATATTGTTATTAGTATTTTATGCACAATGATTTATTGAAATCTCAAATGACGAATTGTAAATAAAAATGCCACGTGTTTTTTGTCAATATTAGAAATTATTAATTAAGTTTTGTTTTTGAATTCAAAATTTAGAAAAGCGAATTTATGAAATATTTTTATTTTATGGTAAATGATTTATTAAATTATCAAATGACGAGTGGCAAGTTGAAATACCACATGTTATTTGTAAATATTAAAACTACCTAACCTTCAAACCAATTATCATAAAAAATTGTAAATAAACAAAAAGATAACAGATATATTACTTACTTCGAATAATTGCTTGATACAGGACAACTTACAAATTTATTCACAAAGTTTTTTCACAAAGTTTTTCACAAAGTTTTTCACAAAGTTTTTCACAAAGTTTTTATTTATAAAATTCACTTACTGTTTATTCACTGTAGAAGTGCCTAATGATATTGTAAATATTACGCTATGCGACAGAAATGCCATCTAAAGTTCTAATAATTAACTAGTAAACGAATACACAACCAATAGGGCGTGTATTCTTTCTCGATATCCCGTATTCTCTCTCTCTCTTGTTCAATCTTTCTCACTATAGCTCTCTCCCACCTCACACTCCATAGCACTATGCGTGATACGACGTTCGCTCTGTCTCACTTTTTCTCTCAATCTTTCTCACTCGCTTGCTCCCTACTCTCACTCCACGGCTAGTTGCTCATGCTACGTTCGCCCTGTCTTACTCTCTCTCAATCGGTCTCGATCACTCTCTCTCTCTTTTCCGACACTTCCGTTGCATACCGGCGTGACGTTTCATCTGTAAAAATTTTACCCTCATGCGCCTAAAGAAGTTTCACTTCAAAAACCGTTGAAACTAAAACACGCGGACAAAGTCGCGGGGGACAGCTAGTTAGGAATAAAGTAAGTCGGATGGTGATTAAGTGCGCTTTAATTTTATTTTTGGTACAATGTTTATTTTGATACTAGCTTTTGCCAGCGACTTCGTCCGCGTTTCCGTCGTTTTTCGTAAAAAAGTAGCATATGTCCTTCCTCACTGTTCAGTGGTTTTGATGTAACAGACAGATTAACTTTCGTATTTTAGTAGGGAAATATAATATGTCACGTTACACAAAAATAATCCTTATAGCATGATTCAGTATTCACGCGCGACGGCGCGGCGCGATGGCTTATTATCGTATTTCATGTATAAGTTTGGTGTTTCTATACCGATTTCTATGATTCTTTTTTTATTGAATAGGTAATAATGTTAGCTTTTTTTTAATTAGGGATGAGTGAGAGTATTATAAACGTAAGAGTAAACAAATATAATCAGAAAGCTCCGAACTGCTAAGCTATCGGGAGTTACACGTGTTATTGTGAGTCAACTATAAAAGATCGACATATGCTGTTGTGGGATATTTTTTAGATAATTTTATGTAGAACATTTCCGTCATACATTTCTATGTAGCTTTAACCATTAAGGCTGCATACGCGACGGAAGCTTAAAAAATGGAGTTTTCCAAACATTTCCCTTCACTGCTCTGCTCCTATTGATTGTAGCGTGATGAAAAGTATATTATAACCTGCCCAGGAGTATGAAAAATAATTGTACCAAGTTTCGTTAAAATCCGTCAAGTAGTTTTTGTTTCTATAAGGAACATACAGACAGACAGACAGACAGACAAAAATTTTACTGATTGCATTTTTGGCATCAGTATCGATCACTAATCACCCCCTGATAGTTATTTTGAAAATATATTTGATGTACAGAATTGACCTCTCTACAGATTTATTATAAGTATAGACAATGTATCTCATATAAAAACCATTAAATTTCTGTGTTCTCGTTTACCAAAGTTGGTTTGTTAAGGTTGCGAATCCAAAAAGTTCCAACGAAACCTTAGTACTCAACCTCCACCTCTCGTTCGTCCGTCTCTCTGTCAGCGGGTTGTATCTCATGAACAGAAATAGGTAAACAGTTGAAATTTTCAGAGTATGTATTTCTGTTGACGTTATAATAACAAATAATAATAAAAAGTACATACTGTTGTATATTTATCTTGTATCGACGATGGTATGGAACCCTTTTTGTGTGAGTCCGACTCGCACTTGAACTTTTACTTCTTTACCTAAACCATCTTCAACACGTTTTAATTAAAACTCTTCTTTGGTTTCTTTGTACTGTCTTAGGCTAAGTGTTGGGTATCCCGGGTTTTAGTACAGAGACGGACGCGTCAAAAAATTTTAAAGTTGACAGCCTGAAGTGGGCCAGACATTTTCAAGTATCATCCCTTGAGAAAGATTTTTATTACACGTGGTGACCTACTCACAATTTAAATTGTACTTTTGTTAAGTTATATATTTTATTTAAATTATTTTGACGTTTTAATATTATAATGTGTGTTTGTTTGTTTCAGAGCAAGACACTAGACTTAGCTCTAGTGTCGATATACAGAGGCGGCGTAGAGCTAGCCTCCATCAGCCAGTATGCTGGTTCACCATATAACACTACAGACAGGTAAGAATGCTCTATCATACTGTATCCCATGGTTTCACTCGTCTTTATGCGTGCCACCGGCAACACGTGTGTGGCGCGTTTATACAAAACTTATTAAAAAAATGTGCTAAGTCGCTTTTGCTGGCCACCGATGGCTGTATTCGATGGCCCAATTGCGACGACTCTTAACTTTAAGTACCCTACAGACTACCTCGAGGATCGAGTTTTTAAAAGGGTTTTCTTGTTTATCCGATTGGAGACAGTTTTAATGATTCAGACAATCTGTTCAGATTTATTATATTACGAGCGATCCAACCGAATTGGGGAAAACCATATGAAAATCCGTTTGGTAGTTTTTGAGTTTATCGCGTTCAGACAAACAGTCGCGGCGGGGGCCTTTGTTTTATTATATGTATTGTTTAAAACCTATACGTTTTTGAGATAAAGCACCTAACTATGTACTTACATAGGTGCAGCACATAATTTTGTAAATAACAAACGGTTTCTTGAGACATTTTTTTTAATTATTTACGAAACAAATTTTGACGTAAATGCCAAAAATTTAATTGGATAATTTTCTATTCTCGGCATCCTTGAGTCTGATCTATAAATAAATAAATTCTGATTTTACAACTGAACAATATTTACCTTCATTTTCGTTTACTTCATTAGCAACGTGATTATAATTAAGACATTCGCTAAAGCGTCATACATTTTAACGAGTTGTACGGGGATCCGGTATCTTCCTTACAAAAGACACGGTAATTGTTATTCGCGTTATTATGTAATATAACGGTAAAATTACTACACGAATATGACGCCGGCAAATGGTTACTGGAAATCATTATTATATACAGTTAAATCTGCTAATTAATTAGGCCTCAAGGGAAGTAAATTAAGTAAGCGTCATGATCAATGCTCTGCTTGAGAAAAGGTCATTGCCGACCTCCGTGGTCGAGTAGCGTACACACCGGTTTTTAAGGTGTCGCCAGCTTTGAGGTTCCGAGTTCTATCTCTGGACGGGACAATGTAGAAAATACACTATTTTACATTGTCTCGGGTCTAGGTGCTTTCGTACCTTTGTTGTGTCTGATTCCATAATACAAGTGTTATAGCTACTTACTTTGGGTTCAGAGCAATGTATGTCATGTTGTCCACATTTTATTTATTATTATTATTTATTGCCAGCAGTTGTAAAATTACAAGGCGATATTATTATTATCTCAGCTGGCTATATAGCCAACTAATCCAACTTGAAATAGGTATATGAATAACACAACTCACACACCCTCTAATTGGTGATTATTCTCTAGCCTTTTCCCGAGCTATGTTGGGGTCGGCTTCAAGTCTTGCCGAATTTCGCTGGATACTGTATTTTTACATGGAGCAACTGCCTACCTCTACAACCCATTTTAGTGGACAACACAGTATCCCACGGTAAAACTGGTTAGCAATATCGTAATTAGTTAACGACAGTCAAAAATCAACGTAGGTAGTCGCGTGTTTTTCGGGACATGGAGGGGTCTCTTATGTTTACAAATGTGCACCCATCCATGGATCAACCGCGGCCAGCGCGGCTTCACCATTATTATCGGTCAAACCTTCCGATTGGTCGGAGATTGTTCTCTAGTCAGATTTAATTTTTGTGTCTTCAATCTATTTTGTAAAAGAGTGATTTTCTGACATTTTGTTTAAACTCTTGCATAAGTAAACTTTAGTTCGTTTAATTCTGCGTTAAGTTATTGTAAAAAAAATATATATGAAGTGTTCGCAGCAATCTTTGGCATTATAATAAATCTGTGTAAGCTAAAATATATTATCCATTAGTGTGGGAGTAGAGCTAGGCTATTTTCGTTGACTTCCTCGAACTAGTTGGTACGATGACCAAAGTGATTCGGTTTCTGCGATAGCGGTTTCAGAACCTCGCATGGATGGATTTCGTGATCCGCAGATATTACTTCCTAGACTGGCTATACGTGTGCTATTTCAGGAAAAATCTGGGTCTATTTCTGCGTATCTTATTCTTATTACTATTTATTTGTAGTACCTCCAACTTTCAAAAGAAAATCTACGTGTATTCACGCACCAAATAACTTCTGGAAATCGGAAATATCTTGTTACATTTTTGTCGAGTCTATTAAATCACAACTTAACCCACTTCATACGTAGCGCTCAAATCAAAAAGTCTGTATTTGTTATTCCTTAGGTACATATATTCATACGGTATATATACTTGACGATAATATCAAATAGAATATATAAAAAAAAAACATTTTATCACGGAATAACACACACAAATTTTTGTATGACAACTTTTGTGAGGCCTAATTACTATCCGAAAGTATGTACTTGCTAGGATACAGTCAGTTTTTTGTGCGTGATGAATTGCAATGCATTGCCACGCACCAACACAACACGCGGATGACGTAGCACGGCGGGTCAGGTTAAGTCAGTAAGAGTCTGACACTACCCGTTCGCTCCCCCGAGTGAGCGGGGTGTCCATGAGGAATCCCCCGCCTAAAAAAAAAAAAATAGATACAGTCAGTTTACTAGTTAGTACTAGTTTTTAATCATATAATACTTACTGGTAACTAGCTGACCGCCCCAGTTCTGTAAGGAAAGAAGATATTAAAAAAGAATCGTACATATTATTTTTTTATAAAAACCTTGTCATTTCAATAAGGAAAGAAATATCCGAACGGGTGAAGACGTTCGGAAGTAGGTAATTCGGGATTAATTTTATATCGATGTAAAGCAAATAAAATTATGTATGATTTGTTTTTTATATTTATTTCTTTGATATCGTTTATAACATATTTAATACAAAATTGTTGACCAAACCCTTCATGAATCATCTTAGTTTAATTAGAATCAGGGTGCCATGTAAGACCTCAATCTTACCGTGTAGCGTAATAAAACGGTTTACAAAACAACCTAAGTGAAAGCCTCCGCGGTTGTATTGAAAGTGCTGAAGTTTGTCCAAGACGGGGCAAACACGCGCACAAGTTTAGGTGGCCTAAATTATAAGCATTATGATATAATTATGTTACGCTAAGTAACAAGTTGTAATTGTTGTATATTGTGACTCAAGTTCCGAAATTCGGTTGACGGAAACTAGACAGATTTGAATGAATTAATCACATAGGTTAAAGGCTAAAATGAAATATATAATACTTTTTAGGATGCCAATGGGACACTATTACTAAACCTCCGCTATCCGTCCGTCCGTCCGTCCCTCTGTCTGTCAGCGGGCTGTATCGCATGATTCGTTGATTCGTAATAGCTAGAGAGTTATTTTGTTTACAGAGTGTGTATGTATTTGTACTATAACCGCTATAACAAAAAATATTAAAAATAAATAACAAATTAAAGGGGGCTTCATAAACTGATACGGAACCCATCTTGCGTGCCTCCGACTCGCATTTGGCCGGTTTTTTTTTTATTTTTCGCAGGGAAAATCCAGACTAAACTTCAAGTTTATATCATCTGCTTAAAAAGAACTAAGTTAGTAATACATTTTCTATTGAAACCCACCATCAAATAAAACGTTCAAACTTCATTTCCACAGTACTTTATTACGTCAATATCTCACAAAGGAATTTAAGACCGAAACCAACTTAAGAAAATCAAAATCGTAAACTATCGAATGTTCTAGAAGCGTTCTATAAAACTTCTAACCGATAAACGTCTCGCTTATCGCTTGCATCTTGCCACACAGACGAGGCAAGTTAAAGATTAGTGCGGAACTCAATTAAACCAACGAAGTTTCTGAGAGATCGCGATCCGTATAATTAAATTTTCTCGGCAAAAGTGCTGCGTGATCGGAATGTGTTTCGGATGCAGCCGTCGGTGTTTATCGCTAGCAAACTCCAGCTTTATTGAAATAAGGTTGAAGATACAAGTAATGTGAAGTTGTTGAAGTAATCCTTTGAGGGAAATGATTGAGAGTTCTGCTTTTATTTTCTTGTTGTAAGGAAATAATGAGTTTCGAAGTATTTAGTTTGTTCAGCGGTCTTGCAGGGTTGAAGCGCGTCCTCCCCCTCGCTGTCTGACACGTTGTTCACTACTTTTTAAAGTCATAAATCACAGAAAATAGTTCATACTAAATTGGGTATTATTTTTTTTAGGTATAAGTATTAAATCTAGAGAACACCAATTTCATAAACTTCGCAAGCATTACACGTCCACTCTCTTAAATGGCAAACGGCGAAACATATAAAAAGCACATACTATGTGTACTTTTCCAATAATTTGGTTATTCTGCTAATTGGGGTTAAGACGAATCCAACAAATCGAAGATCAGGAAAATCAGTCCACCCGCTCTTGAGTTATAAATGGTGAAACTAACTCGACTTTGTTTTATTACAAAAAAAAAAAATATAGTATTTATACGATCCAATTTCTTATTCAAACTGATGATAAAACATGACTTCACAAAAAGAAAGTCACACTTCTGTTTGTTTTCATCATCATCATCATTTCAGCCATTAGACGCCCACTGCTGGGCATAGGCCTCCCCCAAAGATCTCCACAAGGATCGGTCTGTTTGTTTTACGATTCCAATATCTACAAAGCGACTACATTCAATTTACAATAGTCATATCTAAGCTACAAGCTGACAAGTCATTTAGTTGGATTTCCACTCAATTTAGGACATGTTTGGGCTCGTATCACGAAAAGAAGTCACGTAAGCTACTCGTAAAAACTTTTTTCCGACCACCTTTTGGATTGACGCTGTGGATAACCAGAGGTAGCGTTAGAAGTAACATAATGACGTGTGAACAAAAAACGACGTAAATGAACTTTCCTGGATTAAGGTTGAATTTCCTTTGGCAATAAACTTCAGTGTTTTATTGCAAAATGTTCCTGAAATTCGTTTATCTTGACGACATAATTACTTTTTGGGATATTAAATGTTACATTGTTACTTTAATTATTTAGGTAGATTTATTTTTAAACACTTGAATCTACATCTATCTATATTATACATTATTTAACAAGCCATATGGTTTTCACCAATGAATAGAATAGTTCAAGAGGAAAGGTTGTGTGTATTCGTTTATATTTTGTCTAGACGTGAGAAGCCGAGCCTGGTCGTTAGTTACAAATAAAGTGTTATCAAAATTTTGCAAATACCTACTTGCGGAAACTTTGCTGTATAAAAATTATTTAAACTGTTTAGTTGTAGTTATTGTTTATCTGTAGTCATTTTGTTTTTTTTTTCCTACTGCAGTGCTGCTGCCAGAGATAATAAGCAGTAGGTACCTTTGTCTCTTTGTTTATTTACGATTGTTATTTTTGACGACCTCTGTGGTCAAATGGCGTACACACCGGTTTTCTAAGTATGGCCAGCTTTGACGTCCCGCGTTTGATCCCTGCACGAGTCAGTGTTTTCTACGTTGTCTCGGGTCTGCGTGTTTGTGGTAACTTCTTTGTCTCTGATTCCATATCACAAGTGCTTTTGCTACTTACTTTGGGTTCAGAGCAATGTATGTGGTGTTTTCCACATTTATTTAATTTATTGTATTGTTTGATATTAATTACATATTTGCAAGTAATTTGGTAAACTCCAACAATATTTAATGATGTATATACTAACATAAATGACGATATAAAACAATGGTAACGTACTCAAAATTCCATTAGCAATATTCAAAACATTTTCAATGGCAAATAAACCCAAACTTCAATAGGTACCATCAATCATCATTATCGCCTGATTTAAATTGCCATAGTGGATACATGGCAAATTTAAATTCCTCCCATTTATTGTTTTATCGGCCCAAAACATCCGGTAACGTCCTTTATAAATAACATTAATATCAGAAAGAGCAATTTTAATGTGCCTATAATACAAACTTTGGTTGAATTATTGCCAGACAAATGAACATTGTTATTGAGAATTTTGTGTCTCAATTTTCTCTTTTGTTACTAAATGTAACAGAAGACACGTCAGAAAATAAAGGTATTGTTTTTAATACATTACTTCATAATTATTTTTTTAAGTACTTTATTGAATAACGTAATCTATATCTATACTAATTTTAAAAAGAGGAAATATTATATTTTTGTACGTTTGTAACGATTAACTCAAAAACTATAGGACCGAATTCATAAATTATTTTACTAAGTAACTAAAACACTTAATAGGCTGTAACACTGAACTACCCGTGCAAAGCTAGGGTGCGTTAGTTTAGATTTCAGTATTAGCCACGAAAATTCGTCGCAGCTGTCTTTAAATAAAATTCAGACAAAAATACAGTTTTTCGAACATGTATTGTATTGTTTACGAGTCTATAAAATGTACATGCTTGCTCAAAAGGAACTTAAAGTGCCCAAGTTTAAAAGAGGCAGTGGTAAGCACTAAGTTTCCTCGCCTTTCCTTACAAAGGACACACAATTTTTTAATGCCACTTGTTAGGTGCCTGAACTTTTACAACTTAATATAATTATTACTTCAGACAATGTGTGGTAGAATCTGCTGAAACTGCGCTGTGAAATAAAATTAAAAGAGTTTAATAGTCGTTTTATAAGATTTTATTGAATTTGAACTGTTCTTATTTACATACCTAGGTAAGTAATATGTAATAATTTATGTTGTACGTCAAAATTTGAAATCCATTTTACGATCAGCTTTTGATATCTGGTTGAGGCGAAATTATGCGTAGGTACTTATATTAATCTGATGACAATACAATATTATGGTATGTTCGAGGTGCTCTGATGATGGAGCCCGAAGGTCGATAGAAGCGTCATCACAAAACGACGCAATCTTATCGTGTTTGGGCTTGTTTGATTTGTCTTCAATAGTATGATGCTACCTAATTTAAAAGCTTGCATATAGAAATACATTTTTTTTTAAAACATTAACCTATCCTATTCTTTAGCTGGGCAATAAATAGGTATATTTTTTTAATCGATTTACACATCGCGGTTTCAATGTTTGTTACGTGATATATCACGTTACTCATAATAACCAGTGAAAAAAACCTTTGGATTCAGAATCTCCTTTTTTTAATTCGTTTCGTTCACTAAAATTAAGACATCTCCATTGTAAAAAAAATGCTTACAACAATTTCTTTGTCCATAGGCAGGTGAACCTCAAAATCAGTCCACAACTGGGCGACTGCTTCAACTGGAGCATGACGCCCTCACAGAGCGAGCTGGTCGTGTTCGCGAGGATCAGCGATCCTGCAGTGGATCTGGAAACCACACCACCAGACGGGCCGTGGCTAGAGGCGACGGCATCCGCAGTACCCTGGAGTTTGGGCGTCGATATCGCCATATGGAATGCTGTTGGTAAGCACCATGCCTATGTGTTTTCGTCTTGAAAACTGGGTCACCAAAAAGTACTATGGGATGCTGTTACATAAGTACCAAGGTTATTGCCCATGAAATTGTATACATCTTGTTTTTCGTCCCCGAAAATTGGGTCACCAAAACGTCCGACCCCTAATAAAGCGTCATGACACTGCATTAATTTTCTGTAATTCTTTTGAATTTAACGTCCAACGCCATTGTTGGGATAGCCCAACAATGGCGTTGGACTTGTCGTTGTTAGTCGAAAAACGTCATCATCATTGGCATAGGCCAATGATGATGACGTTTTTCGACTAAGTAGACAGAAATGTTGTTGATTCTACCCGAAAGCTATGAGCTAAAATAATAACAATTCCGTACAATACATTGATGCTTGGTTTTGCCCGTCTTGTTCTTAGGGTTTTTTTTTTATATTATAATAATGTATCAGTAACTAATTGTTTGGTTAAGTCACGTCATATATTAAAAAAAAAAAATGTATGTTGGTCACCTGTATTCCTTAACCAGTGATGAGATTGTGATTAAACTTTGGTAGGGTATTCTGAATAAGCCTGAGAAGGTGTTCCTAGCTCGAAATAAAATATTACCAAAAAATAGGCAAAACCATTGCAAGTTGCAATGCCATATGGTATAGATATTGATATAAAAAAGAATAATAATAAATTGCAGAGTTATGAAATCTATATGATGTCATCAATTTTCATTTCCACCTCGACTATATTATGTTTAGAGAATATGATGCCACTAAATGGAAATTTTACAAGCCACTTAAATAATACAATATCACACCGCATAACAAAACATTATGTAAATAAAATACTATAATAACAGACGCAATGAAACATCTACTGAAATAAAATAAAATTGATGAAAGTTCTTGAGAATTTACTGTGAAAGTTTCAAAGCAAACTAAGAGAAACGAGTTTTTCATTTTGTGATCTAGAATGGCCATTTATAACAAACACTGTAAAAATGAACTTTGCAATATAATTATGATAGTTGTACGTTCGACTGAGAATTATCTAGAGCAAGCTTTTATTTCAACCAAGTCTTATTTGTATGGTATTCTGTTAGGGATTTGAATAGGACTACGTATTTATTATATGTAAATTATTCTCTTTTTCTATTATTTTTTATTTTTGTTTTGTGCTTAAGGCCCTGTATGGCCCTTTGTTAATGTGTCGATAATTTAATTTGAAGTAAAATGTACGATTTTTTATTATATTTTTTTTTTCTTCTATTTTATACGTCATAATTATAAAATTTTGCTATTTATGTTGCTGTCGTATATTTTAAAATACTTAATTGAAATTTTTAACATTGTAAGATAGTTTCTTGCCAGTTCTTCTCCATAGGAGTGACATTTTGGAACCGCGCAACTAGTCATTTAACGTTTTGAAAGTGCCTGAATTTTTTAATATTCAATGAAGTATTCATACTATAAATGCGAAAGTAACTCTGTCAGTCTATTATGCTTTCATGGCTAAAGCGCAGAACTGATTTTAATATAATTTGTATTTTTTATATTTTTGCCGCGATAACCGACACCCACGCGGGCGAAACCGCGGGCAACCGCTAGTATTTCAATAAAGCATTCAACAAGCAGCAACAAGTAAACATTCCAGCAAATAATATGAGTCGTTTTATCACGTTTTAATTTTGCAACTAAATAATAAGCCACCGCAACCATATCATTTTAAACTAAATAGGGTAAAGTTGAACTTCATTTTAAAACTTATTTAGTTAATCCGGTTCAAAACAACTCGAAAGTGAAACTGAACCAACAGTTAGCGTACTTAACTTTCACCTATCAAAAACAGAATAGACTCTTAACAACATTAAACAAACAGAATTTCATAACTATAGCTTTTAATTCAATCGTTCTGAACAATTGTAAAATATATATAAATATGTTTCACTCTTGCTATATATGACTACTATTTTCCTATTAAAAATACTGTCAAAATATCAATAGACCAATTTTCAAATCAATCAGATCCGTGAAATTGAGAAAACCCCTATAATCAGGTAGGAAATGAGCTGATGATTTCAAACCACCATTCAACCAAACTTCAAACCATCCAACAGAAAATAAACATTGCATCAAAAGCAGTCCATTCGTTTGTGAACCTTGATGCCACAGACAGACAAACAGACACATCTATTCTGTTAAATTTATAACATCTCTCTTTATTCGACGAGGGTTGAAATGAGAAACTCCTAACAGCGTTAACGAAAGAAATTTTAAACCTAGCCTCCTCTACAATAGTTCTGCGCAAACAAAACTACGTAATACGCTGAAAACTATAGCAATAAATCCCAACGGAGAGTTCATCTATCAATATTGCAGGTTGGGCGGGGTGGGGGGAGTGGGGTGCTTGCAGCAGGACCTGCGGGGAGGGGAGACAGACGCGCAGGAGGTACTGCTCGAAGCCTAGTTGCGAGGGGTACGGAGAACAAGGCAGGTCGTGTAACTCCTTCGATTGTGAAGGTAAGTGTGAAGTAGTTATACTTGTGATAATGTGGTGTGAAAAGGAATTTAGTCCGCCAGAAAATAAAAAGGATGCGATAAAAAAGAGATAGGATGCTACTTAGATCAAGCTAATTAAAGTTGAGGTGTTAGGGTAAATAATGTATAAGTTGATCAATAAATTGTGATGAATGATCATCAATAAAATTTATAGTCGTAAGTTTTGAGATTACCTAAAAAATACGTGTCCAATATTTTTATTATTCTACCTTATAGCGGACATAAATATTTTTTTTAGCCATCCTAAAAATATCCATTATTTTAGAGTTTAAAATCACCTAAATGGTTGAAGAAATTTATCGTTTTAAATGCGTAGCTCGTTCAACGAATGTTTAGTAAAAGTGTAACTGAGAAAGTTTCGATATCTCGAGCTAAGCTAAGAAGTTACAAAAGCCCCTAATGTTTAATAACGTATTGTTGTTCTCTTTATTTAAAACCTTATTCGAGCTCACCTGTTTAAAAGTTGATACATAATTAGTGTCAAACTTAGGGACGCGCAATTTGTGAGCCGTGAACAATTCCTACATTGTTACTAACTTTTAGGTCTGAATTATAAATGTGTTTCGAGCCCTGGCCCTGCCAGTTTAAAATCAATGCCAATTAGGCCATTTAATTCATATTTATAACTTATACAAGGTGAGTTTTTGTCGTTGTTCAAACGAAAACTATGACCTATATATTGGTGATAAAAATGATTGGTATCAAAAATTAAATAAACAAACTATAAAAAAATCTTGAAATGATTGGAACAGTAAAACTTTGGAAAAGGATTTCTAACTTCTATTGTGTCGCATGCATATAATATTGAATAAAAACAATTCTCTATTTCACCACTGAATTTTTTGTTACCCCATTTTACCATAACGTTCGCCGCCGCGTCAGCTCACGATTAACAACTTATATTGGGTCTGAAACTAGTCGAGCCATCCCGAGAAATATTTTAGAGTAAATTTTTTGAGATAAATAATAATTCTATTTAATTGCGTTTTCAGCTCAAAAAACAAATATTTAACAATGTTTATTAACATCTATTCTTAGAATAAAATTACTCATTCGTTTACCCTCAAACGCAAACATTTTCGTTAACGTTCGACGTCACGTGAAAACTGTTTCCCTCCTAAACCTAAACGAATATTGGATTTTAAATTATTTCGAGACTAGCTCGTTAACTGACATCGTAACAGCATGAAATCGATAAGTCGACTGGAAGTTGCCCAACATACTGGATGTAGGTGACATTTTGATAAAGCGATTTTAGACTCAAAACAGCTTGTAGCCGAATATTTTTTTGATAGACTTTGACGTTGAACATTGATTGACGGAGCTAACGAGTGTGTTTGACTATTTTTAACTCGTTTAAAAATGAGTAGGAGTTTCATATAGCATGTGTTTTCGGTAGTCCGTTTAGTAAAGTTTGTATTATGGATGCCGAAATATATAGAATAGAAAACTATTTTTTTTTACTTTAAATAAAAAATAAAACTCTCATATTAATTAATAAATTTTATTTTAATTTGATTTCGAACACTTATTAATTTACCACGCAGAATTGATTTGTTGAAACTTCTAGAATTATTTGTCTTATTTCTGTATCTTTAAGACAATAGCGATTTTGTGAAATAAAGACTATCAAGTTCTATGTAATCCTATCCGTTTTGCCATCCCTTAAACATTCTATACAGTTAAAATATTATTATTATACCAAAATGATCTCGTCCAAAGTGATCTTAAATATAGTAATAGAACCTGTAACATAATAATTTTGCAGCTTTACAATTTGTGTAGCAATATCACCAACTTATATGAAAATTTATCGTAGGAACAATAAACCCATTGGCGCCCGGAGCCAGGCGTAACTTCCACCCAGCGCAGGCACGGTGGGGGCCCGTCGCAGACCGACCGCACGCCTTCAGTCTAAGACCTAACTCCTACATATGGATTGCGTCTTCAGAACTATTTTCTGCTGGGAAAACATTTCCGAGGGAATTTACACTGTTCATCTCACTGAGATTGCGGCCGGAGGTAAGTTTGAAAATATTATTAATAAACATGGTTTCATTAAAAAACACTAGAAAATTCAAGTAATCCTTGACCGTTATGACAATCTCCTATCTGTGGTTCATTTTAATTAAATATAGAATTGGATACAAGGAAAATAATTATGACAAAGTCTTATCTCCCCCTTTAAACAATAAACAGAGCTTGAGGTAAATACATAAAAAATGGAATATAATTGTAAATTATAAAGATATTAAAAAAGATCTGTGATTTAAAAAAAAAACTCGACAAAACACAATTTATATTATTTAAAAAAATCTTTAATAAAAAGCTTTATACTGGTTAAACAAAGATTAATTCAACAAGATACGAAGTTCTGTAACAGCATATTTTTATATAATCCTGCAATGACAAACGTAATTATATTCAATTTCGAAGCAGAACTCTGAATGGTGAAAGGAATTACTTTTAATAATAAATCCTCTTTTAAAGAGAGGTAAACGGGTAATTGAAAAATGAAATATAACGACATTGCTTTTGTTAAAAATATCTGTATTTATTTTTGTTACGCAAATGCGATGTAAATTGTGTTACTGGCATTTTTGTATAAATAAGCTATAAGAGTGTATTAACTTAATACTATAATGTAGATTTGGTTTATTTTTTTTAATTTATTCGTCTGCACTGTCGAGTGGTCACCATGTAGTTCGATCCCCACATGGGCCAAGTATTTGTGTGGTCCACAAATGCTTGTTCCAAGTCTGGGTGTTATTAGTGTATGTGAATTGAATGTTTGTGAAATTCCCCGTGATACAGTTACTAGTTAAAAAAATACTTTTATATATAGCTTTTATTTCAATTCGTGAAATAATGTTTTAAATATTTTTATTAACTTTAACTTACTTTTGGATATGTCATCATACTTTTGCTCTACCTCTACCTTGGAAAAGGCAGAAGCAAATTCATTTACTAGAGACCTGCAGCGGGGATCTGTCTATTTTTGGAATCTCGATTCCTGGCCAATATTAAAATCTTTTTATTTTCTCTAGGAATTCTTCATATCTTAGATATATGACTCTTACGGTTGAAACTATCGGAGTAACCTTCCCTTTACCGGGAACACGAACGGGAAACGAAAGTGCAAAAGTTCGATATCTGACGCATTCTTTTTTCCACAGAGCGGCGGCTACGGCCAGGGAACCCTCTTCTCCTTGAGGTCTCGGAGACGTACGGGCTCCTTCCTATCCCTGGAGCTGGCTGGCCGAGGAGCTGCAAGACTGGTCCACGCTGGTTCAGGGTCATCCCGCTCTATATACTTAGCTGTACCTTTGTATGACTTCCGCTGGCATCACATCGCGATCAGGTATGATTTCAATATAGTCTCGTTTTTTTTATGTTAGATGTTGATCCAAAAATTACGAAATTAAACATTACTTCTTTGAAATAAAGTCGAAGTAAATGTGAAAGTATAGCAATTTTAATACAAATAGTCTTTGCATCAGTGTAGTTCTACTGTCGTTGTACGTGTTATCTAATAAAATTTCATGTAAAAAATATTTTGTCGCGTGATTTCGCGCAGTTTCGATAAGTGCGGTTGCACCTTTATTTATTTCTAATTTATTTTGTTTAACAATTCATGCGGAAAAAAAGACTATTGGAACTACATAAATTAACCTCTAACGTCATTTCCTACCAACAAGTCTTCGTTATTAAATATAATTTTCCCATCCCGGGCAGCCCTGAGACTAATTTAATTTTGTGTGGTGCAACGAAATGAAAAGTTCAAGCGAAATTAACTGCTCTTAACATTAAGGGTTACCCGTATTTTTAATAACAAAGATGATAATCCTGTACGATCCCGGATTAAATAAAAACAAAATTCAAAACAGGGTTATTTATACAAAAATAATTATTAAAAACATTTTTTGGATCTTTATAAAAAATAAATTTTAAAATTTAGATTCTATCGGTCTTTAACTTTGTCATAGCTTAAAATATACAAAAGAGCTTTTTTAAATTATGTTGATTTAGTTACGTTTATTGAAATCAGTCTCGTTCTGTGACACAGGTCTAGAAATAAAAAAATATCTCCAGACTCATTTTGACACAAATTTCAATTTGATTGGAATCCCAAAAGAGTAGCATCAGAAGAGAACCATTAGTTAACTAAGTAGTATTCATCTTACTTTAGTCAGGGAAAAATTGTCTTATGGCCGAATACGACGGCGACTTAAAACGTCAATCAGTTTTAAGTCGCCGTTAAGTCGAATCCATTAAAAAAGCGACAGATATCCATTTAAAAAGGTCTTAAAGTTAAGTTGCGTGTCAGTATTTGGGGGTAATAGTAGTACTCCATTTGTTTTAAATCACTGCCTACATATTAATCTATCTAGATATATCAAGTAGTATAATAAATCTATAGCCAATGATATTATATACACAAGATAATGATGTTACCTTCATAGTTCATAAGTCATACGTTTAAATCTGACCGCGCTGGTGAATGTCAAAATGTTATCAAGTTGCACTAATGAATAGTACAAAATATAGGATAAGCACGTAAGTAAGTAAAAGAGATAGCTATCGAGTCCACAAAATTTGAGCGCTAATAACATATCTACCTATTTTTTATGTATAAATATGTATATATGTTTATTAAGCCCAATAAAAGGATATAAAAAAATTAAATTCAAAGTAAAACATTTACCATTTAGTACTTTATACAGCGAAGAAAACTAAGTAATTCGATTCCGAACCCTTATCGAACCACTCCGTTACCGCCGGTAAAGCTGATAGGGTTATGCCTCCCTTGAGAATGATATCCATGTTCAGTTCCCAGTTGTGTGATTCTATCTGTATACTATCTTCGGGCCTCCTTTATAGAAACAAGATACTCGTTGGTTTTGACATTTAAACTCGTATTTTTGTTGTATTCTCTTGAGAAACATAGAGAATTTAGTACAGACTTTTGGAGCTAGAATGTAATTGACTTTAGTTTTATCGTAATTGTTTCGATCGGTTGATATTAAAATAAGGGTAGGTAGTGTATTACCTTCCTACATAGAAATTATGTGGATTGTGGAAGTACAAATAATTTAGTCGCTCTATACAACGTGTCCTTTTGCATTATCGTCAAATTCAAGGAAGTAACAATGCTAATATTACTCGACACGAATCAACAATAAAATAAGTAGGTAATTTTTTCAAATTTTCGGAACTCGACATGAGTGGGACAAGCTATTCAAATCGCGGCCCGTGTGATACCGCACTTTAACTGCTGTTTTATGTAAAAAAGCAGTAATTATGTAAAGTTATGGCTATGTTTCTTTTTAAATAAATAAATTAAAAATAATTGAATCATTCTCACTACCCTTATTTATGCCAACGACAAAGTGCCTCTATAATCATTTTAATTAACTATTTGGGTTGTATTTAACTTAATTTTTCTTCTCAGTGTCCACGACGACAACACCGTTCGGGCCTACGTCGACTGCCGCTGGCTTCGAACCGATGTCCTTGAGAAAGACGCCCTTGACACACCGAGGGACGCTGATCTCATCATAGGCTATCTTTTCTCAGTAAGTCATCATCATCATGTTCCCAATTATATTATTCTGATTTCTTTCTTTTCCCTGTAAGTGTATTAAATGAAATATCGTAGGTCCAATTTGCAATAAAAGTTTAACAAAATCTGATTTGCAAATCTACAAATTTGCAAAGGGGACTAAAATCTAAATTCAATCCGCGATAAAATCCATTCAAAGTAGTTTTATTTCAGTGTTCAAGTGTTTTATAAATCTAATCGTGTTCATCTTTTATTGCTAACTGTACTGTGAGGGCCGGTAAATATTTACATAGGACTTGTGATTTCAATTTGACGGACTGGACATTGGACATTGTATGATTGAGTTACCGGGCAGGAATGTCAATAAAGATGTATGTTTGTGATTTCTGTTACTTTGGTTTTATTTGTGTTTGGATATTTACGTTCGACATTTTGTGTATTTAAAAGGTTTTCTCGTAGTATGTGAAGTTTCCTCTTGCTTTTTACACAGTCATTTGTCTTGTCCACGATAACTTTTTTTTTTGTTAGCAGTCTCAATTACTCTTAGACTTAAATCCTCTTGCTTTCCATCATTTTCTCTTTCAAGGTTCGCGAGGTGATATAAATATAATTTATTGAAGAATTAATGATGATAATATTATTATCTTTTTTATTAGAAATATTTAGGTTATTTTTTGTAAAGTCACTTAAGCTTCACAAACAACTGATTTCTTTTGTTTTGTTTTATTTAATGTTGCACACTTTTAAATTCCTTTGTGTCTATGCCTTTGTAAAATATATTTTTATTTAAGAAACTTTTGTATTTTTTTGTAAATTTAGGGATTAAGTGATAAAAATAAACCTTTGACCGTTCGAGCTTTCAATTTTGGCTGAAAAAAATTAAGTGTTGATTTATGATACAAAATTCTTTCTTTATTCATTCTTTTTCTACGGTTTATTTTTTAGCACTTATGATTTTAGTTTTCACAAATGCATCTCTGTTTGCTTAGATGTAATAATAATAAAAAAAAAACTTTCATAAAATTATACCACAAGGCTACCTGAAAACGTAATCTTGATAACACTCACGTACCACCGCAAATAACAAAAGCACATCTGAATTACATTCACTGTTCCTTATCATAACAATTGTTTTTGAACAGGGTGACCTCGAACAGCTGGTACTGGTGCCAAAAGCGGGACAGGCTCAGAAACAGTGCTCCAGCCAAGTAGTCGGCCTGTCTACGCCTTACGTCACGATACATGAAACGTAACTGCGATCAAGATTATGCACCGTGAAATTTGGAAGCCAGTTGGAAAGACGATTGTGATTTTGGATATATTTTTGTGTTACATCTTAAGGTACATAGAGATCATATATAAATGATTGTTTAAATATACTAACGACTGTTTTCACGCGATGGTTTCGAATTTGCTCGACTTGTTTCGCCGCAACATCGACGCGTTATGACCTCATGATTATGGGCTTCACTTCGGCCTGAAACTACTCGAGCAACGCTATAGGTACGGTGTATATAACAGTCATTATGTCTTCGTCGAAAATCATTATACTTACGAAAATACTCAATTCTCAATAAACCTATAAAAAGTGTGAATGCAATAATAAAATACATGGTGAAATTGACTAGCAAAATAAGGGTCAATTTTAATTAAAGCTGATTGTACGGAAAAATATGATTACGGCTGAGTATTGCAATGCATTTACCTAATGAACGCGTTGATCAAGTGGGATCTTATTAAAATATACTGTTTTAATTTTCTGATGATACGTAATCTATGTATTTTTTTTTAATATTTCAGTGAGATACGTGGAATGTTTTTCCAAGAATTATTAATGATGTATTTATACTGACTAATAAATATGAGATAAAATATTGTATAAATTAGTACTATGACGCTGTATAGACTAAATAGATAACATGTGAACTGTAAAAACAAAGTTATAATTGCATAATTTTTATTATTACGAGTTCAAAGAATAAATGTATTATTATCGATAAGTATGTCTTCAATATTTTGAAACGCTGCAAACACGAATAACAATTTACTTGTATTTAATTATTTGTTTGTTGTAATTATTTTTATCCAGAAAGAATTATTTTAAAACAAACAAAATTGAATTTTATGTCTTCAGAATAAGATTACAAAATTACATATTATTTTCTTGAACATAGACATGTCACAATATTTAACTATTATGAAGACTCATAATAGTTAAATATTGAGCAATAATTCAAATAGTAGTTAATATTTAATTTGAAATAGTTAATGCTCGCATCAAATAAAATGTATCCTTAATTATTTTCGGAGAGAAGAAGACGTGTAATATAAAATTAAAGTATTATGTACGTAATTTTAAATATTAGTTTGTATATTTAATTTATATGGCAGGATTATCATGATATTTATATAATGTAATAGTATAGCATTTGAATTAATAGCGTTTCTTACATTAGCTGGCCTAACGGAGTGTAAATATCTTTGATAGACCTTCAATAATTGTAAAATGTTAGGATCGATAGATTTGTTTTTCGTAATTTAGTCAGTTGATCTCATTAATTTAGTTTATCAGACATTTTAAATAATTTCGTTTGAAAACGGTGTAATGTTATGAAAGGAACTGTTTATATTTCTCTTGGATAATGAAATAAAGAAGATTATACATGCGTATTGTTTTTATTAAGCTCTATTTAACTAATCCTTTTCAAAGCAGATATTTAGCTTTTTATTGGGGTAAACTTTCTGCAACACAAAAAACAAGTGGCATAGGTCACAACGCCAATTACCACTGTGCTAAACATACTGCAGGTTCGATCCCCGTATTGGCCAAACATTGGTGTGTTCCACAAATGTTTGTTCCAAGTCTGGGTGTTATTTGTGTATGTGAATCGAATGTGTGTGACAACTCCCGCAATACAGTGACAAAATTCACTAGCGCAGGAGTCGTAATAAAAAACAATTAATTTACTTTTATAGCCTATTGGGATATCACTATAACACGTTCAGATAAGTCCAGTTAGCCTTTTTGCCTCTCAGACACATCTATAAAAATGAGATACTCTATTTATTTATTTGATTATATACTCACATAATAGTAAAATATTACGTAAGATATTAAATGTACAATGAGACTTTTTTATAAGAAATTTCTGCCACCAGACAGGCGATAGGAGACGTGGCAAATCATGAAAATCAACAGTGTGCAAACAAAATAAAAAGTTAAAATAATAATAATGAATCAAAATAACTACAAGCAATAAAAATATATCAAAGTACTATATATACCTAAAATTTTAAAAAAGTACTATCTTTATCCATATTTTAGTTTAAAAAATATAGTATTTCGAAGTCTTAAACATGAAACTAGCCAGCTAATCGAATAAAAGTACTGCCTTCATTATTTTAGCTTTAAAACTAACTTAGGATGAAGAAGTCAGTTCTCATTTCAATAGTTTTAAGGCTTTAAGTTTTTATATTACGTTAGGAACTTTGAGTCAGGTGTACCTACTTAGATAATTACTTGCCTTGGGAAGCAGCTGAAAAGAAAAAGGCAGCTTAGTAAAAATCAAGGCATCTAGATGAAATAGATCTCTAAAATCTATTGTATATTTTTTGACAGAGACAATATAAGACGTAATAATTAAATTTGATTTCGAGCATTAGAAATTTTATGATACTAATGATAAATAAAAAAAAATACTGAAACGTAGACCAAATAAAATACAAACATTATATACCAAAGGTAGGTCTTTGTGACCTTGTGTATGACGCTATACCTACACACTCTTACCAAATATATAATTATCTATATAACTAACATAAACTTAGAGTATAAATAAGCAAACATAGAGTCGCGCATCGCTAGTGGCCCGTTGTGCCGATCGTCAGCAAATTTTTAGCTGTAAGTACTCGCTCGTTTAGTGATATTCCGTGTGACGACAGACGTTCACGCGAAAATATTGATTGTTCCGATACCAGGTTTTGAGCTAGTGAAAATAAAAAAGAACACTCCAATTTGTCACTTATTTAAATAAATGTGGACAACATCACATACATTGCTCTGAACCCAAAGTAAGTAGCTAAAGCACTTGTGTTATGGAATTCAGAGACAACGAAGGTACCACAAACACCCAGACCCGAGACAATGTAGAAAAGTGCTTTTCTACATTGACCCGGCCGGGGATCGAACCCGGGACCTCAGAGCTGGCGACACCTTGAAAACCGGTGTGTACGCCACTCGACCACGGAGGTCGTCAAAATTTATACTCTAAGCACCATAAAAGTTTGTACCAACACACATCAGTAGTAAATTCAATCAAAATAACTAGAGCGAAACCATAATCGAGTTAAACTGTCATTATCATTTTAAAGGCATCCACTCCGTGATTTATTTGACGCAGATCTTCGTTCCTAAGATCAAAATCTCCAAGAGAATTCCAATTACGATGGTGGCGTGCGTGCGTCGAATAAAGATAGAGGCCTTTTTATTTTATAGAAAAGATAATATTTACAATTGGCATTAGTCCCGTTAATTCGCCTAAATTTTGTCTGAAGCAGACGATTGGTTGACAGCCCGATAAGATAGACCTTTGAATATGCTTGTTAGAGGCAGTCTTTGTGGATTCTTTCAAGATAAACTAGACTCGGTTCGTTTGAAGTGTTTTGTAATGTTAATCAATTATTAAAACGAAAGCTAATCTCGCTATGTTTTTAGTAAGAATTTGTTTTGTTAACTTTTATCGTTCATTTTGATCTGTTTTTGAGTGATAGATTCATACTAAATAGAATACTTAACGTAAAAAATTTCTAAATATTGAAAACTCGCCAAAATTATATACGAAATATATTTGCATAGGTAGAGCCGCGGAAAACAGCTAGTAATGTATAATTTCGTATATATGGGACCTATATGTAGTTAATATCATATCGCAACTAAGTACTCCACAACAATAACAACCTTATTTCATTAAGTAAACATCAATTCTCGTCACAATTCGCGACCGATGTCTCGCAAACATTTATTATTGGATATTCCGTACATTCCTCGATGAAAGCCTACTAAATCTGAGTTTCCGTATTTATGATGAGATCGTGCCGCTTATAATTTTGTCGGCTCTTAAAGTTGTTGCCTTAGTCTAGACGTTTTCAGGTCACTACGTTTCTGCTGTGTTGCGAACCTTCGTGCATTTTTATGAATCATTATATTTATCGTACTAAATCTAAAATATATGTTTGTGAGTCTTTATGTTTGTAACCTCTTTGTCTACCTACGAAATGAAGACTTAAAGACACCAAAATATTTTAAAGTTTCAATCAACTTAAATACGATAAGTTACAATATATTAGCATTTTCCCGCAGACCCGGACGCGTAAATGTCGGTTATCGCGGCAAAAGTAGCCTATGTCCTTTTTCAGGCTCTAGACTATTTGTGTACCAAATTTCATTTAAATCAGTTCAGTATTTTTGGCGTGAAAGCGCGACAGATAGACAGAGAGTCAGAATTACTTTTGCATTTATAATTTTAGTAAGGATTCTAGTTGTTGTTACTGTGAGATAAGCGCTATTTTTAATTTAAATCATAATTTTTTAGTTATTCTATAAAATAAGTTATTCTATAAACAATATAAAAAAAAATATCGTCAAAACAAATATCAAATTCTTTTAAAACGCAACGATAAAAAGATTAATTGAAAAAAAAAAAAAAAAAAAAAATCGAAATTCTGTTACCTCAAAATATTTATAGATCTATACAAGAAGATACTTGGAACTTTAATCATAGCACAATGTAAAAATGTTGCTTTTATAAGGTGTATTTAATTATAATTAAATTTAAAACCGATTAGTGTACCGTTTTAGATTAAAGTATTTGAAAGGTCTTTTGTTCATGTCCCCAAGTAAGCCTTCCAAAAGATTAGGTTACTTTGTAAGTATTTTAAATAGCCGTTAAGATGGGTACATTGAATAAAAATAAGTTATATACAATTAAGATTAAAATAATCTTCATTATAGTTATTTAATTTTGTATTTTAGTGTTGAGTTTTAGTGTTGTGGTGGCCTAGTGGTTCAATGAACGGATTTTTGTGCATAAGGTTGCAGGTTCGAAACCATTACAGGCAAGTACCAATGTGACTTTATAAAAGTTATATGTACTTTCTTAATTATTCTAAGACATCATTGACAATCGGTGACGGAAAACATCGTGAGGAAACCTGGATTCCAAAAATTGGAATCTGAAATCGCCAACCCGCAATGAGCAAGCGTGGGGATCAATGCTCGTTCCTTCTCTATATGAGACGAGGCCTGTGCCCAGCGGTGGGACATTAATAGGCTGGTAATCTATAGTTATTTAATTTTGTATTTTATTTTTTCAGGGTTTTATTAAATACTAGCTGTCCCCCGCGACTTTGTTCGCGAGTTTTAGTTTAAACGGTTTTTCATTTTTGCAATATTTTTCATTTATGCTCCGCTCCTATTGGTCGTAGCGTGATGTTATATAGTCTATAGCCTTCCTCAATAAACGGACTATCCAATACAAAAAGAATTTTTCAATTCGAACTGTTGTAACTCCCTATAAAAATTAGACGTCTAAAAAAATTCACGCACTCATAAATTTCCTATTCAAAGTCTCATAAAATCCAGCAAGTAATAAATTATACAACGGAATTAAGAGCAACAAGAGTATTCACTCTCATAGTGAAAAATAAGTTCGTGAAATATTAATGAGAAGATACAGATTAATTGTACCAGCCTGAAACAATGGAGATGGTTTGAAAGGCCTTGCTTGCCGAGACTTCGAAATAAAAAACAATTGTAAAAAGTTTAAAGCCGAAAGCCATGTAAAAAGCCGAAGTTGCGGCTTGAAACTTTTGATCCTGAAAATGTATAATCAGTTGGAAAAATAGAGAATAGTGAGGGCTAACTGTAAGCTGCTGGCTTATTGCTGTATAACTTTGTCTGGCTTTGTATATTTTCAGCCTTTTTTGTTTACAGTTTTACGTAACATTCTAGGTTCAAACTTTATGATGGCTAGTTATTCTCCTATTTGAGAATTTTTAGTGCTATTAAAAAAAATAATCTCTTTGCATGCATTTATAATAAATACACAGTGATTACAATAAAGTGAAGAAATAAAATAAATTTGGTTTAAATAATATTGTGATTGTACTGATTTAGTAGTTTGAAATCGCAATAAACTAAACTAAAAATATTTGTAGCTCAAATATTTTTAGAATATGAAATGAAATCGGTTCAAAAACATGTCGATTTTTTTCAATATATCAAACAATTTGAGCACTTTTTAACGTTTTCTATTTTATGACATAGAATTGAATGAACTGTTATTTATTGTACTCCAAAAGAACATTTAAACATAACTTTAATAAAAAGATATAGGATCGATAACAACGCAAGCTGAACTTAAAGCATGAGCTGTTCTTGACGGGATGAAGCCTTTTGCAGCCGATAAATTCGGATGCGGATCCCATAATAAATTGGCAAGTCACCGTTCTCCAATAATGTTCAATTGTATATTAAAGTCAAACGCCATAGGCTTCCGATAAGTTATGGCTATCTGCCCCATATTCTATCCGGGCTTATAACTTGTTTAAGTCATGTATCCTTATCTTAACCGACTACAAAAGGAGGAGGTTTTCACTTCGACGGTATGTTTTTTTGTATGTTTCTTACGCGATATAACCGGTTATTGAGGATCGATTTAAAAAATATTTTGTGTGATCGATAGGGTAAATCAAAGATTTAGTAGTTTTTTTTATTATTATTATTATTGAAGTCGGGTTTTTTACCAAAAGTTAGCTTTTGCTTATCAAGTTCCTTTTTTAATTTCGTCGCTTCGTTAAAATTTTCTATTGTTCATATAAATTTCAAAAATTCTAAGGTACCACTGAATTTTAGTTCTAGAAATATCACAATATGTGCTTTCAAATGACTTGCGACCAAAGCACTACAAACACTCTGACTTGTAACCTGTGGTATTGTCATATGCACCGGTCGAACTCGTAGCACTTTGAGCATTCGTAATGCTGACTCTTATACTACTATATTATATACCCTAACTGGATTTTAAGTAACCATTATATTTTTTTCCGCTAAGTGTAAGCCTAAGTATAAGGTTTGACCGATAACAAAGGTTAAACCGCGCTCGCCGGGGTTGGTCCGTGGATAGGTCTAAGTATGTTAAATCGTAGGTCCCAACTAACATACTTTGATCTTTGACAGTCGTTAAGAGGGGCAATACTCCCGAGGAAGTTGAAAAATTGGGATTTAAAGACTATATTGCCGGCACACCTCCGACCTACACCCGTAAAGTGCGTAATGAACCACTGGCAACTCTGGCTGACTATACCTACAAAATCGTTGACCAAAAGAAGTTTCGTATTACGCTGTTTTCTTCTCCAAATCTGGACTGATATCCAAATAATTTTGCATCAAAAATCCTATCAAATTTGTCTGATAGTTGTCGGAAGTCAACAACTAAAAACGGCCATTTTTAGAGGGTTATATTTCTTTAAGTGATTATGTTTTAGATAAAACGATATCATAGAAAGCAATAAATATAAGTATTTTCCAAGAAGAAACTAGTGGAACACGTTTGTATGTCGAAATACCCAGTCGCGTCCGTTCTCAAGTCCTTATAATTCTGACAATCAGTCTTACTATGGGATACTGTGTATAGTTACCCAGTAATATGGTTTGTAGAAGTCAAATAGTCAGTCGCTCTATGTAAAGTGCAGTATTGAGTTAAATCCGGTAAGACTGGAAGCCTACTCCAACATAGCTTGGGAAAAGGGTAAGCAGTTCTCAGATATAATACAACTTAATACACTACTGTTGATGTAGTTAGGGTTCACTTTACCTAAGTTGATGATTTATAATAAAACGACGTGCGATCATTACAAAGTTGTATTGGACACTAATTCTCTTACTTGCTAATGGTATCTACCTACATACTTAGTTATAATTTGAACAACTACCAATAAGCTGATTACACGTGCATGAAGATTCAAGTTCTGTAACAGTCTTATTAATTATTAATATACACTTATTACACGACATGTAATGTTCTGATAACAATACCAGCTAGTCCCATCAAACGAACAAAGGCTTGTAACAATCCCACATTGTTCGGTAAACCGCATTAACAAGGAATTACGATAATGAACCATACTGCCTTGACATAAAGGTGGTGTAGAATTATGTTACCTCGACTGTGTTTTGATTTCATTACTATAATATATATTAAGTTGGGATAGAATTAATTTTTGGTTAGTAATACGAGTAGATTGATACGGAAGTAATTCGGTATCAAATATTTAACCAAACAATGAATAGTTTTTTTTTTGTAGATAATATAAAGCTGGCTACTCACGGTGTGCGATAAAGCTGATCAACCGGCACCACGCACCGTTGGATGGGATACGTCAGTGATAGTGCAGACTCGTCTGCACCCGTCCGTCGCGATCCACTGAAACTCGGTCTCTTTTTAACTAAGCCGGTTAAAAATAGGATAAAATTTTCAAGACTGACTTGGACAAAGGCGCATCGTGGGAGAACTTTGGTGCGCGGTCTGTGGTTGTCGGCCCTGGGGGGTGTTCCGCGATATCATGCACCGTAGGAAGCCGGCTCTAGAGTACTCAATGATGTGGGACTATGTCAATATTACGCGAAAACAAATGAAAAATGTAAGCAATAAAATCAAATATAACTTAAACAAGTAGGAAAATATTATACGCCACATATGCCAGCCAAATTCATGTTGCTCTATTATTAAGGGACTTTACTATATTATTGATAGGTATGACAGAAAATAACCTAACAGCAGTTAAGACTAAACTGTTCCATTGTATACATAGGAACTTAGTTCCTTACTGAACATCACCAAACAAACGAACAACAAGTTAAACTTAATTAATTAACTTTTTTGCCCTATATTAAATTTATTAGAACAATTACGAAACTCAATTTCTTACCTAATTATACATAGTTGAGTCAAGTTAATTTTCCCTGTGTCATAGAATCATCATTACCAAGCAAAAGTGTCCACAAACAGTGAGTACTAGGGTAACCAAGATTTCTGTTCCTGTTTCGACAAAAAAAAATACATTAAAAAAATCAGATACCACAGTTAGAAGAAATGTAGAATTGTCATCGGCCTAGTCTTTTAATTTCAATATAGTGCTCATTGTAGGTTTTTATGAAAAAACCTGCCTTATAGGTCACCAGGACCCACTAGGTGGCTATATAACAAGTCTAGACCTCTCAAGATACTGCATGCATGCATGAATAATACTAATATAATAATACTAATATTATAAAGCTGAAGAGTTTGTTTGTTTGTTTGTTTGGTTGTTTGTTTGAACGATTCTTTCGAAAAATTCTTTTTGTAATGGATAGTCCGTTTATTGAGGAAGGCTATAAGCTATATAACATCACGCTACGACCAATAGGAGCGGAGCATAAATGAAAAATGTTGCAAAAATGAAAAACCGTTGAAATTAAAACACGCGAACAAAGTCGCGGGGGACAACTAGTCGGGGAATAAATAAATAAGGTTAGAATGGTAAATACAGCAAGGCTAAGAGTAAGACTCATACAGGATCTATATTTTTTAATATCATTCGATGTTATATCTGAAAATGAGTGGATAAAGGTTTATTATTTTTACTGACTACGAAATCCGAAAATTGTCCACAGTTTTTCAAAATCATGGCTACACCATGTATTACTTGAATAGTAAGAAAGTTTTAATGAATGTACTTAACGAGTTTGTTCTTAGAAATACTTGCGGTCTCTTATTAAATATATATTGTCTTTTCGAGTGAAATTGTTCTTTTGGAAGTAATTAAAAGTATCGAATGTATTTTTAATGAAATATCAGAATATAATGAATGCATAATTATGTATGAATAATCCTTTTTTAGGTTTTTTACGTCAATCACAATATTATGTAAAAATGTTGTCTTTTTACTTTGTACACTTTGTTTTTTTAATAAAAATACCTATACAAAATAAAATACCAGTTCACAGATACATTATTTGGAGCCAAAATGTATTGTACCTATGTGCGTAGTACTTAAATTTAATATCTGTCTATCAGTTATTTAATAATATACATTCAGTCAAATAATAAACGATTAATTTTCTAATCCTAACTCGTAAAAATTTAATTGTTTTCATTATTTTACTAACCTACTTGCTATCTGATTCTCGTGCTGGTTACATTTATGTTATTTATAATCCCGACATACAATGTAACCAACATCCGACAGAGATTAATTTGATATTTAATTCTTGTTTAACCTACCGTGTATTTATAGCTCAAATCTTTAGTTTATTGTTAGTACCTATACACTAAATCCAAAACACGTGTCAAATATTCTTTTAAGCATCAATTTATTTATCATTAAAACCCGCAAAATTAAACATTTTTTGAGTTGCTTACGCATAAACGTGATCAAGAATTTTTATATTTGATTTTGACTTTTTATATTGAATTAATTTTAAATTTTATATAAAATTATATTATACAAGTACCAACTTTCGGTCGCTGCTTCGCTCGTGTGAATGTCAGTGAATATGTTACGTTATGTCCTTTTTTGGAGTTCAAGCTAAGCCCATACCAAAATTCATTACAATCAGCTCTGTGGTTGGGTCTCGAAAGCGTAACAGACAGACAGACAGATTTACTTTGGCATTTATAATATTATTTTGGATCAATAGTAGACAAGGTACCCAATGGGTGCCTTCTTGTAGATATTTTATATATTATCTATTTGATTTTATATATTACGTACAAACACTCAGTTCTTACTTAATTTTAAATAAGTATATTAGTGAAATATAATAAAATATTTACACATGGTAAGTAAATACAAATTTTTAAACTAAAAGGATTTTTAGATTAATGATTGGCTCTACTGCGCTAGTTACTTCATGGTTGATTTATTGCTCCTATAAATCAATGCACCTATTTGTTTGTAAAAGAAACCGAGTAACCATGGCAACGATAACTTTTTAAAATCATATTTAGCCTTGTTTCCAAATTCAAAGTACGAAAAGATAAAGAACACCGGAAATCTTAATTAAAAAAATTGATTTGAAAAGCTGTTCTATTTAAGCTCCCTTAAATTATAAACTTGAGTGATTGATCAAAATACTAACAACTTTTAACAACGTTTAACATCAGGTATGACAAAATGACAACTTATAAAAACAGCTATGTTTTTTTTCTAGTCTAAAGTGTCCTATAAAATTATGCGATTAAGCTTTCAAAATTAATAAAAACTAACGACCCGCCTTGGCTTTGCACGGGTAGAAAAAAGGAAGAATTATACACATTACTCTTGAATCACTCTATCCATTGGTGAAAACCATATTGAAATTAAAGCGGCGGGGCCTGTGTTTTATAATATGTACAGATATAGATAGATTATTACTGATATCATGATGATACTATAATGATCTTGACAGATATGCTGGTTGAACTTGGCCAGATATCGCGAAAGTCAGAGAGGTTTGAAAGACAAAAGGGGAGGGCTTTGCAGTTGGATCTAATATAGGCTACTAATTATTTTTATTAATAAGTACCGACCTTTAAAAAAATGATAGTACGCAGTTTTGACTGCATTACTAATAAATTTAGATGTAATTGGCGTTAAATTTAGAATAACTACTGCTGTTTGCAGTTCCACCCAATTGCAGTTTGAGTGTAATTACTTGTTGAATAACATTTAAGCACTAAACCGGCGTCGGGTTAGGTTCGCTCTAAATAACGAGCAGGTTTAATCTGTAAATCTCATTGAAATGCATAATGTTTGTGTAGGTAATGATTAATGTATGTACGGTGTGTTCTTTATCTAAGTGGTAGGTGGTGACAGGTTTTAAATTATTGGTAGGTTTTGTTTTTTCGTATTGTGTTTTTGTGAAAACTACTTTTGACAGTATATTAAATGCAAGTTTTTCTATGTTTTAGAATAAACCTTGATTAATTCATATCGATGGCCCCACAGAATAAACGTGCAAGAGCTCTTACACAAATTTTTTTTTGTTGCATTTTTCGTTTCTTTGACCTATGCAGCACCTTCTAAATTTTTTTTATAAATTTTTGACTCAAAATACGCCTATTATTTCATTTGATTCCTTTATTCTAGGGAAAAATCATGGAATTTTATCACAAGTATAAAAGTATATGCTATTGTTAAACGCTTTTTAGGTCCTCGAGTTCACACGAATAAACGTGTTAAAACGAGTAAACTTTTGAGAAGACTTGTGCACTTCTTCGACTTTGTATAATAGCAGCTTACACGTTTATTCGTGTAATAAAGCATACATTTTTTATTCTTAATGTGTCATAATATTGTGGAATGAAAGTTTTAAAATATTTTTTATTTATAATTAAAGTATTGCATTGCCTCCTACACGCCCAATCAAATGTATAGTTTGATAGAGAATGCCAAAGTTACTGGGCATAAATACCAAGTAAAACAAATGACACAGAATAATTTTATAGATTTCAAAGAGCTGATAAAAGGGAAGAATTGGTTTAAAGACATTCTTCTTAAAGTGCCTCTCCACTACCGGAGGTTGGCCGTCAGCTCAGCAAACTTCCTCCTGTCCTGCGCCAAGCGAAAAAGTTCTTCTACGCTGGCGATTTCTGTCCATTCGCGGATGTTGCGTAGCCAAGACTTCTTTCTCCGTCCAGCGCGTCTTTTCCCTTGAATTTTGCCCATCATTATCAACTGAAGGAGTTGATACCGGTCGTGTCGCAAGACGAGGCCCAGATATGCAACTTTCCTTTTTTTGACGGTCTGCAACAATTGCCGGTCTTTCCCGACGCGTTGGAGGACTCTCACATTGGAAACTTTCTGTGTCCAGCTAATACGTAGCATTCTACAATAACACCACATTTCGAAGGCTTCGAGAAATCTTTGAGTGCTAGCTTTTAGAGTCCAAGCTACATAACCATACAAGACCAAAGGCAAGACGTAGCAATGTAGCATTCTCACTCTGAGCTTTATGGATAATTTACGGCTACACAAAACATTCTCCATCCGTTTGAGGGTTGCTCGGGCAATTTCAATCCGGGTCCGAATTTCTTGTTCGCAGTTCCATTCTTCATTTACCCAAGCACCCAGATATTTGTATTTAAAGACATAAAACAATAATAAACGGTATAACGGCGACGCCATAACGGCGATAAAATTTACTGGAGTAAAATAAAAGAAGTAAACTTCTCTCACGAGCATCTTGATTCAGTTTATTTCAGGTATAGTTTTGAAGACGAATTACGGGAGATGCGAATCATAGTAAGATCTAATTCAAGAAGGCGGCGAGGAGTACCTACTGAAGATCCTGAAAACTTAAGACTTGTATATATACCTCTTCCTTTACATAAGGATTTGATAAGTTTGTGTCATTCAGGAGCCATACTAGACTATTACCAAACTTTTTATAGAAACTTAGTTCCTTTGGACAATTCGATCTCTGTCACCAATGATATTTAGGGACTAGCCCACCACACATACCCTTCATTGCAACTCCTGTAAGCCAGGATCTACAATGATAACCAATGAATACCACCGAAACAGTTAAGCTCGGTGTGTCCCAGGAAAACAATTGACTGTCTTGGAACCCGCAACGAAATTAATCAGAAATAATAAATACCTCCTATAGTCCTATAGTCGGAATAAAAAATAGTTTCCACTTCCCTCAATTGCAAGCGGGAGACAAAAAGAAAAGATAGGCCATAGGCAAAGAAAAGATATGACAACTGAGTTAGGCCCAGTTGTCAAGCACCACGGATAAAATTTTAACATGAATGGATCCTAAAATTCATTTAGGAGCTGTTATTTTGATTCCAATAATAGGTATGGCAAAAACGTATGAAAGCACTGAAATTTGCTCTGGTAGCAACAGGGTCCTCAGACCAATGATAGTGACGAGGAAGATTAAGTATTTTAGATTACGATATGATTCGGTTTTTTTTTGTTATCAGTTGAAGCTAATAGGTAGCTATTTCCTAATGATGAAAGAGATTTAAGTTGTTTAAATTGTGATTATTATTTAGTGTTTATACAAGTAGATAGTTACTTGATTATATTCTTATTTTATTAAACCTTTTTCGTTTAATTTCACCCTTTCACATAATTAATGAAGTTTACATTATTACACCATGCAATAACAAAAGTACATTACATAAATGAGAATCGATCTTATGAACAGTGATATAAATGCATTTTATCTTTACAATAATCAAACAATACAGTAAGTTACTGTAAACAACCGTGCTTATGCTTGTAACTAGGTATTAAAGAAACTTGATTATTGTCGAATAATAGTGTAATACAATATTATTAGTTTTTGTTTGTTGACACTTTACACGAATAACCGTGTAATGAAAGTTTACTGTTATCTAGTCATAGAAACTCACAAGAATAAAAATATAATATGGTTTTTCATAAATTGTCGGAAAACAGTTTAAATTAAAAAAAATATAAATATCTAATGTAATAATATATTTTTTTATCTTTAATTTGATATAATTTGTTTAAACCTATGTACTACCAAACAACAGTTATTCAAGTTTAATCGTTTTTATTTTTTCCTGAAAAGTTGTGGTTTTTGACTTACACGTTTATTCTGTGGGGCCATCGATATATATTATATACTTGGTGAAAATATTTAAAAAAATCATAATTATCGTGTTATTGTTCATGAACTATCTACAAAAAAAAAAAACTTTTAGTAAAATTACTCACAAAACGTCATCCATTTTCGTCACGAAAGTTGAAAAACTGAAAAATAGGTTATTTTGCTATCGCCGTAATATTTCATAAATATTCATGTCTTTGCCGACGAGAAGAGATTAAAGTTGCACTTACATAGTGCTTCAGAACTGCAAGCACGCTAGCTGGTTTCATCACATAAAATTATAAAAGCATGTTCAGGTAGGATATAAAATGAAACTTTATTCGCCTTTTATGATCGCGGATGGCGTGTTTTATTTTCAAGCGATCTTAATAAAGAATTATATTTTTATTTATATTTGTGTAATTTTTTATATTATTTTTTTTCAATTTATGTTGTCAATAAATTAGACGGTTTCATTTTATTTTTGATGAAGAGTTTGGGGCATGGATTGAGGTATTGTTTTTGTATTAATTAACACAATAGTGTGCGATCTACAAATCGTAATATAGCCGTGTTTATACTCAAACTTGTTTCAAGAAAATATGTATTTATTAATTTAAGTTAGTTATATGAACTTTTAAAAAATACTATATAGCTACTAACAGCTTGTATCGTCTACTAGGAAAATCTATCAAAACCAACCATTTAAATAAATATTAGTTATTTTTTAATTAACTACTTGATTGATCTTCTGAGTTTAATATTGTCTTGTGTCCAGACTCTAAATAAAATACTAAAATTGATTTTTGTGACAATAAACATATTTTTATCTTTCTATACCAAGAACAATGGCTAATAAAGAGTTCAACCCCCTGCCGCAGGTGGTCTGAAAGGCCAAGCTAGATTTATTTCCTCATGCGAGGATCTGTGCGAAGTTAAGCAATGATCTCAATAAGCTTGTGCCAATTCGGAAATAAAATGGCATGCCAGACCCCCTGGCATTTTGCCAGTTTTATGCCAAGCGTAAAATGTGGAAAATCGACACTTGCTTGATATTTCAGTCCGTTTGATTTATTATTTTTGTTTTGTGGCACACTGTTAATTTGTTGTGACATGGTAATGGGTGTCGGATTTGGATGATTGAGTGATTGGTTTTGTGAAATGTTATTGTACTGGCGATTTTGTAGTTTTATTTTTGTATGTTATAATTATAGATAGGTACCTACTCATTTAACCAAAGTCATTTGAATTTACGTATTATTTTCTTTTAGTTGCACCTAGAGGCCAATAGTATTTTAAATTTCCTACAATTTTGTCAGAAAATCTTCTATAAGGAAATTCTGCCTCTCTTTTTACTGATATTATAATAAATTAGCTGTTGCCCACGACTCCGCCCGCGTGGATATCGGTTATCGCATTAAAAATTAGCCTATGTCCTTTCTTGGGAACCCAGCTACCCCAAGATACCCCATACCAAGTTATATCCTAACCGGTTAAGGGGTTTAGCCGTGACAGTGTAACAGGAAGACAGCGTTAAATTCGTTTTGATAATATAAGAACCTATGGAAATATGGATAACATGGAAAAATGGATAATCATCATATATAATGAAATACTCCTTTGTTTTAAAAACCTGAATCAATTACGTGCACAAGTACTCGGCCTTAACCGTACACAGATATAAAGTATGATTAAAAACGACATAATATAATTTTGGTTTCATTACCATTCATTAGGTAAAATTAATTGCGTATTCATTTGTATACGTCATTATCAATAATTAAGCTTCAAATCAGTACAAAATTAAATATTCTACACAACTGATATTAATTGTTTATAATAAAACCACATTACAATTCCGTAATGCTATGAATTAAATATCACTATTATTTAGTATTCAACAAATTAAAACATTAATACAATATAATGTTCACTCTCAGTTTGTTGCATGAGTTTACAATCAACTGAATGTGTTATGAAGTCTACAAAATGGCCGGCGATCCCACTGTTTATAACAATGATATTTGGAATAGCTAGAATTATTATATTATTATGTAATTGTTAAGTGTAAATCTTTATCTAAGCCTATTTTTTTTATATTACAATAAAATAAATATAATATCTGTCTCTATATCCATCGTTTGCCACACAAGAAACAGGATAGTTTATTAGTTACTTACTATGGTAAACTAAAACACAATTATTTTCTTATAATATGGCGCTAAAGATCCTGAATACGTTCCTGATCAAAACAAATGTATGTCGTAAGTAAAAATCAACCTTGATACAATTAACACAAATACTAATTTATATTGCACTAGCTGTTGCCCGCAGTTCCGCCGGCGTAGTTGTTGGTTATCGCGGCAAAAAGTAAGAAAGAAAGAAAGAAATAACCTTTAGGTATTCATAACACAAAACTATTATCTAAACAATTACAAAGATATAACAATGGCTCAAAATGCGATTAGCCAATAAAAAAACAAAAAACAGTAACTGACGAGATGACGTGTGTGACACCCACGTGTCATGCCATCGAGCGTGTCGTGGCCACTCTTTTTGACAGGCACGTTTACCTACTAAAAGCTTAGAAGAGTGTGGACTCGAATCAATTTTATATTTTACTATAAGTAAATAAGCGAGGGTACGCCGTGTTGTACGAATTGGTAGCCTATGTCCTTTTTTATGATCCAAGCTTACTTTATATCAAGTTTCATCCAAATCGGTTCGGCGGTTTGGCCGTGAAAGTATAACAGACAGACTAGTATCCTAGCTATTTCCCGCGGCTCCGCCCGCGTGGATGTCGGTTATCGCGGCAAATAGAAAGAGATAGAGAAGTAGCCTATGTCCTTTCTCAGGCTCTAGACTATCTGTTTACCAAATTTCATTTAAATCGGTTCTGTAGATTTGGCATGAAAGTGCGACAGACAGACATAGTTACTTTAGCATTACTAATATTAGTTAGAGTAGTATGGATTTCAACCTTTAAATAACAGTGCGAAATCAGCTTAAGTCGCGCTGAAAACGTCAGCGATGCATCACAGGCGAGCCATGTTGCCTGGGTTTTCATTACGCGGCACCCGAGCTGCAAACAAGCCTATGTCACACTGCAGCGAACTTGTTAAGTGACGCGAGCCAATTATTTAGGTCCTCTATTTACTATAGGGATGTAGGAAATTTCCACATAGTAAAAGTACACATAGAGTATACCCTTACTTATTATTTTAATTATTTGTTACGCATTAACGCATGCGGAGCGAATATTTGTAATTAAATACAAATAATAGAAGGAAAAACTTAAACCTCAGGCAGGACTCGAACCTGCGACCACTGGCTTGACGCGCCAGTCGGTAGCTTAGTTGGTAAAGCGACTGGCGCGTCAAGCCAGTGGTCGCAGGTCACATACTCTTTATTTACTTTTACAATGTGGAAATTTTAATATGGTGGAAATCTGCGGCTTACCAAACGATTGATGGGCTTAACTCATGACGCAATGATTCTCACAGATGCAAACGATGAGATGGCAGGATGAGCTTGACTCAACAGCTCACATCCTAAAACTGAGAGATTTGGTAAGAGGTTAAAGAAGCCTTTATAATGCAGTGGGATTAAAATAACTGACATTATAAATAGGTTGAAACATTATCTGTCAAGTTCTATGACTGCTCTTCTTTACTTTTGTCGACCTAAGTTTGTTTCCATAGCTCAGTTCATGTCAGTAGCGAAGTACACTCCCTAGAGTGCATCGGATATAGGGTATCGTCACTCACTTTCTATTTGCACCCTACGACTCCACAAAAAGCGTGCCAAGTGTGAGTCAGCCTTGCGCATGAAGGGTTTTGTACCATCGTACAAGTTTTTTGCCGTTAAAATCGAACAAAATAATATATATTATTTATTATTTTATTTTATTAAATTTTTAGTTGTTAGAGCGGCAACAGAAATACGCATTTTGTGAAAAATTATCTGGCTATTACAGTTCAGGAGATACAGACTGCTGACAGACAGATGGACGGACGGACAGCGGAGGATTAGTAATAGGACCCCGTTGGAACCCTTTGTGTACTTTAATCCACATTAAATGAACTCATATTGATCCTACCTTTCATAGGTCTTGTCAAATTGATATTTCATAAGAAAAAGTGATCTGTTATTTCACTTCCAGTATGGTAATTTTAATACTGCTATAGTATACATATATTTAGTATATACGTATATTTAATATACTGGGCCAAATTATTTTAGCTAAGTTAAAATGTTAGCTATGTTACAATATCTAATAGTTGGGCTTTTTCTTCAAATTGGTAATAAAATTGGCTTTCTATTTTCGTTTAATAATAATTTTTGAACAAAAATATTAGTTGTTTATTTATTTTTAATATTGTGATACACAGAAACAATAACAACGCAGTGTAGATATTGTTTGTTTTTTCGTAATAAATCTCTGAAGCATTCATGCTTGAATTGTTTCGGATTCAATCGACCTATCAAATGAAAGACACGAGACGAAATAGCTGGACAGACCGATAAACATGCCTAACATGCTATAATAAATTCCAAAATAACAAGCAACCTTATAATAATAATACTTATATTTTAAATTTATTGAGTTCTTTAATAACAAATAAATTACTTGATATAATTATATTAATTTACTCGACATCATTTATTTTATTTGACAGTCTATTTCAAAGTTATTGTACCATACACAAATTACAAAGATTTGCGAAAAATAATATTAAATCTGTCCTTTTTGATGTCATATTTATAGTTTTACGTTTTAATTAGATTTTTTATTTTGTTTCTTTTTGTGAATATTATAGTTAAGTTTCTTTGGATTAATTAATATTGTGTTAGTAAATTTTAATTTAATAAAATGATACCTTAAAATTTGTTCTTTATTAAACCAATAACTGTAACCTATTTAATATAAAAAACTTATAAGTTGTACATATTATTTGGTAGAGCCATAGCCTCATTTTCTCTTCTAAAAACATGTTTTCCCAAAGCTTTTTTATTAAATTCCTCTACCGTTACAATGCAGGTAGAAAATG
Organism: Diachrysia chrysitis; assembly: GCA_932294365.1. Lineage (NCBI taxonomy): Eukaryota > Metazoa > Arthropoda > Insecta > Lepidoptera > Noctuidae > Diachrysia > Diachrysia chrysitis. The sequence continues at coordinate 2,436,061 of OW028651.1, read as the reverse complement.
ACCAAACCTGTCTCAAAACCCAGTAAACTGCTAAAAATACAAACATTTCCTTAACAGTGTTATGTTTTATAAACATGCACCGCGTTACATTTGAGTTGAAATATGACGTCATTTCCGCAAGCCGCACGCCCCCTATTTCCTGTAACAAGTGCAGACGGTTGACGTTTCGTTGGTTCGAATGAGAACTGTCTGTTGCAGTATTTTGGTAAAAGACAAGTGTTATTAAAATTATATTTGGTAAAGCGTTTAATGGGTACAATATTTAGTGTTAAAATATGAATTTCACAAAAGAAATTGTTGTTTTTTTTTTTTCAATTAGAATATTTTAGTTCACTATTATATCGTAAACGTTAAGCTTTAGGCTTTAGTGTACACTGAGAAACAAATGACATAGGCCACGCAGCGCAGGGCAAATTAGACTTTCTAATTTATGAACGTACTAAGAGCTGCGTACGCTGCAGCGCAGGCAAGTGCAACGCAGACATGCGTCTGCTCTGCTATGCGCTTCATTGCAGTGCCGGCACAGATTTCTGCGTGATGCGTGCATTTCGACTCGTGATTTTACCCGCTACCTCTTAATATTATTGCAATGATACTTATACGTCCTTATTACATGCAAAGCACTTCAACCAAAATTGTGTATTGTACTATGCTCATTTATAAAATTGTCCAACACTATGCCGTACAAATATCCTTATGTGCAACAAAGTATTATTACTTATGCTATATTAAATGCTAATCTTAAATTATTCTAAGACACCGTTGGCAAATTATGAAGGAAAACATCGTCGGAAAACTTGGATTACAAAATTTAGAATCTGAAATCGCCAAACCCGCAATAAACAAGCGTGGTGATCAATGCTCGTGTCTTCTCTACGTGAAAAAAGGCCTGTACCCAGAAGCGGGAGATAATATATAGGCTGTTATTATATTGAAACTAATGAACTAAAAAAAAGCTTTAAATGCTACATCTTGTGTGTACAACTGCCTTAGGTCCACTTACGTTCAACATTACATTAATAATTGAAGTACCTACTTTCATCTACGTCTATACATGTTTTGATCCTACATCTGCGTCTAGGAGACAACACGTTTCGTATCACGCAGTCGGTAGCACTCGGCAATACTCGTCTGGCTCGCCGCCAGACACGTCCTGTAACAACTATATCTGACGTGTTCACACTGTATGTCCTAGTTTGTTATTATTGCATTCTGAGTTTGAGGGTGTTATTTTGCTAATTAGTTTAGGGCTCATAATAATATTTTAATATAAATAAAGCTTATGATTTTTTTTTGAACGCGCTTATCCCTACCAATTGGATTTGATGTCGTCGAAGTTTCGAGTCCTTTCTGTGGTTTAAGTTTTTCTTTCTACTATTTTTTCTTTTATCCATATCATGAACTCACAAAGAAAACCATCTATAAGTATTCATACGTATAGTGAATACTCGTTTTAACCTAAGCCTATAAGACTACTAGAGAAACAAACAGAATTATCTATCAAGTTAAGTTAATGGCATCCAGGCTCGTATTCCGAAAGATTTACGATAATACCGTCTACGAAATAAGGCCATTAAAATACCTAGACTACACAGGTAGCCGTTAAATATTCAATTGCCTAATTACATCATGGAAGTTTCATCAAGATTTATAAGCGCTTTTATTGTTGGGAGTTGAAGGATTTTGATGATTGTTAAATAACTTTGGCAGATTTTTAAAATCGTAGTTATAACGAAACAATTAAATTTTAACACATTTTGTTTACTGATCTAGAGAATGCGTTTGTGTTCCCCTTAAAATTATTATTAACAAACGTCCACTTACAAATAATAAAAACAGCAGGTGTGGTTTCTAACATAACCTCTGAGTTTATGTGACGTATAATAATATTTATTAAATTTTTGTGATAGCCTACTTTAACGTCTTTTATGCACAAGGTTGCAGCTTCAAACCTACATAAGGCAAGTGCTAATGTGACTTTTGTGAGGCATCCTGTATTCCAAAAATTGCAATCTAAAATCGCCAACCAATCCAACACGCCATGAAAGCGTGATGATCAATGCTTGCGCCTTTTCTACAATAAGAAGAGGCCCACTGCTGGGCTCAGACCTCTTCTGACCATGATGCTTGCACATTACGGGTTGGCAATTTCAGATTCCAATTTTTGAAATCCAGGTTTCGTCACGATGCCTTTCCCAATTGTCAATGATGTCTTAGAGTAATTAAGAAAGTATATCAAACCTGAAACCTTTGGCACATAAATCCGTAAGGTAGTTTTTTTTTTACTAAATATCCAATTCAAATCTATTTACAACACAAGTCAGCGACCCCAGATTTATAACTAACTCAAGTTAATCTCACTTTGTTGTCTTTTAATTCGTGGATCAAGAGGGATCGATACTGCAATGTTTTGGGGGAAACTTGGCAAGTTCCCGACTCGAACTAACTTTGTTTTCCTGTTTGTCTGTTCTTGCTAAGAACGTGTTATTGGAAGCCGGTTCATGTATTATATAAGGATTAGTTGTGTAATGTTCTGAATTATGTGTAATTACACATAATTCAGAACGAAAATGTTAATAACTTTTGTTATTGTGATTTTCTTATAAGGACTATATGCAAACACCTGGCGCGTTCTCATCCATACATCCAGCTTCGGACAGGTCGATAAAACATTAATGAATTATACACACAGACCTTCCTTCTATCTCTTAAATCACTCCATCCATCGGTGAAAACCATATGAAAATGCGTTCGGTAGTTTTTGAGTTTAACCTGTTTAGACTGTCAGACAGACACAGACGTGGCAGGGCGCATAGTTTTTTTAATAATATATTATGTATAGATAATTTATCAGTATAAATGCACTATACACCTGTAACTTTTTTTTTCAAGATAATAAAAAAATAACGTAATCTATATTCATAAAAAAACTATAAACTAGCATTTGTACTCAAAAGAGAATAGTAAATACCCTTATTTATACTGCAAAGTAACTGCAAATAAATCATAACAAATTAAATATTTGCCTTTATTTTATTTCTCTCTCAGTTTAAGTGCTACGCTTACCATTTCAGCTACGTTGCTACGTTTAATGCTACGGTGCTACGAAAAACAAAGACGCGGTAACATGATATTCATTACACGTTTTTAAAGAAGTATTTTATTTTATTTTTATTAAGTATGATATTTACTTTATTCTTTAGATAAATATTACTACTGTTCATCAGTGTAACAAGTAACAGAAGCTTGCAGAAATTAATTTATATCGACAAGTAATAAAAATTAGGCTATTGATTTTTAAAATGGCCTTAATATTTAGAAATGTGAGAAAACATAAATAGCGGAACATTAGAATATTTTTTTTGTAAGTAATTATGTATGTATATTTTGACGTCCATAGCTATACCAACCCCAATGTCGTAAGATATAAAACTCAATTCATAAAATATAGATACTAAACATATATCTTGGAATAATGATTTTTAATCACGAGTTTTTTTTTATAATAATTTCTAACAAATCCGATTAATAATAATATACTTCCAAAAATCATGTCGATCAAAAAAATAATACGACTGTAACATAAAAAAAATATTACATGCATTTCATAACACCGGACAGATGTTCATATTTATATAAAAAATAAATGAACACATACATTGTACATTTTATTTTATGCATACGTTCGACGATTTCGGATATTGCACCAGTTATAGCCCAATATATAGTTAACGAGCTCAACAAAAAACAGCTGACTCATGTGTTTATTAAGATTTTATTTTATTAAAGACTATTCGAGCAAAATTCAGATTTCGGTTATTAACTTTATGATTCTGTATGTAATTTGATATCTGCGTTTACTTGAGCGTGCATATATTTACATAAACCATGCAAGGATTCGTGTGTGACCAAGGTAGCGGGTTTGAACCCTGGCAAGTACCAAAGTTACATGTACTTTCTCTATAGTTATAAGACACCATTGACGGTCATGGAAGAAAAACATCGTGAGGAATCCTGAATTCCAAAAATAGGAACCAAAAATCGCCAACCCATAATGAGCAAGCATGGTGATCAGTGCTCGTGCCTTCTCTACATGAGAATTTTCAAAATTCGATTCCTCCATGGGATAAGCACTTGTTTGATCCAGAAATGCTTGTTCCAATTCTGGGTGTTCTTTGCGCACGTGATTTGGATGTTTATAAAACACCCTGTGACACAAAGGTTTAATTCCTCAGTGCTGTAGCCGTATTTTAAAAAACTAAAAAAAAATGGCTAAACTTGAATTTTGACGGAAAATGGAACCAACATCAACATTCATAATATTAGAAGGACAGTTGAAACTGCTCAAGGTCAAGTATCTCGTCACAGACAACAAAAAGAACTCTCACTACATTTAGACATCATGTTTTTACGAGGACCGAGTCAATCGGAACTTTTTTATTTCTTCTCATTCCACACATACGTTACCCGAGTTAATGAGGTCAGATCTTTCTCGGGTCCAATTGAAAATGGGTCCGTGATATATGTTCAAGAAATATCTCATGGAAGACACTTATGTGTGAAACTTGATTCATATGTATTTTGGTACGATCAATTGAATTTCAAAAAGTTCCTCAGATATTTGTGGACAAAGTAAAAATTATATGAGATTTTTTGTCATTCGATTAATTCCGTTCCATTCTCTACAATCCCGTCCCAAAACTTAATCACACCAATAACTGAAGTTAATAAAATTAAAGGTGCATACTTACATGTTACTTCTTCTGCCTATCCTTTTTATTAAGCTATGTTGGGGTCGGTTTCCAGTCTTACCGGATTCAGCTGGATACCGTGTTTTAGATGGAGCGACTGCCTATCTGACCTCCACAACCCATTTTACTGGGTATCACAAAATCCTAAAGTATGTGCAACAATTCTAATAAATTACTTCTACATATTTATCACCATAGCACAGTTTAGATTCGTAAAACTGTTTTAATTGTTTTTATCAGATTTTTTGTATAAAAATCCTCTTATATTGACAAGTATGGAGAATATACCTACTTCCTAGAGAAATCCACATAAATAAAATATATATTTAATCAACCAAAGAGGTTTACACGACCAGGCCCAAAGCATACTCCCAAACTAAAAATAAAAATCCAATCTCGATGTTCAACATCAATCCAGCCACAAAAATCAAAGGAGACACAGTCCTTCATAATTTCCCTTCATAACCTCAGTGGAGCGAAGGGTATTAATATCCTCAGATTTATTTCTCACCCACAATCTTCTGACCGATCGTAAATCACGGGCCGAAAGCCAGATCGACCTCAGTGGACATTACGCGTAAACGTGAAATATGGTCATTGTTATCCGATACTCGGCGTGTAAGAAATTGTGAGGATTCTCGTGTTTGCTTTTGATTGGTCAGGAAGTAATGGTAGATGGATCATTATTGGGTTATCATTAACATCGAGGTATAACCTTACAATGTTGCCTTTTTAGGTGAGTTTGAGTGAGCTGTTTTATGTTTAATCGAGGAGTGTTTTACGAGAGCAAGAGCTAATTTAAAATCGGTCTTATATTTATACCCGCCTATAAATGTCCCACTGTTAGGCATAGGCCTCTTCTCATATAGAGAAGGAACTAGCATTGATTACCACGCTTGCTGATTGCGGGTTGGCAACTTCAGAACCCACTTTTTGGAATGGTGGTTTCCTCACGATGTCAATGATGTCACGATGTCAATGATATCTTAAAATAAGTAATTAAGAAAGTACATATATTAACTTTGAAAAAGTCAAATAGGTACTTGTCTGTAATGGGTTCGAACCATCCTTGTGCACACTAATCCGTTCATTAAACCACTAGGCCATCACGACATGTTAAATACGGTCTAAGTAAAAAAAAACAATGGTTAAATTCATGTGCTACTAAAAAATACTTAAGTTTTTGCATAGCAGTAAATCGTAATATAACTTTTGTATTATCTTGTGATGATATTCCAACTTTATAAAAAAAAATGAATTTTAAACAGCTGTTTGGAAATACTCGAATGCATAAAAAATAAATGAAGAGCTATTTATCTTAACCCTCAAGTGGAGAGTCGACTGTTTTTTATCACAAACTATCGTTCTCGCGTAGAGCAAGGGTTAAGTGCAGCAAAAACCAACACTTTGAAGTGTTTCTTAAGATTTATTAACACTTGAAGTATTTGCTACAAAATGTTAACTAAATGCTGTAAGCTTGTAGAATACATAAAAGATTATTCGCATAAAGTGGAATTTGAATTTAATTGACTGTTACGCTTTTACTGTCTATAAGCGTTTAACGCTAAAGTTAATGAAAAATTAAGTATTTGAAGAAACTATCGCTGTCGCACGGCGTCCGGCCTATCATTCCAAGTGTGACAAGGACAACTGCACATCCGACTGAATAGCCAAAGTAAAAAGTTATAATTCCTGGTTGGACTCTTGCCTATCTCTCCTCCAATATTGGACCAATTTAAAAGCAAAAAGATATTTTTTTTACTGAATAAGAGTGTAGACTATATCCCTATGTTTTTTTTTCTTCAATATTTCTTAAATTTGTACAGTGCGCCTCTGTTGACTGCGAGATAGAAAATTTTGGTGTTGTTAAAGATGTATTCAGGCATGTAATTAGTTACCATTATTTATATTGCTGTTAAAAATTATTGCTTTAAGGTCATAAACCGAATGGAAGCGTTTGTATGGAGAAAAAACCGCCCACGTTTTCCTCTTAAATTTGGTAAAATAAGGGTTTTTCCTTTTAGTTATATTTAATTGTTTAATGTAGACTTTAATTTAATTGTTTGACGAGCCTGTTGGTCTAGTGGTTAGTGAACCTGACTGCTAAACTGGAGGTCGTGGGTTCGATTCCCACCCAGTCAATCTTTGTGTGATGAGCACGATCATTTGTTCTGTGTCTGGGTGTAATTTATGTATAATATGTATGTATTTAGAAATATATAAGTATGTTTATCAGTTGTCTGGTTGCCATAGCACAGGCTCTGCCTAGTTTGGGATCAGATGACCGTGTGTGAGATGTCCCAAGATATTATTATATTATTATTATTATAGACTTAAATATGAATGTAGATTTCAATTAACATCAAAATATAAGTATTTCCGGTAGATATTGATAAAATAAATATTAAAAAAACGTTTATTTTTATTAAACAAAAAATAATTAACTTAAGCTATAATTGCCATACTTAAAAAGCCACATGTCCGTCGGTAGATCATTTAAACATCATAAACCAGGCCATCAACCAGACCTAAATTTTTTATTCCCGTAATTTGCTGTCCAAAATTCTGGCAATGAAGAAAACGATGCTGTAAACTGGCAATTAAAGTTGCCAGAGCGCATTAGCGCCGGTCTGTTAATACTCATACTGCTTATAGCAAAGGCGTTTATTTTAACTTATACAGGACGTAGCAGAAGCTGAACATTAGTGATTATTATATTTTTAATGAGTACTCACTTATATAATTTAAAGGTGATTAATATTTTCTTACAAATGTTTGTTTTGTGTAGGTACTCAAACTCGTAAATAAGTCCAGTCTATGAATAAAATGTTAAAAGAGACGTTTACCAACACCAAACAAATTATGATATAACACAAAGAAATATATGCCCCAATCGATTTTTACCTTTGAATCGTTGCGAGGGATTTCGTAACACCCTGTGTACGCACGGTTTGGCAACGTGCCACGGAACGTGTCAATGTCCAGTGTTTGGTTGGCTTTAATATTTAAGTTGGCCACTGTTGGGCATGTGTGCGAGTGAACTGTTCGAACATAAATATTGACGGTAGGTACGTGTTGAAATTATACAAATGATTGTTTGTTGTCTATATTGTAAAGCTTACGTTACAATCAGAAATTATTGTTATCTTTCTAATATTATTAGTGAGAAAGTTTATAATTATGTTTATTTTTCTTCTATTTAAAAGAATTTGTACTTAACAAAAATTATAACACACTGTATATTATTAAAATAAAACTAATTGATTCTTTAGACTAAACCATATTTTTCATGTTTTATCATTTAAAGGCCAGCGATGCCATAATGATTATTTTGCAATATTATACAATTCAAGACTCGGTAGCCACAACCAGAGACGCGCGTGCCGCCATCCCGACACTTACCCGCGTTGTTTTGTTCGTTTTTTCTGTAATAGTGTCTCAAAGTTGTAGTCAATACTGATTTCAGTTAAAAATAATTAAAATTAAACACAGCCTGATTGTGTATATCCCAGTTATACGTATCCGAACGCATGTAACTTTAATATCATAAAATGTACTTTTATTTATTTAGATACATAAAACAAGAGACCGCTTTTCAAGGTGTCGCTAGCTCTGATATCCCAGGTTCGGTCCCAGGACAAGGCAATGCAGAAAACCACTTTTCAACAGTGTCTCGGGTCTGGGTGTTTGTGGTACCTTCTTTGTCTCTGATTCCATAGCAAGGGTTTTAGCTACTCACTTTGGGTCCAGAGCAATGTATGTGATGTTGTCCACATTTATTTATTTATTCGTGGACCATACAAATGCTTGGGCCATGCTTTTTATATTATTCATGGCACATAGATAGTGTCTTGCATAAATTAGGTAGTGCTTTAGCCTGTCTACCGAACGACAATACAAGTAAGTACTACTTTCATGTCATTAATTAAAAACTGTAATTTATTCTTCCAGGTAAGTCATAATAACAATAACATAATTATAATAACAGTCTAAATCATAAATCTTACTACAAACAAACCAGAATTTAGTCATCATTCACTCTTACCGCATAATCATATTTCGTCGACAAACTCGTGAACTTTTCAGCCGAAGCTACTGTGGAGTCGAAACTGTAATAAAAGCAACCCTTTACTGCAGTTTCAGTTCATTCATTCAACAATAAAACTCGAAGGAAGTGTCGACAAATATCAAGACTGACTGCGATTAGGGAGCCCATGGTTTCATATCTCATATTTTTGGGGGGTTATTTTAACTAGTAAGCACACCGAGTATTAAAAATAAAAAATTGGATTTTCTTTTCTATATAACTGATAATATTTAAAGATTAAAACTATTTTTAATGTCACAAATTAAATGGCAAATCGAATATTCCAATCCGCAGCATAAAATTAAAAATTCATAGTTTGATTAAGCTACTATTAAATCCTATTATAGATGTTGCTACGATGAATATAAATAACATGAAATATTTACTGATGTGAATATAAACCTATGCCTGATAATAAAACAAAATAACTAACTCAATTTTTTTAATTTAAAACAGCCAAAAGCCTAGTCACCCTACATAAGAGAATATTTCAGCGGTAACCCTTACATTTCTTGACCTAATTAAGAGTTGCTCAAGACAGGAGTAGCACAAGTAAATGGATCCACCACTTAAGGGCCACCGCAAACGACTACCCTTTGTAAAGAATCCCCTGTCTTTAAAATACTGTATTTATCAGCCAGTGAACTATTAAATACGAAACTGAAAACCTTTTTTTATTTAATTAAATTCAATTTGTTTTTTTTTTAGTTAAAGTTTTGACGACATTGGTGCCATTCTCAGTGTGGTGACAGTACTGTTAAAAAATACCACAAACAAAGGAGTAAAGTGTTAAGAGATTAAAATCTTATTACTATTATTCTATATTATATTCGTAAATCATATCAAATAGGTACATGTTTGAAAATTAATGTACAAAGGCGAGCTTAACTCAAGACTGAGTTATCTTTCAAATTTTCAGGCATAGATTAAATGTGATTAGCTGTTACTTATCACCTTAGAGTAAACATAGACAAGCATAGAGTGTGCGCATCGCTAGTAGCTCCTTGTGCAGACCGTAAGCAAATTTTTAGCTAATAGTACCACGCCCGTTTACTGATTTGTGATTTTCCGAGCGACGACAGACGTTTTTGCGAAAATATCGACGGTTTCGATATTATTAGGGGATAATATTAGGTTTTGAGATAGTTTTAATACGGCGCGATCTGTGACACTATATTTACGATTTTACATGTTCATACTAGTGCCTACAGTTCATACTCGATATGTGCGCTCTATAGTTAACTCATTTTTTTCTCTAATCTTATGACTTTATGCTTACTAGGTAATTCAAGGAGGCTCTAAGACTCTTGCACAAAGCTACACTTTTACCACTAAGATCATAATACCGTACCGAAAATAATACTTCAGAAGAACATTTGAACTACATAGTACTAGGAAAGCACAAGACACAGAAATACGTGCGAACAATGGATTTCGTAGAAACTAGTTCAATCCATCTTTACCTTAAGGATAATCCTTTCGTAAAACGACGACAGAATTCTCTCCTCATACACTAATGATCTAATTTGGAACTTATATTACAGAATTTCCAAGGTAAATTTTGTTTATTGGTTGCCTAGCAACCGACAAGAATAATTTTAGATAAACGTGAAGCGGATTTTAATTGGATCATGAACATTAAACCTTTTAAAATACGTTTATTATTTTAATTTGGTAAATAAATTGTTTAAAATATTTTAATTATGGAAATTTGAAAGTTAAAGGAGTAAATACTGTACATAATACAATTTTAAATAGTTCATCAACTACTGTTAATTAAGCATTCATTCCAAAGCTCATTTTAATACTACCTACTCAAAAATATACACAATGTTGAAGACCTAAATATAACCTTTAAGCTCAACTACAAATGTCAAACTTTACCACAAGTATAGTGCCTGCACTGTGAGTTCTTAAAGCAGAACCAGTTGCCGCCGTGGAAACGAGACGCCGCTATACGCAGTGTATAGCACCGTCTTGCTCCAAGACAGCAACCGTTCTGCTTTAAGAGCCCATAGTAGCGCTCAAGTATATAAATCATAATTATCATTAATCAAACTTACAACAAAAATCTATCATTAAATGTCAAAAATTACCATAATTACACAGTATCTAATTGGACCAATCAAATTACCTCTTGTACTAGAAATTCAACAAAATATATTATTATTGTTAAGACCAATTATTTACAAAATCATTTAATAATAACTGAGGGCATTTCTGTAATTTATTACTGATAGGTTTCGCGGTGCTCCAGATTGTACTCTGAATAACTTTGAAGGTCGTTAATTTTAATAATAGGATGTTTTTGCAGGTTTCATTGGAACTGTTTTGATTTCATTTATTTCTGGGTAAATAATTTTATTAGTGAACAGTGAATGGTTATAACGAAGCTGTATTTTGAGTAGAATTTATTAATGTTTAAAATTGTTTAGTGATTATTGAACATTTATTTTTATAATAGTGAAGTTGCATGTAATGCTGGATTCTCACGGCGCGTGGAATCACGAGTTACGCCGCGGCCGCTCGCGCCACGTGCCGTCTGATGGCTCGGCGCAACTCAGTGTGGCGCCGAGCGTGCTCGTCTACTCGCTGGCACGCGCGAAGCGGCGCGAGTCTTGATAATTTCCTCAGGTTAAATAAATTCCTTCCGTAGCTTAAACATACAGTCAGATAAATTAATATGATAACCAACCTTATAAGCCGAACTAAAACAAAATAATAAGACGAAAAGTTGCAATACATCTATACCAATATTATAACGAAGGGAGATTTGTATGCATGTGTGTAAGTATGTAACGAATAAACTAAAAAACTGAATTAAAAAATTCTTTCACCATTTGAAATCTACATTATTTGAAATTATTTATAATTATTTTTATTACTAAGCGAATACTTGTAATTAAACACAAATGGAAATAAGGAAAAATTTTAACGTCAAGCAGGACTTAAATCCGCACATACTAGTACGTTTTACCAGTAGTCGTGGTAATTTTTATCTTTTTCTTTTACGAACTATAATATAAATATAGTAAACTTATATCAACCAAAACAATAATACACCCAACTTCATCAAAATACTAGCCAGATAAGTAGCTCTGTATAAAACGTAAGCAGGTATAATCTGCGTCGTGCAAGACAACGCACTCAAGACGTAGAGAGCCAGGGATTAGGAGGGTAACTGTCAGACGATTCCGTCTCAGATTTGGTGGAAATCACCATGACAGCCCGATAATACCGCCAAACTGTTGGTCCACACCAACAGTTACATACTGGCAAAAAAAATCTTAAAAAAACTATGAAATACTCTCACTACTCACTACTATGAAATATAATAATATCATACTATGAAATAGTAAAACTTCTTTACGCACGCTTGACTTAGGAAGTAAGGTGGTGAATCCGTGACGATAGCGTTAGGAAAAAGTGTGATCGGGGGAAGCGAACGGAAGTTGAGAGGAAGATATAAGTTAGTGAAGATAGAAAGAGAGAAAGTTACGGATTTTATCAGGTTTTTTATTTATTTATATTTTTTACTAGCTGTGCCCGCGGCTTCGCTACTACTATTTACCCTACCTACCTACTCTACCCTACTCTACCTACCCACTCTACTTACCCTACCCTACCTACCCTACCCTACCTACATTTTTTTTATTATTATTATTAAAACCTTCCGTGGGCTTTAAGGAACAAACAAAAAAAAATAGCAGAATTGGTTAAGCCATTCTCGATTATGCGCTTAGCAACTTTCATTTTTATTTATATAGATAGATTATTTATTCCATGTAAATTGGCAGTGGCCATGGTCTCAGGTAGATCAGGAAATAAACAGATCTTAAACTTTACAGTCCGTGTGTCACGAGTTTTATTGAAGGCTTTAGATTATTTTGCTATTAGGTACGTTTTTTGAAAGCCAACAGGGCTCTAGAAAATTTCATCCTCAAGGTTCAAGTTAAAGGGAATTCTCGTTAAATTAACTACTCGTTAGGTTAGTACAGCGGACCGCACGTTACTAGTACCAGGGAGTCACGAAAAAACATCCCTATTGCTTTGTAATAAAGGTGTTTTTAATGATCTTTTAAAGTAAGGTTGACTATACTACCTTTTCGTGTTCAAAATTATTTTGATGACGTAATTGGGTATGGTCGTTTAATTTCTTTGACCTTTCCTACCCAATTACCAAGTTAGAATGGTTGCCAAACTTTTGTGTTCCTAACTGAAGGTTCAATTGCGGTAAATTTGTACCTAGTAATATTATGTGTGTAATAGTCATGATAATTGGTATTTAAACCATTATTTACAAAAAGAACATGAATTACATGAAAAAATACCGTTAAAAATAAATTTCAATAAAAAAAATTATAAACTACTTTTTGTGCCTTAATTTTTATATGCAATAATACAAAAATATAAGAAAGACCTAATCTATAGGTAATGTAAAACCACTATCTACTGTATAATTGATCTAAAACTAAATAAAACAAACAAACTAGGTACCAACATTATTTGCTTTAAATAAAACGTTCACACTCAACCTTAACTAAAAATAAAACATAATAAATTATTTAAAAGCAAAGCTTAATTTACAAACAGAAACCAACACAAACTTCCCGATACAAATCAATGGAAACCGATACAGTAGCAAAACAAAACAAGCGACGACCACAGAACTGAGAACAAAGGTACAATGAAAAACATTAATGAAGCAATTTGTTTCATGTCCGCACTATACGGGACAGAATTAACGTTATCTAGCCTGAAAAGAACGTACTGTGTATGAGGGATGAGAGGGCGGACGTGCAAGGAGATAAACCACTGTGGAGGCGAAACAGTAGGTGAAGTTAGATCAAGGGGGTTACTCTTGCATTTAATTATGATCGATTGACATTGGAATTTTGATTTTTATTTGTCTTTATGTGTCCATTGGAAGGAACTAACTGGAATTAAAACATTGATAATCATTTCTTTTGAAGTATAAAATGTGTTTGCATTGAAATTAATTAATTTAAGTCAAGCATAACCCTGTTTAAGAAGCCTCAAATTATATTTTTGACAAATAAGTCGGTATAAATAGTCCGGGCTAATAACCATTAGGATTTTAGCCTTAAAATAAAATGGCGCTAAAATAAAGAACATTAAAAGGTAAACAAATATCTCGACCTTTACATACTCGTAACATTCTTTATATCGCATTTATATAAAAGAATCCATCAGCCAAGATTCATTTACATTATTAACATTGATTAATTTTATGACTATTAAACTTGACATGAAAAAGAAGTCAACTACAATAAAAAAAAACTACATAATTATGAGTTGATAACTTTATGTTGTCATGGAACAAAAAAGGTTGCTTTAATTATCCTGCCAATGTGCAACTAACTATCAGAATACACGTTGCCCTTCTGTTTATATTCTATTTCTTTGTGTTTCAGTAGTCCATAGTCGGGTGGTGTTTCACTAGATCATAGTACACTAGAAATAGGTGACGCGTAAATTGAGCGCCCATTTTCACACAATAGCGCCGGCTACACTGACCTAAATGAAATTTCCGCCATGTTTTAAAGGACGGCGATATGTGGGGTATCCGACAGATTGGTTGGATTAAAACAACCTTAACCGAAGTGGTATCACTAAGGAAATTATGGGGTACCTGATATCTTGTGTTTTGTGCTCATACACCTGCTAGATGTTTTTTTTAATACTACTGGCCATGTTTATGTAACTGACCTGACACAAGAATGTAGCAGAGAAATGGAGCTTGTATAATTCATTTTCAACTGGCCTGTTGGTCTTGTGGTTAGTGGCCCTGACTGCTTAATCAGAAGTCTTGGGTTCGATTCACACTCAGGACAAATATTTGTGCGATGAGCATGATCATTTGTAATGTATCTATAATATGTATGTATTTAGAAATATATAAGTAAGTATTTTTATCAGTTGTCTGGTTATCATAATACAGGCTCAACCTAGTTTGAGATCAGCCGCAGATGGCCGTGTTTGTGTTGTACCGAGTTATTATTATAGATATTTGCAAAAATACGTTAAGACCAACAGAATGTAACGAAAGTGAAATATTTTGTTATATTATTTATAATAGTTATTTGTATTATTACTTGAGAATAAGTAAACTATTTATATTCATAGCCTCCCTAAATATTATCACAATAAGAAATTTAAAAATCTGCACTTTGCCGTCACTTACATACGTGTCCAAAAGACTGACAGCGTAGCCAAGTTGAATGGCAGCACTGTTCCCGCAAAAAATCAACCCAACGTCCACAAATAAATCTTTTCTTTATGCCCCAAACGTTCAAACTCAAATAGTTTAAAAAAAAGTGTCTCCTGTAGAAAAATAAGAAAAATACAGTATGTAGGTACAAAAAGCAATAAATATGTTTTAATTTAACAGTGATTGTTCATACATGTCAGAGGGATGGTAGCTTCTAAAACAAAAAAAAAAAACAATCATTGTTCCGCTTTATGAAGAAATGATTCCTTTCCTTCTTTACAATTGTTACAGTCCTGGTTAAGGATATAAAGGTTAAAAAAAAACTAAGAATAAAATTATCAAATAAACCTGATACAGACGATTTCAAAATTGTTAATTATTTCTACAAAATTATCTCAATTCAAGCTAACCTACAGATTCACTTCAAAGATTTCATGTAATTAGTTCGAACACCAATAGATTCGAACATGATCAATCACCTAAACAAATAGCGGTTCAATTATCAATCACTTAAGCAATTAATTATGACGCAAATTAAATTATTAATCCACTTGTCAGAACTTAGATTAACGATTGATTTGGTGTAATCGTAATAACTGTAACAGACGGTCAGTAACAGCTTTTATCTGAAGGTTGCAAAATTTTAAGCTTTAAGTTTGTAAAATATTCGGGTAAATTAAGTAGCTGTTTAAAGTAAAAAGGGTCGCTTTATCTCATGCTAACCTAGTTCTCGAATAAGTTCATAAAATGACTTTATCAACATTGTATTATGTTTTGATAACCAACTACATAATTATGTCCAGTAACAAAAAAATCACAAAATTGATAAAAAAATCTGTTGCTGCATTACTTATATCAAGTTGACATTATTTTGACAACACTTAAGACTGAGTTACGAACCAACCCAATTCCAAAACAATTTCGATAAAAATCGGCATCAAATCGACACAATTATTTGCCACATTAAGACTGATGGCACCATTCAGGGGTCCCTCGAAGATAAAACTGCGGAATTGTCAAATGACAGACCAAAAATACAGTCGCGATGTAAAATGATTCCTTCTTTCTATAATGGCTGTCGAAATACGTCGAATAATGAACGTGTTCCGATCGGAATCAGTATTCATTTTGTTTTAGGAGCGTCGTTCTGGTTTCATCAGGAAGGTTAATTACCTAATGGCTAGATGTGGTCGGATTGTTTCTTTTGTAGATGACATCGATACACCGCCTTTAATTTCATTCATCTGGGTTTAAAAATAGTTACAGTAGTTGTGTCCACGATGTCGACATATAAGTGACCTTCCATCATCTTTATATGAAAATCTAAGAATTAGAAAAGTACCTACATATTGTATTTGGCCAAAATCAAATCAAATTTACTAACACAGACAGACTGACACATACTCAAGCATCAAATTCTCATTAATCTAATATACCAACAAACATCCATACCAAAAAAATTCCTAAAAAGAAAAGTTTAATTCCGATTTCGTTCCACAAGTAGGTTATCCGAAGTCACGTATTATTCAACTTTTGAATTCGGCTTCCATATTGAGCCATTGTGCTGAATGAATACGCTTTTTTGTTTTCAACAGATACTAATGGAGAATGCTATAATAATGAATGCAGCTGAGTTTTCAATATGATTTAAGGTAGGCTTCCTTATGGAACGGTTTTTAATTAAGCTGAAATGGATGAAATGGATACCTGTGGAAAATGGGTAAGCAATAAAAAGATGTCAAAGAGCTGATCTGATGATAGAACCATAAGAACTAAAAAGGTTATCAAACGACGAAATAGTTTGGGTCCGTTGGTTTTCTCTCTACAAGGACTCTGAAGTAGTACCTACCATTTTTTTTTTATAGAAAATAGTTTTTATCGTTAATTTACTAAATTATTCAACGAGTTATTATTAAGAACTTCTTTCTGTAACCCATACAAATGAGATTATAACCCATACAAATAAGATTCCACAGATAAAGATAGCATATATAACTGTGGAATGGACTAAGCATGTAAGGTATTGGCGTCGGTACATGGATGTGTGTGGTGGAACGTGGGGCGGTAAAATGCCGCTTATGCCTTCACCATTCTCCGGCACACTCCACAGTCATACTTATACCATGTATGTATGTATGAATGGACGAGTTTCCCGAACAGCGTTTTAGAGCAATTCAAATAATTTCTCTCATCTCATTTGTATTGGTTACAGAGGGAACAAGTACTTAATAATAACCCTTTAAATAATTTAGAAAAGTAATTAAATTTTCCATCACACCAGTCGACGTCATCACGTCAAGGGCGGACGTCGCTGACAATGAGTGCTGAAACAATGCATCCAGCATGAACCTTAGCATATGCTAAGCATTGGCCGTTTTGCACGGTTGTAATGCATATTTCTATACCCTTCTCCCATACCTGTATACTCTTTTGTCTTTTTGTGTATAACTGCGTTGCATTTGTGGCAAGTAAATGTTTTTTCTTTCTTTCTTTATCTATATCTGTGGTCCATTCACTCACAGTAGTGTTTAATCTGTTTCGTAATTTATATACGGTTTTAACCAATGGATATAGTGCTTCCAGAGGAAGGTTTGTGTGGATAATTCATTAATGTTTTGTGACACGTGCGAAGCTGGGGCGTGTCGTAAACATAATTATAATATTAATTACATAGGAAAACTACAGATCAGGCTTGGTTTCTCCCTCGAATTCTTAATTAGTAGTTACTTTACTCACGTGCTCGATAAAATAATACACAAAAATAAACAATTTAACTACCGCTAATGAGTGCTACCGTTATAGCGTCACCAGTTGGCGCCACTGGCGCGTCAGCTGTCAAAGCCCACCAACAAAATAATTTCACATTTCAGACATCAAGTGCAAAAAGCGCCTCTGGCGGCGAAGTTGCTAACGGGAGAGCTACCGTTGATCAATAACTAAGCCAAACATTGTTCAGCATTTCAAAGTTATAATTTTAAACAAACAATTAAAATAAATTTTTGCTTTGCCAATTGCATACATAAAGTAAACAGACTACAATATTTCTTGTCGATATCAAAAGGAAATGACATCTATTTCAGTTTCTTATGCAGCAGTTCCGGATATAAACAAACTGGGTCCTAAGGCAACTCTTCAAATAGAGTAGGACCCTCAACTACAACACAAATTGAAACCCACAAAGTTCTAGGGGATCTCAAAGCCATGGAAATACACACACTTATGACTAAGGCTTTGGGAACTTTTTAGATGTCCTAGATAGACGAGCGACGCTATTGAATACAAAAAGAAGCCCAAGAATTATAAAAACAGGCCTTAATTTTTTTTTTTTTTTTAATGATTGTAAGAATGACACTTACCCCAGGTTTCTGAAAGGCTGATAAATTTAATCTGTTGCTAATCTTCTGGTTGATCAAAAGACAAACAACCACACACATGATATTGGACAGGTGATTAACTATTAAAAACCTGGTTATGACAAGAAGGATGCAAATATTCTTAAAAAAAAACAGAATATATCGTTTAATACACATAGTGAATTCCCATTTGGTTTCGTCTTGACACATGCGTTTGTTTATGATTTACTGTTAGCAATTTCACCGCCAGAGGCGGTAGTAGCACGTAATGTCTGCAAATTCCATAGTTTGTTAGTAGGCTTTGACAGGTGACGCGTCAGTGGCGCCAACTGGTGAGCACAATAACGATAGCACTCATTAATATTACTCTTGCTGTTTATGTTCGCATTAGAGGCGCATTACAAAATCATTTTTAAATTACTAAGCTTATAATGTTCAATTGAATTATCATCACTCCACTTTTCAGAACACTAGATCTTCTTGGCTACTTATATTTTACTTTTCTAAAATATGTTTTGTAGTAGCAATAACAATAGAAAATATAGTTTCAACGTCGCTATCGCCTAACTTCTCCCTGTAGGACAGCATTGATTGTGTCGAATTGCATATCGGTCGTATGTGACTCGTTTCGCAACCACAAAGGGGGACAAATGGGGGGAAAAGGGAGGGGGAGGAGTAAGGGTTAGTTATTGGAGCAATCAGAAAGCAATTTTGTACCTAAGTTAACGAACTATGTTTGTAAGATAAAAACTTGTAAGAATTGAAAGTTTTTATTCTTTTAATAGGACGTGATTTCAACAATAATTGCTTTAATTCTTTGAAAATAATCTTTATTTAAATAATTATCGAAAGCTGTGCGTTGCAATTTCTTCTAAGGCGTGGAAAATAACCTGAATACAAAGAAATAATAAAGTGGAAAGTACACCTTACTTTTATACAAAAATATCATAAAATATTTATTAGAAGAAAAAAAATTGCTCAAGCTTATAAAACTTACTTGAACTGAGTCTAATTTATAAAGAGAATATCCATCATGGAAATCCCAAGACGTCTTACATAATTTAACTATTATAACTCATCCAAAACTACGCCTAAAAACAACAAATACCTACTACTACAAAACACATAGTATAGACCACATGGAAGTGGTAAAAAAGTATTGCGAAAATGAACTTTATAGCTTTGACATTAAGGTGTAGTGCCTAATTTGGTATACACAGTAGTGTTTTGGATTGGACTTGTACTGTACACCAGCTTAACGAACGATATCACAGAAATATAACAGTGGTAAATGTGTACAGCTCGTTTTTGCAAAAAGAAGGTTGTGTCTTTATTAAAAACAAATAGTGATAACTATCTGTATACATATTATCTATCCCTCTTTGTCACGGGACCAAACACGTTTCTTCGTACTCAGACAATAGGTAAATTAATACAAGCCTCTGTAGCCAAGTGAAATATCTACAAGAGTTAACGATGATAGAAATCGCTTCAATAACATTAAATGTATGGAAATGACATTTCATTTCGGTAATTCACGTGACTCGTCACTTCCATACATTAATTTGAGCGATTCTATAAGCGGAAGAAATTAAATCGCGAAGTAGTTACGACATCGAACTCGATAAATAAAATGTTTTGTAGCATTTTTTGTCGATTGTACATTCGGTAGGGTTGACAGGTTATATTTAAATGTTAAAATGGACACGTTAATATATTGAACAATCCGTTTTTGTTTAATAATATAAAAAAGGGAAATTGAATTTGGGATACAGTAAATTGTTTTTTGTTTAATGCATTATATACGATTGGTTACGTGTATTTTGATGTTTTCTGAACTTTTACGAATTATTGTAACGCAAATTTAAGGTAGACTGTTTTATACATTGTCTTAGTTTCAATTCAATAGAATTTTTGAGGGGTGTAATGCTTAATTTCACAGAGATTTACTGAAATGACAAAAACAATGTAAAAATGTACTTTAAAGATTATTATCTATAGGTGAAATTGTATAGATTTTCTCTTGATATAAAATCCTTTACGTCGGGATTAGGATTTCTAAATAAAAGGCATGACAGCCCTATAACAAAAAAATGTTTTATTGCTCTTGTGGGAAATACATGTTTTTATATACTAAGAAGAATTTAATTTGTTCTATTTGCTTATTTATCCGTCTCTTGGGCAGGCCAAGATCGCCATTTGTGAGTGTCAAAAATGATGCAAATTAAATTCTTGGCTATTCTTGGATATTGTTTTATATTTTCTTGTAAAGTCTGAGTTCCTTGCATTATAAGTTGAAAGGGTGAAGACAGAGAAAATAAACTTACGGGATTTTTTTCAGTGTTGGTCGGAGTTATTTCGCTAGTAAATACCAACGCATAATTTGGGCGGCCTGTTGGTCTAGTGGTTAGTGACCCTGACTGCTAAACCGGAGGTCGTGGGTTCGATTCCCACCCAGGACGAATCTTTGTGTGATGAGCACGATCATTTGTTCTGTGTCTGGGTGTAATTTATCTATATTGTGTATGTATTTAGAAATATATAAGTATGTTTATCAGTTGTCTGGTTGCCATAGCACAGGCTCTGCCTAGTTTGGGATCAGATGACCGTTTGAGATGTCCCAAGATATTTTTATTATTACTTACAAAATAATAATATCGCGATAAAGTCGAGACGGCTTTTTATTATTATTTTATTTAAAAAAGCCTCTTGAAATGGGAACTCTAGGATACCTACTTCCATATTTTGTATTACTCCAACTTATTTCCAGACTTTGACAATACCTTACTTTTCTATTGCTTTGTTTCTTAACCGTTGAATTTATCATCTTTCTCATACTAATATTTCCTAATAATTACTTTGACTACTGGTACTGATGTGCTGATAAATAAGGCATTGATGAAATGAAATCAAATTAATGTTTGCCTATTTATGTTAGCAAAAACCATTATTGGTCAACAATAGTCTTTATTCGTCATAAGGTCAGATTTAGGGCACCCAATTTCACTTATTCCCAGAATTAATTAAGTAATTAATAAATTAACTTTATAGACTTTATTTAGTAGTTATACCTTTTGTTTAACAATATTTTAATTCATACGTAAGTATAATAATTTACAGCAGATAATATAAGCACATTTACGTTTGACCACTGGTCAGACGCGTTCGTAGATTTTTTGCCCCACACACTTTTAAAATAACATAAATAGCTATAATTATAACTGTAATATAAAATGTAACAGATTATTGCTGTAACTTTGACAGTCGATAAGTCATCACAATTCTGTCAACCAGTCTTACTATGGAATACTGTTACTCAGTAAAATGGGTTTTGGAGGTCAGATAGGCAGTCGCTCCACGTAAAATACTGTATGCAGCTGAATCCGGTAAGACTGAAAGATAACCCCAATATAGCTTGTTACTTAATCAACTTACTTATTAATACGTCATAGTTATTGTCCTTTATTTCAGAATTATATGAAAATATATCGGCATTACTTAATATCTACGCATTACGGTGCTGATAGACTTGAGCATTTACTCGACGACGACCTCCGTGGTCGAGTGGCGAACACACCGGTTTTCAAGGTGTCGCCAGCTCACAGGTCCCGTGTTCGATCCCCGGCCGAGTCAATGTAGAAAAACCACTTTTCTACATTGTCTCGGGTCTGAGTGTTTGTGGTACCTTCGTTGTCTCTGAATTCCATGACACAGGTGCTTTAGCTACTTACTTTGGGTTCAGAGCAATGTATGTGATGAAGATAACCCCAATATAGCTTGTTACTTAATCAAAGTAGAAATAAAATAGGACTACTTTACAACAATATTTTAATCTAAAAATAAACCTTTGGGTAAAATTTCAGTAAAAAATCAAAGAATAAAACACGAGTTAACACGGTAAGGTCTTTTATTATTTTACTTTCAAACGTAGACTGTAAAAAGCCTTGTTTTTTCATGATTATTGCTGAAGTTAAAAGAAAAAGAGCTTCAATCCTTTGCCTTCTTATTTTTTTTTCAGTAAGGTAATCTCGCCAATAATTATTCCAAGCCTCAACATTTTTGTTACCTTCATTATAAAACTGTTGGCCTTGTCTGGGATTCTTTTTTGCACGGCCTTGGTTAAACGTTTGTTTATAAAAAAAATTACTGATATTTCAAGAATTTCATTGTACATGTAGTTTATGTTTGTTGCCTTAGGGATAATAGGTGATTTAATATAATATCATGCCAAAACACAAATGACCTTAGAATGTATTTTTTTTTTGTGACAACGTGACAGCTGATCCACTGTTTAGTTTACTAATTACCACTTAATATTAATTTAAGTTCGTATTATGACAACTAGTCTTACAAGAGGATATTTATCCAGTAAATGGTTTAAGGTCAGATAGGCAGGTACTTCTAACAAAATTCTGGTAACCCGGTAAATTTAATATTTCTGGTAACATTATCAGTATCTCAATATGAACCACGATATTTCAAAGACATGAAACCAAGTTAATCTGGTTGAAAATAGGATAACACCTATTTATATCAAAAATCATCTGTGGTAGCCGAGCAAATACAATATACTTATTAATACGTCACAATTATTGTGTCCTTCATTTCAGAATTATATGAAAATATATCGGCATTACTTAATATCTACGCATTACGGTGCTGATAGACTTGAGCACTTACACGTAATGAGTATTCTAGTGAGCATATTTGTGAGTGTTCTAGCGAGCATTCTAGCGAAACGACAGTAAATTTGCTTCGAACTTTTTGCCGAGCCGATCAATTTTGTCATTGTTTCTTCATATCTTCGTGAAGAATACATATTTTGACGAGCATATACTAGAGCGTCTGCTAGAATGATCGTGAAAATGTCCATAGCGATGTTCGGCTTTTAGAAACGGCTAATGCTCGATGTTCTGTTACAAGGAAATGCTCAAGTCTATCAGTACCTTTAAGTTGGGTAGGCAATTAACTAAATAAATGAACTAATATTAATTTCTATTTGATTTTGCTTGGGCTGAGATTATTATTTGTGGCGGTGTCAGAAACATTCGGTAATGTTAGTGACAGGTGAATAAGTGTTTAATGTTTAACGAAACATTTATGTCCCTACAGTCAATATTAATTTATTACAGTTTAGCTAAAGGGAGATAATTATGTCAGTTGCTATGGAGATCATTATTTGTATATTATTAATTAATTTTTATTTTGTACTCCGCCCGCGTGGATGTCGCTTATCGCGGCAAAAAGTAGCCCATGTCCTTTCTCAGGCTCCAGAATATCTGTGTACCAAATTTAATTTAAATCAGTTCCGTAGTTTTAGCTGGAAAGCGCGACAGACAGACAGACAGAGTTCCTTTTTACATTTACAGTATTAGTAAGGATTTAAGACCTTTGTGTTTATATTATTTACTTTACGTTTGCAATGAAGGGAAGTGGTAACTCTTTTTACTACCCCTCCTATTTACTACTCATGATTAATTTCGTAGCGGGTTCCAAGACAGTCAATCGTTGCCCTAAAACACACCGAGCTTAAGTCTCGGTGGTGTTTATTGGTTTTCATTGTATATTCCGGCGTACAGGATTTGCATTACCGAATGTGCCGCAGGTCTGTTCCAAAAAAAAACTTTACGTAACACCATACACGTCTGTAGTTATTGTAGAAGTCGTTGACAAGATACGTATGATATTCGAAATAATAATTGTTAAAAATGGTAAAATCAGAGTGATTTACAGACTTTTGCTCAAAAACTTTCTACCTATTGTCTACTCTATAACATTCTTATTTTCCTGTCTCTTAAGGCTGATTTTTCAATGACAGATAATTTTATCCAAGGAAAAATTTTGACAGTTCTTCCATTCACAATCTGACTAAAAATGAGCCCTAAAGCTTATGCTGTGGGGCAATTTTTTTGACATTTTCGACATTTTATGTAATCTATGTGATATCTACGACACTTATGTGTCATAGTTTACATAAAATACAAAACACACTAAAATAAGCGAAATGATACTTTCATATTCTGCCCTAGGATTTAATCTTGAACATAACCTACAAGTTTCACAGTTTAAGCAGCTACATTATGCAATAGTAAATAAACAATTAAAATTATAATACAAAGGCAATAAGCCCCGACAGTTTAGCTCGGGGACGTGTGCTCATACGCCATAGGTACGAGGTGGGTGATTAAAACTAACATTTATGGAAGTGGGGTTTATACGGGAGCTTGTTTTGTAAAGCTTATTTAGAAGCCTTGGTTTTACAATAAAAGTGTAAAGCACTACTACTTCTTTCTTTTTCTTAATAATAAATATTATTAAGAAAAAGAGAGTTGAGAAAAAGGAAAAATACTGGCTAGTGTGTGTATGTCTTGTATAAGGACTGTGAAAGATGACGAAGGCGGCCCAAATAAATGGAAACAGGAGGGTTATTCTAAAATAAATTTTAATTCGAATACAATGCCAATGTAAAATTCTTATTAATTTAGCAGGCACAAGAACAACACAAAATTCTGCTAATGTTTAGATTCCATTTAGTACCTTCCATTAACAGTTTTTTTTTTAAGAAAAATTTATCCCTTTTTCGTATAAGTAATATGATTTTTTAATTGACATTGTATTGGAATTACAATTAATTGAAGAGCACAGGGTAGGGAAGATAATGAAGTTTGTAAAACGTTTTCCTTTGCTTCCTTTAAAGATGGTTCCTCACTGGCACATGTATGTACCTATTGCCAATAAACATAAAGTTATCAATGGCAATGTGAAATGTTGTCATTTATTTTAGTAATAGTTCACTTAACTGATTATACTCAAGTTAACTTGTACGTATATTGAGACAGAATTTGGAAGACTTTTATCCACTAACGTAATAGCTGGACAAAATATAAATCCTTGAGTACACATGAAGCAAGGTTGCAGTACAATACGCTACCAACACAACAAGACCTCCGTACCCCCTTCGTTGTGTTTCAAATTGCCCATAAAACCCAACTACCCGGCTTTTTTAGAGCTCAAGCATAATTGGACGTTTTATTCCGACTATTGTATTGTGCTTGGGATAATTTCAGAAGTTTTGTCTTGCTGTAAAACTATTGTATTAAGTGCATCGGCGAACAAAATGGTTAATTAATATATAATTATATTTAAGTAATAGAAACTGCTAATTAGCTTTTGCTAGCTTAATTTTAATTCTGCACGGGTAGTCGAGTGGTATAGGTCACCACGCCAATTACCTCTGTGCGCGACGTGCCGCGCGTTCGATCCCCGCATGGGACAAGCATTTGTGTGATCCACAAATGCTTGTTTCAAGTCTGGGTGTTCTTTCTGCATGTGATTTGAATGTTTGTGAAACCCCCCGCGACACAAGGATTAAATTCATTAGTGCGGGAGTCGTTTTTTAAAAAAGAGAAAAAATAATTCAGTTTAGTGAACATTGAACACTGATTTTACGCTTTTAACTCTTCAAGTTAAAAAAGAAGATAAAATCCTTCCAAATTGTATTTAGTTTACACGACCAAATTGTCAGTCGATAAATCTTTAAGAAATTAATATTATGACGTAGAAATCAATGCCTTGAAATAAAATATTTTAAAGAGTTTATTGACCAAAGTATAAAACGTAAATATAAAAAAAATGTTTATGTTTTATTTACTTTCAGGAACTACAATCATTTGGAATTTATCTAACATTTTGTTTATGATAAAAATAAAACTTACCTATTAAGTCAACACTGTGCGTTAGCAATTTATATGCCAAACATGTATGCAAACACGAGTTAAGGGAAAAACAACTTTAATGCTTACTTATAAAGTTAAGTTTGCGCTACAACTTCCTATTTTAAATGACTTCTTTGAAATATACTTTATTTACACTTGCTTGAAGTTGGTGTTTGTTTAACTGGAAAATACATTAATTGCACAAGAATTTAAATAGACTATACTAATAACTTGATAGAGTACACCTTAGAGAAAAAATAAGTAGACTATAGAGTACGCAGAACAGATTGTGAACTGTGAACATCAGTATGAACAAGTACAATCGGAAAATTAATGTCAAAATAGTTTTATTAAAACTATCTTAAAATTTAATATTACCCTGATAATATTGGAACCATCGATACTTTCGCATAAACGTCTGTCGTTGCACGGAAAATCACTTAAATCAGTAAACGAGCGTAGTACTAACAGCAAAAAAACATCACGCTTGGCACAACGGGTTACTAGCGATGCACGTACTCTACTCTTGTCTATGTATACTCTAAGAGTAACACACTGTCATGCTCTGTTACCCCATATTAAACTTCAATGTTTCGACTTCAACTGTGGTCATTCAATTGTCCCAAACACGCTTGGTGTCAGATTGGCTGATGCAATCTAAGATGGCTTCATCTCTAAGGCAACCGTACCCGAAATTGCTTGCTACCCATGGCCATCCTGACGACTACATTTAAATAGATTTTATATACTCTAATTAATGTGATAGAGTTTAAATTACGATGAAACTTGATAGTTATATTAAATATTTGCTGTGTGGAACAGCTAAAATCCCCGTATAAATAAAAAGGCACTGCTGATGTTTTTACCTGTGTTGTTCCCTCAGATTTTGTAAGTGGCGGAAACAAATTTTGCTGACAAAGAAAAAAAAAATGTAGTCTTGATTTTCCCAATGTCAGATAATTTTTATTCGTGGAATAAAATAATTGTCGTCTGACAGATTTTGTATAGAATAACTGTCATAATAATTTAACAACATGTTCAAAATTATCAGGCATTGAAAGAATCCGCCCTTAATGAGCCATACAAACTATAACCTTATACGTAAAGCAAAGAAAAAAATGAAAATAGGCATAGTTATTTCAATTAAAAACTGAAAAATAAATGATATTAGTTTAATTTAAAACCTCGAAGAAGACATTCCGTGAAGATTATGAGACATTTGGGTGCACAAAGACTCAAAAGCGCTGTTAAACAATAAAACCAGATATTACTAAAGGCATAAAACAGTCAAACTTAGTAACAGAAAAACTTCTCGTTTCATATTAACTTCGCAAAATGTCTCTCTGACACGCACTTGGCTCGATTTTAATATTTTTACTCCAGCGAAAGAACTTTGAATATTCCAGTCAACGACTTTCGTTGACTGGAATGTTTGAAATCTCCGAGGCAAAGTGAGTTTTTAAAGTTTGACGTGTCAGTCTGTTTGTCTGTGGCATCGTAGCTCCTACACGAATGGACCGAATATGATGCGGTTTGTTTTGTTTGAAAGCTGACATAATTAAAATGTTTCTTAGCTATAATTTATGAAGATCTGTTCATTTTGAAAACTACCAGCAAAGCGCAAACATTTTTTCGGGGGTTTCTTAATTTTTTAATTTATATTTATTTAGGTCCATTATACTATTATATATTTCGCTATGACTGTGTTCACGAGTAGCTTTTTCTTAATTCAATTATAACGAGTATCTATTTTACTTATATAAATTTTCAAGAGGTTATTTATAGACGGTTATGAAGAAAGTCTAAAAAAAATCGCAGTTATGTTCGTAGTCGTGGTAATGCTAAGCTCGTTGCCCTTTTTATATATAGATTAGGCCTTTGTCCAGCAGTGGGCCTTTAGGCTCCTATCGTAGGTAGATTTCGTAAAAAAAAGATTGTTTTATTCCAATAAGTAGTTGCGTCGTGTTTACAGAACAAATAAAATATAATCATACATGTTGACAATTTGTATCATCTACAAGAAATAAAACAATATCGCACGCCTGAACTAACAAAAAACAATATTGGTCGACGAATTTCTGAAAATCTAATAAAGAGAGAAGTGTTTTTGTTCTATTTTTGTTTACTATTGTGGAGAGCTCTAGTTTATTGAATATCGGAGACCGGTGTCGAACAATCAAAATGTTTTATAGTTCTTTGTGAAGATAAAAAAAACGTGTATTTATTTAACAGAGATTTACTACTTTTAATTTTAACGAGTTCCTGAAAAAAAATATTGACAGACTGACTACATAAGGGTACTTTTTAAACGGAACCTACGGAACTCCAGAAATGATATATTGAGAACTAATTTTGTAACACATTATTTAATACTTATTTGATTTCCTCTGAAATTAAAACAAAAGAATTATAAATATATTAGAAGTCATAGCATATTCTAAAACTTATAATACCCTAAAAGCTTAAAAACTTTAAAGATAAAAAATAAAGATATTATTAAAATCCGAAAAAAAAATTACAAGCATTGAACACCAAATACGCGGTAAAGGTAAAACTACACTGACGCTCAATCACGTTATAAATGAGTATCATTAAAACCGCCGGCCGGTGAGTAATGTGTTTGTCGTCATTGTACACCCGGCTTTATAAATGGGACTTCTACCTTGAATAATTGATTTTATGAAAAAATCTATTTAGGAAAAATACGTTACTTTGAAATTTTAAGATTCATTAAGATGTCGTTAAGTGTAAATAGTATTTTTTGGAAAATAAGGTAAAACAGAAAACATACCTACAGTTTAGACATAAAATGAATAATTATAATATGACTAGCTGTCTCCCGCGACTTTGTTCGCGTGTTTTAGTTTTAACGGTTTTCAATTTTGCAACATTTTTCATTTATGCTCCGCTCCTATTGGTCGTAGCGTGATGTTATATAGCCTATAGCCTTCCTCAATAAACGGACTATCCAATACAAAAAGATTTTTTCAATTCGAACCCGTAGTTCCTGAGATTAGCGCGTTCAAACAAACAAACAAACTCTTCAGCTTTATAATATTAGTATAGATTATTGATAACCTAAATAGGTTTCCCCTCGACCCTCCGAATTACTGAATTAATGTTTAAAAAGTAAATAGGAGAATGGTTTGTCTTGTCGAATAGATTGACGTCATAAAGTACTCTGTGATTGATGTTTGTCGTGAATTTCTTTATGTTTTTAATGACTATAAACTAGAGTACTAAAATGATTTCTTAATAGGGTAAAACCAGGATATAGTTATCTCGATTCTTGTTTCGCGAATGAATCATACAACTTTTTTTTTTGCAAGGTGTGATCATAGTTTTATAAGAGATAAATGGCGTTTTTCTCGACGGGGCATTGACCTTAAACGCAATTAATATGGATTAGGCAAGTATTTTCTATATGTGATAGTTGTCTCAAAATTCAGAGGTCGGCAAAATACAATGAAAATATCAAAGATAAATGGTTTGTACTTTCATAAACCCTGCCCGTTTTATAAATTAGTAGTTTGGTTTTTGTACTGCTTATTACCCTACTACAAAACCTATTACAATAATAAGAATTATAAAGACTAGTTTTAAATCTTAAGTTCATAGTATCGTTACACAAGAATCAAGTACGCAGATTGATTTCAAATGCAGGAACCATTCAATACTGACTTCCTTTAAATGCAGAAATGGAATAGTGTTGTGACATTGTTGACTCAGTGCAGGTACCTAGCCTTTATAAATCAACATGACATAGTCACTGAAGCAGGTTGGCTACTAACCTGACACTATTTGCGCATAAATGAATTTTGATCTGACATCTGTTCGGTTTGAATTTGTGTTAAATCGATTCTCACAAATACAATCCTAGCTTTTGGTCAAGGCTTTTACAAGCTTACAAATATTTAGTCTTCGAAAATTCTATGACTTACCTTACAACACTTATCAGCTTTCTGACAGTGGGTTTTTTTTCAATAACATCAGTAAGGAGACTATTAATATTGGGCCCAAAATCCAAAGTAGCCAGTAAAAAAAAAGTTTTTAATCTGTTTCGGACATCATTTTTAGGATTTGGTACTATGGCACTAAAATATCAAAACATTATTGTAGCGGCTATATAAGTTCAAAAATCAGACTTCAGACAATTTTATTTTACTGACTTTCGATTTAAGGCCCAACTTTGTATGAAACCTGAATGATCTCCTTTCAAAGATCGTTTTACAAACAAACAATTATTGGTAAAGTTTGTATAGGCTACATCATGATCAAATATCTGTCAATTTACTTTAGGAAAGTTACCATTATTTATAATGATGTGTAAATATAATATTTGACTGTTAATGTTAATCTCTACTAATCATCAGAAAATAATTAGAAATGTAATTTGCTGACTCACTCATCAAATATTCTTGGAATACGTAACTCTGGCCGGCTGAATTATGATATAGTAGATTTACTCGGATGTTAAATTTAACCTTTATTATAAATAATAAAACTCTAACCTTTAATGCTATAATTATTCATTATGTAATAAAATTATTAACTGTTGCTGTCACCTGATTTTGTAACTTACTATTGTAAAATATTATTTCTCAATTTTCAGTTATTTTTTTTTTATTATTATTCTAAACCTTAATTACATCGACATTCGGGTCACATATAAAAACACTCAAATGATCATGCATACGCAATTTTTTTAGCAATCTCCAGAACTGAAAACGAAATTACTCCGTACAAACATTTTTCCTCATGTAACCTAACTTGGATTGTATATTTTTTTCTGAAACGTTGTGCTTCCTTATAAATCTTATGCGACAGCTAACTGTGACGTAACGTATCAACCAACAGCCTTATATAAATCATTATGTTTTTTTGTGGTTTCAGTTACACGTGCAGTCGTCCATGTTAGATATAATTTGACAATGAGAGCATCTTTATTTCAATTGAGCAAGGTTGATTTTGGATTTTGTTCAGAGAATCATCAAAAAAATATGTGTGAACACAGAGTATTAAGTAATTTCTAATAGTGGATGCGATACGGGTTACGGGACCGGGAAATAGCCAAGAGGTAGTTCTCGTCCCTAATTCTCTCCCTAACCTAGCCTAATGATATGAAGATTTTTCAAAATTCGACGCATGCAGACGATGTAAAATTTGTCAGCTGGACAAAAAAGACCGCGTTACTCAATGGGTTGCCGTGAGTAATTCTCAAAACGCGGTCTTTTATGTCCGGCAAAATATTATCCGTCGTCTGCTCAACACCTGAAATGCTTCAATCTAACAAGCTTAATATATTTAGAGTTAGAATAATAATTTTTGGGCTACACCAGTTACAACCTACTACTTACCTTTTTTTTTTCCTGTTCTTCCAAAGGTTTGCCTGCAAAATATCGCTTTTAGCGATAAGACCTCTTCTGTACCCTTTCAATGTTGTCTATTATTTTGATGCTAAAATTCTCATGATGTACAGTCAAGAATATTCCATTCTATTCTCAACGAGTCGCCTGTCTTAAACCTATACAACACTTATTACAAATCTGATGCTACACCCACTCATAGGATGTACTCTACATCTATAAATAGCTAGTCTAGCAAATACTTGTCTCATCTGGGAATAGCAGGAGCCTGGCACTTAGCCACTAGGATCGTCAAAGTTGTTTGACTTAACTGTATTTCAGGACATGAACTGGATTGAAGGAGGCAATTCTTAGGTTTTTGTTACAATCAAGAAACTGCTTATGATTTTTTAAATCATGTATATGTAACTAGAATAATAACAAAATTTTAACCACAAAATATATGTGTAGATTCTAAAAGTGTGAGTTAAACGAATAACAAGTATAAATTAATAAAGGTACATTACTATTTTCACTTGTATCTATCTACATTCCATCAAAATATAAGTTTGAAATTCTAAATAATTATAACAAAAATATTAACCTATGAATGTCCCACTGCTAGGTGCAGAACGTGTAAAGGGTTTGAATCTGCAACCTTGTGCACGAAAATCCGTTTATTGCTGCTAGGCCAGAAACGCTAAAACTGGTACAAAATTGATTTTATATTAATAAAAAGAAAAACCCTGAAATGAGAAAAAGATACTTTTAATTACAATCATCTTAGTATTACAGAAGTCTTCCGTGTTTTCTATTTTCCTTATATTTTCAATTACATTAGAAGGCTTCGGTATTTGAAGTTTTTATAACAATACAAAGCCTCCTTGATTGAATTTCAATCATTGAATTAAATGGGAACATCGTAATTTATTATACCTTTTATCTTTATTATTTCAAAAATTGAAAGCTTACACAGTTTTGTTAGAAATAATGAAAAAAAATTTAAAAAAAAAATTGGTTTTATGCTATGGTTTTTAATAGACAATAATCTAGTAACTTGGATATAAACATGTCCTACAAAACCGTATGAACGGTTTGACTGTAGGAACTAGAGTCACTAACAATTGTTCTAACTTATACAGGGTTAACTATACTATTGATAGCACTCCATCAATCATTGGCACATGGAAACTCAAAAAAAAAAAGGATTGCTCTAGTATAAACTATGTATTCTATAATACACACTCTTCAAAATTACAAGGTTAAGGATGACTGCGTTTTGGTTATATTGTAATAACTATAATATTATAGTTAAACAATTTCTCAAAATAGTAACATACACATTTTCTTTTTCTTATATACTTAAATTCTACAGATCATTAACCTTACTTTATTATTTTAAACAAAAGTATTCATAAACTTAAAACATTTATTAAAACGAAAACTGTTTCTAGAATAGCTATTTTCTGCCAAAAAAATGTCATATCCGAGTTGTAAGAAATACGACGCTTGTAGATTTATTTTATTCCTTGGAAAAGAAAAAAATGATACAATGGAGACATAATGAATACCAAGCCAAATATCTTGACATCGTGCGCACTAAAGTATGTACTGTATGAGACACACGGTAAGATAAACTCATGAACAAAGTATTAAGTTAAATCATAGACCGAAGATCAAAGAAATGTCGTGGTGGCCTAGCAGTTTAACAAAACGTATTTGTTTGCACAAGGTTGCAGGTTCTAAACCACTAAGGCAATGTGACTTTTTCAAAGTTATATGTACTTTCTTAATTATTCTCGGACACCATTGGCAAAGGAAAAGCATTGGTAAAGGAAAACTTCGTGAGGAAACCTAGATTCCAAGAAAATTGGAATCTGATATCGTCAACCCCCAACGAACAAGCGTGGTGATCAATACTCGTGCCTTCTCTACATGAGAAAAGGCCTGTGCCCAGACATTTTTATAGGCTGCTATTATTATTATACAGAGAGATAGATCACTGTTACCTAATTGAATAACAAGGTTATCAAAAAACAATATTATTATTTTATGTATTTTTCTAAATGTTTTCTTTACTCGAGATAAAAAATGTGGAAACCTTTATGGGTAAATGATCACAAACTAAAACAATGTTTTTTTTTTAAATAAAAATTCGAATTGTCGGAATATAAAAACAGTGATAATTAAGTTTGTATTAAACTCAATCAAGTTTAGAATTCCAGTTTTATGGGCTCATGTTTTTTATTATAGATGAATGTTTTAAAAGTTCACAAAATCATAAAAAACCAAACAATTATTTTCATTTATTTAATTGTTTAATAACTATAATATCGTATATCATTAATACCCAAACTAAACGCCATGTAATAACAAAGGTTTTTTGTTTTATTCGTAGAACTAATAAACAATTTTAGCTAAGTGGGAGTACCACGCTGTAGCCATAGGATTCAAATAGGCTAGTATGTACTCCAGAGGAAGAGGGTATCACCCTTCAACTGAATGCCTAAAATTGTTTTAGACGCTCCATTTTTTTTATGGATTTTAGGAAATCCAGAGGCATTTTAAAGGCCAGCAACTCATCTCTAAGGCAGCCTTAAAGATGAGTTGCTGGCACACGGTCTGCTGGAACCAGTTAGCCTGCTACGGGTGGTAGACCATACAAAAAGCAAGCAGGCAGGAGGCGCACGTGACGCGCGAGGGGGATCGACAGCTCGCGTCATCCATGTACGTTGATTACTGACTAACGGCTTTAGCAGCTCGTTTACAGGCGGCCTAAGACCTTGAAATAAATTTTGAATAATGTTAAAAGAAAGCGGTATTCACTTCCCCTTACTTGAATTTCTTAACTGTTTGCTGATCAGAATGTATGTTAATGAACTCTCCTCTTCTATTTGTCTAAATACCTAACTAATCCATTATCCGAACTAACAAACTATGCATCATCATTATCAGCCTATGTTCGTCGACTGCTGGACATAGTCCTCTCCCATGGCACGCCACTGAGCTCGATCTTCAGCTCTTCGTCTCCAACCACTGCCAGCCACTTTGCGGATGTCGTCGCTTTATCTAGCCCCCGGTCTTCCTACACTACGTTTGCCGAGACGCGGTCTCCACTCAAGAACACGTTTAAACTATGCACATGCGATTGGAATTATGCATTTTAAAACATCGGCAGCTAATAATAGTCGATCTAGTCAGCTGTTTGGAAGGTCAGTATGTCCCAAAGTTAACACAAGCCATAGAGAAAGAACTACTAACGAAGCGTGTCACGCCAGCTGGCGCCACGTTTTATATGACCATTCTAAGCCCCGACATATCAAACGAACACGTGGATATTATGCCTCGTATATAGCCAGCCCTGCGTATGGGAAAACGTTACGAAATGTGTTTGTAATGACTCTGTTTTTCGGGAGTTTAATCTTGAATTTCATACTCTTTTTTTTTTAACTTCAAATGCGTTAATATTTGTAAAACTATTTTTTGGGATCACGTTTTTAGTTTTAAAAGCTAAACAAAAATACCTTACCTTATTTTATCTATTCTAATATTGTAAAGAGGAGAGATTTGATTGAATATGCTCCGAAACTACTGAACTGAATTGAAGAATTCTTTCACTGTTGGGGAGCGACACTATACTCGGGTGACATAGGCTATATTATATTTTTTCATTTTGTTTTTTTTTCAAAAAACCCGTGCAATGCCGGGGAGGGCTGCTAGTTCTTATTATATATGGATATTTAGTACAGTATTTTTTTTCGCACTACGATTCTTACACTACTAAGTAAACTATCGAACTGATCCTGATAAAATTGATTGAAAAGGACATCCTCTGACACTAAATGCTATAATAAAAGGCTGGACAATTACTTTCTGAAGTGTAATAGTAAAGTAAATAGTCACTTTTGTCGCAAAATCACTGTGGTTCGGTACCGCAATAGCCAATCTGCGTGCCAAACGTAGTGATTATGGTTTTCTCTACCGAATCATTCACTGTATCGGTCTCCAGGGCAATCCCGACCAGAATGGGCAATTGCGGACAGATGCGTGTAATTATTGTGTGTGATAACGATAACACTTATTATCGTATCGGTCAGATTATGACGACATTAATGA
Source organism: Diachrysia chrysitis (assembly GCA_932294365.1). Lineage (NCBI taxonomy): Eukaryota > Metazoa > Arthropoda > Insecta > Lepidoptera > Noctuidae > Diachrysia > Diachrysia chrysitis. The sequence continues at coordinate 2,400,462 of OW028651.1, read as the reverse complement.
GGCATGATAATATAAAATCTGGGATAAATATTTTGGTTTTAACTTTCCTTTGATTTTATATTTCTGTTGGTATAACTATAGTTAACGTATTATTTTTACCTAATAAATAAAATAATTAGTACGCTACACCTCCTGCCTACCCATTTAAAGAATACAGACGCGATAAAACATAAATTTAAAAGATACGAAACAAGTGAAGTCAGGAAAATATAAAACGTATACTGTTTCAAACAAAGAACGCTTCGAGCTAAATATGTTCGCAGGTGCGATTTTTATTTTGCAATAAAAATATCGTAAAAAGTTCATTTTTGTCGGCATTTTTTACGAAATAGTCAAATTGACGTCAATTTTTCGTCCATTTTATTCAAATGGTGAATATATTCAAGTTTGAATATTTTTAGTATCTTATCGTAACTCTTTATATTATGATGGACATACGGAATGGTACCCCTTACTTTATTAGTTTTCTTTTTATTCCACAAAAGTGAATTTGGAAAAGGGGCTTGCTTAGACAAACGTTTATGCGAAAATATCGACGGTTTCTATACTATTATTAGGGTAATATTAAGTTTAGAGATGATTTTTACAAAACGGCACGCACTAATTTTATTTGCTTATTCTAGTGCCTACAGTTCATTGTCGATATGCGTACTCTATAGTGTACTTATTTTTTTTTCTAAGGGCTATACATTTTAACTCTAAAATGACCACAGAAAGTCTAATGTCCATAAAATGCTATATTTTTTAATCTCAAAGACGTATTAACCGGTTTTGAAAACAATGAATGCCATAAGGTCGTTAACAGACAATAAATGCATTGTACAAGCCAATGTTATTGACAGAATCGAAACATGGGTCCGTGTGTGTTCGACATTTTGACATATGACTTACTTTATCGAAGGAAACAATGGTCGTTTCACGTTATTTATGACTGTTTTATTAATTGAAGCGGATTCTGTGATATAATTACAGTAAGTTTTGATTTCAATGTGGTGATTAAATATTATCAGCATGAAATTTTATACGTATACCTATATTACAGTATGAGCTTAAATAATAATCGAGAGGTATGATCATTAATATGTTTTTTTAATGTTTTGCGTTGACAATACTGAATGGTATATTGTAAGCACCCACATGTCACTTTGATAGCTTTTAGAATATTTTTATACAAATTCAGACAAATTTTTATCATCGTTTTCAACTAAGTAAGTTTTCTTATAATTTACTCGTTATTCTGATTATCTTTAGATCCAAGCTCTGGTAAAGTCGAAAATAAACCACTTTATAGACTCAGTTTAATGAGACTGAAATTAATCAAACAGAAAACGTTCAAGATCCTTTCAATCTGAAATTAAAATCTTTGAAAGACTGTGACTCACCGCTGCTTATTAAATTTTAATAGCTCTTAAGGTAGCCATATCTATTATTATAGGCATTAGGCAATGAATTTAAAACGTAAAATATTGTTTCTATAATGTTCATATAATCATCCAAACACGACAAATTATATGGTCAAATTATTAAATCCGAAGCTTAGAGTATAAATAAGTAAATTAAAGAGTGTGCTTAACAAAGTATGAACTGTGAGCAACGGTATGAACAAGCGTCGTCGTAATATTTGTGTTAAAATAGAGCACGCTATTTTATTAAGATTATTCCAAAACCTAATATCGGAGTCGTCGATATTTTTGCATAAACGCCGGTCGTCACACGAAAAATCACTGCACACTTCAATCAGTGAACGAGATAGTACTTAAAGTTAAAAAGCTCACGGTTGGCACTACGGGCTACTCACGATGCTCGCACTTTAAGGTCCAAAGTAATAATATGTGAACGGTATGGTAGTAGAATGATAAGGTCTTATGAAGAATATCGATGAACATACCTTATGAACCTATCTATATTTATTTAACCAACTAGCTGTCCCCCGCGACTTTGTTAGCGTGTTTTAGTTTCAACGCTTTTTAATTTTTGCAACATTTTTCATTTATGATCCGCTCCTATTGGTCGTAGCGTGATGTTATATAGCCTATACCCCAATAAACGGACTATCCAACAAAAAAAGAATTTTTCAATTCGAACCAGTAGTTCCTGAGATAAGCGCGTTCAAACAAACAAACAAACAAACAAACTCTTCAGCTTTATAATATTAAGTATAGATAACACCTTTTACCATTCGAAGGAACAATTCAAAAATTAACGAGCAATAGACAGTTTGAATGCATAACCATTTGTCTTAGAAAAACACGTGCAAAACGACATTACAAATTTCAGTCACAAATATTTTTCAAACATTTTTCCTAAAACCAATAGCGGAAACACGGTTCTTCGATTCGTTACAAAATTTTTCCCGATTGCAATGTTCTTCCCAATAAGGAAAAATGTGAAGATCGGCAGTTTTGAACACCCTTGATATCCAGTGACATACAAATACGGGACAGTAATAACGTATAATCGAGGACAGTAAAGGTCAACACAAGGTACAAGTTGTAAGCGCAATGGAAAACTAGGTTCAGTACAGTGGAACATTAAATTAATGGCCAGTAAATCAAGTGTTATTCTACAATATAATAATATTCCAGTCAATTGTTTGAGGACAGTGGACATTATATTATTTTCAGTTTCATATGACATTATTTTTTAACTGGTTTATACTTTTTGCTACTTCTATTTAACTTAACATACGTCATTAATTAACTTAAAGTACTTTATTTAAACTTAAATAAGGACGTTTACTGGATATGAAAAAAAAATCTATTTAGTCCGTAAGTTAGATAATAGAAAAATATTTGACATGATTTTTTTGCGAATAGTTTGAAGGAGTAGGGATTAATGACGCCACAATCTTGCACAAATCGTACGACATCGTGGCGTCATGTAACATTTCAAATCAAAGGAAAGTCATGAGTGTTTGGTAAGAAAAAAAAAAAAGAAAAAGTTGTGATAAACAAAGTTTTTAGTCAACACTTCAATTCAGTTATTTCTGAATAAGAACAACAGTGTGAATATTGTACCAACTTGTAAAACCAATTTCAATTTGATATAAGTGCCATTTATATACCTGTCTAGTTTGTTTCAAAACATTAAATTCGTATTCCGAAACAGAGCAATTATGTTACACGTTACGATCTTACCTAAAAGTATTTAAAAGAATCCCATTTTATTTTATTTTTAGAACAATATTGTCACAAATTTAAATTCGATTAGAACTAGGAAAAGTAAAAAAAATCCAACCCCCGAACATTAGAAACACGATTCAAACCATACCAAAAAACGAGACCACAAAAAGTGTAGCACTCACACAAATCACCATCCCACAGAAAAAACTAAAAATAAATTCGAGAAGTCGATTTCAGCATCTAATAAATGCCTAATAACGGTTTCAGTGGGACTTGGTATACTCTGTTCACTGAACATTGGCAGTTGTCAGTCGGATCACGCTCTTGATAGGCGAACGGCCCATGAGTGCTTCAACGTGACTGCCAACCGATGAATATTTTCAACAGCCTTTTGTTTTTAAAGTGACTGCTATGCGATTATTTGGGGAAATAAAAACTGTTTGTGTTTGTGGTAAAATTATTTTAATAGTACTTGAAAATAACCACATAAATTTTTAATGGTAGTAGAACTTACCTTTGACTTAGAAAGTAAAGTAAAGGAAAGTTATTTCACATTAATCAACAGTTCGCTCATTAAAATATACATGTTACCGAAAGGTTATATCCATCCAAAATCTGGTATAGACTCAGTTTACAAAATTTCAGCCTAAAATGGGATATTGCACTCAAATTTTTCGCATCAACTATTCGATACCAAAAATCATAACCAGACCGCTGAAGCGATGTATCTCAACATTTAACGAGTGATGTAATAAGAAATTGACCCTCATAGTGCAGTGATACGTTTGTAATGATTTTTAGTGTTGAACAATTTATGCGAAAAATTGGATTTGTATGTATTTACTTAACTTATTTTAAGCTAAAATGTTGTAACTGTCTCTATATCAGATGTGAGTGAAGATTCCCCTTTTGGATAGTAAATAACCTTTCGGTAACACCATACAGGTATTATAAAACGAGTTTAAAAGCTGAAAATTTTTAATCTTTTCCGGAGAAAGAGTTTTTAAGGACCTGAAAAATGCAATATACAAATGCATCGGCAAAGTGATTGGTCTTCGGTCCTTTGCATAAAACTCAATAAAATATTTGTGTGAGCTTTGAATTTTTGGCAAAAGTGATACTATAAAGTACATTGATTCAGGGGCAGTTGTGTCAGAACTACTGAATAGATATGATGAAATCTATTTAGTTGGTCAGTTAAATAGTAAAATAAAATAAGACGCGTATTTTTTCTTTCGTGGATTCAATGAAAAGTGACAAAGATGGAGCGCTTTAAAGTTCAGGAATAGGGGCTTGAAACGTCTAGGCGAAAATTGTACCAAGGAGTGACGTCACGTGAAATATCTATTCAAGGAAACTGACAAAAGAAAAATACTTGTCTATCATATTTTCAGCATAAGAAAAACATTAAACAAAAATTTTGTCATCATCCCTATTGTAGAAAAAATCTGAGGCATTATTTTACTTCAGATATACAAATATGTTTACTTTCTCATTTTAAATCCATAGTATTTCTATTGCTATTCTTTTGGTAGATATAAACTAATCTGAGAAACAAAATCATAATTTCAAGCATCCAAAAACACCAGCTGCATCTATTGACAGCTTCCAAAACTAATTTTCCGAGGTGTGGAGAGCCATTATAAAGGCGCATATATTATGAATGCAAATTAATTCTACAAAGTTCTTTGTGATCCTATTAATCCGGTTTGCTTATTTTACACGAGATTCACCTGCAGCGAAAATTTGTATGCTGAACAAAATACTGATGTCTGGAACATTCAGAAAAAGATAAATACGGAGTTTTTCAATTTACTAACCAAAAGGTATAATAATTTATTATAAAATTCGTCTTTCGCTCAATTTTCCAACACTTCACGTTAAATTCCTATCAGCTCCTAATAGAACAGACTCCAATGAATTTGATTCCGTTTCATGCGTTCCATTGCATCCTTACCCGGCGCAGTTAGTCCTAATATCGGCTTCCATATCGACCAAATAAGGATTTGTGTGTGTCCTTAGAAAATGAAATAATATTACACGTACTTTGTCAGTCACCAAAACAATATAAAATCGGCAAAAGCGCTTTAAGGTTCAAGAGTGTGGACTTGTGACGTCAAAATTCGGTTACAATTGTAATGTAACCGTGACGCCACGCAAAATTTTCTCTCACTGTATCTTCGTAATTTTTAGTTTACAATACAAAAGAAAAAATATATGTCTAAAATTTTTACATAGTCGAAAAGACGGATTTAAAAAACTTTAGTAAACATACCTAATCATTTATCGAGAGGAAATATTCGTAAATTGATATCAAATGTAAATTACCTGTCTACATTCTAGAAGAGAAATTGCAATTCAATGTAAATAGTTCTCGTATATTTAAAAGCTTAGCATAAGGATGTGGCAGTAAAGGCCGGTATTAACATAATTTTATAAGCTCATACGATGCGGTGCCGCAACAAGTGCAATATATTTTCCAATATGGCCGTGTCACAGTCTCCAGGATTTGTTTAAACCTAGATTGTAATGGTCATCGAAACGACTTTTACATTTTGATAAATAATGGTAGTTTCTATAAAGGCTGATTTTTCCAACGCCAGATAATTTTTATTCGTAGAAAAAAATACATCTTATGTACGGAGGAAATGTCAAAAATTCAAAAGTATTCCTCGGATAAAATTATCTGAAGTTGGAAAAATCAGCCTTTAGTTGTTTATTTAAAAACGTTATATTTCCAACCACTGGTTAAGTAGATACTATAAAGAAATGAAAACTGTTTTATTTAAGTATTTATAGACTCCCTCAGATTTAAAATCCTCAAACTAAAAAGGCAGACTAATTTCTTGTTTAATAATAACAACGTGGCCTCATTTTCAATATAAAGTAAAGTCAAAATACCTTTCCATCAGAAAGTTAATCAAACAGGCCATCTTATAATAACAGCTGAAACTGGCAGATTATTTAAAATGTCCAGTAAAAGATTTTGAACAATGCTTGGGCTGTAGTGAAAGAGATATCGACCAAACTTGATATCAATGAAAACGCTTGGAAAATAGTAAAGAACAATAAGATTAAAGAGTCTTTGCTTGCAAAGGACTACGCGAAATCTTCTTTTGTTTGTCATAATGTTTGTCACACCGTTGTGTAATATTATAATTTAAAAAATATTTATTAAATTTATTTTCGTATTACTTCTAGATTATAGTAAAAAAGTCATTTTATATATCAGCAAAAAAAAGGTTTATTTTGTCAACTTTTACATCTAAGTACGAGTATAACAGTTTATCTTACGTATTGCATATGTTTCAAGTATGAGAAATACGGGTGCCAGGAGGTCCCGCTCTGTTGTATTTTGCTTGTGATTTGTTTGGTGTGTGTGTCTAAGTGTGCTTGTTTGTGTGTGTGCGAGTGTACGTGGATGTGCGAGAAATATTATTTCACGTATATTTTTCGTATGAAATATCTTAGTTGTTAATGTACATCCGAATATTGTATATCGCGTCATGTTCATGGACATCACATATACTTTACACATATTGATTACATGTCGGTGTAACAGCATGCCATGTTAAATGCAACGGACAAAGTTGAATCCATTTTAAAGTTAGTTCCGGCGGGGCTTTTAGCGCAATAAATGCCTTCCTTCCTCCACTTTCTTAAAAGTTTCCTTTAAAACAAAAAGATTTGTTTCTTATTCTAGAACAAACGGCCGTCTTAAGCATCGCTACTGTCTCGCAAGCGATTTTCTTAGAACTATTTTCGCAATTTGAATCGAAATGAGGTATTTTCCTTTTGGTTTCCGATTTCCCTTTGTTAATCCTCTTTGCTTTTCTTTTACCTTTGTCTGGGACTTGGGTAATAAGTTGGGGTATTGCGATTACCTAAAGCTGTTAAATCTTGTTGTAAAAATAATACCTACGTTTCCAAGAAAACATTGTTCGTCTGACTTTATTTTTAATCTGGACCGAAAGGAATTTGGGTTTAGATTTTGTTTTTAAAGTTAAATATGAGATATCAAAGACGCTTTTATATATTTACCATTTAGGGTAAATAAATTAAAGCGTATTTGATATCTCTTCGTAATTTATTTAATAATTATTTTTTGATTTACTAAAAATTTTAGTGCACACAAATCAATTGTATACTTTTCTTTCTTCTTTATGTTAAGACAATGCCTTAAAAAAACTAAATGAATTGATTATATTATTTTTCATAAAATAACAATATAGGTAATAAGTAGCTGTATTCACGTATTCACGTCACATTCTCCCTAATAGATAGATAACTTTTCCAACACTGTACAGGACTTTGATCCTTAAAAGCTAGTATTTCAACGTAAATTTTACACAAATTCGTTTCCACATATGTGATTCAGCAACCCTGTTTACAGCGACACAAATATTTTGTAAAGAAAATACTGTTAACAGGTTTCTAAGCAGAATTATGAAAATTAATTTAGAGTTATTTAAAACATTTTGCTATGAACATGCTTGTCATATTTTGTTGTCAAGGATTTCGAATTATCTTTGAGGTTAAAGTAAAATTCGTTCAACGCTATTTACTAAATGGAATAGAGAATATTATTATGTTAGTCGTGTAATGTTATGATTGTGTTGTGTTAGTTATCTACACTATATGCATCAGTGGCGAACTTTGACTTCCTGACCATGTAGCTACACAATAGACAAATAAAACAAGTGACGTAAAAACGAGACATTACTACAGAAAATATCAATAAAAGTTAAAAAAAACTGTTTTCTACTCACTTTTTGAAAGCTTCTTATTTATCCATCTGTGGTTCCAGTTTTAGCAAATAAAAAGATACTTTAATTGATTTATTAACAAACGAAAACTATGTATGGGGATTTTAACGTAATTCATCTATACAGATAGTATTTTCGATACAAAGTACGCACTGTAATATTTTCGTATTTATACAGACACAACAATTTCTGTTTAATACTTTAGTAACTTCACAAAACCAAAAATCACAAATCACAAAATTAAGAATTACTAAAATTATGCAGGAAACGCGCAAAGGACAAGCAACTTGCAACAGATTATAAATAAAACAAAAGCCATTTATTGAAACAAACGATTTCGTTGAAATAAAACTAATTTGAACGGATTCTATCGCGGTTTATTTTTAGATTTTTGTTCCCGACGTTTCGACGCCTTTGCAGGTGTCATGGTCACGGGCAGACTGAGGTGGTATTCGTCTTGACAGGTGATGTTGCTCGTTCTACCTTCATATTTTAATTAATTATTTGTATTCCGACCAATATGAGCTCACTGTGTCTTGAGGTCTTGCAGCGCTGCTCTTGGGTATGGTTTTGAGTTCGTGTATTATTGGGTCCCAAGTAGGTGATATCTTCCAGCCATCTTTTCTATTTTTTTTTTTTTTTTTTTTTATAAAACGACTCCCGCACTAAGGAATTTAATCCTTGTGTCGCGGGGGTTTTCACAAACATTCAAATCACATGCACAAAGAACACCCAGACTTGAAGCATTTGTGGGTCACACAAATGCTTGTCCCATGCGGGGATCGAACCCGCGGCACGTCGCGCACAGATGTAATTGGCGTGGTGACCTATACCACTCGGCTATCCGTGCAGTCTATTGAAATTAGGATGTGTTTTAATTTCAATAGCCTCACGAAACATCCTAGGTAGGAATTTGTGTTCTTTATTAAGTATTGGTTAGTTTCGATGTACAGTCCTTATTCACATGCCTACCCGTTAAGGATTGTACTGAAATTATCTCTAAGAAGTTAGCAGAGAATGACTTACCCATAGAAGGCTGCTGCGTAGCCTTTCTCTTCTGCGTTGAGATCGATTTCTAGTCTTTTGTGTGATCTACAAATGGGCTAATAAAAAAAGAAAAAAAAACAAAATCTGGCCATTTTTTTTTTGCATGTGATTTGAATGTTTGTAAAATACTCCGTGACGCAGGATTAAATACCGGGAGACGTTTTAAAAAAAAAGGACAAAATGACGCAACCAGTGTCTCATTGAACTAGTGATAATGTATATTACAGTTGAAGCTGTATATTAATATACATTATTACTTGGGAGATACTTCCCCTAATTCAATTGCCAACGCTTATTAAATTTAGTTTAAATAACAAAATTAGCAACTTTAATAGTACAACAATGAGGTTGTATTCCTACTAACTTCCTTAATTAAAGCTCCACGTGCAAACTACACGCGAAGTTAAACTAATTACAATTTATGACAACGTTTTGTATCAAACGGTGCAATTTAAAATCCAAAGTAACATAACGCTGGATATTAAAGTGCCCGTTGTGGTTCCGTACGTGTTTAATCCATGATTTATAACGCAGAACAGTGAATGTTTTAATAGTAGGGTGTAGTGTGGACTGCAAGGGATATGCGGACTTTTTTTAACAACATATTTTTGTAGTAACCTTTTTGGTAAAATTATTAACCAACTTATAAAGAAAAAATAGTAAGCCTTTTGAAAGCTTACTCAATTCAAATTGTGCTAGACTAAACTTGGTCATTTCAGTTTAACATAAATTAACTTTAGGATAGTTCCGTCAGATAGATTGCGAATAGAAATAAATAATCTAGTAAAACTGATCTTCTTCAAGCCAAATATGGAAATAAATTGCCTGAAAGAGGGACTACATATATATATGATTATGCTAGATGTATAATAGCTTTCGTCAGGTTTAGTAAGCTCATGTTTCAAGAATCCTATTGAATCTGAAACTAGTCGAGCAAGCCCTAGAACGTTGCTTGCATAAACCAAAAATATTTGTCTAGATATAAAAAATATTTTATTATTTTTATTTATTTATTAAGAATAACAATAATTTTAGATTTTACATAGCTTAAAAAACCCGTAATTTATTTTTTCTGTAGTGACATAATTTATTCAAACATCTATTGTTTAGTCCTGATAATCCGAATTAGTATTCGCTCTAATCTTTTGAATTGTAACCTAAACAAACTAAACGTGGAATATGCTAGTGCATATCGCGTTTCATAATGAAACCACTAAACCAGGTATGGCTAATGCCTGATCGTTGAAGTTATGACACAGATTGTATTAGTTACGTCAAAATATACAGTCGATATCCCACTAATGTTAATGTTAACGTTCATATTATCATAAACGATTAGGCAACAGATTTCAGTATACCTACAATGAGTAAAGAACGAAAAAATTACAAAATATTAGGTAAGTGAATATCAGATAGGAGATTTTTTTTAACTGTTCCTTTAAACTATGAGAATAAAGACATAGCTGTAAATTATTTTGTCCGATATTTAAATATAAAATGTCAAGCTCGAGAACTTGAGAAATATAATTTAGAATGTAGAACAAACGCTCAAAGCGATATAATAATTTTATATCACTTACCTATCATCGTCATCAGCTGTGGTGGCCTAGCGGTTCAACGTACGGATTTGTATGCACAAGGTTGCAGGTTCGAACCCACTACAGGGAAGCTTAGTGCCAATGAAACTTTTTTAAATTATATGTACTTTCTTAATCATCCTAAGACTCCATTGGCAAACGGTGAAGGAAAACATCGTGAGGAAACCTGTATTCCAGAAATTGAAATCTGAAATCGCCAACCCGCAAGTGAGCAAGCGTGATGATCAATGCTCGTGCAGAAAACAGGCACAGGCCTCATGAGAAGATCGAGACCTGTGCTCAGGAGTGGCACATTTATAGGCTGGTATTTACACCTATCATCAATAATTTTATATGCGAAAAGATTTTTTTCACCACGATCATTAATAGTATTAATCAATGATTATTACTGGGACATTTGATAGTGATAATAATTCTCTTATCATAATAGTTATGTTTCCATAATAAAGAGTAAAAAAAATATAATAAAAAAAAATGTGGAACACATTGCTCTCAACCAAAGTAAGTAGCTAAAGCACTTGTGTTATGAATTCAGAGACAACGAAGGTACCACAAACACCCAGAACCAAAACAATGTAGAAAAGTGGTTTACTACATTGACCCGGCCGGGGATCGAACCCGGGACCTCAGAGCTGGCGATACCTTGAAAACCGGTGCGTTTGCCACTCGACCACGGAGGTCGTCAAAAAAGTAAGTATTTTAGGATACACTTTCAATAAATTGGAAGCCATCAAAATTTTAGAAGAAGATACCTACACAATTGATGAAACAACCAATCCCGTAATAGTCTCGCATTCGATGCTCCATTTTTCTCTTCGCCGAGATCGCGAAAGATGCAATTTGATTAAATCTCACTCAAGTACAATTTTTCTTTCACTTCGTTTAAAATCAATTTTCGCGACTTCGTTAGGTTTATCGACTCAAGATAAATTGTAAGGCGACTAGAACGTTCTTTGCGACCATTAATTCTATATTGATGATATCAATCAGCAATTACTATAGACTGAAAACGTTTTAGATCTTTGGAAGTGAATTTTGAGGCAATGAACTTGAAAATAGTTTTGTATTAGAGTCACGTATTGTTTTAAGAGTATAAGAACGAAAGGCAAAATCTTTTGTTGCAAGTTGAAGCTGACATTTTACTTAAGTGTGGGTAGTAAGTAGCATTACTTTATTTGTTTTTTGGGTTCCGTACCTTAAAAGGAACCCTTATAGGATCACTGTTTTGTCCGTCTGTCAGTTTCTTTGCCTGTCTGTCAAGATTTTTATTTTGGGAACGCATGGTGGTAATACTAATAAATCCATACATTTTTTTTAGATAATATGGACAAATTTAAGCATCTAAGACAACGCAAGTAAAAAATAAAGCTATTTATGTTGCTTTTCCTATAAATTTCGGAGAAACTCAAAACCTTTACGGTTCTTCCCGTCAAACCAGAATCACGAAACTCGGCGTACGGATGCCAGGTAAAATTATGAGTTTGTAGTTTTGTAACATAAAAAATATCTTTTTGCAATTACAAACCAATGGAATGGAAGAAAAAAAAACATTGTGCGCCGGCCGCAACTATTTTATATCGCTGTATGAAAGAGTTTATTTCAAAGTTAGGTTTAAGGTCACAGTTAAATTAGTTTACAAAAAGAATTAACCGTGTCGATCAGCAAACTTTTGTACGGAAACCACCTTGCGCAAGTTAGGCCCACACTTGTCCGATTTTTTTAAATTAAACTATATTATGTCAATAATCTTCCCTCAGACAATGGCCCACCTAATAAGCTGCCAAGCATCTACCATCTGCACTCGCGAGGACCTGACAAGGCCACGGACAACGTTGTTTGCGTGGCTATGTACTGGTCTGGAAAAAATTGACTGCCATCGATCGACTCTCTAAAAAGAAGAAGATGTCAATTTTAGTCAATTCGTTGTTTTTTTTTATTCTCATGTCGTACGCAGTCCATATTATTTTTTATGCCAGACTTTTAATGACGGTCTCACTAGTAATATTACCATCATTTATGCACAGCGCGTTTGTCCGACATTATAATCTAAGGCGTTGCAGGTTAGTGTTTCATCCACCTTACCTTTTGATATAATATGTCAGAGGTGTTCGGTCTAATTAACTTCAGCGTGGCAGCTTTGTGGCCTACGTCAGTGTCTCACTAAACCCTTTATGTTACACAATTTGTTTGTAATTATCTACACACCTATATTAGGTGCCTAGAGGTAGACAGATCGGTGCACAACGTTTTGTTTATTCTGTATGCTATTTTTTTCCATGTTCAGAATAATGTAAAAAATCAAACTATAAACAAGAAAAATTTAAAACAAAATTACTTATTTTTCTGTCTGTTTATATTTTACTAACGGTGCCCCGGTTTCACCCGCGTAAATAGCTCCCGTGCCCGAAAAAACACTTTTTTTGTGACTTTATTCGCTGTTTTTATAGTTATTCTGATAAACGGAGTTGAAACGAACCCAACAAAAACAAGATCATGAAAATCGGTTTACTTGTTCTTGAGTTATTAAAGGTGTAACTAACCAGGCTTTGTTTTACATTATATTAAAATAATACATAAGATTTTACTGTAAATATCATACAGACTACCTAAGGATACGATTTTACTTAAACATGAATTGTTTAAATTTAAGTTATTTTAAGAAAATAAATAAGAATGGGTTGCGTTCCGTTAGTTAGTTTTTGATTAATGCCTAGACTATTTTACTTATGAAATCAAGTAGTTACATCCCTATGATTCAGTCGGATAAAAAAAAAACCTTAACTAAAAATCCGACGCTGTTCTTGAATGCGTGTGAATTTCCAATCAAAGCATTCCAAAATTACATTATTAACTCAATTGCCAATAACAACATCAGCATCCGATTATTATTTTCGAAATGAGCACAATGTTTGGGCTGCGTCCAATCAAATATGCAAATAGTGCGGTGACGTAGCGTGACGCGGTATTTACCGATCGATTGCATATTAGGGTGGCGGCACACAGGTAATTTTAATCTGATTTAAGATCATTAATAGTGTGAATAAATTAATAATAATCATTTTTTCATAAAAAAACGTAGGTACAACATTATGGTACAGTATCTTACATTATATAATAAAGTACATCATTGCACAATTGTCTGAATTAGGTCGAAACCTGTGCCTCAGACTAGGAAGAACAAAATAATGAAAGAACTGGAAGACAATTATTTATTAACAGTCATCTTAAAAATGCTAAACAATTAAGTGTGTGATGAATCATGTCATGGACAGGACAAATTTTACTTCATTTGTATACTTAATTGAATAATGCAAGTGTTATTTGTAGGACACAATTTACAACCTTAGAGCATGTTAAAACTGCATGTCTTAATACAAACGAACGCGATGTTACGTTGCATCCGATCATAAATTCAAATGTATCGGTACACCGGGAATAAAAAATGATTGTGATTGTTCCAAAATGATACAAACGTTTTATATGCGCCATGTGTTTATAGCCTAATTTTTACTTTAAGAATAATAAAAAAAAATATATAGACTTATCTACGTCGGAGATGGGATAAAACATTTATTATTGTAATGATTAAGAAAATATGTATATTGGTTCATATCAACACTAAACAGAGAGAAGTGGAAATAAGTAGAGAAGTCTTGGCCACTGAAATGACACAGAAAAATCTGACAAAAATAATACAATCAATCAATAGATGAACAAATAGTCTGCACGGACAGTCGAGTGGTATAGGTAACCACGCCAATTACCACTGAGCGCAACCTGCTGCGGGTTCGATCCCCGCATGAGACAAACATTTGTGTGATCCACAAATGCTTGTGTGTTCCTTATGCATGTGATTCGAATATTTCTAAAACTCCCCGCGACTCAAGGAATAAATAGGGATGTTGACTGGGTATGAAAAATTAAAATCTATTTAATGCGTAAATTAGACAATAAAAAAAATATTGCACACGCATTTTTTACTTATCCAAAATATTTAAAAACTAAGGAGATTAAAGTTCAGGAGTGGGGGTTAATTACGACACGATGTTAGACAAAACGTACGACATCGTTACGTCATGCGACATTTCAAATCAATGTTTTGTTGTAAGTTTTTGGTAACGTAAAAATACGTGTCAATTTTTATTTAATAATGAAATCAATTTTCCAGTCAAGTCACAGGTAGTCGTGTAACCACCTTTACTTACCGATCGGACGGCGTTAGGATTATGTGGTAGTATTGGTTTGAACAAGCACCGTGATTAAAATTAGTTGGATGAAACGCATGATTCATTCCATTCAACTGCCCATCCCAGTGAAGGAATTTCAATGGGCATGGAATCGAATTATTGCAATTAATTAATGTGTTGCTTAAATTAGACATCGGTTTGTTTGTATTGACGCGTTGGCTTAAACATTTATGTTATTAGTATATTTGAGAGTTTAGTTAATGTTTACATTGTATTTATACTTAATTGTAATAAATGAGCTTCGGACAAGATAACTGTTGTATTGAAATTGATAGACTTCAATGTTTTTTTTACTGTTCTGTACAACTCAAAGTACACTAACTATAACAGGTATTATACTTTTCAGAGCTTGAGACAAGAGTAAAGTGCAAAACATAATTAAAAAATGTTTCGGACGAACAATAGTTTGCTAGTGACGTTTATCAACTAATAGCTGTCCCCCGCGACTTTGTCCGCGTATTTTAGTTTTAACGGTTTTTTATTTTTGCAACATTTTTCATTTATGTTCCGCTCCTTTTGGTCGCAGCGCAATGTTATATAGCTTATAATAAATGGGCTACACAACACTGAAAGAATTTTTCAAATAGGACCAGTAGTTCCTGAGATAAGCGCGTTCAAACAAAACAAAAAACAAACTCTTCAGCTTTATATATTATTAGTATAATAGATTAAAATAGATAAGGCAACGTACTTTGCGCTCAATATTAGCTTTAACTGGTTCAAAGACGTCGTAGGTAGGTACATAATTATTTGGCATTTTTTTCCCTTGAAACATGAGTTGCAAACCTTAAATGATATTCGACAAAATGGTGTTCTATGTCTTAATATAAGAAAAAAAACTTATAGATTTGATCAGAAAAACCAAGAAATAAAGCTTTGAAGAATTCAGTCCGCATTCGCACTTTTATTATGGTAATGATTAAACCAATCTTTAATATCGCAGCGATTATTACCGTTCACTCGTTCAAAGTGCTCATTTACGAACAATGGCCGCCTTTTTTCTCCGCATATAATATTCGGGGCATAATGTTTTTATTATAGCGATAAAATATTATTTGGTAAGAAAACAATAATGTTACTGAAATGCGGAATGTGTTTTGAATACCCGCGTTTGCTTTCAAGTGGTACTTTAGAGTTATTGTTCTACCTTTGGGTTTAATGACTGCGGCTTTGAGGAATAATGTCAGTTGTACCTGAAATATGAATATTTTTTTATCATCGTAATAGTGTAATATTTTTTTTTTTTTTTCAGTTAATTCTTGAATACTACAGGGTGTCCGCTGTAGTGTGTGGCTTTGATGAATACTTGGCTATAATCCTGTATATTTACATATAAAGCCCATTTAATTTTGCACCATTACATAAACAAAGGTAAAATGTTATATCGAAACATAAATCATCAAAATCGTTTCACCATTTGAAAAATACATAGCCACAGACAAATGTAAAAACATGATAACGTCAAACTTAAAACACCCCTGCATTTCATTTAGGGTTTCAAAACACGAAATACCTATTTATGAATAAGAATTTTAATACAAAGATTTACACTCAAAGCTCAAAATTATACGAGAATTTCTCATGAAAAAGCTTAAAGACTCAAACAAAATTAATTAAGTCAATACTGAAATTTTCCTATCAATTTATTTTCAAACCATTTGTATCAAATCCCTTGGGTTCCTAGTAAGGATTTGTTTAAGGGCTGGCCCTTAATATGGAAAAGGTCCGTTTTATGTAGTTGTGATAGTTTTAGAATTTTACAAGCGATTGCTTCTTTCACGTAGCGTAAGTAGTGTGAGCTTAACTAAGATATAAAATAAAATATAATGGCAAATTGGGTATAAATAGCGCAGTAAGTTCAGTGTATTAAAAAAGGTTAATTCAATATTTTTTTAGTGTTTTGTTTTATATAATTTACTAGCGACCCACCCCGGCTTTACACGGTTCAAATCTTTGAATTTCTCGGCTTTTCTGTATTTATTATGCATATAATATTATACTTATACACATTTCTCTTGAATCACTCTATCTATAACTGAAAACTGCGTTAAAATCCGTAGCGTAGTTTAAAAGATCTGAGCGTACAAACAGCGTGAGCGAGTTTGTTTTATACTGTGTAAAAATTTAATAAAAAGTTTGCAGTTTTATTTTTCTTGTAAAGATTAAGGGTTCTAATAACATTGTGTAGGTATTAAAAAGATTATGCATTTCTGAGGATATTGGAGATTATCTAGTTCAAGAAAAAGTAGATTATTGATACGTAAAAAGAAAATATAAATTAAAATTATTGTAAAGTTTAATAGACTTAAAACATATAAAAGCGTCGTCTATCGCCATCACAACAACTGTCGTTTGTCATTCTTGTTTATGACGTTACATCGTCATTCCAAGATGGCCGGCCTTCGGGGGCATTTTATGCAATTTAACCTTTTTATCGTACAACGTGGAAGAATGGGAAGAAGGCCTTTGCCCTGCACTGAGAGAATAATGGCTAAACAAAAAAAAACTCTTTATCAATGGACGTACAGAGACAAGCATTACAGATTTCATCTCTATCCATAGTGCAGAGAAATTTTTATAATTTTATCAATGTAAATGTTTATCGTTTAAACCTATTTGTAAGCCTACTAACAACTAAAACTAAAATAGAATTCAATTTCAACAATAAACTAATTTTAGGATTGTTTTAGTATTTATAATTGGATTGACCTCCATTTCAGACAGTAACTTAAAGTAACGTGTTTTAACTCTACTACTGCTAAGTTAAATAGAATAAACGTTAACATCATAACTTACTTAAAATATTTTCTCCCTCTAGCTAAGTGACATATCTACAAGAATCGCTCAAATGTAAGGAAGTGACAAATCTAAAACACGTCACTTATAGAAATGAAATATATATCATTTCCATACATGTAATACCATTTAAGCAATTTCTATCATCATTAAAGGTTGTAGAAATGTCTCTTGGCTATAGGGGCAGGTTATATAATGTCACTGCAGCTAATTTATTGACTGTTAAACGAAGTGAAATCGGCTTATAATATTATTATTCGCTATCAGTAACTATTTCAATATGACTATAATTGTTGATATTCATCGGAAGTTATTTGATTATATCTATTGTTAACTTCATTTGAATTATTAATTATTATTCACTTAATGTAGAAGTTTTTTGTGTTACTAATAGTCAATATTTCACTTATATAATATATGTTTTTCATTGTCCAGTAATTTTATACTTACTAGCTTCGCGGCGCCGCCCACATAGGACTTTAGTGATCTCAAAAATAGGACAAATATCAAAGCGATTATCTTTTTGCAAATAAAATTATTTCTTTTTGCCGTGAAATCATCAACATGCAAACACATTAACAATTTTTTTTTTATTATAGCTAAGTAGAAAACGCTTCCAAAGTACATTTCCAGCACCAGAGGTCTGGAGGCCTGGAGATCCATTAAAGTACGTTTGGGTCTTAATATTACGAAGGTTGCCGCTTTGACTAAAACCTCGTTTTGTTCCAAAGCTTTCAAGTTTACTAACGATAGGCTTCCGAAATGCCCGCAAATTGCAACTGTCGATACGGATCCCCAATTAGAAAGGTTAGAGTCCCTGATCCCCAGTTTATGTATCAGAAACGTGATGTAAGAGGTATCAATCATTAATTGGAGGTATCCGGGAGGTTCTTATTCAGGTAGTCAACCTTTGCTTTGAGTTTAATTACGAAATTTAAATTTTTGGGACAGTCTTTTGCCACTTTATTTATAAAGAGCGTAACCGTAAAATATATTAGTAGGATTTAATTATTATATTTTTTTGGTACAAGTGCAAGTAAACTTCTTCCAAAAAAACGTTTAAAATAAATGCATAGTTGCGCGTATCCAAAATGTTATTTAAGTCATGAAGAAATAGAAAAAAATAATTTTTGATTAAAATTAAATTCTAATAAAAAAAAAGAGAATATCTTTAACTTCAGTGGACAAATTGCACAATTTTGTTCTTAATTACGGTCATCGACATTTTCACATCATAGATAATCTAACATTAAGCGTCTACATTTATATACAGACCACGTTTCGTCATTAACGCTATACTCGTAACGACTGTTAATATTGCCGGGCTTTTTAATAACTAGGCTTTAGACATTGGTACATCTAGACTTTACCTGAATTTATGTTTTGTATTAAAGCACAGATTATAGTAAATAGTAAATACAATTTTAAGACACCGTGAACCCAGTTAAAATAGAAAAAAAAAGCGAAAGAAAGAAAACTGTTTCATATAGCCACCTTACACTACACACGTCAAACATCTTGTTTAATTTACACTTTTAAATTAAACAAGATGTTTGACGGTAAATTTTTACACAGCTACATAAATACCTCATTAAAGTCATTAAAATATCGTTATACTTTCAAAAATCTTCACCTTATATAAATCTAATACAAACAAAAGACGGATGACACTTTTCATCCAAAATGACACTGATATACCTCACTCATCTCCATCCTAAGATTATCCAGCATCATGCATTACATCTATTATTTGCAGGTCACGTATTGCCATTCATGCCCTCGGTACGCGTTCAGACTGCCGATGGCTGCTACAATCACTGTGATGTATTACTGGGATATGCTTGGAAACCTCGTTATAGGATATCCACTTTATCTGTTTAGTTTCAATGGTGTCGTCAATTTTGATTTGCTTCAAGAGGTAGTTTAGTTATCTTCTCTTTATTGGCAAGGTATAACGATGACGTCATCATTGTGAACATCTATGTTAGGTACTCAATGTACAGTTCTAACTTCATTGTATTCTTTTTCTTGTTCTTTTAGGGCCAAATACTAAAACTTCAGTCAACATCAGTTTTAAGTCGCCGTTAAGTCTCATGCTGTCTCTGTCACTTTAAGGTGTAAAGTAGCGACTGACATTTAAGTACCTCTTAAAGTTAAGTTGCGTTTCAGTATTTGGTGGATAGACTCAATAGACTCGTACCTTTTATAGGTTATTGCATTAAAAAAAAAATCATGTACTTAATGTAGTTTTACAATTATATTATATGCTGATGAAAAAGACAAACATATACAGAACTTGTACTTCGGCTTGTTCCTATTTTCGTATATTTTTTTGTTTATAACACCAATTACAATAAGCTGTATTTAATATATAATTTCTACTTATATATCCGTTAGGGAAAATGATTAAAACACTTAACAATAATTTAACTTTTTACTTTGATGTGTAAAAGGTTAAAGAACCTAAATTTTACACGTATTTTACTAACAATAGTTTATTAAATTAATTAATCCTTTGAACTAAAAGCTCAAAGCAATAAATTTATTTAACACTACGCAGAAACTACGTAAAATAAAAGTACCCACTGCGTAATTCGATACGAACACAAAAGCCGGCGCCACAGAGTAATTAACCCTCAGAAGCTTTAAACATACGCACCTCATATCGGGTACACCACTACGAGCAGCAGCGATGTGTGCGTGACCTTTCACCGACGATCTAGCTTGGCCAGGTGACAATCTTAAGAAAACATGTATAAAACACGTAATGCTTACCTAAATTAATTTTGGTTTCAGAGGCTTCACAAGTCTCTCCCGAGAGAGATCAGGCGCAGGACCGACCGCTTTTCCTTGCTGTTCCAGGCACGGAGAAGAAATTAAGAAATTTTTGGAAAGTTCATCTATTCATAAATCAACCGCGGCAAGATAGGTCTGTCCTGCTTCTTAGCAACGAGCCTCTCCACAACCCTACACATAACACTACAAATACGTATGTATTTATGTGCGTGTGTACGCACACTTGTTGTGGTGTGTGGTGCGTGTTTTTGTTTCGCAGTTGTATGAATCTTTTCCTCTGTAGGCTATTTACTCTATGGCGGTGCTACAAAACAGAGGATCGTCTGAAGTGACTAATTATCCTCCCGGATCCCCTCGGGCCTTGGTAATTAACATAACAATTAACATACACAGTTATGGTCTTAAATTATAATCCCGTACCATTGAGACTAAAGTCACAATAGAACTTTAGGGATTGGGATGTGTAACTTTAGCCGGGTATTTCTGAAATCGGGCCGAGCATTGTTTGAAGGGGTTGCCTTGATTGTGATATAAAAATCTCGTGGAACATTGTTTTGAGTTTTGATTAGTTCCTAGAAATTTGAAAAGTCATGTATTATGAAAGCATAGCAAAAGGTAATAAACAGGTATATTTTGGTTGTTACATACCTGCTGATAATACTTGCTTGCAATTGTTGCACTGCGTATTTTTATAAGCCTACACAAAACACAATATTTCTTAAAATAAATTAACTTTAAATGATCTTTAGATTACATTACTTTTATGCGATTCAAGTAGTTGACACGATGATAGCAATGTTCATGGTATCTGGTGATAATTTCAGCAGTTACCATGAACATAGATAACATAATGTACCATCCCAAAGGTTGTGGATGCGTTGCCGGCTTCAAAATGGGGTTAAGGATCTCCCACAAACTCTAAATACACTCAGCAATGGAGGCATGCCGTTAGATATAGAACCATAAAAAAAGATCAATGCCAGACTTATTTAAGGACATGTTACTATTTCCAATATTCTATCATAATATTCAGGCAATAATTCCAGTCACAAACGATCTTTCAAAACCTACAAGACAGATGATGCAACAGTAAATAATTATAACCTTCATCCATCTGAAGATGTCAATACTCGTATTGGATGGAACAAATTGTTCGCTGGCATATTTATTGTTATGCGCAGCAACTATTAACGCCAGGCGATGCCAGATGGACTGTAGAGAATAATGCTGTGATTCGAGATAGCGATAGGTCTATCAGAGCTATTCAGTGATGATTAGCGGATTTTGTGGGGTCTATGAATGTGAGAAGTAATCTGATGACAAACTAGCAAATTAAAACTGGCCGACACACAGTTATGTACAAGGAGAAAAATGGTTTGATATTTCTAAGTTAGTTGTTATCTATTGCCGTCCTTTTCTCATGATGTGTGTTAGTAAAAGATAGCAATGGTTTATTTTTTATTTAGTTAGCGGACAAGGGAATCGGCGCTAATATTTATTTAAGTAGTTAGTAATTAGCGTAGAGCACAGTGTTTTAATACTAGCACCTTAAGTATGAGTCTTATTAAGATGGTGCTAGGATCGACAGTCTTTTTGATATTGAATTAAAATAGCTGCTTGAGTGAAGTACTGGTTTTTATGTACTATTTGCTTGATCCTTCAGATCTTTTAAAGGTAGTCCCTACAGTAACGATGCAATCGACACCTTATACATATCAATTTACAGAGCTTATGATAAACAATAATGTTGTCAGCAATTTCCAAGTAATTTTGAAAACACCGTTATTGGGTTAACATTCCTAGAAGCAGCCTGCGGCTTATAGTGTCCGATTAATAACAATAGTTTTTGTCATATTGTTGGGCCTAGTTTAATATTATCTTAGAGCTATGTGGGGCGTATATTATACATTTGTTTATTACTAGAGAATATAATAATAAGCTGGTGTATCTGTTCATATCTTTCCTTAAGGTTTTTTTATTTTGTACTTTTTCTTGTTACTCAAATATTTAATAATAATAATAGCAGCCTATAAATGTCCCACTGCTGGGCACAGGTTTCTTCTCACATGGAGAAGGAACAAGCATTGATTACCACGCTTGCTCATTGCGGGTGCCCGGCGATATCAGATTTCAATTTTAAGAATCCAATTTTTAGAATCCAGATTTCAGCACGGTGTTTTCCTTTGTTTTCTGTTGTTACCCAAATAATCCTTACTTACTTACTAACATGATAAGAGCGAAAGTAACTCTGCCTGTCTGTCTGTCTATCGCGCTTTCACGCCAAAACACACTGAGCCGATATAAATTAAATTTGGTGCACAAATAGTCTAGAGCCTGAAAAAGACATAGGCTACTTTTTGCCACTATAACCGACATCCACGCGGTTGGAGCCGCAGGAAACAGCTAGATAACTATAAAAAAATGTACTGTATATAATTAAGATTTTATTGAACACAACATTTAATAACACTAGCTGACCCGTGCCCACTTCGTTGGGCATAATGTTAATAATCCTTTTTTAGTACATATGACCTAACGATTTAAATTATTTTATTAATATTAAAAATTAAATTATCTATACTAATATAAAAAAAAACTACTTTTTGTAACTTAAATATAAAAGTTAGACATATGCTGTCGTTGACTTTTTTGTAGGCATTTTCAAGCTCCACATCTTTTCTATAGAACTCAAAAATATATCTTTCATAGTTAAGGCAGCGTTCGTAAGAAACGCTTTCATTCGACCGTTTTTTCTCCGATTCACTTTGCAAAACGGACTACCACGTAAAAGCCTTTTTATTTTTCGGTTTTTAATATATCCTATGACACTCAGCAATAATGTGGCTTTCTATTGGTGAAAGAATTTTTAAAATCGGTTCAGTAGATCCCGAGATTACCCCTTACAATTTAACAAACACACAAACTTTACTTCTTTATAATATTAGTATAGATAACATTCTGTCATATGAAATAGATAAATAATTAATACACCTAAACATCGGATATTGACATCGATCACGAAATCCAAGTGACCAACTGAAAATGGATTGCTTTAAATCTTGTCTATCAAACATATTTCCGATCGGAAACTGCATACATTAGAGTCGAGTAATAAATTACTAGCACTTAACTTGGACCTAGATGTATGAGAACTTCACACCGTTCGGGTAGGTATCTTAATGTGCATTCCAAGTACCCTCTCTCGTGATACCAAACGCTTTGATATTTCATCGGGACTTTGCCAAAAATATGTTATTTAGTGCTAATAGAAGTAGGTAGTTTTTCCACAATAATTTGGCAGTTAAAAATTTCAACGTTATAGTGTTTTTTTTTTGTTTTTTTTTAAGTAAGGATGAAAATAAGGCAATTTAAAGAGGACTCAATGCTCTGAATATTATTTGACGCAAAACTGTGCATTCATGATTTAAGTTTTCGAGATCAAACTAATACGTTAAGTTCGCCAGTCTTTCATGAACTCTATCTGTAAATTTCCATCAATAAAGAGTCAGTGGCTTGTCTCTTATTGATGGCATTTACAGATATAACCTCATGACATGTTTTTTTAATTGAAAAAACTATCATTGCACACTAATCAATATTGAGGTTAACGTTAATTATATTATTCACTTCTATTCAATTCGGAAGATCCTATTTATGTTTTTGACGGTTATTATGTAAAACTTAAATAAAAAATAACTATTCAAACTCTAAATCTGTTTTCATAATCCCACTTTTCATCAGCCAACCCCTACTTTATGATCTCTCAAATTACTCCATACAGTTAGAACAATAAATAACCTCTAAACATGAAACAAAACAAATTTTATGTACCGAGAACCCTTAATGAAGGGTAGATGGACATTTCGTTATAATCGGCGTCGATTCCGCTCACAATGGTCGGATATAATAAAGGAAATGTGAATTGCGTCATACTTGAGTTTGGGACACACTGCTAAGAATTAATGTAGACAACATTAATTAATTTTGACAACATTACGTACATTACTCTGAACCAGAAATAAGTAGCTAAAGCACTTGTGTTATGGTATCAGAGACAACGAAAGGTACCACAAACAATCAGACCCGAGAAAATGTAAAATAGTGTTTTTCTACTTTGACCCGGCCGAGGAATGAAACCGTGACCTCGGGGCTACCAAAAAATGGAAACCGGTGTGTACGCCACTCGACCAGTAAGGTCGTCGAAGAAGAACGTCGAAGATCTTTAAATGAAGTCGATCAGCAATTTGACGGAAAACTTAAGAGCTTTTTAGAAAAACTAGACTAACAATTTTACTACAATCTGTGATAAACTAAATTGAGAGAAAGTTTAAGATAATTATTAGGGACTTACCATAAACTTACTTTACATTCTAACTTCAGTCTTGCAAGTATTAATGGCTTTCATTTAAAAAACAAAATAAGTCTATCAAATTAGATAGATTTTCCATCTGTTCGCGCACACCCTGGTGCACAAAAAGATAACCCGCGCAGATGCCTAATCTCTTATGAGAGAGGCCGCCGTGACTGAAATTCGGTCAGAATGATATTATTTTTACATGTGAGACCGTATCTCCTACGTATTTGTCAAATTGTTAAGTTTAAAAGATACATCGATTACTAAATAGCTTAAACTAATACACCTAATATAATAAATATATCGAGTGTTTACTATATAAAAAAAAAAAAATCCCTTAAAAACCATTTTACCACACAATCTAAGAACAAATTATTTATGTAATTGATTGAATATCCTCAATAACCATGTGTCAGTGATATTAATATCCGTTCGTGAAGAATATCAACAAGAGAGCGCAACAAATAAACGTCATCACGAACGAGAACTCCGACCACTGATGGGTGGCCATTTTATGTAGTCATAATTACGTCATGAATCTCGTTTACCATTTGTCATAATGACAAGCTCGTTATATGCTATGTACCGTGCATCTTTTTTAAAGCACTACTAAAACATTGTCATGTTTACGAAACACTCGAAAAATTCCATATAAAAGTACAAGATTTATTTCAGCAAAATTTATTTTTAATACACATAATTTTAAAATATTAGCGACAATATCTTAAAGAGAATTCATCAGAACTCTATATTGCCCGATTAAAGAGTCTGATAAAGAGCTCGGAACTCTTGTGATCATAATTTCTTGGTAAGGTTATATAAAATTATTTGCCCTTGACGCCTGAAAATCTAATTTTAAATATAGCCACTTGCCATTAGCATGGTTTAATCGGTAAAATATAACAAGCTAATTAGTAAGCTATCAACTTTCTGTTGTAATGATATGTCAGGCATATAATAATAAAAACATAGATAAGCATAACCCCGTCCTTGGTGGGATAAAAACGTGTGTCATGTACCACACAAACACCTAAATTTAAAAACATTTTAAATTACAAAAAAACCCGTTTAACAAAAGGTTCTGATAAATTGACGGATATTTTTCACGGTGCCCCTAATAGCGGATAAAAATCTACTACGGGGAAACGTTGATTGAAAAATATAGGTACAATGTAGAAAAATATTCTGTTATGCTATGACTTCTCAGAACTAGATTTTCTGTTAGCATAACTCAATGAGGTTCTTGGGATAACATAATTAATTCTAGAAATATAGGGAAAATATGTTAAAAATAATTTCAGTGTAAGATATTGGCATAGTTTTTTCTGGTGCCTGTTTTGTTTCGGAGAAGTAAGACTTATTAGAAATCCATTTTCTTTTTCTAATTATATAACCTATTTTATCTTGAAATTTGTTCACGAAACAGTCGGTTGATTAAAACTCGAGTTACAAACTAATCTTTGTTATTTGGAGATGGAAGGTAAACTGAGAGGGTTATCCGATACCAACCCACATACGACATGATTATGTACTATAACTTAAATGGAAACCAGAAGTTAGTATTGTTTAGCGGTATCTCATCTCAAATATTTGATGTCTATATTATAGGAAACAGGCATTATTAGATTACGTCTTTGTTGTCAATCGACTTCCACAAGGAGGTTCTTAATTGTAAGATATTTTTAGACGAATGATTTTACAGCCAACTTTCATAATTAAATTTTGGAAATTATATTGAAATGTTACCAATATACATACTATGAACTACTTCTGAAAGGAAAAAATATAAGGGGTGCTATATAAACATGTCAGAATTCACCACAAAAAATATACCTACATATTATATTTAATACAAATTTCTTCTCAATTCGAGTTCATCAATCAAGAACATTTTACACAATACATATTACATACCCGCTTCGTTATAAAAAAAAAACGATAGCAAAAACTAGTATACTGAAGATAGACCCAAATTTTAACCACGTTTTTTTACCCACAGAAAATCTAGGCTATAAAATAGAAATTACTCACACAAATCCTTATTCCTCAAGTATTCAGGGTAACACATCACGTCTGCGCCACATATTCAGGACTCAACTGTATCCGTCAGCTTACCTTGTATCCTTTACTCCAGTCCTTGTAAAATCCCCACTTTTCGAGAATATTCTAGAATCGAACATTAATATGGCTAAAGAAGTCTTTAGAGCTTGAATAATTTTGCATAACGTTTGAAAAGGGATTTTAAAATGTTGAAAAGTTGATTAATTGCTTTTTGAATGCATGATTTAGATGATTTTTGAGGTTTAAGTGAATGTTGCACATAAAGATAAAACTTTTTTTAACGTGTTATTTCGTTGTTTGGTATTTTAACTTACGTACTTACGTTACGTTCGTGACAACGTTTCAGGTATCACAGTAATGGGTAAACTCGATATAACTGTAAAACTGTAGCTCATATTTGGCGAAGATCGAAATATGGTTTAATTAATTACGTAAAATATTACTTATTTATTGTATATTATTGATATTAAATTACTTATTTACTATTCAATATGAACAAAGGAATGAGCAATTCCATTTTGTGTATATTCCACTTGTATTTGGTAATAAATTATTGGATATAAACCCCTTTTCACGTTATGGTTTCGGTTTTAATCAATCATATCGTATCCATAGCTTTTATGTTATTTTATGATAATAACACGACATATTAATAATAGGATCCGTTTGAATAACATGAAAAAAATCAATATTTTTTAATACAAATATTACCTATTTACTTTATCCATGAGCATTTTAAAATTATAATATGAAACAAAGAACCAACCCGAACAGAATAACAGATCTAACGCCACAATTCCCACTTCAACCATTCATAATAAATAACAGTATTACAATCCAATCATGAGAAAGGAAAGACGTTCCAAGAAGAATGGGCGCATCCAACTAGATCTAAGGAAAATCTTTAGCACTAAAACTGCAATAAGTTCTATTTAACGGTTGCGACGAAAGCGCATTCACTTTAATACATCCCTCTGTAATGCACCATACATCACCCAGCGATATATTTCACTTGCACGTCGACATAACCGGACGATGTTGCTAAAGCCTCGTTCAGATGGGTCTAGTAAATAGAACAAGTAAAGTTATCATGGGAAATTAGACAGTTTATTCAGGTGTCAACTTTTTGGTCGGAAAGAGTTGGAGAGTCATTTGACAAGAGAAAAAGAAGACAGTTTATATGTTAGCAAAGGTTTTTAGCTATGAGACTACCTTATTGTTTATGATAATTTAGTATTTAATTTTAAAATACAAAGGTCTAATTTTTTGTCCGAGAGAAATTGACATGTCTCCCTCCGCTCTAGGGAATATGAAGTGATACTTTAACTTGATAAAACCACTGAAATACTTCAACTTTACCTTTAACCAAACAGAAATGCATTGTATATTATCGTAGTCCCGCAGAAATTAACTTAAAAACAACTAAAAGATCCAACTCTATCTCAATCAAAACAATGTTTTATTAAAAAATCAATATTAAATTGTTATTAACTTAAAAAAAAAAACAAATATCGGTTAAATCTTATTATAACATTATTTATATAATAAAAGTTAATTTAGGTACTTCATTAAAACAAAATTAAAAAGTACCAGTAATACAATTCCTGGTAGCTAATCAAAACTATTTCCACTAACGTCGTCTGAGCCCAGCTTATCATAGTGTTGCGATGGCATTTACCAAGAAAATTGTATCATTACTGTAACACAACATCAGAGTGGTTTACAGTTCCCGCGGTATTGCCTCTATATATCAACCGGATGTGTTCAAGAGATATCACTTAATGGGCTCGAGTTGAAGGAGAAAGCGAGTCTATGCTACCTTTGATGCGTTGTAATATATGAAAAACTAAATAAATTATGTATCAAATACTTTAGGAATATTAGCTAATTCGTAGTTTTTATTTCTATGTAGACACATCTTTAAGAATTGATCTATACACTAAACTTTTTACCCAACTATTATCTTTTTTAATTTAATAGCAATATACCTAAATACATCTAGAATAATCATAGACAAAAGCTTTTTATATCTTTATTTCAGTTAGATAGGCAGTCGCTCCATGTAAAATACGGTATCCAGCTGAAGGCCAAACCCAACATAGCTTGGGAAAAGGCTAGGCAGAAGGAATTAGTGTATTTTTTTGTAATATTTCCAATAAAATATAAAAATTATATTTTTAATTTGAATAAGGCTAAAATGATCAAATTATTTTTAAATACGACGTGAAATAATGATTTTTGCCAATAAGATTTTAATTATGATCTTTTTTACACGGCTTACGGCTTATGCAATAGTATTAAGAAGAGGAGTAAACTTAACCATATTATAAACAGAATTATAGCATGTCTAAATGGTCTGATTATATATCATTCAAACAACTACCAAAATTAATATATTACACTTTCTAACAAAAACAGCTAGCTTACTTACCAAAATCTTATGTATCAGACCACTCACGGATCCTTGAAACTATTCAGCTATTCCAACTGTCAGCCGGTCTGAACAAGCGATGTATCTCCAAAATATCCGCTACAATCTCATACAGAGTTTGTGACGTCATTTCAAATCGTCATTATGTGTCTTACAAAAACGTATACTAGGTAGAAAAGTACGTCTGAATCTGAATGTACTAAGTCTTTATTGTGGTAGGTTATCGAAGAGGCCCGACGAGTTACGGATTTGACCGGTTATTAGGTAATTCAAAATTTCTTTGCAGTATGTAATATTAGTATGTCTGTTATATAGTAAACTAGCTGTTTCCCGCGGCTCCGTTCTCGCGGCAAAAAGTAGCCTATGTAATTTTTGATGCTCTAGACTATCTGTGTACAAAATTTAATTTAAATCGGTTCAGTATTTTTGGCCTGCAAGTGGAAAAGACAGACAGATTTACGTTCACATTTATAATATTAGTAAGGATTAAATCCTTGTACAAAACACGTAGTACTTTTTTAAATGTTTATGTTGTTAGTAGTTATTCAAGTATAAATAAAATTAAAGAGTAAATGATTGAGGAAAATTTGTTTGTTATGAAATAAAACAACAATCAAAGTAATATTCGTAATTAAATACAAATAGTAAACAGGAAAATTTTAAACCTCATGCAGGATAAAGAAATCCTCTCTACTAGGTATTTGTATTTAATTAAAAATATTCGCTCCGCATAACAAATAATAAAAATTTATAAAGTGATATTCATTTGCTTTTAATAAATTGTATGATAAAAATATGTCAAATATTTGCCCATATCGCACGTCATTTGAAACCAAAAAATAATACAGCAAAAAAGAACGAAAAGTTATTTCGTCAGAAAAGGTCGGATTTGTAATACTTGTTCCGGGACGCATGAAAAATGCATGATTGGGGTCGAAGTGAAAACGAATGTACCTACATAATGTTAAAACATAGTGCGTAATCTCGTTCGACTTGTACCGGAAAATGGCTGTATTTAGATTTACTAAATACATGACAATTTATTATTTGGGTCTTTTTACGTTTCTAAATTTTATCGGATGGTTCAAAACGATAAAAAAATTAATGACGTATTTTTTTTTTCAGAATATTCTTTTTTTTCTTTTTTTTAAAAAACGACTCCCGCACTAAGGAATTTAATTCTTGTGTCGCGGGAGGTTTCACAAACATTCAAATCACATGCACAAAGAACACCCAGACTTGGAACAAGCATTTGTGGGTCACACAAATGCTTGTCCAATGTGGGGATCGAACCCGCGGCACGTCGCGCACAGAGGTAATTGGCTTGGTGACCTATACCACTCGGCTATCCGTGCAGTCTGTGCAATGCAATATCTGTGCAATATCTCGTATTCTTAGGTGAGTATAATATGAATCATTATGTGTGATTCATAATGAATGTGTTTTGGTCTTAACGTTCATGCATTAGGTATTTCCTGTATGTAGAACACAAAAGCATTCATCTAATAATGTAGGTACAAAAATAAATGTGTTAGTGAAGCAAAAGATGCATTAAAATGAAAATACGATAAACGCAATATTTTTTGACTATGAATGTACATAGTGCAAAAAAAATTTTTGACTAACAAATCCATTGCAGAGAAACACAAAGATGAAAATAACGCTTTAATGAAACAGCAATCACTACTTAAATACACGCAATTTCATTTTCGTACTAAAACCATTATTTTATTTAACAACCAAACTACTGGATCGGTATTGATGAAATTTATATGGGACCATCTCGGAGGTATACCCTATAAAAGCAAGAAACAATTTTTGAAATCGGTTCACAATATTCGGAGATATTGTGTAATAAACAAACAGACGAATTAAGAACCACCTGCTTTGAAGTTGGTTTTAAAGTCTACCCAATAAAATTTCCAATAATGTATGTACACTTATGTACAGAAAATCGTACGCAACATTACTCGCAGTCTGATTTAAAAAAATTCTTACGAAATTTTCTCCCCTCCCATATATTTCTTGACAGTCAACATCCACCGTCTGTGGTATTCAAATATTTATGTTTGAATGTTATACTGTTCGAAAGAATGACGAACAAAGTTCAGAAGTTACCGTTTGAAGGTGAATGTTTCTTCCTTGATATTTGTTAATTACTTTTGGTTTTTTGGTTGTTTATGTAAATTTTTGCTGCTGTTGATGTTCTGGGAAGCTAATAAATTAAATTGAGAAATAGAATTCAATAAATGTACTTTCTCTAAGTATTAAACAAAAATATGTGTATATAAGAACCATTTACATGTGTTTTTGGCAACAATAATCATTAGTTTATATTCAAAGATTTAGTGTATTTCTCAAGATGTTTCAATAACGGTGATTTTTTTCATTTGACTGTGTCATTAGATAAGAATAAAAAAATATCTCACATGAGTTTGATACTTTTGTAGAATTATATATTGTTAAAATAAAAGCGGCAACATAAAAAAAAAATGTAAAATGACTGCCAATTCTTTCTCTGAGAAAATAGATATCTAAGCATTGCCAAGTTTTCATGGCACTGGCTTAACAAAAAGATGAGTTATGGAACCAGGAAATAGGTCTCAAATCCAAGAAATGGACACTCAAATGTAGTATCAGACATGTTACTTACTTAGCTGAGAGTTTCTTGGCAGTTTAGTTAAGTGCCTATTAAATATTGCGAGACAATTGTGCTGGTTTATCTCTTCCATGTTTTTAATCGTTTTCTTTATGAGATTATTAGAGAAATGGTAATGTATGCAATGGACCGCCGCAGTTTCAAAATCCATTCACATCGAAAAATTTGCTATAACCCTCCACCTTCCCTAGGGCAGTGGAAAACCAAACAACATTCGAGGGTTAAAAGAGGCGTAAAAGTTTAAAGATCGATGACAGCCAGGACTAACTGAACGTGCTTTCTGAGACATCAAAGTATCAATCAGTTTTTACTTAGCCACGAGTCCTTTATTTATTAATCCCTACACCTGTGTAAAAATAAGACCTGCAAACTGCCAACCAAAGAGATCATAAAAAGTAAAAGATAAAAGTCAACGGATTGGAAAAGCCGTATATCACGTGGAACCAAGAGCTCAGATACACACATTAGGTTGAAACCCACAATCTGCTGCCGGCGTGGAGAATCTGTTAAGGATACGATCACTCGATACGATGGCGTTTAGGATACGCCCCTTTCTGATACTTCGCGAAACGGAACGTGTCGTAAATCGAATCGAAATTGGAATCGAGATTACGGTGGGTGGTACTCGATTTTTTGTGAAACGATTTAAGTTTAAAATGGTTTTGGATCCGATTTTCTTATATTTACTGGTGCTTAGGGGCAATTTCATGATTCTGATAATATATGATTCCCAATTTATGTAAGTAATTAATTTTTTGAATAAGTACGTTATTAAAATTTATTATCTCTAGTTTTATTAACTTTTATAAAAACAATTCTCACAGACAACTTAATTTCTTGAAACCTTACATGGTTACTAAAAATTTACTAACAATTTGTTTAGTTCCAGACATTTCTAAGGTACACCTAACTCATCTTGTCACAATGACAAGCAACTTCTTTTCAATATAATTTATCAGAAAGAAGTTCTAGTACACTCGAAAAAACATCAATTTGTCAAACCTAAGCTTTCAATTGAGATAGATTTGGATACCCACAATATACGATACAGCGCGTACAAAATGTAGCCAACATTTTTTACGACCGCCCTTTGCAAATAGACTTGTAAAACGATAGAAAATTGGACAAGCGGATTCGACACTAATTGGTACGGTGTTGGTTGAAACTACATGCAGTAACGTACCTAATCACATTTTCTTTTAACCACTTTTGGAGAATTGGTATATTGGCTTAAATCAAGAGTGATGTAAGGGTACCTACTACTTGCCAATATTAGTTGCAACTCTTGGGCTTTTGTTGCTTTTTATTTATAGATATAGCTGTTAGTGACTATTATTGCAATACTAGATTTGATTTATCGAAATACTACTAATTCGATATCACCCAAAAGAAAACTACGTACTAAACTTTCTAATACTTTAAATCATTTTGAAATACCACTAGGCTTAGGTTAAGGTACAATATTTATATGTAGATACCTATATTTTTTTAACTAAATAAATAAGTAAATATTTTTATGTCGAAATATGACTATTATTTGATTCTTCGGTATCAGTTGTTGTGTGTACGATATTTTAGATGCTCTACATAAATCCTTGTTTCTTTATTGCTTTAAGAATTTGGATTTATCCACTACTGATATTACAAATATTCCTCGTATTGATCAAACAATAACAACTCTCAATGTTATTGGAATAATATTGCCTACGCATATTTCGGAGAACAGATTCCTATATTTTATTATTATCTTATAGTGAAAACAAACAGATATTTAATACTCCTGTAGAGCATATTCATGTCTCAAAATTTCTTAATGTTTACTTAGATTACATACCTACTCTAATCTTTAAAAATTTGCAGTTCCTACTTTTAAATCTAATTTTGTAGATATTGCATGGTCTTCCTTAATTACTCATGTTTTTTTTTAAAACATGAACTTCTTTATTTTCATCATCATCATCGATAGCCCTTGCCACCCCACTGCTGGGTAGTGGCTGTCTTTCCACGTGACAGCTTTCCAGCACAGGACCGAAGAGAATGGACTTCGGTCCTGTGCTAGTTTCATCCCAAATCGACCCGAAACTCTTGTTATATTGTCTGTTATGAACTAACAATCACATGGACCTAAATTGGAGTGTGTGAAATTTAGGTCACTGTTATAAGTTGTTAAGTGACTGGTTACCATAATTGGTAACGATATTGGACATAGACAAAATCGTGAAATAGAGGACTTTCAAGAGTATTTTTTCACTTAATGAGGTCTCAGAAGTAATAAAAACATTCGATATTTAATCATTATGGTCAAGGAACGACGAAACCGTTAATTCTAAACGTGGGTTCGGCTTCTGATATAAATAAACACTTATCTCTTTGACGTTACACCAAGCGACCTTTACATTACCGTTCGTATTTTACCGCTTTGAGTTACCTAAAAAGACATAGTGTAAATATTTATTCGCGAAACCCCATTATAACTCAATATTCTCGAAAAACCAATTCCATCTAACATCAATAAGGTTGTTAAATCTGACATCACTCAAGATTTAAGTCAAGCAAAGGGCAAGAATATTTTAGTCTAGCCTTCTTAGGTCTGATTTATGCCCAAAATATTCTTGGACGTAATATTGAAAGGAAAACCTCGTTTACAACGCAATTTCCTTTATGTCCCAAAATGTCCCGAAAGCACTTTTTAAAGAGATAGCACATTTAGATAAAATGCTAATTTATTCATTGGCGCGAAAGAAGAAAGGAATAAGCCTGCTGGCGTTTCAATTGAATCTTGAAACAGTAATTTATTTTTGATGTTAAATTAAAAAAATGTGTTTACTGGGTATAATAATGTAAGTAAGTAGATTGGGGTTTTCTGGTTTGGATGATGAGGAAAATTATATTTTCCGGCATTATTTGGATCAGTGAATGTAGAAAAACTCATTTCATGTGACTTGAGGATTAAATAAACTTTTAAGGAGCTCGTTTGTGATATCAACGTTGATTGCTCAGTTGTTAAAGGCGTGTTTACTGAAAAAAATATATAATATAAGTAAGTATTTTCCTAGTGTTACAGTTGAGTAATTTTAATAAATTGTTAAAGGTCGTAAGTAGGGATACTAAGTTGTCTACGTTGTCGTTAATAATGCAGGTTTTAATTTAATATTGTCATTTGTCGATTCGAAACACCTATGATTATAAAAACCATCATCATCTATGAACATGAACAGGAGCTACATCCTAAACAAACTGCGATAGAATCCGTTTAAAAAGTAGTTTTATTTCAATAACTCAATTTCAGCTGAAATTTTGAAAACCTACAACTGATTTTGTACTCTTCACACCTTTTGGATAGATATACCCTTTCGGTAACACCCTGTATTATGTCTTCATATCAGGCATATATGACTTTTCTCCCTTAGGCCACTCAGATTTAATTTAGGCATTTACATCAAGATCTTCTCCTGTATAGTAGTAACATCATATTATACATAGAAATAAAACAAAGTCACTTCCACTATCTAAACGCTTAGATCTTTTAAACTACGCAACAGATTCTAATGCAGTTTTCAGCATTCGATAGTGATTTAAGAGGAAGGGCTATATGTTTGTGCGAAACTAGGGCGGGTCGCTAGTAATACCGTATTTACAAAATTATTTCCTAAAAGATGCAGCTCCTATATCGACAATGTTACTTCAGCTCATCAATTCAACACTATTCGTCCTAACTACTAATCCTACTAAACAATATTTCGAAACGCTCACACACCAGTGACGTCTCAAATAAACGTAATATATTCGTATCTCACCCTCAAGACTTGCCAAACAAAATCCATAAATGAATTTAATCTCGTATAAAATTTTAAACATGGAGTTCTAACTTCATAAAGCTGGGACGCTGAAAATAATTGTATGGGAGAAAAATAGATTACACGCCACTCGAGAGTGTTCCAATATGCATAATAATGGTAATAGATTCAACGACGCAAGATGGAACCACTGTGTGGAGTCGCAATGTAAAATGAGCGGTGAAACAGATGGATTTAATATTTTTAATAGATAATTTTTCGACTTTTCAATTTGTGCTTGGTCTAAGGTAGGTAATGATGACATCATACAAAAAACTATATGAAAACACTATTTTAACGAAATAACAAAAAACATTAATAAAAATGTTTTTTGATAGTATTATTACATTTATTTATTTAGGGTAAAAAATCAAAATCAAAATATTTTTATTTCAAGTAGGCCTTTTCAGGCACTTTCAAAACGTTAAATTACTCTAGATGCGCGGTTCCAAAATGTCACTCCTATACATATACAATGTTTAAAAACATAGTACTTATGCATACTTCATCAACAATTCAGTAAAACCTTTTTTTTTTGTTAAAAGTTGATAAACGCCAAGTTTGTTAACATCTTTCACGGACATTGCTTTATCCATTACTAAACGCTTTGCTATCTCGCTCATCTCTAAGTCATTTTTGGATCTCATTTCATTGTCAATGGTACCAAGCCTTACCTGAAATGGGAGTGCAGATTGAATGCAGGTGTAAATTTGAAATTTAAAATCCAGAGATTATTATCTATTGAAAGAAGTAAAAAAACCATTTCGTTAAATCTTATCCAGGTTCGCAAAGTAACTTTATGGATCAACTTTATGAGATTCTTATTATTTTTTTATTAAAAATTTTTAAAACTACGTTTTTATAGCTCGCTCACCGATTTTGTAAGAAAGTCTTTTACTGTCATACAGATGAAAATGCATTTTTTTATTACGTAGTAGCGGTACCCCCGCGGTTTGCCCCGCGTAAGTAGTCCCCGTTTCCGTAAGAAAAAAAATATTTTTCGTAACTTTTATCGATGTTTTTAAATTTATTCTGCTATTCGGGGTGGAGACGAATCCAACAAATCAAAGATCATGGATATCGGTCCACCCGTTTTTGCGTTATATATGGTGTAACTAACCCGACTTTGTTTTATACATATCAATAATGGCTCTCGTTTATAAACAACTAGCTAACGCCTGCGGCTCCGCCCGCATGAGTGCCGGTTACCACGGCAAAAAGAAGCCTTCTTCTTCATCTCCTTTCTTGAGATCCAAGCTTACCCCGTACCGAGTTTCACCAAAATCAGTTTAGTGGTTTAGTCGTGAAAGCATAACAGTCACACAGACAGATAGACAGACTTACTTTCCACATTTATAATATTCAGTGTGGATAATGATATGAAGTCGTTTAGATAAATTTCATCTAATGTCATTTGAACCCTAATTTTAAAAATACCATGTATAGGAGGTACAATTTTTTTATCGAATTCCAACATATATTTATGATTTTGATCTCATTTACATTGAAACAATAAATAACCTTTGTAGCGGCCATGTTGTCTTAAACATAGTTTTCATCTTACCTAGTTTTAGACAATAGAATACAAGGCTGGAAAGTTGTTGACGAATATTATTACAGTATATATAATAAGTATGTTTGTGTAACGTTCAGGTTTACGCTTCAATTAAATCTAAAATATAGCCTTTGTATTTCTGGTACCTAACAGTTTTATTTTCTTTGATCGTATTGAGAATGGATTATTTTGCTATTGACTTCACAAAGTACAATGGAATTGCTATTGTTTGGTCGTAAAAGAAACATTCCATTAATCAAACATGATCTTGTTAAAAAAATGTTATACTATAGCTAATTAAAAACAAGAGTTTTTTTGTCTCCTTATGAAGAGTTCCATTAATTACTTAGTAAATGGCGTTTGTCTTAAGAAAATTGCAAACGTCTGCAAACTAATGACCGAAAGCACAGAATACTTTAATACCTAGTATCCTGAAAGAGAAATCAATGATTTTTTTAGTTCAGCCAGTCTTTTACAACAGAGTATTAATTTCGACTGAATAAAATTAACAGGTTTTATTCATAAATGCGAAAGTAACTCTGTATGTCTGTCTGTAACGCTTTAACACAAGTAAACCGCTGAACCAATTAATATGAAACATGGTATGTGGTAAGCTTGGATTTACAAAAAAATATATAGGATACTTTTCACCGCAATATCCGACAACCACGCGGATAACAGCTAGTTTTAAATATATTTTGGAAACTGAGACTATGTTATGTTAAAAGGAGGTCTTTTTACTAAAATGAGTAAAATTTCTAGCTACCGTTAAATCAGCAGTAATACCAACCTAATAATCTCCAATGAACATAGAACATAAATACTTTTAGTAAACAAGTCCAAAAAAAAGGCAAATTATTCTCGATACACGAATCGAATTTACTTGTTAGCTTTTTATCTTATTTCTAGTCTCTTTGATTGCTTTGACGCATCAAATTTAATTACAAAATGCCGAGAGTATTTTTTTTCTAGATTGTACACTGTACACGTTTGTTTATGGAATTCGAATTTGGAACACATGTGAAATCAATTTGCCGAATTACCTTTGTTGTTATTCGTTCTTTCGAGTGCAAATTAAATTCCGATTTCAAACCAGCTTATTCTTTGAATTAGGAATGAAAATGGAATTCTTTCAAATTCATAATTAGAATTTCATATAATAGGTTTCTTTTCATTCACTTTGGTGAATGTTTAGAATCCAATCGACTGTTACAGTGTAATTATTAAAAACCAGATTACTGAATCTTTTTTAATGATATTCACATCCATGGCCATACTAATGATACATGCGAAAGTAACTGTTTGTCTGTTACGCTTTTACGGCTAAACTGCTGAACCGATTTTAATCAAACTTGGTATGGGTTACGTTTGGATCCCACCTAGGCGGGCGGAGCGGCGAGCAACAGCTAGTATACCGATAAGTCCTAGTAGGGTAAAGTCGCGGTGCGTAGCAAGAACATAATTATATTACATACAAGTAAAATACAGGATGTAACTATCACTAAGTGCCATACATGAACCAACATACATTAACAGCGATACCAGTTGTATTGTATGTATGTTGTATCGTATAACAATGTTCTGCTAATGGTGATGCAGTGTCTAATTATCATTAGAGTGTATAATTAATAATTGGTGTAAGTATATAGTATTAAGTGTCTATGTACCTGTGATGATTGGGATCCCATTCATTACAGGTAATACATAGACCCAGTCGTGACAAGAAGAGAAAATAGACCCAGTCAAGAATTTTCATTAACAGAATATCATCCAAGCTGCTATTGAAGTTGAAGCAATTCGAAAATTAATTTAACTGTTTTAAAATATGAAGGGGGCTGGAGGAGCACGTGACGCACAAGACCAGTTGTCAGCACGCGCAGTCCGTATAATAGACTCCGGACCCAAGTCTGCTGGAGTAATGGAGCCATGTGAAAGTGGCATTTTTCGCTCAAACAATGGCCCAATTAGTGAGCAGTAGAGTCTTTCACTTCCATCTGCACTCGCGAGGACCTATAAATGGCCACGGTCAACGCTGTTTGCGTGGCTGAGTCCTGGTCTGAGAAAATTTGACTGCCATTGATCGACACGCCAAGAAGAAGTTGAGAGCCCGCGCAGTCCGTGTGTGTTGCCACTGACTAACTGCTCGAGCAGTCAGTGCACGAGCGGCTCACAACATAAGAACCTAGGTATGTATTATTTTTTTGGATCTAAAGTAGATTGTTAACTTTGTAAACTCTCTAAAACCTATTTTGTTCTCGACTTTACATCATGATGATATTTTATATCTTATAGGTTTTAACATGATAGTCGACCACAAAATTGAAAGCATTTTGATAAAAGCAACACTTTCTTGTAAATTGTACGATCGTTCAATGATAACATAATCATAGAATTCAAATTCCCTTTTTTTAGAATCGATGTGTTTAATTCGTAAGATACTACATCTTATCTAGACATACCCAGATCACTAGTACCAACCTAATAAACCCGCGTAGTTATCGCGCTATACAAACAGTGTATAAACTATCCAGTTGCGTACGAAATCAAACGGAAAACCCATTCGGATGTAAAGCGTAGTGAACAGTTTTGCGCCGTTGCTTGCAGAGCCTCCTAGTGACGAATGTTTTTAACGAGTATTGTATGGGCTTGTAAACCAAAGACCAACTGAGGTTGTTTTTTAATGTCCATCAGATAAATACTCTGCTAATTAAATAGTAAAGTATTCTCATTTTACGTAATCAAAATGTCAATGACATAACTTAAGTTTTGGATCGAATCTAGATGAGACTGGCATAGGACCGGAGATAATGGCAATTGAAAGGAGAGGCCTATGCCCAGTAGTGGGATGACAAAGGCTGTGGATGATGATGATGATGACGTCACAACTTTTATTTGCTTTATCTTCTTAGTGTTAACTTTATTTTGAAAAAGCAAAAAATACGTGCCTTGTTTTTTTGTCTTATCTAAGTGACGGACTAATTCGAGTTTGGCTTTCCATACCCCGTCATCTACTCGATTGTAGATGTCGTAATACACATTAAGTTATGAGGGAAAGAATACAAATATATTTTAAAAAACACTGCACAAATGTTTTATAGATTTCTTCTGCTAGTAATACTAAACTAGAATAAGGATTTAGTTCTTATTTAAACACAATATTTCAAAATACCCTGTTCCCCGTTCCATCTTTAAATAACTTTTTCGGCAAGCAGTTAAAATACAGCTTGAAAGTTGCAATACGAAAATAAATAACAGGGCGATCCAACCCTCAAGTGCTACGTTTTTTAGTTTTCACTATCTCTATAGGATGCAGGGTTAAAATTTTCCACGGAGGCCAATTTAGTTCAGAGAGTAACAAGGGATTTGCTAGAAAGGTGGCGCTTTGCTCTGTTACCTTTGGATATCGAGCGAATCAAAGCGGGATGGAAAAGTATTTGTATATTTTCCTTCTTAGGTCGAAAAGGATTTTGTAGGTTTAATTAATGTTTTGTGAGTGCGTGCAAAATATAAGGCTCAAAATGTATAAATATAAAGCTTTAATTGACTCACCACCACTTATATTATAATAATGTTTTATTGAGTTAAAGTTCGTGTTTGAACGAGAATCGATGGGTTTGCAATACAATGAAGGCTACAGTAACCTAACGTGAAAATTCCGCCGCCAGAGGCGCTAGTCGCACGTAAAGTCCGAAATGTCATATTCCTTAATTGATGGGTTTGACAACTAACGCGCCAGTTGGGCCAACTGGTGAGTGCAATAAAAGTGCAACAGGATTATTTTTTTTCAAAATAGTTCTCTACAAAGGTTTTACGCAAAGTTCAATATCTAAGGATAAGTAAAGCGATAATTCCGTAGAATGCGCGCAAATTTGCGAGCATTCGCACATCATTTTATTTGTTAGAAGAAATATATTATTCATTAAAGGATGCATTTGCTATATTAACTTTTTGATTCACGCTTCAAGGCACTTCGATGTAGTGTGAATTGTTCCTAAACGACCTAGTAATATTATTTACAGCTTCTAACATTTCTCATTTTTTCTTCCTACGTTGATCTTTGTTCTACGAATCAATAGACACTTGATAGTGTAGCTTCCATGAATATCAAGCCTCGTTAGTACTCCATCAACACAATAGATACTTCATTTTCTTTCTACAAGAAAGAGGCACAATTTGATCAAACTTCCCCAAAACTTAATACCCTTGGGGCGAAACTTTAAAATACCTCAACGATATTTGAGCCTTAACATAAACAAAGACATTAACGTACCGAAATACTGTTAAGAACTTTGCTTGCGAGTTATACAGCAGTTTGTAACGCAGAGGTGCTAAACATTTTGATTATGTTGGACCGTTCATTATTAATATTATTTGCTTTGACTTTTTGGTCCATCAAAGTTTTAATGGTTGCTATTATTATTTAATTTATAGTGCCTACATACACCTACTTTAAATAAAAAGTACCTGTATACACTATTTGTTTACTACTCATAAGAAATTGAAAAAAAATTGTACTGTCTACAAGCAATAATGTAAAAAAAATAAGAAAAGCGACATTAAATACTTTTTGGTTTTAGTATGCTTATTATCCTCAAATATTTTTTTTATAAAGGCCGGTTTAATTTAAAATGTTGAATTATTTAAAATTCCATTTACAATTTTTTCCGTAACCATGATGGGGCATAATACATTTTTTATATTTTTCGTTTAGAGTGTTCCAAAGGTTTAGAACCACTGAACAGTTTCTAAGGCAGGGTCAAGGAGTACAGCTAGTACGTGATTTTTGTGCGAAACAATGTTTTCAAAGTTTCAAGTTGTTTCGTTAACTTTTTAGATTGTTAATTGACGTAGTTTGTAAAGACGTTTGGTACTACACCTTGTTGTAGAAAGAACATTTTAAAAAGTTAGTATATTATAAAAATAATAGGTTGTTCTATAAACAATACTATACTGAAAATTGCAGATATTATAATTATTATACTTTCAATACGATCGAGATGGCCCTTAAGTAAAAATTACCGACTCTAAGTGCGGCACTAAAAACTTAAGCTTTAAATTAAAAAATATACTTTTAAAGAATTATAATATGTAAGTAATCTAGGTCGCTATTATGAAAAACTAGGAACGTTTTACTCAACTCTAATACTTTTTATTTATTTATTTATTTTTATAACTTAATTAACGCTTAGTCTATGCATACCTACAGCGATTAAAAAGGGAAATCAATACATTATTTACATATTCTATCGAAAATTCAGTAACCTTACGCAAATCGACAGACTTGATATAAAAAGAAACACTTTGGAAACAGTAAGACATCACGATGTATTTTATTCACAACTAGCTTTCCCAGAAGGTTGTGGTTTGCCCTTTCAAGGATTACATTACCATAAATCCGTTTTTAGCTGCTATCTATAAATAATACATATACAAAAAATGGTTAAAAGTGTTGTGAGCTATAGAAGAAATATTGGGGAAGTGAATATTTGAAATTATTCCGTAGTTAACATACAATTTTTTTTTTTTTTTATAATATCTTGGGACATCTCACACACGGTCATCTGATCCCAAACTAGGCAGAGCCTGTGCTATGGCAACCAGACAACTGATAAACATACTTATATATTTCTAAATACATACATATTATAGATAAATTACACCCAGACACAGAACAAATGATCGTGCTCATCACACAAAGATTCGTCCTGGGTGGGAATCGAACCCACGACCTCCGGTTTAGCAGTCAGGGTCACTAACCACTAGACCAACAGGCCCGTCAAAAAATATGAAAGATGATGCCTAATAATTACTAACTATTGGCAGTCTTACTTATAAGATATATGTATTACCCAGTAAAATGGATTGTGGAGGTCAGATAGGCAGTCAATCCATGTAAAATACGGTATTCAGATGAATCCGGTAAGACTGGAAGCCGACCCAAACTTAGCTTGGGAAAAGGCTAGACAGCAGAGTCTAAATCAGGAGAATCTACTTCAAATTCTATACCTGGTAACCTTCATGTTACTTAGTCCATTTGTCAATAATTTATTATTTTGTCCAGAGTTTCACTTAAATCTCACCATTCGTATCTGAGTGTAATTTGAACTTGTGACACTTTCTTCTCAAAAACTTTTACCAAGAAAAAGTTGTTTCGGGTGTTGCGAACTCGACATTTTCATAAATTTGCCAAAATCCGGAAATATGAATTATGCTGACGTGTGTCTTGAATAATTTATTTCTTTATCGATTATTTATTGTTATTTAAATTGTTGGGGGTTTGAATACGGCGTCATTTGCGTTGGGTTAAGAAATATTGCTCTGAAACTTGAGAAAGTTTTTTTTTATTTTTTTGAATTGAGATTCTGTTGTTGATAAGACGCGCATCCCATACTATATATTGTAATGTGTCACTTGTACTTCGTTAATTATACGATAATTAGTCAAAGCATAAACATCTTTCATTGTAACACCAAGCCCATCATTGCACTATAGATGCAATGATGCAATGATGAAAAATAACAATATATGCTTTGATTCAATGTTTAAGAAGGAAAATCAGATTAGATTAGATATATATTTAAAAGTGTATTTTATATGACGTAATGAATTACATAAAAGAAATAATAGTAATATTTATTTATCCAAAGAACACATA
Source organism: Diachrysia chrysitis (assembly GCA_932294365.1). Taxonomy (NCBI): domain Eukaryota; kingdom Metazoa; phylum Arthropoda; class Insecta; order Lepidoptera; family Noctuidae; genus Diachrysia; species Diachrysia chrysitis. The sequence continues at coordinate 2,356,539 of OW028651.1, read as the reverse complement.
AAAAAATCACAATTTCGTTGGTTAAAAAACTAACGCTTGTATCTTGTAACTCTAGTTTATATGTATTACAAATCCAAATTTCACATATAAATAACTAACTACTTATAAATTAAATATGGCTTCTTTGAAAAATATACGTTACGCTATTGTACCTAAATCGACGTAGCAACAGAGGTATTTAAAGGAGGATGATCCGACAATATAAGTGCTCTTTCATAGATTCTATAAACGGTTATCAGACCAACAAAGAGTAAGTAGATCGTAATCTATCAAAGCGCGAGCTTAAATGATTGTGAGACTGTTCAACAATAATCCCCATTTTACATTCAAGTTATTAATTAATTAGTACTAAAGAAGGACTCGAAATAATGTATTTTTAACCCCCGACGCAAAAAGATGAGTGTTATAAATTTGACGTGTCTGTCTGTGTGTGGCATAATATCTCCTAAACAAATGGACCGATTATGATGCGCTTTTTGTTTAAAAGCTAACGTTGAAATGGTTCTTGGTTGTATTATATGAAGATCTGTTCAAAATTTTTAAACTTATCAGCAATTTTCTAAACTTGGTCGCGATTTCTTAAATTTTTAATTCATTGTTTTAGAGTTTTTTCACAGGGTTTCTTTATGTCCTGTTGAAGGAATGGAAACGCATTAAAATATGTGCACAAATGCCGCTATAAGTTTTCCAAAATATAATGTGAACCTTTTTATATATTTTTATTTTTAGAGCTTTTTATATACATAACAATTAAGAAGTTAAGCTTTTCTCTTTTATCATCATCATCATCATCAGCCTATCTTCGTCCACTGCTGGACATAGGCCTCTCCTATGGCACGCCACTGAGCTCGATCTTCAGCTCTTCGTCTCCAATCACTGCCAGCCACTTTGCGGATGTCTTCGCTCCATCTAGCCCCCGGTCGTCCTACTCTACGTATCGCAGCAAAAAGTAGCCTATGTCCTTTATCAGGCTCTAGACTATCTGTGTACCTAATTTTATTTAAATAGGTTCAGTAGTTTTGGTGTGAAAGCGCGACAGACAGACCGACAGAGTTACTTTCGTATTTAGGATACACACTATACACATAGAAGTTTATAGTTGGTTATGAGCCCATATGCTAATAAGGCACATACATTTATGTATACAGCCTAGCTTATGTACACTAATCAAATGTAACCTAGCTTATTAATCCTTTGTGTCTGTTCGAAGATGGTAAACTATTAATGCGGGTCTTGTTATTGGTCAAACTGCAAATTTGCTTTCGGATTGCAGTTGAAATGCAGTTCGTCTGCCGAGAGCCTTACTGGGGCATATATATCTATTTTAATTCTTTTATAGAACTACAAATGTTGCTAGTTACGAGTCGATACAAATAAATATATTTTTCATTTTTTCCACTGCTGTTTCTTCAAAGGAACTAAAACGAAAGGAAAATAGTAGGTTCCATATTTATGTAGGTATCTTTCTAAAACCAATAATGAGTGTTTCCTAGGTATCTTTTAGGACTGTTACGTCGCATTTTGCTCAATTAACTCCACGAACGAGCTCAAAGCAAAGACATTTCCCAATTCTTTGGACGAGAGCAAACTGTCCAACCGAATTGGTTCGCGCTCCACGCTCGTAATTTGATTCTAGTATTGAGAAATAATATACGTTGGTTTCTATTTATGTCACGAAATTACATACATATAATTATAAGGTCACAAAATATTGATTTTATTATTAAAATGCATATTTTTTTCCAATAGATTTATTAAGATTTAAAAGGTCACGCTTATTTTTTTAAATTGAAGCTATTTTAATTAATCAATTAACATAGTACTTTAATTTTAAACACAAATGTATACAAAGAATAATTGCTAAAGCAAAATAGTAAATTGGTATTTATCTTTTTTATAAAATATACCTAAATATTTCGCGATTTAGTTGAATACATAACTTTGAATAATTACACCTGGATACAGAACAAATAATGTTGCTCATCACACAAAAATTTGTCCTGGATTGGAATCGAACCCACGACCTCCGGTTTAGCAGTCACTGTCACTAGCCATTAGACCAACAGGCCAGCCTTAGCGTAGAACCTTGTTAACCGATAGAAATCGACTGTCATTTATATTCAAAGGGTTGGCCAATCAAGCGAAGCCCATTTAATTTAGCCAAAGCAAATTATCGAAATTTCTCACCAAGACAGATTTACACGCAATTAGTTCAGGCCAAGCTACCAGTTATTGTAAAGATACTGTGATATTTAAATGTTAGAACTGTTTCAATATTAAGTGACAGGATTATTCCAATTACATTGTTTGGTTTAATTGTGACAGAAATCTTTAATATAAATTTATAATTGTAGCAATTATAAGACAATTTCGAAGTGGTTGACACCTATCGGCGATTTTAAAATTTACATCCATTTTCGAAACGAAAAAAAGAAAAGTTAAAAACACATTAAATTTTGTAGTTAATCAATTTGCAAAAATACAATATAAGCTAACCAAGAGCTTTATCGAACTCCAAACTGAAAAACATGGCAAGTGGTCTACAAGACGAAAATCTCATAAATACAATGTACTAATAATCTATACTAATATTATAAAGCTGAAGAGTGTTTGTTTGTTTGTTTGTTTATTTGTTTGTTTGAACGCGCTAATCTCAGGAACTACTGGTCCGATTTAAAAAATTCTTTCAGTATTGGATAGCCCATTTATTGAGGAAGGCTATAAGCTATATAACATTACGCTGCGACCAAAAGGAGCGAAGCATAAATGAAAAATGTTGTTAAAATGAAAAGCCGTTGAAACTAAAGCACGCGTACAAAGTCGCGGGGGACAGCTATACAGTATAAACTTATACATTCTACGTTGGATTCGTTGATTTTTAGCAAACATTTGACAAGGAAATCGTTACAGTTTTCTGACTGACTTTCTATTGAACATCTGTACGGAATTCTATAAACAGGTTGCAAACCAAATTAACACTTGAATCTGTTTCATTTGCAGCAACTTTTAATTCGCACCTACAACATACTTGTTCAAACCGTAACTTAAATAACAAAGTTACTGATACGCCATCTTGTAACTAAGTAACAACATAGAAACTCATATTACAACCAACACACGTTTTCTATTTTGCTCGGCAGAGTACAATTTTTAAGTCTACGTCAGAGTGATGTGTATAAAGTTGCTACGTGAGCAATGCGCTACGAATTTATTTTACCATGCACTTTCAGGCTACGAAATCCGTAGGCTTATTTCGTAGAAGAATGAGGAGACCGAAAATAAATTAATGAAATTTTATAAAAACAAAAGTTTATTAAATGTTCCTGTCTTGAGCTAAGAAACTAAGATTGAAAATTTCTTAATCATAGTCATAATTCTAGATATAGGCACACATAAAAAAGTGGTTACTTCAGTCTTAACTGAAGTTCTTGTATAGGCCTTAAGGTACAAAAGTTCGAAATTTGGAGGAAAATAATTGGGAAATTTTACCTTATTTTTGAAGGTGTAATAAGAAAACAATCCGTAGATACTTAATATACTTTACAATATTTAAGGAGAGACTAAAAGTTTGTTTGTTTAGGAGAAAATTCATTTAATAATTTGGGAGAAACGATTTAAAAATAAATTCCCCTTTTCTATATTATTATTAGGAGTTTTCGTACGTCTGCAGCTTGATTTTTTTGGGAAATCTGTTGAATGATTGACATGCTTATTTACTTTTTTTATTTTTTAAGCACCCGCACTAAGGAATTTAATCCTTGTATTGTAGGGGTTTTAGAAACAATTAAATAACTAAAAATTAACTAATTTTCTTGATTTGATTGAAAAACATAATTATGATAATTTATGTTTGGGAAATGAACTATGGACTACTTTAGAATTATAATCGTTTCCCGTAATAATCAGAGTTAACAATAAATTATTTAACACTGTGTTGGCATGCAAAAGGATTACACAAACGCACTGGACAATTAAATATCTTATGCCCGAAACGAACGCACCAAAAATGAGGGCTATCGTTATTGCGCTCCATCAGTTGGCGCCACTGGTGCGTTAGCTGTCAAAACCCAACGACAAACTATGGGATTTGACATTTTGGGACATCACGTGCGACTAGCGCCTCTGGCGGCAAAATTAATAACTGAAACCTTTATTGCGTGGTCGTTAATTAATTTTGAGTATAATCATAAAATCACATTAATTACAATTTCTATTAAAAGGTTTATCATCAACTTGAAACATCCATTACTTTAAAAGATAACAAAATAGGCTCACTAAACATCTTATCTTTAAAGATAAAGGCGAATCAACAGAATAAGTTTATATCCTCAACAGCGGACTTTACAAAATATTACAACACTATAAAAACAGGGTAATATTCATGTTACATAAAGCCAAAGGAATAAAGATAATCTAAAAGACAATAAAAAGATACTTCGGTTCATGTCGCTAAACATTGTGGAAGTGGATGGTGTAAAATAAAAATTTATTGCCTCCACTTTGAAATTTATAGTCTGAATGTAAGAAAGTTATGGAAATAAGAAATGCAGAGACAATACAATAATTATATACAAGTTTATTGTACTGCATTTTATAAAATGTCCCCCGCGACTTCGTCCGTGTGTTTTAGTTTTATGGAATTTTCATGATTTGCGCGGAAACCTTATTCTTTTTCTAAAATAACAGTAGCCTATATAATGCCTCATAACCCGAACTACCTGCCAATAATTACTAACTTACGTTTTATTAATATCGGTTTGGCAGTTCCAGAGACAAGCGCGTTTAAACAAACAAAAAAACTCAATAATAAATCTCAAATGTAAGTATATAGAATATGTTCCAAACCATTCAAAAAGGTATTGCAGACTCGTTCTCGAACAAGCTTTTTTTAAGTTAAAAAAAAAAAAAAAAATTGCACGCTTTATAATATTGGCCAGATAGTAAGTATATTTACTTTTAAAATGAATAAATAAAAATAAATATTATAATTAAGTATATAGAGCTATAAAACAGACAATGCTCAGCAATTAGATTTTTACCGACCTAACAAAAAAGGAGTTACTTTTTAAATCAAAAAACAACAACAAAGTTTTATTTAGATGCCTAACAATTCTAAAATTCTAATAAAAGCAACCATGTTTTGTAATTCAGGCTATAGGGTTGTTTTCTAGAAATAGTCAATCGAACAGCAATTTACGAATCAAAATTTACTAAAACCTTTGTTAACACAACATTGATGTCTACCACATTGGTAAAGTCTAGAAGAGAATTTACATTACAAGAGTTTAAAATCTAATCAGATTGTCAATCAATACTATTCAGAATTACCATAGGAGTTATATCATTATTGAAAAACAAAAGTAATTTAAAACACTATTTTATTTACTTTGGAAAATGTAATTAAATAGCATTTAAATCTCGGAATTTCGAACCAGTTCACAATTTAATGTTTTATTTTGTTGAATTATTATCAGCTTGTTTTGCATGAAAATCAAGACATCGTTGAGCGAGAATTGATCACCAATTTACTACTTTTACTCATTACACGTTGGTAATTTCCAATTGATTGGATCGAGTATGTTTAATCGACAAAAAAAGTCGACGAACACAATGAGGTTTACAAAACACCTGAACACATTAAAATTCCATCAGTTATATAAATTAAACTAGCGACTAGAAATTAAAATACTATGACAATTATATAGCGATTATAAATTAAGAATATTCGCTGAACACAAAATAATATTCTAATGTGATTAAACATTTTTGATAAGGAAAGTTGACAAAGATATTGTTGTTATGATTTGTTTATTAATCTTGTCACATGATGCTAATTAAGTACAGGATACACAGTAGACATGTCATGTTCATTTAAATTTATTTATATGATCATATGAAAATATATTTGTATAGGTATATATGTACCTATGTACATACGAAGTTAACTATATATACACTAAACTATTTAAAACCTAATACCTCAAACATACCATCAACAAATTCGTCCACATTGCTGTGGACTAGAAGTGAGTCCAAAAGAATGGCGGCATTGCCACGTTGTTTGGCAATGCTTATCCTCTGTCCAAGGTAAAAGCTAGCAAAACCTTACCATGGGTCACGCGAAGTGTCGACAAGGTAAGGTTTTATTTAAATAAAATGAAAAAATAAAGGAATCACAACGAAAATTTTATAGCAGACAGACAGACAACTTCAAGGGACAGACTAAAAAGTGCGACACTACACTGACACGCAAGACGAAGACGAACGAATAAAAGTTTTAAAACTTTTCCAACAGAGCAAATTGACACTTGACAAAGGTTTTTCGCAAAAAAGAAGTATTTGGCTTCGGTCATGACGACACGTGTAAGACTATACAAATAAACGTGTTGTTGAGAACAAAATAGGTAAGTATCTAAATAAAATGATGAATGAGGGATATTAATAGGGACGTCGCCTATTTTCTTTTAATGTCTTTCTTTTAGACAAGTATTTTCTCTTTTGTCTCGTAAATAAAAATAATACGAAGATACAGTGAATGGAAACTTCACGTGACGTCAATGTTACAATACAATTTAAGCCAAATTTTAACGTCACAAGCCCTCCTTGAACTTTAAAGTGCTTTATCTTTGTCGACACGTGTCTACTATGTTTTTATCTAAAAATCGGCATCCCTAATGTACTTTTTAGAATGGAAAAATTGTTTGAAGAAACTTTTATTTTTCCAAGAGCTTTTTTTTCTGACTAAGTATTCTACTCACTCACTCGACTCATTACAATATTTTCAAGTATGTCAATCTGTATTAGCCCACAATAATTGGATATAGGTTTGCTTGTTTAACACTCCGTCCTTTACCTTTCGTTTAGTAAGACCCAGCTACCCTATTTTATCATAAATTTTAGCCTTATTTATTTATTATTAATATCACGCTAGTCTAAATTATTTTGTAATTCAAATTTACTTCAGTCTCGTACTATATCGGTTTTTTTTTGTCCTACATTAACAGTTTATCTTCATTTCTTTATTGCTTCCCACGGTGCGCAATATCGCAGATCACACCGCACGGCCGATGACCACGCACCGCGCACCGAGGCTCTTTCACAGTACGCCCTAGTCTGTGTTAGTTTGGAAAATCAAACCTTTTTTTAACCGACTTAGGGCATACTTTGACTCGTGGTCGATTGCGACATATCGGGGCATACGCGTCTGCGCTATCACCCACGGTCGGCAGTGCGGGGTGATCCGCGATAAAACTTAAAGTCCTATCTAAACTAGGACGTTTAACGTCCATGTAACGTTTTCAGGGTTGTTAAATTATTAAAAAGCTTTACATATTACATATTTCACTTTTGTTTTTATCTATAGAAATTTTCGCCTTTTCAAACATGTGCCAACTTGCTATTTCAATATCTATCAGCACACGTTATAGAGAAGTGAAAGCAAACTTTCTTTTTTGCCGTTTTATTATTCATAGTTCTGATGATATGTGGGTCGCTAGGGTTGAGGGTACTATCTAATTCAGAGATCGGTTCTCATTTATTGAAGCTCATATTTTCTGTTTCGACGACAGGTGACAATGCCTAAGTGAAAATGATAAGGATAATTTTTGGATATCTTATAAAAAGGCATAGAATTTTGAAGTGTTTATTTGTTGTTGCTGTTCAACCTCATACTTAGTATGTTTTGTTTTTTTGTATAAAAAAATAAAATGTCAAAATTATCTCCTTCTTCTTGCTTTCTCTTGGAATTTTAAGTTTAAAAAAAGCATGGAAACTCTTATCAAAAGTACTATCTGACTAAATATTACCTTAAAATATTCATCCATACTAATTCAGATATACTTCGATATATTCACGATTGTAAATACGAAAGGAGCTCCTAAATCGAGTTTTTGGTTGCAGTTAAATATGGTATAAAAACCCATTGTACTTACAATTTAAAGTTGTTAAGAAAAAAAACTACTTAAACACAAACCATCGTTACTTAGAATTATTTAAAGATTTAATACCCCAAATACAATGTTCTTTTCCATTAATCAAAAAGTCGTAAAACATATGAAAGTAGGTTCTTCTCAATCAAGCTCCTACGCGCGTTCGATTTCGTCGCAATAATATTCAAATATAAAACACGCTACATCCCGTTTGGAATGCAATCGTGCGAGAAATTAGGGGCGAGTAAGAAACATGTACACTCTAAATTGAAATCTGTCTCGGGTTGTTGAGGCACTCTAGTGCTGTCAAAGTGTAAAGAGAAAGGCGTTAAGTATAGAAGAAATAGGCCAGAATAATTTTAACTACTAAGGCAGCATACAAGCATGTGGCCCGCCTGATGGTAAGTGGTCACTGCAGCCTATGGAGACTTGCAACACTAGAGGTATCACGCGCTGCCAACCCTGTCCTTGATTGAGCTCAGCCAAACTAGCTCACCTGCAGAAAATCACACAGAAGTTACATTTGACTACAGACTTCTGTTAGGTGGAGGTACTTCCGAAGTCGGGCAGTTAATTTTAGAGCGGGTATCCGCTCAGCCCTACAAAAAAGTTGTTTGTCCCTTGTCCGGTTCGGTCCCAATGGATTTTCATATAGTTTTTACTAATGGATAGAGTAATTCAAGAGGAAAGTTTTTGTGTATTTGTATTATATACATTAATGTTTTGTGCGAAATTAGGGCAGGTCGCTAGTTTTATTTATACAGCAAACGGTTAACTGACGCAGGAGAAGGATTTGCTTTAAAATTAGTATTCTTCTGCCTAGCCCTTTCCCAAGCTATGTTGAGGTTGGCTTCCAATCTTGTATTTTCTAAACTGAATATGGTATTTTACATGGAGCAAATTTGAGACAATCATATTCTATTAACCAAATCAATACTGTCCCTCTTGTATCTTGAGCCAGACATAATGCTGTCCGTTATTTCGTGAAGTGAGTTTTACGTCGTGAATACGTAATTCATGAAAACCTTTTGAGGTTTCCACTGGATTTTTTCTTGTACCCTTTTATATTTCAGCGGTAGAACTTCATCTGTACACCCAACTCATACTGTACCTACATATCACATATAATTTATTGAAATGCGGTAGAAGAATTCAGTTTCTAACCTCACTTAAAAAAAAAACCGGCCAAGTGCGAGTCGGACTCGCGTATGAAGGGTTCCGTACCATCGTAAAAGATGTATGCCTTTTAATTTTAAAATCTTGCGAAACGACACAATTTCGTCCATTTTGTGTGCAACCATGTCTTCATTAGCTCTCAGTCCTGAATTTTGATTCATTATCTATTTAGTGTTTTCTTATTTAAAAAAAGCAAAAAATACGTGTCTTATTTTTCTTTAACTTTAACTTCTCCTGAATTATTTGATTTAGTATTTTATACCCTGTAACATATTTTGCAAATAGCAATAATTACTTCGGGTATTGTATAAAACATTTTTTAATATATTGACATCATCAGCATCTGGGTTACTCAATATTATTTCGTTTTCATATGAATAAATAAATTTCCTTATATTTTTTTGTACACACTTACTTAACGTACTTATTTCAGAACATTTGATATACTTCCTTATATGTATTGTACTCTGAATCTTATACAAATAAACGAACCACATTCTCTTCTGTAGAAAGATACCTACAATGAACACAAAGCGCCTACACAGTCCTCATTAAAGGATTAATTGTCTTCGAACGTTAAATTCAATTTCCAGAAAACACAAGAGCTTGATTGTCACTCGTTTTCCACTTCTATCTTTGAAGCAAGAATCAGAAACTAAAAAAACCTTACTCTACGATCCAAGTAACAATGTCCCTAGATTAAAATCTTAGATCTTTTAAAGACTATTTACTATTGTTCGCTTTGAAAGAATTTTTAATGATAGATATTTTTCTTGCAGTACGATCAATTGCATGCAATGGAAAACTATTACGAAAACTGTTACTTCTATATTGCTTACAAAAACGCTTGTAATAAAAAAAAAAAAAAAAAAACAAATGAAAAAAGAAAAAACCTCGAATTCCAATACTGTGTAAGAGTTTTACAAAAAAAGATTTTTTGTTAGTTTTTTTAAATTTTAATACCATTTGTTTTTATAACCGAAATAGAGGTCATAGTTTTCGTTTGTACAACGACAAAAAACTCACCTTGTATATAAAAATGAGGCAGATCTAGATATGTTAGCGCTCGCATTTTGAGGACTCGAAAACCTCCTAATTATGAAGTTTTCAATTATAGCTATCTCTTTTATTTACACGCTTATCCTATCTTTTGTACTATTCATAAGTGCAACTTGACAACATTTTGATATTATACCAGTGAGACTTTTATAAGTTGTTGTTATTTCTTACTTGAATTCTCTGTAAAACATTTTTTTAGCCATTAATCAAACATTATAAAACAAAGTCCTTCACCACGTCTGTCTGTCTAAACCCATTAAACTCAAAAACTACCGAACAGATTTTCATATAGTTTTCACCAATGGATAGAATGATTTAAGAGAAAGGTTTGTGTGTATAATTCATTACACTAGCATTCATCATAATTCTAAGTAAAAAAATAAAACCATATACTCCAAATTTATACAAAAAAAATATCTTTAGACCGTACCTACTTTTGTAAATATCACGTTCCAATGCTTAAACTAAGGAATTTTCCTTTGATCGTAGTTTTACAGTAACTCAAATACAACGGAACGTGAACCACACAGGTTCACGTGTGAACTTAGATCTGTTTGCTTAGGATCGAGGCTGTGAGGCTCTTGATAAAGGGTTAGTCCGTTTATAACATTATTATAAAATAATCTAAGTACGTGCGACTGATTTTTAGAGAATTAAATTAAATTAGAACATTAAGTTGTCATAATTAAATATTATTTAAAATTAGAGCTGTCAAATTGAGTGCCAACTAGACTATGCAAATTTGCCGACACGCAGAAACGTGTGCACTAAAAACACAGTGATGCAGTTCAAGGCGAAAACTAGTTTGCCAATTCTAAGTTAGTTGTTATCTGTTGCTATCTCTTTCTCAAGCTGCATGTTAGTAAAAGATAGCAATTGTTTATTTTTTATTTAGTGTGCGTACAGAGAAATCTGCGCCAATACGGAATTATAAATTCAACAATGATTGATAAGATACACTTGCAATTTAAAGACAATATTTCTCTAGAAAATAATACCGGAATTTCAGTACTAGATATTTTGCTCCTAAAATTTTTTAACAACTTAGATTTAGTATTGGTTTTACGCCAACTGAATCCCTGCGGAGCAATCCGGAGTATAGATAAACATGATTTATATGCGTTATATTATGCGTAATGTAATGTCACCCTCAGGACAGGAATGTAAACAGTCTTGTTAATATGAATCTATGAGTAAATTTCAACGTAGGAACTTGGAGAAATGCGTCTTCCGTTTCTGTCATTATGTTTCTTGCGCAATAAATTAAAATTAGTTCCTTTGAGTGACATTTAAATAAAGTTTGAACACTAGATTTTATAAAGAGTAAAAAAAACTGTAGTTATATGTTCTTTGGTTTAAGGACATACAAACTTAACTTAAACTTAAACCACTCTAGTTTAAGAATTACAATTAGGCACTTAAGTGTAAAAGTTTTCGCCTTGCACAGTTTTTTCACCCAACTGCCAAGAAAGGGTTGTTTTTCGCGTAATCCTTTGTTTCGATGTTTGTAAATTTCTTTATTACCTCGTATCTTGGCTATCTGATAGCTTGGTATCGATGGCTTTTGACAGTTATCGTTGGATTTGGCTCAAAAATCTAATTGTCCTTAGATAGGAGTTTTGGCGATTAATTGTAAGTTTTTTATATATTGTTCAACCGAAGCCATCGAGTAAGTTAATAAAATTAAGGATTTTATAAAAAGTTTATAAAATACGTATTTGAAACATGTATGAGTCAATGTTAAAAAGCCCTGCCGTTTTAACAAGGCTGTAGGGGTTTTTAAGTCTTTTATTATTACAACCTTTTAAATCTCAAATTAAATAAAACACGAAAGTCTATTAGTTATTTTGCATTCGATAAAAATGAATTGTAATTATTATTTTGAACTACTTTGCCACTAAATAGGAAATAATAGAAAACGCAACTAACGATAAAAGTAACCCTGCATTGTAAAATACATACAGATTGAAAACATCAAATAAAGTATGGAAAAATAATTATAGTATTGACTATTGATGCTTTAATAATAGATATTGATCGCTTCAATGTACGGGTTGACCTTTACAGGTTATAACATTTCAATAAAACTAGTTACGATGAAATCTATAACACAAAGTTAAGGGTTGACCGCATTCATTCGTTATATTAATATGGCTTACGGTTCGATTCCCCTTGGGCATGATAAATTTCTAAAACCTTTCCGGGTACATGTTTTGAGATTTAATAGTTTCGGCCTAAATATATTGATATAAGTATTTAGGTAGGTATATCATTTTGTTTGAATTTATTTAAAGTTGGTTTCTCACTGTGCGCGATATCACGGGACACAACGGACAGCCGCGCACCGCGCAGTGAGTCTTAAAAATCAAACCCAATTTCAACCGAGTTAGGGTATACTTCTACTCGCGGTGGATTGCGATGGACCAGAGCAGACGCGTCTACGCTATTACAAACGAGATGCTTCCCACGGTCAGTGGTGTGGGGTGATCCGCTCTATCGTGCACCATGAAAAGGCGGCTTTAGGGACAGAAGTGCGCAGGTGAATAAAATTTCCTGCCGTAAGAGAATGCGCTAGCCATCCCGCGACTATGGCCTAGGCATAAAAAGGGGGCCGGGGTGTTTTTAGGCGGTGAATGTCCGACATATCCTTACGCCATCGGCACGGTTTGAAGGTAATCGTAAAAGCTACCTCAAAAAAAAGGGTTAAATACAATATGTAGTAAACCATGGCAATTTCATGTTAATATTTGGCTTTGAAAGACTAAGACTTTTTTAGATACCTACATATTTTTTTATTTTGTCAGTAATTTTGTTTAGTAGATCTGATAATGCCAAGGGTAAGGATAGTTGTATCTAGTGCAAAATCGCCAATTAGCTTTGACCAAGCTTGACGATCACTTCTCGGTCTTTCTATGACTAAGAAATGAGTTTTGATTTAAGAGTAACTTAATGTGTGAGTTATCTGCAGTAAATTTAAATGCTATGTCCCTAATTACAAAGTCATTTTATTCTGCAGAAAGTAATTTATTTCACAATTAGGAAATTATATTACTTGTAATATTCTTAGTACTTAATTTGGCTCGTATGTAAAGGCGTATGTCTCTGAATTGCCCAAAATTAATTCCAAATGTCAGGTAGACGTTCCCTAATAACTTGCCGGAATTAGTTTCGGGAGACAATTTTAGAAGGATATGGTTTTATTGTCTTTAATTAAGCTCTTGGTAATATGCTTTACCTAAGACATATAATCTAAAGTTAATGATGGAAGTCTGGGCAGCTGTAGTTTTAAATTTTGTAAAACTACAAATTTTACTAGTAAAGTAATTTTGTAACTAAGTTTTATGTTCTGTGTTAAGATTTTTTTTTGTTTTTATTAGTAACACTGAAATAAAATTGTATATATACGAAAATTATTATTTTTTTGTTATCAAATAGGATCTTACATTACATAAGTCACTTTGTCGCAAATTATAAGCATATTATTAAGTACTAGCTGTCCCCCGCGACTTTGTCCGCGTGTTTTAGTTTCAACGTTTTTTCATTTTTGCGACATTTTTCATTTATGCTCCGCTCCTATTGGTCGTAGCGTGATGTTATATAGCCTATAGCCTTCCTCAATAAATGAGCTATCCAACACTGAAAGAATTTTTCAAATCGGACCAGTAGTTCCTGAGATTAGCGCGTTCAAACAAACAAACTAACAAACAAACAAACAAACAAACTCTTCAGCTTGATAATATTAGTATAGATTTTAGATATAATCTCCATTACATAAATCTAAAATGAAAAAATACTACACAAATAGAAACGTTGATCGTCTTAAAATATTTTATTCAAATACTAAATAATAATTTAAAAGACATCCTCTCAAACATTATATTTCTGAATACACAAAAAAGTATAAAATTGGCCTTCAGCAATTCCCTTTACACTGGCGGACAAAAAATCTGCTACCATTTCCTTGGGATGAAACGGTTCGTTAAACAGCAATCGTAATTAATTAGCAACGGACGCCTTCGTCCAAAACACGAGGTTTTTCTACTTCTCGATAAATATTTTGAAAAAAGCTTCTATTCTTCACTCTCTTTTTTTGCTCGCCAGTTTATTTCTTTAAAGAAATTCGGCTGTTTATTTAATTATGTAACATTATAAATGTAACTTTAATTCATATGCTTTTTAAACGATGTCGGATGACCCCGCACCACGTGCGGCGGGAAGTGAGAAGAGGCTCGATAGTGATGGCGCAGACACTTCTGCGCCCGTCCGTCGCAAACCACCATGAGCCTATGTCTATGAGTCTGAAGTACATATACCCTAAGTCGGTTAAAAATGGGTTTGATTTCAAGAATGATACGGACCAAGACGCGCCGTAGTCGTCGGCCATGCAGGGTGATTCGCGATATTGCGCACCGTGGGAAGTGGGCTTTAGATAGATATTCTGCCTAACTAGACAGAGTAACTATGGTGTCGAGGGAAAGTATTTACACGCCCGCTGTCATATAATACTTTAAGGTTCAGTTTTTTATTCGAATATCGTGTGCGACACACTGTTAAGTGAGTAGGCGAACACCGCTACCAATAGACGACTTTCAGACGACTTCAATAAAAGCCGGAAGACGTCCAGTGCTGAAGAAAGGCCTCTCCCCATAACAAATGCATCCCCCATTCATCATACCAGACCGTCAGAGGCCTTACCGAATTAAAAGTCATTTTTTTTATATAATATATTTTGATTGTTATTTATCACCCTAATCATGTTGAAAATTGTTTACGAACAATTAATTATTATTCATTACTAAAAATTTATATTTCATTTTTTTTATAAAATATATTTTTTCGATTTTATAAATTGGGCTCTGTTTTTTTAGTGTCATTTCTCACTAGAGAAAATTATTTACGTACAAGAAATCCTACTTCATTAAATGATCGTTACTTTTTAAATTATTGCAGAGTAAATCACCGAAAGCACTTAACAGATTTGGATAATACCTGTAAAGAAATTTAAAAGTAAATGTTTATCAGACAGGAAAAGGTTTTTTAGTATCTAAGTAATGAAAATTATTATTTGACCCTAAAACAGCTAAGTAATTTCATGGTAGGTACTTATTTACTAAAGAATTTGTAAGAATTTTAAGTCCTTTTATTTATTTACGTCATCAGGTCTATGTCAAGCTGATGAAGCGTTTGTTACTATGAGCTGATATTACGACTAGATCGTAACCTGGGCGTTAGCTATCAGAGAGGGCTTTAACTGAGCCAGTTTATAGCCAAATAGTTCCTCTCGTGTGAGTTAGAATCACCCAGAAGATTAAGGATAATAATCATCTGGGAAAACGTTGGATTTCAAATCACATTGAATATTTATGAACTAGAAATTTCTAACAATTTCTTGTACAATGTGACATTAGTAAATTAATGTCAGTAGAAAAAATAAAGTTTTTAATAAAATTAAAGTCATTAATAAAATTAATGTCATATTTAATATTTTGTTTATTTTTGGCGTTTAGTCAGCATAATATATTTTTATTCAAGATAAATAAAAAAAAGGCATTTTTTGTTGAAAAATAAAACGTTTAATGCTTTAATACAAATGCTCAAGTAAAAAATGTTATTAAAATAAAATGAGAAACGATACGCTCTCCAGTCTTTACAGAAACGATGCTAATTTTTACACCATTTATCACAATTTGTACCATCGAAATGTGAATCTTAACACCATGCTACAAAGTTTAAAATTCCTTGTCGTAAATAAGAGAAACAATTATAATTCTGAGAGCTCAGCAATTATAAATAAAAGTCGTTTATTACTGTCTTTTTATTAACAGCACATAAAATGTTTAATTAAAAATATTTAACGGACGTATTTTCTTAGTTAATGTATCCAATTAGCTGTAATGTGTAATAACGTTAGGTTTTGGTGCTTATAATATATAGGAGAATTTTAGTAGATATATTATAAGTAGATATTTTATTATTTTTACGCATTTAAAAATGTAGAGCGAATATTTTTAATTAAATACAATTAGTAGAAAGAAAAATTTTAAACTCAGGGTGGACTCGAACCTGCGATCAATGGTTTCTGTCTGACAAGTTTCTACTATTTATATTTAATTACAAATATACCCACCGCATGCTTTGATGCGTAACAAATAATTTTAAAAAATAGTATTGGTCTGCATCTCGGACTTCTGAATTAACCCATTGTTAATCCTATTAGGTGATACCAAACGAAAGATTTGTTCGTTAGATGTCGCCCTGAGACGTAACAAATAGAAGGTGATATTTAAACATCAGTCAGTGATCTCTCGGTAGCTTAATTAGTAGAGCAATTAGTGCGTTGAACCAGTGGTCGCAGGTCCGAGTCCTGCCTGAGGTTTAAATTTTTCCTTTCTTCTATTTGTATTTATACGAATTAATCTACTAATAATCTCCTTCTTACATAGAGAAAAATCAAACATTAAAATATCAACTTAACGCTTACTCAAGCTAAACAAAAGAGGCTGTATGAGGCGTTAATATCTGGGTATTATAATAAATATATAGATCTGGGTATTGTAACTTATTCTAGATTCATAAACTTATAGAAATATTATAATAACTACACTTTATTACACTTTATAAAAAAAAACAAGATATTTTATCCCTTATTGATCATATAAAAATTAAAATCAGTTACCTTTATTTCCTTACAAAAACCCTTGAATATATAGGAGTGATCGCTTTACATGCGACTTTGCGTCCGGTAGGTTTTAAAAAATGACGCAAAATAAAATTGTTTTAAATCAAAACCAAGTTATCAATCAATGTCCAGTTCTATATAAAAGGTGAAAACAAAAGCAGAACCGCACAAAACTCTGTACGGGTACTATGGGACAAAGCTACTGCAAAATATTTTCAGACTTTGTGTCTACTTCAACACAAATAAATTTAATTGGTGAGGTTGTCATACCTGGTTCTATCACAGTAGATAAAATTTCTTGTGCCATATAGACTTAGAGAAAAAAAAAAGAAACCAAAGACAGCGCATATCGAGTATGAACTGTACTGTGTGTGGCACTAGTAAGAAAAAGTGAAATCATAAAATTGGTGAGAAAACAGAGCGCATCGTTTTATTTAAACTATCTCAAAACCTAATATTACCTACTCTAATAATATCGGATCCGTCAATATTATCGCATAAACGTCTGTCGTCGCACGGAAAATCAGTAAACTAGCGTAGCACTTATAGTTAAAAATCTGCTTACGCTCGGCACAATGTTAGCGATGTGCGCGACAACAATGAATCAAAACACAAAAATTTAATAGGGCACTAATACAACAAAATATTAAAATACAAATTTAAATATATTTTAGTGCCTTTGCCTATTAAAAAAAAATATATAATAACAATACATTTTACAATGATTAGTGTGCGGTTTGTGTGTCATCGCTGTTCTAAATGGGAGTCCAGCTCAGCATGTGTCAGATTTCAATAGTCATATTCCGATACAATATAGTATTATTATATATACAATAGCGATAATCGCTCCAATAGAAACTGATGTACCAAAATTGATCTTAGTAAGTTTCTGATTTTAATTTCTGGTTGTTTTTTTTTTTTGATATCTATACTAACATTATAAAGCTGAAGAGTTTGTTTGTTTGTTTGTTTGTTTGTTTGTTTATTTGTTTGTTTGAACGCGCTAATCTCAGGAACTACTGGTTCGAATTGAAAAATTCTTTTTGTATTGGATAGTCCGTTCATTGAGGAAGGCTATAGGCTATATAACATCACGCTACGCTTAATAGGAGCGGAGCATAAATGAAAAATGTTGCAAAAATGAAAAACCGTTAAAACTAAAACACGCGAACAAAGTCGCGGGGGACAGCTAGTAGTGTTATAAAGTCGTACCTATAGACCAAAACTACTTCTGTCAAAATACTAGTAGTAAAGAAGTACCAGGTATTTTTATTTTTAATCCCCTAATTATTATAGCACAGTCGCTCATATTTCAGCCGAGTTAAATATTATTTTTATAACTACAGGTATCTTTTCGGTCGTGCAATAACACTCCAACTTGTACTTTAAGTTTAAACAAAGTTTGAGGCTAATTAAGAAGCTGAAGTTCTCTCTCGTTAAACTTAATTAATACCAAAGTTATGATCTCAGACAATCTCTGAAGCAAATTTATTTTAACAAAGTTAAACACACATTTTATAGACATTATTATGTCATTGATTTGAAGCAAAGTTTTCGCCTTTCTATCATAATTTACTTGAATCCTTATGTAAAAAGAACAAAACAAATGTTCTTCTTCATTAAAACTAATGTCTAAATACAGATCAAGGACAATCATGAAGTTCCAAATCCCAAAAGGGACTAATTACAAAGTCCACATCAATCGTCAAACGTCACTACATCTCAAAATAATCCATCAAGTAACAAGGAGGTTGTATCGACGGCTGTACCTCGAGCCATTTATCTTGGGACCATCGTACAGAACAAATTAAACACTTTAATACACGAGGCGTGACTAAAAAAGGAAAAAGGGGATGAAAAAAGTGCCCTATCGAGTGGCGCTGCAGATGTAAAGCGCTGGAAGTGACATAGACAAGACATTGTTATAATAAAATAATTCTCCAGCATACTTAGTATAATTTCTAGACATTTTGATTAGCTTGTTGGTGTAGTGGTTAGTGACCCTGACTGCTAAACCGGAGGTCGTGGGTTCGATTCCCACCCAGGACAAATCTTTGTGTGATGAGCACGATTTTTTTTTTTTTTTTGAAACCACTTCCGCACTAAGGAATTTAATCCTTGTGTCGCGGGGGGTTTTTACAAACATTCAAATCACATGCATTTGTGAATCACACAAATGCTTGTCCCGTGCGGGGTACGAACCCGCGGCACGTCGCGCACTGAGGTAATTGGCTCGGCTATCCGTGCAGTCGAAGTGAATTTGTTCTGTGTCTGGGTGTAATTTATCTATACTATGTATGTATTTAGAAATATATAAGTATGTTTATCAGCTGTCTGGTTGCCATGATACAGGTTCTGCGTAGTTTGGGATGAGATGGCCATGTGTGAGTTGTCCCAAGATATATACATTTGAACAAAATAAGTATGTTTCTTGATTACTTTATCTGACTCAGAAGACATTATTATATTTATAAACACAATGTTTGCGTCCCATATGGTTTTGATCGATTAATGATAATTTTTGTTGATTATTAAGGCAGACATCTTTGAAGCGAACAATATAATTCAAACATGGAGTACATCATCGAGCTATACAAGCGCGCTTAAATATTTAAGGCAAAAACATTATTATTTTTATTGATGAGAAATGAGTTTCACTTACACCCAGTAAACGAAAAGTCTAAGTAGTAATTGATCTCTATAGTTGGCAATAAATAAATAGAGATTACACACTACATTGAAGTAGGTTTGGACGCTTCATACAAAGATTCCAAAAATAAAACCTGTTCTAGTTAATCTATGTCTCGGTTCTTCCTAAGCCATCAGTCGTGCGCCGTAACGCCGGCAAAAAAGTACAGTTCCCCCGATATCCGGATTCTAAATCTGTCCACCAACCCCCGCTTTGACGTTTACCGAAACGATACCTCTGATTAGTAATTTTGTATTTCTGTACACGTAAATAGTTTGAATTGAGTCGAAATTGAATGGGACGTAAAACGCATTTCGGGGAATTTTATTATACCAACCTTTTTGGTAGTTAAGTTTTGGATAGGAATGAGAAATGGACTTTCTCAATGGTGGGGTCCAATTGGATACGATATAATTTATTTGCTCTAAGATTGGATGCCATTTAATTGGTCTAAAAATCTCTATTTAGCAAGCTTTTTTTAAGGGGTGGTCTATAAAGATACGTTACTATTAAAAAAAAAATAACTAAATGTTTCTACTGAAAAAGAAAATGTATAGCTTAGTAACATTTTTCTTTGTCAATAATTATAATATTGTATGATTTGGTTGAAATAACTAAGCTGGCCTGTACTAAAAAAAATCCCAGGGAGGGTTTTCTTTGAATTGTATTTTTTACTTATTATTTTTCACCTATTAAAAAATTACCTAAATTTAATTAGGCAAAAACCAAAATTGACTAATAGAATATGTATAAGAAAACGAAATTGTAATAAAAACAAAATTCACAATTCAAGTTAAAATAGCATTTCTTAAAAGACCTACTTTTATCCGAATTGAAACATTGCATTCCTACCACTATCAAAACCACTGAAATGCCCCGCTGAATTATTACAATACATTGCGGGTTTTACAAACGAGCATCGCAAATACACACATTGAGAACAAGCAATGAAAATGCTTTTGAGTTTATGATTGCATTTCACAGAACTCCAGATTTAGAATCGGGATCGTCTAGACATCATCTGCCCTCTTCAAGAATGTCGCTCAGACGGATCATACAAAAACCTAATTATAAAGAGATGTGTAATACGATATTTTTATGTCCTTTGAAAATTATGTTCCTATACAAGTAGGTATACAATGGTGCTTTGATGTTGTTCTGTAAGATGAAGATGTTGTTTAAGTGAGATAATGTATTTCATAAGGATTTTTTTTATTTCATTTTACTCTTAACATTACAGGGTGCATAGATATCTTTGACAGGCCCCTTCCTGTCAGAAGAAATGTTCTTATCACAGCTTTCTAGAGAAATATTAAAATATACTCTCAGTTTTTTAGAGGAACATAATTATAATTATACTTTTTGGATAATTGGATGAATTAATGTGGACAATATCACTTATATTACTCTGAACCCAAAGTAAGTACCTTTGTTATGGAGCACTTGTGTTATGGAGTCAGAGACAACGAAGGTACCACAAACACCCACACCCGGGACAATGTAGGAAAGGTTTTATCTACATTGATAGGGGATCGAACCCGGGACCTCATAGCTAGCAAAACTTATAAAACCGGTGTGTACGCCACTCGACCACGTAGGTCATCGTTTTTATTATTACGTTCGCTAAAATCAACCTATAATTTTAGCAATAGTAATAAACATACTAAAATGAACTATTGTTATTTAATATCCTTTATTAAAGGGAATGCTATCCTACCTAAGTAACACAAGCATACATTTTCTTATACTACACTGATTATGGTCTGGTGTCTTCTGAAAAGCAACGAATACTCCAAGTACCTACATACGAAAACCCAACCACCTTCCAAAATCACGTTCCAGAACTCACGTGACACTAAATTGGTGCTATAAAAAAATTCCATTAACTTTCGAACACGTGCTTAAATTTTTTTTAAATCGCTCATATCGACAACCCTATCCATTCGTAATTTACGATCTTACCCGAAGTTTTACGACGTCATTCGGCAACGTCACCTCATCGGACCCGTTAATGAGAATGGGAACTATCAGTCAGTGAGCGGCCGGAATCAACGATATTGGATGGAACGGATATCTATTTTAGGGATTTTTATCTCTCGTTCAACGTAAGAACATGCGGTAAGTGTGGAATCTAGTAAATTTTATGGTATTTTTGCTTTATGTGGAAGTGATCATGTATGAAGGTTTACTGCTGAGTTCCAGCGATTTTATCGGGATTTACATGAAGATGTAACATTATAGACTGAATCATTTGGTTTAGTGCTTTGTTTTTCTGTGTAAAGAGATCACAAGGCTTCCATACTTTGCATTCTATGTACAAAGCTGAATGTCAAATATTCGAAGACATTTTATTTTCCCGTCTGCAGTTAAATAAATGATTTTGAAGATTTTATGGGTATGGCCGAATACTCAATAACATCTCAATCTCAATAATGTCTCTGTCACTTTAGGGTACTATACAATGCGTCTGACAAGTATGAACTGGGCACTATGAAGGTATGAAGAAGTAAAGCCGTAAAATTTGTGTCAAAACAAAGCGTGACGTTTTATCAAAACTTACTCAAAACCTAATATTACCCTTATAATATCGAAACCATCGATATTTTTGCATAAGTCTGTCGTCACACGGAAAATCACTCAAATCAGTAAATGAGCGTAGTACTTACATCTAAAAACTTGCTTACGGAACAACGGGCTACTAGCGATGCGCGCACTCTATGCTTGTCTATGCATACTTTAAGCTTGACTGTGTTAAATAGCGACAGTAACTGCAACATTAAAGTTTAATTACATTTGAGTATTCCTGGTAATATGACTAAGCTGATAAGTCTACCACTCGATGTTCTGCGAAGATCAAATTCATACTCCAACAGTTCAAGCAAAAATAAAAGATAATTTTTATTACAATAATGTTTTGTTATTGAGCATTACGCATAATCTAAACGAGATCAAACGTAGATGTGATTCATACAGCTTCCTGAAAGGATGTGCTATGTTATCTATCACGCCACATCAAACGATATTTCAAACTCACTGGTTTTCTACACCTTGAGATCATATCTTAATTTAAGTATTAAGAACTCACTGAATTTGAACTGTAAACTGAATTTGAAGTAATATGTCACTTCTAGACTGAGATTATTCATAAAATAACTACCGTGAGGAGTATTCATAATTATTTAGAACAAAACGGTTTACTTGCGTTTATTCTCGAGATCACCCGACTAGTTTCAGACTCAATAGGAGTCCCTAATCATGAGCAAACGCGGCGGTGGAGTTAAACTGTTCGACTCGCGACACCACCGCCGCGCCGCCGCGAATATGCGTAAGTAAACCGTTTTGTTTTAAATAATAATGAGATTATTCATTTTAAAACATATTATAATATGTTTTGTTTTTGATTGGTTGCTTGTTTTTTTTACAAAAGACTACTTGTTAGTAACAATTTAAAAAAACAAAATACATTCTTTGGTAGGCCCCGGCAGAGATGGCGAGACGAGCTCGGTGCGTGTATGAAGGACTGGTCCACGTTTGCTCTTAATAGAGGAGAATGGAAGGAGGGATGCCTTTTCCTAGCAATGGGACATCGTAGGCTGCTAATAATAATAATACATTCTCAATTAAATAATTATGCTGACTAAACATAATGATATACTGTAAACGGCAACGAAATGAGTTTTTAGGTCATTTTTTTTAAATAACTTGCGATATCTATTTACTCTTACCTGTAGTCATCTTTATATCTATCTTTTATATATACACATGTTATAAATCAACGTCCAGACAAGTATCACGTTTAAAATAATTACAATCTTGAGAATTTTACAACGCCGCGTCTGTCTGTATGAACGCGATAAACTCAAAAACTACCGAATAGATTTACAAATAGTTTTCATCGATGTATAGAATGATCTAAGAGGAAAGTTTTTGTGTACAATTCATTAATATTTTTTCTACCCGTGCAAAGCAAGGGGCGATAGTTTCCACGTTAATAAAACGTAAATATTATTCTTTGTCAACTATATTTCAGTGCACAAATGAATATAATTCCGAGTAAATGTATCCTTTTAGTTGGAAAGCTTAGCAGGATACTCTACTCCTAAGCTCATCAAGTGTAATAAAGTTTAATTACAGATGTCATGTACACTGAACAGTAACATTTCGTTTTAGTGGAAACTTAACCGTTAATAATACCTTTTAAAATACTTAAGTAAAATTAAGTAAGTAACAGTGTCCCGCGGTTACACTCGCGTTAGTAATCCCCGTCCCGTAATACATCTTTCTTTTTTTGCTTGGCATAATAAATAACCTAAGACGTATTCTCAGACCTACCAAATAAACACAAAAAAAAACATAAAAATTGGTCAAGCCGTTTCGAAGGAGTTTGATAACAAACACTGTGTCGCGAGATTTTAATACATTAGATATATAGTAGTTACAATTTTGAAAAATATGGATGATAATAATTTATTTATAATGTAAAAGTAGTTAATGTAATTTTCTGTTTGTGTACATATATCTTATACACATCAATTTACAATAATTTATTATTATTTGTTTATGGAACGTTGCAATTTTCATCAAAATTGGTTTGGTCATTTTGGAGATATTGACAGTGAATTGTAGGATATGGAGGTGGATACTAATTATACCCAGTAAGTATTTATAATTTTGTATAGTTATTATCCAACTCCATTTATTCCACAATTCATTCTCCTTATATCATTGTATATTAGATATATATATACATACTACCATTCATAATGTACAAAATGTAGTCTAAAAATAAATGGACTAGTATTCAATAATACATTTCCATTCTCTATGGAAAAAACATACCTTGCATACTACCATACCGAAGCCAAATTGGTTAAATTTTATTTATTTGAAACCATTTAGCAAATGTGAATTCACACAATGCATAATTTAGTCGTTTATACAATTCAGACGATTAAGAATTTAAATACGTTTCGCATTTTTTGAGTAACGATACGGTATGAAATTAAAATACGAAACTTATAGAGGTATGTAAAATTTGTCAAATAAAATATTAAATAACAATTTTATTGGGACGGTTATTTCAAAACGAATTTCTTCAGTCCGATATTAACACATATTTTATGGCTGAAACTTTTTTCGAGAATCATAATTATTATAAGTGATCAATTTATTGGCACAGTTAAGATTTAATGCATTTTAAAGTTATTGCATTATTTTTATGAAGAGTTATTATGAATTAAAATTATAATACTTGGAATGATATACTCAATCACACCTCATAAAAGACTAAAAAATACGCTAACTTACGGTAGGACTGTATTTTTTTTTAAATGTCCTAATTTAAATAAATGTATTCGACCAATTACCATCTTATTTTCAATTAGAACTCCTAAAACTGTCCCCGTAATGAAGAAAAACGTAAAAATCTAATTTTAGTACGTTTTGAAGTTAAGTTTCCAATAAATAGTTAAGGCGCACATTTACATAGTTACATAAACTATAGAGCACTCTTCCCTCCCTAATGCTTCAGTAACAGCTGAAGTTCAGTTAAAAGCGAATGACATCGACATACCTTCGGTCCGACCGAGTGAACGAACCCGAGTACACCCGAGTACGCCAACAAGCTTGCGCTTGCGCCGGTCGAAAATAACCCGACGGAGGGCGCTCGCTCCCCTCTTCTTTTGTTCCTATTTTGAAATTCAAAAAATAGATTCGAAGGGTGTTTCGGGATGTGCGTGAGTCAGTGACGGACGGCGCGCTGGCGCGTGTGCAGTTTCTGCCGCGGAAATTCGATTTTTAAATTCCGGGATACCGTCTTTTTTTATAGTGTTGAGTGGCTGTGTTGCTAGATTTGATGTAGATGTGTGATGTGAATTGTGCTTTTGAATATTTTTGGAAATTTAAGTACTTGGTACGTATTGTTTTTTTATTTTAATTTAGTTATGCCACCACGTGTTGAAAAACATACCTAAATGGCAAAAAAGAATATCACCATTAAGTACAGTTGACCACGCTTTTAATTTGACAGCAATTATGATAGTCTTAATAATAAAGGTTGATTCTAATTCTTTGTTCACCACTGACATGCGGTCTGTACATAGTAAATTTAAGCAATACAAAATGTGAATGTAATGGGAGTTTCATATTTTTCATAATAGCTTAAGATACAATAATATACCTAAGTTCATCGTCGCATTTTTTTCCTACACTAATCTGGAATTAAATCGTATGTATAATAATATATTTTATACCTACATAGATAATTCTTCAGGGAAACTATACAGTAAACCAGTACCGAGAATTTATTTATATAGTTAAGTGACCCCATTTTTGTAAATATCGTAAAAACGCGTGATGTGGGTAAAACATCTGACATTATTTATTTTGCTACTAAAACTTTATGATACTAGCTGTCGTTCGCCACTTTGCCCGTGAAAATTATTTTCTTGGTTTTACTTCGATGTATTTTGCTTTCGGAACCCATAAGTAGCCATAAAATAAAACGCAGCGGCAGATCCACTACTTTATGTAGTTACTAGCTGTCCCCCGCGACTTTGTTCGCGTGTTTTAGTTTCAACGGTTTTTCATTTTTGCAACATTTTTCATTTATGCTCTGCTCCTATGGTCGTAGCGTGATGTTATATAGCCTATAGCCTTCCTTAATAAACGAACTATCCAATACTAAAAGAATTTTTCAATTCAAACCAGTAGTTCCTGAGATTAGCGCGTTTAAACAAACAAACTCTTCAGCTTTATAATATTAGTATAGATTAATTGAGACTTTCATCTAGTTACAATTTGGTGAAACCAGCATGGTGTTACTACAGAAAAAAAAACTGTTCTATTAAATACCTACAACAGTAAATTACTGTCACATCAAGATATCATTATCAAAAAAGGTATTTTTAATTTAAGGCCCAAGAGTCTAGAACATTTATCATCCCTGTATATTTTATAAATTTTAAACTATCCTAACAAAATTATTTGGCATCCTTGTAATATGAAATTATTAAAAGCGGCGCTTAACGAATTAATAAAGAGTAGTTACCGACCTCATTTATATGAATTGCTAGTGATGTGGTGCTGGGTACATGCGGGCATTGCGAATAATATAATATCTGCAATTTCTTCCGTACTTTTTAATTGGGTTATTTTCGCATGTGATTTGTTTGTTTGTGAAACAACCCGCGATACAAGGATTTAATTACTTTGTACGGGAGTCGGTTTTTTATAAAGAAGAGAGACTTTCCCTTTTGATATTGCTATACTGCTAGATATTTGTTTCGTAATAATTTTCCGTAATTTCATCATTACAAGACGTAAGAGGCTTCCGATTTCTAGAAAAATCTTTTAATGTTTATCTGGATAAAAAACTGCCTATCCAACCATAAGACTTTGCTTACAAATAAAACTTCCACAACTATATTTTTGGATTAGAGTATTAGCTAATGTTATAATGAGAAAACAAAAATAAATATTTAACATGCAAAACCTTGACAAATTAATTAAAATACCTAATATTACAATTTCTTACTCATGACCTTCCTAAAAAATCTGTAGATTAACCAAAACATCGAATGAGCAAAGATACTTTTTTAAATATCCGCAAATAAAATCCGAAAAACATTTTACCATCATCCGAAACAATACAACACTAGTGTAATGTTAATAATTCGTTCGGCGGCGGTAAAAGGGGCCAGCAGACGATCCAATGCGGTCGATAACATTTACGTATATTTCTGTACATTTTCAGTATACGTTAGTAAACTATTTAAATTGCTACAGACGGTTAAGTAAGCCATTGATTTGTATTGGGATTTGGCTGATGAGTTTAGGGACTTCCGAAGAACGAAAGATAAATAAATATCAGCTGTTTATTATACCTAGTTAATGATTGGGGAGTGCTGTAGAAGGTGCTTGTTGTAGTGTGTGAAATGTAGTACTTTGTAATAATTTATTTATAATACAACGTGTCGTTTTGCATTCTCGTCTTTCAAGGAGGTTACTATGCTAATGGTTCTCGACACGAACCAATAGTAAAATCAGTAGGAATATTGTTTTCTTTTTTAAAAAATTTTGGAAATCGTCATGTGTGGGACAAGCATTTTAAAACGCAGCCCCTGTGCTACCGCACTGTAAATGCTCTTGTACACACACAAATAAAGACACTGCCTATCGCATACGCAACGGAACGATTCTGTACTTTGAAAGTGGTGTATTCTGATATGGTGTATTGTGATAGTGAACGAACCATGCTAACTGAAACTTTTGAAACTATAAAAGCTACTTAAATTTTAAGATTTTTACTTACAAAAAATATCAAGAAATACTTATTAATCTAGATAATATACCATATACCTTATAACACATAGGTGCCTAATAAAATACATAACGTATTTAATATCAAACCCACAGATGAACGAATTACCAATTTCGACAGACAAAACACGTCAAAACCTGTTTGAAGTATTGACAGCTTTCAAATTATTTTGGCCTTTATTGAAACGTTTTAAAATAGCTACATTATTCAAATACGTACTAGTAATCTATCATAAATAGACGCGCCCCAGTAAATCCGTTATTTGTTTATATTCAAGACTAAAAGAGTGACGTCAGAGTTTGTATGCATAGAATAGTTTAAAATGTTCGCTCAAAAGAATCTAATTCGACGGGCCTGTTGGTCTAGTGGTTAGTGACCCTGACTGCTAAACCGGAGGTCGTGGGTTCGATTCCCACGCAGGACAAATCTTTGTGTGATGAGCACGATCATTTGTTCTGTGTCTGGGTGTAATTTATATAAAATATGTATTTGTTTAGAAATATATAAATAAGTATATCAGTTTGGGATAAGATAAAAAGATATATATTTTATTTTAAAGTATCTATCGTTTTTGACGTGACAACGTCTTATAAATTGGTTTGCCGGGTGACACTTCAAGAAACTGGGTAACGCTCCGCTCACGTTATGCGCTCACAATGAGAGCGAGTGAGAGGCACGCGTCCCTTCCACTCGGGCATGGTTAGCCCGCCTAAGAGCGAGAGAGACAGACATTGACATCGACAGTCGTTGTCACGTAAAACTTTCGCCCGTATACCGACTTTACAGGCAACCAACGATTTTTTTTCAACTTACTAATCTGAAAGATATTGAAAAAGTTCAGATATTGATTCAAGCTTCCGTTTCTATTATATACTTATGATATTCACGCAAAAATGACACTTCAAACAAATGTATACGATCTGGAAATTATGCTATATCTATTCAGTATAATATTTTTATAATTATGATTTAAAGAGTATTTTTCGTAAACCATATTTATTGGTTTCAATGATCGAAGAATTTGTATAGTATTTACAATATTTTACCTGCCTTTTGCGTATATAAAGCACACAAGTGATCGTATATACGTCTGAAATTAATTTCTCTTAAAATAAATTCTTCACTCCGTAAACGAAAATAAATGGCGAAATACCTGTTATAAGGTGAGCATGCTTTTAGCAAAGTGTCTAACGCTTTTCCACCATAAATTTCATGTACGCGAACAATCCTCTATCTTTGTACCATGCCCTTTGCTCAAACGGGAATTTATCATGTCTCAGTAATTTTGATAAACGACGCCGCTCAAAGACAAAGCAGATTCTGTTTCTTAGAATATATTAGGCAGGATGTGAATGTGGTGTTAAATTTTCATGGTAAACGTGATCTAACATGTTCTGACTTGTCGACAAAATGTGGAGGAAATGGATTTGTAAGAATTTGCTGAAGGATTGGTAATAAAACTGTTTTTTATAGACATATTTTATGAACAGTAAACAAAATCTTGTTAAATAGACGATAAGAAATGTCTCCAAGAATACGGGCCTTGCAATCCCAGCCAAAATTGTTAGAATATTTTCAGAAGATTAACAGCTAATGCACCTTATAAAGGATTTTTTTACCTGTTATGTATTGTACCTACACCTACATATATGACATACCTAATATGTGATTAATTATTTATGTTTAATAAACAGAAATTAATAAATCTAAGAATGTGCGTAAACATTTCCATGAAATAATTTTTCACAATCTTTTAAATATTTGATTCTGACGTCATGTTTACTAACTAACAAACCCACGCATGCAACGTTCTACGCCTACATAATACGTTGCTTTCGAAATAAACTTAATTGTTAGCTGTAGAGGGTTCCATTGAATAAAGCACGGATCCATTTATAAATTATTGTTCTCTTTTATAAACTAAAGCTGTTCTGCCCACGCGAGACCGTTCTATTTCGAGACACGTTAGAAATTTAATGAAACTTGTTATAGTTCCGCAGAAGCAATTAGATCACCTGGTGGGTGACAGAATTCAGGTAATGTCGAATTTCACGAATATCCTTTAAGTTTCTTTAAAGCATGCACGATCAGGTGGACACAGCTGAAACTATATTATCACTACGAGAGTGTCAGATGTTTTAGTAATCATTGTTCAATCACAAAGAATGCTAGACTGGCCATAATCACAACTTTATCGGACGGTATCTAATGCACGCTGTTTTTTTTTTATAATTTTTTAAATCCTGATAAAGTAACTTAACAATTCAATTCTGCACCAGTCATGGTGCCTAAATTAAAAACAACAACTCTTAAAATTAGTTAATATAGACTAAGAATTTTCTACAAGAGTTTCTTGTGGAAAATATTTGTATTTCTTAGACGAGATTGCATTTATCAGACAAAACTCTAGACTACAATTTTATTTGTTGTAAAGTCTCGTAATAGATAAATTAGAAGTAATCTAAAGAAACGACGAAGTTAAATCATTAGCTGAATTCGAAGCATTCCAACGAACAGAAAAGGTTAATGAACTGTAAAATGTTGATAATCTTGTTAATAAAACTAATGACAATCCGAACACAAGAATAAACACAACTGCTGAGATAATTAACACAGAATTCAAAGATGAAAATAAACTTGAAAATGAAATAGAATGTACTACAAACAACAAACACATAACAATCCAGTTACAATAATACTTCAATCAACGTCCAATTACAATAAAAAAAAAACTCGACGGAAGCCAAATTAAAAATGAATTCGTTTTCCATTAATATTATTACTCGCGTAGCATTTGTAAAATCAAACCAGTCATAAACTTAACAGGTGGAGTGGAATGCTGAATTTTTCAGTACAATGCCGTTCCTGCTGAAATCGTACAAAATACCGAAAATGTTGCCGATAAAAATTGTTTCCCGCGGAATTTTTGTTCATTACTGAACGATTGAGGTGCAAGTGGTGAGTGGTTGGAGATTGTGGTTATTCATTATTTAATACATATTTCAGGGTCAATTTAATGAGCTTAATCCGTCAAATGTATTCTAAGACTTATAATAATAAGTTTTAGTATGAAACCAGTTCACTTGCCTGTGCTTGCCAAACTTGCAGTTAGTCCACTACTGGTCTTTTTAAAGTTGCGCCTTAAAATTAGATTCTTACTTTCGGTTGTTACTATTACTGCAAATTTTAGAGACAAAATAATATGAATCAAGAAAAACAAAAATTGGAAAAAATATTGTGTCCCTTTTCTTCTAACTTAGGCCAAACAATTGCAATACGAGAAAATCGAGCCCACGAATAAGTTTGTTCCGTCGACACTAATTGGAAGGACAGATTCTGATAAATGATTACCATTTTAATTGTTTTTCAAGTTTTGATTGAAGATGGACCCGAGTTTGAGACATCAATCTTTGTAGGCGGAAATTGGTAGAAAATTCCAAATATCAATCTTATTATGTAACCTGAGTGACAAATTAAGTTCATCTTTGGTATTACTATCTTTTGTGAGAGTTAAATAGAAAACTTTCGTACCTTAGTCGAATTATTCCACTGTACTGTCTTTGAAATGTAATTTTTCAATTTGATCAACGTGATTATAATTTTGGATAATACCAATAATTATTTCAATTAGGCATAAAGTCGAATATGAGATCCTGAGTTTATGAAATATTTAAACAAAAAGTGTCAGAGGTTGGGTTTATCATCCTGGGCTTGCTTAGTTAAAACAAACTTTTCCGTTTAAGGTTTGATCCTAATATAGAATTTGAAATCCAAAATACATTGTTCATAAACATGTTTTAGCTTATAAATAATACTGACACAAATTGTTCAACAATCTGAAACACACCTTTTCTATCTATAGAGCTCCTTTTAGGTAAGCATTCCAAATATGAAGCCCGAAACTTTCTGTCACATAATAATTTCCATTTGCTAACGGTGAACCTCAACATAAATTTCCATGGATACCTTCTACCCAACGTGCAAATGGTGAGTTTTCTACATATTGTAAGACATTTAATGTAATAAGTGGGTCTACGTACGTTTCTTTTAAGTTCAAATTGGTTATGTAAAATAGTTTGATTTTACATAACGTCAAGTAATCGCTAATTCTTGCTTGGTTTCGTCGAAGCCTATTTATCTAAGAGATTTAAAAAATTACTCACATAAATCTTAATTTGTGGTTACGGTTAGAATACTCATAATAATAAAACAATTTGGATATTTGATTTGACTTTACATTCACCTTTTCATATATACTTAATAACCAGATTATAAACCATGATAAAATAATATTTAATAATTTAAAATGAGCAATAAGTACAGCGTTCTCTTATCACGTTTTTTACTCGATTAGAACAAAGACGTTCCGTTCCTTGGATTGTCAGCCGTATTCAATGTGCGCTCATTTCCATACTATTAAACCTCTATGGTAGGCATGTGCTATTGAGTCTCTAAAATTCGGCCTCGGCGAATTTTTTTGGCCGAATATTTTCCATGTAGGAATTTCTGGCAATACTGTAATAGTACATTTATAGTAAAAAAAAAATCTATTTGGAAGAATACTTTTAAGAAAATTTTACTTTGACCTTTTTAAAATAACCCTAAAAATATTTAGTACATTGTCATTCCAAAATACGACATTTTATCGTTTCAGTCGCGCAGTTAAGCACGGTACGCTAATTATTATAAATCTATTAAATACAAAAAACATTGCCCAATATTTAACATGATTCGTATTTACCATTTTTATTCACGTATATATAATCTCTTTAAATTGAATCGTTAATTAAACTTTCAAATTGTTGACTATTCTAATCCGAAACCAAAATAATGCAGAGACAATATGAAACCTCCTGACTCTAAAGTTGTGAACTCCTATTTCAATTCTGTCTGTTCGCATATAGAATGCTTGCGGCTCCGTCCATGTCTGTATGAAAAGTTCTTAGTTCTGGACACATTTTCCAACTATGCACTAAATTTCATCGAAAGTTGGTGGCTTTTATAATGTTACTCTGTGACTAAGATCTAAATATTACAAAATATGTACCTATCATACCTACATGTTATGACTGTAACGGTAACACGAATTTTGATGATACTTTACTACGATTTCTTATTTATTTCTATTTCGTATGTCGTATTTTACAATTATCTAAACATTTTGCTCTTTACTCTGTGACGCATATTTTAAAATATCATTTTTAAACATTGTGAATATATACCTTTTTTTTTAAAGGAGTAACCTATGGAGTTTCTTGCCGGTTCTTGTCAATAAGTGTGACATTTTGGAACCACGCAACTAGTCAATTAAAGTTTTTAAAGTGCCTGAAAAGGCCTACTTGACATAAAAATATTTTGAGTCATCGATTCTAGTATATTATTGACGGTCAGTCCAGACAAATTAATCAGAAAAATTATGTTCAAAAGACGCAAATTGACTTAGATACGATCGTTATTTTCCTAATGTTGTAATGGAATAGTATTACTATATTTTATTTTAATCAAGATGGTATTTGAGATACATAATATTATTAACTGAAGTGTACAGATAATTTACATATTAATTAAAAATCAAATCGCATTTTGTAATCATTATATTAATGAAAAAGAAAGTATAATTTTTTACTGCCGAAACGTAAAACCAGCTGAAACTACGTGTAAGGCCGAAATCCAAAACGTCGACGTCTCTATTAGCCTTTATTTCAAATCTTCTATGTGAAATGAGTTCTCCGTGCGACCAAAATGGAATTCACCCTTATCATCCCGTTCTCTTTTGTTTAGTTTTCATACGAGTACAATACACAAAAGCGAAATTATATTTACCATAAATAAGAACATGTTATAAAAAATCCAGTTCCTTTTATGGCTGTAGTGTTTTACGTTTTCAAAAATCTTTACGGTACATACTGACTTAGTGGTTTTAAACATAGAGCCATGAGCTACTCGACATTTATTGAACGGTCACCGAATGAAATCATTAAAAAAAAATAAACTCTGCATCTATAACCTACAGAGCATTTTAAGGTATTCAATAAATTGCAATAAAACAGCCCATTTTAAACATTACTGATTGAGGTATTGTGGGCGTGCAAATAGTACTCTTCTCTTCTCACAATACCGTATGCATCCTCTATAC
This sequence comes from Diachrysia chrysitis, assembly GCA_932294365.1. Classification (NCBI taxonomy): domain Eukaryota; kingdom Metazoa; phylum Arthropoda; class Insecta; order Lepidoptera; family Noctuidae; genus Diachrysia; species Diachrysia chrysitis. The sequence continues at coordinate 2,322,552 of OW028651.1, read as the reverse complement.
CTTTTATTAATGAGACTGTAGAGGAAAATACGTTACACAGAAATTGATTAAACCAAACATCATTATAAAACCGATTCTGCTTCGTGCAATTAATGCTACCTACGTCACATGTAGGTATGAGGCGTAAATTAAAACTTACTCCATCACACTTTCACAAACACCAACCATATTATTTTATGGTAAAAAAACACGTCCGTATTTTAATATTTCACGCCTGTCACTGCTTGTCCAATAGAGTTCCGGCCCACGCCACTTCGTATCCACAGATTAACCGTGGAGGTCAAATGGCATTCCTCAGGGACCCACTGGGGCCACTGACTGAAAAAACAAATGCCAAAACTTTTTTAACTTGCCTTTTTTCCCAGTTGCGCACGCTTCACGTAAAACTACTAAAATAAACCGCATTTTAACGACTCTCTGTGAAATAGAGCTGATGGTTTTTTATCTTTTCTTTTTTTTTTTTGAATTACGGTACAGGTTTTGTAGCTCGAGTTTTCGGTCCAATTTTTGATTACTCGACTGTGGGGAGAACGGTTTTTTCCAATAGAACGAATATATTTTCAACGGATGTATCGCTTGAAATCTCGTGCTGGGTAAGCTATAGTTCAGCACGAGATGTGTGAAGTGTAAAAAAATATTTCGCAGTTTTAATCTGGTTATTTTACTTGCTCATGTCAGGAGCAGAAATTCTACCAGTTTGATACTAAATAACCAAATACGGCCGTTGCTTGTCCATTTTGTTTGTATGATAGCTAAAACCAATATATGTGAAAAACACAGTTGATCAAAGATTTAGACATCAGTTAAATTAAAGATATATTTAGATAAATTTTATTAAACACACTGTTTCCAAAACTAAGACGTTAATTCGAAGCCCTACTAGATAGATAAAGTATTTACAAAATTTTACAATTTGAAAATTTTATAAGATAATGAAAAATAAAATTTTCCATAATTAACGGGCGGGGTTGACGCAAATTCATACATACTAATAGGTATTTCAAAACAGTTCCAAAGGTTATTTTCCAGCAAATGCTAATTATTTATATATTTTTATACGTTTTATTAAGATTACCAAATCACGACGAAACTAATTACATTTGTTAATTGGAAGGAGTAATAAAGTGACTGTTTACATATTTATGAAATAAACATTGATTAAATATTATACAAAAAATAATAATAATCAAAACAAGTGAATTTCACAGAACAAGTAAAAACACGTTCTTTTTCACCCTGTCCTTGAACTTGCAAGGAAAATTTTCTCATCAGATTCCATATTAGCTTTTATTAGGGTTCTTTAACGAAACTATAAAAACTCAAGAGTTTACCAATAAGTCTGAATAAAATTTTATTTTTAGAGGAACGTAAATATTGAATTATGTTTAGGATTTATGGAGCGAGATATTATTTAGCGTTATATTCATAACCTCTTTTCGCATCTCCATGCTCAACGGCCCTTTGTTTTACTGTAGTAGACAGTAAAATATAATTTACAACTAATACGTACAATGAATCAGTCAATAGTTGGGCAAAAATGAAACTAGGCTACGGAACTCAATCCAATAATCCCCCACGCTATTTAAATAACACTGTGAAAAAATCGAGTTAAAATTCGGCGTGCTGATTCCATATGAAATTTACAGACCTTTTTTTTAATTCCGTCGACCCGACGAAGTGATACGTTCGGATCAACCCACACTTGCCATACCGGTGCTGATAAATTAAATTTTGTTGCGAACTGACGGCTAGAGTGATAAACGAAATAACACAGCTACGGGAGATACTGTTGGAAAACTCACTGGACTTTGGTCGGTTTTTGTTCGAAAAATATCTTTGCAATTGTTCGTTTTGCTGATAGTGGTTTAATGGAGTGGCAATTGGTTGGATTTTGGTCGGTTTCGTCGTTGCTTTTGGTTCGCGAACAAACGGTTCTACATTTTAGGATTTCGATGTTCTTTGCAAGCGCCACCTTTATAAACACAATCTCAAAAAGCATAGCAAAATTTTAGGTATCTGCTAAACAAAGTATTTGCGCAAACTTATACATACCTTCGTTTGTTTTTCTGTTTTGATGAGAGCCTATCAAGGTTTTATTGGCAGGCTTAAATCTGGTGGCTTAAAGCAGGGAGTGCGCGAGCGATCCCACGTTCCGGTAAAGGCAGACAAGGGACCGGGGTGTTTTTAGTCGGTGAAAGTCCGACATATCCCCACGTCGTGCCCTCGGCGTGGGTCGAAGTCATTAGCTTTACAACCCGAAAAAAAAAAAAAAAAAAAAAAAAAAAGGCTTAAATCTGGTAGACTAAAATTTGCAACGCCTGGTGCCCATTACTTTAAAGTAGATCCATTTAAGAAAAGACCTCATAGTTGACTTGGTTTACAGATAATGTTTATGCCATATACAAGCTAGTAAGATAATAGTCAAATGAATCTAACCCTGAACTTCAACTAAATATGTTTGTTTCTCTTTGTCTAAAATTTTAATAAATGGAGTTTAAACGTAAGTGGTTTTTGTAATTGTAAGTACTACTACTACCATCGCAATTCTTGTAGTAATATCCCGTTTATTATTTATACTTGTATTTACTTTTCTTTAGCCGCGAAACTATCCTTTTGTGTCCTAGCTGGGACCGAGTCATGACAAACGATCGTAAGGTGTAAGTTTTACCAGGTCGCTGTCACCGTAAAATAATAAATTGTAGCGAACAGAATCCTGATAAAGCAGTATCTATGCGGAAAAATTGCTTTAAGTATATTTCATACTGGTTTTCTGATTCCTTTCTCAGTTAAAGGAAAATTTTTGTGATCCGAGATATGAATATTTTATGAATTTCTCTAAGATTTAAAGTAAAAATTCATGTTTTCTTAAACGAATTATACAAAAAATCAGTCTTCAATATTAAGTAAATATAAAACAAGATTTCACATTCATTTTTTGTTGGAGATTTTTTTGTGAGTTTAGGCATTAGTTACCCCGGAGACTGCCATAAATGATGTCGCCATAATTATATCAGCCTAGATTTATCCACCGCTGAAAATCCTAGAGACCCCTTAAAATAAACACCAATAATGACATCCCAACCGTTACCCGACATACTAGTCTTATCACTTGTCCAATGTTACATGTATGCCTGAATTGTTGTATCGCAAAACCAATCACCCTTATTTCAAAACTATTTGTGTTTTGTTTCTGGTAAATAAACCTCCTTGTTAATTTTGTGTTCACAAGCTTAAGGTATTCGTTTTGCTTCCCGGGTCGAACAAAGTGTTTGGAAATTCTCATTAGCAGAGAGTCCCAAGGGTTTTCAGTTCCGGAATAAATTTTAGAAGGCCGATAAATATGAATATGCTGGCATTATATTTAGTTAAGATTTTTTTTCTCTGTTTTATACAAGTCTGTGATTATCTCTTCTCATACCAAGAGATACTTTAATATTTTTTTGAATTGGAGGGTAAGGGCCTCTTTCAATGGTATGGCAAAAACAGACAACATTGATCACCAGACTTCATACAGCGGAGAATATTTATTTACATTTTTAATAAATGTTAGGTATAATCTACCTTCAACCCATTGTTTCCACCTAAAAGCATAATATTTATTTTCAGTACCGTCGCGTGAATTAACACAATTCCCAGCTTATCGGCATCATCAGTAACATTTGGTACATTTCTACTTTGATACGTGCCCATTCGTAAAACGGAGGCTTTAATTAAGCCTTTATTGCCCCGAAATCGATTGCTATCATTTGCATATGAATGCTGTTTTTTGTTTACGTGAAAATTCGAATCTAATTATTTTGTTTCCATCTGTTTTGTGAGGTTTTGGTCTGTTATTCAATATTTTTGGAACTGTTGTAAATACATAGTAAATTAACTGGGAAGTTTTTGGTTGGTTTAACGCGATATTCCGCGTCATAGGGGCTGAAAGGGTATGTTTCATTTGAATTACAATTTATTTATTCGAATTTACATAAACTGTTAATTATGTTAGCTCAGTCCATAAGCTTTTGAGCAAAATTTATATGCATTTTTTATTTGGTCGACACGATAATTATACCTGTCTATTAATTATCATAATAAAAACACGTGTAGCAAAAACCGTGTACCTCTATTTTACAAAATTACGCAGGCAGTAGATTTTTTTTATTACATAACTTTATTCTGTTATTATTAAACAAATGTTAAATACGTTGGATTTATAAAAATAACATTAGCAACAATGCCATGCATGCCATGCGTGTGACACACATAGGTACATTATTATTTACAATCACAGTATTTTCTTTTACCACTACCACCCGAACCATCAAGTATTATCAGTAATGTTGAATGTGTGTAACTTAAAATGTTATAAAATCATGTTCGATTCGACCACTACTGCTACTAGATTTATTCTGGTAGATACAAGTAAAAAAACTCATGGAAAAATACTTGAAAAAAAAATTATCTCGAATCTAACCTGTCATTGATGCTGTCATAATTATAATTGTGTCCACAATCTTACCATTGAATTCCTTCTTTATCACTATACGGTTTTTAACAAAGGTTACATATTTTCTCAAAACTAAGCAAAGGTCGCTAAGTCTAAAGTCTTTCATTATCCCCTGTCTACCCAGGTCAAAAAAGAAAATAAGCAATTCAAATTCCTACGACATTGCAATTGAAAACCAAAAACAACAAAAACGCAATCCTAAAAAACGTTCCTTATTCTCCAACATTTACTCGCCCACAAATCGCAGGGGACAATTGAAACATAGCAGTTAAAATAACAAGAAACATTAATACATAGCACGGTACCAATGTGTCTCCAGTGCCACATTCGAGGTCTCTCAAGCGAAAACCAATAACGTAAATATGTTGACTGTATCTTCTAAGGGTAGAAATATAATTTCTGTAGTCTGTTACTCGTAGGTGAGGTTTTGTGTACTGTATTTAAGTTTAATACTTTTGCATGTTTTAATAAATTAAGTTATATTTACTACTATATTATATTACTAGTGGTTTTGGGCACATCATTGAATTTTTCAAAGTATTAAAAGTCGCCGCGCCTTTCCTTATCTGACCAGGTACTCGTAGGGACGGTCGAAATAAGGTTACCAAAATTAAATATGATACAATTGAGGGGCTCGTTGCTAAGTGTAAGGTAGGAAACTACGGTACCGATACTAAAGGTTAAGCCGCGCTCCCTGCAGTTGGTCCGTGGATGGGTGTCCATTTATAAACATACCAAGTCCCTCTCCGTGCCTCGGAAAGAACGTTAAGCCGGTAGTCCCGTCTGTCATACTTTGACAGTCGTTATGTCATTACAATTCTGACATCCAGTCTTACCACGGGCTAATGTGTTGCCCAGTAAAATGAGATGTGGAGGTCAGATAGACAGTCGCTCTATGTAAAGTACGGTATTCAGCTGTATTTGGTAAGACTGGAATTCGACCCCAACATAGCTTGGGAAAATGCCAAGCAGAAGAAATTAATAGTTAACAATCCACTTTTTCAGTTTCGAATCGAAACAAGATGAGACTAGCACAAGACTGAAGAGAAGGCACGTAAAAGGAGCGGCATATGCCCAGCAATGGGATAATAAAGGCTGTGTATGATAATGATGATGAATCCACAATATCTGTCAAAAGTTAATGTTTGCCTACTTGGTTTCTGGTAGGAGAAACGAGAAGCAGTCCGATATTGCAGTGATTATGCAAAACGATCAATACATGTTTCTTTTAAACAAATATGGTTTGCGCTAAACAATTGACCTGAAAGTCTAAAAAAACCTAATTACGAACTAGAACAATTCGTCTCATTAGTGACAATTTTAATTAATAAATGTCACGTTATGACTATGCGTTCGTTTGTACTACATATTTGGCAAAATAACTAAATGAAATTAGCCATGACCTAGAATAACTTTGTTTGTAGAACATATTAACAGTACCTACCTTTACTTATAACATATGTTTTGTGGACTGATATGTAAATAATTTAAAAATAAAAATAAAACTTTATTCTCAGTCAGGGCGTCATAGAATCACAATTTTTCAATTCACTATTCAAGACACAGTGAGCTCATATTGCGTAGGTCGGAATACAAATAATTAATTAAAATATGAAGGTAGAACGAGCAACATCACCTGTCAAGACGAATACCACCTCAGTCTGCCCGTGACCATGACACCTGCAAAGGCGTCGAAACGTCGGGAACAAAAATCTAAAATAAACCGCGATAGAATCCGTTTAAACTAGTTTTATTTCAATGTCTAATATTCGCGTAAACCTCAGAAAGCAATATCATTATCTATTTCAAATTAATATAAAATATATAAAAATAGCCTTCGATATCTTGCCTAGTCTTAAATGAATTTTAATTCTAATACAATGCCAATGCAAAATTGTTATTCATTTAGCGGGCACAAAAATAAACAGTAGGTACAACAAAAAGTACTGTCAATGTTTAGATTCCAGTTAGGTCAGGCAATTGACAGTATTATTTATTTTTTCAAGAAAACTGAATCACGTATCCACTAAACTAATATCAAGTTTTGGAATTAAAAGTAATTGAAGAGTAAGGTAACAGGTAATATGTTTACATAATAATTTGAACATGTTTTGCTTTAAATAGGTTTCCATTTCGTTTTTTAGATGTCTACCGGATGACAGAACTTGGTACTGTTACTATTCCCTACCTATTCAAAATATTATCCTGATACACAGAGTACTACGCTTAACCAGAACAAGTTAATGCAACACAAAACAGTTCCCCAAACATCGTTAGGTGTGAAGTTCCTAAACATTTCGTTGTTGCCGCTAATATACGCCGGTGGTCTGTCCGTTGGAACTATAAATTCCCATTAGTATGAACTAAACTGTTTGTAAATCAACTACGTTCTTAACGGACTTGTGTCGAAGTGTCGTTAATTATGGTGAAGGTTTTGTTATTGGTTTTCAGTTTGATTCTTTGGCCATTACAAAAGGAAATAGAATTTATATTAGTGAGCATGTTTGCATTAAAGAGTAGCTGGTTACTGCTACCTAAACAGATTTGTCGATATGTTTAATATTTTTACGGTTCCATACACAAAGGGAGCCAAAGGGACCTTAGGCTTACTAAGTCTCTGCTGTCCGTCCGTCTGTCCATCCGTCTGTCCGTCAACAGGCTGTATTATCATGACCGTAATAGCTAGAGAGTTGAAATTTTCACAGACTGTATTTCTGATGCCGCTTAAACAAAAAATATTAAAATAAATTTAGAAGTGGTTCCATAAAATGAAACGGATTCTTCACGCGCGAGTCCGACTCGCACTTTTTTACAGATGTCTTTTAGTCAACGTTAGAATGCCTAGAAGACGTGTAATTTTTTACACACTTTTGAATAAGACAACATTTGATTAACATTAAATAACTTATATTATAGTTATTTAGTCTAACAGAGGATACTTTTTGCAAATAAATTGAATTAAACATCTCTGATTTGTTGAGAAAACTGTGTTGCTTTCAAAATTATGCAAGATTGAAGTCACCAAAACAAAACAGAATAGAAAATCCGAGATAAAAGCAAAGTTTTATTAAAAACAAACTTATATTGTTTAAGTACATAAATAAATCGCCCGTTAAAGCTAAACATAGCTTATAAATCAACATCGAGTGTTTACAAACTGTGGCACTATTAGTGCCAAACTAGTGTAAACAACGTGGAAGAAAACGATAAAATTCTAGTGTTAGTGCCTCAAGTTTATCTGTTCTTTAAAGTTGTTGTGTAGTGGCCCGTAAAGTGCCAAGTAAGAACGAGAATTTAGGTATTGAAGTGCTCTTTTTAAATTTACTGCACTTTTCTTCTACGAAGTTATCCTTTTTTTGAACGAGTCCCTCTCTAGCGGATAATTCTAGAATTGGAATAAGTGAGGGATGTAGACGGGTTTCAATTGTGCTAACGCTCTTCAAATATAAAACAAAGTCGGATTAGTTACACTATATGACTCAAGAACGGATAGACCGATATTCACGATCTTTGATTTGTGGATTCGTCTCCACCCTGAATAGCAGAATAACTATAAAAACATCGGAAAATTCAGAAACAAAAATTGATTTCTAACGGGAAAAGAGTCTACTTAAGCGGGTGAAACCATGGGGCACAGCTACGTAGGTAAAGTTAGAGCGTAGATTCCAGTTCGAACATGATTAAAGAACTAGTTTGACGGGCCTGTTGGTCTAGTGGTTAGTGACCCTGACTGCTAAACCGGAGGTCGTGGGTTCGATTCCCACCCAGGACAAATCTTTGTGTGATGAGCACGATCATTTGTTCTGTGTCTGGGTGTAATTTATCTATAATATGTATATATTTAAAATATATAAGTATGTTTATCAGTTGTCCGGTTGCCATAGCACAGGCTCTGCCTAGTTTGGGATCGGATGACCGTGTGTGAGATGTCCCAAGATATTATTATTATTATATTATTACTAGTTCCGGAATTAGACGGTAGTGTTTGAAAATGCACGTGACTGATAACTTTGACATATTTATTATTAAAAACCGAAAAATAATGTAGATATAATCACATATTGAAAATTAAAAACTTATTATTTAACGGAAAGACATACTTACATTCGTTTTCAACCAAAACAGAATCCAGGAAAACAAAACATTAATTACTTCGTTCCAAACAAAATAAAAATAATTTACTTCACTTAGATCTAAATTGAAGAAAGCCCACCAATTATCAATTACACTTATCAAAACAAAACGAACCTCTTATAATACGACTTTTCAAACAAAGAATAAATGGTATTCTAAATCTGAGGTCACGTCAGTGACATTTACTAATTGTTTTTTTTTCAAATTATACGTCCATTCTGTTATTTTTCTATAATAGAGTGCGTGTCACACTGTAATGTATCAAAGTTAATTGAAATAAATAGAAAATTACCTGGACTTGACTTCTGGTCAGCAAAAGCGGCTTATGTCCTTTTTTTAGGTTGCAAGCTTACTCCATACTCAGTTTCATCCAAATCGGTTCAGTTGTTTAAAGAGTAACAGGCAGACAGACAGAAAGGCATCCAGACAGAGTTACTTTCGTATTTATAATATTAGTACCTATAGATGAGTGAACGTACTCTGTCTGTCCCACTGCTGGATATAGGCTCTCCTAAATACCGTCATAACCCTCGGTTTCCCGACTTCTGCATCCAGTACGACCCAGCTACCTTTTTCAGGTCGTAGATCCATCAGGCGTTTGAAGATTATTCCGTATTTCGTTTTATCATGATTCAATTCCTCTCTGCTATTTCAAGTCACTTTGTAGTGACAGTGAAAGACAACTTCGATGACAATAATACTCATCTTCATATTTTTTTTAATTCTTCTTGGTCTTGATTGAACTTTTCAATGGCAACAGTACTTTATGTAGCATAGACCTTTGAAATACTGTCTCGTAAGGCGTATGGAGAAATGGACGACAGTTTTTTCTAAGTACACTCACCAATACGGAACTTGACAAAGATTGTTACATCCTCAAATTTTCTCTTGCACTTACCGTTACATTACTTATGTAAATGTGTAAATAACTCTCTGTCACTCAACCCCTGAACTCAACTCAACCTCTTAACGCACGTACAACATTGTGATTGCGGTTATAGATCCCCAGCATCCTCGATCAATAATTCATTCAAAAACTTTACATCTTCAATATTTATCTGTAGCCATCCTATTTACATATTTATCTGATCGTCGACAAAAAACGGTGCGGTGCCTAAAAACCGAGAGATATGTTGCCATTTACATATTTATATCAAAATATGTTTTCAATTTTCCTTGTTGCTACCATTTATTTTCTTTTCGTTTTTATATTCGTTGGTTGTGACAGTACTGAATGGTAGAATAGGAAAGTTTTATTTTTTTCTAACAGATAGACATGTTTTGTTTTGATTATTTTTTTATATCAATAATGTCAAGTACTCATGTGTTTTATTTAGATAATCACATACAGTACTGTCTTAGTACTTCAGACAGATAAATAGGCTGTCTGAGTATCTTTAAATATTTGTCAGTAATATTACTTCAATTTGATTGGTTTATGTGTTGCAATATTTTGTAGATTCTAATAAAAAATGTTATTTTTAGATTCTTACCTAATTTAAGCTTAAATGACTGGACTAATAATAATAATTACATTATGTTTTCCTCACAAAAATACTTAGATACATAGATAAAGCTTATTGCTATTAAAAACTGAAAACTGACGTAGGTTAAACACTGCAGATCACCAGGTCTCTACCCCACAGAATTTCACACAATTACATACAAGTTTAATTTTTACATTAGTATCTAAGTGTAGCGTATTATTTATTTTAGCATCGTCAATTAAAATACTCAAATTCAGTAGGTAGGCCGGATATTTTCTTTTCCTCTAAAAATACTGAAAGGCAAGAAAATATTTCTACCAAGACTAGCGCCAAAAATATTCTAAACTGTATTCTGTAACCGTGATCTTTTTATGTCACTTTTGCACGTAACTAAATATTTCACGCCTAATTTACCTCGTATACATTTTCCCTAAATTTCGCGCATAAAAAAGAATTGAATCAATAGTTGCAAAATGCCCTCGTTTCGTCGTTTTTTATATACAAGGATGTATCATGTTGCTTTACTATGGTCGTAAGGTATTACGCGAACGCATGCCCTGGGGGCAAACCGGTATCCTGATCAAATATCAGCATTGCTTGTGACTTGTTATTATTTCATTTTTTAACGAACTCCAAAATGGGTTACTCTATTATGTTTTTTTTTTTTATGATTACCTATTTCATTATTCGTTCGGTTTTCGCAAATAATTTTTTAGTTTTTTCTAGGTAGTAGGCATTGTTATTGAATAAGGTCTAAAGAGTAGATAATAACAAGGTACACAACTCTCTCTCAAAAATATTAGTGTTATATACCTAAACACACAAAATTGCCGTACTTTACAGATTGTTTAAATTTTCTAATAAAATTAGAATCATTGACAACGAAATCTAAGTACATATAGAATTAGAATGTTTGTCTAATTCTCAATATCCATAAGTATTATTAAAGTACTTAATTGAATTTTAAACCTGTCAGACTTCAGCACTATCTAACCGATTAATATACAAAATTGGCTGCTTTTAATCATATTCATGTAGAACCAAACACCGCAAGCAAACAAAAGAACGAAGCAGACCGATTAACAAAACATGAAACCCAACAATGCAATAAGTAAAAGTTTGTTCAGTTGATTTGCGAAAACGATATTACTCGGGAAAATAAGTTTCCTCAAGTGGAAAAATGCTGGCAATGGGTGGAGTTTTGTACGTTCTTAATTGTACGTTGTTAGAACATTTGTGGCTGGCTTCCTCCTGTATTTGATTACGGAAAACGTGTAGGCGACTCTCGACAATTGAATCGAGGAAAAATTCGTGGATTAACTTTAGAGGTACTTATCGATTAGATTCAGTTGTGGTAACCAAGTGTGTATTGGCAGATCCTATTGTGGTTTAGATTCCAGAGAAAGACGATAATATTTCCTAACAGAGCAGCTCATTTCAAAGAACTTTGTATATTTTTGATGCGTTAGATTCTATATTGTTGGTCTAACAAAAACCTACCTTTATAACTTGGAGGCACTATTCAGGAACAATGACGACAATCTTCGCAAAGTCCCAAAATCCTCTCAAGTATTTCACGGAAAAGGTACTTTAATATCACTAGCATAACTTCAGACCAAAATTCTTACTTAAATCTGTGCAGGAATGTATAATAGGTGCGCTAAACTGCTAAAGTTGGTCCGCACGGAGACATAACGTCCTTGCTGTGGCAGAAAGCAGGTCCCTGATTTACTAGTTAATAAAACCTGCAGAGGTCATAGTTTTACTTTAGTTTGTGCGCATTAAAGTAGATAAAGTTGATTTAGGAATGCCCTTGCTGTTCAAAGATCTTTTTTATTAAATTTGGGTTATTTAAGCAGTTACCCGACTGAAGAGTTCATCTGAATTTCTCGACTCTTATTTCTAATGAAGATTTTTTTTTTTTTCAAATTCCCACGAAATGAGAAATGAATTGGGAACTATCTGTGAAAATATTAGCCCTACAGAAGCTTATTTTAAAAATATTTTTAATCGTAATCAAATAATACTTAATAAAGACCACATTCCATAACAATAAAAAAAAACGATAGAAGTCTAGTCAGCAAAAAAGGACCATAAAACTAACAGCCTGCTTATAAATCTTCCTGAAAATAGCGTCTACAACTAATAATATCTAACAACGCAAGAATCCCACACACCTAATAAATCTCTTATAATTAATATCCTGTTACCACTGTAAATAATGGCTGGATAAGATGTACCTAACCGTTTGTAGCTATTTTTTGCCTCTCCCCATAGGAATGAGGCGAAATGATATTGCGTCTGCACGCAAGGCAGCAAAAAATGTGGACGCAAGTTTATGGTTTGGTATATGATTATATGATTTGATATAACCGAATAGAATATGCAATTACCGAAAATTTATAACTGGAATTAAGTCATTTATGTATGTCAGCGAAAATGTGGCACTGCAGTGTGGTTCCCTAAAAAATGAAGGCCACGTGAAAGATCCCGGTGGAGATGGAGGGAGCAACTGGACGGTTTTAACAAGGAGTACCTTTTATAAAACAATGATGATCGAAAAAATAATGGAAAGAATAAAGGAAGGCCTTTGCCTTGCAGTGGGACAGTTTGGATTCAAATAATAAAAACAATAATAATGAATTTCACGAAAACTATGTTTTCAAATAGTTGAACTTGTGAATCGGTTCAGTCGGTTTAAAAGCAAGTCACTAAAGAAAGTATTTTGAAAAAAAAAAACTCTCTGAAAACTGTATTTTCTATATTCTTTTGAATTACGAGTTGTTTAATTTCTAAAGGTTTATCCGGTACAGTTCACTGCCTATCCACTATAAGACAAACTTTGAAATGTTGAAATCTATTGATTTACATATCCGCGTAACAGGAGTTCTCGTAAAACTCTCAAGGTATCTCGTAAAACACGAGCATGTATCTCATTTACGGGCACTTGAGCGTCATAACAAACGGCTCGTATTACACCGTATAGTAAAAAAACAAGAAAATAAATTTGTCTTTTGAGGGGTCTTCCTTCTGTAGTTTTAGAGGTTATATCTCGTAACATTTTTGTGTAAACTTGTCTAGGTACTGAAGCTATTTTCTGCCTTCATTTTTTTAACTATTTTTGGGGTAATGTTTTACTCACTTAGCTTTCCACAAAAAAAAAATATCAAAACGAAAATTTGGAAAAAATATTTTTCCTACTGTCACATGATTTGGTTGTGTTAGTGAACCAATCAAATACCTAGAAAATGTATGGCAGAATATTGAAACGTCAATGAGTTTTAAGTCACCGTTAGGTATCATGCTGTCTCTGTCACTTCAAGGTATAAAGCGACAGTTAGACATTTAAGAATGTCTTCAAGTTGAGTTAGGTTTCAGTAATCGGAGGTAAAAGCTATTTTTTTTTATAGAAATGGTGAACTAAACTTACTACCACTGCCTTCTGTGTTATTAGTTCTGATTCTCTGACAAAAAGAAAATCCGTTTCCTTTATTGAATTTCGACCAATTAAACCTGATATCCAGTGTCAATGAACCACATTACACGTTGGTGCTAGCTGCAGAGAATGTTAACATCGTAAAATCAGTGAAATCCGAACAGAGAGCGAACTGTTATGCTACCACGTGTGAATAATAATGAGGAGCTCATATAGGATATTGTACTAAGTATTTACACTCAAGTTCTCTGTGGCACATGCAAAACATGACTAAAAAGTAAATACTTTTTGGAGAGGTTTCAACGATATCACTCAACTTAACATAAGTAAATTCTATAAGTCAATAAAATTGAAAACTAAGGAAAGGGATCTCTCTCTCGAAGGATTTATTGGAAATAGAAAGATGAGAATGAATATTTTTATAAATCATCAATTGTCCATAGTAGGTACCAATGTATTTTTAAACAGGGTACAATTTTTGCGTATGACTGCTCTTGGCCATCCAAAAAGTCCAAACCAAAAATAACCAGCGAGACGATTAAAAAAATAAATAAATGAAAACGCTAACAAAGCCTTTTACAGCAGTTATTACATGTGGAAATTAAACTGTTTTAAGCAAAAAAGTTTTAAGTATGTGACGAAAAGATCATGGAAAATTAGACTCTACTCACTCAGTTTTAAATATCAGATTAAATTAAATTCATGTAAGCATTCCATATTGAATCAACGTCCTACATTCACGGACCGTCCAGACAATTTTGCATAATCCACATTACACTGCAACAAACACCAACAAAAAACAAAACACACAACATTGTAGGGGAATATGATAAAAAAATATTATACGCCAACTTGGCAACCAGACAGAGTTTTTTGCGAGGCAATTGACACGAATCGCGAAAGTGGAATACGCGGCCGAGCGTGGGTGAACCACCACAACACAAAGTTAAAAATACAATTATCCATCTATTACGATAGACAGACGTGAAGATTTTGTGTTCAACGAATAATCCAGTAATTGTTTCAAATTTGTTCATATTTTTGATCTCGTAAAGCTTTGATTTAGAGAATTGAGATGGATTTGGCAAGACGTTTTGATATGTTATTAATAAATGATATAGGTAATGCTAACAAATAAATAAGAAAAAATATAGAACGATATGACTAAACGGCGTGTAATGTAATAAATAGAACAATTTAAAAACATCGAGAATGAACTCACAAAATGTAAAGAATGAATAATTTTCAATTATCCTTGACACATTTTCTGGATCGTAACATGTAACAAAAATGTGCTAAGAATCGTCTATGCAATGTATATTAAACACACACGTTGTGATAAAAATAATCAAAAATAAAATACTACTTAGTTCAGATTTTAATATTTGTCGCTAACGTTGTGGTTAGTATTGAAACACATTTTTATTAAATCTGTACCAATATCAATCTTAATAAAAATGGTCAATTTAGTTTGTATTTATTTTGGTACGAAAATATTACGGATCTTTCTAGATATAATTCGCTGAGAGTGCGTCTAATTACAACATATTTTAGGGCATCAATATCACTCTTATTTACAAGTACTGAACTGTTATCACTAGATTTTATACAAACAACACTACCTGATCTCATTTGAAAAAACTCAACCCCAACCATTTCCATATGAACCGAGTTCTGCCTTTATTTTACAAACGCCGACGCAATCCGGGCTCCCGTCAAACGATGTTATGCAACAAACGGGAGATACCAGATAAAGAAATCGATTTCCACCGAGACTACATCCAGGGTACAAATAGGGTCCATCAGAACCTTTCCTGCATACAAACTGTTGGATTTGAACCTCCTTGGCTGTTCGATGAGGTAATGACCTCTGATTGTGTGTTTGTTTTTTTGTGTTTCTGGAATATGCTGCGTTTGTATTTTGTGATCTGTTTAAAAGTTGCTTAGTTTTGGAAGAAATTATTAGTCATTTAGTATCATCATCTTCATTGGTATTTAAAACGAAAATTGCGGTAGCATGTTGTTTAAAAAAAATATAATAAGATTTTGAATAATTCCCCTCAATGGCTTAGAGGACTTATTATTATTTAAATAAATTGATTTACCTGTTTTATGATTTTATTTTATTTAGCAATATTAACCGTTTACTCGCGCACATTCTTGGGATCGCTCAACTAGATTCAGACTCAATTGGAGTCCCTAATAATGAGATGACGCGGCGGCAGCGGTGTCGCGAGTAAACCGTCAATATTATAAATACTCCTCACGAATGTTATTATACATATTTTATTTTAATAACGAAATCAAACAAACATTAACCTAAGTATCTATTTTATCTCTCTTGACTCGCTTGCAGCACTCTTAGCTCTCCAAGATTGCTTCTACATCCCTTAATTTACATAACACAATACTGAGAACCTCAAACGAAGTGACTTGCAATATCTTTAAGAAAAATCGTGGTAAGTAATCATTTTATTATAGAAATCATGTTGTGAGTCAGATACCTTCCGTTTTGACCAGTCATTTGCGACTAATGCGAGATGAAAGATATCCAGCGGACATCTCATAAATATTTCCCGAGAATTTTCTTTCACAGCGAATCCTTTTAATCCAAATTGTTATTTGTAAGCTTTACACCTTGTGATTTTTAGAAATTAAAAATGTTTATAGAAATAAAATATACCTTTGTAATGTGTTTGTAATGTATACCTTCCTTTGTAATGATCTATTTTGCAAAATGTGAATTATTTCTATTTTCATCTATAGTTCTGTTTCTATTTAACATTTCATAATAATATTTTGCTTTTTCTAGAAAACGTTGGCAGCCAGCTCACTCCTTTCAATCAATATTCACACTTACATATTATAACTGGAAACCGAATTATAATGAAGGTCTAGAATAACTAATAAACAAACATGTATATGTCGGACACGAATTAATTTAGGGTTCCGCATCTTGAATAATATTACAGTGTAACTTGAGACCGCGTATAAATCCATGAGTCAACCGCTGTTGAATGATATTAGGTTAGTAATACAAATTAATTGTGGGTTAGTTTTACACATTGTTGGAACAGTGGTTATCAGACCTGTGAAAAATGTAGGTAGTTATTTATTTCTTCTTTTATCTCTTGATAGTAGCTTTTATTAAAAATAAACAGTGAAGTGTATAGAGCGGTTTGAACCATTGTAGGTGCTATAAATAGCAGACACAGAAAACTTCCATAGAAACGAACAAAATTCTCCATCTGCCTATTAAGTAAATACAATATTAAAATTACGACAGTGAATAAAAATACCTTTGTTATCATTTTATTAATTGTATTCCATTAAAATACAGATTGAAAATATTTATTCAGGATAAAAAGGTTACACAAAACGAACCGTTCATCTAAATAAATTATCATTCGAACAATAATATTCAAAAACCCCTACAAATGACCAATACATTTCAGTCATTGAAAATCCATTTGAAACTCTGTGCAATTAATCTCTTATATGTAAATACATCACTGTGTTATCAAGAGCGTGAGATGAAACACTGAATAGTTGGCGGGTAATGGAATGCGTCATTAGTGATATAATCAATCTAATGAAACGATATTATATAATATTCCGTGCTTAAGCACCCTGATTCATATTCATGATAATGAACCCCAAGCATTAATCTGTGGTGTGATTATTGACACTAATTAGTACGAGTAAGTGTGAGTACTTCTGTAATGCGTCTGTTACTGCCTAGGTACCTTTGTCAGAGATTTTTTTGAATACAGTTAATTCCTGAATTCGTTTTCAGCCGCGTGTGTTTAGCTAAATATGGCCGTGTAATTTTGGAGCCTTTTTCAGAAGTGACAAGTTGTTTGAATATAAGTAAAACAACGTACTTAATATGACTAGAAAACGTATAATGGTAACTAATCGAATATTGCATATCATCGAGGAAAAAGAAAGTGGGAACAAAGTTTTTGTGTATTCGTACCAAACACTTTAAGAAACCGTTTTTAATTTAACTACAATCAACATTATTTAATGTAATAAAAATGAAATATTTTAAAATTTCACGCTAAAAAGTATGTTTGACTTTGATTTTGATTGAGAGGCAAGATCATCTTTTTGAAAACGTTAAACAATTTGATTAAATACGTAGCTATAATAACAGTCTTATTCATGAAAATGTCTGCCAATCCAAAATCATCTCGGACACTTGATCTAATTTCCATTATTTCAGCTCATTAAATTTCATAGTAAATCCAATGTTGATCCAACGTTTGCCGCATAACATTTAATTTAAATTTATGCCAGTCAGTTACAAATCCAAGCCAAGTCCAAAATCTCAGGGCTTATTTAAGATCGTGTCTTGAAAATTAAATGCGACCAATAATTTCAGCCTTATTCTTAAGTACCTACCAAAAAGATTTAGGAATATTTATGTTGTATTTTGAGAAACGTAGCCTACCTTTTGGAGACATCGTTTTTACAAACTTTACATGTAGAAATTCTGTTTTAAATGCTAGTAAACAAAAAATAAAAACTTACTAAGACAAGTAATTAAAGAATACATTAAAAATATAATCACTCTTTGTACCCGATGAGAAACCTAAAAAGCTATCAATTTAATCCAAATTGCAATTCTAAATGAAACTTTCTGAACACTTTCGAAAGTTATACATTTCACGGGATGCTCAAAATATCTCCAAATACACGGAAACACATATTTTCCGCTTAACTTTTCCTTTTGAGGCCGCATTTCGAATGGCCATGAATTCCAAGCGGCTCGAGTCATTTTGAAATACCTGAAGGTGTTTGGGATCCCAACAATAATCTTCTAGTCAATATTACAAAAGTAATTAACAGTGGCATCCGTTTTATTAGTTAAAAGTATTCTGTTTGTAAACTAGAAACAGTTGGTTGGTAGTTTCAAGGATGTTTTTAGGGTTTTTTTATATAACGCTGAAATTGTGGCTGAGGAGGACTGTGGAGGACAATGGACTGGATTAAAATCGTATAATGTCATTTTTACAGGCTTAATTGTCTAGCAATAATACCACGAGTTAGATATTATATTCACGAATGCCAGATATTATAATCTAAACGCCACTTAGTGTTCAGTAAATCTCAACTAATTATGTAGTCTTCTTTCAAGTCTGTCACCGACATTTTCTTTTTTAGATGTTTCATTTGACATCTCCTTGTGCCAACAATAGAATAGCCGGCCTAAATGCCAACGAGCTTTTGTAGGATTCACTTTTTGTTTCTTTTGTATGTCGCTACCATATTACGAGTGCCTACTTATGTAGGAAAGAAACGATAAATTTACAAGTAGAGTCATTTGCGGTCTACGTAAAACCTAAAACTAGTTCAAACATTTCCAAAGCCCAATTTAAGAGCGGTAGAGCTTGCCAATTACAGTCGAAATAACTCGAGTGAAAACTTTTAATCAATCTTTAAAACCTGAAAGTTGGCGTGTGTAAGTGAAAACGGATCCATACATTCCGAGTTCGACTTCCAAAATGGGATTCAAAGTTGAACGTTTAAACTTGTTAGCAAGAACCGATGCCCCAAGCTGCAACTTATTTTACCCGTAAATCTTTTAAGCTGAAATTATATCAAAGTTAAGGAAATGTATGTTTGTTGGTTGCGTATTTCGCCTCGGTCCCAGCTTTCTTTGAAATGCGCCGCAAAACTTTGATTTTTACGCCCAAAAATGTTGGTGTGAATTTATGGACTTTTGTACGGTTCAGTAACATTGTGAAAGTACGGAGTTTGAAGTTTCTTGAATATAGGTGCCTTTTGAAAAACATTCCTCGCGAAATTTGAAGGCAACGAATAAATAAATCTTTTGCGAAATATCTGCTTTATAAGCTACGTTTCGTGTGCCGAGGAATTCTGAGCCATTGATATCCGTATCGATTTTTTTAGAAGTCGTCCTACAGAATACTGTCAGGAACTACATTTCTTTTTAGGATTCCATACCATTTCAAAAAAGATTGCCGAAGAAACCGTTCCAGTAGCATAAACATGTTTCGATCAAAAGTGACTGTCTAAATTTATAATATTATTATATCTTTAAAACAGAACACAAATCCGACACGACGCAACACATCCTGAAACATGGCACGTTTTGAGCAAGTTACCTATTCGGAACTGCAAGCATCACTGCCATAAATCATTCTAGAGCATTGTTTATACCGACAGATGGCGCTAGCTGTATGTGTTAATATTCGAGGCTCGTTCCCGACCTGTCTACGTGAGCCGAGGGAAAATGGCTGGAATTAACGGTTTGCATCGAGTCTTTTTATGCCGTTTATAGGGTGATGGGTGATGCGATTTTTTATGTTCTATACTGTGGCTGGAATGATGGGAGTTTTATGGTGGGCTAATGTTTTTGGTTAATGAGTTTAATTGAATAAGAATTTTATGAAGGTCTTTTAGAAATCATGATACACAACGTTTTGTTACTGTCATAATTTTTGCCTACCGAGCTTGGTGACGTCATTTGATTTACATCGGTGGAGATATTTTTGTCATTATACCTATCAAAAACATGATGATAATTATGTTTATTGTTTCTATCCTCAAATGGCAGTAACCACATTTTCAACATATCCCGAATGTTTATTGTAAAAAGTAAAACAACATTACATAAAAAAAGGTAATATTATTAGTTCTAATATCGTATTTTTTTTAAACAGAGCGAAACTATCCTTACAATTTACTTCTCACCCGATATTAAGAGTCAATCCTATACCAAAGAGGTCCAATTGACAAAGCTTTTTCAAATATTAATTAATTTTCAGCATCAATGTGAAATGTCAAGCACATCACACGGTCTCATGTACAAACTGAACACGTTCGAAATGTATGCCATTTTAACTGTTGCTTACTTATGTAAATGAGCTGCGGTTAATTTTAAAGACCAGCGTTGGTAGCAATTAAGAGGTCTGTATGCAGTAATTTGTGTTTTTAATTCCATTAGATACATGGTAGTTAGTTACCATCCTAGAAAAAAAAAAGTTGATACAGGCTAGGGGGTGTCTTTAGTATCTGATAGCTTGATAGCTAGATCTGGCTGAATTCCTTAAATCTCTGATCTCCAAATGTCTATGAGTTTATTTTTCCCGTTTAATATTAGTACGAGAATGTTCTAATATTTGTTTTTTAAATTACAAGTCAAGTGAAACCTAAACTACAGCATAAAAGTTTCATTTCCATTATACATTTATTCAAATGTCCGCAAATCGAAGTTTTTAGTTTAGAGCCCCTAAAATGTCTGGTAAAGTTTCAATGCGCACAACCTTATCACAGTCAATTTCTCCTAATACCTACATCATTATCCAGCTATACTTATAATATAATCTATATACCTATACTAGCTGTCCCCCGCGATTTTGTTCGCGTGTTTAAGTTTCAACGGTTTTTCATTTTTGCAATATTTTTCATTTATGCTCCGCTCCTATTGGTCGTAGCGTGATGTTATATAGCCTATAGCCTTCCTCAATAAATGGACTATGCAAAACAAAAAGAATTTTTCAATTAGAACCAGTAGTTCCTGAGATTAGCGCGTTCAAACAAACAAACAAACAAACAAACTCTTCAGCTTTATAATATTACTAGCTGTCCCCCGCGACTTTGTTCGCGTGTTTTAGTTTCAACGGTTTTTCATTTTTGCAACATTTTTCATTTATGCTCCGCTCCTATTGGTCGTAGCGTGATGTTATATAGCCTATAGCCTTCCTCAATAAACGGACTATCTAATACAAAAAGAATTTTTCAATTCGAACCAGTAGTTTCTGAGATTAGCGCGTTCAAACAAACAAATAAACAAACAAACAAACAAACTCTTCAGCTTTATAATATTAGTATAGATATTTATAATATTAGTATAGATAAAAATAAATCCCTATTGCCTTGGTCACGTCATAACTTGAGAATGACTTTACCGATTTTATTCATTGTTTTTTTTAAGATTAATTCTAATGCTTTGTAATGCTTTGAAAGAAAATAAAAAATAAATAAAAACAGAAAATTTGACAATTATTTATCTTCGCGCTTTATTATACATTTTTATTTCTTGAATAATGTAATATATTTCATAAGGTATTCTATTTATGTGTACAGTAAACAATACACAAATATACATACCTCATTTTAAATACTCTAATTAACCACCATGTTTGCATTAAAAAACAAAACACAGTTTTTTTCAGGACACGGAAAAATGTAACACACATACATGTGGGATCATTAAATCTGGCTTTAACTGCGATGCGTGAATGTAAAGGCGTGTTCTAATGAAGTGACTGGGGAAAGCCCCGCAAAGGGCCCTCCTGGCCTACTCGCTTTGATTTCAGTGTAGATGTTGCTTAATGCACGAGTACGTGGGGTATCTTTGAGAGCAACGAAGCTTGGTAAATGTGCAGTGTACACACTGTAGCCCGAAAATTTCTAACAATAGGAAGTCGACGGAAGTTTATTTAAAGCATTTACATTTGAAACAAGGTATGTGACACAAAAGAAGGGGTTTAATTAAATTTATTTATGGAATTTCGAATGCAGCTTACAAGAATCCTTGTAACTAACAATCAAAGAATGTTGAAACTTAAGCCTTTTTTGGAAGTTTAAAATCTCTTAATTACAATAAATAGGTACATAACTGTGCAAATATTTATTACTTTATTTAGGTATTAATTGTTTAAAATGGGTTTTATTATAATATCCCTTTTCTCTTACAAATCACTTTGAACATATAGAACCTTTATTCACTCACATTTTTTTTAAATACATTTTTGGCAACAAATGTAACTAATTCCACGTTTCAAATGTGAAATAACTTTTAAACATATTAATTCTGTAGAATTCACGTCTTGACGGTTCAGACTTACTCCATCGCTGGAGATGAGATTACACGCACGCGGTCCTATACAGGTAATATAGCAGAAGGTTTACTCTGCTTGACAATGAACAAATGTAAGTAATAGGTACTTATCAATAAAATAATATTTACAACATTAAAATTCCCAAATATCTAACTATTAAAATAACAGGTTACATAATAATAGTCGCGTGTATTTATTTTATTGGAAAGCATGATCGAAACCTTTTTAAATTTAAAACTATATATCTTTTGGATGTAAAATATATAAGTAAAAAGAGGCATATTTAAGACAAGACAGAATACAAACCTCAAGAGGTTTTTTTTTATATAAAAGTTATGAGAAAGCCCTTAGGGCATTGACAACAGGAGATGCTATATGCTGACGTTCCCCGCGGCCAAAGTACATACCGGCCTTGGTAGAATCCAGCGTAGCCTTTTGTGAAAACTGACGTATCATGTATAATTTCATTACAGGAAAATCTATAATAGTGTGCGTTATTTTTGTTTGTGTGTCAGAATTAGATTGTGCGTCTGTTTGGATACATTTTTGTTTTGCAATAGTGTGTGTAAATTTTATTAGTGTGCTACCTCGTTCCCCGCAAAAACTGGCTAGCAAAACTCCCTACGTTGCGGTGGGTGCCTCCCGTTGTTAATGCTCTTATATCTAAAATATGTATTTCACAACAGTATTACTAAACACCTTAATTTTCCTCACATCTAAAGCAGAGAAATTACTAATGGAATTTCACTTACTACCGGTTAATAATCTTCTGATTCACCTGCTTCATGACACCAGTTACTGAACAGGTGGCGTGTTGAATTAAAACGTGAACAAAAGCTGGTACACAATGAAGCAAGAATGAAAAGCGAATAGAAGCTTTCAGGGCGTGCGTAATGAAATCTAACGTGCTATGTGCCGTGGATGTGCTCTGGTTTATTTAAAACGTGTATGTAATATACTAACATGCAGCTTATATTATGTTTTTTTCTTGGAAATAACTGGGTATATTGTAAACAGACAGCAGAAAGCATGGTTGGCGATTAAAGACGACTGTTAAGTATATAAAGTATTCGCCACATGGAAATGCTTCCCTTCAAGTACGAAGTATATTTTAGGCAAAAGTAAAGATGTTTATTTTTTATTTAAATATGCTTCTAGAAGTTTTTATTACCTAACTTATAATCTAGAGCTTTTAAACTGCAGGACTCGAAGACTCGTTTTCAAATCCCATTGGACTATGACAGTAAAGGAATAGGTGTGCACCTTATGGTTGTGCTAGCTGTACCCGCGACGTTGTTCGCGTTGATATCAGTCATCTATATGAATTTGGAGAAACAATGCCGTCAACTTCTGTAAAAAGAAACTATTAACAACTGGCTTTGAACTCGCAGCAAGAACATTCATTTCCAATCGTACAACAAACAAGCTGTTACTATTACTATTTTATTACATGATATCATAAACCAATCCATAGAACATTTTTCATTTATAAGATAAAATTCTTACCAACTTCATTTTACTCCATTGGTTTTTATTCACAATAATTATAATTATTATTTCTAGCAAGTAATCCATAACACAGTTAATAAAAACCCAGTACCGTTATAACACCCTACCAGCAGATTTCGCACAAATTATTCTCACTTCAGACCCCTAAATTCACAACAAGAGGCACTGCATAATTTCCAAGGGAACAAATCGTCCAAAACATTAAACGCTAAATTCACGAAATAAACAAAGCCACAGGTGTGGGTAGCAAATTAAATACGAACTGTATAAGACTGGCCTCTGTATAAATAATTCGCCCTTTAATACAACTGTATTATGCTGTGCACACACTGAGTTAGGTTCGCTAGAATTGGTGCGTGATGAATTGCAATGCATTGCCACGCACCAACACAACACGCGGATGACGTAGCACGGCGGTTCAGGTTTAGTCAGTAAGAGTCTGACACTACCCGTTCGCTCCCCCGAGTGAGCGGGTGTGTCCATGAGGATTCCCCCGCCTAAACAAAAAAAAAAAAAAAAAGTTTCGCTAGAATTGCTAAAGATGGTTAAAAAGGATTGTGGTTAAGTATTTCACGACGGCTTTAAAGAACATTTAGGTTCTTTTAGATAGAGTAACTCACTGACTTTTGATTTGAAGCAAGTTCAGTGTAAATCGTATAAATTACAGTCTACCAAATCTAAAAAGTAACTTAATCTTGCTTTGAAGGTTAACAATTTTAATTTAGTGATAAAGTATTGTGCATTTTGTGATAAAATAATAATTGCTTCATAATTCCATGATTTTACGAAAATGGTTATTATATTGTATAAGTTACCTTAAAAATATGAAAAGTTAAACGATACTTCTTAGATTTGGTGGACTGCAGTTCCAAAAGTGCTGACTTAAATATTCCCGACCGTCAATTTTGAAGCCAATTTGACACGTTTTAGTTATCCAGTGTAAAGAGCCTTTAAATATTACAATATTAAGGTGTATAGATTAAATAAAAAACTACTACTGTAACGCATCCATAATAATTGTAATAGTCATTGTTTGCACAATATTAATAAAGCGCTTTCCGATTTTTTCGAGGCACCGAGGGGTTTCTGTATATTTACAAATGGTCACCCATCCACGGACTACCGCGGCGAGCGCGGCTTTAACTTATTATCGGTCAAACTGAATACACTTAGCCACGAGCCCCTCTTCGCCTGTTATAGAGTAACGTAACTATCATATAAACCGCTGTAATAATTACCAATAGCTTATTCCATACAAACAAAAAAAAGAGATTTAGAAAAAGAAATACATGATAGGGTAAATAAAAAGTCACAGAGATACCTACATTTTTATATTTGTAAAGCTATATATTTACATAAGAAATATAACGTTGTATGCTCGTATATAATATTTATTCATGATATTGTCCTCTTATTGCCGGCAATATTAATATGTGCAATTTATTGCCTCTAGCTTTGTTTTATTGTACAATATTTGATGGCCCTGTTTGTGATATATATATTCATTAATATTATTATGTAATGTATTATTGCGACAAGATTTAATGTTTGTAATATGTAAGCATCAAAAACAGGAGTATTGATTGATATCGTTGCATTTTCCATCTCTTTTAACAGTTGTCTACCTATGTTGATTCGTAGTCATTTCATAGTTTTAAAAAATATCTAAGAAGCTATTTATCATGGTAACTTTGTTATTATTTTAATTTTCAGCCCTTGTTCTCCCACCGCAAGGCAGGCTGGCTGAAAACAAATGCCGGCCAGTCCCTTGGAATAGGAGTAGAGCTCATCTCGCCACCTCCGCGTGAGCTTATCACGAAGTCGTGTGAGCATACTACTTTCTTTAAAATATTAGACTTGAGTAGAAGTGACATATGTATCTGTATTCATATCCAGTAATCCAGCTTCCTCGTTCAGACCTCAAAACAGTTTCATCAGTAGTACTGAGAATGTAGAACTGACGAAGTTTAGTGTCTTCCAGCGTCAATAATTAATATAATTCAAGTAGATACTAAGCATTCGGACGTACGGGTTAAGACATTTACGGACTGTAAAGGTTCCTTATAGTCTTATCAATAAGGTTTTGAATGTTGCTGGAATCGGTAGGTAATTGGGTACCTAAGGCCGGCTCCCCACTGTTCGGAATATCGCGGATTTACACGCATGGCCGACGACCACGGCCCCGCATCGAGGCTCTCCCATGGTGCGCCTTAGGCGATGCGAGTCTTGAGAATCAAACTCAGTTTTAACCGACTCGGGGTTTAGTTCGACTCATGGTCAATTACGACGGATTGGTGCTGACGCGTCTACAGACGAGGCGCTTCCCACGGTGCGCGGTGCGTGGTAATCCGTCATATCGCACATCATGGAAAGCCGGCCTTAATTTGCCATTTTTGAGTCAACGGAGACTAAAATGTAACATGTTAATTAGTGTCTTCAAGATACATATTTATAAAGATTTTATTCAAATGAACGTGCAAAGAATACCCTTACTCTAATTTGTGCAGTATGAATTAATGTAAAAAAATTGTCTACAGACAAAAAACCCAATTCTAAAGCGTCTATGTTTATTACATATTTGAGTACAACTAACACAATTTTCTCTATTATTTAACCTACATCTTAGCCGTAAAATCACTCTCTTGAAGACTTTCAAGGGAATCTATCTACTTACTATCTATTTTCATATAAAAACGCCCGATATCTTCAAAGAGTTATTTCAATAAGATAACACGTTCAGTGTTAGGTCAATTTACGTCAAATCGTGTGTAAACTACTTCTGTTCGGTGCTTGGTGTCCAATGAATAGAAACTGATAAACTGATAGTCTTGGTTTATGTGGTTAGTGGATTAACACAGGATTGGGCAGATGACAGGATAGTACCATAAGTGTAACTATTTATTTTACTTGAGGTTTTTAACAGATTATTATTGTGTCGTAATTTTTAACCGACAAAAAAAAGCGAAGGAAGTTGTCAAGTTTTTATGAATGACCACAAATATTTTTTTTATGTTTCCTTTTTTATAGTTTTGAAAGAAGTGGGGAAAAATATTTCTTGCATCCTTGTATTTAGGTAACTCTAGAGTAGATAACAAACCATAATTATTTGTATCGAATTATTTGCTGTGCTGTGAATTTTTAATTTGTGCAAACAATTACAAAAATAAGGCAATCATAAAACATTTTAAAGTGACTTTTGAGTTAAACTTAAAATCGTACATAAATTGCAATTTTACTATCCAGCAGTTAATATTAATTTATTTAATCATTTATGTAGATACACAAAATCATAAAGAAACAAGCTAATGGAACAAATGAACAAAAGTACTGCTAATTTCTAAAGAAATAAAATAAAGCTAATAAAATGGCAGTCAACATTATGTCTTCTTTAAACCAATATCTCCTTTTGATAAATATGTAGATACTATAAGTTGTGAATAAATAACTCATATTTGTTGCTTAACAGACCTCTACAGTTTTAATCTACATAGTCTTATTATTTGTTTCTAGGCATTTTTTTTTCATACCTAGGGTATGATCTATCCTCTTCGATTCGAAGTTCTGAAAAAAAAGCCATTGCGCTCTTTATTTTATCGGCTACAACCCTCGAATCACTATTTGTGAGATAAAGCTACGAGCAGAGATTAAGAATGTCCTACCTAGGTACAGACTTTATTTACTTTAGTGTATTATGACCTAGATTCAAGGTACAGTCGTAAATCAAGGATTAGCGGCAGATTTGAGTCATTTGGTCTTACAATGTTTAGCCACTATCTGTCGATAGAATGAGTAGGACTATACCTACTTAGGTTTTTCGGGTTGGTGTCGACATATATCGGTAAATAGAAGTTCTAGAATTGAGCCGATATATTTATGATAAAAATCAAAAACATTTTTACCGTAAAATTCTTTACTTTTTCTACTACTACACGGCTACTGGCAACTCGAGTTGTTCAGGAAAAGGATACTATATTATATCAGATAGAATGTCGACTAATTTTCCATTTGACAAAAAAATCTACATGAAGCGCTACCAATTATTTAAAAAAATACAGGATGTCTTCGAAGTGCCTTTTTAGCATTGCCAAAGAAATTACACCAGAATAAAACTAAGAACGAACATTATTTTAATCGAAGACCCAAGTGCGATTTACGAGCGCGACACAGTTCATTTGAGAGGCTAAGACTAATGAAGTGTGCCAAGTCGCAGTGGACACCTAGCCATGCGGAAGAGATATTAAGTGTTTGCTTATACCGAAAGTTTATAGACTTTGACCTTGTTAAGGAATTAAATAAGCAAAGTTATTAATGACTCAGTTGACTCCTTATCGTATCAGCCTATTACCAGCCACTGCTGAACGCAGGCCTTCTCTAAAGAGCGCCAACCATCCCTGTGTTGGACAACCCTCATCCATCCGCTGCCAGCCATCTTCGTTAAATTGTCGGTACCTCGTGCCACAGGACGTCCTGCACTACGTTTGCCTAAACACGGTCTCCACTATCTGACTGTTTAAAGACAAGGCCAGGTCACTTTCACGTGGCTTTAGTTATCTGGAGAATGCCTTCGTTACGAAGTTTATCCACCAGAGATACTCCGGACATCGCTCTCTCCATTGCTCGCTGAACAGTCTGGCAGTTGACTCTTGAATCGATCAATAAAATAAGTTCTAACATTATTTTGGTTGAATTCAGGTTTGATAAAATTAAATAGATTAGACAAATAATTGATAAATTAATCTATACTAATATTATAAAGCTGAAGAGTTTGTTTGTTTGTTTGTTTGTTTGAACGCGCTAATCTCAGGAACTACTGGTCCGATTTGAAAAATTCTTTCAGTGTTAGATAGGTCATTTATTGAGGAAGGCTAAAGGCTATAAAACATCACGCTACGACCAATAGAAGTGGAGCATAAATGAAAAATGTCGCAAAAATGAAAAACCGTTAAAAACTAAAACACGCGGACAAAGTCGCGGGGGACAGCTAGTTAATTATAAAACAGTTGAAACCCAAAACAGAAGTCAGGCTCAATACTGGTCATCTTATGCCTCTTCTCAGTTCCTCAACACTCAGTCTTTTGCGCTAAAATATATTATGATAGGCTATTTCATTTATTTATTTTATTTTATTTATTTGTTTGCAGATCCATGCAGCTGACGTTATCACGAGTAAGTAAGTTTTCTAAATTGTTTAATAAATATAAATAATTGTTTAAAAAATACCGCAAATTGTATATTTAAAAATATGCTTTATAAGAAAAGATATAAATCTCAATTTGGGGGAGCACTGTTTTAATATTTCACGATTCACAATACAGAAATTGTAAGATTAATTTGGTATTCCATTAACATAATTGCAGAAGTTAGAGCAAATCCTGATGTTTTGAGAAAATGCTAATAATTACTTTGTCTAATCACACGAGGATATAAGATGGCTTAATATAATTATCCTTATTTGATAAAGGTCCCATTGCTGCTTTAACTGTAATAATTTATATTGTGTCTAACGTTCTACCAAATGAAAGAGAATTGTTACTGAAAATTTGATGAAACATTGCTACAAAGAAAATTAACATTTCCCGAAAACAATCTAAAGGAAAAAAGCACAATTTTTTAAAGTCAATTTTATTTTATAATAAGTGAGTAGTATTTCGTTGTCTGTAACCGTTAATCACTATAATTTTAATTGCAGTTTTGTAACAAATTATAGAGAAAAAATGTAATATGTATGTAACATAAATCTTTAAGAAATAAAACGATATTATCATATTATTTTAATCGATAATAAGAGAAACATAAAACTGTGTACCTACTGCTTGTTTCTTAAGTTAGCTCTGCCAACAGATCCGCGATAGTAGTTGTTGTATTTATTTCCGGTTATAAACTTACAATCACTTTTTTGCTTTTGTAGACTAGTACTTTATTATTATGTGGTTTCATTTTTATTTTATTTAATTAGGGACAACAAACATTAGAATATTCAATATTACAGTTCCAGTACGAAATTGCTAGAATAAAAAATATACTACTCACGCAACGCTATCCGCAGAGTTAAGTACAATACTGAACAGCTGTTAATAATGACGCATTAATGCTACATGTAGGCTTGAAAACATATTTGTTACTCTGAACTTACAAATTATTTTAATATAGATACAAAATCAAAGCATTGTGGGATGAAGTTATACACAGTATATAATATAGTTGCGCAATTCAAAACTGATCATTGAAAATGACAATTATTGTCTTTCTGAAAGATGTCAACTGAGTTCATTTATTAAACATTATGTCGAATCCATACAGCATGTATAGCTCCTAACAAAGGCGGCAGACATCTTCTCATATAGAGATGGATTGACCAATAGACCATTATTTTATCAACTTTACATATACATTATTTATCAATGATGTTCGACTCGCGACACCACCGCCGCCGCGTCAGCATGATTAGGGATTCCTATTGAGTCTGAAACTAGTCGGGCGATCCCGAGAATATACGCGAGTAAACCGTTTTGTTTTAAATAATTATGAATACTCCTCACGAAAGTTATTATACATTATTTATCAAGACACATTATTGTGGTACGCAGGTGGTACAACAGACTACATAACAATATATACATATTAAATATAGTATGAAACCCTATATAAACAAATGTTAAAGCGAGGGTAAGCAGGGGTTAGTTTCATTCAACTTTGCTAAATTTTAGCTACATCAAAGACCCGCCGTCTTTGTTCTAAGTCCGTGAGGGTAAAAGCAAAATACTAGACCAGGTGTTTATTTATTTTGTATATATTTCACACACACACACATGTAGGTAATGTAATAGTATTTGTTTATACATAATCTAATTATAATATTGTCACGATATAATGTATATACTAACTTTAAAATATATGGTTTACTTCGTACCTAAGTCTGGGTTTTTTATTAGTGTTTCTGGTTTAAGTGCGTATGATTCTTAATCTAATATTTATTGTTTTATATTACGGTTTTGTTATATATGAGAGGCTTTCGTAAAACTACAAAAAAATACTAATATTAATTTAATAAGTAAACAATACAGAAAACGCAGTTAATTAGTTGCCAAGTAAAGGATAAATCTTTACATATTATAAAACAAAGTCGCTCCCGCTGTGTGTACGCTTAGATCTTAAAAACTATGCAACGCAGTTTTCAGCAATAATAAGAGTGATTCAAGAGAAAAGTTTATATGTTTAACATGCATATTAAAGTACGGTTGAGTATGTTGGTGTTAGCTCGTCAATGATTCACGGCTTTACAAGAAAAACTCTAAGGTGATGTTCCTCTGTAGATTATATTAGTTTAAGGTACGATGAGGCTGGCGTGTCCTTGTGGACAAAAGCCTCTTTTGAAAAAAAAAAAAAAAAATTAAAGTACCGAAACGCGGAGAAATGAAAAGATTTGTAATGTTAAAAACTTAACCGTGTAAAGCCAGAGCGGGTCGCTAATACATAAATTATCTATCTATCTATCTATCTAATAAGCCCGTCTTGTCCCACTGCAGGGCAAAGGCCTCCCTCTCCCTTTTCCACGCACTTCGGTCCTGAGCTAGGATGAATATATTAAAATTATATTATATTAAACAAAATTTATTTGTAAGAAAAGAATTAGGTACCCCTTATTGGTCTTACTTCCTTTGTCAACGTACAATTCATCTCTTATTATTCTTTGTCTTGTAGTTCCTAATGTAAATTTACTAATACCGGAACACAACACACCGTAATTTTCACCGCTAACATAAATAACGATGCAACCCCATCCAACCTCGTCTTAAGTTTCGTGTTATCTCCGACCAAAGATAAATAAGTCATCGGGTAGCTAAAAGCCTAACGCATATATTTAGAGGAATTAGGATATATTTGAACACGTGCAGCCGCGGTATAACACATGTATGTACGCTAACCCTGGTAGGGATGAAAGGATGTTATGTGTAGAGTTGGTATATTAACGTATACTTAGTATTTAAGTTTAATTCTGTTCATTCTACTTAATACTGTTCATCCCTCATTAAAAAAATCGTAGGTCATTATGACACTTATCACAAAAACAATATGCATATCTAGTCGTAAAACTTTAAATAAGCGAACCCGAAAAACACACAAATGAGGTTTTAAAATGGATAATTAATTATAGGTGCGTAATAAGTGTGTAAATAAAATAATTATTAAAACGTTATTTAATTATTATTTTATTATTTATTTTATGTCTTATATAAATATAATTATGCAGCGGTGGATAACTCTTATACATATTTACTATTAACAGTAATTTATTAAAAAAAAAAATCATCTCAACTGTAAAATTCCTGATAAAAAAATCTGATAAACTTGTACCTACCTCAACACATAAGCTAATTAATTTATTTAAATTTTTTTGAGATATATTCTAAGTTTGTTAGCCACTGAATAAAATAAAATGTAGATATAATTAAAAACGAACTAAACACCTTTTATAAAACAAAAATATATTCCTAAAATATTGTCAAGACGCCATCTAAAATGGTTTCAACAAAAAAACCTTAGCAATCTGCCTACACCAGCCGGTTCACAAAAACGATTTGTTATTCTCACGAAGTAATGATAAATAGATTTAGTTAAATAAATGAGAAAATAATAAAACGTACCTTTTTGGTATAAATTGATCTACCATTGATGAGACTGGTTAGTTTGGGACCTGTATAAATAAATAAAAACTCTTTGCAGTTTGAGTGTACATTACAATATAAAAAAAAAACTCGATTTGACCTAGTAACCTATTTAGAAATTTTACTGCGTGTTCCTTGGAACAAAGCTGTATTTTCTTCAATCAAAAATGTTTTTTATTTCTCTAATTGTGTTATCTTGCTTTAAATTGTATTTATTTTTTTAGCTTCTTACTTAAATCTTAAATTGACTAATATTAACTATGAAATGCCAATGGGGATCTATAGAAATATGAACGACCGTGGTCGAGTGGCGTACACACTGGTCTTCAAGATGTTGCTGGCTCTGAGGACCCGGGTTTGATTATTGACCCGTCCGGGGAGAGAACCACTTTGCTACATTGTCTCGGATCTGGGTTTTAGTGGTACCTTCGTTTTCATTGATTCCACAACAAAGGTGCTTTAGCTACTAAGATTGGGTTCAGAGCAATTTTTGTGATGTTGTCGGCATTGTATTATTATAACGAACATTAACTATGAAGTTTAAAGTTACAATAATCTTTGACAATTTCCCTCTGAATATTTCAAGTTAGGTACCGTAAAGGCTCTATCATTTGTGAAGCAGGACTGCAGATGACGTAAACTTAAGTAGATCAAAGGTAATATTTAAATGAAAATATGGCGTCCCCGAGCACGGCCATATTTTCATAGTGAAGTTGAAATACATGGCTGGACCAGCACTTACTCCATGATTAATATAGGTTTTAATTTTATTAAGTTCAGAGAATTTGCGAGGTCTCTGTATAGTGCTCGAGATTAATACTAAAGTATTATTATCTTGTGTCTTGTTTGTTCATCGTCTCGAATATATATTAAGTTGGGTAAACTTGTATACTTTGCATATAACAAGGCTTGACGGCTTGTATACTTAATAAGCAAGCATATTTTCTTAGTTTAATCGATTTAATGCACTATTTGGCAGCAATAAAACACCTTTACCTCTTATATACAAGTGTAGTAATAGAAAAGTGCTACTAAATTTAAAACAAATACAAGAAACAAATAAATAAGAGTACACTTAGGGCAAATCTTTACGACTCTACTACTACTACTCAACTTATCCAACGACAAATAGTTTTTATTTGAGGAATAAAGTTGACAACTGACAGATTTTGGTTGGATGAACAGTCAAAATTTTTAAATAATTCCTCGGATAAAATTATCTGGAAAAATCAGCCCGTATCTTAATTTTTGAAGACAGAAGTACCTAAATATGTAATATATTCAGACTTTTTTTTTATTTTAAAGTCTTAATTTCTATAGTAATAAAATGTATTTATTAACACCATACATACGTAGGACTTGAATCTGTATTAATTAATCTGAAGAAAAGAATCGATATGTGACGTTATTACTACAGCCAAACATTAATCTATACTTATAATATTATAAAGCTGAAGAGTTTGTTTGTTTGTTTGAACGCGCTAATCTCAGGAACTACTGGTTCGAATTAAATAATTATTTTTGTGTTGGATAGTCCGTTTATTGAGGAAGGCTATAGGCTAAATAACATCACGCTACGACCAATAGCAGCGGAGCATAAATGAAAAATGTTGCAAAAATGAAAATCCGTTGAAACTAAAACACGCGAACAAAGTCACGGGGGACAGCTAGTTAATAATACACAGAAATCTTCCTCTTGAATCGCTCTATCCATTGGTGAAAACTACATGAAAATCCGATAGTTATTGAGTTTATCACGTTAAAACAGACAGAGAGACGCGACATGGAACTTTCAATACCTGAAATACATGCACTCTGTTTTCCCTACCAAACGGACAAGTGCCTCTAGTTGTGTGACGTCAAGCCCCATATGTTTGCATAAATAATACGAGTGTGACCCTTCAAATGAGGGTGTTAAGGCTCGAAGGGATCACACTAGTGCCTCATTTGTTGGAGCATGTATTATGATGGAGGGTACAAGAGGTTATATTTCTAGATAGAGCCTGCTCTTGTTTGGGTTGTGTTTGTAATTTAGTAACTAGTACGAACAGAAAAGCCGTACCTAAGTAAGTAAGGTTTTATATGACATACTCTAGATTTTTTGTCAAAAAATTTCATGAGACAATGAATTTCAATTTACAAAATCTATCTTGAAAATACAAAACTAAAACAATAATATACCTTACAAAAATATATTTGTTTTTATGATATTCTTTTAAATGTTAACAATTATAGCACTCTATTATGTCAATTAACCGTGTAAAAAGTACTTCTACGTAGGTACTTACTTAAACATATTTTTTCATGATAATAATAATAATTATGTATAACTGGCCTGTTGGTCTAGTGGTTAGTAACCCTGATTGCTAAAACGGAGTTCGATTCCCACCCAGGACAAATGTTTGTGTGATGAGCTTGACATTACAACTAGCCTTTTCCCTTGGCTTCGCCCGCGTGGATGTCTGTTATCACGGCAAAAAGTAGCCTATGTCCTTTTTCAGGCTCTAAACTATCTGTGTACCAAATTTCATTTATATCGGTTCAGTAGGTTTGGCGTGTGTCAGATATGTGTATCAGATTTCTAGTTGTCATAATACAGGCTCTGCTTAGTTTGTAATCGAATGGCCGTGTGTGAGTTGTCCCAATATATTATTAAAAACCTATTAATGGTAAAATAAAAAATGAAATCTTTTCGTCTTTCTTTTTCTTATACACATAAAATAATACTCCGTTATCCATATTAAGAATATTGAAAGTGTATACAAATCATACATAACACCATAAGAGTATTCCGAGTCAAATAAACTTAATAACAGTGCCTTGCGAAGATTTCAACATAAATTATTCATTATAACGGAGGAATAAATTGTGAGTCGAGAATCTCACCCTTTTGTGAAAAGTTAACGTACATTACGAAAACGTTAATACGATTGAGAACAAGACATTACAAGAGAAGCGTATTTTTTACCATTATTTTGTTACAAATAAGCTTATTTTGTATAAAACTTTTATCTTTTGATTGCACGGATAGCCGAGTGGTATAGGTCACCAAGCCAATTACAACTGA
Source organism: Diachrysia chrysitis (assembly GCA_932294365.1). Lineage (NCBI taxonomy): Eukaryota > Metazoa > Arthropoda > Insecta > Lepidoptera > Noctuidae > Diachrysia > Diachrysia chrysitis. The sequence goes on along the minus strand of OW028651.1, from coordinate 2,286,885 downwards.
GCGCGACGTGCCACGGATCGATCGGTCGATCTCCGCATGGGTCAATAATTTGTGTGATCCACAAATGCTTGTTCCAAGTCTGGGTGTTCTTTGTGCATGTGATTTGAATGTTTGTAAAACCCTCCGCGACACAAGCATTAAATTCCGAAGTGCGGGAGTCGTTTTTAGGGTTCCGTACCTCAAAAGGTAAAAACGGAACCCTTATAGGATCACTTTGTCGTCCGTCTGTCTGTCTGTCTGTCTGTCTGTCTGTCTGTCAAGACCTTTTTTCTCAGGAACGCGTGGAGGTATCAAGCTGAAATTCATATCAAATACTCAAGTCTATGGTCTCTTGGAGCTGTGAAAAAATCAAACTTCTAAGTCAACGCGATCAAAAGATACTTCCGTTTATGCCGCAAATTTTCGACACTCGCAAGGGAATCAAAACCTACAGGGTACTTCCCGTGAACTCAGAATCTTGAAATTTGGTACGAAGCAACATCTTATAACACAGATAAAGGAAAAATTGCGAAAAGCATAAATTTTTAGTTACATCATATAATAAAAATATTTTTAATTATGGATTTCATTTAGCAATAAAAATACCATAACTTTTACTTATATACCTACAGGTTTGTACGGAACCCTCGGTGCGCGAGTCTGACTCGCACTTGGCCGGTTTTTTTTTTTAAGACGAAAAGTTTAGAGTCTATTGGCTAAACTAACGAGATTTTTTCGCTAATAGGCAAATATTGTATAACTATTTTCTTAAAAGTACAGGCTTACACAGGGCACAGTTTTTCTGCCTAGAATTTTCTCAAGCTATGTTGGGGTCAGCTTCAAGTCTTACCCGATTCAGATGAATACCGTATGTTATGTAGAGCGAGTGCCATTCTGATCTCCACAACCCATTTTACTTGGTAACACAATATCCAATAGTAACAATGATTCTAAAGGATCACAGACATTTCTAAAAGTTACAATTAGTCTATTGCCTACTACCAACTCCTGAATACTTTTTATTTGTCGAAAGGTCTTATCTGATATAATGAAGGACAGTCAAGATACAAAACAAAATTGTATTGTATAAGGACCTATTTCTTTTCAGCAAATACACACGTCTAAACAAGAGTTACTTACTTAACATTCAAGTCTCATAACAACGAGACGCGAGCGATTTGTATTAAACAGTTCTTTCAGGTAAAAAAACTTAGAAGTAAAAGTAGCATCTCACGTTTTAAATGACACTCATTCGCTTGATCCCAATCGCGATAAGTGCGCGGGCGACGTTCCAATGGTAGTCCACACGTTCTGTGTATTTGCAGTTGAAAAGCAATGCGTTTGGGACATATGGATGCGAGGATTTACCAACTTCATGATGGCGGAAAAAGCCAAATTCGAGATGAAAATTTTTGATAGGGTAAAAATATGTATGTTTGTTTTGAATTTTGGATACGATGCGAATTACCTATGTAGTAACAAACATATTTTTTGCCGAATTTTAAGAGCCATATGAAAGTAAGCTTGTGAACTCAATGAGTACGTAACACTACGGATAATATATATACGCATAAGAATAATCTTTCTGTGAAATATGCTTTAGTAACATCGTCTTGATAGGCACTCTTTTGATGTTATTTTCATACACTTCTAAGACCTGAAAAAAAAACCTACAAAATAAACCTTACAAAAGAAAAACCTGTCGTCTAATCTAACTAGGTAGATACTGTAAATATACATACTAATAAGTTTATCCAAAGGCAAAAATAAACAAATTTAGGCAGCATCCGATCAAAATTTTGATTGAACAGTAATCCTGATTTCGAAGGGTGTGTAAAAATATTATCTTCAGTACGAAGATCTAATCCAACCTTCATCGATTTTTAGGGTTCCGTACACAAACAGTGTCAACGTAAACCCATTTCAAAATTCAAAAGTTTTATTTTTTTTATAATATTAAAATGACACTTCCATTGTCCGCTTGTCCATCTGTTCGTTTGACATTTTATTTTTTAAAGACTGACTATTAGAGATTATTTGAAATTTTAGCAAATTGTGCCATTACAGTAGTTTGAGTAACAAAAAAATAATACAACTAAAATTACTGCTTTCATAATGACCGACATGCATATTTAAGAATAAACTATTCAATCAAACTGGCATTTGATAAATATGTACGTATAGTGTAGAATCCTGATAAAAAGATACATAAACAATTAAATGTTTTTCAAATGGTGGCACGGATCCCGAGATGCGTGATTTTGACTCAGACTTGGCTGGTTTATTCCAATATCGTCAATTTCACAACAAGTACGCTTAAATTGGTATCCGATATTTGATTCTATAAGTACACGAGTGTCACTGCTCCCCTTCTAATATTAGGATTATTATTAAATGATTTTCTAATGAAAATGTACTACGAAAAAATATAAGACTGTGAATTTAGAAGTCTATATTTTGTTAGTGTGGTTCACAAATAAATGTAGTTATTTTTGTCGACAAATGCCCTGAAATTCGAACTCTTTGATATATTTTTACTGTGTTGTAAAATTTTTGAATATTTGTCTTATAATTATTTAAAACAAAACGGTTTACTCACGTATATTCTCGGGATCGCCCGACTAGTTTCAGACTCAATCATCATTTTAGCCTTTCGTAGTCCACTGCTGGACCTCTCCCAATTTGCGCCACAACACCCGGTCCTCCGCCTTTCGCATCCAGTCCCCTCCAGCGACCTTCTTCAGGTCGTCGGGCGGGCATTCAGACTCAATAGGAGTCCCTAATCATGAGCTGACGCGGCGCCGGCGTTCTTGCTCATCGCCTTTTAGATCCGAATGTCAGCAAACAGATTCGTTTAAAACACCAAACAAAATCAACTAAAAGAAACAACACTACTCCGATACATGTAATCTAATTACTTTCGTACATTTGTTCATTGCACTCAAACGTAAACGTTCGCGTTAATACTGTGTATTTTCCGTTGTTCGGGGTTGTATTTAGCTGGATTAACACTGCCAATCCGACGAAAACAGTTATCTATTTACAGTGATTTTGTTAAGCAGTTACAAATAGCAAAAAGATATTAGAGTTACACTGAGTTATTTTGTTAAAAAAATAGAGATTTTAAGCTTATTTTAATGTCGATTTTCTTTACAGATCGTACTCCGGTACTACAAACAACTGTAAGTAATGAAACATTACGTACTATTACTGCTATGCAGTATGCAACCAAGCACACCTTTATGCATCGGAGCTGTACACATATATTGCATGAAATGCTCTACCCTCCATAATCCCTTTTTTTATGGAGTAAAATGTCACTTAATGTATCACAACCGAAAACAACGCCTTACCTTGTTTTGCGTCACAGAGTGACGATCTTTGTGTAAAAAAATTGATGAACACCAATCGGTGATCTGGTCACTCGGTCAATGCGTAAGACTTTTACTTAGCCACAAGTTCCTCTTAAAAGATAAATAAAACCGGAAAACTTTAATTAAAATACAACGCAAACGACCTATCTCAACTAAAACCTTTTTTTAATCACGTTTTTATTCAAAGCTTGTTCGTAGATACCTAATACTTACAAATAAAAATAACAGCACAAATATCGGTCGATACTAGGAACAGAATCCCTGTGGAGTGTTTCATCGTTTACTGCCAGCACTTTGCGTTATTAGTTTTGAAACTTGAACTGATAAGGTTGGTCTGAAGTTTAATATTCTTATGTAACGAGTACACAGTGTTGTTCTAGAGAATTACAGCCATGTTCTTTGTTTGTTGGCGTGTGAATGATTGTGAAATGTATTGAGGAAATTGGACACGACTGTGCTTATTTACTTAATCAAATTGAGAGAACAAGGCTTATTACTTTCTTTTGTAGAAAAAAAGAAACTTATTTATTCTGTGTCAGAAAGCAACACAATGCGTAGTAAACAGAATCGGCTCCCACTTCAGCGTAGTACAACCTGGTTCAACAAGAGAGTGCTGATATTCTGTTGGTACCATAATATAAATAAATAAATAGGTTCTAATACATAAAAATTATATATTATAATAATACACGAAACTGCTTGGACAGATTTTTATAACACTTTTTGTTTATAGGTATTTGGATTTGCTGAGAATAGGTAGGAGACTTTTTTTACACCCCTGATGGTAAGGGTGGTCCTGATAAAACTACATTTGCCGGCCACAATACAATATGACGACTACGGTCGGTCGAAGCAACCTTCACTTTGACTATTTTATTTTTTTTTAAATGTCAGTACCTAGTTCCTGTCTATATATTGACTGTTATCGTTTTTATAAAGAGGTATTTTTTTTTTCGTACAAGCTACGTAACATTTAACAAAACAATTGTATAAAACAAATGCTTTTATATTTTATAATCTGGGGACTGCAAGAAAAACAGCTAAATTAGGAAAATCATATTTTTTTAAATACGTAAGAGCTATCAAGATTTTATTATACACCTCCTGTACGGTAAGCTCAGTATAAAGTAGGTTAACTGCCAAAGACATAATCAAAACTTTTAATACTCCGGATTCTGAATAGTTCTAGAATTCTATTAAAGCAAGCAGGTAACCGTTTTGTAATGTTGCAACTCTAATTAGAGATTGCACAACTAAAACAGCAACAACAGTTCTCATACGAAGCAAAATAATCTTTTAATGCAATGTGTTTTTCGATTCCCTGGTCATTGAAAAGTAATCCAACGTGTCGTTTTTGATTCTCGTCAAATTTCAGGAGGCTGTTATGAAAGACGCAGTATATAATTACGATATCTGCTCAATAATGAATAGATGCTTGTTGTTTTTGTTGTTTAAGTTTGACAGTATTTCAGAATACACCACTTTCAAAGAACAGAATCGCCCCATTGCGTATGCGGTAATCACTGTCTTAAAAAGTATGTATGTAAAAGAGCAGTTACAATGCGGTATCACAAAGGCTGCGTTTTGAAAAGCTTGTCGAACACATGCCGATTTTCGAATATTAGAAAAAGAAAAAAAAAAGCAATGTGTTTTTCGATTCCCCGATAGAAAGCAAATCTATTTAGAATCTTTCACACAATAAATTTCATAATAACAATAAAATAAAAATGTAATACCATTTCCAACCGCGATTGAATCGAATCTTCTCGAACGTAAAATTAAAACCAAAAAGCATTGTAATGTGAATTCTTTGTGGTGTAAATGGGACGAGTTCACGAATTACGTTCCAAATTTAAATTAAAGCTCTCATTATGGCGGGTTTAGACGTTAGTGAATTGAGTCGGTGGTATTTTTAATGATGTCGCCTTGAGTAAATATAGATATAAATTCGACAGGTGTGGATTGTGCTTATTTAAACAGGGTTGCTTACTAAACAGCAGTTGATTTATTGTTTTGTGTAAAGTAAATTTAGAATTCAAAACTATTTTGATTAATAAAATTATGCTCAATTAAAAATGTTGTGTGTTGATAAATCAGATCAAAAAAATCATAATCGGTTTTGTCCATCATTGAATTCTGGTTTAGTTCTATTATTTGGTGCCTAATTATGTGTTAAACCCCCTTTGATAAATAAATTGAGTTCAAAATCTTCAAGTTTTTATTCTAGTAGTTTTTAACGTAAAAATAGCTTTGTACCTAAATCCATTCATTAGCTAACGTAAAGTCATATATGAAAAATGCTAATTATAAAAGACTTATCTTTTTCTCGAGACAAAAATATTGTTTCTGTAGACATTAAGCTATACCTTAAAATAACTTCTGTATTTCCATTATAATAAAATAACTTTGCGACTTGCAAAACTGTCAACTGTCTGCGCTCGTCTGAACACAACTTAAAGCTATTATTATGAAAAATGCAAAGCGGTTTCACTCTTACCTCAGTTGAGTCGGATTAAAATATTTGCCTTCATATTTGTGGGTACCCATTTTTTGAATTTAGAATTGTCATTTTGTCTATTCAAAGAATAATAAACCTTATTGGAAAAGGAATAGAAGCAGTTTTGTGTTTGTTTGTTTGGTTTTAATAAAATAAAAGCGACGGAGGTGTAATTACAAAATTCTTATGCTTCGAGCCATGTCACTGGTTCTTAACGAAAACAACACTAATTAATTTTTATGTAATTTTGCTTTGTACCTTGATCTTAGTCGACTTATTATAAGTGAAGAAAATGTTGTAAGCTTTTGATATTTTAATTCAACACTAAAGGTAAACAAAAGCCTAATAATCAAGTGACTATTTTTTTTTTTTATTTGCACATAGAAACATGAATCGGGTACGTAAATTAAGGAAAATAGGACTGATATTAGGTAAAAGTTGATCAAGTTTTCACACTAAAATGTATTTACTTTACAAATACATAAACAATTAATTAACATAATAGAGAAAACTAATATCTTTATTCATTGATTTAAAATACGCGCTAAAATACGGTCACGTGACATTTGACAGCTGTGACGTCTAATCACACAAAGCTAATATGACACTTTAACTCTTGTGCGTATTTTGAGCTAAACTTTCACAAATTTTTTGGAATGTGATGCTGAATGCCATTTAATTAGTAAAGTCTATATATAGTTATGTTCGTATGTGGATATATCTTTTTTCCTTAAAAAATAATCATGGCATTTCAATCTTGTCATCCGCAACTCAGATTTATTTTCTAAAAAAAAAAATATTTACAATTTATTTTAATGGAAAAAAACATATTTTATAATTGAAGATGACGCCGCCGAGCTCGGCACAGAAAGAGGTGGCAGGGTGACCTACAGTCACTCTGCGAGGGTTTGTTTGAGATGCCATGAAATAGGGAACTATGGAAGGACTTGGCTCCCCCAAGTCCTTCCATAGTTCTTTTTAGCCTTTGCCCAGCAGTGGGACACTTTAGACTAACAAAAAAATATATATTTTGTCTAAAAACTATGACATACTTGATACTTTATTGTTACACCTGTCAAATAGCCAATTCTACCAACCCCTTCAGCGAAACAGTCGTAATATTTCCTGTTTAAATATTTACGTTTACAGCGTACAATTCTGAAAATACCAAAGAGCATGAATAAAACCTACCATTAATCAGGAAAGAAAAACAGCAAAGCAACTCAAATTTTATAACAAATTGCTGACGTGTGTAATGCCCTGAGAATTCTGATAAGCAGAATTGGCTGTTATGTTGGCTTCAAAAGTAAACAAACCTACAAAAATAGGGAGCAAGTGACTTTTATACCTTCTTTTGAAATGTATGTGAGGAAAAGGCAATTTAATAAATTTTGCAATTAATACTTGTTGTTAGAGTTGTCCCAAGATATTCTTAAATTTATGGTGTTAAGACTTCAGTTGGACCCGTAACGCCGCCACTAAGGCGAAGGATGGCACCAGGTCTTTTGCCGGAGTAGTCGGAGCCTTTTTAAAGGCTCTGGAAGCCTCTTCCGGACTCTTGCATCTCCGCCCCCGTGGGCATGCAAGGCTGGCTCATAAATGAGTTTCAACTGCAAAAAAAAAAAAGATATTCTTAAATATCACAATATTTTTTATAACAAATTTAAACAAAATGTAAAAATTGTTCATTAATAAAATTTTAATATAAATACTAGTTTAAGAAATAATATATTGACACCGATGCACAATTGCCGGAGATATTGCGTAACAAACATAGAAAAAACCGTTTAATTGAGATCCTACTACTTTAGAAGTGTGTTACAATGTCGATACTAATATTTAGGACGTTTCTATTAGAATTTTCTTAATAATTTCATAGGGTAACATTTTTTGGTATGGTACCTCGATGTTATTAATAAATATTTAAAATTTATACTTTATTTTCACTACTAGCTGTTGCCCGCGGCTCCGCCCGCGTGGGTGTTGGTTATCTCTGCAAAAAGCTATCTCCTTTCTCAGGTTCTAGGCTATCGCTGTACCAAATTTTATTTAAATCGGTTCAGTAGTTTACGCGTGATTGCGTAACACACAAACAGACAGAGTTACTTTCGCATTTATAATATTAGTCAGGATAGAACTACTCGGTTAAGGGAACACACAGTTAAATTGACTTGTATAGTCTCGCTGTGATCATGATTTTTTTTTAAATAGTGAAGCAAATAGATTCAATTGGTGTATTAGTATTTCCTTCGTGCTTACCTGTATAAAAAAATTATGAAAATACGGTCCAAATTCCAAAATTAGAAACAGCAACACTGAAGATAATCATAGAAAAATCTAGATAAATGTCACTCATCTATCCCTAAATGACAAAACTCGGGACACCTATTTGCACAGTTTTATTAATAACTACAATACCCATTCTCACTTGTCACTCACAAATGTGGGAAAATAGTAATTTTTCTCTGAAATTCAAAGCCACCAGGCGACATGGATTTATGTTTGGCACAAATCAAAATTTACGCTCCCAAATACAAATTTATAATTCACAGCGCAAAAGTTTAAATAAATACGTTAAGGCCTTTATATTTAGTGTGGTAAGGTTCAAATCGGTTTGCATGTACATTTTTAGATGTAAACAAACTAAACTGTTTGCTTACTGGCGGGATATGGAACGGGCGCGCTGTTACACCGTTGTGTAGCAAAGGTAATGAAGTAACATATTTTTATAGAAAAAAAGCGTTAATTTAAATCAGTTAGCGTTTTCGAATTATTATACTGTGTTCAATTAAGGGCTGATTTTTCCAACGCTAAATATTTTTTATTGATGGAATTAAATTGACGTCTAGCAGTCTTTGTATGAAAGAACTCAAAAACCTTCAAAATTATTACTCGGATAAAATTTCAGCCTAGCCCTAAGTGTAATAATTAAATTAATTTAACGTATAAAACATTCAACAGCGTTAGGTGCTAGAAGATTACTTATACACAGTTTCATGACCCAATAATTTCTCATGGGTCATGAAACTATTATAAAACTTGATTTTTAACCCTCGACACGAAAAGTTTTAAAAATGCATACCTGCGGCATTGTGGCTATCATATGGATGGATATTTTTTCGTGAATTTGCGTTTTCATCGAGAGTGTTCCTAGCTATAATGCATGATTATCAGCTCTTCATAAAAAAACTTTGTAGGAATTTTCTAAAATTAATATTTAATACATACTAGAGTAAAAATATTACGCGTCGGTGTAAATCCTTTAGTGAAGCGAATCAGCCAGACGGGGTGACGTCACGGAAGCGGCGCGGCGGAAGCGCGCGCGCCGCGTTTCCGATAGAAGCACGGCTACCCCGCTGCGCCGGTACCGCGCTAACTACATCAGTCGAACTGTTGATGCGCTCACTTTGTTAACTTATGTTTATTGATGGAATTCAAATTGGATAGAATAGATTTTTCGTGCCTAATTTTATTTATAAGGTACTTAATTATAGCCCACGTGGACTTAGGCCTCATATCATTTATAGCCCATGAACTCAGGAATAAGGTAGCTTTCTGTCAGCTGATCAATTTGCGAAGCGAAGATTAGCCTAAACCGTCTAGCTATCAAATTCACATATTTTGCCTCTTTGTAATATTAGAATAATATAAGCTGAAGAATGACAAATATGTGTACAAAGAAACAAAAACGAACTAACACCAACAAAACTTGCTTAAACAACAGCGATAACTTGTAAATAAAACAAGTTTTAATCACCCAACCGTTTAATATAGACACTAACTACACTACGGATGCTTGTTAAATTCCATCACTTAATATTATAGTCATCCTTTCGTTAAATACAATAAAACTTGAGAGTTCATTACCAGAGGTATTTGTGTTCGCGTATTTATGGAACGGAAACGACTGGAACATCCGTTCGCAGGGGGTCTTTTACTGTGTTAAATATCTCATAGTTTAAATGAGTTAGAAAGGAGTGATTATAGTTTGTTTGATCTTTGAAGAATTGAATGACGGTCTATAAGATGTTTGTGTTTTAGATGATTTTAACTTTCAACTTAAAAAAATCGAAATCGTTACCCATTCATATGGTAGGCATTTACCTCAAAAATTATCAACCTATTGAAGCTGTACTGCTGTATTTAGAAATTTAAATACTTAAGAATAATAAATAGAAAGGCATTCAAATTAAGACAAAAAACTATTTCGTAACGGTTTTCGTGACTGAAATAATTATAACATTATTTTTATATAATAAATTAATAACACGTACCTACTATTCCTTAGAATCGATTTCTTCAAAAAATACCTTTTAATAAATAACTTTTCATCATAATATAATCTGTGTTCCTTATGAAATAAATATACATTTTTTTAAATTAATATTAAACTTAATAAAATTAAATTTTGTAGAAATTTAGAGAATCATTTTCAGTCATTATGACAGAGTCATTAGAATCGCTGTAATATACAGTTTGGTACATTCAGATTTTAGCTCTAAGTATTGGATGAAAACAAAAATTACCCATTACGGAGTAGTGTCAATAACACGACAGGCTAGATATAATAATATGTACTTGCTTGTTAAATAAACAGACACACAAAATGATTTATAAAAAATATATATTTTTTCATAAAAAATATGATAATAAAATATATATCTTAAAAAATACGTGTCTTTTCACAACAATTAAAATAAAACTTAACTATTCATTATATTTAAGGAGGTGTTTGTCATACATGAGTGGATTAGTTTTTGAAACCCAACTTGTAACAAAGATTTTTAATAAGTAAAATACCCACACAATAAGTAATATCAGGCGTCAATTTGATGCGTAGGTTTTCAAATATTTCCGAAGGCAGTTTTATAATCTATACCTATATACTTATATACTTATAATATTATAAAGCTGAAGAGTTTGTTTGTTTGTTTGTTTGAACGCGCTATCTCAGGAACTACTGGTTCGAATTGAAAAAATATGTTTGTATTGGACAGTCCTTTTATTGAGGAAGGCTATAGGCTATATAACATCACGCTACGACCAATACGAGCGGAGCATAAATGAAAAATGATGCAAAAAAACCGTTGAAACTACACGCGAACAAAGTCGCGGGGGACAGCTAGTAATTTAATAAATAACAAAAATATTAAGTATACTACTTAATATACTATGGACATAATTTTTGCTGTAGAGATAAATATAAATGTATTTCTGACCGTTTTTATTAAGGTTTTATTATTACTGTCGACATTAAACAAAACGACCTAAATAATACTGATCTTCAATAAGTCCAAAAAGTGCTCACATACTTTTATGAATAATAATTCTACCGTCGGTTTATCGGTTACGATAATTATGATACATGTAAAATTCAGAAGGTACACAAGGCAAACAAGATAGGTTTGCAGACCACACTAACATTTTATGTTATATATAATATAAAATGTGAATAAATTATTACATATATTCCGCTTACTATAATAATCTATATATATAGGTACTAATTAAAGCTGAAGAGTTTGTTTGTTAGTTTGAATGCGCTAGTCTCAGTAACTGCTGGTCCGATTTGAAAAATTATTTCACTGTTGGATAGCCCATTTATTGAGGAAGGCTATTAGCTATATACCATTACGCTGCTACCAAAAGGAGCGGAGCATAAATGAAAAATGTTGCAAAAATAAAAAACCGTTGAAACTAAAACACGCGGACAAAGTCGCGGGGGACAGCTAGTATAATATAAAATGTGAATAAATTATCACATAATTATTAATTTCCACTGACATGAGCGGAATATAATATGTAATAAAAATGTTAATGTTTAATGTAATATAAAATGTTAGTATGGCTTAGTTAGCATGCTAGTTTGCCGTGTTATCATGTTTTCAAATGGATCTAGTTTTCTATCACGAATACAGATTTACTACTTAAACGCCGAACTCAAACCTTACAAATACCGCAAAATGTCCCGACTCATTTTCGACACCCTATGCTTAGAGATTTCCTTGGAAATCAGTGTTAAGTTACCATCAAGTGAAACGAAAGGCTGTTCATAAAATATCCAATACAACAAGTAGATAAAAGCCTGTTGTTACTTATTGTCCAATATTATTAAACATCAAAGATAAAAAATATTCTCACATCAACAACTTCTCGAAACTTAAAAACTTTGAAACAAAAAAGATTTTAAAAGTACGTCGGATTATCGCGGATTTGATTTCCACGTCTGAACTTTCAACGCTTTAAGTTGAGGCGTTCGGAATGTTGTTGAGGTAACAAAAAAAAACGTTTTTCAAAAGAATCGAAAAGTTCGAAAAAAGTCCAGGCGAAGGATTTCGTGTCGTCGCCAGTTGACAGTTTTGCAGTAAGCCGAGTACAGCGGAAAGTCAACACTATTACGTATGCTGATAGTAGTCAATTTTATTTGAATGCTATTGCCACGCAAAAGTTTATTGTAGGTTGGTAGTTTTTTATAAAGGTGGTTACATATTGCTTGGTAGGATTTACATCAATAATTTTACACAAAATGCCATGTTATGCATGACTTTGATTGTTGAATAATTATTTCGTCGTGGGTTTGATTATTACCAACATTACCTTTTGATCTGATACCACCAAACATTACGAATTCTTTTCGCAATCCGTTATGGCCAAGCAGCATAATATATAATCACATATTACCGCAACAATAAAAAAAAAAATCTTTAACGTTTAAACAACAATAAGTTATATTTATATTTTGAAATATCTACTTGAATGTTCAATCGTAGATATTTCAAAATAAAAAAAGCGAAGAGAAACAAATTGAAGTTTCAAATTGCCATCACACGTAATAGCGCTAAAAGAACTTTTCCCGGCGCTCGCCAATAATCCTTTTGTAACAAACCAGTTTGACAGATGAGAATTCTATTGTTGGAATTTTTCTCGATTTATCACGATTGCTTTGAATAATGGAATGTAATACATTTTAAAATTAGTCCATAAAATGTTATTAATTTTAAATAATATAACTTATTTAAGTTTAATTTATTCATAATAATTATTCTTTTCATAAATATTTCTTTTAATTTTAGAGTCTTTACTATTTATAATAGGTAATGTTATAATATATTTCGCATAAATTCAATTTACATTTCACGAACATATTCAACATATTCCTGAACGATTTAATTTCGACATCACCAAGGGTTTCTTCACGCAAAAGTTGATTTTGATGTTATTTATTCGATGAACATCCGAGGAAATTATGCGGAACCGTTACGGGCGTGATGGAGAGTCTGTCGGGGGTATTATTGTGTCGAATCAATTTCAAAACCCCTACTAGGAACCCAGTTTTCCCCGTGAACTAGTACTTAGTTCAAAGAATGCGTTAAAATTCTATACTTTATACCTAAATATTATAAAACAAAGTCCCCTACCGCATCTGACAATCTGAACGCGATAAACTCAAAACGGATTTTCATAATTATGGTTTATACCAATGGGTGAAAAAATATCAAGAGAAAGGTTTTTGTGTATACTTTAACAATGTGTGTGTCTACTCGTGCGAAGCCTGGGCGAGTCGCTCGTAAAATAATAAATCCAATCTGATAAGCAACAAACATAATTACAGCGCAGAAATTATTTAAACCGTCTGGATTATAGTACTCTCCATATACTAACTAAATGTCAAAAAAGGTTTTTTAAATAAGGTCTATTTAAATAAAAATTGACAGACTTTTTTAATGATATAGAGATTTAAGAATACCAAATGCCTTTAAAATATGCGACCAAAGTAAAGATGAGAGAACAAGAGCTATTAAATTATAAAGAAGCAAGATTTTGGCAAATTTAATCTTGAATTTATCACTTCTAACATAATGTAACAAATGGTAGCGACCACAGAAGCAGCCGCGACTTATCAACACAAATAATTTCCTATTACAAGCATACACTAAGCCGCTTTTCCAATTTTCTAAAATAAACATTCGCTCGCTTGAATTTTCACATTTAAACCATAGATGGATCTGAGAATGGGGTGCTACGTAATTCGGGGTATGCTTCTGTATAAGTCGAGTGTAAGGGAAATGTGCTCCATGTTTAAACATGATACGAATTTAGAATATGTTTTGGTGTATATTTTGAGTTGCCCTTAATTGGGTTTCCTTACCTCAAAAGGTAAAAAGGAACCCTTATAGGACCAGTTTACTGTCCGTCTGTCAGGCTTAGAATTTTAGTCTGAACAATTTGTTTCTATATTTACAGTAGGAAATTCGATAGTTTTATACATCGATGTATGGGAGAATTAACCGTAACGATCCGCATTTTTTTTACGGAATCCTCGCTTGGTGCAAGAGTCAGACTCGCACATGTCCGTTTTTTTCTTTTAAATCATATGTCAGAGTTTTCACTGGCTGTGCCAATATGATAATTGTAATTGACCTAAACGACCTTCCTACAAACCAATAAAGCATAATTTATCTTTTTATTACGCAATATTTACGATACATATGTTACCTAAATACACAAAGGTCTATTTACATGTAAGTGGTACTATTATAATATCGTCACAACCATGGTTATGATTTCTCTTTTACTATTTTATATACTTAACACATATTATTATAGGTATATAACATATTTATATACATATTTTAGCTTTGAAAAGTAACATGGCCAACTTATGAATTAAAAGTATTTCACAAAACACTACAGCCTCACAAATCACTGCAGACTGAGATCAATTTCATACCAAACATACACAAATTTTCTGAGAACTTCCTTTACTGAGAACAGACAAAATTACAGACGTTTCTACAGTTACCTTTTAAAAAGGGTTTCTTGTAAGATTAACCCGCACGTGTGTAGTCTCCCTTTGTTATAAGCCCACATAAACACGTTCAACAATATGCAATATCTCTATCAGTTTATCCATCCCCTTATCTTTGGCATAATAGCAACAAAGGCTAATAATAAGCAAACTTGCGAGGACTGAAATAATTCCGGAAATAGCTGACGGAATATCTAAATCATGGCATGCCTTACAATTTTAGATATAGGGATGGGAAGGGAGCTTGTAGGATAAGTTTAAGAATATTTTTTGTATCAACTGAAAAATGATTTTATCAGAATTGGATTTTTGGCACGTTTTTTTAGTGTACTTAGAAAAATTGTTAGTAACATTGTACTAATGTTTACATATACTAATAGGTAGTATATGTAAACATTTGTACAATGTTACTGTAAGGGTAATAGGGGATAAGGGAATATTATTTTAGTATATTTGTGATGAATAGATGAGATAAATCTCATCTATTCATCACAAAATAAAGTAGGTTGTATATTTTATGTTCGAGTCACGACACCGCCCGCCGTCACAACTCATGATTAAGAAGTCTGTATTAAGTCTAAAAATAGTCGAGCGATCCCAAAAACACGAGTAAGTCAACAATAAATATTCATAAATAATTAAAAAAAAAAACAAAAATGAATATTTCTAAAACTGTATCGGAACGAACAAAAAAAAACAGCATAAAATTGGATTAGTTTCCAAAATGTAATCAAGTTAAATACGATTATAAGCAAAAATAAATTGAAATGTAGGATTGTACTCCCATCCCTAGCGCAGACCTCGTTTACTTTGACAGCCTCGTTTGCCCTGAATAGACAATTTCCTTATACTTAGCGTTATGTAGCCGACGGAACAAATGATTTATCATTTTTTTGTTTAAATTAACAATATGAATAAAAAAGTAAATCTTTTATTTAATAAGACAAGCCAGAGTAGTCTCTGGCTTGTCTTTGTAAATAAATAAATCTATTTTTTTTACTGTTTTGTATTCATTTTAATGCATTCTAACTTTACATTATCTTTTGAAATTTTCTTCATCTGCAATTTTAGATACTTACATTTGAGTACTCAGCAGTAAAAACTTCCAATGGGCCAATGGGCAGTAATGGCTTTGGCTGCGTATTCATAAATTAAATTTCTAAGAACGGACAAGAATCTCCAGTTGCTCTCTATTTTAACTTTATTTCAAATAGACACGCTTGCGATTTCCATCTTGAAAATCTGAGAATTATTAATGGGAATTCCAAAACTGAACCATTAATAACTAATCTCAATAGAATATTAATATTTAAATGTTGGATCCTAAAATTCACATGGACTAAATTTTTGGACAATTTTTTTTACTTAGGGACTTGAACAGAATTTCAACTAATGATATCAAACCTCAAATGTTTTAAGTAATAGTAAAAAAACCCAGGAGCTATACATACTTCCTGGGTTGTACATACAACTGGATTATAACCCAGGTGAACTATTGCTACTTTTTTATTATACAAGTGGACTTATATGAGCTGAAAATATAAATCAAAGTAACATATCTTACTTCCTTTATTTAACAATGACAAGGGCATAGACTTCCATTCATCATTGCTTGTGTCACTTCTTCTCCACTTACGACAAATTCATGTCTATCATTACAAGAAGGTCCACTGACTCCTTGATCTTCCAACTCTCTCTTCACTCGGCTTTCTTCATTGTATTCTCCAGTTTCGAATGTGATAAATCCAGAACCCTCGGTTTCACATGCAAAATCTTCATCGACATCATCTTCTATTTGCGCTTTAACTTCATGCAGCAAAGCTATTGCGCATAAGATTCCCTATTTGTTAAAGAAAATGTTTTGATCAATAAATACTATTTACACTATTTGCAAAAAAATACTTATACTAACTACGTGATGACCACGACCGCTCTGCCAAGAGTGAATCAGCAAAGAAGAGAGGAGAGAGGGCAGGGAGAAGATGATAATTATTTTCTTTTATTTTTATGATAACAGTTTACATTATACGGCTTTCGTTGTTCTATTCTCTAGTATGCTAGGCGTCAGTTTTAGATATATTAAAACTTAATTAATTTGTATATTTTTGAACACTTACCAAAATACGAAACTTCAAGTCTTGCATGTTTGTTACCAAGTCTTAACACAGAATGTGATAAAACTATTCCTGCAATGCATTTTATACACTTTAAATGATAACACTGTTCACAAAAGCAATTTTAATTGAATTTATTTATTTGCACTTATTTAAATGTTGGAAAAAAATTGATAAGAAAATTTTAACTCCTTTAAAATTGTATGAATACGATGGTACCTATGCATTTGCTTTAGTGTTTATTCTGATTTTAATGTCATGTTATAGCTTTTGTAAGGTAAGATATTTTTAAAGCTGATCGCACTCTCGAACGAAATCTCTCAACCGATTACCCAATACCCAACTAGGCTGCAAAGTAAACCTCAGCAAGTACATTACTACCTGAGCGTCATTATCCACCTTTCACACATCCAATGTGAATGTGGTGCCCGGCGCAAAAAGCCACATCTTATTTGCTGCCCGTCCTGCACTACCACCTGCGCCTTAAAGGACGTGGTGGCTACGACTGGGCTATTGAGGTGGCAAGTTTTTGGTCGAAAAGAGCTTGAGGGTCATTGACACGAGAAGGAGAAGTGGTAGCAAAAAAGCCTGTGCCTTACGCGCTGCATTTTAAAATTATTTTTCTATAATCATATAAATTTCATTAAAACACGTATAACCAGGTGTCCTTACTTGTTCTTTTATATCAACGATGACGCTACTTGTATAATGCAACTGGTTTTAATCGACGAATTTCTGTTATTCATGTTGTAGTTTATGTTTCGGTAAATATAATATCATTTATCACTCATAAAACCAGTTATGTTGAATAATGGTATACAATAATACTGACGGTTTTTAAGTCTAAAGTTGATGAAAGTCACATAACTAAACCATTTATGAGTATGACTGTGAAATGGGTATAAATGCAGCGGAAGCCCAAAAAGGGGATGGATGGATTGTGTGAAAGATGATATGAGAAAGAAAGGCGTGAATGCTGAGATGACGAGTAGTAGAGATGAATGGAAGCAAAATAAGCATTGCGCCGAGTAATGCTATAAATCTCGAAATATCTGCAGTATAATCCTAAACCTAAGTAGCCCTTAACAAATTTAAAAACAACACGTAACACAAAATATTTTGTTACTAGGGTCACTTTGATTAAAAATAATCCTTTTATAATAAAGGATGTGCTACGAAGTTAGGGCACAGGTAATCATTACAAGGCTTACTGAAGTAGGTCTATTTTAATTAATTGGATTAACAGTTATTTACATTCAAGGGTTCCAAAATTTTCCACACCTTTTTGTGTATCAAACGTATTGAGAAAACGGTAGACAGGGTATCTGTACAGCAAACATCTGTCTACCTGCCTGTGGAAAAATACCAGAGATATTATATTTTGTCATAGTTGTTTTAACTATGACTAACTAAAACCAGCTTGCATTTTTGTTTTGTTTTTTGCTATGTATGTGATGTTGTCCACATTTATTATTAGTAATTTCAAAATGGCTGTAAGAAGCTTTCTCTTCGTATCAACATAAGACCAACCAAGAACTCGGCAAAAGAAAAAAAGCAAATAAATCCACTATCCCCTTCTAGTTCTAATCCCCTTCTATCTGCAGAAAAAGTATTACATATCGCACCCCCAGTGGAAAAAAGGCATAAGTGATTTTACGTTGAATTGTCGATTTTAACATATTTGAAAAGTACGTTTGAAGATACATATGCTGAATTTTTTTCATATTTTTCTTGATAAATTTGACGAATTTAGGCAAGAAATCTTGTTTTATGAATTTTGAATACGGTATCTTTTTTCTTAGGGATAAATAGAATAAACGTTTTAACGCAAAAAAAATGTTGAATAATAAGGGGTATCACATCTTATGACGTTTTTCGTTAAATTTTAATATTCAAAATAAACAGCAACAAATATTATGATTCAAATCCGTTTATTTTTTTTACATCGCTAGTCTTGTATTCACGAATACGTCTTTTTTTGTTTTATTAATCTTGTAACATTATATTATAAATGCACATACTTACAAAAAAATATATTTTGATAAAAATAAAGCAGCGATATGAGTGTTTAAGAGGTCATAATCTTGTAACTACTGTGTTAAATTGGTAAAAAATCGTGAGTTAACGTGTTCAGTGATGTAATTTGGTTTTGTGACAGTCGGGTAAGTCCCATTTAGTATAATTTTAGTAAAATATAATCATAATCATACTCAAAAAAGAAATTTATGTTCAATTTCTTCAAAACTTTCTTGCGGCCGGCATACGCGCCTTCGCATTACCTACCTAGCGAAATTGAACTTTATTTGCTAGGCCACAACAATATAATATGTGACTTAATTCTACAATTTCCTAGCAAATGGTTGCTGTCGTGCCGATGATGATAATTTGATTAATAGTACCAAATATTTTGTATTTGGATTTAGCATTTACCTATTTTATGGTAACTGCGTAAAACTTTTAATTAATAAAGTAATTTAATTAAAATAAACGAATATTGTTTCATAGGAAAATGATGATGCTATTTGCACAAAAAAATAAGGTGTTGAGAGAAAGGTTTAAGAAATCGAAACATTTACAACGTAATATTCAAACTATCGATCCCGACTTTTTCCCTAGTAGTGATTCAGATGATGATTTTCCATTTTCAAGATACGACAGTGCAAATGAATCACTGGCTCCGATTAATCATGCGTCAAATTATTTCGACTCTGTAGATTTAAACTTTTGATCGGGCCCATTTACATCAAAAGTTGACTATTTCAATTAGCAACAACACGATCAGAACACAGAAACCGGGAACAACAACATTTCCATGAACTCTTTGATTAACAACTGTGCCGATTATTGAACATAATAATTTAACTGATATATCATCGACAGTATTTTGCTCTGATAAAAACAATGGTTTTAATTTAGATAGCGCTAGTACAGGGACTCTAAATACACAGACTGCAAATGATCAACAAAGATCCTGTATTTCTCATGTTGATAAAGACCAAATAATGATAACTGTTTCCGAAAATAAGAAAATACTTCTGACACTCTAACAAATAATTTAAGTGTGTGACGTGCTGAACATGAAAAATCTGTTGAGATTTAATCCCGAGAAAACGAAGTTATAAGTAATGCTAAGGGACACCGAAAATCTGGCACAAAATGAAATAACTTACGATAATACACATGATCTTACAACTTATACTAAAGCAGGTACAATTAGAAAAAGAAAAAAATACAACCAACCACTCAATGTGAGAAAAGAAGCGAAAAAAAAGAGATAAGAGAGAAACATGGCTTGCACCCATCCTGTCCAGCTTCCTGCAAAAAGATATGTATCCAGAATATATCAGATGATCAGCGAAAAATTATAAATGAAAGCTTCTGGAATTTCAGTGACAAAGAGAGGAAGGCATTTATGCTGCATCATACTTCAGCAAAATCTGTGAAACAAAGAACAGTAACAAGACCTTAATCAGAGGACAACGCATGGAGTATGCAAAACTTTCTTTTTGACAACTTTGGGCTACAAACCATCTAATGATAAACCTTTACAGACTGCATTGGCCAATTCCAAGGAGACAGTTGTATCGCCAGTAGACAGGAGACAGGGAGCTACTCCTCACAATAAAATTGACTCAAATCCTATTAAGGAACATATAATGGGCTTCGAGCCTAGCATATCTCATCATAGGCGTGAACACGCTCCCAATCGCTTATACTTACCCAGTGATTTGACAATCAATGCGATGCCCAATCGCTTATACTTACCCAGTGATTTGACAATCAATGCGATGCATAAAGACTTTTTAGAAAAAAAAACCCTCTCACAACGTATCTTACGACAAAAATACCGAGAAGTGATTGCGGCATTAAATATTTCTTTCGTAAAACTTGGCCACGAAGAGTGTGAACCAAACAACCAAAAAAACACACTTCAAAAAAAAACTTCAAGAAGACTGTTTAGGTTGCACAAAGTAGTATATGAACCTGACGTGACTTTTTAGTTCATTTAATATTATTGATCTCATTATTGTTTAAGACATATTTGACTTATATTTAATTATAAGTTTTTTATCATTATTTTAAAATAAAAGATACAGGCCATGTGTGTAAGGCCCTATTTTGTTAACATATCGATAGTCAACAAAAAATAAATACAACTAAATACCTTTTAATAAAAACTAGCCTAACAGTATTTTGATTCAAAGAGATACAAAAAGTGATTTCTTTTTTGTTGACTAGTA
This sequence comes from Diachrysia chrysitis, assembly GCA_932294365.1. Lineage (NCBI taxonomy): Eukaryota > Metazoa > Arthropoda > Insecta > Lepidoptera > Noctuidae > Diachrysia > Diachrysia chrysitis. The sequence continues at coordinate 2,265,871 of OW028651.1, read as the reverse complement.
AATGTTTCTTGCATTTAATTTTATTAGAGTTTAATATTTTGTTATAAATAGAGTTGCGAAAATTGTTCATTTTGTTATTTTAATAATTTTTACAAGTTAAAGCTGAATATTTAGACGTTTATCAAAAAAATATTAGTAACGGTAATCTTCACAGAAAATACATACTATCTTGGCAGTTATTGTTCAGTACTGTTATCTATGTTACAAACTTTAATTGTATCCAAAGCTATGCTGATTATTTTGGATATAATAAAAATTATTTGATACAAAATATGAATTTGTTTTTTTTCCATTTATTGTAATTATTTAGCCTCAGGTAATATTAGTCAATATGCATGTAAAATTTCTATAACAGATAATGGAATAAATCATTATTATTGTTTACTTAAGGTCTCTCAACAAGCCTTTAAATGGAAAAAAGGCGTAAGTGTTGGATACTTAATACAAACAACAAATTCAATAAAAGAAAAAATGCAGTAATCTTACTTATACTAGCAATAATTCACAGTGTTACAAGTTCATAAATGCTTTAACTGAACATACTTTTTAAAACATATTTATTTTCACGGGAAAGTTTGGCTTAAGTGTTGATGCTTAAAATACCATATTTTTTTAAATTACGAAAAGTAGCATAATAATTTATTTCTATGATTCCTAATAAACTAGAAACATTAGCACTAATTTAAAAACAACACGCAGTGTAATATATTTTTCCCTTTTGTTTGATATAAGAATCTTTCCTCTACGATCAAAGACGAAGTAAATATTTCCATAAAACCAGTTTTTTGGCCGTACTGAAAAATTGACATTTCTGGCTTATGCCTTTTTTCCACTGAGGGTGCGATATGGAAAACAACCATTACACTACGAAGTTCGTCGAAGGAAATATCCATAAAATAGTTGTATTAAGAGATATGAGTACATTTGAGATCCGACGCTCTTTGGTAAAGTACTGTGATTTACATCAACGCTAAAAGCTCTTAGAGTAGTGTAAATAATAAGGAAAATATAGTTAGCACTTCAATTGTCATTCTGGATTCCATTATAGAAACTCATTGCATCACCCGAACTTGGTTTAGTGCATTTTTGACGATAGCAAATTGATTTTCCTGAAGTATTTGAGCTCTAAATTCCTTGCTACTTGGTATTGCTTTACAAAACTGTATGGGACATTTTCGCTGTCTCTTTTAATGTATTAGAATATTTTAGAGTCTACCACTGCATTACTTATAGAAAATTTAGAAAACCAAACTGTATAAATATATAATTATTATTTTCACTGAAATTGGCTGACTGGTAGATAATGCCTAAGGCACTAAGTCCGACATTGTATTTATTTATTTTTATGCACAAAACTTAAATAAATAAATGACAATTTTTAAAGCTATATCGGTAATCTAATGGCCATTTTTAAAACCCATTCATGCTAAAAGCCCACAAACAAGTTGGACCGACATTGTAAACTATAAAACCAATTCCATTAGAGGGTGACACGCACCAATGATATAACATACGCTATGTGGTACCTGAATTGAACTAAATCCAATAGAAAGCATTCCCGTCGATATGGGCTATATAAAATATTTTTCTTCTATATACTAATATATAAAGCTAAAGAGTTTGTTTGTTTGATTGTTTGTTTGAAAGCGCTAAACTCAGGAAATAATGGACCGATTAAAAAAAATATTTCAGTGTTTGATAGCCCATTTATTTAGAAAGGCTATAAGCTATGTAACATTACGCTGCTACCAAAAGGAGCAGAGCATAAATGAAAAATGTTGCAAAACTTAAAAACCATTGAAACTAAAACACGCGGACAAAGTCGCGGAAGACAGCTAGTGTTTTATAAAACAGTTTTGATACTGAGCAAAAAATTTAGAATAGGTTAACACTAGAATAGGTGTGATTCATACATTTCGTTACTTATGCAAGTGAGGTGGTACTTAGTATCTATACTAATATTATAAAGCTGAAGAGTTTGTTTGTTTGTTTGTTTGAACGCGCTAATCTCAGGAACTACTTTCAATTAGGTTTCAATTGAAAAATTCTTTTTGTATTGGATAGTCTGTTTATTGAGGAAGGCTATAGGCTATATAACATCACGCTACGACCAATAGGAGCGGAGCATAAATGAAAAATGTTGCAAAAATGAAAAACCATTGAAACTAAAACACGCGAACAAAGTCGCGGGGGACAGCTAGTAAATTATAAATTTACTTTTTACCTGCGGTGAGATTTTAAACCGAATAGGTATTACTGCCATAATATTGGTTTACTTTAGTATAATTTTATTGTCGTAATACGTTGATTTTTAGCTTGGACATACATTATTGTTATTATCTGTATTAAAATACTTAAAAAAAAAATTGGTTGTTTGTAAAGTAGGTTTACGATCGAGATGTTTACGTGATAACGTCTTATTGGTGATATAAGTTTTTGGGAAGTAAGGAATTAATGAAGATAACAATTTTTTCAAATTTTCATAGTTTGTTTCACTGTTAAACATTCAACGAAAACTTAACCGCACGAGAAAATCTCCATTCGTTTGTATGCCGCTAGAGTGAGAGAGACGGAAGATCGGTCCACTCACTCGAACGCTATGCCAGCCTCCGCTCGTGAGGATTCCGCGTGACAAGTTTCACGGGATGACTGGCAGCGCTCGAGATGAGACGGGAGATCAGTCCGTCTCTCTCTCGTTATACCTGCGATCGCGCTCGTGAGGTTTTGGTGTGACACAAGTTTCTGAACATGTCACCCGACTAAAACGATTTTAAAGACGTTATCACGTCAAAAAGTAACTAGTAACGCCATCTAGTACACGGAATGTAAAACGTTCATTTGAATAAAGTTTATTCTGTTGCGAACAGTTTAAGTGTTTCAAAAGGTTATATATTTAGGGAGGTATTTGAAATAAGCCAAATCAAAGTGCGAATCGATACAAATCCGAGAAATATAACTGAGCTCTCATGTCGCTTTACAGCGCTTAAGCAATGCTTCAATCTTTCATTTTTCGAATACATTTGAGACAATCTAAAATGCGTCTTAATTTTGGTGGATAAGGTTGAAATTTAGAATCTACGACGATATTAATGACAATAATCTGGGCTAAATCTGTTAAATATCAGACCATAAATGTAGCCAGTTCTCCGTTTGCTATCTAAATCTAAAAATTCCCTAAATGGCGTTCTCTTGCCAATATTTTTTGTTGTATAGATCAAGATAGTTAATTTAAAAAAAAAACAACATGTTCATAAATGTATGTATTTTTTATTTATTTCTTTCTCATTACACCTTGGTGATTTTATTCTCAACCTAGTGCATCTGAGGCATTAACATTAACGTCAACGTTCTCAACACTAAGTTCCACTACATTAACTTCTATTACATTAACATCATTAACATCAACTGTCTGTATCAAAATATCCGGAACTGGAACAGTTGTTCCTTCCAATAAACCTGGTTCGGTCACTGTTGGTACTTGTCCATTTGAGACCGCTGATAAAGATAGCAAACACCCAATTACCTGAAAAATACAGTCTGTTATACAATCATAATTTCTCATTTCAAGTCATCAGTTAGTAATTCTTATTAATATTTAATATTATATTTAAAAGTTGATTGCATTGTACCATATTTCTACTTTACTATACAAACTAACGTAAACTAAAGTTTGGGTACGGAAGCCTAAGTGCCAACGGGATCCTATTACTAAGCATCCACTGTCCATCTATCTGTCTGTTAGCGGGCTGAATCTCATGAACCGTAATAGCTAGGAAGTCGAAATTCTCACAAAATGTGTATGTATGTATTTGTTGCCCCAACAAATAAAAAATTAAAGAGGGCTCCATAACCTTTCATGTGCGAGTCAGACTCGTTGACATGGCCAGTTTTTTTACATCGATTTTTACATCCGTCTAATGTCCGAGACTAATGAGTAGATAAACACCTAAACGAATATTATTTGTTTTAGCCTTTATGACGAAAGGTATGGTATTGCGTTTCCTAAATTATCAAATGAAAACTGATAAAATTTACTTTTAGGCTCCAAGAGCCAATAAAAAGGTAATAATTTAACGTCCCTAAAGCGCATTTTAGGATTTGCTAAAAAAAAGAAAATTGTAAATAAGTTAAAATATGTTCTGACGTCATTATTACTAACACATTACGTACAATATTTAGACAAATTGGATCTTCATACAAAAATAAAAATGTACTAACATATAACAATAATAAATTAAATTATTCTATTGGTGCTATGTACTTACAATTACAGCAGTCCTCATGATGGGTTTGTTTGGTTTTCACGGTTACTTGACGAATGAAATACGAATCGAAAGTTTTACTTATATAGGTGCCTACTAGTAAATAACAAAAATACAATACTAAAAACAATTAACAACATTAATTTGCAATAAATTAAAAGTCAAGGCTAACGTCGTTTTCAGGGTTCCGTACCCAAGGGATGATCTTATTTTTTTATGAAGCATATTTATTTAGACACACGGGAGCGTGTCAAGACAAGTTCAAGCCAAGAACAGAAAACTGGTGAGCAGCACGCGCGTGTAATGTAACATGAACTATTTAAAGTCACTTTTGAACCAATCATTTCTATTATTTAAAACAAAATGGCTTACTCACGCATCTGTCGCGAGTCGACACCACCGCCGCCACGTCAACTCATGATTAGGGACTCCTATTGAGTCTGAAACTACTACTTTGTTCTACTTGGCTCCTATTTTGACATTTATGTTTTTGGTGGGATATATATTTATCCATACAAGTACGACTTAATCTTGTATGATGGTACGGAACGCTTAATGCTTGGCTGGTTTTATTCATTTCAATAATCTAAATGTTGTATAAAACCTATTTACCTAGTTAGCCGATAAATGTTTAAATGAATTGAAAATAATAAATTTTTCATATAATCAATTTAAGGATAAAAGAAGTGAACGAGGTGAGTCAGTATGGGTGAGTCACATTATGGGTGTTTAGCAGACCACATTGGTTCGAAAGAGTTTACGAACCAATGTGTCGCGGCTTATCACTTAGCTCACGCGACCCCCTAATATTGGAACGCTACTTCACTTTAAGATATTCTTAAATGTCTGTCGTTATTTTACACCTTAGGCTCGGCGCAAACGGGCCACTGAACATAACCACCAGATGCCAGGAACAGCGTCTTTTTATATATTTTGGACATACGTCCGGCTGGTGGCGGTCACTCGCCACAGCAAACAAATATATTATGACAGGGTGAGTTTAATCGTTGTCGCTAGCCACCGATGGTGTTACCCACCCGTCCCTAGATCAAGCTGGCCCGAGCCGGCCAAACTAGCAATAAAAAAATGTCCTTAAATAATACAAACATAGATCCAGCACTCCCTTGCTGTTTTTGCCTTATTAAGATTGTTAGCAACGCACTAAGTCGAGGTCCGAACCCCACAGGGGGTGCCCTTAGTGAACGTTGCTGACGTAGTTAGTTTTTCTATTGCTCTGGCTAGAGGCCCTCAAGGTTCTCGCCAAAAGTCGGGTGAAGCAGTTAAAGCCTGCGCTCAGGCTAACTGCGTAAATTGTAAAACTGATTGATGTTTTAGTATTCGGCCAGTAGCATTTGCGATCATTATAATGTTGAATATGACTAATTATAACAATTTTTGTCTTGGTGCCTTGTGTGTCAGAACTTTTTGTGGTGGTCTAGTGGTTTAATGAATGGTGTTGTGAACACAAGGTTGCAGGTTCGAAACCAATACAGGCAAGTACCAATGTGACTGTTTCAAAGCTATATATACTTTCTTAATTATTTTAAGACATCATTGATATTCGGTGAAGGAAAACATCGTGTGGTAACTTGGTTTCCAAAAATTGGAATCTGAAATCGCAAACCCAACCCACAATGAGAAGCGGGAAGCCTGTGCAGAAAAAAGTTTTATTGTGTCACACACGTTTGATAATTGTATAATTTTCATACTTCGTTGATTTTTAGTTCGGACATGCATTAATAATAATAATAAACCCCTCGGGGCAAGCCGTTACCTCATCATGAGAATAACGCAATACCTGAGGGCTGAGGGATATTAACTTGCTTTTTCCAACTTTGAGATGTAAATAAAAATGAATAATAAATAATAATGTAGGAGCATACATCCGCAGGGCAGCTTGTGGCGAGCTGTTTGTGAGTAGCGACAAAACAGAACTGCGTGCCCCAGGGAGCCACTCCTTCGGAGGGCTCCCAGCTCTTTCGTGTCTTAACTGGCTGGCTAGAGAGGGGTCGCTAGAGCTATATGCTCGGGGGTGGAAGTGTAATTGCGTAATAGCGAGGAAACCCGCTCCGGGTCCGCTACTGTGACCCGCAATGGTGAAATCGGGGCCGCACCGCTAGACACCCCTTTTTTTTTTTTTTTTGGTTACGGGGTGAAAAGCTAATTGACTTCAACCCACGCCGAGGGCACGGCGTGGGGATATGTCGGACTCGCACCGACTAAAAACACCCCGGTCCCGTCTTTGCCTTAGCCAGAGCCGCGGGATCACATGCGCATTCTCAGCGCAGCTCCGGCAGAACCGCTAGACACCCCTAGCCGCTCGCACTGGTGTTGCCTCCTGCTGCCTGTCGTGGCGGTTATGTTGGGGGGCCCATTTGGTGAGATGGCGAGTCTCCACCTGTCTATTTGATTGCATTAAAATGTGTAAGAAGGCAGGTGACATAGTTTTCTGATTTAGTTCTAATAACCAATCCACTAACATTTATTTATTTAATACTTCATGCACAGTGTACATAGGCGGACTTAATGCCATTTACCAACACATAGCCAAATTTTTTATTTTCCATCCATAATTTACAATAGCTTTGTATCTACTTTGGACCGTTCATATCTGTTCTTCCATAGAGCAGAGGTGGATGGGCCCTGGTAGATGCCCCATCCCAGTTTAGAGTAAAGTTCTCAAAAAGGCCACTGCGTGTTGGACCTGTGTCCCCACGTAAGCCTTTCAAAGGACCGGGTATTCTCGATACTGAGGATAGCCCGAGAAAAATGAGAGATTCATAAATAATAATAATAATTTATTGATGCAAAACCTTTTTACAATTGGTACTTATCAATTAGGTTACAATAAAGATTTTATAGTAAAAGGTGGCTTAAATGATGAAAACCCTGCCTCCCAAATGCATTATGTTGGTATTTTTAGGCAGGTATTCGAAACAAGCCAAATCAAAGTGCGAATCGACACAAATCCGAGAAATATAACTGAGCTCTCATGTCACTTTACAGCGCTAAAGCAATGCTTCAATCTTTCATTTCTCGAATAAATTTCGGTGGTAGGGTTGAAATTTAGAATATACGACGATATTGATGACAACTGTCAAACAGTTTTGTTTACTCTGAACTAAATCTGATAAACATCGGACTATAAACGTGGCCAGTTCTTAGTTTGCTGTCTAAATCTAAAAATTCTCTCTTTTGTAGGTCAAGATAGTTAATTTACAAAAACAACATTATGTTCAAAGTGTGTATTTTTTATTTATTTCTTTATCATTACATCATATTGAATATTTCATTCTCAATCTCGTTGATGTTAGACATTAACAGTAACGTTCTCGATACTAACGTCCACTACATTAACTTCTACTAAGTTAACATCATCAACCTCAAGTGTCTGTATCACAACATTCGGAACTGGAACAGTAGTTCCTTCCGATAAATCAGGAACTGGTTCGGTCACTGTTGGTACTTGTCCATTTGAAACCGCTGATAGAAATAAGAAACACCCAATTACCTGAAAAATACAGTCTGTTATACAATCATAATTTCTCATTTCAAGTCATCAGTTAGTAATTATTATTAATATATTTAGAAGTTGATTGCACTCTACCAAATTTCTACTTCTTTATAAAAACTGTTTGATCACTTCTGTATGGAGAATTTACAGTTCGGGTATGGAAGCCTAAGTGCCAACGAGACCCTATTACTAAGCGTCCTCTGTCCGTCCATCTGTCCGTCTGTCTGGCACTGGGCTGTATCTAATGTACCGTTATAGATAGGAAGTTGAAATTCTCATAAAATGTGTATGTGTATTTCTATTGCCGGTATAACAACAAATAATAAAAACAACTTAAAAATTAAAGAGGGCTCCATAACCCTTATGTGTGAGACAAACTCGCTGACTTGGCCTTTAAATATGTTCTGACTTCATTATTACTAACACATTACGTACAATATTTAACAAATTGGATCTTCATACAAAAATAAAAATGTACTAACATATAACAATGATAAATTAAATTATTCTATTGGTGTTATGTACTTACAATTACAGCAGTCCTCATGTTGGGTTTGTTTGGTTTTCACGGTTACTTGACGAATGAAACACGAATCGAAAGTTTTACTTATATAGGTGCCAACTAGTAAATAACAAAAATACAATAGTAAAACCTATTAACAACATTAATTTGCAATAAATTAAAAGTCAAGGCTAACGTCGTTTTCAGGGTTCCGTACCCAAGGGATGATCTTATTTTTTTATGAAGCATATTTATTTAGACACACGGGAGCGTGTCAAGACAAGTTCAAGCCAAGAACAGAAAACTGGTGAGCAGCACGCGCGTGTAATGTAACATGAACTATTTAAAGTCACTTTTGAACCAATCATTTCTATTATTTAAAACAAAATGGCTTACTCACGCATCTGTCGCGAGTCGACACCACCGCCGCCGCGTCAACTCATGATTAGGGACTCCTATTGAGTCTGAAACTACTACTTTGTTCTACTTGGCTCCTATTTTGACATTTATGTTTTTGGTGGGATATATATTTATCCATACAAGTACGACTTAATCTTGTATGATGGTACGGAACGCTTAATGCTTGGCTGGTTTTATTCATTTCAATAATCTAAATGTTGTATAAAACCTATTTACCTAGTTAGCCGATAAATGTTTAAATGAATTGAAAATAATAAATTTTTCATATAATCAATTTAAGGATAAAAGAAGTGAACGAGGTGAGTCAGTATGGGTGAGTCACATTATGGGTGTTTAGCAGACCACATTGGTTCGAAAGAGTTTACGAACCAATGTGTCGCGGCTTATCACTTAGCTCACGCGACCCCCTAATATTGGAACGCTACTTCACTTTAAGATATTCTTAAATGTCTGTCGTTATTTTACACCTTGACCACCACACTGAACATAACCACCAGAGGCCAGGAACAGCGTCTTTTTATATATTTTGGACATACGTCCGGCTGGTGGCGGTCACTCGCCACAGCAAACAAATATATGAAAGGGTGAGTTTAATCGTTGTCGCTAGCCACGATGGTGTTACCCACCCGTCCGTAGATCAAGCTGGCCCGAGCCGGCCAAACTAGCAATAAAATATGTCCTTAAATAATACTAACTTAGATCCAGCACTTCCTTGCTGTTTTTGCCTTATTAAGATTGTTAGCAACGCACTAAGTCGAGGTCCGAACCCCACAGGGGGTGCCCTTGGTGAACGTTGCTAACGTAGTTTTTCTGTTGCTCTGGCTGGAGGCCCTCAAGATTCTCGCCAAAAGTCCGGTGAAGCAGTTAAAGCCTGCGCTCAGGCTAACTGCGTAAATTGTAAAACTGATTGATGTTTAGTATTCGGCCAGTAGCATTTGCGATCATTATATGTTGACTATGACTAATTAAAAAAAAAATTGTCTTGGTGCCTTGTGTGTCTGAACTTGTTGTGGTGGTCTAGTGGTTTAATTAATGGTGTTGTGAACACAAGGTTGCAGGTTCGAAACCAATACAGGCAAGTACCAATGTGACTATTTCAAAGTTATATGTACTTTCTTAATTATTTTAAGACATCATTGATATTCGGTGAAGGAAAACATCGTGTGGTAACTTGGTTTCTAAAAATTGGAATCTGAAATCGCAAACCCAACCCACAATGAGAAGCGGGAAGATGCCTGTGCAGAAAAAAGTTTTATTGTGTCACACACGTTTGATAATTGTATAATTTTCATACTTCTTTGATTTTTAGTGCGGACATGCATTAATAATAATAATAAACCCCTCGGGGCAAGCCGTTACCTCATCATGAGAATAACGCAATACCTGAGGGCTGAGGGATATTAACTTGCTTTTTCCAACTTTGAGATATAAATAAAAATGAATAATAAATAATAATGTAGGAGCATACATCCGCAGGGCAGCTTGTGGCGAGCTGTTTGTGAGTAGCGACAAAACAGAACTGCGTGCCGCAGGGAGCCACTCCTTGGGAGGGCTCCCAGCTCTTTCGTGCCTTAACTGGCTGGCTAGAGAGGGGTCGCTAGAGCTATATGCTCGGGGGTGGAAGTGTAATTGCGTAATAGCGAGGAAACCCGCTCTGGGTCCGCTACTGTGACTCGCAATGGTGAAATCGGGGCCGCACCGCTAGACACCCCTAGCCGCTTGCACTGGTGTTGCCTCCTGCTGCCTATCGTGGCGGTTATGTTGGGGGGCCCATTTGGTGAGATGGCGAGTCTCCACCTGCCTATTTGATTGCATTAAAATGTGTAAGAAGGCAGGTGACATAGTTTTCTGATTTATTTCTAATAACCAATCCACTCACATTTATTTATTTAATACTTCATGCACAGTGTACATAGGCGGACTTAATGCCATTTACCTACACATAGCCAAAATTTTTATTTTTCATCCATAATTTACAATAGCTTTGTATCTACTTTGGACCGTTCATATCTGTTCTTCCATAGAGCAGAGATGGATGGGCCCTGGTAGATGCCCCATCCCAGTTTAGAGTAAAGTTCTCAAAAGGGCCACTGCGTGGTGAGCCCGAGAAAAATGAGAGATTCATAAATAATTATCAATAGATAATATAATAATAATTTATTGATGCAAAACCTTTTTACAATGGTACTTATCAATTAGGTTACAATAAAGATTTTATAGTAAAAGGTGGCTTAAATGATGAAAACCCTGCCTCCCAAATGCATTATGTTGGTATTTTTAGGCAGGTATTCGAAACAAGCCAAATCAAAGTGCGAATCGATACAAATCCGAGAAATAAAACTGAGCTCTCATGTCGCTTTACAGCGCTAAAACAATGCTTCAATCTTTCATTTCTCGAATAAATTTCGGTGGATAGGGTTAAAATTTTGAATATACGACGATATTGATGACAACTGTCAAACAGTTTTGTGTACTCTGAACTAAATCTGATAAACATCGGACTATAAACGTAGCCAGTTCTTGGTTTGCTGTCTAAATCTCAAAATTCTCTCTTTTGTAGTTCATGATAGTTAATTTACAAAAACAACATTATGTTCAAAGTGTGTATTTTTTATTTATTTCTTTATAATTACATCATATTGAATATTGTATTCTCAAGCTAGTAGATGTTAAACATTAACAGTAACGTTCTCGATACTAACGTCCACTACATTAACTTCTACTAAGTTAATATCTTCAACCTCAACTGTCTGTATCACAACATTCGGAACTGGAACGGTAGTTCCTTCCGATAAATCAGGAACTGGTTCGGTCACTGTTGATACTTGTCCATTTGAAACCGCTGATAGAAATAAGAAACACCCAATTACCTGAAAAATACAGTCTGTTATACAATCATAATTTCTCATTTCAAGTCATCAGTTAGTAATTATTATTAATATTTAATAATATATTTAGAAGTTGATTGCACTCTACCAAATTTCTACTTCTTCATAAAAACTGTTTGATTATTTCTGTATGGAGAATTTACAGTTCGGGTCAGCTAAGTGCCAACGAGACCCTATTACTAAGCGTCCTCTGTCCGTCCATCTGTCCGTCTGTCTGGCAGTGGGCTGTATCTAATGTACCGTTATAGCTAGGAAGTTGAAATTCTCATAAAATGTGTATTTCTGTTGCCGGTATAACAACAAATAATAAAAACAACTTAAAAATTAAAGAGGGCTCCATAACCCTTATGTGTGAGACAAACTCGCTGACTTGGCCTTTAAATATGTTCTGACGTCATTATTACTAACACATTACGTACAATATTTGGGCAAATTGGATCTTCATACAAAAATAAAAATGCACTAACATATAACAATAATAAATAAAATTATTCTATTGGTGCTATGTACTTACAATTACAGCAGTCCTCATGTTGGGTTTGTTTGGTTTTCACGGATACTTGACGAATGAAACACGAATCGAAAGTTTTACTTATATAGGTGCCTACTAGTAAATAACAAAAATACAATACTAAAAACAATTAACAACATTAATTTGCAATAAATTAAAAGTCAAGGCTAACGTCGTTTTTAGGGATCCGTACCCGAAGGATGATCTTATTTTTTTTATGAAGCACAAGATGCTGTTTTTCTAAATATTTGATTTCTTGTTAAAATATAGCACGGTCTAATGTTGAGGATTATTAATTATTTTGCTTTGTGTAAATTATTCGTCTATACAAATTTAAAAAGTCATTTATAGCAAATATTTTTTATAGCTGAGAACTTGGATTCCAAAAAACTAATTTAGATATCAAGACTTGTCGGTGAAGGCGACAATCACACCTCAATTATAATATTGAACTTGGCTCCTATTTTGACATATATGTTTTGGTGGGATATATATTTATCCATACAGGAGACATATTTTTTACGACTTAATCTTGTACGATGGTACGGAACACTTTATGCTTGGCCGGTTTTATTCATTTCAATAATCTAATCTGTCATGTAAAATTCTTGTAACGTCATATGTAAATGTTGTATAAAACCTATTTACCTAGTTAGCCGATAAATGTTTAAATGAATTGAAAATAATAAATTTTTCATGTAATCAATTTAAGGATAAAAGAAGTGAACGAGGTGAGTCAGTATGCGTGAGTCACATTATGGGTGTTTGGCAGGCCACATTGGTTCGTAAGAGTTTACGGACCAATGTGTCGCGGCTTATCAGTTAGCTCACGCGACCCCCTAATATTGGAACACTACTTCACTTTAAGATATTCTTAAATGTCTATCGTTATTTTACACTTTAGGCTCGGCGCAAACGGGCCACTGAACATAACCACCATAGGCCACAAAAGCTTTCGGTTTATGGCATCCATGGCCCACTTCTCAGTTGGTTTCAGTCCTACTTAACCAACAGAGAATTCTATGTGGTGGTCAACGGCCACTGTTCATCGCGCCTCAGAGTCACCTCAGGTGTCCCCCAGGGATCGCATTTGGGCCCCATTTTATTTAACATCTATATTAACGATGTTACTGATTGTTTCATAAATACCTCGTCGTTCCTTTTTGCGGATGACATAAAAATTATAAAGACAGTGATATCAGAACAAGATGTAATATCAATGCAACAAGATATAGATAGGCTGCATGAGTGGTGCTCCATAAATGGTATTAACTTAAATCGCGAAAAATGCCGTCACATCAAGTTCTGCCGAAAGTTGCATAATATGAACACATGTTATAATATCTGTGGTACGCCTCTGGCTGAGGTAGACCTTATCAGGGATCTGGGCGTCTTGCTTGACAGCAAGCTGACCTTTGTACCGCACATTGATAGCATTATTAAAAGAGCACTACGTATGCTAGGATTTGTAATCCGTAACAGTAAACTGTTCCGAAAAGCACAAACTAAAATAATGCTATATAATAGTCTGGTCCGTAGTACTCTGGAGTACTGCAGTGTTGCTTGGCGGCCACATTTTGCTGTCCATTCACTAAGAATGGAAAGAGTTCAAAAAAGATTATTGAACCACTTAACATTTACATTCGGAAGTAGAAGCCTGAAAAGAAAACCCTATAGAGGAAAATTGGATTACTTCAAAATGAAATCTCTCGAGAAACGTAGGGACAATTTAGACCTTAAGTTCATCTTTAAAATATTCAGGAGTAAGATTGACTGCCCGCACCTTCTTAGCAAATTTTCTCTTCGAGTGCCTCGAAAACCTCCCCGAAAACCGATCACGCCCTTGGTCCCCCCCTTTCGTAGAACTAAATTTGGCGCAAGTTCCCCTATACCACGCTTATGCAAACTCATCAACGAGCATAGTGATCTTATAGACATCTACACAGACAACCTAACTAAATTTATTCGCAATGCTAACCGTGAAAATTAGATACTTTACATAGCAGTAAAAAAAAAAAAATAATAATAATAATAATAAGAATTAACATTTAGTTTAAGCTACTAACACTCATAATAACATAACATAACTTTTCATTTTCTTTCTGAGCTGTAAAACACAAAGCATGCGGTGTTTACCTTTAATTAGGTGTGCAGTATTGTTTATTCTAAGCTTACCAAACATAAGTCATGATTAGCTGTAACATCTGTTGGTAAACCATAAATAAATAAATAAATAAATAAATAAATAGGCCAGGAACAGCGTCTTTTCATATATTTTGGACCTACGTCCGGCTGGTGGCGGTCACTCGCCACAGCAAACAAATATATGAAAGGGTGAGTTTAATCGTTGTCGCTAGCCACTGATGGTGTTACCCACCCGTCCCTAGATCAAGCTGGCCCGAGCTGGCCAAACTAGCAATAAAAATAATATGTCCTTAAATAATACAAACTTAGATCCAGCAATCCCTTGCTGTTTTTGCCTTATTAAGATTGTTAGCAACGCACTAAGTCGAGGTCCGAACCCCACAGGGGGTGCCCTTAGTGAACGTCGCTGACGTAGTTAGCTTTTCTATTGCTCTGGCTAGAGGCCCTCAAGGTTCTCGCCAAAAGTCTCATCAAAGAAGCAGTTAAAGCCTGCGCTCAGACTAAGACTGATTGATGTTTTAGTATTCGGCCAGTAGCGTTTCCTATCATTATAATATGTTGACTATGACTAATTAAAATTATTTTTGTCTTGGTGCCTTGTGTGTCTGAATTTGTCTTGGTGATCTGGTGGTTTAATGAACGGAGTTGTGAACACAAGGTTGCAGGTTCGAAACCAATACAGGCAAGTACCAATGTGCCTTTTTCAAAGTTATATGTACTTTCTTAATTATTTTAAGACATCATTGATATTCGGTGAATTCAGGAAAACATCGGGAGGTAACTTGGATTCCATAAATTTTAATCTGAAATCGCAAATCCACAATGAGAAGCGAAAGATGCCTGCGCAGAAAAAAGTTTTATTGTGTCACACACGTGTGGTTATTGTATAATTTTCATACTTCGTTGATTTTTTAGTGCGGACATGCATTAATAATAATAAACCCCTCGGGGCTAGCCGTTACATGAAAATAACGCAATACCTGAGGGCTGAGGGATATTAACTTGCTTTTTCCAACTTTGAGATATAAATAAAAATGTATCTGAAGGTCTATGTAGGAGCATACATCCGCAGGGCAGCTTGTGGCGAGCTGTTTGTGAGTAGCGACACAACAGAACTGCGTGCCCTAGGGAGCCACTCCTTGGGGGGGCTCCCAGCTCTTTCTTGCCTTAACTGGCTGGCTAGAGAGGGGTCGCTAGAGCTATATGCTCGGGGGTGGAAGTGTAATTGCGTAATAGCGAGGAAACCCGCTCCGGGTCCGCTTCTGTGACTCGCAATGGCGAAATCGGGGCCGCACCGCTGGACACCTCCAGCCGCTCGCACTGGTGTTGCCTCCTGCTGCCTATCGTGGCGGTAATGTTGGGGGGCCCATTTGGTGAGATGGCGAGTCTCCACCTGCCTATTTGATTGCATTAAAATGTGTAAGAAGGCAGGTGACATAGTTTTCTGATTAAGTTCTAATAACCAATCCACTAACACTTATTTATTTAATACTTCATGCACAGTGTACATAGGCGGACTTAATGCCATTTACCTACACACAACCAAAAATTTTATTTTCCTTCCATAATTTACAATAGCTTTGTATCTACTTTGGACCGTTCATATCTGTTCTTCCATAGAGCAGAGGTGGATGGGCCCTGGTAGATGCCCCATCCCAGTTTAGAGTAAAGTTCTCAAAAAGGCCACTGCGTGTTGGACCTGTGTCCCCACGTAAGCCTTTCAAAGGACCAGGTATTCTCGATACTGAGGATAGCCCGAGAAAAATGAGAGATTCATAAATAATAATTTATTGATGCAAATCCTTTTTACAATTGGTACTTATCTATTAGGTTACAATAAAGATTTTATAGTAAATGGTGGCTTAAATGATGAAAACCCTGCCTCCCAAATACATTATGTTGGTATTTTAAGCAGGTATTCAAAACAAGCCAAATCAAAGTGCGAATTGATACAAATCCGAGAAATATAACTGAGCTCTCATGTCGCGTTACAGCGCTAAAGCAATGCTTCAATCTTTCATTTCTCGAATAAATTTCGGTGGATAGGGTTGAAATTTAGAATATACGACGATATTGATGACAGCTGTCAAACAGTTTTGTTTACTCTGAACTAAATCTGGTAAATATCGGACTATAAACGTGGCCAGTTCTTGGTTTTCTGTCTAAATCTAAAAATTCTGTCTTTCGTAGGTCAAGATAGTTAATTTACAAAAACAACATTATATTCAAAGTGTGTATTTTTTATTTATTTCTTTATCATTACATCATATTGAATATTGTATTCTCAACCTAGTAGATGTTAGACATTAACAGTAACGTTCTCGATACTAACGTCCACTACATTAACTTCTACTAAGTTAACATTTTCAACCTCAACTGCCTGTATCACAACATCCGGAACTGGAACGGTAGTTCCTTCCGATAAATCAGGAACGGTAGTTCCTTCCGATAAATCAGGAACTGGTTCGGTCACTGTTGGTACTTGTCCATTTGAAACCGCTGATAGAAATAAGAAACACCCAATTACCTGAAAAATACAGTCTGTTATACAATCATAATTTTTCATTTCAAGTCATCAGTTAGTAATTATTATTAATATTTAATAATATATTTAGAAGTTTGCACTCTACCTAACTTCTACTTTACCATAAAAACTGTTCGATCACTTCTGTCTGGAGAATTCACAATTCGGGTATGGAAGCCCAAGTGCCAACGAGACCCTATTACTAAGCGTCCTCTGTCCGTCCATCTGTCCGTCTGTCTGTCAGTGGGCTGTATCTAATGAACCGTTATAGCTAGGAAGTTGAAATTCTCATAAAATGTGCATGTGTATTTCTGTTGCCAGTATAACAAGAAATAATAAAAATAACTTAAAAATTAAAGAGGGCTCCATAACCCTCTATGTGTAAGTCAGACTCGCTGACTTGGCCTTAAAATATGTTCTGACGTCATTATTACCAACACATTACGTACAATATTTGGGCAAATTGGAACTTTATATAAAAACAAAAATGCACTAACATAATATATAACAACTAGCTGTCCCCCGCGACTTTGTTCGCGTGTTTTAGTTTCAACGATTTTTCATTTTTGCAAAATTTTTCATTTATGCTCCGCTCCTATTGGTCGTAGCGTGATGTTATATAGCCT
Source organism: Diachrysia chrysitis (assembly GCA_932294365.1). Classification (NCBI taxonomy): domain Eukaryota; kingdom Metazoa; phylum Arthropoda; class Insecta; order Lepidoptera; family Noctuidae; genus Diachrysia; species Diachrysia chrysitis. The sequence goes on along the minus strand of OW028651.1, from coordinate 2,248,479 downwards.
ATAGCCTTCCTCAGTAAACGGACTATCCAATACAAAAAGAATTTTTCAATTCGAACCAGTAGTTCCTGAGATTAGCGCGTTCAAACAAACAAACAAACAAACAAACTCTTCAGCTTTATAATATTACTAGCTGTCCCCCGCGACTTTGTCCGCGAATTTTAGCTTCAACAGTTTTTCATTTTTGCAACATTTTTCATCTATGCTTCGCTCCTTTAGGTCGCAGCGTAATGTTATATAGCTTATAGCTTTCCTCAATAAATGGGCTATTCAAGACTGAAAGAATTTTTCAAATCGGACCAGTATTTTCTGAGATTAGCGCGTTCAAAAAAACAAACAAACTCTTCAGCGTTATATATTATAATATACTAGCTGTCCCCCGCGTCTTTGTTCGCGTGTTTTAGTTTCAACGGTTTTTCATTTTTGCAACATTTTTCATTTATGCTCCGCTCCTATTGGTCGTAGCGTGATGTTATATAGCCTATAGCCTTCCTCAATAAACGGACTATTCAATTCAAAAAGAATTTTTCAATTCGAACCAGTAGTTCCTGAGATTAGCGCGTTCAAACAAACAAATAAACAAACAAACAAACAAACAAACAAACTCTTCAGCTTTATAATATTAGTATAGATAGTATAGATAATAAATTAAATTATTCTATTGGTGTTATGTACTTACAATTACAGCAGTCCTCATGTTGGGTTTGTTCGGTTTTCACGGTTACTTGACGAATGAAACACGAATCGAAAGTTTTACTTATATAGGTGCCTACTAGTAAATAACAAAAATACAATAGTAAAAACTATTAACTACATTAATTTGCAACAAATTAAAAGTCAAGGCAAACCTCGTTTTTAGGGTTCCGTACCCAAGGGATGATCTTATTTTTTTATGAAGCATTATATTTAGACACACGGGAGCGTGTTAAGACAAGTTCAAGCCAAGAAAAGAAAACTGGTGAGCAGCACGCGCGTGTAATGTAACATGAACTATTTAAAGCCACTTTTGAACCAATCATTTCTATTATTTAAAACAAAACGGTTTACTCACGCATATGTCGCGAGTCGACACCACCGCCGCCGCGTCAGCTCATGATTAGGGACTCCTATTGAGTCTGAAACTACTAAAACCCTTGTGTAAATAATTCGTCTACACAAATTTAAAAAGTCATTTACTTATAGCAAATATTTTTTATTGAAGAGAACTTGGATTCCAAAAAAGTAATTTAGATATCAAGACTTGTCGGTGAAGGCGACAATCACACCTCAATTATAATATTGAACTTGGCTCCTATTTTGACATTTATGTTTTGGTGGGATATATATTTATCCATACAAGAGACATATTTTTACGACTTAATCTTGTACGATGGTACGGAACGCTTTATGCTTGGCCGGTTTTATTCATTTCAATACTCTAATCTGTCATGAAAAATTCTAGTGACGTTATATGTAAATGTTGTATAAAAACCTATTTACCTAGTCAGCCGATAAGTATTTAAATGAATTGAACATAAGAAATTTTTCATATAATCAATTTAAGGATAAAACAAGTAAACGATGTTAGTCAGTACACATTATGGGTCTTTGGCAGGCCACATTGGTTCGTAAGAGTTTACGAACCTGACAACAACAGTTTTGTGTACTCTGAATTAAATCTGATAAACATCGGACTATAAACGTGCCAGTTCTTGGTTTGCTGTCTTAACCTATTTTTTTTTTCTTTTGGAGATCAAGATATTTAATTTACAAAAACAACATTATGTTGAAAGTGTGTACTTTTTATTTATTTTTTCTCTATCATTATTGAATATTGTATTCTTAACTTAGTTGATGTTAGACATTAACAGTAACGTTCTCGATACTAACGTCTACTACATTAACTTTTATTAAAGTAACATCCCCAATATTCGGAACTGGAACGATAGTTCCTTCCAATAAACCAGAAAGGGGACCTGGTACGGTCACTCTTTGTACTTGTCTATTTGAGACCGCTGATAGAGATAACAGACACCCAATTACCTGAAAAATATAGTTTTTATACAATCATAATTGCTCACCTTAAATCACTAGTTACTTATAATAATTATTATATAATTACATATTTAGAAGTTAATTGCATTACATCTACCAAATTTCTACTTCCCCATAGAGGCTCCATAATCCTTCATGTGCGAGTCCGACTCGCTGACTTGGCCGGTTGACTAACTTTGGGGGATGAAGAAAGAATTTCTCGCCCTTTAACGGCTGTTAGGCAAGAAAACGTGCTAGCAGTGAGAAATTTATTCCAAGACAATAGGCGAGTTACGTATCACGAGATTCAACACATATTAAATGTTGGATCGGAAAGCCTTCACGAAATTCTACACGTGTATCTTCGCGTGAGGAGAATAGTTGCACGCTGAGTGCCGCACCACCTCACCGATGCTCAGAAGCAGGCTCGGGTAGAATGGTGCCGTGATATGATAAACAAATATGAAGCAGGCTCATCTCAGCGCGTTTACGACATCATTGCGGGTGATGAATCTTGGATTTATCAATACGATCCAGAAACAAAGCGCCAGTCGACGGTTTGGGTGTGTCAAAACGAATCAACGCCTAACAAAGTTAAGAGAGCGAGAAGCGGGGGGAAGATTTTGAGCCCACCAAAGTGAAGAGATTGAAAAGCGGGGGTATGATTTTGATCGGGAGTTTTTTCTATATAACAGGCTACTTGGTGTCAATTTCTTTACAGCACCAAAGAAGCATCAACGCTGAATGGTATACTACCAACAGCTTGACAGAAGTTTTCTCTTTTGTGAGCAACAAAGCGACCAAACCCAGGGCTTCGCGGGCTACTGCTCCACCACGAGAATGCTCATTCACACACCGCGCTTAAAACGAGGGACTTCCTGGAGAGCACGCCGGTCAAACTCCTGGGTCGCCCTCCTAACAGCCCTGACCTAGCACCGTGTAATTTCTTCTTGTTCCCAAAAGTAAAAAATCAGCTTAAAGATATACTTTACACTATATAGATTTTATAACACTATTTTTTTCGCCGGAAGATGGCGCTGTCAGCGTTCGAGCAGGCTGTAAACGTAGTGTCTGGTGCGGATTGGAACAAGTGTTTCGAAAACTGGTTCAGCCGCATGAAACTTTGCATAGAGGCTTGTGAAGAGTACTTACGTACGTATAGATTTATTTTTAACTTTCGCAAAACTTTTTGAGTATTTCACATAAATATGCGTATTAATTATTAATATTAATCAATTTTTAATATTATTGTAAAATTAAAACTAATAAAATCTACTTTTGGGCCCCTAGAGTCAATAAAAATGTAAGAGTTTGACGACCCTAAAGCGCATTTTAGGGTTTACTAGAAATAAGAGCATTGTAATTAAGTTTCAAATACACATTACATATGTACAATATTTGGGGAAATTGGAACTTTATACAAAAACAAAAAATGCACTAACATAATTATAACAATAATAAATTATTCTATTGGTGTTATGTACTGTACTTACAATTACAGCAGTCCTCATGTTGAATTTGTTTCGTTTACACGGTTACTTGACGAATGAAACACGAATCGAAAGTTTTACTTTTATAGGTGCACTTTTAAATAAAAAAGTGCCATTAAAAAACAGCAAAATATTTTAAAGATAAATTTTAGTTATATTACCTACTAAGAACAGTCGTTAGAAATAAATTAAAAGTCAAGGCAAACGTCGCTTTTAGGGTTCTGTACCTAAAGGATGCCAACGGGAGCCTATTACTAAGCCTCCGCTGTCCGTCCGTCAGTCCGTCCGTGTGTCTGACAGCGGGCTGTATCTCTTGAACTGCAATTATGGGTAGACAGGTAATTTTTTTACAACTTGTGTATTTCAGATACCTCTATAATACAAATAAATAAAAAATTCAAGACTGCTTGCGCTACTAGAATTATGGTCTTTTTGGCATTTCTTTGTTCACCGAGTTTCCTACATTCGCTAGTTAGTTAGAACGCGTTCTGAGGTCGGATTTTTAACCGACTTACAAAAATGAGCAAGTTCTTTATTCCACTGTATGTATCTTTTTTTATAATCCAGAAACACGGGAGCGTGTCAAGACAAGTTCAAGCCAAGATAAGAAAACTGACGAGCAGCACGCGCGTGTGAATGTCACATGATGTTCTTCCGTGAATGCCTATAATGGCATTCACGGAAGAACATCATGTTATATGATATGATGATGATACATACAGTGGAATAAAGAACTTGCCGTCGATGAATGAAAGTCGGTCGTAGGATTCGTCCAGTTTCAGGCGTTACATGAAATTGTAATCGTAGCACGAAAATGTACCCGGCGCAAATCCATTTTTTTATTAAGACACGTAATTTAAATTGGCTCACAAATAATGCGAAGGGAAATTTTGAAATTGGAACGTACTGAACACACACAAAATTATAAGAAACAACGTAATAGAATATAATTATGTACTTACAAATAATGATATTTTCAAAATAGATTATAACTAGCCAGTATTATACATAAAAAGTTTTTTTCGCAATACTTTCTGAGTGGCCTGGTAATTATAATATTAAACTTGGCCCCCATTTTCACAATTATGGTTTTGGTGGGATATATAAATGTAAATTTTTCCCTACATGAGCCATATTTTTGGAGTTATATTGCTCGATTTAACGGTATTAATCTTGTACTATGGTAAGGAACCTTTTATGCATGGCCGGTTTTATTCATTTCAATAATCTAATCTGACCTGAAAAATTCGTGTGACGTCCGCGTCATATGTAAATGTTGTATTAAACCTATTTACCTAGTTAGCCGATAAATATTTAAATGAATCGACTATAATTAATATTTCATATAATCTTTTTAAGGATAAAATAAGTGTACGGAGTTAGTCCGTACACATTACGGGTGTTTGGCAGGCCAAATGATAACCCTCGCTCAGAACAACCGCAAAGAAATCGTATAATCATTTTAAAATGTCTCAATATTATGTTACATAGTTAGTGGACACTTATTATTACAATCTTCCCATATACACATACATTTAGGTCAAATCTTGCAAGCTAAATTAGAACCACTTCTTGACATTTGATTAAGATGAAATTTTGTACACTTATATAAGTTCGGTGACATTACAATATTTTGGTACATTCGAGCTGTTCTGATGATGAAGCAAGAAGATGGCCATAGGTTTCCAACGATACGACGCAATCCCATCGTGTTTAAGCTTATTTGATTTATCTTCATTAGTACTGTTAATACTGTGATCATATTTGCCAGCTTGTGTTTGAAAATACATTTTTTAATAAAATCTTTTGACTGCACGGACAGCCGAGTGGTATACGCCACGCCAATTACCACTACGCGTTGTGCTGCGGGTTCGATCCCCGCAAGGGACAAGCTTTGTGCGATACACAAATGCTTGTTCCAATTCCGGGTGTTCTTTGTGCATATGATTTGAATGTGAGTAACTTAGTGCGAGAGTCGTTTTAAAGGAAAAAAAGTAAAAAATACTTACACTTTTACCTTTTTTAATTCTATCTTCAACTTTACCAAATTGAACGCAATCACTTGCAAATCTGTCATAACTTTAAAGTTAGCGTAACCAAATTATTAGGTTTATAAACTGTTACGTCATAATTATATAACCAAGACAAGTTTGAAAAGGTCTGGTTACCTGTTCTTTGAGAATATTGGGGTCGTTACTGTTAGTACAACGTAGTTAAATATTTAAAGGGTGTTTTAGATATTCTGTCATCCAATTAATCTTATTCAAATCGTAAGAACTTATAGCTGAGTGTATTTTGTGGTATTACGGTTTCTAATAGAAATGTGAGCCCTTAATTATCACTTTAAATTAAGTTTGGGTTTTTGGCTTTTAAAGAGTAGGCTAACCGACTGATATTAATACTTATATATTTCTAAATACATATTATTAAAGATAAATGACACCCAAATACAGAACAAATGAATGATTATTTGATGAGCATGAGCTTATTACACTGCTTGAATTAAACCTACGACCTCTGGTTTAGCAGTCAGAGTCACTAACCACTAGACCTAGGACTAGTTGAGCTATTAAAGCAAAGTTATGTTTTTAGAAATAGCATTTTAAAGTTTAGACTTAACCAAAATTTGCAAAGAAACACAGATTTTTTATTCCTTTATTAAAAGTTCAATATGAGAAGGCCACAAAAAGATCGAATCCCTTTAAATTATATTTTTTGTATTTCAACATTAGATTGTAGAATAAAACTGTTTTAAATGGAGGCTGTAGCGGATTCTTCAAACCAAAGATTAAACTTAAAAAAAGATTTTCCATAACTTATTTCATGTTACAAATTTATATCTATGTACCATCTACATATTTAAGAATTATAAATACTTAGAACAGTATTTAAAATAAACAGCAACATATAAATGTATAAAAAATGACCTATAAAATAATAACCTTGTCTCCAAAAGTCTACAGTTTACAAAAAACATATTATTTCTAGAATTTCTCTTGTCTTACCTGAAAGACTAGACAAACCCCAGCCTAAGGCTATCAACATTATAATAATTCTACCTCTGGATTATTTATAAAGCTAGTAAGCTGAAAATTTACTAAAGGTCTTCATTTTATTGCGCTACCCCTTTAGATTTAAGGGTTATTAACAATTAAATATAGAAAAGAGTTTTATATGATAATAAAACGATTTCATTGAAATAGTTTTCAGATAAAATTATATTTATTTATTCACTGGCATCAATGAAATTCAAAATATGAAATCAAGTATAGTTAAAAAAATACATATTTATATTATAGAAATATATTATTATCTGTTGAGATTTTAATAATTAAAATCTACGTTTATTTATTACGGTGTTATCACACCTGCATAAACGATAGGTACTTATTATTTTAAACAGTAATATCACTATTTTTATTACTCTTTTGCACTTGTTTTTATGGGTTAATTTAATACATGAAGTAATTTTGAATTGTCATAGAGATAACACTTAACTACAGCATTTTACAAAATAGTTTTCATAATAATTATTATTTCATTGTCAAGAAAATAACAAACATCGGAATTATAATTCACGATTACCGGAATTTGGGTAGGTACCTATTTGGTAATATATTTTTATTTCATATTAAAAATATATTAAACCCTATATAGATGTAAAAACGAGTTACTATTTATTTTATATTAAACTTGTTACAAGTATTTTAATATTACTAATTAAAGAGAGAGAGAGAGATATGTATGTATGATATTTCGTAGTTTTGCTTATATTACTAATATTATTAAAAATTAATAATATTACTAAAATATAAGCAAACATTTGTTATATAATAATATAGTAATATTTCGATAGTAGTGTTATACTGAATTTTCTTAAAAAAACAATTGAATATAGGTAATAACTTAAGCTAGTTTTAATTAATCTTGATAATATGAGAATAAACCATTAACAACAATTTATATAATCTTAAATCAAGCGACTGCGGCCGCCTAGCTAAATTATTTCAGTGGTATTCCTGTGTACAGAGTGTTTATTTGTTTGGGAAATCAATCTCAAAACAACAAACAGATGTGCCTGTTTAACTTGTATCCTATCGGAGTTAGACTAACTTTGAATAAACGGTTTAAACTAATAGAAACGATAGTCTGTTAATTTGATGCTATTCAATTTAAATTCGTTTTATAATTAAATATTGTGAGTTTTAATTTGGTTCTTAGGACGGGTATTTTAGGTCCGGTTTAGGTACAGGTTTGGTACATAGGCATTTACATAGATATGGTGGTAGGTAAATATGTATTACGTACAGTAATAATAATATCCGCCAGACCGAATTTCGGCCACGGCGGCCAATATCAAGTGAATGCACAAAAATGTGTAGGGATATATTATTCACTCTCATAGTTCGATGGGACGGCAAGACCAAAATTCTAAACCTTTTTCAAACTAAATAAACGAACTAAGATAAAAAAAAAGAAGTTGATAGATCTACCCAGTGTCACTCATAGTTAAGACTAATCTAACGACACCTCTTATTCATCTCCGTATTCTGAGGTTTACGCGAATATTAGACATTGGAATAAAACAAATTTTTAAACGGATTCTACCGGGGTTATTTAGATTTTTAGTTCCCAAAGTTTCAACACCTTTGGCAGGTGTCATGGTCACGGGCGGACTTAGGAGGTATTAGAAAATATATCACCTACTCGGGACCTATAATGCACAAACTCAAAACCAAACCCAAGAGCAGCGCAGCAAGACCTGAAGACACAGTGAGCTCATTTTGCGTACGTCGGAATACACGTAATTCATATAAAAAATATATTTAATATGAAGGTAGAACGAGCAACATCTACTGTAACTGTTAAGGCGAATACCACCTCAGCCTGTCCGTGACCATGACACCTGCAGAGGTTGAAACGTCAGGAACTAAAAAGACACCTCGCAAGCTAAAATCCATCAAGCCGTTTAGACTACGGAAATATACTACCAAAGAATAATATACTATACACTCATAGAACAAAACCCTCTTTCTGGCGCTGTCGGGTAACGAGAGCTATGTTTGTATATATTTACATTAAATATTATTTATTTTATTGAACTAACCAATTAGTGGATATTACGCTGACACGGCAATGGACCACAATGCAGGCATAATTTATAGAATGGGTTAACAAACAGTGATTGGTCATTAGAGACAATTAGAAATTAATTAACCTATTACTGCAATTACGAATATAATGATGCTGTATTGTAATAAACTGCTTCTGAACTGAAAATAGGAAGGTGTAGGTGAAAATTATTGTAGGTAGAGGTCGTATTCTTTTACAATTTGTGGAAATTTACTTTATTAACTTAGGTACTTATTTCATTACTAAATTCTTTAGCAAAAATAACCGATAGAGTTCGTATTAAAAAAAGCCCTGTAATTTAAATAAACTAAAATCAAGTGTAATCATACCAGCCTATAAATATCCCACTGCTGGGCACAGGCCTCTTCTCATATAGAGAAGGAACGACCATTGATCACCACGCTTGCTCATTGCGGGTTGGCGATTTCAGAATCCAGGTTTCCTCACGATGTTATCCTTCACCGTTTGTCAATGATGTCTTAGAATAATTAATCAGTAATCAGCACCCTATTAAAATTTCGGCATACTTGCCTTGGCTTCATTTATAGAGCTAAATTTTAAAATATGTGTTCTGATCTGGCAATGGGAATAGTTTTTCTATAACCCGAACTAATACAATTTTACCAGTATAATAATATTTCTCAAGTACACTAACAGTTGTACAGTAGCTGCATAAAATAAAATTTTATGTTCGAACATTGGATCTGGAAATTTAATCGGAAATATAAACGTAAAGCTCGGTATGCGACTCAAATCTTTGATTATAAACTTAATCTGGGTTTTAGGTAGTGTTTAAAACTTTAGGGTTGATAATTCAAAAAAGAAAAAATATCCTATAACATTAACATTTGACAGATTTTGTACGGAAGAACTGGCAAAAATTCAAAATTATGTCTCGAATAAAACTGGCTTTGGTAAATAAATGAAAGACGATTATTTAAAATTTGTTTTATTTTAAAATTCGTTTGCAAGAGAAAACAAGATCAAACCCTATCAAATGCTAGAGTAGGTTAATGTATTATTATAAGTAAATACGTCCACAGTAATTTTAACATATAATTAATTAAATAAAATTTAACGAAAATTCAAGTCCGGATTGTGTGTAACCATTACCGGGAAAAAATACAACTGACAACGGAAGCAAATATTTATGGTTACTAAAGTAACCAGAAGGCGCTTAAATTATCAGTGGAAATAGATACGAGTATTATGTTAATAAAATTTGAACAAGGTTAATAAAATTTTAAATATATACCCTATGTGCAGATCTAAATGTAAAAGTACTGTCACGAATTGGCTACTTGAATTGGATTATGCTGAGACTGAAAATATACTTAACATTTTAAAATAATTTTGCCTATCAGAAATGTTCATCTATCAGAACCACAGATTGCGTATCACCTTGATTACACACATTGATACACACACACATACACACACACACACACACACACACACACACCCATACACGCACGCACACGCGCACACACACACTCACACACACACCACACACTCCCGTGCAAATGGGTGCTCACGCCCTTCACGGGCGCTGAGATGAGGACTTATATTGCACATACGGACACACATAACACTTATCAAAGTTACACCGAGCACATCTCTTTTTGTTGTGTATTTTAACTTTCTCCCTCTCAATACTTAGAGATTTTACAATTCTGTAGTATGAAAGTGCAACTTAATATTTTAATTTTAAGGGTGCGAGCCTGGAGATCTGTCATACAGGTCCCGAACCCAGTATAGACTCCAGCTCTCACAAAGGTTTGAATCTGTTTGTAACTTAGATACTATGTACCAAATTGTACCTTTATGAGAGAAATAAACGATATATTATTATTATTATTATATTATGTATAGCATGACTGGGTATAAAAAACAAAGAAACAGACAGAAAAATAAAAAAGTATAAACAAAATTAAAAAAGAATCTGGCTTTGTTAAAAAAATAAAAAAAAAAACTAATTAGATAAAGCTAAGGTAAGTAGTGGTAGCTCATGACGTCACAATTTCACACAAAATGTCCAAAAACGTGACTCTTCAAATCAAAGTATTGTCGTAAGTTTTTGTTGAAAAATAATTATATCTGATGAACAATATAATTTATTTGTCCTATACCTATTCACCAAAATACAGCGCTTAAGCCGCTGAGTGTACGCCGTGACTACATAATACCCGTAAACCAACGTAATTTAAAACCTTATTTCGTACATCCCTTATTCGAAACACATTTCAATCTAGCGCTTTATTCACAGAATTACAACTCTTCTCATTACCTGTGCAGTGTGCATGCTCAAAGAAACGCAGCGAGAACGTTTTCAATTCCTAAAAATACAAATCTATTGGCAGTTTAGTTCCCTTTAAATTGTATGTGGGGTTCAGGATTCTGTTAAGGTTTTACAAAATGTATGTTTTGCAGTTGATAAGTTTGTAAGCCATTTTAATGGCATTGAAAATAGATAGGTAATTGAATTAATGAAATACACAAACAAGAATTAAATTAGATAGTCTAAATTAACCTCTTTTTTCAATTACAATAAAAAATGAAAGCACTCTACTTAACCGCCGACGCAAATAGAGGGGTGTTATAAGTTTGACGTGTCTTTTTGTAAGTGTGTCTGTCTGTGTCATCGTAGCTCCTAAACGATTGGACCGATTATGATGCGGCTTTGTTTCACAGCTAACGTGATCGAGATGGTTTTTAACTACAATCATCATCAATCATTTCAGCATATATTTTACGGTGGTTTCCTATTATTGACGTCTTTATCAAGTTACAAAATCTTTATTATTATTTAGCAATTATGGTTGCTAGACCAGTATTCTAAATTAGTAAAGTCTACTCTAAAGTAAGTACGTGTAATTGTATTGTGAAGAACAAATATAATTTGATACATTTAATTAAAAAAAAACTTAAGAAACATAATATCTGGGTTAATAACTACAAACTCTATTATCAGAACTTTGCTAAACATTTTAGACGTACTTACAAAAAAAATGCATTTTATGTTTCCACCTACCAACTCCAAACCAATAATACGTGTTTGCCTCCATTCCATCTCCTTTGAACAGTTTTCCGTGCTCCGGAAAGCAACCCAACTATTTCTCATTGGCTAAACGCCTGTTTCCGTTTCTGTTTGCGCGGCTTTGGCTTAAGGGAGCTTTAAAGCACGTTCGATTTATTAAATTTTATAACAGAGGAGTTGACGCCGAGATATTTGAGATGAGTTTTTGTATGTTATTTGTATTTACAAAACTGATTCTTCTGCTTTGGAATGATAAGTGACATTTAAGTTTAATGTGTTACTCTGAAAATCTTCGAATTATCATCAATTTGCACAAATAGTAGGCACCGTTTCTATAGGAGAGTTTATTTATAACGCATCCGTTAAAATATTTACCAAGAATATTATTTCCCTAAAATAGTAATGACATTTAAATAAGTACTTATTGAAATTTATGAAATCCATATTTTAAATCAAATAGTAATTGTAACATTATTTTATAAACATTGTTTATTTAATTTATAATTTAGTACAAAACACGTTAGAAATACTTGAGATATTTTTAGTAATAAAACTTCCCAAATTCCTGAACTTTGTATGAAAGAAAATACATCTACATTTTGAAATGTCGGAAAACAGAAGTAGTTGCACTTTGACATTATGTTTGAGTTCGAATTTCACGTAATTTTATTTAACCCCGCAATGAACGGTTGTCAGAAAAGTTCTCATGAAATTCCATTCGTCAATGTCACATGTCCTTGTTCCTGCCTGTTTAGTTTCTTCCCAGAGTCTTTAATTTGGATACTTAAATAACAAGTAAAAATACATCTCTAGCTGTTTTGTGAAATAATTTTACTAAAATTGTCAAATATAGAACACAAAACAATTGTCATTTTTTGCTATCAAATGTAGAACACAAAACAAGTAGTATTTATTACTGTTATAATGGATAGATGGAGTTGTGCATTGACACCGCTATCCTGAATGGCGGTGTTAAGATTTTCCGCCCATCAATAAGTACGGTGAAATTTATTTGTATTGTTAGTTCAAGCAAGGTACTCGAAAACGCTCACTTAGTAAATAGACGTATTTCTTTGATTGGGTGGTTTTCTTTATTTTTTGGATAAAGCCATGTTTTGAGCTCGTTCATGGTCCTTATCAGAGCCGGATAGTATTCCCGTGAGTGCTACTCTGTCTATTTTTGGATCGCTACCGGAAATAGTGGTCATCCAGAAAAGCAAGAACTGAAGTGCTTGCATACCTGAAAAGGTGTGCATAGAGCAGTGCATGCCGCAGTAGAGCGCGGTGCAGCAAGTGTGCCAGTGCAGCTGTAGAGGTGCCCAGCCTTCAGGAGTCGGAGCCAAGGCGCTATTGGAATACGCCTAGCAGACATTCAAGACAGAGTCGTAGAAGGGGAGCATTTGACGACATCATCAACAATGTATGTAGTTTGTTGAAGAGGATTATTGTGAGTACTTTTGACGTGTTTATTTGTGCAAATTGGAAGACAGAAGCTATTTTAGATTTGGGAACTTATATAAATTGTATTTATTAGGAACTTAGAATAATTTTAAATTTTCAACATTGGACCTTTTTATTCTAAGTTACCTTCAGTTTTTTCAGACGTCAACATGAATTCGTTTTACAAATTACAAATGAATAAAAAACTCCTTCTTGAAAAGGCAGAAATAAATTTTAAAAAGTCGCCTAAAGAAAGAATAACGAGGTCGTATGTTGAAACTAGACTTGAGTCTTTAGAGGTTTTGTGGAAAGAGTTCTTTAATACGCATAGCAATATTATACAATCTGTGTCGGATAGTCAACAACAGAGTGATGCGTATTTTACGGATGAAATTTACGAAACCACTGAAGAAAATTACATTTCTTATAAAACTAAATTGAAGGAAGTTCTTTGTCGGTTTAAAAATAATTCCGGAACATCAGTAAACGAATCTGTGAAGGATGCACGTTCTAGTAATAATGTAAAACTACCAAAAATAAGCATTCCCAAATTTTCAGGCAATTATGTAGAGTGGACTACCTTTAAAGATCTTTTTTCATCCCTCGTACATAATAATAGTAGCTTAGATAACGTAGAAAAAATGCATTATTTAAAGGGTTTGTTATCGGGTGAAGCAGAACAGCTTGTTAGACATATTCCTGTCACTTCTGACAATTATGAAGAATGTTGGAATTTGTTAAACAGCAGATTCAATAATAAGCGATTTTTGTCTAATTGTTTGTTAAAACGTCTTATGGGTCAATCTAGTGTTTCTGAAAATTCTAATGGTATTAAGAGTTTATTAGATACAACCACGGAATGTCTAAATAGTTTGAAAAACCTAGGAGTCGATGTTACCTCGTGGGACATCATAATTATATATATCACTAGTTCTAAATTAGATTCTGAATCTAGAAAATTGTGGGAAACTCAAGTCAGTACAAAGGATGAATTACCCAAATTTTCAGAATTCAAAGATTTCTTAGAAGCTAGATTTCGCGCTTTAGAATTTTTGGACTCTAGATCCCTAAGACCTAGATTTAATACTGTTGTTTGCAATAAACCAAGCGTTCACCATAGCATTAATTCTGATAACAATACTAATGTAAATGTTTCTTGTATTTTTTGTGGAGATAACCATAAAATTGCAAATTGTAAGCAGTTTGCAAAGGAGAGTTATGAATCTCGTCATGATTTTGCACAATCCAAGCGGTTATGTTATAATTGTCTCAATTCCAATCACTCTATCAAATTCTGTCGTCAAACTTCCTCGTGTCGTATATGCAAACGTAGGCACCACTCTTTATTACATCCGAAATCGGCCTCAAACTCAACCGTACCCAACGAGATGCCTAATTCAACGGTTGAAGTTAAGTCAATGATAGATAGCGTTCAGACATCGTTTTCAGATCATAAACCAGAAGTTACGTCGAAAGTAGCTTCACATTTTGCAGCCAAGTCGAAGTCTATTCAAGTTTTGTTAGCTACTGCTCTTGTCGAAGCACAGGCAAGGAATGGCTCAACACAACTGCTGAGGGTGCTATTGGATCAGGGATCTCAGGCTTCATTCATAGCGGAATCAGCAGTGCAGCTTCTTGGCCTTAAGAAGATACCGGTCAAGTCGGTTATATCAGGAGTAGGTGGCGAGAAGAGTGCTTTGGCCTCAAAGCATTCTGTAACAGTTACTATTCACTCCCGCCTAGATCCTAATTTTAGTGTGCAAGTCAAAGCCTATGTACTTAGCACAATAACTTCACTATTACCTACTGAGAAACTTAATCAGATAAATTGGCCTCAGTTATACGAAGTAAAGCTAGCTGATCCAGATTATCATACGCCCAACAAAATTGACATTTTGCTTGGTGCGGACGTGTATAGTCAAGTTCTCAGGGAAGGTTTAATTCAAGGTCCACCAGACTTACCTATAGCTCAGAACACGGCACTGGGTTGGATCCTATCTGGAAAGATTCCTTCAACAGGCAATTCTATACAATGTCATCACGTCATAAGGAGCGACTCAAATCAGGCGGATGACAACGCATTATTGCGAAGGTTCTGGGAAATAGAATCGGTTATACCTGACAAACCAATATTATCCAATGATGAGCAACGTTGTGAGGATATATTTGCTCATACTACATACCGTAACAATGAAGGTCGGTATGTAGTTAAACTTCCTTTTCGAGATGAAGACTCGAAATGTCAATACGGCAGTTCAAGAGACCTTTCAATAAAAAGGTTTAATCTTCTCGAAAACAACATTATTGCTGAAAAGAAACCAGAGAATGAAGATAAGGGAGAAGGTCCAAATCAAGGAAGGAAGGATATTAAGGAAGATGACATCATGAAAATAAGTAGTCATCCTAGTCGCTGGATTACGTTTGTAGGAAATCGAGTTTCTACAATTCTTTCTCATTTTGACAACTCACATTGGGCTCATGTCCAATCATCACATAACCCAGCAGATATTGCGTCCAGAGGTTTAACCCCAAAAGAACTTGTCTGCAATGTATTGTGGATTCAAGGACCTTCATGGCTTAGTGATGAAACTATAAGGTACACAAGACCGAAATCCATAGCAACGGCTATTGAGCAAAGAACAATCAAGGTCCACGTTGTCACTGAAGCGAATCAAGAAGATCTTATTTGGACAAAGTTTTCTAAATTTAATAAATTAGTACGGGTTATTGCTTATTGCAGAAGAGTTTTGAGTTGGAGGAAAAGAGTATTTTGCAATCCAAGATATGAAGAATATTTAACAAATGAGGAGATTGAAGAAGCAACAAAGACATGTATTAAACATGTTCAACAACGTGAATATTTTGAGGAGATTACCGATTTAAAACAGACAGGAAAGGTAAAGGCAAAGAGCAAATTAAAACCTCTTTGTCCCTTAATTGATAACGAAGGCATTCTCCGCGTTAGTGGCCGCCTTCAAAATTCGGGTTTAGAAGACAATATTAAACACCCTATTATCTTACCCCAGAATAGTCATTTCACTAATTTAGTGATTGATGAAGCTCACCATAAAACTCTTCATGGAGGTCCAACATTAATTTTAAGTCATTTACGTACAAAGTATTGGATAATTTCAGCAAAGGTTAAAACAAAGGTTAAGGCTTACGTGCGTAAATGCGTTAGGTGTAGACGGTATTCCGCTAATATTCAAACTCAGTTCATGGGTCAGTTACCGTCCACGAGAATCATTCCAGCAAGACCGTTTAGTAATAGCGGTGTGGATTTTGCTGGACCCATCAATATAAGGACTTCTAAAGGTCGGGGACATCACTCTTATAAGGGTTATATATGTTTATTTGTATGCATGGTAACTAAGGCTGTACATTTAGAATTAATTAGCGATTTGACAGCTCATGGTTTTTTAGCAGGTTTCAAAAGATTTGTAGCTCGACGAGGTTTGGTTAGTCATATTTGGAGTGATAATGGGACTAATTTTGTTGGTGCGGCCAAGGAACTTCGATGTCTAGTTGCAGCAGAACAGTCTTCTGTGGCGGTAGATATCAAAGAGTGGTTGAGTACAAATGGTACTACGTGGCACTTTATTCCGCCTCACGCACCAAACTTTGGGGGTCTATGGGAAGCAGGCGTGAAGTCTACAAAGTTCCATTTACGGCGAGTTATAGGTGACTCAACTCTCTGTTATGAGGAAATGTCCACACTTTTAACGCAAGTAGAAGCATGCCTCAACTCTCGTCCGCTATCGGTCATGCCTAATGATGCTGATGATCCTGCTCCATTAACACCAGGACACTTTTTAATCGGTGAACCTCTGATTACAGTGCCTGAACGTTATTATGAAAACATAAATATTAGTAGTTTAAGGCGTTGGCAATTAACTCAACGCATGTTACAGGGATTTTGGCGACGATGGTCGAATGAGTATTTGGTTTATTTGTTACAACGTTACAAATGGACTAAGCACATTCCAGAACCAAATATTGGTGATGTTGTTTTAGTAAAAGAAGATAATTTACCCCCTGCTCGTTAGCTTTTAGGAAAAATCGTTGAAACGCATCCAGGGTTGGACAAAGTCATACGAGTAGTAACTCTCAAGTGCAATGGTACATTGATTAGGCGTCCTACATCAAAATTATGTATTTTGCCCATTGCAAATTAGTTAATTATCTTTAAGCAATTGTATAAGTTTAAGTAGTATGTTTACAGTCCACATTTATTGAAGGTGATGATGTTAATTAAGTTTTAGTAGTTAGAAAAAGTTTGTTGTTTTCTTTTGTGTTAAGGTCATTTAAGATGTTTGTGCTATATTTGTATACTGTATTATCTGATCTTATAGTGTAAGACTGTGTTTAGTTAGTTAAGAACATAAATTGATGTTCTTGGTGGGCGGTATGTCAAATATAGAACACAAAACAATTGTCATTTTTTGCTATCAAATGTAGAACACAAAACAAGTAGTATTTATTACTGTTATAATGGATAGATGGAGTTGTGCATTGACACCGCTATCCTGAATGGCGGTGTTAAGATTTTCCGCCCATCAATAAGTACGGTGAAATTTATTTGTATTGTTAGTTCAAGCAAGGTACTCGAAAACGCTCACTTAGTAAATAGACGTATTTCTTTGATTGGGTGGTTTTCTTTATTTTTTGGATAAAGCCATGTTTTGAGCTCGTTCAAAAATAATATATTTTAGATAAATGAATTGTTTTACTTTAATCCCAAGCTAAAATATAATAGTGATCTGCAGGCTAATTTGTCATAGCGGTTGTTAACTAAAGCGATAATCGCTTTACAAAAAACACAAATTTCGTATCATCTTACGATGACCAATTAGATTTACTACAACGAAGTTTATCACCGATGTTAGCCGATACTAAATTTGCGTTTTTACCTTCATTTTTATCCACTGAACATTGCTTGGGTTCAAAACTGAAGATAGGAAATAAGCCTACTGGACTTGTTCAAAAACATTATTGACAAAAAACTTAAATCTTTTTATCCCAGCAAGCAATCGAGACAGTTTTCTTTTATTCTGAATTGTAATGACAATCTGCCAGATTATAACAAAATATCAAGATTTTGTTTACTAATAAACTGCAAGTCAAGTTATACACCAAGATCATATGGCTAAACATTTAATACAAAACTTCTAATACCCATCACCAATATCCGGGAGATCAGCTCAGGATTTATCGTCAAAACTTACCGTAATTTATGTTTGAACATAAGTCAGGGGCCACCAACTTTTGGGTAGCCACTTCATTATTTGGCATGCTTTTAATTTAAAGAAGTTTCCAATTTAAAGGTGTACCTGAAAGTGTCTGAAGGGTTGATTTATTTCGCTGGTCGTTCGTGTTTTATTATATTGTTGTTCGGTTTCCAAATGTTATTTGGGTGTAATTTGGCTAATGTATGTGGGAAGGAAATTGTTTGTCGATTTATGTATGTTTGTGCAATTTCAGTAGAGCAATTAATGACACTAATTTACAATTGATGCTTGTTAAAGGTTTGCCAAACGTGTTCTTCGTGTAAATTGGTTTTTAGATTATTATTAGGTTGAAAACATTTACTTCTTTTCTGCGTACCTACCTACCTTAATTAGTTACAAGGTTTTTTTCATTTGTTTTTATTAAAGTTTGTGAATGTTTTTTTTTTAAATCCCTACAGTTTGTTTCGTTTTTCAAACATCACCCCTAGACAATATTACTAAAGTTTCAACAATAGATCGAAATTCGGGCGAAAATACCTAATTTCACTCTATTGTCTTCGGACTTGTCGAAAAGGCTTTGATGATGGGCAGACCCGCATAAACTGGAGGCTTTAACGTCCAGCAGAGATTTGACGTAATAATCTGATGTTTGAGGGTGGTTAGAAATTAATGGTCGGAAATAATGGGAAACTGAAAATCTGTCATTTTGAGTTGGTTTGGAAATTTATCATTTATAGCAACCATAGCTTACAGACCTAATTTGTTATGTATATGATACTCATATTAATGGGACTTTTTAAGAATAGTCTACTAACAATTCAGAGGAAAACAATGCGTACTTAATAAATACCAAAAATGCGTATATCTATTATAGTTCTAATAATAAAAACTGAAGAGAATAATTCTTGGACTCTCAAAAGAAAAAAAAGGTAGGTGAAACCAATGGAACACAGCTAGCTAAATATAAAGTATATTAATACGATCTTATGTTATAGGAATCTCATTGTGTGTAACCTCTTGTATGATAAAATAGACCATACAGTCCTTAAAACACCTGTAAAATTTTCATCCAAAATTCTAAACTTCCAAAATTACCCACATTCTAGAATTATAACCTCATGTTTCGTAGGTTTACATATAAACCTCACGTGAACAAACACCGAAAACGCTCAAATATTTGTTGTTAAACGTTCAGTGTCGCATTGCTCGTAAAACTTTAGACTTCTCTTTGCTCAAAGCTACGTCTAAAGGGAATCAGAACATTTAAATTGGTGTCCCAACTACAATATTTACTTGTACTATTTTAGTTAGAATAATACTATCCTTGAAATGTTTCGTTTTAGAATAAAAGCCCTTTTTTCATACGGGGGAAATTAGCATTATTTTTAATATCTAACTCCGTAGCGTATTATTTGAGCTTATAAAACTTTTTAGAAGCAAAAAGTCGAATATTTAACCTAAAAACCATATGACTTTTATCACTTCATGTTGATGATTTAAATTGATATTCGTGTGATGAAGGTTCTACAACGGATCTGTTCAGATTATTTATCAACTCTAAGTATGGTCAGGATTCCACAAAAAAAAAAAAACAAAATTGTTAGAAATCCTGTACTTAAAATTTCTTAA
The DNA here is from genome assembly GCA_932294365.1 of Diachrysia chrysitis. Taxonomy (NCBI): domain Eukaryota; kingdom Metazoa; phylum Arthropoda; class Insecta; order Lepidoptera; family Noctuidae; genus Diachrysia; species Diachrysia chrysitis. Next base: position 2,228,512 of record OW028651.1, on the reverse strand, counting down.
GAAATGATTCGGTGGTCTGTGAAAAATTCCGTCCATATAATCAAGACAGCATATCCGCAATAGCTTACACCATTATAGGGTCGATGACGCGTATTTTATCTTACGTAATGAAAACTCACGACAATACAAATATTTGAAATATCGCAATACGTCACAATTTCATGCATTTTTGTACGCAAGCTTGACGTCATTCGCCCCCACTACTGAACTATAATTCGCTCTATTTACTTAGTGTTTTCTTATTTCAAAAAAATAAATTTCTATTATTTTTTTATTATCTAACTGCCGGACTAATTAGATTTTGACTTTTCATTCCCAGTCATCTACACTACCTACATAGCAATAAATCCTGCCAAATTCTTAAATGGTCCATTATAACTTGAATCGTACTGCAGCAGTCACTGCAAGTATGTTAAGCATAGTGACACAAAGTTGAAACTACGACATTGCAGTACCAAGTAGAAGATAAACTCGGTGATTTGTTTGAATACACTTTGAGTTTTAATGTTCAGATTACTTTTAGTGGCATAACTTCTTGGTTGTTAGTCTTTTAAGAGAGGCTTTACCAAAATGAGAAAGTACATAGCCTATAGAAAGTATATATCCTAAAGGTTAGACAATTATTTTATAGGTTTTCGAGAAGGCTTACAGAATAATTACGTATATCAAAAATGTATCATGAAATTTGCTTTTAATAGCAACTTTCATGACGATCTGTTTGGTTTTACAGATATATTAAATACGATAACCGAAAGAAAACATTAAAAAGAGTTGTGTTCAATAAAATCATGAATTTATAAATAAAATTCAAATTATAAAATTCAATAACAAAATGTAATAAAATGGTACAAGAATAAAAACAATATCGCTACGTTTTAAGACAAAGTTAACTTCCTACATCATTTTAACATAGTATAGTATGTTAAAAATTATGTACGTGCAGTTTTATAAAATGAATAAAATGGTAATAAAAAAATATTTTTAACACAATGTAATTTAACGTATTCTCCTTCATTTAAATAGGTATCTCATAAAGCAGGTTTATGACGCTGCAGCAATGACGCTGACTTTAAATATGACATTAAACAAAGATGGTTGCAGATATCACTTGTTTTCTGGCTTGTTTTTATTCGTGGTTTCAAAATGAATGGAATATTCAAGCTTGATAGAGCAAACGTACGAAATGTAGTTTTTATTTTGATGTTGGTTACTCTACTGTTGCAGATTTTTGTTGCATTCGCCCGTATGATGGGAAGGTAGATTCCAAAATATTAAAAAAACGCGTATCATAGTTTACTGTAATGACAGAACAGAAGCCATATTGGTATCTATTCGTTTGAATTTAGCGCCAAAAGCAGCATCGAAATGTCAAAAATTACAATAATGTTTCCATGCGTCTACTGAAAGTTGAATTAAACATTCAGCTGTTCTGTAACATTAAAGGACAAAGACTTTTTTCGCGTTCAAAAAGTGAGAGAAAAGTCGCATTATTTTACCTGGGTTCCAAGTTCCAAGGTGAACGAATTACACTAATTTTGTCTACTCATTTCACCTGGGTAATATCAGCGTTTTAAATTGATTTCGAGGTGAAATGAGGAGACTTATAAATCTCTTTGTTTAAATGGGTGTACCTTAGAGTAATCATAGACAAGCATAGAGCGTGCGTATCGCCTGTAGCCCCATATGCCAAGCGTAACCATTTTTAGCTAAATATACGCTCGTTATCTGTAAATCGAAAATAATATAAATCATTATTTTCCGTTCAACGACCGACGTTTATGCAAAAATATCGATGGTTCCGATATTATTAGAATAATAATATTGGTAGGTTTTCAGATAGTTTTAATACAACGGTGCGATTTATTTATCAATAATAAATTTTAAATTTTACGATTTTACATGTTCAAAATCAAAATCAATGTTCATGCTAGTGCCAACAGTTCATACTCGATATTCGCACTCTATAGTTTACTTATTTACTTTTACCTTATTGACAACCATCTTTGCTTATTAGCTGCTACTAATAATAATAAAATAACCAATATCACTATCCCCCATACATTTATTTATCCTTACATTAATAAAGCGTGTCCATACAAAGTAAGTTTGTTGATGGTCAATTAATTAGTTTCACAAACACTCCAAATTAATTATTTCATTATAACCACGCAGGCTTTAGTGAATGATAACGATTTCATAATTTAATATCGAAAATGAGAGCAAAAATAATTCTCTATTGAAAAATATACATGATCATAACTTTGCTCTGTGAATGACAAGTACCGGGGACTTATTTTTAGTTGCTCGAATATTGAAATTTTGGAAATCTCGAATTTTGGAAATCTGACAATTAAATCAAAATCAAAACGAAGAAATAATAACCTACAAATCAGAATAATAACATTGACAATAAATAAAATTATAACAATAACCATAAGAATAGCTCACATATCGGCAGGCCGCACCTTGCGCGTTGCGATGCGGCCGGCCTCAGTTTACGATAGGTCATATAAAATGTATGAAAGCGATTCAGGAACATTTTTGTTTTGCGCTGCTTTGCGGTGCGGGCCACCGTTGTAGGCGCACATTTAAGGTATCTAATAAGTACTGTCATCGGGAGAAATTCGATTCATAGTGGGAGAGACATTTTAATAGGTTACATAAAGTAAAAAGGTGTTTTTTTTTTGTTATACCGACACATCATTATATGAAAACATCAAAATATAGAAAGGAAGTGCCAAACAAACTCCTTTTTAAATGACCTGAAAAAAGAAGGAAGTTCGATTTTACACTGTAGGTCGTATGCTATTTTTTGTATTCTGGGCTGACTAGTGTCAATGTGTATTTAGGGTTCCAAATTCACATCGACATTATAGGAATAAGAATACAGGCTTTAGGTATATCGAAAATGCATTATCAGAGCTGACTTTTTTGTAAACTAATCACTTATGTCCAGTAGCAGCTTGTTACATCTTGGCCACTTACATTATGTTTTAAATCCTTTGGTTAATCGCCTTTCACACAACCTTTACGCATGGGCGGACCGCGAAGCAACCTTTTTTGACCCTTGTCACTCATCTTCCTTTTAACTGGTACGATCTCTTATCACGAAGTCTTTCATCAGCTAATCGAAGTTATAGTGGCCGTGCCTAATAGTGTAAACATGTTTTTAAGGTGCCTATTTGGTTTTTTGATGAACAGATTTTTATTAGTGGCAATATAATGTGGCATACGACATAAAGTTAGTAATCTTGTTTTAAAATGAGACATTTGCAAATTCTTTTTTTAATAAACATTAACTAATTACCTTTTTAATTGATTTTGTGAGTATATTTATTAGTTTCGCTCGCTGACTGGATTCATAGTAAATACATAAAAAGTAAAATAAACAAATTTGTATCTGCTCCTATTTCTTGAATCATTTGTAATGCCTGGATTTTCTCTTACTTGATCAAGATAGCCAGGTAATATCCGTCAGGAATTTTAAACTAATCTAAAAAAACTAAAAAGAGCCTGTGTTTTTTTATATATAAGTTACTAGCTTTTGCCTGCGGTTCCGCCCGCATCAATGTTGGTAATCGCGGCAAAAAGTAGCCTATGTCTTTACTTCGGAGCCAAGCTTACTTCATACCAAGTTTTATTAAAATAAAGCGGTTTAGCAGTGAAATCGTAACAGACAGAAAGAAAGACAGAGTTACTTTCGCATTTGTAATATTAAGTATGAAAGTATGGATGTCTAAAAATCAAGAATATAATGGAAGACTCTAAAGTCAGTCAAATCTAGCACGTTTGTAAAAACATTACATTCCTACAGTAAACTGGTTTAAGCCCGGCACTAACTTTGCCTTAATTACAGCTGCAAACCCAGCGAATGACGGACACTTCGAAGCTTTGCACTGCATAATAGTTCGTTAAAATGTTTTCGTTGCAACTCTGTTAAAATTCAAGAGGCCCCGAATAAGTTGGTTGATAGTTAACAATTCTGTAGCAATTTTTAGAGTTATGAGAATAAACACGAATTTTGTTTTGTTTGGCGTTCTATAATGTTTTTTCGGTTTTCTAAATAAGTAAGAGTCATGACAACCACGGTGCGTAAGTAGTTCAGGCTAACCTCCATCAAAATATTAAATTAATTTTCTTCGATTTCTTCAAGAATTCAAATATTCTCACATCACCTAGTTAAACAGAACTTTTCCAAAGTCCGTAAAGTTTCCATACGAGAGAGTATATCCATCATGGCACTTCCATTATCTCGAACCTAACTACATAACACCCTAATTTCCTGCTACCAAACAAAAGAAGGAAAAAATATATGACGCCATTTGCAGAATAATTCGTACCCTTCGGCTATATTGATTCTAACATGGCTGTGTCTCGACCGACCAGACCATTTCATTTCCTGTGATGTCGCGTCCTCCCATCGGATTTTTTTCAGCGGTTGAATGCGTTCGTCCGTGATACGTGTTTTCAGGCTATTGGCTTTTAATTTCCGGCCTGAAGACGTATATAACGTTCAGCTATATAAAATCGAAATTAATTTCCAATTTGGATTTGCGTGATTAGAAATTTAAATATTCAGATCGTTTTCGTTATTGGCTGGTGAGATTGTTAAAATTTTGATATTAATTTAGAATTTCATTAAATGAATGTTCGTGGATTTATACATTTTTAAATACATTATTTTACGACACAGAAAAGTATTTCGTGAATCTACGTTACATACTACGATTACTTCTTCTTTGGAATGCCCATGTGTGCAAATTCCCATAGTATACAATTGTGTAGTTAGTTAGGTCCATTCTACACTGCATGTGAAAGCTAAACCTTACACGTCAATACCATTGTTGGTTTCTACGACCAGATATTCATCCTGTGTTATCCATCGGCGATATCTAAATACAGTACATAATCCATCAAACACAAGGCCATATATTCCATTTTCGTATGGCAACCCTACAAGACCTATTATTAAACTTCTTGCATCAAATATATTATTATGCTTCTCTACACTGTTCAGGCCGACAAAAACCATACGGTGCAAGAAATTGTTCTAATCGAATTGAGGTTCAAAGGTGCCTATTGTACGAGCGATCGACAGCAGTTTCATTACAATATCCCGCCTAGCTCCCTGTATAATTAATCAGAACTAGTGATGTAATGGTTTGTAATCGATAACTGGTTAGATTTAGGATGCGGGTTGCAGTAGATTAAGAATTTATTCTCAGTTTTTTAAATTTTGACTGAAACTCAGAATTTTATCAAAATGTATTATTTAAACAACAACATAACAGCTTAGCTTAGTTGATAATATTGTATTTACGTAACGAAGTTTAGTGTTATGCAGTTACTTATCAATTTCAGTTGTTCCACTAACTTATTACTTATTGTAAATGTTATTTAATACGTAGGTACCTGTCACTATAAATTATGTTTTAACATAGATCTAAAATACCGATAAAAAGCCATAGCAGCACTACCTTTATACCAACATTATTTTTAAATTACTTGCGATATAAAGCACCAGAAATAAAAGCAAAAGTCTATCTATTACTGAATGTCGATGAACCTTATCTCTGTCCCCACACTACTGCGGTTATGTGAGTGGCTTCGGCACGTGTTAACTATGAACAAAAGATTGGGATAACCCCATTTATCTCGAACTCTGTTCGTGCCGTGTGCTCCTACAAATTAAACACACATCAAATTCAACAAGTTATATCTCTGAGGGTTTAATTACATTTTCAACACTATCTACTGAATCTTAATCTGTATTAGTCCCGTTTCATGTCGTGATACAAACGTTAGTTGCTTGTCTTACGTTTAATAGGTAATCTAGACTTTTAGGCTTAAACGTAACAAAGGGATTCTGGAAGGCAGATGAGATGAGGATTATTGTTAGATATGGATCTTTTACTAGGCTTATTGGGACATAGCTGGTTTTATATCCTACTAGCTGTCCCCCGCGACTTTGTCCGCGTGTTTTAGTTTCAACGGTTTTTCATTCTTGCAACATTTTTCATTTATGCTCCGGTCCTTTTGGTTGCAGCGTAATGTTATATAGCTTATAGCCTTCCTCAATAAATGGGCTATTAAACACTGAAAGAATTTTTCAAATCGGACCAGTAGTTCCTGAGATTAGCGCGTTCAAACAAACAAACTCTTCAGCTTTATATATAAGTATAGATTTAAGCGACAAACCTTCATAGGCTAAGCATCTATAAGTTGGTACTGAATTTATGTATCATGTTTATAGTAGTGTAGATAACTTTTTTTTGCGTCCTTAAGACAGATTACTAAAAAATATTATACACGTTTTTTTTCTTATTTTACGTAAACAAAAACTCAAGAAGATAAATTGATTTGAAATGTCGCATGACGTCACAATTTTGTGCATTGTGTACGCAAGCATAAAGTCGCCAACACTCCTAAAAAAAATCGGGTTTAATTTTTTTTATTATATAATTAATAGACTAATTACATTTGAATTTTCATTATCCAGTCAGTAAATATTCTACTAGTCTACCCTATTTAGTAAATACTAGGAAGTCAATGTAGCTAAAGACGCGCACGCCAAGGAATGTGACGATTTATGGCGGTATATAATAATCCTTTGAAACGAAATTAAAAAGTCTAACGTCTTATAATACACCAATAAAGCTATTAACGAGTAATGATTTAGCACATACCTATTACTACGCGAACGATACAACTCTATCGCGAATATGAACAAATCTTTTGCTTGTACGGCAAAGTTCAAAAACCTTTACCCAAATAGATACCTTTAAACAAGAAAAAATATGAGTTTATTTATCTAAGGGGCCCGATATTGAGGGTTCTAGGTCTATTTTTAGCTTAACTATTGCTATGGACACCTGGTGCAGACATCTGTCATCCTGATACCAAACGACGTTAAGATTGAGAAGCTCCTATTTTCATGATTGGTTTTAAAATAATGGGTAACAGCTGTTGGTCTAAAAATAGAGCAATAGGGTAATGATATTAGTATGTTATATTCTAGACAGTACTTAAAAAACAACAGTGATTTAAAAAAAGTTTTGTGATAATTGCTTCTTATTCTATACATTAAGAACCCTACCTACCACATTAAATAAAAAAAAAAACTACAATAAATAAACTGAATAAATCGCATCAAATTATTTACTACACACAAAGTTTTAATTTCATAATACATTATTTTATTACTTACATGAATTTATAATTTTTACAAAGGCCACGTAAGCGCCATCTACATTTTCAATGTGTAACTTTAAGAAAGTCAGCGGAATGTAGAGCGAACTACATACGCCACTCAAAAGCTGTGTTCATTGGGCTATGTTGCGTGTTGTTAGTTCAACTATATTTCGTGAGATGGCGCTAGTTTATACATTTGTCTTTAGTACCGTTACCCTTTCGTATCTTGATAAACAATGGTAATTTTGTTTCATGTTCCTAAAAAACGTAATATGCATTTGTGTTTTTACAATTTTTATGTTTATTGATATCCATTCACAATATCTAAAAAAATATTTTCTCCTTGTTTCAGATTGCCCTCGACCAACGAACGAATAATTCCTTCTAAATTAGTCAGACAATGTTCCTAATAGTTTAGTCTAGCATAAAAATGTACAATTCCAACGAATTCCTGCATAGTGCTGGCGTGAGCCGGCACATGCAAGCGACAGGAGAAACTCCATCGCAAAAGACTAGTATGAAACGACGATCCTGCGAAGTTCCTTTAGGAGATATATCTTCAAACAATTTCAAAGTGTCTTTAGGGGATCTTAGTTCTAGCGAAGGGCCAAGTTACGACTGCCGATCGTTGCGTTCAGTAAAATCCGAAGATGCCAGATCGGTTCGCAGTTACAGACCTATAGATAGCCGAAGCTACAAAAATTTTCGGTCTTCTTTGGCTGATATTTCTGGGTACTCTTTGTCAAGGCCTCCTAGTTATGATCAGCTGTCAAGAAGGTCGTTAGTCGAGGGTCCGGATGGGCAAGGTATCACATCGAGCATCGAAGGCGTTTTGTGGTCTGATGAAGAGGAAACAGAGTATTTTTACCATGAGAATATTACGTCTGCTTGGAATCAAGGTGAGTGGAATTCGTCTTAGTTTTACCTGAACTTTTATTATTTCTAATACCAGTATATAGCAATATTAATTTGCAGTAGGAACAATAATCTTGATGTTTTGGAAATGCTGCTTCACTTTATTTAATCCGATTTTGAGTCAGTTTTTGAAAGTCATCAATCTAGGATTGAATAATGAATTGAAATTGATTATTTTCTAAATATGAAAACTGTTTTCCTGTTCCTAAATAGAAAGATAGCAACAGCTACATCTAGACACACAACAAAATCCAAACAAATGCAGATTCAAAAATTCCCTACTGACAGTCATAAGGAAGTAGGCCTAAAAATATCCACAAACAAGATATTATTATCCCGATCATGCTCCCAAGTTCATTGGCCGCTGGAGATCGATGATCAATGTCCGACATTACCATAATTACGGGCCTCAGTAATGCATCGCTGTACTTCGTATCACTGTAAGTAAATATTTGGTCAGGTAAATCAGGAAATATCAGGAAGGACTTTATATCTTTGGAGTTTCCAAATGCTTTAAAATTGGTGGCGTTAATATTCGTCTTCTTGCAGCTCTGGTACCTGTTGCCCTGTTGTATTGTATTTAACTATAGTGTATTTTCTTAATAGTAGAGGTAAAGGGCTTATCGCAGTAGTAAAACGAAACGGTCCAAAACACTTTCAATTGTTATTTAAATTTTCATAAGAAAACTTCGCCAGTCTTACCCACGAGGTTTTAATTTAAATAATTCGTCATCAAAACTTAAAATACATTTTGAAAAACATTATTATATTCTGGATTAAGAGATTCATTCATAAGCGTATTTTGAATCCTGCCCATAATTCTCGACTTTCAAATTGTGAAAAAAGAGTTAACACAACTTTCAAATTGCATCTTAAAGTTCCCATATTCATCAACAATTGCATCTGCCAACACGTCACCAAAACAGTCAATAATAACAATATTTTAATACTCGTTACGATCTTACGAAGTCTTGATGCTGATACTTTACCAAGAAATGACGGATTCAAGCGCCATATAATAAAAGTAAGAGCATCCATTTTCCAAAATGATTACCGCATCAGAACCACTTTTTATTGTCGTTTTCTGATGATCTTTTTGTACAACTTCCGACCATATTGAAATTAGCGGTTGACCACACTACAAGGGGATGTATTCTGTAATTGGTAGAAATCGATGTTCATTTCAAAACAAACCATTGCAGGAAACTTGTTAAATATGTTGTTTCTCATTTTATTCAGAAATGTTTACGTTTGTTTTGACTCAAGTGCTAACATTTTATTGTTATTCAGAGACATTTTATTGTTATTTCTTGTGTGAAAAACAAAAGCTCGTGGAAAAGTCAAGGTATTATTGTAGGTAAGGTAAAGGCTTCAGATCCCAGATTTCTTAAGTTATTTTAAGAGATACAAACTAAGGCACAAAAATCACCTTCAATGAAATAATTTGAAACATCAAACTCTCCTCAAAATTGTACAAGCCCTTGATTTTTTTATTTGAAGCGACTACATAATATTGTAACGCAATTATCGAGTATATTGAAAATACAGGTTCCCATAAACCGCAGCCATATTCACTTCTCCATCATTTTGCGATTTTGCATGGTGTTTTTACAAAATTATACCAGAGACCGGCCACGTATTCTACCGAATATGGCATTTCGGTAAGTTTTAATGGCTCGTGTATTGTAAACCGGTTTATTTGTTTGTTTACTAACTTCAGGATGGAGTTGCACAGTTTTATATAACCGTCAAAAGGGTAAATGTCTCTTTCATATACATACGCCATAGTTTACTACTTCCATAGTACGATTAGGTATAGTTGCATCAATGACCCCGTCAATTACATCATATGTATTTATAATATCCTATTTAGAGAGCAATAATTAATGGGTACCTACAATTGCAGCTAATAGGAAGAAAATATTAATTAATATTTAAATTGATATAGATCAAATCAAGATGCGCCAAAACGATATGCCCAACCGATATCAAACCTTTGACCTTATCGTTACATCTTCGATCGAACTTAACGTATTAAGATATAAAATTAATGGAATTAACGTTACACAAGTTTCAGGAAGGTAATTTTAAAACCCATAACCTAATTCAACTTTCTATAGACATACACCATCACTTTATTTTATCGTTGGTAATATTGATCGCACTTGCTTTTTAAAACAATTTTTTATCGGTACGGAAAGCAATTGGTATATGATTCAGACCAGGCAATTATTGCCTGGTCTGAATCATATACCAAATTTTGTCGTTTTAAATATATTTTCAATTTAAGTGTAGGTAATATTTTATAAGATTATAACAATTTTTATTTAATTTAGTGAAATATATATATCAATAAAATAAATAAATTTTCACTTTCTTATACACAAGAAAAGATTACACCTCTTTAAACATTTTATTTCTTTTTTCAAGTCTCTACATTATTCAACTCTCGCCATCAAAAGTTTAGTCTCTCTTTCTTAAACTTAGTATATTAAAACAACAAATGGAGCTTAAAACACTACAGATCGCTACGACAAAGTCGTCTGCTAACTAACACATCTAAATTAAAAGCAATCACAAAATGACTCAGAAGCACTGGTCCCCTAAAATTCGCACCCACTTTTCCCCTCAAATGTTCGAGGTTCCTACTCGTCACCTTATACATTATTTATTTTAAATTTATTTATCATTTATTCTCACATTAGTAGAACAAGGCCAAAAAAACAAACGAACAATTAAATGAATAGAAAACTTGTCACACACAGATAGCCTTTCTAGACAACACGTACAGTGTATACGTCTATAAACAACTACCGGCTTCCTGCAGATTTTATCTTGATCGATGAACCAAGTATAAAGAGAAGCACTAATTGAGTGCCCCGTAATGAGACTACTGTTCTGAAACAACTTTCTTGCTAAAGAAAAATAATATTGTTTCAAATTAATGAATATATGAATAGAGTTATAATTCAGGTACAGTATGTTTGAAACAGTATGCAAAGACAACATAATCTTGAATGATAAATAATAGTTTACTCTCATAATGTTATGGTTGAAAATTTATGTGATTTTAGCTGTGTCACCTAATTTTTTTCAAACATAGATAGTAAAAAAAATTTTAAAGTCTAGAAGATGGTAACCTTTTTTTTTAAAATACTAACCTCACCATTTTACTTACTAATCACCAATGTAAGTAGTGCAACTTGTATTTTAAAAGAATGATAACTGAAATAACACAGTGCTATCTAATAAACTGAAAAACCAACCCCTGTACCTGTCATTTTTATAAGCGTTAACTATGATAGAAATCGCTTAAATGAAATGAAATGTATGGAAATGACATTTCATTTCGAAAAGTCACGTGACTTAGATTTGTCACTTACTTACATTAATTGAGCGATGCGATTAGCGTTGACGCTTGTAGAAATGTCACTTGGCTAGAAGGGCAGGTCAGTCGCTCTTCTAAACGCAATTATAACTCACCATAAAATCAAAAACCTTCACGTAAAGAAAGTCAACGAAACAAGACCTGTTCACTGAGTATGAACAAGCTCCTCCAATCCCCACACGTTCACATTCGACCCAAATAAACCCAATCCATCTTATTACGCACCAAAAATTCAAATAAAACACAATTTTTCAAACAAAATCCAGTACCATATGACGATAAAACAGGTAACTACGGGTGGTCTCAATAAATAACGTACAAAAAGTCCAACTATAAGTTAAGTGCACTAAAAACTGGCGCACAGATTAATGCAGTTACAAGTTAAATGTGCACTAGTCTTGACCGGCGAAGAAAAAGTAATGAGCACACAACCACTACCATTTGCTCGTAAAATTTATTTTATGAGTGATAAAATTAAAAGGACTCAACACTATATTTAATATATAGTGAGTACGCCTTTTCATTTTACTAAAAGAAACTAAAATAAACAGGTAGAGTAAAACGTTATATAACATTTCACGTTTGGTTACATGTTTAAAAAAAAACATTTTTTTGGATATTTGTTTTTTTTTTGTGTAAACGTGTTTTAAACAACCAAATCCAATTGACTACTACAAAACTGTGTTAATTAGAGTTTGACACTAGACCTGCTTAATTCAATGTCTACATAATCTGATTTATGATAATGTCTTGACGGAAAGGCATTATCTACTTCAAAATGTGTCTTAATTCTCACTTCAAACTCGAATGTTTATCGTCTCACTTTATTACACTACGAACGTTAGTAAATACAACCAATAGAGATCTAATTGGCACAAGAGAGCGTCCTATAACTTGACAGATAAATCGGAATTAATACGATCATTGAGGTTTAATTGAACCTTGTTCGTTTACTAAAGTACTTTTAAAGGGGAAATTGTGGAGTAATTGTGTCTGTCAGTATTATGGAAAGTGAGTGTTTAGGGGGAAATTGATGAAAAACTAAGTACGAACTTTCTTCTTTTTTGCTGTTCTTGCTTTATTGCTTAGATTATGTTATATAGTGCTTTGTAGCATCAATGTTGACTGTTAATTCTGTTGGTCAAGAAATTTTAAATTCAAGTTTCAATTAAGGTTTTTGTTGCCTCACAGATTAATGTGTCTATCTATTTTATAATTATAAAAATACTGATCACATTAATTTTTATCTGCCATAAGCACTTCAATCTTGCAAAATCGCGTCACTATTAATAACCTTCAACATTTAAAAAAAAATATCGTCATCAGAACAAGACAAAAGTCAAAAAAGTTCAATAACATTTTTTTTTTTTTATATTTATTTATTGCATTGTGAAACATCTATAGTACCAAGAAAATGGAAGCTAAATATACTCTTGGTAAAAGCGAATATTCACGTTAATTTAAGACTTCCTAAATTACAATATACATAATTTCAGATTACGTTTAAAGGTGTTAATTAAACTCAATTGGAAATGTTAAACGATGCAATAAACAACATATGCAATAGTACATGTATGTTACGATATAAAACACAGGAAAGTTATTAAATGCATTGCAAAAAAATATAAAGAGATGGGTATCAAGAGCGTTCGACAAAAATAACTTGTTTGTTTATATTATAAAGTTCAATCTTTTTTAAATTATAGGGACGACGGTTGTAATAATGAAAATCTGAAAATGATCAAGAGTTATCGGAAGATGAACGTACGATTTTTGTTCATGGTCCACTTACCCTTACCATAGATTCTGAGACTGAGATTCCTTGTATGCAAGTGTAGGAAGACATTCATGTACAAATTATAATAACAGATGGAAGGCATATAAGTAAACCTAAATGAGAATGACTGAAAACAGGACAAGTCGATAATAATGATAAAGGTGAAGAAGCCATAAGTTGATCCACTCAGACATATGGCACTAAAACAGTCCATTCATAACCAATATCTGTTCACAAAATTTCTAAACACATGAGTAAATAAATGGAACACAGTAGACTTACATACGAGTGTGTAAGTGCAAGGCTATCCGTTTCCACGCTTTCCCCACTAAAATCAAAGCATCCAATCATCCAGAAAACGTTTACAAGAGTTGTCTAGTTATTAAACCACACACGGCACTATATATGCAAATAAGGAGAAAATTATGTCGCTAATAGCATAGTTTACCCTCTGATTAAGTACTGTAGTAATAACTGTACGGCCTAAATATGCTTTTATTCGTTTTGCTTATCTTCAGAGCCTCATTGGCCTAGTATAAACAGCTATAAATGTTCGCTTCTGACTGCGATAGTCGTTGAAAAGTGTTGATGATGGAAAACTAGGTAAGGACGCTTCCAGATGGACTGCAGCTGAGATATAAGTTGCAGAAGTGATTTTACAAAGTTTGATAAATATTGGCGATAGAAATTATAAAAATAATATATTGGGACGACTCTCACACGAAAATCTGATCCCAAACTAGGCCTGTATTATGGCAACCAGGCCCTTGATAAACATACTTATATAATTATATTTTCAATTACATACATATTATAGATTATTACACCCAGACACAGAACAACTGGACATGCTCAACACACAGATATTTGTCCTGGATGGGAATCGAACCCAAGTTCTCCAGTTTAGCAGTTGGGGGTCACAAACCATTAGTCTAACAGGCCAGTCATCGACAGGCTTGCAAAGGCCAAAGAACCGACAAAGCGAAAATGTTTTGTGATGTAGGTTTAACAAAATTAATTGCAACATAGTATTTCACAAGCAAACTTTAAAATATTTTACGATCGCACGCCAATTTTCTACTAAGAAACACAAAGTTTTACTAAGCTTATTCAAATGAGTTCAAAAGTCAAGTAAAACTTATAGATTCCTTTGTTACAAGGCTTCCGGCACCTACATACGGTCTGAACAAAACCTTAGCCAACAAGGCGTTTACCATATGAATACGGCCTTACCTCAACGGCAAAATTTGCAATATAATATTAGCATAAGTGCCAAAGCTGATAAAACCAATCACGATTTTCACACGTCGGCGGATGTCGACTTTCAACTGTTTTAAATTGTTTATACCTATGATAACCACCAATATCTTAAATTAATATTTGTTCCTACAATTAACATCTGTTATTATGATATGGGATACATTAAAAACAAAGTACTAAATATTGTAATTATACAACAGTATTTTTTCTGCGATATTCCGAAAGAATTTCTCTAATTACTGAATTAAAATTTAAAGGGTCTTTTCATAGTTTAAATAATAATTATTATTTATAATATAAAAATACAATTACAGACAAAAAGTAAAAAGCACATCGAGGGATACTTTGGTACCTACAAATATTCCGACAGTCTTTTTTCTTCCTATTTATGAAACAAAAAAAAAAAAAAGAAATGAAGAGAAACATAAATATTATATAATTATCACACAAAATTTGGAACGTTTCTACTTTACAATGCAGCTTCATTTCTCCTATTTTTCATATACATAACATATCAGTCATAAACTTTGTACAATATAGGAGCAACATTGACTAGATCTTAAGCTGCACTCAGTAGCTTTCGTGTCCGCTTTCCAACGACAACTGCTATAAATAATAACATTCACACGGTACACGCATTTAAATAAATACGTATCAACTTTCCAGCACTAGGGATTGGATAAAATCGTTTTTTTATCGATAAAATATTTCGGGATGTTTGAATAATATGATAAACGTAGAGATGTCATCGTTTGTGTAATAAAATATGACGATATTCGATTTATTTAAATTAGGATTCTTTATTTAACTTTAAATTGTGTATGACTCGCTGTTTACGTTTGAGAAAGTTGACTTTTCAATAAATTGTACGTATTGACTCCTTGTATTTGCAAAGCAAATTACCTTACAGAATTATGATTGTTAAAATAATTTTGTTTTGCATTTAACTTAGTACACAATTAGAATCGTTTAACTGTATCGAAGCGTGAGTCTATGCGTAAGCAACATCTAAATTAAACTCAAGTAATATGTAAACTACCACGAAATTACCTTACCATTTGTTTACGTTACAAATCAAATCAGCGCACTCTATATTCGACTTATGTTTTCCCAACCCACTTTACGTTACTGAACATTTTCTATGCAACGTTTCTATTTTCTGATCAATCACAGCAATCAGTGGTAGCTATATATTATAACACGATGTACGATATCGAGAAAATTGAAATCGACTTAATCGCCAGCTAATCATCGATCACGGTAACGACTCTATCGGTGCATTTTATCGATTATGACAGAATCGATTTATCATTAGTCTAGCATCTTGCCCTTCACTAGTCTGCAGAAATTGTGGAAGTATTTACGTCCTACTCTCACATGTAAACAAGTTTGATGACATTAGAAACATAGTTATCTTGGCGTCATGTATTTATTACCTGAAGTTATTCCTAATTGCTGTGAGACATTATAGGAATGGGGAATTCGCAATTAAGTTTTCTCGCTCTTCAGTCGCTGGGTTGTGAGGAATGGCTAGTGCTGACGTAAGATACAAACTAGTTCCGTACATGTAATGATAATTGTCTTTCATAGCCATGCTCTTTTTCGAATCTTAGATAAAGCACTAAACATAGTTGTTGGTAGTCAAAGTAATATTTCAAATGTCACATTAAAATGACTACCATTTTTTTAAATATAATATTTTAGTGATAAATATTATAGTTTTTGCTAAAATATCCCCTAATATTTCATCAACAAGACTGGTACAACAAAAATTATAAGCCAACCAAAATATTAG
Organism: Diachrysia chrysitis; assembly: GCA_932294365.1. Lineage (NCBI taxonomy): Eukaryota > Metazoa > Arthropoda > Insecta > Lepidoptera > Noctuidae > Diachrysia > Diachrysia chrysitis. The sequence continues at coordinate 2,212,186 of OW028651.1, read as the reverse complement.
CATACTTTGAAATTTGACAAATGTAAAAAAGGGTTAAAATGTACATAATTGATTACTTTGTGAAATCGCAAAACCTTTTTACATTACTCCAGTAAAGTTATGCAAGTTTAACAAATTAACAAAGACATTAATATATCAAGTAATAAGACAAGGAAGGGGAACAAAAAATGGCTACCGTTATACCAGACAAATAAGTTGATTCAATCTGAGTGACTTTGAGTAGGGTGAAGTGGACTATAACTAGCTTGCGAATTATTATTTATTGTAAATATTTTAGTAATTATATGTAGAAATAAAACTAAATAAAATAACATATAAATGAGGGTAACTGTGTGTTGATATTTTAATAAAGATTTAAAAAATGTAATAATAATTGTGTATTCTTAAAAAAATATAACGTATGTTACATCTGCTCTAGACAAATTGAGCATAAGAGAATGTTACAAAAGTAAAAGGACCTTAGCTAATACACACTCAACATTAATACTAACATTTTAATAACAAAACTTAGCTTTAATATACCATGAAGTTTTTAAAAACCTAAAGATTTTTTTCGTAACTGTAAAATAAAAATAGCAAATAAATAACTTTATATCGTATTTTAGCAATTTTATTATTTAAAATCGTCTTGCTAAAATTGTTAAAATCATGAAATCATATTTTTTTCATTTAATAAATAAAAAATAAAATTAAGTGAATGAATACTAAATTACTTGGGAATAATGTTTTCAGAAGTGAATGTGTTAAACAAAAATTTAATAATAATCGAGACGGGACTTAACAGAAAAATATTTTTTAATGTCATACAATTGGCGTCTTTACCTTAAACAAACATAACCAACACTATGTAGCAAGAAGTTTAATCAAGTGACTTTCGCAATGCTTTCACTCGCAAATCAATTATGAGCTACTTACTTAATCTTAGAGCGAATTAAAAAATTACTTAAATATTTTTTGTTGATTCAGTGGTGTTTTTAAGTAACATTAATTTTTTCGTTGAGTAATACCGTATTTACTTGGTGGCCTGCTGTGAAATAAATGTAGTTACGAGTATTAAGTTAATGTACACTTGATATAGTTGTTATTTACTGTGGAAAGTTTGCTAAAGAACCTCCATGGTAGCAGTGAAGATCAGGCCACCATTGAGGAGGATTTTACACTGCGATCATGATTAAATTATTTGCATAGAAACTTTATATTACTTTGACTACTAAAACTGCTGAAGTACGATACAAATAGAGTCTCTAATAGTACTAACCCATTGCAAGTCAAAGGTGACTATTGACAATGCATGGATTTAAAGTCCAATTTAGAGTAGAAATGTAACAAAGATCGAACTTCAATAACCACATCAGAGGTAAACCCTATAGGTGACAAAAATATTTTTTTAAAATAAATCAATAAGTGCCGGAGATACTGCGTAACATAGAAAAAAAATACAGTCAAATTGAGAACCTAAACCTTTTAAAGTTAGTTATAAACTGTATTTACTAGCACCAACTACCTTATTTTGTCTGATTCGGGAATCCAGCAACTGTTTTTGCGGCAACCTCTTAAACCACTCCGCCATCCGTGCAATCAATTTACACACAAGCCACATCAAATCTCTCGTCTGTCACACAAGCCTATATTTCCATCCATCACCTCAATTCCATACCCATACAATTTATTTCCGACACAATAATTGTCTTAACAATTGTTTGTTTTATTGGAACAAATAGACAATTGTGTATCTCAATTGTTTAGCTTAATATAATAAACACGTGCATTCACCGTGGAATGAATGGATGTTTACGATGCCTTAAATGTTCTTTATAGCTGGAGAGTTAAGTAATTTATTATATTATAGAGTAATATAAAAGGTGCTTGAAATTCTAAGCACGGTCTAATAGACAGTTGGGTTGGCGCGACGACAAACAGTGGGCTTTCCATGTTAAGGGTTGAGACGACCAAACTTTGAAAATTACGTTCTTTAAAATGACTTACGCGTGTACAATACACAAGCAAGTAATATCTTTTATTACTGAAATAGAAGCAATTCATAATAATTTAAATATATTTATTTACGATTAAATCGAAAAAATTGCTTTCAAGATCAACCAAGCAGGAAATCGCCAAGTTTCATTAAAAAAGTCGAAACCCTTTGGATATCAACAATTAGAATAAGAATTAGTTAATCTCTTTATTTATATCACTGTATCAGAACACCTACTTAAACCAGACAAACATAACCTACATTTCAAAACACGTTAGTGGTATTTAGGTATCAACAATGATGCAACTGAAGCAACTGTCTTACCTGAGACTGAGCGAATTACACGTGTATCAACAGAAATCAAACGGGAGTTCCATATATAGAGAGTACCTTCGGGCTTTGTGAGGGTTACCACACTATTGACCGAATACCTTAAAGCAAGTAAATTTTAGGTCCTTTTTAAGAGGGGACGCGACTTCTTCATAAATTAACGTCTATCGACGACTATCAGATAAATTTGATTGGATAAAAAATGTAAGCATAGATAAACCTTTCTCTAAATTATGATGCAAAACTTATTTGGATCAGTACCTACAGTTTTAGAGATAAAACAGCGGGACACGAAACGTCTTTTGGTCAACGATTTTGTAGGTAAAATCAGCCAGAGCTACAGTTGTCCTTTACTCACTTTTCGGGGGTAGGCCGGAGGTGGGCGACGGCAATAAATTCTTTAAATACGTATTTTTCAAAATTCAATTCATTTTTAAGCATCCGACTGGCTTTGTCACTTTAACTTGTAAATTTGCGACAGGTAGACATTAAAAACTTTGTTGAGTTGCGTTAAATTGTAAATGTTAAAAAAACGAGACGCCACTAAGCTCAGTGTAGTGCGCCGTCTCGCTTTCACAACGGCTACAGTCCCGCTTTGAGAACTTATCTAATAGTACAGGCCCTGGGTAAACATTGTCCTTACTATTACATTTCCTTTTTTATATCCCTTTATCCCATATATACTATATCCCTTCATCACATGGTCACCATACAACCCCATCACGGTTATTGGAAAGGCAACGTTTGAAGCCAGATGCGCGTCTAACGGACGTAAATATTTACACTTTTACCTAAGCTTCCGTAATGAAATTATTGTAAAAATAGTTTACTTATACTCGTTTATCCACCTTTATAAGGTTCTGATGGTGAAATCATTGAACAATCCAAAAGTCAAAAAAATACATTTGAAAATATAAGGAAAATAGTCGTGAATCGGCATCGGAATCGGAATAGATTCCAAGCCGGTGTTAAGGGCGTGTATTCGCTAGTAACCCTGCTTTTGAAATACTGTTCAATTTAATCTGTCGCCAAATCGTATGCCAAATAATGTGATTGGTTGTCCAAAAGACTAACAACCAATCACGACACTTACCTTGTGGCCTGTTTATTAAGTTATTTTATATGATTCGGCCGTTCAAAAAACCGGAGGTGTTGTATTTAATAAATAAACGTAGATGTGTTTTTATTACGACACCGAAATGTTTGTTAAGGATATTTGTGGGCCATGTGTGGGTTATTTTATGTGTTTTCTGAAGTTCTTTCTATGATGAAAGGAAGCGATAAGGGTGGGCGAATGGATAATGTTATTTTTATGAACTCTACATACCGCATAGCTCAGGGTTTTTGGTATAAAAGGATAAATTGTAAACAGTTTGGTATTTGGACATCAAATCATTGTAGAGTTGAAAATCAGACTATGTCCAAATCCAGTAGAAAAAGAAGTCAGTGCATTTTCGAACAGTCATCACCTTAGGTCTTGTTCTAGAAACTAATAACTATTATTGGTTTTCTTCCTCCAATATTTTTGTTGCGTGTCTTTGTTGAGTATCTTCCTAATTATTTTTTCTTTGTCTTACAGGTAAGCGACACGCACTGCCACTTAGTAATGTAAGTAGAATTTCTATAACGACACTTTAGGGAATTGCCTGAGCAATTTCTTGTTCTGTCTGAAATAAGTTTGTGAAGCAAGCTGACTTTACCCTAATATACAGACAATGACGTTTTTTTTTCATTAAAAAGACATAAAAGCTATTGGTAAAGTTCGCAACTTGTTCACAACTAGGATAATCAGTTTAATCGAACACTAACGAGGTCAAGAAATTAATTTAAATACGGTCAGAGATTTTAAGTACGTTAAGAATAACTGTTAATATAAACAAAAACATACTAGTGGACACGTTAGCTAAAGCCATAAGCTCTTCCATTAATCATCAAAATCATTGGCGACATTTGCTTTTAATCTATACCGTTCTATGTTTACTGAGTGTGAAATGAGCAAAAACTTGATTATTTTAAATCGAACTGTTGATTCAATTTGAAAGATTGTTAATCAATCTCTTGAACATATTAATTTAGTTCATGCGGTGTCAACTTACAAATATGTTTTAAATGTAACCCACTAGATTTTTTTAACCCGTAACATCCGAGAGTGGACTGGAATAGCGAGCGTATCCGAATTGTTTTGACTCGCTAAGGACAGACAACAATTCCAGAAGTTGGTAGCCAACCTTCACTAGTTGGAGTGGAACTTGAAGAAGAAGAAGATTTTTTTGTCTACATAATCTGTGGTGTCACTTTCTTTACATTTTTGTTAATTTGTTGTCGTAAATATTATGTCTCTTCCTGGGCAAAAATATTTTGACTTGTAAAATGATATATGAATAAATACAACCTGAGTCGAAGCTATGGATGTACTTTTTATTTATTCTTATAGTCTTGGATCGTTAGTTTAATTTATTTTTAAGAAACAATGGAGTTATTTTTCTTTAATAAAAAAGCTCTATTCAGCCAATGCTTCACATCTTTCCTGCTATCTAAATTCTGTGAACCTAATTCAAAGTCCCCTCTGTTAAACTATAGTGCAAAAAAGCTATGAAAATCCATTTTCTTCCCAAGATTAGCTTCAAGGTTTACAGAACACTTAAAGCCTTATGGGAAACGCATGCTCATGAGTGATTCATTCAAACAAACATAGCTACTGAACTTGTCTGAGGGTGCAACATAACAATGGAACAGGTTGCTGCCATTTATAGCAAACAATTTACTTATTAGACGAGAGAAAAATTGAGACGCTAAAATGTTGCTGTTTCATAAATTCCATACGAAATATTTGATTTCAATATTCTTTATCGATATTTTAAACATGTTGCATTTTTAACTATTTGGTAAATATATACCTTGAATATTTCCTAAGTTATATGTAAAATATGCTTCCTTTTTAACTAGCTATGAAGGTACTTTATGTTTAATACATTTCTGAAACCTTAACTTTCATGAAAAATGAAAACGTTAATTTTTTTCATTTTTTAAATTTCTATATACGGTTTCCAATAATAAAAAAAAACTGTTAATAAGAAAAATAGCTGTGCAATATATGAAATAGATATCTACGTCTTACATTATGATATTAAATTATCTAGCACATAAACTGTTCATCCTTTAACAGCAAACTTCAAAATATTTTCAAAAACAATTCTAAGAAAATTTTCAAATAAACACCTGAGACAAGCAGCATTTTAGGCACAAAAGCCAGTTTTTGCGTTCGGCCGATGAGTCACAGAGTCAACGCACGGATCCCAACCGCGCGCCTTTGATGGAACTTTTTACTTAAACCTTTTTTGCAAACCCCATCCAGACGCGAAGATTCAATATTATTTACATTAATAAATTCTTTTAGGTCGGTTTCTGTGTTGATAGGATCTGTATTGGTACCTAACATTGTTGTTTTAAGTGTTTTTGAATAATTTAAGTCAATCTACAGTGTAGTATGTAAATGCTACTTGCGTTGAAATTTCATCATGCTCGTTTAATGTTTATGGAATACTCTCACTTAAAGAGTACCTACCTATATTTGTAAAACACTAAACAGTTACAGATTTCCTATAGGTACATGTTTTTATCTTTCTCCTATTAGCTTGTGATTTCTTCTGGATTGTCACTTCCCTCTTCATCATTGTCATCATCACACTTCATATAGCCTTCTTAAAGTGCCATTCTCTTCGGTCCTGTACCCATATCATTAATGACCGAAACCTTTGTAATATCGTCTCCTACTCATAATACTCATTTTTCTTCTCCATCATCTTCCCTTCGGTCTTCTCTATTCAGTTAATTAGTGATTAGAGCAAAAGTATCAAACAGCACAACCTCTTTGGTATACGATTGCTGTAGAATAATCAATAAACGTGTATTACAAGCAATACCTACTTCTATATAAATAGCATAGAGGTTTTAATTGCGGTTAATTAAATTTATTATTAGTATGTACTTAGTATTTGAAACGAGCTTATATACACAGATCACAGAGACTCAAACTTAAAAGAGAGAGTTCGTTCGTATGGAATAATGAACAGATATTACTTAGTTAAAAAACTTTGTGATTCTGGTCAGAATTTTAAAGTAGGCTGCTGTTTTTACTTATTTGACAGGCGAAGTCTGACTTTGGATGGTAAGAAACTGATGTTCCGTCAACCGTTATAAATTTTAATTTTTTATATTCAACCAGCTTTATCAATCTATTATCAGAAAGTTATAAAGGTAAAAAACAGTTTAATGGTAAAAAAACCGTTTCCCACTGTGACACCTTTTACCCAAATTCTTCATTATAATTCAATTCACGAACGCAATACATTTAACTTCAATCTGAAACTTTTCGAGTTAACTGTTTTTAACCTCATTAGATCAATCGCGTTGTCACAATCAGATCAATTTATGTTTATGATGAGAAAAGATCTCTCGGATAAACCAAGATGGTAGAAATAGTTATTTATATTTCAATCTCGATGTTTGTTAGAAATCTCACAGAAATAATTAAATCGAAGATAATATCAGTGCCCTTGCGTCCACTTGTTTGGAATTCTTAAGAAATATACCAATAAACCAGTAAGGCAATAAAAATCAACACGTTTTACAGGGTCGAAATAGATCAAGAAGCATTTTTGATGTCTTTGTGTTTATGGTACTATTGTAAAAGGAACTAAGTTTAATCATTTAATTAATAAAACTTATATAACATATAAGAGAAAATACACACGTAGTAAATTATAGATGTTTATTTTATGAACTTTATTAAAAAAACAGAGAGACAGCACTTAAAAGTATAATGCTTTTACTTTCTTCTTTAAAAGCCATAAGGTCAAGAAAAGAAACGAAAAATATATGGCGCTGAACATCATCTATTTACATACAATAAAATAAAGCGCACTTCAATATTCGTTCTCCTCATAATTCAAAAATTATGACACAAACTGACCTAACATATCAATTTAGTTTTGCAGCATCAAAGGAATAGGATAGAAATAATAATTATGTAAATGAAGGGAATCAGATCTCGCCCGAAGACATGATTAAAATGTATAGAAGAGCAACCTTTTTTTGCAAAACCTGCTGATAGAGATCAAATCAAAGATTTTTTAAGAAATAATTTAGTATCATTTAGAGAACTGGTTCGAATCCTTATTTGTATGGTAGGAATTAGCATAACTAATGAAGATATTTTGAGTTTAAGACTTTAATGTCGTGCAAAAGACGACAAACGACTATCAATTAACTGTTTTTGCCCAGTAGTCTATAGTTATTGGGTCAATGACATGTAGATATATATCTAAATACCATAAATAAAAGAACAAAACCATGTAACAATTTGTCAATAAAACTTGATAGCTCTATAATTCTGTATATGTAATATACAATACCCTCAAATATACAACCAAAAATTCACACAGTCGATAAAATCCCAATAGCTAACAAAACGTCGAAAAACTTAATAATAGCAACAACGTTAATAATGAACTCGAACAAAATCCTTCCTTACGAGTTCGTCGCATAAATTCAAGGAAAAAAACAACAAAAGACTCTTTTTGTTTATGAAAAAAAAGTTTATGGGAAAGAAGCGATGCCCGAACGCCTAAAAATGTTAGGAGCGCGTCTCACCCGGTACGGGAGCGGAATTTTAAACAGGACTCCTAAAAGGGAACGTCGGGGATGCCTTAGGCTTGATGAAAAACATCCAGACGGCGAATCAGAACTTTGTCTGAGCCTTAAAATTGTTGGAATTATTGTTTTTGATGAAAATAAAGATGATCGTGATGGTATGGGAAGGAGATGTGAGGGAGATATCGCACCTATAGAGCGCATAAATAAACGTGGACAACATCACATAAATTGCTCTGAACCCAAAGTAAGTAGCTAGAGAACTTGTGTTATGGAATCAAAGGCAACGAAGGTAACACTAAAACTATAGACAATGTAGAAAAGTGTTTTTTTTTTTACATTGACCCGTCCGGGGATTGAATCCGGGACATCAGAGCTAGCGACACCGGTGTGAACGCCACTCGAACACGACAATCGTCATTGAAGTAGTAACTTGCTACTAATACATGATAACTGAGGCATTACCAATACCAACGCATGAGCTGCTGTATTTATATAAAAAAAATTGTAAGTAAACTTTAATATAATATAAAGGGTGAGGATGAATTTCGAAATGTCAAAAATAAGGTTTGATCATTGAACTGCTTGGTCAACTACTTCTGCTTAAGCTACAAGGTCATCAAGTAAGCATGTTTTTGTATTGGGCTTAACAACGTAGAGAAATTGACAAATTAATAGCCTTTCAATAAGAACATATTAATCACAATGTAGTTTATCTACATAGTAAAAGATACTGATTAATTTCATTAATTATTTTTTGCTGTAATTCATTTTAAGTAGCAACAGTGGAAGCACCTGTTAACATGCCAATTTAAATCGTTATAAAATAAATGGTGACCTAATATTTATTTCATTCTTATTAACAAATACCGTTCACAATCCTACAAAGATTCAAATCTGTAATTTGCGGTCTACTTACGGGATATTATGAACTTGTAGAACTGGATCAATTTCTGTTGCATATATATTATAAAATTAACATTTTCTCTCGCAATTTTCATAAATGTGTTACGATTTATCAGATATTGCACAATTTTCTTTAGCATGAAGACATAATTACGTGCAAAAATACTGAACAGAGATTCCCTTGAAAGACAACGTTTTTAAACACGCATAATGTTCACTTAATTCGCGTTAACTTACATTTTAAATCATGTCCAAGTTTTTGTAAATTGTTCAGGTTTACCGTCATAAATTTTATTACGTGGAAAACGCCCAACATCTGTAAGAATGGATGATTATGCAAATGACATATAATGACAAGTGTGGGTCCATTAAGATAAAACGCACTTTTAACAATCGATTTGGATCGGTATAGTTCTGAAGAATGATCGAAATAATGAGACGAAAACAAATATTAATCTGGATTTCAACGGCGAAGATAAATTCACTCTTACTTTAATTTAAATTTTGTAACGCATACGAACAATGGAACACCTGTCAACGAAAGTAGGACGTTATTAATAAAAACTTGCAACTTTGTTGAATGCGGAGCTTTGTCGCGGGTTGTACAAGCCGCTATCATAATTAAATATAGCTTAATGGACTTAACTGTTCCACATAACAGTACTGTCTATTAATATTTTTAATTAAAATGTTTAAACGAAATTTGGGTTTCAAAAAGCTGAAAAATTTAATAAATCATATTATTAGTTTAATTCAGTTGAGCCTTTTACTAAAATTATAATTGAAACAAATACTAAAAGACCAATTAAAGTAAGTAACTTCCTGGCTTCACTTACGATTTTAAGTATGAATTAATTCCTTGTCAGTTTTTACATAACGAGCCGAAATTTAAAAGCAATGTCTCAAACTTGGTGTTTACCTGATTCGAACTTTCACTGTCGGCGTAGTTTGTCATTCTTGAATCACTCACGATGATTAATGGTGTACAAAATTATAAGGTGGTCGCAGCTTACGAAATTTCCCCGGAATCGTGGCCCTTGGACCATAAAAATAAAAAACAGGAGATTGTGTGGGAACGTCCCTTTGTACATTACGAGAGTTGTGCCCTTTTTTAACCGAGCCGTAAGGAAGCACGCTCGATCTGATCAAAGTTTTATAACCCACTCACCAATTTTATGGTTTTAATTTCAATCGGGGAAGCTGATAAGTTCACTTTTGATACAGTTTAAAAGAAATTTGAGACGGATAGTGAACACCCGCTTAATTTAAATTTGTATACAAGAAGTCTCTCTAGTGAACGTTGAATATAGAGGGTGGTATTATTACTTCAGTTTTGGCGCAAGCGAACAGAACAATGCACGGTCCTATGGGAAGGGCTGGCAACCCCTTCCGTAATTCATGTATACAATTATCACACACATTGCACGAATGTTAGTTTTATTTAAAATGCATAATTAATTGTGTTTTTAAGTTGGAACGTTTTTAAACAAACAATAACTCAAAATCAACAAAAGATAAGGTTGTATGTGTATGAAAAGTGTACAAAACAATATAGAGTACGTATAATCAGATTATCATGCAGGTCATAACGTCCAACATGAAACTAGGCGCACATGTCTGGAGCTCGCATAACGTCATTCGCGTCGTTGAGGCGTTACGAGACGGACGTAAGCGCGCGCGCCGGGTCCGTTAAAATTCAAATTTCAAACAGTTGCAGAACAAAATCGTGACATTATTTTTTGGAATAATAAATAAATAAAAGTGTTTTGTAAATGAAAAACAGTTACAATTCGGATTTTGTGAGTGAATTTCAGTGATATAATAATTCGTTTGCTAGTTGATCCTGTACTCGTGTGCATGTAGAGACAAGTGGTTGTGACCTTCTGTGTAAAAAAGGAGTTTGTTCTCAAACTTGTACGCAAAAGTGATGGAAATATGAATTCGAAAAAATTGGAATGTTTTGACGACGATGACTCTGTGGATGATAAGCCAAGTCTCAGCTTTTTAGGTAAGTTTGAATGAGATATAGTATAACAGAAATAGTTTCATTGATAGCTTCTGATATTTATGAGGTTGACTATTGATATGAAATTGTGTGTCAGTGATAAACTGTGGGGTAGGAATGCTATTAGTAACCGTCGTATACCTAGTGAACTTTATTGCAGAAATCATGACTCCGTTATATACATTATTATCTTTAGATTAGATTTCTACATCAGTAATTTGAAAATCCATTCATGAATACCATAATTGGGCTGTCGGATTTTAATTTAAATTCAAATGAGTAGAATCCGAGGGTTGACTATAATTTTGTATCCATGAAACCTCTACCACATGTATCTATTTATGCTTAGTAAGTGGCAAGTAATACTCTTTATTTTGATGATTTATTATAAAACAAAACAATGCTTGTTTTCTTATTTTGAAATGAAGAGTTGTCAAATAGCACGAAGTTGAATTTAAAAAAAAAACGAAATGTTATTCAATACTTTAAATTGTTAGTCGAATAAATGGAAAAGCTATTTTTTTAAACGAGGTTTATTGACTACTTACATTGAAAACACTTGTTTTTGTAATTACAAACGGTTTTAATGCCTTGCCGCTTGAATAAGTTTATATGGCTCACGAGTGATATACTAAAAAGATCGTGTCTTATGTCTTGCAATTAACCTTCGCAGCAAACGACTGCAGCAATTATTCCACTTCATTGAAAGAGTAATATGTGTTCTAAAGTATTTTATAAATGTAAGTTTTTATTCGACATAACTGCAATGTTTCAAGAAATCTCAAAGTTTTTACTTAACATTATTATGTATGAATTGCACTGTTGATTACAAACAAAAAACAGCAGTTTATCACCATAGGTGTTTACATTTCAACATAAATAAGTTACCTACTAGTTTCTTGCACATTCTGCTTCATTGCAATTGATATAATGCAATAAGATCTATCTAACATACACTCATACAGGTACACTTCTAATTAGACTCGTATATTTGTCATCACATAAAAAATAATCTCATGTAACAATAGACATTCAGTGGTAACGAACTTTAGGACGATCCAAATAGAAAATTTCTCAAGATTTCACAATATTCATAATGTCGTCTCAATCTGGATTGTGGGGGTGTATTGACTCATAGACAAATGAAGCCACGTATCCTGGTGTGAGTCAGGTCCACCGAAGGTTCATAACCCACGCTGATAAATATGCCTGTCGGCAGACTGAAGAGTTTATGTAGGTAGTGCAAGTGAAATCCAATATACGTTGCCAACATGAAACTGCATACAGAGAGAAGAGGAGAATTAAAAGAATGTACGATCAAAACATTTTAATACGGTTAAAAGTAATTGTACGAAATGAGGTTTACAATTTCAAAGTGAAATTAGCACCAAGGAGTTTGATTTCTTTTTATAACTTGTCTGTTAGGTCATTTAACAATGCTGATATTCTGATTGAATTAATAAATCATTAATGTATTTTTTTTTCTAATATAACACTCGAAACCTATTCCTCTGCATTTGTTTACACAATATTACTCTTGAATGATCAACATCTTGAATGTCTGGGCTTTATTAAGATTATTTTTGAAGAGTTCTACGCAGTTAGCCTGAGCGCTGTATTTGACTGCTTTACCGGTCTTTAAAAGAGGCTATGACGCCTGAGTTTGGTTCGACATTTCTTCTCATAGCCAATTAGGAAATGTCGACACCAGTGAGCTCAAAAAGTGACGTGTAAAAATGATTGTATGTCCTAATTGCATAATAAACAATTTTAATTTTAAAACACCTAAATCAGAGTTAAAGTAAGTAGTTTTAAAAATAAGCGTATTCCCATCTTCAATTTAAAAAGTCTAATTGAGCCCAGAGGTCAGATTGTCTGTGTCAAATTGCCTGATGTAATTCCATAATAAAAAGAGCCTTTTTACAATAAAGATGCAACCAGTCCTTCTCTTTACTCCAATATTTAAGACATCTTGATTTTATCTAAAACTTTTTACTGTTCGTTAGAACTGTCGCTTTTAAGGTACGTAGAAGTCTCAGTGAAAATGGAATGGTCCTATATCTAAGCCCTGATCAAGGCAGCCTCAGCTTCACTTCAGAAATCTTGATCTTACGATCTTCACGGTGTCTTTTTGCGGTTCCAGTTCAACCCCTAACGATATAAAACGTTGCTGCATTTGAAAGGCATTTTATTTCAACAGTTTTAAACGTTTAATTACCATTTCCATGGGATTTTAAGGATATTAAGTACGTTTGTATAAATTCAGGTTATAAACTATCTGTGTTCCAAATTCCGTCCAAATCTGCTCAGTCGTTTGTGCATAAAAGAGTAACAAACATTCTTCCTGATAAACTCTCGCATTTAAAATACTTAAATGAGGATTGACGAAATTATTGACTAAATTAGAGCAGCCATTAAAAAAATAGGCATTACATACTTAGAAATCAAAATTCTTATCAAAAACAACCGAAAATCATTATCTTTTAAAAGACCACCAGCATACAGAAATCTGTAAAACTAGGTTTCGCTGTTTACATCCACTAATTAACAGTGACCTCAATACGTGTTATGTTTATGCAAATATTATTTTATTTTAATAAAAGATGCAAAACACGTATTTTTTTTCGAATGTATACTGACTTGTCATAATAACGGCGTCTTTTATTCCATAATCTTCAAGGTCCATTACTGTTTGATTAGGATTATCAATTCATAGAATTCTGGATTAGATATCAATGTACTGTTATTCATTTCTTACTGGAATCTTTAATGTTGCTGGCTATTTTTTTTTTATCTTACGACAGCTAATCGTAAAATATTTAAATATAAATCATATTGTCATACTAATATTATAAATGCAAAAGTATCTCTGTCTGTCTGTCTGTTGAGCTTTTACGGCCAAACCACTCAATCAATTTTGAAACGATATAATATAGGCTAACATACTCCTTTATCATTATAAAAATGTATAAAATTGTTATTTTGATTATTAATAATAATAAATAATTTAAATCTATAAAGAAAGGACATAATGTAGGCTAACATAATGCTTATTGCCGTCATGACCGAAGTAGTATTTAAATATACATTCCAATTCTATTCTGAATTACTTTAAATCTTTTCCTGATAAATCCGTTATTTCTTCTTCTTTTTTTAAGCAAAGAAAACCTGATTCTGCCTTATCAAATGCGGTCTAGCTTCCAATTTGTACTACAACATAAAGCCAATTAAAATAAAAACTCGATGTTCTTGTTCCATAAACAATTCTACTGGTTTAGCTCATGGCGATTAATTTAATTTAACTTAGTCATGGATGCTAGCAGATTAAATTTAACTGTAATTATCAATTATATGATAAATATTATATTTATGTTGCATTAGTTTATCCTGAGGGCATTTTCGGTGTTTAAGTTGGATTTTATGGTGCAATTATTATATGCATTCAAGCTTATTATAGTAATTTTAATCGTGTATTCGATGATGCGAGTCACCTTTTGTTGTTTTTGCACATTTAATGACTAATTCGTTACACATCTCTAAAATATTCAAAAAATTTGAGTCATGTTGTATTCTAATACAAAAGATTTCTTTGTAAACCAATGTAAAATTGAAAACCAAGTAGGTTTATCATAATTATGTTCTCAATGACAAGTTTTGACGAGTGGTTCAGTGGCGTACTCACCGGTTTTCAAGGTATCGCTATTTCTGAGGTCCCGGGTTCGATCTCCGGATGTCCAATGTACAAAACCAATTTTTTCACATTGTCTCGGGTCTGGGCGTTTGTGGTACCTTCGTTGCCTCTAAATCCATAACGCAAGTGCTTTAGCTGCTTACTTTGGGTTCAGAACAATGTATGTGAGGTTGTCCACATTTATTTATCTATATTTTATTTTATACAAGAGACTCGGCAAAATAGTGTATATTTTAAAATAAGACTATGCCTACCTCTTTGTAGCATATAATAGAGCCAGTATATATACATGATAAGTAGAGTAGCCTTAAAGAGATTGGAAAAAAAAGAAAAAAAATCACTGCAGTCTTGTTTAAAATTCCGTTTCAAATGACCCTATTCGCTTACGAATATATGAATTTATTTAAAGCTAACGTATATTGCCACCTATTAGTCAAATTGGTGAACCGATTTAGATAAAATATCTCGAGTTTAGCTTATCAACTAGTGTCAGACTTTATGTGTCTGTAAAATAAGTATGATGTTTATATTTCCTTGAATATTTTAGTAATCGAAGCAAATGTTGAGATAAGGCAAACATGTTGTTTCATGAATCGATCTCAATATGTGTTTAAATAACAACTTAAGAAAAAAATATTTTGCAGATACTTTTAAATGTTACTATTAAAATGTATCTGGCAACAATAATTGTACGACCTATAAAACGAACCACCCGTCTTGTTTATTATTTATCGATGCCAAATAAATTATAGCGCAGGGTTCTACATGAGACCTTAAATCACTAAACAACACTTCATCACATTTTCTGTTTTATTTATTACAGAATAAGACTCAAAGTCCATTGTACAACCATACCCTCATGGCTGTCCCATTTTTTGCCAGTCGCAACAAAATGTGCCTTCAAAACACCTGAACATGTTTTTTGTATAAACTACAGTTAGAATATATTTCAATACATCTAAAAAATCATTTGTCATGATCAGACTTAGATGGCAATGATGTAATAGTTACATTAGAGTCACTTTGCACTGACCTTGACTTGACTCAGATTAACAAAGCGCGGAAGTGTTTAGAAGTTCGGTAACTTATAATAATTACTGTATTCTGATAGGTAGCATTTTTGATGGAGACGATAAAGATTATGAAGATGTTGATTTTATCAAAAAACCTGACGTGGAAACAGATACCAATGCAAGCAAGAATACTGTACAGCCAGACAAGTGTAATGACGACATTTCTTTTGATAACCTTACTGAACTTTTAACACTTTACCAACCTACTAATGGCGACTAAAATACTAATAATAAATCTAAAGACGAAACAAAAACGAGTTTGATTCAAGCAATTTCTTATAAATCACGCACCTTCTTGGACGGGATAAGCCAAATCTCAAACGGGACTTTGTCGGTATTTTCAAAGCTAGTAATTGCTAGTTTGTAGATAGTGGTAAGTTTAAATATCGTGGTACTTGGACTTCCACTCTCTCTGCGTATCTCTGTCAAGGTTTGACGTCGAGAGATATGCATGTAGAGGGTGAAAGCTTAGCCGTAGAAAAGGGTTGAGTATATAACGGAGCTGATATTGAAGCAGTTTTGGTTGTTGAACGTTTAAAAGGTTTTGAATTCGATAAAATGAGATTATTGTTGCGAATATTTAATAATTTTAAAATTCAAAATTTTGTCCATAAATAAAGGTCTTCTTTAAACTACTCTTGAAATGTCATACCTAGGTACTCTAAAAGCCCCGAAAGTGATAGGAGAAAATAATTTCTTAAAATATATTGACATTAGGTGGTAGATAGTGCTATACAATAAGTTTACGACGAAGTAAAACCCAACACTGAACATAAAAATCTCTAACAGATTGTAAGAATAAGACTACTGGGCACACCTGTATACTAGGTAATTTTTCAACTACCGAAATCGATTACAAATTCATATTCCCCATAATCAATTCAATTAAATCGAATAATATGATTTTAGTACCGAAACTAGCATCGTTTTATAATAAGCTCTTTAATTCCCTTATATTTGAAAGATTCTTTTATTAGATAAGATTATCTAATGTAATACTTTGGGATTAATCGTTTGGAACAGCTTACCCACGGTAATAAAAAATGTAGTTATCATTTTACCTCAATATCTGTTGGTCAGGTAACTTTTTATTACATTTTAGAGAGTACGTTGGCTTCAATTTATTGGGAAGAAGTCTATTAGTTCAAATCAGCAACAAACAAACAGCTACATAAAATCAACATAAACTCAGAAATACTCATTACCTGCCATTTGCGAAACCGATAACAGGTATATTGCATCCGTTCGCCCTATTCATTGCTTTCACAATGTACTTTCACGCTTCGCTTTTTCTGTAATATCAATATATTTAACAAAAACCTCTTAACATTGACATTGTAATAACTTACATGCAAATTGTAGGGAAACTTTATAGGTTTTAATATACAAACCACTAGATATATAAATAAGAAAGTTCGAGAATACAGTGACAATGGATTTAAATCCATAGGAAAACAAAGTGAGGACACTCCTTCCACTTTCAACGGTATTACAATAGCTTGCTAAATAGAATTTGTTTTCCATTTTATTCACCTTTAAATGCATGTGTTACTTATACCCTTACCTGACACAGCTGTCGCATCGTTTATTTATAAATAATCATATTCTACGAAATTTTATATTTGATAAAATTTGTTGTTAAGGAATCAAACTCGACAAGAACTGCATTAAAACTTATAAAGCTTAGCTATCGTTTTATTTAAAAATATTTAGTAGGCTAAGTCAAGAATTTCAATTTAATTAACGGTGTGCTTCATGATAGAAGATTAGTAAACCTACTTAAAAATAAGCGTAGCTTCTAAAAACATGGATTAAAAGAAAAGCTGATAATCCCGCGATTTTTATTTCAGTTTCTCTTCAAAGGTATGCTTAATCTGATAGTGTAGGGATTTAATGTTATATTATATTAAACTGTGTGAACGGAATTCTGTAAACGAAATTCAAATCCAAATTAAATAATTTTAAAGGTATCTAACGTCGAAACGCGAAACGCAATGAACAACTCTTGTTGTAATCGTAAAGCATATCTATTATGCATTCAGTTGCTAATCAACAAAAAAAACATAATTCCAAGTTATAACATCTTTTCAAACATTTTCCTCTTCGCCTACACTAAATCATTTCCTATATTTAACCCCTTTCATACCATTAAGCTTTCTTAATCTTCTATAATCCGTAAACATACAAAGTGAGCAACACATTGGTGTGTAAGCATTCAGTGTGGTCCAACGATTATCAACAAAGGGACCGTCGGACCGTGTGCGTAGTCCTTAAGACCGGTACCATTTGAGATTTTTTTCACACCATTAATGAAGTGGCGATGACATTGGCTGTCTTACCTGTTGAACAAAGACAATAGGCCGACCCTCCCATAAAAACCGTCGTAGTCCAACTGCTATTTTTAAATTTCGTATAAGATGATGATGATGCTTGTATTATCGTAGAAGCAAAGATGTTTCGTCTCAAGCTTGATTAGATTATAATTTTATTGCCAAAGTACATCTTATTAACTTTCTCTTTTTATCTTACAAACGTGAGTATCCTGTTACCTATAAATGCGCCAAAGTTATTGATTTATTTTACAACTATCGTAGATTTACACTTCTTAATTCATGTCATAAAAATACAAACATTGAAAGCTTTAATCAAATATTTAAATTGGAACCGAAACTAGACGTTCAGATGGTTGTTGGAATTCATGTCAATATTTAAATTAAAGCTTTATTACGACACAGTCGTTTAGGACCGTCGAAGTTAATTAGCTTTGTGTTAAATGAAATTAAAGTGAATTTAGTGTGTCAAAACATTTTCAAACGTTTTACATAATCGCCGTATATTTATTTCTCCTATCATCAACATCAACAGTGTTTGAAGTACCTAATCTTACCAAATTGAATACAAACTTTTACAAATTTTTAATCCCAGAAGTCTACTTACGAAACCTACGGAAAGAACATAATTATATTCCATACGCAGACCACAAAACGTGTTCATCAAACATTAAATGGTACAACCAATGACAGTACAACTCCATATAAATGAGTCACGGATTGTCAACAACAACTTTATTACCAATTGTGTCCTAAATTACAACATAATCAGTGTGGCAACCTCTTCATATATCACTATGATTATCGCTTAAAGCTCTCTTAAACTTAAACATTAATTGGCTCAACGATATTTCGAATGCTAAAACGTTACAGAACAGTATTGTTGACATTAACTCTGTAATGTCAATATTGCACCAACGTGAGTTTGCCTAACCTAGTATTTCTATGCATCCGTTTTCTTTATATACTTTACTTTCTGTTTCATATTCTTCTTTTTTAACATGATATTAGATTAGAAATCTGTCTTTAAATGTTATGCTTATGAATTTTATATATTTATCGCGTCAACATCTTAAAAGCATAGGCTTTTACATAAACACAACCATTATTTCCATGATAATTTCTTTTACGATTAATAAAACCGTACTAAAACACAATGTAATTAATACCCTCAAGGAGATCTTACTTTTAGGTCTTATTTGTCAGGACTGGTAAAAGCCGTCAAGCCGGTCCATAAAACATGGAATCCTCTAGCTTTATACGGAATTCTTGCTATAGAACCTAATGTTAATATTCCATCGATTCTAGTAAAACAAAAGAGGGTTCGTGCCTAAACAAATGCCGCCGGGTGCCTCTAATTTGCTCGGATAATATTTGTCCAACTTTACTTCTCCGCTTCCTAAAATAGATAATGGGTTTTAGAAAGGCTATTTTTTCAATAGCGGACCAAACATCAAAAGAATAGTTCCAAAACTTTCAAATTTTAAACACACAAACATTTAAATAAAATGTAAGTCAATATCTTGATTTCTGTTACCGTTAGTATCCTTGTTTTATGCATTTCGTTGATCTAGAAAACGATAAACCTAAACAGCAAAATTAAATTAATGAAAAGGAAGTCAATAAAATAGCTTCGCCTGATAATAATTTCTAGGTACTCACTGATAAAGGCGCCGTACAAGGCACTGATCGAAGGACAGGTAGTCATGTAGGGTCCCGCGTTGACCCCAGCAATGTAAATAGAAAGTAAAGTATTGAAGATTGACACTAAATCTTAGTATTAGAAAGATGGTGTATTGTGTTACAAACGTTTGATTTATTATGCAATTAAATATTGGTTTTGTCTTTCATACTTTCGATTCCTAACCCAATGATTCTCACTTTTTTTTATAACAATACTGAGTAGTTTGGCTTGAGTAAAAATCTCGTTCTGCCACCGTTACTTTAACATTTTCAAATGTCACCAAATTAGTTTTAAACGAGATTTCTTTATAGTTCTTGATTTTAAACAACTAAAAACTTTTTCCATTTCATTTGTGGTTCTTCTTCTTGCCCTTTTTCAACTGAAGCGGGGTCAGTGCGAAAGTTATCAGTAACATCAAAGCTATATAATCGATTACAAGTACATTAATAATCAATTTTCCTCAGGTATGAAGACTTTAAAAAAACGGGATTTATCGTGTTGCTTCTAACGAAAAGGTCAATGCACTGCGTGTATTTGATTCTCTAACTACCATGAAAGAGACTGGTATTTAATGTTTTTGAAATGTTTCTATTAACTATTATTATATTGAATTGCGATACAGTTAAGACATTTATTGGACTGCTATATTTATTTAGTTTCGAATCCGGGTTTTGATTTTAATGATCATCGTTTGTATTTTAATCTGATTTCGTTTGGTTAATCTATGTTGATTATGTATATCTTAGAAATTAGCATGTATTGGGAACTAGCTTTTGCCAGTGGGTCCACCCGCGTAAGTGTCGGTTATCGCGGCAAAAAGTAGCCTATGTCCTTTCTAGAGATCCAAGCTTACCAAGCCAAGTTTCATCAAAATCGGTTGAGTGGTTTAGCCGTAAAAGCGTAACAGAAAGACATTCAAACAGACAGAGTTACTTTCGCATTATGGATGAATAAGGATAGGTATTTAGTGTTAAATATTTTACTTTACGAGTATACAACATTGTACTGTCGATTTATTTACTTTTAGTAGATACTGTGACCTAACTCAGGTGCAGATTATAGTTCTTGATAAATACAATAATGTGAGAATGTATTTAGTGTGATAAAGTAGAGTGTAGACTTTAAATCTCCACTGTATTTGTTTGACACTTATTTCTATAAACAAGTTTTGAAACTTTAATATCTAGTAGCATACTTACTATTGGTAGCTGTGTGAACTTAGCTTTTGTTTTACAAATGTCACCCACGATATATTTTCAAAGTTTTATGTTAAAAGATTATAAACTGATTAATTTTATAAGATTAAATAAAAGGAAAACATTATAAATACCTTGATTTAATTAATTAATACACTCTAAAATTTGTTTTTATGCAAATTAACTTTTATCTATAATTTGTTTATTAGTCTAGATCAGACTTTTAACAGTCTTTATCTAAGATAGGCATCTTTGATACAGATACTATAAAAAACAATATTAAACCAAGAAAATAACTTGATATTCAAGTAAAACTGATTCCTGATAAAATATTTACAAACTCGTACAAATAAAAAAAAAAAAAACATTATTTTCTTTAAAACCCGACGCAGTTATTTTGGCTACAGTACTGTCATTTGGTCAAGTGACCTAAATAGCACAGTACTGCGGACACTTATACAAACAACACTACGTGATACTTAAAGGGACCAAAAACCGGCCAAGTGCGAGTCGGACTCGCGCGTGATAGGCCCGTACTATTTTATGGAGTTCCCTTTAATATTTTTTATATTTATTTGTTTTCATAGCGGCTTCAGAAAAACCAACACACTCTGTGAAAATTTCAACTCTCTAGCTATTACGCTTCATTGACAGACAGACAGACGGACGGACGGACAGCGGAGGCTTCGTAATAGGGTCGAGTATTCGGCTGTGGAACCCTAAAAAACTAAATAAACACCCACCTCCTGCCTGTTGCCAACACTCAGTTTACTTTTTACATTAGCATTTCTATAGAGCAAACTACTTAAAAAATCTTATAAAAATCGAGTGTATGCCTCATCACGATCTTCATTGAACGTTTAACAGCAATTCAAATTCCCTATTCATTATTTAATGAGGCAATGTAAGTCTTTTAGCTCGAAAGTTACGATTTCAATCAGTGTATGAATATTTTTCTGAGTCGTAAAGGATATGTGGATAACTTGTTTGAGATTTCTCATTTCAAGTTTATTTCAACGCGGGGTTAGTATTAAAAACCTGGAGCATTAGTTATCAGACTGAGAAAGTTATGAGTAAAAAGGTTGATTATAGAGTGCCTGTATGTATATTATCAACATGGTTTCATTCTACAAGTAAAGAATACTTTGCATACATTTTGCAAGGATTATTACTTAAGTGTCAAAGGGGGTCTTATCTCTTTTCATTCTATATTTATAGACTTTAAGTAATATCTCAAGATCCACTCATGCATAATAAATGCAAATTAGGTTAATGTTGAGAACTGTACTTTTAATGTAAAAGTAACAGTTACTTCGTTTAGTCATTTACGATTTTATAACTTTGAAACAGTAACGTGTCACACAAATAAGCTTCTCGCAGTTACTAGTCGAAATAGGTAAACATTAAGTTAAGAACAATCTATACTTATATAATCTATACTATCTATACTATAATATTATAAAGCTGAAGAGTTTGTTTGTTTGTTTGTTTGTTTGAACGCGCTAATCTCAGGAACTACTGGTCCGATTTGAAAAATTCTTTCAGTGTTGGATAGCTCATTTATTGAGGAAGGCTATAGGCTATATAACATCACGCTACGACCAATAGGAGCGGAGCATAAATGAAAAATGTTGCAAAAATGAAAAACCGTTAAAACTTAAACACGCGGACAAAGTCGCGGGGTACAGCTAGTATATTATATTATAACAAACTGTTTTTTTTTGTATAATACAGTCTATCAGTATATCAATGCTCGTTCCTTTCCTGTATTAGAAGAGGCCTGTGCCCCGCAGTGGGATATTTGTAGGCTGGTATTATTATTATACTATAATATAGTCTATGTTCTCCATATTACTTGACGCTAGTAATGTCTTACATTACAAATCTGACGACTTTCTTACTACGAGATACTGTATTACCCAGTAAAATTGTTTGTAGAGGTCAGATAGGCAGTCGCTCCATGTTAAAATACGGTATTCAGCTTCTGAATCCAGTAAGTCTTGGGATAAGGCAGACTTAGTAATCTATGTGCTTCATACTCCTACTCACGAAGTTTATATATGCGTACACTCAACAATATAACTTCAACGCTAGCACAATATTGATTTCCAAAATCTTAAACTAACCTTTGAATATACAAGCTGCATCTAACGATCGTGACAGATGCATAAGTTGCGCGTGAGTTTGCCGTGTTGCCCCCACTTTTCAATGTTTTTTACAATTCCCAATAAGTATACTAAAATAGGATACTAAATCTGATACTAAAAAAGTAGACACTAAACGCATCAAATTCTTACCATCCCAAATCAACATGATACAAATTGTCCTTTTTTTAAATTTCATTTTAAAACATATTTTTCGATTAATATTATAATCGATTTAATAAAAAAGAAAGAATCGTATATTTACCAATTAAAAAATAAAAAGCAGAACGGTAATCGTGGCTTTAACAACATATCTAATTGAATCGAGACCTCAAGAGCCAGGAGTCCCGTGGGCGTGTGGAATTGATTTCCCATCCCTTTTATCCTCATAGTGTCGGTCGTGTGGGAAAGAGAAAGGTATAGGGTCTACCATTGTATGGGGATAACAGCAGGTTTAAAATAGGGTTGCCATGTTGTCCAATGGACATGCAATCGATAGTGTTTAGACGAGTCATGTGAAATCTTAGTTTAATTTTGTTTTTTGTGAATACCTAATGCTATCGAAATAAAAATACTGATTATTATTGTCGCCTAATGTTAACTTGAAATCTATTTGGTATCAGTAATAGTTTTGTACTTGAAAGTCAACGAACTGAATAAACAAGATCTTGGTTTTTACAAGTTTTTAACTTGCTTTGTATGTATGTATGTATGTATGTTTGTTTAGGTCAAATCTTGCAAGTTAATTTAGAAATACTTCTGGACATCCGATTGAGAGTAAATTTTGCATACTTATATAAGTTTGGTGACAATACAATATTATGGTACTTTCGAGCAGGTCTGATGATGGAGTCAGAAGGTGTCCGTAGGAACTGTAACGAAACTACGCAATTTTCTTGTATTTGGGCTTGTTTGATAGCCTTCGCAACTACTTTGAGCATAGCTGATTTAAAAGCTTGTATTTAAGAATTTTAATAAAAAAACATCTTTTTCCTCGCATTAAAACTACGACATAATTAAATAAAACAGGAATTTCAACTGATTATGCGAAGATGTACGTGAAGTATTATTATATTTACTATTTAATTACTATTTTATTATATTTACTATTTAAACACAAATCCATCACCGAAATTATTTCGTTTAGTGGTTTATTGTAATATCCCACGAAATTTACAAAGCATTGTCTCTTTAAGTAGGATGCTTAACACTGTTTACTGGGCACAGCGACACAGGACTATTTCCAGTTAAGTCCCTTTGTCGCCATGAATAATGTGACAATTATTATTAGAATTAGTTTTACATAGTAATTGAGTGTTAAAAGATTTTTGGGGATTATCTGTCGAGTCAACGCTTTTATTTTGGCATTGTTTATAACTTTAACAAACTCTTAAGTTGAAACTTGATTGCTTAAAGCAATTGAACTTTGTCCAATGAAACTTTTCGTTTCGGTTCTTAGCAAGAATAATTTCAGTTTCATTTTGAAATACAGTCATTATTAAATTATCTACTTTACATATTATTATTTTGCTATCTAGTTGAGTTATTATTTTATCACGTTCAAGTTCCAATACCGTAGTTTATATTTGAATTTCAAACAAACCGAATAAAGTAGTCTACGTTACCTGTCGATACCATAAAAAGTGTTTAATAAAAAAAGGGATCAAAGACCATCTGCCTTAGTTTTGTGTTTCAAACACCGCTAATTGAAAAAGGTCTTTTTGAATTTCCAAAAATATTATTATCACTTGAAAAGTTAGTTTTTAAGGTTAGTGTTGATAATGTAAATTTATTTTATTTGAACTTGTTTTATAGATAAAGTGTTGGATTTAGAACTCTTAAATCCCTATCATAAAATTTCATCAGATCGTCGCGGTCGTATCCTTTTTCAAATTTTACAACAAAAGTATTTAACAAGTAAAGTTATAATTATCTTCTTTTATTAAACTAAGTAGAAGTAACTTAGTGAAAGAGTACATAAAATGGAAGAATTTAAAACCATTCTAAAATATTCTCAAAAATTTAAAACTTATTGAAAGATTTCAAAAACTCTGAAGGTATGGAATAAAATAATCACACAAACAAAGCACACGTAATATTTCATAAGATTAGGTTATTTATATACTTCCGACAAACGTAACCACTGTTAGTTGGTACCAACGTATCTGCTGACCCAAATTAAACCATCAGATACATGCACCTTTCATTACCATGGAGGAATATAATTTAGAAAGCATTAAAATCAACAGATTAGGCTTGTAAACCAATCGTTAAGAAACAATCAAAATCCAACTGTATGTTACACACATAAGGTTGATTTTATGAATAATTTCCGAGGCAATTTGTCTCAACGAAGTCCTGTAGTAACGAAATTTATTACTAAGTATTAACTATTGATTACCAGGAATGGCTCGCGTTTGTACTAACAATTTATAACGAACAATCTCTGTTCTGTATGACCGCTCTATTAATGGAGATATTTTTAATAATACGCCTAAGCTTTAGTTGAGCTTTGATTTATATACGAAAGTTGGTTTATGTGTCTATAAAGCTTTCTTTATCTTCTAACTTCTTTTTATTTATAAATTATTTTTAATTCATTCTTTAAGTAGAATTTGTCAAGCTGGTTCAATCTTAACGTCTTTATTTTTTAAACCTCTATCTAGACTGCTAGCTATTTAGAGTTATTTACCGCTGCCGCTATTATTTTGTCAGTTTGTATGGCATTATTAAAATTGTACTCACCAGTTGTAAACTCTTCATTGTATGACGAAACTTAATTAGATTTTGGTCATTTAATTGTTTCATTAACGTAAGCTGGCATTGCATCACTTTTTTCTTCCTTGACCACTTAATTACGTTTTTGCGAAGGGCAATCGAGTTTTTTATTGATGTTATTGTTGATTAAGTAATGACTTTTGGTAACGCCCATACTAAATTAATTATAATTTTAATGGGTTTCAAATTGATACATTATGAAAGGCGTGAGCTTATTTAAATCAGATGTAATTATAATTACCGGAAAAGGTTGTACGAAGTCTCACTAAGTAATGATAAAGTAATTGCCTTTTGTCATTACTTTCTATTTTTGATAGCGATGATATTATTTAAGATTTGGTATAAGAAATCAGTCATTTCTTTTTCTAGATCGAAATCAAGAATACAATATAGAAACCGACTAATATTGAACTGAGAGAAAGGAGGAAGAAATATCGAACAGATTAAATATCTACATTTAGACACCGCATTTACTTGGTATCAGCCAAGTTAATTCCAGTATTGTATCTGTAACTGGACCCAATAAAATTATTATAATATGATTAACATACAAGCCCATTTGATTCGAAACCTTGATTCAATGCCACAAGACCGAATCTTGATTATCAAAACAAGTAGGCCATAATTACTTTATTGCGTAAAGGTTTTGAGCTTCATTGTGCTTACAAGAAAAAAACTGGTAATACGGTACTTTTGCGAAAAAACTTGAATGACATGGCTACAGAATATGTGATCATTTATGATTGCGATATAATGTTAGTTACAAGGCTAATGTCGTTCAAGGCTTAAGTGACATTATACATCAACGCAGACGCGAAACAAAGAAATAAAAACGAGTGGGATGTGAAGACACGTGAATCAGATAATAAAGCCAAATAATCTGTTGGTTTTTATACAAATGCAATCAAAGATAAAAATATCGCGTAATTCAATGTTTGGGGTCTCTACAAGGTCCTTGGCTTTAATAAACACAGGGAAGCTATAAAACTTTTTAAGTCTCTAACGATACTGACGTTAATTTCAACACAAAGAAATTTCTAACTGCGAGAATAAGGCAATGTTAATTTAATAAAAACGTTTTTATTATTTTTGAAGCCGTTAACTCCAAAAAAAGCAGGTTCGTTTCGCCTCCACAGAAATATGAGAAATTAGATGTGACCTCGCCATTCATTTGTGTTCGTGTACCGTTAATCCCTCATTATTTATACGTATTCGCATTTATAGATGGCTATGTAATAACATAAAAAACTGCATGTCATCTTAATGGAAAAATGATGATAGCATGTGCAAAATACTTTTTAGAAATCTCCATCACTTTAAAACAGTCGGTTGTCAATCATAATAATATACTTTCGTTTCTACATCTATAAAATTCTTAAGACATCAATAAGTTTAACTGTAAAAAATGATTTTTCAAATCGACACTTCCTACCACATGGGTTGAAATTAATCTTAGTTGTGGCTAGATTTTTTGACTGCTTGTCAGCAAATAGCCTCTAAGAACAAAAATAGAATTCCATTACTACTTATACCTACCACTACCTGACTCAAAAGCAATAAATAAAACTATAGCAAAAATTCTTACAGCCTTTTATTACTTGATGCATGCGTACGCACTTTATCATACTTTAGACCCTCGGGCTGAGCAAGCGAAAAAACGTCGGTCTTATTCCAATAAGTATTATTAAGAAGATTTATTTTATTTTTTCTGTTTACTATTAAGTTAGGTTCAATAGCCCTTGTTGAGCAAGTGCCGTGATGTAATTTCTACACCTGTTGGTCGAAGTAATAAAGAATGGAACTTTTATTGCTTTTAGATACCTACGTTCCTTTTACTGATATGTCTTGCGATGACAGAGGACTCAACAGCTGTGCCCATGATCTTTAGATTTTTATGGCATTAAATGTCATTAGAATTTGTCACCTTACAATTTTGCAACCACCGTTTTAGGAAAATAGTTATTGTATTTAAAAATAAATTTCAATAAATCCTCCAAACATCCGGAACCAACAATAAATAGTTCAAAAGACGAGCAGGTCAACAAGTCATTTTCCTATTTAGTTTTTGTTTTATTATTAAATTGAGCATCTTAACTTAATTCCATTTAAACAAAGTTTCTTTAAGACAAGCCTTAAAAGGGATGGATGCATCGATAAATACATGCATGACCTTTACTGCAGTATCTTTAAATGTGAGTAATAATACTAAAGAGAATCCACTTTCTCGTTAGATTACAATGTGGGTGTGTGACTAAACGTTTTTCATGTAGGTTTGTATTAAAAGCCCAAATGAGACGTCTTTTAAAATTGATTGATTTGTTCTTTATGTTTCTTAGATTGATTGATGTTTCCTTGCCCTTTAGTGGCCAAATTGTACCCACGTATACTTGGAGGCTGGTTATTGACCGTAGTATCTATCGTTGTTTCCGAAATGTCACTGTTCATGGAAATTTTATGAATATTTCGGAAACGGTTTTTCTAACAGAACCTTTTATTGCAATGAGACCATACCATTAGAGATTTTGCAACCAGAAGCCGTAGTAGCACGTGATTTTCAAAATCTTAAATTTCGTAGTTTATTGGTAGGTTTTGAAAGCTGACTCCAACTGGGGAGCGCAATAACGTTAGCCATCATTGTAGACTTAAACACTTACCTTTATACTTATAACTCCAACTATGTTTTCTACTTAAACCTTGAGGTTCAACAGAACAGCTGGTTCAGTCTTCGTGCCTGTGTTGTTATGCCAATTAACGCGTATGCGCAAAGCTCGTACCACATTATGGTACCTTATGTATCAGAGAGTATTTCATTTCAACGGCTTAAAGTATTAATGTAACATTGTGTTAATAAATTTCTCAGCAACAAGACTGTGTTAAGTTTATTAATGTTTGGAGCAAGACTTGAGTTCAGTACTTTCCTTTTGAGGTGAGGAACTGCGTTATAACATGAAGTGAAATTTGATTAACTTACGTGTTAACGATTATTATAAACATCATAATATATTAAAATACTTTGCCACAGAAATAGGTAATTTGTTTAAATAATAATTAAAGAAATCATAAGTTGTCATAAAAGACAAACCTGAATTTCAATATTGACTGCTATCCTTGAGGCTGATTATACAAAATAATAGTTTAGAAATGTAGATCAACTCTTACCAGTACTCATTTCCATTCCACAATAATTATGTATTCAAACTCGTTTAAAAAACTGTTAAGTACATTTTGTTAAACATGTCAAGTACTAACCAGTAGCTCTCCAGTTAACAAACAATCAGCCTATTATGGAAATAGGTTCACTTGATGGCCATCCATCACCCAGTTGACATTTACGACTTAAATGGGAAGATAAACTGATAAATTGTATTTTTACTTTCACTTCTCTCAAAAATAAAAATTTAAATAACGTGGGTATTTAAAGCATCAATATAGTTTAAAAAAAAAAAACACTATTGCAACTTCTGGATTTTTTTAATCAACTTCCATACCAAATTTACATCGATTCGTGCAAAATATTTTCCTTCGTAACGATACTAAGTTATCTATAGTTGTTACACTTTGAAACCACAAGAAGTATACTATGGTTTTACATTACCAGAGTGGTCTTAAATCCACTTTCATCACTCCTTATCCACTACCTGTTAAGGAAATTTTATCGCCTCTGTCAACGGTCCAAGGAGTTTTGTACCATCTGCACGTATTGTATTCAGTTTAAGAGATCGTATTACTCAGATTTGTTTTAAATATTGGTCATGGATGTCGGTTATTCCATTGGTTTTAGTTTCATCACAGCGTGAGGTAGTCCTAAGGTTTCTAATTGGCTGTTCGCTTTAATATGCGTGTGGGGGCCAAATGCCTCGCAGTTGCAAATGTAGATGGCTTAATATGGGTGTAAAAAACCTTGTTTATGTTAAGTTTTTTCTTGAATGTAAAGTGTTTAATTAGCGCTCAAATTACCTACACCGTTGTACCCATATCCTTTAAATTAGATAACGTAAAATACATGACTTTTAAATGTTTCGTACCAAAACCGTTCGGAATAATCGGTATTTTCGAATTTGAGCAATTTGGTCTTTAAATG
Source organism: Diachrysia chrysitis (assembly GCA_932294365.1). Taxonomy (NCBI): domain Eukaryota; kingdom Metazoa; phylum Arthropoda; class Insecta; order Lepidoptera; family Noctuidae; genus Diachrysia; species Diachrysia chrysitis. Next base: position 2,182,341 of record OW028651.1, on the reverse strand, counting down.
CAAATTATGGATATCAATTATACTTTAAATAACTATACCATTCTTCAAATATCCATCAAAATTCAAAAAAAGCCCATCATCTAAACATAAAACCTACGAGACGATTCCCATCATGCAAATCCAACTGTCAACCATTAAAGTCCAGTGCAGCATCCGTTATTTGAAATAATTCCTCATTGTAACAAAGTCGTGTCTTCCAATGCTATCAATACATCCAGATGGAAGCGATACGCTGCGTAATAAATTGGCTGCTGACTATCTGAATGCATACCGTTAACGAGTTATAGATAAAGTGCCTTTCACACGAACAAAACGTCGCTGCGATCGTTTAATTATTTTGGATTTGCTGTTTTAACGGTCTAATTATGTTGGGATTGTTTGAAACTAAAGCAAATGGTAATATTAGCTTTAATTGTTTCGTTGGTATTCGTGTTTGTCAGTAGTGAATATTTTAGCATCGCTAATTAAGTTGTTCAGCTTTTTTAATGCATAATCATTACATTTATCTTTTTTGACATGTTTATGGTCATTATCTGTCATATTATCAGTCTGAGGTTGTAAAAATTATTTATGTGCAGAAATTATCATTACAATTTCTAAACTATTATAATTATTCAGCCTGTCCTGTCCCTCATCACTCGTCCCTCATCATCACTGCTGGGCAAAAACCTCCCTGAAATCTTTCCATCTGTCTCGGATTTCGAAATAGTATTACAAAAAAAGGCTTTGAGTATTTCCGAAACATAAACAAACTAGATGTTGAAATAAAGGAGTAAAAAAATAAATTTGTCAGATTACAATCGCCGCAACATTTAAACCAGTGTGTACCTCTAAATCGCAATATCAAAATATAAATTATTTACCAAGACCTTTAGTAGAGAAATCTAGCAATAAGTATAAATATTAAAGTTTCCACCCTTCAATTTCGCTTTGCTTTCACTATCATATTGCATAAAGTTCTTAATACCTATTTCTGTCTTGGGGAAGGTAGATGGTAGTAGCAGACCCATAATATTAACCATAAATTTATAAATGGAAATGTACGCTTCCATCATGATTTGGTTGAAAGACTAAATGTTGATTATGGTATTCCCTTGGGACCGGTTATTGAAACTGACTATGAGGCGGAACAATTGACAACGGTCATTGTACTGGACGATGCTAATGATGATATTATTATACTAAATTTAGTATAAGTAAATATATGTTCATAAATTTTTATTAATGACGAGTTTTATCATCAGTTATGTGTCTCATTTCTAGGTAGGAATAAAAAACTAAAAACAGGGTTCGAATTGCTTCCTCAAGAAAAATACACTTACGAAAACTTGTCATAATTAACTCATCGTTATTAGAATACTACCAATAGTAAAATTTTGCAAAGGTTACTTCATTAAGGTAAATTCAGGTAAAGAAATTATCAAAACTATATTTAATTTCACAAAGATTCATTACCTCGCATTACCCTATAATACTGCCTTTGAATTCTTACAAAAATACTTACCTACAGTAGAATAGTCTACATGCAGTTTATTTACCATTATTTTTAATATATCTCAAGAGTTTTATCAACCATTACTACAGTTACAAGCTTTCGTAACATCTACAAATAGAAACGACTCGTAATCCTTATCATAGGTTTCATGTTTTATTTCCTGTGCTTATCTAACGGAATGTATTTAGGACTTGTAACACCGTGTTATGTCCATGTTCAGTCACTTTAATTGGTTAAACGTTTTTGCGGTTAAGCATTGATCTGCTTTTTTCTTGAATAAAAAACTTTATAGCGGAGCATAAATTTCATCTTAAAAGAGGTCATGGAGAGGACAGAGGTTTAATTACTTAATTTACTTTAATTATTTTAAAAGATGCCTTTCTGGAGGTGAAAGAATACTTTAATATGTAATAGATTTTAAATATTTTTTTCGGCGACAAGTTTTAAGCTATACCCTGTGGTGTACAGTTGCAAACTTGAATTACTTACTTAAACCTATTTAACAAAATAAAATTACGTAATTTGATAACCTGACCGAAGTTAAGGTTCAAAGAGTCTTTGAACTGCTATTTCATTATAACGAATGTTGGTATTGATTACTGCTTACAAGCTAAAGTCACCCCTGATTAATTTCGTACCACGTAAATAGCGATAGGGTTACCTTATTAAAAGGGATTTATACTGTCTGGGAAATTTACTCGTAAATAACTTACTTCAAGCCAGAAAAGCTGGAGACAATATTAAGAATAAACTAGTAAAACTGAAATCTCAGTTCCTTAAAATCTACTATGAGTTTTCAACGTAAGCTTAACATTTTGAGTTAAATCAAAATATAAACACCACTATTTCAGGGCGTGTTCATAACAATTAAAGTCACGTAGAACAACGATTTCAACGTTCAAACAAACATTTGTCAAAGTGATTGATAACAATCGATTTACTGGAACAAGTATAATACCTCCATAATCCTTAATAGTCTGTAAACTTCAAATGTTGAACATAGGACTTACTCATAGATAACTATGGTCGCTAGAGAATCGTATATTCAGATTATCTATGTATGTATTATAAAGACTTCAATGTATAAATTGAGCGTAAGTTATCTTGTCAAGAAGTAACATCGAATTTGACATCAAAATAAGAAGACTGTTCAAAGTCATGATTAGACATAATAATTACAACTTTTGCGCGCGGCTCTGCCACGTGGAAGTCGGTTATCGCGGCAAAACGTAGCTTAAGTCCTTTCTTGGGATCCAAGCTTACCCCATACCAAGTTTCATCAAAATCGGTTTAGCGGTTTTGCCGTGAAAGCGTAACAGACAGACCGAATTACTTTCGCATTTACAAATAGTATGGATTACCTATAAGTAAATCCGAATATACAAGCAATAGTTGGTTACACCAAAGATAAAGTAGTAATCCACTTTTAGGTACCTAATCTTTATCGAAAGAATATATACAATTGATATCTGTACATATATCATTATAATAATTCAATAAAGTTTTAGACGAACCAGAAATAACTTCAAAAGAATTGGCAGCCGATTCTTTCTGCCAAAGCTAACCTCTTCACCATTCAAACGATCACCAAATTATATTGTAATAATAACAGTTACAAAAAAAAACTTTTCTTTCATTCCATTTGTTAAAAAACCCTTTTATTCCAAACACCTCGCCATATACGTAAATCTTTTGTGCGATAAATTCGCGTGTAATCGTGATGCCTTCAAAACGAAAACACATAACAATTTCACTTAACAAAAACTGTCATTATATTCAATCAATTAAAGTGAAACGTTAATGGTCACGGCAATCTTCAGCCAGCTTTCTAGATGCCAATTAATATTACCTACTTGTGTCTAGATTGTAACTTAAGATAGGTAAGATGAGCTATCGTGAAATTGAAATATCTGTACCTGAACGTTGAAGCGTGTTTTCGCCAAGAACTTGAAGCTATAATGGCTTTGAGACTGGTAAAGAAGGTGGAGACTGGCTAGAATTAGAATTTAATAATTGAATCTCATTGAAACTTTAAATTGAAAATATATATAAATTATTAATAAATTCTAGGCGATAGAGATAGTAAATATATTTTTCTAGATTGTTAAGTTCCCTTACCTATTTTAAAGTTTGACCGAGGTGCAATATAAACAATGCAAGTAAGGCCTAGCCAAGCATGTGATATCTTTGAAATAATACATTTTGATATAAGGCCTGTCTTTCCATAGTTATAAAGAAACTCCATATAATTTAATGATGATCAAACCAACAACAAAACAAAAGCAAATGCTGTAAACTAAAAATAAAAAAAGCACCGGTTCCATATTTAAACATAATCAAGAACCGTATGAGTTAAATGAAGCTTTTATCAAGGTCCTTAAATAACAATAAATGGTTACTAATTTCCATAAATCAATGATTCAAGAATCTGATTTCGAAATACCTGATGACCTAATATTTCCAAATTGAAGCAGTCGTTTGTTTTCCTTAAAAACAAACAAATTGATTTAAATTGATTCAGTGCCCATTATACAAATTTACACGGCTTTTCGGGTTTTATTGATGGCTTTCGACAACATTTAAACATGTCAAGCAATTTGGACATAATTTGGGACCTTAATAACAGATACATTTGTATTATAAGCTTTTCTGTTCATGTTTAACGCTAAAAACTTCGATACAAAAAAGCTATTTGAATGGCAAAATGTTGCAAATTTGCAAGTTTTTTTACTACATTTTTATTTAAACCATAAATATTCAAACATTTTCATGATTTACGATCAGCAAACTGGATTGCTAGTAAGTATTAGGTACAGCTTGATTGATTGAATTGGCGCGCGATAATAGGACTCCACGATTCACATGAATTATAAAAATTTACCTCAAGGCGTGACTTAATGATCCCATATATTGCATGTATGATTTTAACACTCGGTTTTTTTCTGATCTTACGTTTGCTCATTTGATCAAAGAAATTTAAACACATAATCTGTAAATCTTCGTTTTATAAAACTTGAAGAAAAAAGGCATCCCGTTCCTAAAAAAAAATAAACTTGAGATATTTGCCATTTAGCCTTATGTGACCTGATTTTCCTGCATCTTAAAAAGCATTCAGAATTTAAAACCGGTCCGTTAAAGCCTTTACCAATAGCAAAAGGGACACTGAATATCTCGATAGAACTTTAGCAAAATCCAAGTTATTTCGAAAATAAGGTTTAGATTTAACCCGCTTCATCCCACGCAACTTGTCGTTACCAACTAAAGGTTTATATTGTAGCGGATGTGGGCGATGGGTCAGTTACCTTTTTTACTTATGCACACTCCGACCTTTAACCTAACGCTATCGACATCGTTGCTTTGAGTGGTATACATCCAAAGCGAGGGCCTATCGTGATTAGTGGCGTCAATCTTTTACTATGTGTATTTACTGTACGTACAGTAGGTATTTCTTTCAATTTACCATCAATGTTTTCAAGACTAATTAAGAATTTTCCAACGATATATCAATCATCACTTTTCCTTTTTTCTTTACTTGTGACGTCAGATTCTGGGTCATCAGAAAGTAACCTATAGGTTTTGAGTTTCTGGACTGTATTTTTAATTGCGTTGTTATAGTTTATTGATTTTTTTGTCTATAAACCTGACAACTTGATATTAATTTTATATTGAGATTCCCGAGAAACAAAATCTTGAAAGACAGACAGACAACAAAGTGATACTGAAAGGGTTCCTTTTTCTTTTGAGTTACCTACGTAACCCTAAAAATTGAGATAACTACTAAAGAAGAATCTTTTAACTGCCTTGTTCTGTTCTCCTGATCTTTGTACGAAATCCCAGACACTTATTATATCTATTAAACAGCAAGTGCCTGGTTCGCCGAGTGCTAACCGTCGGCGTCCTAGTTTACTATCGCATTTATCATCATTATTTAGCTAGTGCAACCGGTAAAAGTAATTCTATGGTAATCGTTTAGAATGCCTCAAATTTTTATCCCATTCGACTCAATAAATTAAAGCTTAATCAGAATTATTATGTTTTCGAAATAATGACCATTTATTGATTTAAGAACTCCATTGAACAGAGAAAATCGAAAGCTTATATATTTTCTAATCGTAAAGATTTGTTGAACCATTGAATCTCGAGAATCTAGATTTAATTGAGCAAGCTAATTATATTGAATGCTGTGGTCCAGATAACATCTCTCGTGGGAATGAAGTCGTCTTACATAGATTGTTAAGATTAACTTGAGATGGATTTAAACTAATGAATTTTGCTTGAATGCGAACAGTACTTTAAAGATCATGAGTGTTTATTATAATATTATTAATATTGTGTTTAAATTATCAAAATACATGGTACATTATATTTAATAACTGTAATTTTGAGTTACGGTTGTTATTACTACTATTATATCAGGGAGTGTATATCAGACAGGATGACAAAAATGATAATTCCAATCAGTCAATGAATTCAGTATATCACGATTACGAATATAATTCATAGAAAGACAATGAAGACTCTAGTTGATAAAATAAAGATACATTATCGTGTATTTATGTTGAAAAAGATAAAGAAAAACATTTGGTATAGAGCTCGTTTCTAAGAAACTTTGTTTTGTGTCTAAGTACTGATGGCAATGTAGATTATTTGATGTATATCAGCTTTCCCACGATTGTCTAGTCATCATGTAAGCCTCAATTCTTGAGGATCATTAAACACGTATACACTATGACCTTTCCAAGTCCTCGTTGCAAGCTTTATTTTCTTTTTTTTACGAACCTAAATTGCAAAGGAGCATTGCAAATTGTTACAAGATTTCACATGGATAGTAAGATATAAATGTAAGTACGTGATAAATGTATGCGTTGTCACAATGATTAGAATGTTGATGACATCAACAATCGTTGTAATGTTTTCACTTTCTAAGTGAATAATGTTTTTACTTTCGATAACGAAAATTATGTGAAAAAGATTATATCTTTGATGAATCAAGTAAAAAACTTGTAATATGTAATTGTTTCCAGAAAAATAATTTCCTCATGTTTCTGACTTGATATTATAATAGAGTCTTAAGGCTTTGCACTATAAATTGTCTACAAACCTACATAAACAATTCAAAGAATAGAATAAACGACGACATCAACCATAAAACTAAAAATAAAAGCCTCCACAGTCCCTTTAACAATAGTAACAAAGAAGAAAATGTTGAATAGCATACCAACCAGTTTCTTAACGAAATTCGCTACTTCAAGCATTGTGGTTAAAAAATTCAAAAGCAAATTACCATTGCGGATAATTCATGAGGCATTCATTCCCATAAATGGTTTGCAGAAAGTGATACCAAACGGTTCTCGCCGAATATGGTATTACGATCCAGTTTCTAAAGCAAAATTCGAATTAATATGAACAGATAGTTGGACAAAATTGAAGATGGCTGTTGGGTAATATGTTGCAATATTGTTAGGTTTAATGTGGGCTTCGATTGTTTTGAAATGTTCTGTTGTCATGCTATTATTTTAGACTATTCACTAGCAACTTTAACATCGTCACAAATAGGAATTATATATATTAATAGTTAAGTCAGTTTTTAAGTCTAGATTACTTCTGTCTTCAAAAGCATTTTCATCTAAACTTTTGCTACCATATCATAAACTAACTAAATTATTCCCTACGAATTACTGTTTGGCTTTGATATCTCTAAGCGATATTTTTAACTGTATTTTAAACAACATTATCATCATAACGATTCATGACATTAAGCTACCGAATCTTCTGAGCGAGACTTATCTCAGCTAACATATTCAATGTGATTTACAATATCCATGCAAGCCGCCGCGCCGCATCGCCTTTTTCTCACAACTATCCATCACTTTTTTTATTGCACTCTTATCAGCTATCTGGACCGGATCAAACTGTGTCAATGTCTATGCAATATTTAGTTCACGATTAGTTATTTAAATTTTAACGTCGAAGCTTAATATATGTATGTTTTATTTCGTGTGAATACCATCTTTTTCATCAAAAGGTTATTGAACTAAATTTTTCGTGATCTTATCAATTTGTTTATATTGTGTCGTATATTTTTATATATACTAATATAAACTATTTAACAGTGTTTAACTTAAATCGTTGCTATTTAAACTGTCTATCGCCATTTAGTAGCTAGTTAGAAAAGGTCAGAAATCGTAAACGTAAGCTTTAACGGATGTGGACAGTATGCTAGCACAACCATTTATTACTTATTAGTATCTACCAAGTTAACCATTAAGACTTCTTACCGACCGACTGACCTTAAGTTAACCTTACAATAGATGATAAGCAGTGAATGCTCTCGTGTATTTCTTTTCTTTTATTCCATGTTGTAAGACCTATTGTTTCTTAATAAATAAAGTATCCACTAGAAGTTTGACTTGGACAAAATCATTTTGCTTTAGATAATCTTCTTAAAATTATTATTTACCTTTATCTTTAATCTATTTTCGTACAGTTGTATTCTCTCACTCTCAGTTTTAATCTGACAAACAGCACAAAAACTGTCTCAATCGTTCAATATTTTGATAGGTAAGAGTTTATCTACAATATTAACATAGTCTGAATCATAAATATTAATGTAACAATAGTTATTACGTAAAGCTGGCCACCTGGTGTTTGCATCATTATAATTGTTCACTTGATTGATACAGCCATTACCGACCTAAGTTTTATGAGGTACATGATCTGTCGGTTACAGTTTGTACCTAGCCCGATTGCTTTATAGTAGTTTAAATTATACAACGAATTTAAGTCTACTAAATCATTTATTTAGCAAATTAGTCGGTGTGAACAGTTTTGCACGTCATTTTAAATTAACCTTCGGGGGGTGTCTTAAGTCAGAATATCCGTAATTTTTGTCTCTCTAAATATACAACAAATTTTAAGGTTGCCTTTTTTATACCTATTATGGGGTCATGAGTATCTAAGAAATGCTTTTGTTAATTATTTTGGTTTAAGAAACCTATGCCAGAATGTTTTATTGCTAGATCAGAATCGGAATGTTATACTAAAATTTTGCTTAATGACGATTGAAGATCGTGGAACAAATATGACATAATTTGAATATCAAAAGATATTATAAGTAGCGATTTTAAGTACATCGTGTACTTACCATATTAAAGGAGTTATGTTCATATAACACTTCCACAGAATAACTCAATCTTGAGCTTCCTGAATAAGATTTGCCTTTCAAAATACTACGCCAAAAGTTATTCACAAGCACTTTTAGGACCCTGCATGCATAAATAGAGTCATAATATTATGATGAACAGAATGCAGTAACTGTTGACTGCCAATAATATTGCAAAATATAATTTAGTTTTCAATTGAGTTATGAATTATTTAAAACAAGCAGCCGTTGTGGTAATTCAATGGAGACAGGTAATGTGCCAATTTTCTGTTGCAAGTTTGTGATTGGATGAATGATTGAACAGACAGTATAATATAATGTTTGTAATCCAAATTTATGTACCTTCTAGTACCTGTCTATCAAGTTGCCTTTCGCATCTAGACGTGTTAGCGTCAGGATAATTACGATCCCTTGTTTCTAAAACTTTTTTCGCGATTGCGGCATTCAAAACTTGATCAAGTTACATTAGACCTTATTTATCTTACGAAGCACAGCTTTTATCAAAATACCTCTTTGCCGTGGTCGAGTGGCGTACACACTGGTTTTCAAGGTGTCGCTAGCTCTGAGGTCCCGGGTTCGATCCCCGAACGGTTCAATGTAGAAAACCGCTTTCCTACATTGTCTCGGGTCTGGGTGTTTGTAGTACCTTCGTTGTCTCTGATTCAAAATAACACAAATGCTATTATCATCATCATCATCATACATGTAGGTACATAATGTTGTACACATTTATGTGATGTTGTCCACCTCTGAAAGTTATTCGGGAATCACTGTCATAACTTTTAGAAATACTAATATTAAGCTATCTTTCTAACAAAAGTCAACAAGTAATAAAATAAGATAATTAAACAATCATAGACTCAAAACAATCTTACGCTCTTCGGCCACCTACAAATTTGCATTAAACACTAAACATCAAAACAATAGATGTTGATGATCAAATTGAACAAGACTTAAGTAATAAGGTCACACAGGTTAACAGATCTATTAATTTAAATTTAACGATAATACAGTGATTAAAACCGTTAGTTCCAACCATCTGCTAACTAAGACGCATAACAGATTACGTCATTTACTTAGCCAGTTACAAGATAAAGTTTATATCTGCATTAAATTAAATTCAATCATTCCAGTTTCGCATTATTATGCATCATTTGGATTATTCCGTTGTGCATATAAAGGAGACTAGGTATACATTTATTTTGCCATGTTTTTTTAGTTTACCATAAAAAACGTAACTTAGTATTACCATAATAAATTGGAATTTCTTTTCCTATATACTCCACAAACTAAGCAAGATTTTTAGAACACAATTGAAAGTATTTATTGTGTTTTTAAAATTAATTCACTGATATAAGTTCGTAATAATAAAACGCAAAAAAATAAATCAGGTTTTGACAACCAACTAAAAGTGAAGCAGTCACAGTGCTGCCCTCTATGTAACCATATATAATATAATTGAAACAAGTCAAATGTGCAAAGAAAGCATTTTTATGACAGTTACAAACTCGCGTATCATCCATATACTTGCAATTGTCTTTCTGTCTGTCTGTTACGCTTTCACGTTTGGGGTCCGCTTGGATCCCAAGAAAAGACATAGACTATTTTTTTTCGTGAAAATCTACACATACGCGGGCGGAGTCGCGGGCAACAGCTAGTTACTTGATAGTATAACCGACACGTGGACTTTTATAATAGGTAACTCATATAACTACAGTTCATTATTATTCTAAATTCTTGAAAGCTTTTGTTTTACGAGAAACAAAAATAAACTCTCTCAGCTTGTTTGCCTTGCTTGGAGAAAAAACATTGTGTAATAAGTATGACATGAAGTAGTAACGCAAGAACACGACTTAATTTTTAATACAGCCTGTTTTTATATGATTTCATAAATATAAGGAAAAATAGACAATTCTTAGTTATTTATTACCAAATCGTATTCATGAATACATTATATTTGTTTCTTATTTTTGCTATTTATCACGTACGGTTTTATAGCAACGGTACTACAAAAGTACTTGTAACACTTTGTCCAATATTAATACTCACAAGTCTTTAAGATTAACTTCCATTTTATTGATCTAAAGCCCGACTTAGGCCAGAAATCTATACTAATATTATAAAGCTGAAGAGTTTGTTTGTTTGTTTGTTTGAACGCGCTAATTTCAAGAACTACTGGTTCGAATTGAAAAATTCTTTTTGTATTGGATAGTCCGTTTATTGAGGAAGGCTATAGGCTATATAACATCACGCTACGACCAATAGGAGCGGAGTATAAATGAAAAATGTTGCAAAAATGAAAAACCGTTGAAACTAAAACACGCGAACAAAGTCGCGGGGGACAGCTAGTATAAAATAAAGATCACGTAATACACGCTATAATACACCAGAACTCCATTTTGGAACCTTCATATTATGTTATACTCAATCAACTCTTCCAAATTTGGTCCAAATCGTAAACAGAACGTATATTTTTTATTTGAATACAAATAAGAAAACCGTTAATACCACACCCAAAACATTTTGGCACTTTACCCAAACATGAATGAGTATGTCATTGACAACGCTCAATAAAATCGTTTCGTTCATTCATTAACTGGCCTTTCGCCTACGCAAAAATATTTTATCTACAGGTTGTATTATTCCATCTAAGAAAACCGTTAAATAACAAAAAATGGTTCTCTTTAATCAAGGATTAATTATTTTTGTTTATAAATTTATTGCTCTTACTAGAAATATTTCAGATTCTTGAACTCCTAACATAAACTTCTTTCAAAACACATTTATTATATTAATCTTTTTTATATATTTAATCTTAATTCTCAACTAAGTTTTATCGCATTTTAACTACTTATAAATGTTTTATTTTAGAAACACCATGTATTTACAAGCTGATGTCAGCAAATAAATATGTTCCTAATTACGTAATACATATTTGTTCTGGTTTTGCATAGCTATCGAGTATTGCATGAGAATGAGGGCCTTTTGTCATTTGTGTAAACTATATTTAGACGTTGATGTAATAAAAAGCTAAGTTGACAGTTTCTTGACGATAAATAATTATACGAAGTATGTGTAACTAGAATATTTTTTAACGTAAATGTTTTTTTTTGTTTCAGGTAATTATTGCGATTTGTACATCATTATTACCTAAGGTATATCCTTACCTAAGGTATTCAATAAAGAAGGGTAAGAAAATAACTGTGGATTTATATAAAAAAGATTTACCAAACAGTATTCTAAAAAATATGTTGGAGACATGATCTAGATGACTATGTTATAATACATAACTAAGTAATGATAATAATGTTAGAAAAGAGTAAAGTTAACTATTTAATTGTTGAAAATACCTAGATGCAAGCTATCTCACAAATGCCGTAAAAGTCAAACAACTAAATAGGTTATCAGATACCATTAAGAGATGGGCTATTGTGTCAATACTTACGCACGATTATGACCCCTGAACTGCATGCGTGGTTTCTAATGGTGCCAATACAAATCTTAATACCGTTGAGAGATCTAATACAGTAAAAGGGAATCAACACGATGATAAACAGATACTTAAAGTAACAACCCATTTTCTAATTGTAATGGAATTGAAATTGAAATAATAAACCTCTTCATGGTTGGTTATGGCTATAGGAACATTAAGTATTGTGGTTAATATTGGAATTGTTCAAACTTTCTCTATAAAGTGCTAAAAGGAATTAGCTACAAATGATAGATATAAAGAGGATCTTGTAGTTTATTAAATGTACATTACCGCCGAAAACTGCAATGCTAATTAACTTTAAGACGTTCTTAAATGTTCATCTGTCGCTACTTTCACTTTAAAGTGACAGAGACCGCATGACTTAACGGTGACTTGAAACTAATTGCAGTTTTAGTATTCGGCCATTAGCCTGGCAAAATCTATGCACTATCTACATATGAAACATTATAATTTGTTTATATTATATTATTTCTAATGCATACTAGTCTCATATTATAATTCAACAGATTTACCTAACTAAGGACGCAGTAAATTTCTATCCTTTTGTAGGTCAGCCTGTTTCTAATAACTGGAATGCCACAAGGTTCATCAATGGGCCCAATCATCAATCAGTCATTTAATAGTTCATTTATCGACTACTTTTGAATGTTTACGTCACTTGTATACTAACGATAATACTCGATAGAGTTTGCAATTTATAAATAGCGTATAATTCTTATCGACAACACAGATAGCCGAACGCGGAAGGTTATCAAAACAGACAGATTTGTCAATGACCCTACCAGATAATTCATTCATGAGTTTCCCAACAAAACATTAAGTTTTAACGCCACTACGTGACTCGTTAATAGGCATAGCTTTTAATGAAACATGATCAATAAAATACATAAATTGAATTATTATACGGGAAACCATTGGCGCTCGTGTTAAACAATTTGTTTTGATGGTGTTAGAAACATTGGTTTTGCAATTCATTAAGGGTTTCGTCTTGTCTTCATCATTGATTTCAGTTTTTTGAGTGGTGTCAGCCAAGTATTTCTCTGCAAGAAATAATTTTCCATTGAGTCTACGATTTGACGCTATTACGTAAAATTTAAATACAATGTTTTATCTTGTACTTACGTTATATCTATTCCAATCAGCACAATTATTTGACTTTTAGCTTTAAGCTCATCGCTTAAATACCTTTCTTCCATACCAATCATTGGATCCATTAAATTATTGCCATTAACAATACCTTGGAGCTCTTCAAAAACACAATACACTATACAATTTTAGCGTCAATCTACTCGACAAGCAATCTACTGCATTCTTTATAAGAAAAAGTTATCATGATCCGAGCGGACGTATGTCAAACTATCAGAAAGCTGTCTCTATTGTTAGATATTGAGTACCTTCGTACTTAGTAACGAGGCGGAACCAATGTATGGATCGATTTGGAGGTTGCGAAGTTGGAAGTTGGGATCTTGATGAGATGGGCATTATGTTTATGGTTTAACACATTTATTTCTCAAACAGAATACAAATATTCACTTACTGCGAAGCACTAAATCTTCTAAATACAATAAAAAAATAAATTAAAAAATTGACAGTGTTTTTCTTATTACTTCGTTAATCAGCTCTTTATACAAATGTTATGGATTCAAAACGTTGTGTACGATATTATAGAGTTTTAAGTCACTGTTGAATTTCAAACAACCTCCTTGCACAGGTCTTTAATTTGAGCCTTCTAATCTATTCAAGCTTATGCATAGTTTCACAACAAACTTATCGTTGTTTACGAAGGAAAGTCAGAAAACATTTTGCTTTTACCGCGAAGTGATTAACACTCGAAGTGGTTCATTTGATCAGAGCTAGTGATTAAGAAACAAGTGGCGTTCGGTTAGACGCTGTATGGTACCCGCTGGATATTTTAGCGGGCAGAACTATTTGAGGTTATTTGAATAAAGCTGTAAATAAATAGGCATGTTTCCTAATTTTTCTTTTAATGTCCGCCTGGTAGATTAATAAATTTTATTGGACACGTATTTTTTCTTTTTTCCTACAAACAAAAAATGATCAAAATACAGAGAACGCAAATTACGCGTGACGTCACTCCTCGCTACAATTTTTAAAAAGGCGTAGCGTCCTAAGTCGCCACTCTGAAACTTCAAAGCGCTGTATCTTTGTAAGTTTTTATTGTTTTGATAAAAGAAAAAATACGTGTCTAATATTTTTTTATTATCTAACTGACGGACTAAATAGATTTTAACTTTTCATAGACAGGAAACATCCCTATTGTACTTATGAAAATGTTTTAACCCCTATTGCAATGTTTTTATAACGTAAAAGTTAAGATAATAAAGTAAATTTATATTTTTATGAATAAAATAATTATCTTGTAGGGTTATTGTTATTTATAATACACAGTTATAAAGCCCAGACTAATACTAAGAAGTTTTTTAAAACTCCAACATACAGTCATTAGTTATAACTTATCTTCATAATAAAATCAAAAACTATTTGACTATTGACTCCAATCAAAAAAGAAGAAATTAGGTCTTGTACAAATTTAACCCTACTTCTAGAAATTTCTATTAAATTTTCGCTGAACATTTAAACTTGCACCAGCAGATCCAAGGTTACAAAGTTCGGTTCAATTTGACAAGATTTTAGAATTTAATTGAAATTTTAATTGGACGCTGCGAAAGTCGCGGCCACGGGAGTTCAACTGTGCAGAGTCTGTATATTTACTGTAAATTACCTTGTGTATCAGACTAGCTAGAAAACTGAATATTGAGACGTTAGGAAACTTTCATGGGAACCTGCTTTTACTTACAATCTCTACCTTTTTGTAAGTGCTTTATTAGAGTTGAAAGCACGAACTTCTATACTGATACATGTTGTTTCAATTTAGAACTTTTTAAAGTATGTACTTTAAATATAAATCCAGAAGTTTAACATTTAATAGATAGAGCTGTATTAAAATCAGGGCGACCTTGAGTTTAGAGCTCCAAACAAAATCACTTTCAATACAACTTTCATTTAAAACAATTCAATTTTAGAGCGCACTAAAACTAATTTACATTTGTTTTATTACTCGCAATAAAACAAACGATATTTCAAATCACTTTAATATCTACAAACAAAACAATAATATTGACAAACACAAAAGTATACCGTTATTATGGGTAATAAACCACGAGACAGCACCAATCATAATAAAATAGACATGACAAAACCACACGACTGCATTGTCCTGCACAGTGGCCGGAAACTAACGCCCACTGGACAAAAACATTTTGGCAACAAATTTATTTGCCATTCGGTCAGTAACTAGATCAAGTCTAGTTTCAATGGCAGCATTTCGCAACACAGTGTTTGCAGACAAGCCGGCGTATTTCTACACAAGTATTCATTGATAACGGGCGTGGGCGAACTCGGCGAGTCCACTCCATTCATGAATTGGGCAACGCTTGCCCACGCGGCTAACGGTCCGCCATTAAAGACATCGATGCATACAAGTAAATTATGAACGTTAATTAATATGAATTTGTGTTTTACCGTAAATTTTACACGGAACACGGGAAGCGGTTAATCAATTTTGTAAACGGGGAAATTCGATCTTTGATTAATGAAGCTTTTTAGTGTTTGAAGATATTCATAGATGTATTAAAAACTGTAAGTTATGAGGCAGTTTATAAGTGCAGAGTTTATAATGATTTGAATACAAATTGGATGCAACTATGCAACACAGAACTTCTAATTGGTGATCTTAAAAATCTACGCTACATTATTCAATTCTTAAAATATAATATTAGATATATTATATTTTAAGGTGTACATATATATGTAAGGTGTATATGTATGGGGTATAACTTTTTTTTAATGTTTATAATATAGATTATAAAAATAATATTAGACATATTTTTTATGAAACCAATAACTCACAATCATACATTGATTAGAAATGTCGCGTGACGTTACAATATTGTCTATTTGTACCCAAGCATCACGTCATTAGACCCCTTAACTTTAATTTGTTTTATCTAATTAGGGGTTTCTTATTTAAAAAGCAAAAAACAATTGCCTAATATTTTTTTCTTATCTATCTGACGGACTTATTAGATTTTTTCTTTTTAATACCCAGTCAGTCAGTTATCTACCCGATTCACTTTCTATTGCATTGAATATTTTCGTTGCCCTTGAATGCCATTATTGCATCACTATCATATCAATTACGAAGTTATAAGTATCTTTTACATCATGCCATATTATCTATTCAATCATAAAACCCACTGCTTACTGTTTCAAAAATCACCTAATTAAAATTTTAATTACCAAAGAAACATTCATTGCGCGTTTAATCAGAGACTAAAGTTTAATCAGATTCAAATAAAAAAGTGTTTTTTTTTGGTCAGTAACTTGACACGTGTCACAAACGCGGTTTAAAATGTCAGTTGTCAGAATAACAACTGTCAATGAGATGTAGAAAAGTGTGTTTGTATGCGTTAAGTGAATAGTTACACCATGTTTGTGGTAAAGAGTTTAAGATAATATATTTCAAACTTGTATTCAGATTTTGTTATAGATAAGATTGATACTACTTTAAAGAAATTTGATCGTTTAATGGTCCATTAGTCTACTATTATTAATAATGTTGTATCCAAAATAACTTATTGTATTATTTAAATAAATTGATCGAAAATATAATTAATTATGAAGATGTACAAACGTTAAACAAAATGCAAAATAAATTAAATCGATATGACATTAAATTATTTATAATCTAGTTTAATAGATTAAAACTCTGAGTGTGATCGTGTTTTTTTAAACTTTTTTGATTTGTCGCACTGTGCCTTGAGGTATAAATGATTTATATTGTTAAATGTAATTTATTTCTTCTGAAAATAATATGCCGCTTTTTTACTTTTAAGCTTCATTATATACATTTTTTTATTGCATTATTATACTATCTCAATATTTCTTTAAGTTAAAAATTGTGGTATTTACTTTTATCTTTTAAACAAAGTATATTCTTATAAAACTAAAATTAAGACTCATGTTTTAAGCTAGACGAAGTATCTCTATCTCTTTAATAATTCTGCTCATAGCGAGTCGTGAGCTAAAATATGTAATTAATTCTATATTAGAAATAAAATAATAGACTTTTACTATTTTACTTATTATAAAGTCAGAACTACATGTTAGCCCTTAGGCTAGTCTTTCTGAATGCAATACCATTACATACTAAACAAGTAAATACTAAAACTATAGCTTCACAGCCATAAACGTGTATATTTTAAAACAAAAGATAATCTTAAAAGGTATCTTCGTAGTTTAACACATCAAACACAGGAAGACGGTCATCTAATACGACGTAATACTTCTCCAAGTAAAGGCAACTGTCATAAAATGACCTCACAATACCGTATATAGGGTTGACGCTTGAAGAAAATGTTTAAACGTAACCACAACCAAATAAGCATTTTACAGAGATTTAAGTACTAAATTACTGTCGAGTATAGTTCCAAATTGATTTGTTTAATACCAGTGTTCGTGGATTAAAAAAGTTGTTAAACGATATATTTTTCGATAACTAACCCTTTCATTTGCATTTTCTTTAGATAGTTCTGGCATAAAATAGTCTAACCATGAGTTTTGATTACTATAATTTCTTCGAACTTTAAACAGACTCTGTATTTAAGTGTTAGGTATTCGCTATCAAATTATAAATTTTAGTCTCACCTCTCTTTTTTATATTATTCTCTGTTTGTTATCAGTGAGAACTTTTAATTGGCCATATCCATGTTATTTTGTTTATGCATTATCTATAAGTAGCTGTAAGTTTTCCAAAATTGTAAATTAAAATAAATTATCATTTTTCAATATCAAAATCCATTTACACAACTGTAACTTACAGTCTTAAAGTAATTAAAAATAAATTATTTTTCTTTTAATCCTAACTTATGTAACTTCTTTGTAATCCGATTTAAAATTACAAGTAAATCGTCTTCATTTTAATTAAAATGGCATCCACTCGTAATTATTTCTTTGAAATTTGATTTTAGGTATTTCTGTGCGAGTCTTACTGACAACCCTATTGACAAACCGTTGGCCAGTCAAGTCCATTGCCATGCAGGCTAGCGTTGCCATCGGTGCCTTATTGTCTGCAGTCCCCATGGCAAACCAGTTCGGTAAATAGGCCATTGTTCTAAGATATCTTAATCCTCTACCATTGTGAATTTTTATTATCGACTCGCCTTTTTTGTTGGAGAATGCGATTTGTGGGAACGGCCAGCCATTTCTTTGAAGTGTTCGGTTTTTTAAATTGTGATGGATTGGCACTAGTCCTTTGTTTTTAAAAGATTTTAATCTTCATTTCTTTAAGCTCATTTAATTTGAAGTAGTAAATAAGAAAATAATAAAGTTAACACGTTTAATCTCTGCACAACTGGAATATGGATATACCATTAAATCAACTTACTGACTTATAGAGTAAAATACAAGTACGAACAACCACTTTCACTTAATTTTGCAATAAGGTGACACGATAAACTGCATAATCTGTTATGTATCGAGATTGTTCACGCTTTTTATGAGGTAAGCAGAACAAATTAACATACGATACCCTTTAAGTACTTAAAGGGATTGGGGACAAAGGACAGGAATCTTGTTAATTTGATAAAAGCTCATCACTGTATCGTTAGCAATTTGATTACTTTTGTTAAGGTTATAAGGAAGAAGGGTTTCTTATAATGGGGCGTAAAGATCATATGCCGTAAGTTAATTAATTATTAAAATTTGTTCCGACTACAACAGCTTATGAATCTTGTGATTAAAGATCGGGTTTCAAATTTAATAGTATCTATGAATTTAAATTGCTTTTTTATTTTCATAAAGAATCATATTATGTGCCAAGTTTATTTGAAACGAAAGTTTTGGATTATTTTGTCCGTCCATTGTCCGATATTAATATATCTATTTAATCGAAGCGATATTCGCAATTTGCACTAAATAAACTGGGTGAAAAGTATTATTAGTACAATTTTTTTACGAAAAATATAACTATAATTAAAATCATGATTCAATTGTAACTCGATTTTTTATATCAATGATTGCGTATTTCGCTTGTACGACGTCAGTGCATTAAATATTTCGATAAATGGCGATACTTTTTTAAATTTAATTCGTGCGTAGTATTCATAAAAGTCAGTTTTTCATCGTAAGTTAAATAACGATTGACATTTCGAACAAGCACGATGTCGTAACGGTATTACCGGTCGGGGGTTCGATTCTGATTGGCGTAATAATGCGTGAATGTTGTTTATTCAGTGACTTGTATTGTATAGGGCACTATTGTTTGAATACAAGTTCTTTATATTTTATTGTCCAATAAATAACCTTTTTTCTTTGTGAGATTTTGATAAATATCTGATGGCACGGGGATGCTCAAGCATATATAGTGTAGTGTATATAGCGGTGGCTTATACTAAAAAGTATAGCTTTTACGATGAAAAATAAGTTTATAACTAGTACTTACAATATCGAATTTTTTAAATGATCACTAAAGAAAAATTAGAAAAATAACGGGACTTATAAAAAACCTAGCGACCCGCTGCGGGATCGCACGGGTGCAATGTATTATACATATAAACCTATCTTGAATCACTCTAGCTGCACACTGCATTAAAATCTTTTGCGAAATTTAAAAGATCTAAGCGTAGGTACAGCCATCGGGAGCAACTTTGCTTTATTCTATGTAAAGATTTTCTGTAATATTATTCTTCACTTTTGATTAAAATACACTTTTGACTAATTTCAAAATTATAATTTTATAATGACGCCGTTGAATATTTGGAAAATAGCAAGTAATCCTCCAATACTAAAACGCATCTTTACTTTAAGAAGCTCTTAAGAGCTTACACTTTACATTTAAATGTATATCTGTCGCTACAGAGACAAAATGAGACTTAACAGTGACTTAAAACTGAATGACCTTTCAGTATTCGGCCCAAAGCCTCAATAAATAGAAAAATAGGAAGAAAAATAACAATGTTTACGTCTGTCAACCGCAAAAGTTATATTTCAAGATAAATTAATAACAACCGCAATGAACTGTGCTATTAGCATAATAATTTGATTATCTTAAAATTTTACGACCCAAGTCAAAAGGTTAAGATATTATCGTTACTTAAAATAAAAAGCAATCGTATAACACTTAATTAAGTAAACATAGGCCTACTTCACTGTGTGTGGTCCGATTTGATTATTTCTATAAATGAATTAGTAGGCGATGACGTTATACTTGACTTATGGTCGATGTTCTTATATTTTGGGTCTCAAGATATTTTTTCTATTAACAATGAATTGATTTAGTAGTCCATTAAGGCTGTTGGTTTAAGAAGGTTAGTTTAGATCTTAATATCAATGGTGACTATAGAAATAGACATTGTCATTGTTATTTACGTCAGTATGTCACGGGATACTGTCGGTGGTATTAGTATTAAACTTATCTACTTTTTTCATTGCATACTGTTTAAAACATTTTTTTAATAGTAATGTTTAGTCATGGTATTAAAATAAATAAATTTTATTACATTGAACTTTTTCTCATGACTTAGTGAAGAACTTTATCTCTAATGCAAATAATAAAACAAAAGAATGCATATAGCATAAGTACATTAATATTTAAATTGTTTCTATGCTTAGGTATAAAACAAAAATATTTTAAATGACTCAGAAAAAAGCTAGTCAGTATTAAAACAATATCAATTACACGTGTCTAGACGCTACGTAATGAAACACGTGTGATTCAGTTTATGCAACAATATGAATCATTAAACCTTGAGATAATCTGGTGGGCAGAGCATTCTGGTCAAAGCTGACATAGAAAGTGAAGGCTGAGAAATGTATCACTTATGCTAATTTGGATTTTGAATGGCACTTTGATGATTAAGCATGTAAATATTTACGTAGACGAGAGTCAAGGTTAAAGCGTTTGGATTAATTGAAAAATTATTTCCTAGCATTTGCGTAAATATAATTGGGTTGTCTTCCAGTCTCATAGGATTTAGCGGAATACTGCTATCTGAAATTACAACCCACTAGTGGGAAGTGCAGTATCGCTTTTTAATAATAACTAGTCACAAATTAACATGTCTTAAAAGATTCACTTAAAAACGTTGAACTCACCAACGACAAACAATCCAAAATTTCAGTACCCACGATCATTTAAAAAGTTGTTGCTCAAATATTTCTTGGTATTACGTCATAATCGTCAATTCTCACAATAGATGGTGATAAAAAAACGGTAGCCATCTGTGCAAACAACACTTGAGTAGAAACTGACATGTAGAGACCTGCGCAAGCAATTTTTGGGCCAACGAACTTTTGTTTAACAGAATTACGCTTTGTATGTGCAGAAACTGTTTAAATAGTTGACATAACAGCTACCAGAGACATTGGGCTTTTAGACGTTTTAGAACTCTGCTTCTTCCCGTAAAAGAGTGACAGAGAAATAAAAAATAGATAGCACTGTCTCCTTCTCACAATGGAAAACGATGGCTTTAACACTTTCATTACTGATGGGCCACTGTGTTAGCCGTAAGTAAAGTTATTTTTTTTTAAGTTTAATACAAAAATGTAATAATATCCTAATGTTTCTGCTTATAATTTTTAGTCTTATTTTTACATACTTATTCAAATGAGTATGTTCAGGTACACACTCATTTGAAGAACCATTAAAATTATGCATTATAATATAAACATGCATATATGCATTCAAATCAATTAAAATACAAAACCTTTCTGCTAAGTTCAATGTAAATCACTGACAAAGATATAAGGATATTTAAAATTTGGTTTTTATGTGTTATTTCTCACTTAACTTTAATAGGTGTATAATTTATAGTTAATAAGTAATTACCTGCACATTAATACTAATACTAAACTTTCCCCTTTTTCATAGCATCTAGACAAACATAAATAGAACACAAAATAAATGACTACAGAACAAACGACTCCCCAGAGCCTCAAAACATAAAAGAGACTACCATCTGTTGAACAATATTAAATTATTACAGACGAGTAATAGAAAAAAGTAAACTGTTCGTAGGAATCCCAATAAAAAAGCCATACGATAGGAACAGACATCCCTCTTGTGAACACGTGGCGAGACAGGAAGGAAATGATAATTTAGACGATGTCAATGAATAGAATATGGTTTTATTATATGTAGGAGATAATGAAAGTCTTGTTAGTAAAGATCTATTTGATGCACACGATGAAATATCAATTAATGCATATAATAATGTTAATGATAGACTTGAACTCATAAAAGGAAATAAAAATATGGTACTTGAATTTCGAGATTATTTTTTATGACATAGACTTGATACCGTTACTGATTATACATATTGTTATATTTAAAACAACTGCACTTTGATAAAGATTTTATGATATGTCACTTTATAGGCAATAAAAATAAAACGTGAATTAATAATAAATAAATAAATAATATAATAATATTTTTCAATGATGTTTAAGCAACTATTATTGGTCTTAAAGTTAGTGTTTATAAACGCAATAAATATAAAACAACAGTTTCTACAAAATCATGAACTACAGTACCATCTCGTATCAAATGACAATAAAACATCGGCTAAGACATTGACCGGCGATCATGGGGTCGTGAGTTCAAATCCCAGCAGTTGAACAATTGATGGATCCACTCGTACTAAACCTACATAAAACAACAATATATAGCGAGCTAAACTAACACTAAAAATGTAAATAGAAGTAAAGTTAAAAAATACCATGATGGTTCAAGAGAAAACGATTAACATTAACCGTTAACAAATACACGTGCCAATATACTCGTTGGCTTTCAATCCTTCACATTAATCTCACATGCTATATACTTGTACTTCTCGCAGCGAACATTGCCCACAAATCATAGTTATACCAGCTCTCGGTTCGTAATAGCCGATGTGGGTAAGAAACAAAGGAACTTCTATTTAACCCGACAGTTGTTACACCGTTACCACAATTGATTTGTAATTTTATGACCGTTGAATTCATGTTATTTTAATGAGAAACGTTTCTCTATACAAAATAGCATACAAGTGAGAAGACTGCTAAAAACATAAGAGAGAATGCTAATTCATTGAAAGTGTTTAGTCGCTACACAATACGACTATTCATATTTTCATTTATAAAATAAACGATTGTCTAAATGAATATTAGAAATTTAATGATTTTCTAAAGCATCTACAATAAGTTATTATGAATTTTGCTGACAGATTTTAATTGCGTTTAGATGGACTGTATTTGAATACAAAGGAAATTAATTTATACGACTGAGGAAAAAGCGTTATTTTAACATCACCAATGTTAAAAACGAAAACGTGTAAAATAAACAAATGAGTATGTATTATTCAAAAGTTAAGTAATTTTAAAGTAATTTCTAGATAGTCAAATGTTATTGTAAAGTAAAGGTAAGTAGGCATTAACGAGCAAAACAAACTAAAACTGCCTAAAATTATAAAATCGTTAAGTTCCGAAGTCTAACACTGAAATTTCAAAACGATGACATCATCTGTACATTAAGTACGTTCGCAAGCATTTGTATTACATGCCTGTGTAATGGGTTCCCATGGACCGTTTTATCACACTTCCTATGCAAGTTTGCGGGCAACGTTGCCCTCTGAATTGTCAGGCTGATGCCTTCAATGGTTATAGAATCGCCCTATTGTTTTATTGTACATCTGATATTATACGGGATTTATAGGTTTGCACGTGCATTTTAGGAATTTTCGGATGTTTGTACGGAGATAGTGGTTTAGGGGTCCTTCTAGGAGTTTTAGTAGGACCCGTTTTGTGTAAAAATAAAATCTTATTTGATATATACTTCTGATTTTGAAATTTTGCGTATATGTAGAAAAAATGTTTTATTTACAACAACAGACCAACTCTATTATTTAACACAAAACTCATTGAGCAATTTCTATACGCAATCAATCATTCAAAGATTATCGTAAAAAGCAGAAGTCTTGCCTGCAACGTCGACACACCTTTTTCAAACCAGATTGGATTATAAGATTTGATTGCAAGGGAAAGACTTGTACCCAAACTAAGAGTACAAACAGCCTTAAAGAAAATATGTTAGTGAAATCAACAATAAATCCAAGACTGCACGTTGCACTGCGCTGACCTCCTGATGTTATCTTATCAATGGCGATAAAGAAACACACTTTACCTGCACTAACTTACGGAAGTCTTGAGCCATTCAGTACCGACTGAATGTTATGTTTAGTCGAAATAGTTTAGCGAGGTTTGTTCATAACTAAGTTTGCAAAAAACTTTACAAAAAGTACCGTTTGTTGAATACATGACATCAAAATAAAGTGGGTACAATTATTTGCGAAGACCAGAGACTATTATCTTTTACATAAAACAAGTCGATAATTTGGCTATAAGGCTTGTTAAAAGTTACAGTCATTGCTACTGCGAAACTCAGCCAATAACGACGTTATGTAATCCGATATTTTGGACTGCACAAGACATAATGCAGCACTTAATATTTAACACTTTCGTTTCACAGAAAAAATAAATTATTTCATTCAATGTATTTGTCCTGAACAATAAAACTTGATAAAGCTTTAACTTGATAATGAATTAAAGCGATTTTTTATCAGTGTTTCGCGATTTTACTCAATATTTATAATACGAATCCCTACATAAAGTTGAAGAAACACAGGTAACAAGAATGCCCCCCATCGCCACAACAATCAATATTCACAAACATTCTCGAAACTTCGAAGTTTATTTGCATGGTGTTTATGCAAATTTTTCAGACGCAACCTCAAAGAAAAATGAGCCTATTATCCTTGTAATTAATCTTAATTTTGTTTGTCATACAGTCTAAAGAGAAAGAAGATGATGATGTAACAAAAACAATGTACTACATAAGTTTAAAGGATGTTCTACATCTATTTGTCTTCCATAACATGACAATATTTGAGTTGCGTTTACGAATAGTTGCAAAACAACGGCTTTCTTAGCAAAATATTTGCAGTGTAACAAAAATGTTACAAAACTGTTGTTGGTAAAAAGTCGATTTTTAGGTACATGTGTTTTTTCTTCTAGTAGTATATTTATATATCCGTATTGCTCAATCTTTAAACTTATAGGATATTCAGCACCGTATGGACCTAATGTATAAATCAGATCACATCGTCATACTTTGTCATTGTCGTGACCACAACACTGTTAACCGAGCTGTCCGCAGAATCAACAATAAGATTATCTGAAACCAAATCTATCTGGAATATTATACTCTTCTTTTATATGTATTTCATATACTTATATTTCGAAGAACTATTTGTTACTACTAGGTACTGGTTGTTACTTTTGTACATGGTGTAAAAAAAATGTCATTTTCCTTAAAAACCTTCTCAAAATTAAATTTTTAGTTATTTTCCTACTTTGCATTAAGTTTATTTGTTTTACTTTCGTTTTATTCTAAGCTAATTTGAAAGCCGACGCCATCAAAATCTAAATTTATTCATACAATTCTAAATTATTGTTATCGAAGTCTAAAATGGATGATCCAATTTATTTTGGTGCACCTTTAGAGCATCGATGGGTGGTCGAATTTTACAAATTCAAATTGTGTGCGATAAAAGTAAAATTATTGTTTAAATCCTGCGATGATAATAACGAAGGTATATGTTGCTTTGTTCGTGGGTTTAAATGGATGTTACCAACAAGGTAAGAAGATGGGTAAAGTGATTAGGTTGAACGTAATGTAATAAATGAAATGTCAAAGCTTATAGTGATATCTGATCGAAGAGATTATTTGGATTTAGGTTTGTTTTGAATTTTAAACACACCTTCCAAATTATCAGGGATTATACTAAATCGGTTTCTACCTTAAATTATTTCATTTGAATAAATTAGTCACCTACCATCATTTTTAAAATGAAAACTAAACGCATCATGATGCACGATTAAACCAAATGAATTAAACTTGATGATATTAGATCTAAAACAAACAAAGCACAACAACAAAATTCCTTGATATACCATCACCGTTTTTCAGTTTACAATGTTCAACAAAACAATAACTCCATGAAACATTGAAAAGCCCATTGTCGGCAATAAATTCGCGAACATGAGTTCTAAAATCATTGTACTAGTGCAAAGTGACAATTTTAACCTTGTATATACAGGATGTGTCGACAATAGAACTCGGATGTACGCTTGTTTGATCTCGCGGCTTTTTGTCATGAGTCATTTTGGAATTAATGCACAACACGACATTTTTGCACACATTACGATTACAAATTATTTGTTCGGAATTCGGTGGAGGTCGTGAAAATTCGATGCATTATGTTTATTTATAAAATAACAGGAATTTGCCTCTACATGTATAGTAATGTAGAAACAAAGTTAACAATATCTTTTGAGGGACAAAAATATTGTATTTGATATTAATACTTGATTGAGACTCGTATTCCAGTGAAAATTTAATATTCGTAATTTCATTTTTATCAATCGTATCAATCCTATGTTACCTTAACTGAAGACTCTATAGCTAAGCATTGCTTTATTTCTTCTTTGAAAGGTAAATCTTTATCATACTCAGTATTTGTTTGTATGTTTCATACACCAATACACCAATAGCATATTCCAATAGGTCATAAATCGCCACATCAATACTAACAAACGTACATCGTCCGAAGCTACATACCCCACGATACAGCATTTCTAACCCTTCAGGCTATCATTCTTCCATATTAAGTTGTCACATGTAATAATGATAATCTTATATAAACAACAAGATAATGAAACTTCTTTGTATTGACAATAGCTCACTTATAACATAGAAATGGAGGAAAGTGCATCAGTCAAGTAGTTGCACTAAGGCAGGTCGCACACACAGAAAATGGTCGAACATGGAACTACGAGAGTGAAGAAACAGAGAGTGCACCTGTGTTTGCGCACTTTTGTATTTTAATATCACCTGCGTAAATGGCTGATCTCACTTGAGATTAGCCGCCGAGGCCGAAATTCGGTCTGGAGATTATTACTGTTAAGATTTGCAGACTTCGTATAGTCAGTATCTAACGTACTAAGGTATTGCAATGTATCTCGTTACATAGCAAACGAATTACCACCTTTTTCCCCTTAAGGGAAAGGAAAACACCGTGTAACTATTAGCTGGCAATAGTCATACACCTTAACCTTTCCCCAGGGAAAGGTTCAAGGTGGTTTTTATGGAATTCATCAGCCCAGGCCGATAAATTCCATAAAAAACATCCCCGCAGCAAGAAACGGTGCTGCAATGCAAACAACAGTAATTACTTTTTGGCAATTGTAAAATTACTTTCGTGCGACTAATTAAAGACTACTTGGCATTTTAGATTAGCGACACAAAACCTTCAGCTTGAGTTTCCTTACAACTCCATTGTGTATTAGTTCGTTTGTAATCGTCCTAATAATAGTGAATGAGGGCTCTATAAGTGCAATTGTCACAGACTTTGCTATGATATAACAGTTCATTCGCGATAACTTGTAACACATAGATGAGTGTGACATTAGTATCAATGAAGTTAAGTGTTATTCAGTATTGTTTCATTGATGTATTGTGCGATAAGCAATGCACTCTTGGTATATAAAATCCAGTACTTTCTATTCAATATAAACATTACTGAATTTTTCTTGCGAAGGGCTTACGTGAGTCGGTATTGGTGTGAGTTTTTATCGAAGCATTTGATACACGTTTTCGATCTACCTAGAAACTCTTATTCATATAATTATATAGGTATCAAACTGTGCTTTGAATCCTTTGCCATCACAGAGTTGTGCTAAATGTCTTGCCTATAGTAAAATTATTACCGACATAAGCGCAACTTATGTACAACAAACTTTTTTCTACCATATTGATCACAAAAATGCATAATTTTAAAGATTAATTGAACTACAGTAATCAACTAATCACGAAAAGATACCTGTTATTTTAATATATTAGGTACAATAACTCCTTATATATAAAGGAACGTGCAATAAACGTCTGTATAAAGCTCGGCGTATCTAACGTCTTAATATTTTTACAAAAACTCAGTAATACAACCAGTTTTGTAATCGCACCATCAGTATTGCTGTCCGCCATAGCGATCTAACGTTATGATACTGTTTTATCGAGCCATAAGCCGCTTCACGTAAACTTAAGCAATTTTTCCTCTTACAATGTAAAATTCCCGTTTTTAACTGTCGTTGTGTACGATTTGTTTACTCGTTTGTTGGATAATAGTTCTAGATTTTAAATGATATCATCGCGAATTATACTCATTGAATGCACTAGGTATATACACTTTTCTGAGTACCCTTTTTCTAAGCTGTGTTGGGTTCAGCTTCCAGTCTTACCGGGTTCAGCTGAATACTGTATTTTACATGGAGCGACTGTCTATATGACCTCCACAACCCATTTTACTGGGTAACACAGTAAGACTGGTTGGGTTTGGTTGGGACAGAATTGTAATGACTTGTAATTGCCAAAGATCAACGTATGACAGTCGGGACCAACGTCTTAACGTGCTTTCTGAGGAACGCGGAGGGGTCTTGGTATTTTAACAAATGGCTTACGCTTATATTGGTACTTAATACACAACAAATGGAATAATTTTGATAAGAGCTTGCTCTCAGGTTTTTCTTGCGTAGGTGTTGATTATCGTGACAAAACCATGAGTATTATTTAAGAAAGAAATATCTAAATTTGCTTTCGTAAAACCCATGTACAAACAGACTCAGACAGTTTGGATTTGTAACACAAATGTGGAATAGTAAGGACTTAGAGGCAAATTCCTTTGGTAGACAATGACGTGTGGGTACTAACAAATCTAAAACAAACATAATAGGCGCCAATAAATATTAATTCTATAATAAAGTAAATATTTAATAAAGTAAATACTCAAACAATATTTAATTAGATTACTTCCTACAACGTATCTAGACGCCATTTATCGTAAACACAATTTATTTACGAATCCTCAATTAAACTAAACAAACTAATAATTAGAACGGCTATCGTGAATCGAAATATACGGAGTCCAACGCTCGATAGAATCGGTAAACTAGTTGTACATTATCTGTAATCTTCGATGGTTCTTGCAGCTGTTCATGCAAGTGCAGAAATGTACGACGAATAACGCGTTATGATAAGATTACCGGATGCTCGGCGCCGATTCTGACACCTCGGTCACGAAGTATGATTGCAATCGGACTTTTGAGATACTTTCTTTACTTATAAAGGGAATGTTTATTTAATTCGTTTTAAAAGCTTAATTTCGTAGGTATTACGTTTATAGCTTGATGATTAATTTGTCCCGTCAAAATAAGTGGTGCATAATGATTTCATAATTGTATGCTTGTCAATTTTTTCATGAAATCAGAACTCATTTGACTCGTAATTCAAATACTTACTATATTTAATTGTGACTCAAAATATTTGAGCAACCTTTTATGGTTGATGGCATAATTATGGGCATTTACAACATATATAATGGACATGTAAAATCAGAAGAATTTAAACAAATATGAATGAACAAAAGTTTAATTATTCACAAATTCTTAATTCTTGACTGACAGTCATGAATTAATAAATAAGTATTAATAAACATCATTTAAAGTAAGAAATCCTAAGTGAAAGACTAGATAAATATTTATAATGATTTTTTAGCGGATTCTAAACCACGGAAGTAAATAATTTAATAGACACACATTAAGATAAAATTTCTTACAAAACATCTATTCAGCAAGCAACATCTTGTCGAACTAATATTTAAAGAAAAAGCTTCAAGCAAAAGATCTTAAACAAAACCTATAAACAGGAATGTTAAACAACAGAACTGAAGATAACAGGCTAAGAAAAGGCTAAATCACGATAACCGCAAAACATACAAAAAGCAACCTTAACCCATTGCAATAACAGCTCCAATTATAAAGTTAACATTAAAACATGTAATTACAATCTGTTTGGTGTCTTGTATCATCCATTCTGATAGCTTTCAGTTCAGATTAATTAAATGATAAGAAATACAACATTGATTCATTAAGTAAATTGGGTATTAAAACCTTTTTAAGTCACCTTATTAATGTCAGAACAATTTCGATGAAGTATTTTTAAGGAAGTTAAAGTCTCTCTGCATGTGATAAGGTTATCTTATTTATTTAAAAAGGGTACGCTTGGTTTATTATTTTTAATATATAGAATACAATTGATAGCCTCTACTTTGTAACTGGAAATTAAAAACAATTTATATAATTTGAGGATTAAACAATTTTGATGTAACGATAATTTTCAAATAAATTTTAAAAGACTGCAGATAACTAACCAATAGATTAAAACTATATTTGATAGTAGGTAATAAAAGATTTATAAAATAGTTTAATGCTAGCTAATCTCAATATTTACCGCCTACATGTTATATAGCGCCTAATAGCCTATAACCATTCCCGAGAATTAGTCAATCAAATTATTGCAAAAAGATTTTTTCAAAACCGACCGGTTGTTTTTAAAGATTAAATAAAAGTTTTATAATATATATATTTATAAATACATAATAATAAAAAACATAAAAAGTATAATGTGTTATTTTTTAATCACTAAAACTTTAATATAATTTTCACATAAATTCAGACAGTGAACTTTCGTCATTCGACACAATGTTTGGTTCTACCATTTTTTCTATCCTATGCATTTATCAACATTAATGGTATCAAAATGCAACTAAAAGCAACAAGATAATATATCTATCGAGGCCACTGTTATCTATGAAGCAATAACATCAAACTTATCGATACACACGATACGGCTTTAACATGGAAACTTACGTAAAATGTATCTTTTGATATCTTTATAATCTGATCGACTCGCCTCTTCATACTTAATACTCGGATTATGATGACAGAATTGAATTTAATAGGTTTATTTTTGTGGCCCAAAACTTTGCATCTTAACCTCACAGTTATAAGGACCAATTTGCACTATATAGTGGGGTGGGAAGGAGTTGTTATTGTCCTAACTTCTGTGCCACAATGCCAATGCAAAATTGATATTATTTTAGCAGGCAGAAGATTCAGTTGTCCTAAAAAGAAGGCTGTCAATGGAAGGAACTGACTGGAATTTAAACATTGAGAGTATTTTTGTGTACTGTGTGTTTCTGTGCTTGATAAATGAATAACAATTTTGCATTGAAATTGTATTAGAATTAAAATTTAAATTGGAGAGTAAGGGCACTGCTAACCGGACTTAAGTAAAATGTGAGGTGGTTAATTTATAATCGCTCCAATTGTGCATTTGCTTCCTATCTGATTAACCATCTCAGAGTTATGCAACTGTTATTTCCGGATAAGGTAATAAGCCCGTCATAGTTCGATAAAGTAAAGATGGTGCTTTTATCGATATGATTGCATCCCTATATGTCTCTGGAACAAGCATACTTTTAGAAGAGTGTTGAAAAAGTTGTTATTTATCTGTTTGTATGTTTTGTTATAATTTTAACAGCACTTTGGAATTTCTAGCTTCTTTCTTAAGCTTGCTTGCTTGCTTTTCTTAAGCTATATTAGGATCGGCTTCTAATCTTACTGGATTTAGCTGAACACGGTTTTTTACTAAACCGACATCAACACTGTATAACGAAAATTTTGAAATATACTTTCGAAATATTTATCGTCACTTATTATAGATAAAATAACGATATTCTACTCATATTATTATCAATACTTATATCATGCAAATGGCGGTCAAACGATTGTATGGCGCCAGTCTGTAAATAAAGATTACAGATTAAAGATTATCGTTACTTTGTTGTGTTCTGATGTTCCTGGATCTGATAGTGTTAAGTGATTGATAGTGTGTTGAGGGGGGTTGGTCAAAGATGTTAGGAAGGTCATTCGTGTAGCTGGTCTTTTGTTCCCTTTGTCATAAAGTTAAAATTATTGGGCTTTCGGCAATTTAATAATACCTACTTTTAACTAATTTCCGAAAATTTTATCGTGGTGCTTGGCAACTGGGCCTAACTCAGTTGTCTTATTTTTTCTTTGCCTATGGCCTATCTTTTTTTTCTTCCGCTTGCAGTGAAGGGAAGTAGAAACTAATTTACGACTTCTGATTATATTTGGTTAAGTCCAAGACATTCAGTCGTTGCCCTGGGAAACACCAAGTTTAACTGTTTCGGTGGTATTCATTGGTTATCATTGTAGATCCTGGCTTACAGGAGTTGCAATGGTGGTAGTCTAAAAGATGTATGTGTTTTTCTCTTTGAAAGTGTTCTTTATTTTCCAAGAAAAATTTAACAAGCTGTTTAACGTCAAGTCTTTTGGTATCAAATTTGTTGGGCAATTCAAACAAATGCTTGAATAAATCATGTAGAGTTTTATAGGTGTAGTCTCGTCATACAGTTGTTATTTAAGGACTTTACAACAAATTGTTTACTTTTGCGTGTGCATATTATTTATTATGATAAAGTTGACATTAATTATGTTAGCAACTATACAAGAAAGGTCAAAGTTGAAGATTGATATGGTTTACACCGGTCAGTGGGTGGTACAATAACACACTGTTAAAAAAATCTTTTGTGTAATATCGTAAATAATTTGAATTTCATATGAAATTGTATTTTATAGATGTCAGGGTCTATTGTTTTGATCGTTCGTGCAAAGTTGCAGGTTCAAATCTGTGTGACATATTCAACGTTCTATGTAGGTATTTAAAAGAGTTTTATGTGCGATACCTTTCTAAGTTTATACTTCTTTTCTCAATACTCAATCGTTTATTGCTATTTTACAGTCATGCTTGGGTTTTAAGTAAACATTTATAAAAGTAACAATTATGGACCCTGTTGGGCACAGCAAAATAAAATAATAAAGGTAAAGAGGGCTTAGTTTACTTATTCTCTTGCTTAATTTAAATATGCAAACGCGTTTCATATAGGACATTTAAGATATATTTTTTCTTTTATTAAAACTACTTACATTTTATATTATTATCGATTAAATGTCCATTAATAATACAGTAAAATTTTTTTAGGAATATATTTTTTTATTTGTTTTTAAACATAGAGGTTTTTGTTCGTGTTCCTAAATGGTTCCGGTAATTTTTATATTGACATAATTGGCGGGCTATTTATTAGGATTGTCTATATCTGTAAGCCTTCTACTCTATTGTGTCACTGCACTTACTACATCTAGGGGTATAAAAGTCTGGACACAAAGTCTCACGTGTCCGTCTTCGGAAGGAGTGAGGGGTAGACACTATACACCTACCCCTCTAGGACCTACAAGGACCGAGGCCCACCGGAGCCCCGCCGAGCATGCGTGAGCGAACCCGGGACTCCGGCAAAGGCAAGGACGGGACTGGGGTGTTTTTAGTCGGTGCAAGTCCGACATATCCCCACGTCGTACCCTCGGCGTGGGTCGAAACCATTAGATTTTCACCACTTTAAATTTAAATAGAAGTCTCGCTGTTATCTTCTGATCCCATTTAAATCATCATCCCAATTAACCTCATAGTTTCTATGATTGAATTGAAATTAACATTGCACACAAGCCAACCCATGCAGTCAGTTCCTAATTATCACTGCTCGTAAAATGATATCCTGTAGCGTCCAATTAATTACTCCATAACCAACTTACATAAATAAACAAAAAATGTAACATGACTCGAATGACGATAAGAATAAGGTTCAAAATTGAAGAGTTCCTTTTTTGTGGCACGCATATATTAAGTTTGTGAGCAAAACTTAACAGTACATCAACAGCAATGTAATGCAATCAATTGTTTCTTATTACATGCGCTATAAAGTCGTAAATAGGTCGTGTTTTGATTTGAAAAACGTAAATATTTTATTGTTTTGTATGTAATGTTTTCTTAAGACATTCCTGGCCATAAATAGTGTGAGTATAATGTGGAAGGCGCCGGCCATATGTATTTATATTCTACCTATATTAATGTTTGAGGCAATGTGTTTGATAATAATTATTCTTACTGGACTAAAAATATCTGTCTCAAACCCACGAACGCAACTTAACTTTAAGACTTTCCTAAATGTCTATATTGTGTGTGACACAGGTGGCTTTTAATTGTGCCCACCAAACATGCCCATCATTTCAACTCCAAGTCATTCAATCAATCATTGTAAGCCAAGATCTACAATGACAACCAATGAATATTACCGAAACAGTTAAGCTCAGTGTCCCATCGTAACGATTGACTGTCTTGGAACCCGCAACGAAATTAATCAAAAGTAGTAAATAGTAGTAGAAAAAATAATTTCCACTTCTCAAACACAAGAGTGAAAAAGAAAAGGTAGGCCATAGGCAAAAGTCCGGTGAAGCAGTCTCAGGCTAACTGCGTAAATCTCTTCCAAAAAAAAAAAAAAAAGAAAGGCCGTAGGCAAAGAAAAGATCAGACAACTGAGTTAGACCCAGTTGCTAAGCACCACGGATTAAATTGTAACATGAATGGGTCCTAAAATTCATTTAAGTGCTGTTATTACCACCAGTGGCTAGCGACAGCGACTTAACACACATTTTCATATATTTTGTATAGACGCGCCGCACACGTGTAACCGGTGGCGGCCACTCATCACACCCGACGCTTATTTAGACTTAACGACGACTTAAAACTGATTGATGTTTCAATATTCTGTTATTAACGGAGTAAAACTTAAACGTTAATACTATACTTATATATTAATAGATTTCCCAGCCATTTAAAGTTCTTTCAAATAGCGCTTATGTTACATTCGTCAAAGGAATTTTTGATATACAGCCTATCTATCACCTATAAATTTTCTCTTTAAATTTGATGTATAATTAAGAAAATAGTAGGCTAAAGCAAATTTAATTTCACTTAACTGTATAAGTATTAACAGACAATTTAAATCTAGCGATAAAGTCTAATGATCATAGTTTCTTAGAAATCACTTTAACTATAATAACTTTAGAAACTAGCTGCGCTAGATTTATCTTAATACAAAGTATGATATGTGTTAATCCAAGTTATAAACTATATGTAGGCAACATTTACTCAAAATCTGTTTAGTAGTTTTTGCGTGTAAGAGTGACAAATAACCATCCATCTAAACTGTTTATACGGTTTTTTGGGACCTTGCTCAATCCTTACTAATATTATAAATGCAAAAGTAACTCTGTCTGTCTGTCTGACTGTCGCGCTTTCACGCCAAAACTACTGAACCAATTTAAATGAAATTTAGTAACAGATTGTCTGGAGCTTGAGAAAGGACATAGGCTTTTGGTCGCGATAACCGACAACTACGCGGGCAGAGCCGCGGGAGCGGCAGCTAGTATATTATAAAATTGAAAATGTTTTAATAAGTATTTTATTTACATACATACATACTCAAAGATTATCTCGCTTAAAAATATTTGTAGTATTGCCAAAGTAACAGCAACTATTACCACTAGACAAGAGATACCTGTCATAGTGCCAGTCATAAAAACAGGGGAAAAGGATGCAGTAATATTCAAAAGGTAATTTGACACAAGACACTTCAACAAGAAACAAGAAACTCCTATAGGCCATACCTATAGGAGATTAAGATTTAGGTAGAGATAAAATTACTTAATTGATTAATGAATAAATTATTTGTCGTATAAACTCTCGTAGTAACGTATATAATTGTAAATAGTTAACAAAAAAAGACGAATGTCAGAAAAATAGAAAAGCATTTATCTCAATAAAGTTCTATTCAAATGTATAAAAAGTAAATACTTATAAATTAATACCATAATAATAGAATTTATAAAGGTAGGTTGGTAAGTAAGGTGTCATTGTTTTTAACATAGCACAAATTAGTTTTAGCACCACAATTCACAATAGTTCTGTAGCTACCTGGGGCTATTCATGTTTGTTCTCCCATAGAGTAGGGGTGAATGGCCCCTGCTAGATGCCCCATCCCATATTAGAGTAAAGTTCTCGACAAGGCCGCTGCGTGTTGGACCTGTGTCCCCACGTATGCCTTTCAAAGGACTGGGTATTCTTTCTGCTGAGGGTAACCCGTGAAAAATAAGAGATTGAATACAGGGTAAAATAATAAATTTAGTTATTTTTTTTTATTGTTTATCATCCAAAGGTTTAACGTCGTCACTTAAGACATAACATTCTTTATTCTATTTTTCTAAACTCTTACTTCAAATACATCGAAATATGGCGCTATAGTTCAACAATTGACCGATAACAATTCTTGTACAAACGCAATACAGGTATTACTGATTACGAAGGAAAACTAACAACAAATCTTAGAACAATCAACCATACATTAATGTCAACAATTTGCAAAAAAACCCTTTTATTTCAAAGAAGGAAGGTCGAAATTTGTAATTTCTTGTAACAAAATTGTGTGTTTCATTGTACACAATATAGTTAAGTTAAGAAAATACGAATTTCGACTTTCCTGCTTCGAAATAAAAGCGTTTTTGCGTGACTTAAATACAAAACTTATAAAATGTTATCGGATTGCGCAAATACTCGTAGCTATTAGTACATGCTTTGATTGTACCGGTGCCTTTTCAAGCTTATCTGCTATTGTTATAAAACACGTACTTTGAATTATACGCGACATTTTTTTGATAACATGAGGCGCCTATAACACTTTGAGGTTTTTGTGACCTAAGTATTTTATCGCACTTAAAACAAAAACACTGGACAAGTCCGTGTCTTATTCACGACAAACTTATATTTACGGTGGGTAATGGGAAAAACGTGTTTTTATGTTACAAAACTACAAGTTAACAATTCTCGGATATTTTCCTATACTTGTGACGTTAGACATAGCATCATGACAAATTTCATGATTCTATGTCGATGGGAAGTACCATAAGATTTGTGTTTCTTATACATGTATGGGAAAAACGACATAAATGGCTGTAGGTATATTTTAATTGCATTGACATAGAAGCTTCGATTATATATTGCATCAAGAGTTATTGAACTTATGCATTTGATATTAAATTCAAAAGGATATACATAAAATCTTGACAGACAGACGGACAACAAACCGATAAAAAGTGTAGTACCTATTGGTTGTGGTACAAAGTGGACAATAAGGGTTCCCTTTTCCTTTTGAGGCACGGACCACAAAAAAAGGGCTAAATTGTCCAAGTTAATTTTGAAGTTCCATTTATTGTGCCCGTGTTTACAAGTATCAATTTTATAGTTGTCCGTCTTCCTACCAGCTTCCTTGTGGCATTTAATAAGTGTCATTCAATATAGGTTTGGGCCATCGAACTCTTACATATTCGAACGAATCGTGCTGACCTAATAAGCTATGAACTTAAGACATTGTAAGAAACAGAAAAAATAAACAAAGAGCGAAAAATATAAAAAATACAAAATAAAATTAGAAAAAAAAGTGGGTATTTTTATTATTTATATGTTTAGTCGTAAATATACAACTTTCATTTGACAGTTCGCAAATAAAACGGCCGTAGTAATAAAATATTCAAAGATATTTCAATATCTGTATGTGTGTTTGTTCTCTCGTTTAGTGTCTTCTAGCAAATCAGGGTTTTTGTTTACTATTGTAATTAGCGTGTGCTTGACACTTTGATTTTGTTGATTATTAAGGCAATCATTTGGTGACAAAAAATGTTTAGGAGAAATACTTGTTTAGAGAAATGTTTACTAATCTAATATATAAAATTCTCGTGTCACAGTTTTCGTTGCCATACTCCTCCGAAACGGCTTGACCGATTTTGATGAAATTTTTTGTGCTTATCCGGTATCTATGAGAATCGGCCAACATCTATTTTTCATCCCCCTAGGTGACTTCCACGCGGGCGGAGCTGCGGGCAACGGCTAGTATAATATAAGAAGCAATTGCCATATGTGCACTAGTTGAAGTGTTATATAAAGATTTTAATGAATTAATATTAGTAGCTGTGGTTTATGTTGTGTTAATCATCAGACAAGTTTCTGCAAATATGTTGGACAGAAAATGTTTTATTAAATTATAATTAAAAATAACAAGTTAAAATGTTTAGAATACAATAGAATATTCTTTATTGTACACCATGAGTGTCATCATTAAATAAAACACAACAGAATACAATGGCTGCTTATTATCTAAATAATATCTAAAATATTCTGCTGAAACTGTCCGTAGATGGTTTTCCCTTATGTTACCGCACCAAACCCTTTTTTTTTAAAAGAGTAACCTATGGAGTTTCTTGCCGGTTCGTCTTCATAGGAGTGACATTTTGGAACCGCGCAACTAGAGTCATTTAACGTTTTGTAAGTGCCTGAAAAGGTCTACACGAAATAAAAATATTTTGATTTTGATTGATTTTCATTTTGAATTATATTCAATTTCTATCGCTAGATGAAAACAAACATTTCTCAAAAGGATAATTACCTATGTAAAAAACGCATCTTTTGTTAAAACACTTTTCTCACAAGCAAAGCTGTAGAATGAAGCTAGTTTTATAATAAGTCTATTAGCTACCACAGTAGTTTATACCCAGCGTGACTACAGCGCTACTTATCGTCACGGCGTGTTTCGAACACGTTCATTTGAACTAAACGTGCAGTAGTCTTCACAATATTCACTCTAACCGTTTCGCAAGCATTATAGTGATTAATTATACACATATTTGTAAAGGATTGGACATGAACTCGTGACTATACGATACCCCAACGCTAGGCTCACACGATAAATTTTAGCTCAACAGTTTGACCCAAGATAGTGAAATGTCGTGAGTGACATTCATTATTTGTACCAAAGTACCATTTCACTCATGGTTTTATGAGAGAAAGAAATGTTTGACATTCGTCGTTTATAAGCCAAGTTTATAAGCAACATAAACGTAATTATATATTATTAGCAACCCGCTATCAATGCTCGTTCCTTTTTATATGAGAAGAGGCCTGTGCCCAGCAGTGGGACATTTATAGGCTGGCATTATTTTTTATTTATTATTAACCCGCTATCGCTTCGCACGAATAGACAACACTTTAATGAATTATACACAAAAACCTTTCTCTTGAATCACTTTATCTATTGATTAAAACCATATGAAAATCCGTTCTGTAGTTTTTGAGTTTATATCGTTCAAACAGAGAGATAATCGCGGCGGGGGAACTTTGTTTTATAAAATACTAGCGAACCGCCCCCGCTTCGCACAGGTCGAGAAAACATTAAACAATAATACACAAAAGTTTTCCTCTTGAATCACTTTATACATTGCTAAAAACTGCATTAAAATCCGTTGCGTATTTTAAAGATCTAGCCGTGGTTATGTATACATAATATTAATTATATTCGCCTGCCGTTCATAGTAAAATAGTGCTTTAATATCATAACAGTCTACTCTGTAAGTCTGCATTGTTTAAACGTCTTACAAAGTAGCCTTAATATAATGTAAGCAAACACTTGAAGCATACAATACTTCTTATGCAAAAAATTCTACCACATCATTTTATTTTCTAATGAATCCGTTTTTCTTTGTACTTTGTTGTCGAAGAGATCGTGATTGTAATTCTTTATTCGATATTATAAGTTACTTGAGGTTTCGATTGCAAGTTTTATTATTTGGTTGTTGGTATTTGGTTTTGTTTGATGTGGTTTTAAGATAAGTGGGTTATGTAAACTGTTCTATTGTAAGACATTCTGATGCAAAATCGTTAAAATAGGTATTATTCCCTTTTTACTGACATCAAAAAGAAGTTCTAAATTTGTCGGTATTTAGATCTACAAATGGGAGATAAGTTTTTATAATAAGTAGGGATTAAATATTTTTCATCCAATAAACAATTTACTTATTACTAGCTGATGTCTGTTATCTCGGTAAAAATAGCCTACTCCCTTTCTTAGGATCCAAGCTTACCCCGTACGAAGTTTCATCAAAATCAGTTCAGTGGTTTAGCCGTGCAGGCGTAACAGACAGATAGACAGAGTTACTTTAGCATATGTAATAATAGCGTGGATTGTTGGGCTATTGAAGACAGCCTTTCTTGTCCATTTTATTTTCAAGTAGTTTCTTTTGCTTTATAAATTATGTAGGTAAATAATTATAATAATCACCTTACGTGCCTATATTATGAATTCCAATCTAACCTTTTCAAGAACTCATAATGTTACAATGTTGTCTTATCATTCTATTTATAATGTCTATTGAAATATAACTTCTTATAAACGTCTATCATTATCACCTTTGGGAAGTAAATAATAGTTATTATTAATCTATTATTAGCCCATAATGCTTTCTGTGCGGTAATAATAGCATATCATTGTTATTTATCTAATAGGTTTGACCCATTTTCTCTAAGAATACAAGTATTAACTTCCCATGTACGGACGTTCCGGAATATCTTTATAAGTAAATTCAAAGAAAAAGTGATATTAATAAAGTTAATGTTTTGGATAATTTTATTACTTATTTGTTTGACACACACTTGCTGGAATTGTTGGAGTATCTTACAAAAACAAATATCGTACTGAAAGACACCCAGACATAACACAATTTTATTCGTGGATAAAACAAATTTTTGTCTTGTGCGGGGATCGAACCCAAACACTTCGCATAATCAGAAAAATTCGATATAATTGTTTCTTTTTATTTTTGCACCGAATCGTAAATTCAACAGTACAATCATGTACAAAAGTCTATTTCTGTGTATAGATTCACAACTATAAATGTTAATGTGTCTTTTTTTGTTTCCAGGTATGTACAGTCAAGTGCAATAGCAGTTTGTTTTGTAAGTAATATGGGATATATTTTTGCGTAAAACCAGTACATAAATGTTTGCTTGGTCTTGTAATGTTACTTGTTTATTTAAGTTTATGATCTTGATTGTACCTATTTATATAATAAGACTTGTCTGTGTAGTCTATGTTGAGAATTTAATATGAAGATGTTTTATTTTATTTGTGAGGAATTGGCATTAAAGAAACAGAGAACCATGCAACTAGAGTCATTAACATTTCAAAAGTTGCTGAATAAAACTTGAAATAAAAAAAAAAAAAAAAACATTTTTATTTTGATATTGATTTTAAGTTTGAAATTCAACGACAAAATATAAAAAAAAACCAAACGATGGGTTTGTAAAAATAAATCATCAGCAAAAATATTGTACAGTAGTTGGTAGAGATACAATAGAAAATATAGTTATTAAAAAATAAATTCTAAATAGAACGATGTGTTAGAAATTTAGAGACTACACGTACGCATATCGAGTATAACTGTAGGCACTAGTATGAACATGCAAAATCGTAAAAATTGGTTTTAAAACAGACCGCAGCGTTTCATTAAAACTATATCAAAACCTAATATTACGCTAATAATATCGGAACCATTGACATATTCGCATAAACGTCTGTCGTCGCACGGAATATCACCTAAATCAGTAAACGAGAGTATTACTAGTACTTACAGCTAATAATTTGCTTACGCTCAGCACAAGGGGTTACTAGCGATGCGCGCCCTCTATGCTTGTCTATGTATACTCTAAAGTTACAAACTTTTTTCTAAAACGTTAACGCTTAATAAAAGCATATAAAAGCCCCTACTGTTTGCCCTCAAATCCAACTCATAATCTTAAGTTTGCTTTCCATTATAATTGCCATTCTAACCCTTATTTTGTGCGGTATAAAGTTTGAAATCCATTGGTTTATGGCGCTATATTTATTTGACAGTTAAGTTTTATTTGCAGTTGATAAGTTAATTCTGTTAACGGTGTTTTGCCCTCTGATGAAGTTAGAGGTGATATTTTGAAGTTATGACACAAACTTATGTGTAAATAATCTTAGCTTGAGAGTTTTTACTAGGTAGGTAATTTATTAAAATATGAATACAATTTACTTCATAAAATGTAAACATTAAATTAATTACATACCTAAATTGTATTTATTATGTTTAAAAAAAATAAAAAATAACAGCATATTTTATTTTATTGTGAACAGTTGACAATTTTTTTAATGCCATATTTTAGGTTTTGTGTTTTAATTAGATTAGTTTTTATTTGTTTTTTTTTTGTGTATACACACTCTTAAACTAACTTAAACTTATATAAATACTTGTTTAAGTTTCTGACAAATTAAAGTCACATGATAATGTTTAGATTTCACGATCATGTTTGAATGAGATTGCAATATAAAGGATTGTGTACCTAAAATAAAATATAATTATTAATACCGAAAGCGAAACCGAAAACCAAATTCCCATCAAAAATAATTCCTTCCACTAATTTAAAAATATCAAATTAAACTTAAAACTTGCATTACACTTACTATATAAGAAAAACAAGCATAATTTTGATGTAAACATAAAAACAAAAAACACTCGCTATTTAAAAAACAATTAATTTTTACAACACTACATAACATGTACCGTCGACATAAAAACAATCAATTTATTTCGTCGAAAACAAAAGCTGCGAAATTCGCAAAGAATCATTCACTTACACAATTACAACTTTACATTGTAGGATAATAAATTATTGCGAACACAGGCAGACGCCATTATGGTCACGATTTTGCTGACTCTCCCAGTAAGATTTATAGTCTTGTACAATCTACCACATGTCTACAGAAACAAGATTGCTATGAAACTGAACCTTAGTGCTCTGTAATAAAGACGACTTAAATGTTAAAGTGGTACTAGTAATTTGTGGTGAAGTGTATTTTCGCACTTCATTATTAAAAAGTTAATACGATTTTCGAGTAATGGGTGTTGACTGTTATGTTTTACATGGGGAAAGTGTCATAGTTTATCCATATTTCAAAATTACGCTAACATCACAACGATATTATCATTTACTTAACGTCTATAGATGCACATTTTGCATATTTTTTGGTTTTGCACAAAATTTTACTTACATTGCACTTTAAAATATGTGTGTATCATTTATAAAACGCCCTGAGTATGACTATTTTTTCTATTGTTTTCATTTGATAAGAATCAAATTTGGAATATTTTTTTCTAAAATAGTTGAATGTCCAACAACAGCAAAAGTAAGTACCCGCATAGCCAACTTTAAATCGATGA
Source organism: Diachrysia chrysitis (assembly GCA_932294365.1). NCBI lineage: Eukaryota > Metazoa > Arthropoda > Insecta > Lepidoptera > Noctuidae > Diachrysia > Diachrysia chrysitis. Next base: position 2,139,141 of record OW028651.1, on the reverse strand, counting down.
CATAAAACAGTCAAAAATTTCTAAAAAGTACTATGATTTACAACTGTAAAGGAGAAAACTTTATAGTTTTATGAACCCCGTTACGAAACAAAATCATTCGCTAATATCTGAGAAAAGCAATATAAGAAGCATAGAGCTTGTAACTCTAAAAGCGTTATAAAACTTAATGCAGTAAATTGATCTTATTCGCATACTTAACCATTAAGAGCTTATGTCTAAAAGGTTTTGTTTAACCTATTTGCATTAATTAAGCTTACGATTTTAATAGCCATTTTCTCTATCTTATTACGAAATAAATAACAGCCGAATGTAAGAGCAAATTAATAATCAATTCCATTTAAGATATGTTCAATAGAATAGCAATGAATGTAGGAAACTAAGTATCTCTCGAATTTAGGAGTAGTATTAACCTAATATATTTTACCTGAGAAAACTTATGGACAACGTAAGCTAAAATTGATTTAGATTAAACACAAAAAACTCTAAAACATAACTTAAATTACCAGATACAACTATAAACAAAACAAAAGCGTTTTTTTAACTGACGTCTATTAATTAAATTGGTTCTGGTCCCGACTGTCATACGTTCCTCTTTGACAGTCGTTCAGTCATAAATATTCTGACAACCAGTCTTACTAGGGGATATCCGGTAACACAAATTGGTTGTGGAGGTTAAATAGGTAGTCACTTCATGTAAAATACGATATTCAGCTGAATTCGGTAAGACTGGACAAACCCAAGATGGCCTGAGAAAAGGCTAGGCAGAAGAAGTCCTTAATTAAACTTTAACATAATATTAATATACACTGGAAGAGTCTCTAAAATATATTAGCTGCAAGGCAAATCTACACACTTCAAACAAATTCTTTTGAACATCTAGAAAGGCAATTATTTCACTGACAGCGCGATGACATTATCATGGTTTTTTGCTCCTAAATACTTATTCATGCTTCGTTGACGCAAAACAATTGTATCTGATCGCGACTAGCAAATGAATTTAGATATAGGAACTGACCTAGTAATGTGCTAGATGTTTTTATTAGCTGGATTTGATCTCACATTTGACCTTTTTAGACACGCTGATTTATCGAATGGAGTATGTGAAGAGGTAAAAAATAAAACTAGACATCTGAATTATAGTATGAATACTGAATTATGTAGGTTCATAAAGTTTTAAGAACAAATTAATCTTTTAAATATTTAATTCGAGTCTTTTTTACACCTCGGATTATATCATACTTGCTGTTTATCGCAGCTCCACCCGCGTACGTGTCGGTTATCGCGGCAAACAATAGCCCATGTAATTTTTAGGATCCAAGCTTACAAAATATCAAATCTCATCTAAATTGGTTCAGCGTTTTGGCCGTGAAAGCGTAACAGATAGATGGACAAACAGAAAGCCAGAGTTATTTTTTCATTTTTATTATTAGGTAATATTAGATTGGATAGTGCGGTATTTATCAATTTCCTCCTTAAAATTCTCGACAACTTAATCTAACAAATTAAGCTTTTAAATAAATAGTTCATAGGATACATACAGCTGATTCGAAATAGGAGAAATTCTAATCCAAAGTAAGGATTAGATACAACAAAACTGGACAAGATATTCCAATTCTTATCTCAAGGTAACAAACACGTAATAAATTGTCATGAGTTTCCATTCCACATTCCATTAGTACAATAGAAGACCTCTAACCTTCATATCTAGTGGCCGATAAGCAGCTGACACCCTCAATAGTATCAAACCTAGATCTGTACCTACTTACCGATATAAACAACACATGGGCAACGACAAATATAATACAGAAACTCACAACTGAAATAGAATAGGTGAAATTCGTTATTGTAAATCGTGCTATACAAGAAACGAAAATAGATTGCCATCATAAGCAAGACCTATCACAAGTTTCTATCTAAAACCGTCATAGTCAAAGTAAAAAAACTAAGCTCGTGACGCCATCTTGTCATCTAGTTCACGTACATAATATCGGCCATCTTAATAGGCCGTACTACAGCTCGCTTTCACCAACAAACTCGATAAACAAAATCACAACAACGTCGACATGAATTCGCATAAATTCACTTGCATTCAATACGAAATGTACGTTATATCTGATCGGAGGTTGTCAATGCGAAAATGGCGGCTCACAAACAATATCGGGACTTGTGAATGCCATCGGACGCACTGCGGGCGTGGTCTGGACGGGGAGAAATCGATAGACGTACAACCATTTTGTAATACACAATGTATAATTTAGATATCGTCTTAATGGTCAACGTGGATTAGTCACGTTTTGAGATCGAGATGCTTCTGCGACCTCTAACGTATATGGAGCTGTGGAAGCTGCAATGAGTCTCTCAACACTCAAACTATGAGTATTGTCTGTGAGCATCATTTAGACGTATTTATAGCATCATAAAATTACAAAATTAGCGTAGAAGTTCACTGTTAAAATATGGTATCGATGCCCATAAAATCTAATAAAACTACCCATATTTATAACAATGGTTTTATGCATAACTATGAAAGAAATACGTGTACGTGTGGGTATTCCTTATCGCTTTTCCCTTATGTATTGAATGAACTCAAGCAATCAGGTTGATTTACTGCGTTAGACCATAATACCGCAACAATGTCGTTGACTTTGAAAATGGCAATGGTGAATGAACAGTGCAGTAAATTCCACATAATTCATAAACAACAGACTGTGGTTAGGTTTCTGTTATTTCTTAATTAATTTAACGATATAAATAACTGGAACTGTATCTTTACCAAGTTCCGTAGTGTTTACAGACGAAACATAGCTCAATAGCTATATAGGTAACGATACTGTTAAAAACTTAAGAAAGAATATCACAAAACAATTTTAGTGACATCAGCAAAATCATAAAACTCCCACTGCTGGGCACAAGCCTCTTCTCATATAGAGAAGGAACGAGCATTGGTCACCATGCTTGCTCATTGCGGGTTGGCGATTTCAGATTCCAATTGTTGGAATCCAGGTTTCCTTACGATGTTATCCTTCACCGTTAGTGACATCATGCTAAAGAATCTTTCTCTGTATGAAATCAGAGCTTTGACCTACAATGGGACACTAAAAAACACTGCAAAATTTGAAAGAATAAATTAACATTAACCGTCATTTATTCTAAATTCCGATAAAAACAAAAGAAGACTTCACTTTAAAAGAAGCGAGTAATTAACGAGAACTTATCGTACTTCCATGTCAGACATCACTTTCGTTTTTAGTTAATTGATTCATGTCTAGATAAGAGGTACGTGTTTAACAGACATAAAAAAAGTGATCCATATCGAGTACATGATAATAACGAAGATCTGTGTCGTCTGCCAGTATTTTAATTTGAAGTACTTTGTAAACACGATGTTTCGCTTGTATATTGTTATGAATTTGTTTTGCAACTTGATCTGTTTTTGTTTAATGTTTTATTGCATTTACATTTTGTAAATGATAATTGGGGAAATCGGTATGTATTGAGATGATTGTTTGAAGTTTCTGCATTGTTCTATGTGTCATTCCTATTGGGAAACAAATATTATCGCTTATATCTTGACTTGCTTGTCTCTGTATTAATCATAACTTAATCACCACTTAAGTTATTATATAACTGACTAGCAAACTTTTGGCAAATAAGTGAAAAATTGTATATAGGTAACTCGGAAATTCTAGCAAGAAGAGATCTTAAAAATGAATTCGCTATAAATTTAAATAGATATTGAGCTGCAGTTACAGGAAACTTGGCTGAATCCAATGCAAAAAAAATCATGATATAAACATTACAACTTTACCACCAAATGTCATCGGTCACAATACTCCAAAAAGAAACTAGTTCAAAACCTCACACAGCAACTATAATCACAATTTACATAGAAACCATAACTCTAGGAACAACAGTAAGCTTTCTCAAAACTTATCTGTCCATCAAAGTAACGGCTGCAATAAAACATAACCGGAATATATTAAGATGATGTACAGCATCCAGTTTTGAGAGCAAGGCACAAGACTCACGGAGTCACGAAACCAACGGCACGATTTATGTGCAGTCTCAAGTGAGTTGACAAACGTTCGCGTTTGGATTCGGGTCGTTGTTGAGTCGTCTAAAATTCGACATGTTTTGACAAGTCAAGAGCTTTTTTTTCTTTAAGTTCACTTGCAATGTTGTTGGAATTCACATTAATAGCATTCTTGTTAATCCCTCTAACTAAGCTTGCTAAATGAGAGGATATTTATTTCAAATAAACTTAACTATAACATACACACATAAACCTAAAATATGGCATCAAAAAATTCGTCCACATCGCTGTCCACTCGGAGTGTTCCCAAAAGGCTGGCGGCATTGCCAAATAAATATGCTTGTGTTTTGAGTGGGTTCACGTCAATAATGGGTGGGATTCGATGTGACCTCTCGGGCACAAGGCCATCACCCCTAACCATTAGGTTTTGCCACTTAGCTGATGATGAAATAATGATAATTCGTAGAAATACATTTAATACGCGGTAATTGCAAGACATTAGATTAAGTTTGCGACGTATCTTATCAGGAACAACTTGAGGTCTATAAGACCTTAATGTAGTAACGAATAAGTAGACCTTGATAAACAGATTATTGCTGACTCAAAAATATTCTTTGAGAAAATAAAAACTTTTTTTTAAATAAACGACTTCCCTGCTTAGGAATGCACAAAGAACACCCAGACTTAGAACAAGCATTTCTGGATCACACAAAAGAGTTTCCTATGCGGGGATCAAACCCGCAGCACGTTGCGGGCAATGGTGGTTAGCGTGATGACCACTCGGCTATCCGTGCAGTCAATTCGAAAAGAAACTAGAATTTTGCCTTGTACCAACGTAATCACTAGATTACTGCTATACATACCACAACTTACGCGATCAAAGCTAAGAAGCTTATCGTAGGATTAAAGTTCCATTTAATGTTTCGACATATCAAGCCTTAGAACTATCTAATAGAGCTTATGAAATTTTGTTCCATTCAAAGCATGCTTTTAAATTTCTAACATCTTTGTCGGTAGGTCTTTCTTTTTGAAGTGTTTTTTCGACTATATTTCGAAACCAACTGCTTTTTATAATAGCTAATGTAGATTTAATGAATTTATTCTCGCTTTTCAAATCCAATTACAACATGATGTATAATCTATTGGAACTTTTTTGTGTCTGAATTCAAAGCAACTTGTACGCGAAGCATAAAATTTTGAACGAAACTATTCAACTTGGCATTGAACTTAGAAATACATTAACCTCGAAGCGTATTCGCAATGTTAGAGATCATATCCAATAAAGTAGGAACATTGATGTCGGTATAGTCAAAGCTCACGGTATAATGTGTTGCATTTAATGATAATGATCACGCATAAATAGCAGTGCGTCGCTAATTCATCGCCCACGAAGGTAGGAATATTTTCTTCAACTACTACTTTAAGAAGCTGTTATATTTGGCAAATATGTATAGACTACCTTGTTGCCGGGGAAAAACAGTTGATTGGTATTAACCTTTTTTCTTAGCGATATTGCGCTTAACAAAAAAGGTGTTTTTTGGTTTTGTTACTCGTAGTCTATGTGTTAATAGGTTATGTTTCCAAGCTTTGAAAGTAAAGTAATAAGTTACTTTTTCTATACTTTACCACATATTAATTAACTAGCTGTCCCCCGCGACTTTGTCCGCGTGTTTTAGTTTCAACGGTTTTTCATTTTTGCAACATTTTTCATTTATGATCCGCTCCTTTTGTAGCAGCGTAATGTTATATAGCTTATACCCTTCTTCAATAAATGGGCTATCCAACACTGAATTATTCAAATCGGAAAAGCAGTTCCTGAGATTAGCGCGTTCAAACAAACAAACTATTCAGCTTTATGTATTAGTATATAGATAGTGACGATACTAATGTGAAAATTTTATTGGCTTCTAAATTCAATGTATGCGATTTAATAGTTCTAAATCGAAGAAAAACCATATAGTCTCGCCTCTATGTAGTTAAGATCGGCATTATAATAATAACTAAAAGTAACTTCATAGTAACTTAGATGGTCATATAGCCAGTTCTAGAGTCAATGACATTCGTAGAAGGCTTAATGTCACTTATAGGTAAATCAATCATTGATACCCATAAAAATATCTAACTAAACAGTTCAATGAATCAGATATTTTTTCACGTCGTTTACACTCTAGAAATAGTTCCAACTGCCTTGTATGTAGTTGTAACACCAAACTAAGAGATCTACATTAACGTGTTAGTGGTTTAACGTTACTTAATGAGTGGTTAGCTTAGAAAAGAGTTCCCGTTTCACTAATATGGCGAAGGATTTAAAGTTATTGACTGTTGAGGTAAGATGTATAGAATATGAGGATGAGACCATGAGGGTCTAATGGTTAGAGATCTATGGATATACGTTTAGAGGTACTGAACACTGCAGGTGGCGCTGTTTAGATAGTTTTAAACCCAAATACGGAGATATAGGATGGTGTTAAAAGTAGACTATAGTAAATATACGATGAGACAATGTGTATTTATAGATTGAAAGCCGCTGTACTTCTGGTTCAGTTACTTGGAACTACTGATTGATGATAGAAAATAATATGACGCCATCGCCATTTAAAAATGAGTAGTCGTCTTTTGTTTTTCTTTTACGTTCAGGTTATATTTGGTCTATTTTTTTCGAATAGTTACAAAACATTCCTAACTGCACTTTTTAAATTAATTATCAGCCAATAACTAACAATTTCATTCTTTTATCTAACACTCGAATGAACTTTATAGCAGTGCATTTTTACAAATTGCTATCTCAAACTCTATGACGCATAATTAGAGACTTGCTAATTACTATTTCCCATGTACAAAGTCCAAGCTCATTAGAGGTTCAACTACCGTTATGCGATAGTCGCTATCAGATGCTATACCGATGACATTGATTCTCTTTGATTTATTTCTAAGTATTAAGTTATGTTTTGATGTTGATAATTAAATTAGAATTTTCTATATTCAGTGTGTTAATGTGGTTTTAAATCATTAGTTTTTTGATTTATGAGGTCAACATTGGCAGTTAGATTAATGACCTAGGTCAATAAGAATTTATTGATTTCTTAAAACATTTAACTCCTAAAATAAAATTCTATAACCAAAAATATTCTGGATAAAAGATTTATCACATTAAAGCACGCGTAAACAAACAAGATATTAATAATTATGATTCTCACTAAGTCTTCAAAGCCTTATTTGACCTCTTTCACCTTGGCCAAGTCTCAAAAATTTCGACTTCACTTATACTTTTGACAGCTACGCTAAAGTCATTGACCTCTTGATAAGCTTATAAAACTACTTAAAAAATATATTATTAAAAAAAGAACTCTATCCAAACGATAAAAAAAGATAACTTCAAGAGACAATAACCGGGATGTAAAGTATTTTTTTAATGTCCGTCTTTTTAATAATGGAAAAATATTAGACACGTATTTTTCTTTTGTCTCGTAAGTGACAAAGATACAGTGAATGGAAACTTCGCGTGACGTCACTGTTATACTAATTTGTTATTGTTTTGATAAGGAAAAAAAATATATAATTTTTTTTCATTATCTTAAAGGCAGACATTTAACAAATTCCAATCATCATCCATATTATACTAAATCGAAATTAATCCAATGCCCTTCAGATTCAAAGGACTCAAAATAATAACAAAGCAGATGTTTTGTCTTATTGATCACTTATGTCTACATATGACTCAAAGCCAGAGCCGACGATCTAAAACGTGTTTTTGTGTTTCAACCATCCCAAAAATAGCTCTCAGACAGACGGAGAAAAAGTAAAAAACAAAAGAATGAAGCTGGGACTGTTTACACTGGATTCGAGTATCCGGATGACTGAGTTGATCCGGTGGTTCGTGGTGATTTGAATGTCAAATTAATATTGAAATAGCCAGTAAAATACTGAGAAAATGAGTGTTGTTTTTTAATTTTTTATGGATTTATATATATATAAAGATTTATATATAAAGCTATTGCAGTACTCATAAGCATTGACCTATTTAGGCCATTATGGAAGTAGAACAACCAAAAGAGCTTTAATATGTTCGTTTAGAGGACCATACTCTCCGCCATGATTTTATACAAACAGATTTTGATTATTGTTTTGTTTATAATATAAATATGGATGAAGCGAGTTTAGATACCACTTATATTTAGTATTGAGAAATGAGTTTGAGGAATTATGACTTCACTTAACTGAACTTTGAAACTCTTAAAAGATTTTCATCTGTCTCAATTCGTATTTCGATTCTTCGACAGTAATTGCAACCTTATCATGGTTTTCAAATATAGGAACATATTTTCTTTTTCGGGAAAAAAATAAATAAATCCAATATTACTCAACCTTTTTAATTCATAGATTTCATTTTACAGTGAGATTAAAGATATATTTAGAGCTGAGAAGACACCGAAAAACATTGTTCGCATGCATTAACTTTTTTATTGGTTTTTAATATTCTATTGCATTGTTATAGTATTATAGAATTGACGTTTATGAATGACAGATAAAATAAACAACATAATATTAACTACGCACTGCACGGAGTTATTACAAACTCAATAATATGTCTGGCTATAAATAATAATATGTTCCTAACTGATAATAAATACAAGACCTATTTGCAGACAATTGGACGTAAAATTTGTCTTAGAATCAAATTACAACAGAATCACATAGATTGATACACAAGACTATTGTTTGATAGACAGAATTTGTTTTTAAGTGCAGTATTGTGTTTTTGTATTTCCAAATATACCAATTTCTGCTTATCTTCATAGCCTAAATTTTCCTACTGTTGATCAAAGGTCAAGTCCCTCTATCCTATCTACTGTGGATCAGAGAATGATACTGATCTCGGTTAACAATTCAAATACGTTTATATACGTTACAATAAATCTTTTAAATAGTGCTTATATATATACTACCCTTACATTAAATCAGAGATTAGCCCTCATTAGCCTAATGGATTTGCCCTCTCTACTTACTACAAAATATGTATCTAGTTCAATATGGCTAGCTAATGACCGAATACTTAAACACATCTTAATTTTAATTCGCCGTTAAGCCTCATGCTGTCTATGTTCTTTCAGGTTTTACACCTTAACAGAGACAAAGCAGCGATATATAGACTTTTAAAAGCATCTTAAAGTTAACTTGCATTTGAATAAATGGGCATGTATCTAAATACATATAAATTAGAATACTTTTTCATCAATAGAATGATGAAATAAACCAATGTAGGCAGTTCCAATTTGAAACCACTTATGCAATGATGAACGCCAAGTCGTTTAGATATCACATCTATAAATACTAACTATCTAGGTACACTTTTTCACAAAACCGGGCCAATTACTATAATCTTAGGCCGCGCACACACGGACTGCTTGAAGCAGTTCGATTGCGGACGACAAAAAAAAAAGGAATATGCTTTAGACCACACGACTGAAGTAAAACTTCTTTATATACAAAAAGTTACTGGCTATGAGAGAAAGAGAGAAAGAACATGTATGCTCGCACCTCTCTGTCTTTCTATCTTCACTAACTTATATCTCCCTTTCAACTTCCGTTGGCCTCGCTCGATCACATAACGCTTTTCACGCATTCACCAGCTTAATTCCCAAGTCAAGTGTGCTTAAAGAAGTTTTACTTCAAAAAGCAAGTGTACGATTAGGTGCAAGGGACGCGCGTAGTGGGTTACAGCTCACGCCGTCCGTGCTGTCTACGTTAATCACTGACTAACTCGAGCAGTTCGTGTAGGGGCTGCCTAAGACCTAAATCTTTGTAAAATGTTTATGTTTTATTTGCTTAACTCTTGCCCATAAGGTAGTAATGGATAAAACGTTCAGAAAACATTATTAGCTGATAAAGTTTGTCGTAAATCTGTCGCTCTGTGCACTTATCTTGTAGTTATCGGTATGTGAAAGCTTGATGGTAAGTGAGGTATTGGGTGTACCTAATGTATTAGTAATAGTAACGTTTCTGGATAAATGTACTATGTTTTAATGGATTATGTAAACGACAAGTAATTTACCGGATCTATAAAGTACAAAATAGTAAAATAAAATCAGTATTAAGTGAAATGTACTTGTAATGGAAATAGCCTATAAATGTAACTTAAAAACCCTTTTTTTCCTGAATTTTTAATCTATCTAGATATATATACATATATAAAAACAAATCGGGTTAGTTACACCATTAATAACTCAAAAACGGATAGACCGATATTCATGATGTTTGATTTGTTGGATTCCTCTCCACCCCGAAGAGCAGAATAACTATAAAACATCAGAAAAAGTCACAAAAAAATTGTCTTACGGGAACGGGGACTACATAAAACCTTGTTTACTAAGGTAAACAAATAAAATGTCGGTTTGTGATTTAAATATTAATCATTTCAATCAAAAACTAACATTAGGTTCACCTAAATATCATATTTATCAGGCGCCATGACATGAACGCAAAATTCCCAATAATATACAAGAATAAACGTAACAGGAAACTGATCATCAATAATCATAACATAATACTTATTTGTACCCACATAATTATAATGCTAAAAGCCAAGACCACACGGATAGCTTACCAGAATATATTTTAATAAAACGCTGCTAGCATATTGATAGTAATACAATAGAAAACCAAATGAATCTCGCACCTTGGTCGTGAGTGGAGAGAAATGATAATGACTGCTATTTTTGTTCGTAATGTTCCGGTCTTAGCCAATCTTTACGATCCAGCTAATTTCCAGGTTCAATGGACGGAGGACTTAATCTATATACTTTAATATATAAAGCTGAAGAGTTTGTTTGTATGTTTGAACGCGCTAATCTCAGGAACTACTGGTCCGATTTAAAAATTCTTTCATTGTTAGATAGCTCATTTATTGAGAAAGGCTATAAGCTATATAACATTACGCTGCGACCAAAAGGAGTGGAGCATAAATGAAAAATGTTGCAGAAATTAAAAACCGTTGAAACTAAAACACGCGGTCAAAGTCGCGGGGGACAGCTAGTAATACTACTTACTTAATTACTACTTTGGACTGTTCATATCTGTTCTTCTATAGAGCTAAGGTGGATGAGCCTTTGTGGATGCCCCATCCCAGTTTAGAGAAAAATTTTTAACAAGCCACTGCGTGTTGGACTTGTCTCCCCAAATAAGCCTTTCAAAGGATCGGGTATTCTCGCTACTGAGGATAGCCCGTGAAAAATAAGAGATACATAATAATAATAAAACCATTTATTTTCTGGGAACTATGGCCCATAGACTGAGGCATCCGCCCAGCCATTACCAGACCCAAAACAGGAAATCATACTTACTCATTTATAATAAATATTCCGTGGGTACCTAACTGTAATATTCCCTTACCCGACACTTGTTACTGTGTCGTAAGTCATGTGTAACGCCCTTTAAAACTGCATGGTTATTTCCACCCCCAAAAATAACGAGCGTGACGCATTTTACGCATACAGGTGTGACTAAGGATTAAGGTCATGCTAATAGAATTATAGCCATAAATAGACTTGTTTTGAGACTTATTTCAATGTAATATGGTTGTAATTTCAATGAGGGATATGTTGATATATTGTTATTTCTAACAACTTATTACAAAGGTTTATATTTCAGTGATTGTTAGTTGGACAGTGAAATGTCACGTAATTTTTATGACAATACTTTAAAATAAGTATTAAAAATTGTATATTAACAAGTATAAAAAACAGGCATTTCAAATAACCGTAAACATATCTAATATTCATCAATTCTAATACTTTTGGTATCTTTACATCGTCTTATAGATATTTGACTACCTACTAGACGACGAAGGATAAGAAATGATGATCTATCAGCATTTTAATACATCGAAGGACAACGCAACATTATTTACGCGGACCGCCATTACATTAGCATATTTGTGTTAAGTTCGTTACAAATATTTTTGATAAAAAATTACGTTTATATAGTATGTTAGGAAATAGTCTATCAGTAGTTTGGTTTATGAGAGCAGTTGCACTGTCTTAGACCACAAAGATATCGGCAAAGAACTCTATACTTTGTATCAGGAGCAAAACACACTCGTTTGCATCCTAAAAAAACACAAACATACCCATTTCAACTCCAACAAACATGTTGGTCTGTTGGTATCGGAAGCATCTTATCTAGAACCAATATGGTATAACCGAACATGTAAGGTGCCGCTCCGAAGATAACAGATAAGTGTACAAATATTAATAAATAAATCGATTTACTGACCATGTACGACTGACACTAGTTTAATGGGTTATTTACTTGAGAATATAGAGTTTGAAAATCATTAATTATTTCTGGTTTCGAGACTTTTAAAGACATTTTCGTTACTGTAATTTTATACAGCATGCAACAAAAACCCTGTCCTATCCTTATGAGTATTATTCGGCATCGTACTGCGTACACATATACGTAACTATTAAATGGATTTGAGATTATAATTTTTCCTCGGTGAATATAATTAAATTAAAATAAAACTAATATAAGGCAACACTGATTGCTCGACAAAGTTCACGTGTACTACCTACAGTTTTGTATCAAAGAAGCCGCCTAAACGAGACATCTTTTCTAGTACGTATGTTGAACGAGGAATACGCCTTTATTGGATCGGACAGGGGTTTTGTTACATACTGTATAAATGGGCATTTTAATTATTACTCAGACAAAGAAATAGTTGTATTTGTTACAACTGGCAACATGCCAATCAATTAAAAATCATGCGATCCTCGCCTGTTTATTTATTGTGAATTTCATATTTATATGGTATGCAATGTGTGGTCAAGCACGATGTTTTTTTAGCTTATTTATTATGCAACATATTTACTAAAATTTACGTGATTTTATGTGAACAACATGTGAATATAAAACAATGTTTATGTTTATCACTTAGGTGCTTAAAGAACCTAGTGTTTAGATGATAATAAACTTACTTAAGTATAGTGTTTAAATGTAAGAACAGATGGTGTTTAAATGTCTTTACAATACTTAAAAAGATAAAATTGTGTTTGTAAATATACAGTCATCTATCCAAAAAGATTTGCACGCATGATAATGTATTTTTAGGAAAAAAGACGTCCCTTTAATAGAATAGGGTGTTCTTGCTGTAGACCTTAACTTAATTAACAAATTTTCGTCTGATGTATAAAGAAAAATATGACATCATAAATACAATGCAAGTATTTCCAAACAAAATAACTTCAAAAACAAATGACACATAAACAACAAATCAATCTGGACAATTAATAATTCACAACAATTACAGCACCGCATAACTGATTCTGCGAAGCGATTCGCGATTGCAATACATAATTGTCGTTCCTACAGCGATGGCAATTGAGCCTATTGATGTCATATGAGCTTCAATGCTATCCTTTTAATATGATTTAATTTCGTTAAAGTGGTGGAAAGTTCCTGTTTTGTGTTGTTTGGTACTTGTAGGCTATGATCTTGTATAATAACTGTGATCTTGCCCTATCAAAAAAAGAAAATAAATTATCTATACTTAATATTATAAAGCTGAAGAGTTTGTTTGTTTGTTTATTTGTTTATTTGTTTGTTTGAACGCGCTAATCTCAGGAACTACTGGTTCGAATTGAAAAATTCTTTTTGTATTGTATAGTTCGTTTATTGAGGAAGGCTATAGGCTATATAACATCACGCTACGACCAATAGGAGCGGAGCATAAATGAAAATGCTGCAAAAATTAAAAACCGTTCAAACTAAACCACGCGGACAAAGTCGCGGGGGACAGCTAGTATTTTTATAAAGACATACATTTCAATAGAAAACCAGCTAGAGGTAAATACACAGAATCTGTAAATGGAAAATACATAAAATATCATGCAAAATTTGCTAAACTAATGTCATTGAAATTAAACAACAAATACAAAAAGCATTAAGGTACTATTTGCGTAATAAATAAGAAAAATAATTGTAACTGGAATATTTGTCTATTTATTACTTCAAACCTAAACATAAATCTACATAGAATACACTCTTAACACTGCACTAGTCAAAATACATCTCTTTTACACTAGCTATCCACACCACAATAACGAACAAGCAAACAATCTCAGTCCATCAGTTGCACGAGTAAAAAAAACAAGATTTTAGAAGCAAAGCATGGTATACCGAGACATATACACACCTGCCCCAAACTATTTTCTAAAACAAACACCATCAAGGTGCAGTAGGGAACACAAAAGATGGTTTACTCGACTCAAACAAGCCCTCTGAAGTAACCAGGAATTTGAATGCCTTGGCTAGAAAAGATTTTAATAGAGATTCTACTCTGGGCATTATTGAAGAGCTAGTAGTATAAGTAAGTCCTTGCATGTATAAGCAAGGCCTTAAGTAGGCAAGGATATACATGAAACTAAATTTTTTTTTTTTTTGGCAAAGCAGTTCGATTTTTAGAGTTTTTCATCAAATGATGTTCCTCAAAATAGGTAGCATAATTATTTTTTATCTTAAAATATATATCCTAGACTGCTCTATGCATAGAAATCAATCGTACCACAAAATAGAGCAAATATTCCGAAAGCAAATACTTGGTCTTTTAAATTTGGTCAATCATACAAACTCCCACAAGCACACATTTCTCTTGCTAGCACAATTCAAAGTCCAATTGAAAATAGAACAATAATCAGCCAATTTGAAATGCATTTAATTTTAAATCATACAATCATCGTCATCCTTCAAGGATACATTCATAAAAAGCGGCCACAAATATAGTGAAGATAAATATTAATAAAATTCAAGGCGATATTAATACTTGGAATATAGACTTAGTAACCAACAATGCTTTAGCAATTTCTTCGCAAGTTTTAAGGTAGTATACGAACAATGATGTTACTTTGATAGTACTTCTACAGTATTTCATTTCAGCGATGCAAAAAACGATAGGTATGACCATGTGCTTTCCAAAACACGGATTATCTAAAATAACAATACACAAAGCTTCATTAAATAATACTTTCTTTAGATGAGAAAAAAAGAACTACATATTATACATTAATTTTAAAGTTCATAATTACTTGGTCTACACAAAAAACACAACACCGTTTGCTGTCTTTATAATACCACCCAGTAATTATAAGTTTTGATTGCTATTAATTAACCTTATTTTGAAGACATCATTGTTATATAGATATTAATGATGTAAGTTAATGCAATCATCATTAGTGAAAGGTACAAAAACTATTATAAATGATCTACGAAGATTGTACTCTCTCATTACTGCTTTTGGATGTATTGGTTGGAATCGAGACTG
Source organism: Diachrysia chrysitis (assembly GCA_932294365.1). Classification (NCBI taxonomy): domain Eukaryota; kingdom Metazoa; phylum Arthropoda; class Insecta; order Lepidoptera; family Noctuidae; genus Diachrysia; species Diachrysia chrysitis. Next base: position 2,123,791 of record OW028651.1, on the reverse strand, counting down.
AAATAAAAAGTTTAATAAATAATACAATTTCAATAAATATTTTAATAATGCAAAATTAAGCAGACCATAATTTAAATTTTGAGGACTTCGAAAATCGCAACTCGTAACAGGAAAAGAACATGCAATATTTTAAAACCAAACAAACAGATTCTTGTTACACTGACGATAACATTTTATACTTGACTGTTTGTTCCTCGCTCAAATACTTAAAACTTCTAATTAAGTATTCGAGAGAAAGTAAATCTACATAATAAGAACTTAATGAAATGTCTGTTAACAGTCGAATAGGACATCAACCGCAATGACTGGACAATTTCGTACAAAGACTTAACAGTCTTTTAATATGCGTAACTTCAATATTATTAACAATGGCCCGCATTTTATTGTTTAAATTCCAAGATTTGGATTCGAAATGCTTCGCTTCAACTGTTTCAAAATTAATAGCATTTGCGACTGTTTTCTTTTTGTCTCTTTTATTATACTGCTAGGTTAATATATCTCCCATATTCTTTTAAATTTCCCTTTTTGCCTCTTCATCGTTGTCTTAATCATCATTATCTTTGTGTAGCATTTCAGTTACAAGCGGCACTTTTAAACATAATGCCTACTACCTACTACTTTTCAAATATATCTTTCAATTTCTATAGATTAATCTATAGATGCGATTGAAAAACCCGTCTTTGCTACCCAGAAAATACATGGGATGTTACGTCCAAACGAACAAGCCTACTTATTTATATTGATAACAGTACGTGCTTTGAAGCTTTATGCGTTTTCACATCGACGTTTAGTCGTGCGATTTTATCATGCGACACAATATGAAAGACAAGTTGACTTTATCTTTGAGTAAACTTTCTAATCTTTGACATGTTCATTATTCTTATGTACAAGCATTTTGAACTGCTTACTTAAGTAAAGTTAAGTATTAATAATTACAGTTTTGAGAAGCGTTTCCTGGTTGATAAGTTTGTTCGGGCTGTTGAAGATGAATGAAACATTTCACACAATATCGTAGTAAGGAAATCCGCACTGCGTTTAATGTATTCTGGACACACGGCTTATAGAAATGCGATATAAGCGCCACCTGCAATGTTACACAGACATGACGTGCAGTGCATTAAGTACTATGATTGACATTCGATTATAAATATCGTTGCGTCAAAAAACAAGTGTTTTGAGAATATGACCACGTAGATGGGTACATAAATCTTGTTTGGAATACACGTAATCACATGAATAAACATTATAATTATTTAATTTAAAATTCTAGTCGACTCTTTCTCAAAGATATTTCGTAAATGTCCCTATGTTCCCTTAGTTGTAACAATGAACAAGAACTACTAATGTGTTTTCTATTTTAGGTAGTTCTTCAGTTTGTTTGTTCGTTTCTTCGTCAAAACAATTGCCATCTACTCCGTCTTAAGCTTTGTCTATCCAAGTCTTGTCTTCTGTTTCGAAATCTGACGCATTTTCTACAGACGTATCGTATGCATTAAACTTTATAATTACTGTTCTCAACAAATAGACTATACAAAAAGCTATTAAAGATTTCTTTTTACTTTAATTTGACCTTAACGAAGGGTCGGTATAAAGTCGCTTGTATGGTCAATAACAAAGTGATTTACGACAGGTAATCTCGAAAACGTTTAGTTAAAAACAAATTACCTTCGATACAGGATGCATTGAGTGGTTTATTTATGAAATTCTTATTATTCATCTTATTAATGGGTTTGCTAGATAAGAACGTTGGTGGTATTCGTTATATTTAAGTCTCTACTTATGGAGGTTGTTATGATCAGGTAGAAGCATGGTATTAGTAATTGATTATTATTATTTTGACATTAAGTTCACCAGCACTTCGGGAACCTATTAGTTTCGGAATCAAGTCGTCTATCATAAGCTGTGCAGGTACTGAGCATCGGGAGTTGTTAGTTGAGCTAAGAAAAAACAAAACACTGTTATAATTGGGTATTTTTATTGTTCTAAAATATCTATTTAGCCTTTAAGATTTTAATACGTACTCATGGTCCGATGAATAAATGAAGGATGTCATACTTGATTCAAATATCCATGTAACCTATGTTTTGCAATCTTTTGCAAATATTATAACACAAAACTTATTATTTACATACCAACATTCTTAAACAATGACACGACATATTGAAACTGCCCATTGAAATAAAAAAGAAGTGCAAATAATTCGGTTACTTATTAAGTAAAGATTAGCTTAAACTTAACCTACTTTAGAAAGTGTCGTAAGCATATGAACCAAAAATGTATATGAAACGCAAGGCACAATTACCGTAAACGGTGAAACTTGTCGCGGAGCGGCGCCGGCGCAGTTACAGTGGCGCCATCTACTGACTCATATCGTCACATAAAAATTATACGCAGAAGGTCCGTTCTTTGACACCAGCTTGCAAATGGAAATTAAATTAATAAGTTGTTTATTTAAATTTTAATTATTGAATTATTTTGATAAGACACGTCTCAAACTAATTATAGCAGACACTTGAAGCACTCACAAACGTTAATTGATTATATATGAGTGAATTTTAAAGATTGTTTACAGTAGTACTTCTTGAAACAGAAGTTATGACTTACTTACTGCACTGAAGTACATGGTTAGCATTTTCTTTTTGTAGCTAGGTACTCTTTTTTACTAAATTTCGTATTTTATAACTCTGCAATAATAATTAGATTTAACTAAGAGTTGAGTGCATAATATTTCTGGTGGATATGGACAGCAGAGCCTTCAAATTACAGGTAAATTGTTGATGACATCATAAGGCTTTCGTAATTGGATGCAAGTAGTCATGTCTGTGTTGCAGTAGTATTGTATCGCATGTGTTTACATGTTTACATGTATAGACACGGCACCCACACACATGATAATATATTTTTTTAATTTTTGTTGCTAAATCCTATACGTTTTTTTTTTGGAAATAATTTATCATTTTTATTAAATCTTGTAGAAAAATCAATAATTTTTGAGTAAGTTCATTTACTAACAAAAAAATTAAGTAATTTTAACAATCTTTTTTTTTTTTAGTTTATTTCATATTAATCATCGATTTTCTTCATTTATATCTTAATTATACTTACATTAAGTGTTACTTAACACATGAAACACTACTATTATTTTTATCGATAGTTTCAAAATATGACATTTCCACCCATGACTCACAAGCACAATATTTTAAGTGCATTTTTTATGTAATTCAGTTCGTGACACGTTTTAAAACTTGTCAACGTACGAACCATTACTCACTCAAGACCTAAACCTACCTAAGTGAATCAGACATCCTGTTACACATTTTTATGCCCAGTAGTCGGGCGTTAACCGTTACTTACCCACAATGTTGCTAACTGGAAACGGCAACGTCAGTATACGATAATGGTATTCGCTTAGATATTGGTTTATGATTTCATTAAACATCCCCAAGGGTGCCAACGGGATCTTATTTCTAAGTCTCCGCCGTCCGTCTTTCTGTCAATCTGTCCATCTGCCCGTCCGTCCGTCCCTGCGTCTACAGATAGACAATGAGCCTTATGAAACGTTTAATCAACACAAAACTTAGTTAATCACCTGGCAAACCTCATGTTAAGTGCTGTGATTGGTTGTTAGTCTTTTGGTCAACCAATCACAGTCGTGATCATTTGATTTGACCACAAATTAAGTTGATCAGTCTTTCAGTAACCGCGTGTATACCTATCTATAAATTGTCGCTAAAACAACTATTTTAAAAGTAAACAAAACGTCCTAAGTGTTATATCTTGTATGCGAGTCCGACTCGCACTTGCCTGGTTTTTATTGAAGGTGACTGACACAGTGTTAGCTGGAAAAGGTAGCCGCACTGTGTCATTAGTACACTGAAGAAGATATATTTTTTTATTTGTGTCTTACCATATGCCTAGTTTTAAACTGGTTTTAAGAATAATTGCGGACTGTGTAGTTTTCTGTCGCCTGCAAGGCCTTTTGTTATAAAAATATAATAATAATAATTATAAATAGCATTTATATGTGTATATTTGTATATAAGGAAAATGTATATAATATATTATGTAATATTCTTATTCATTCACGAAATAAAGATACTCTAAGTTCAAGTATATTTTTTCACCGACTTCCAAGAAGGAGTAGGTTCTATGTTAGGCTTTATGTATCTATTTTTTATTTATATTCGTTGATTTTTAAGTATGAAGATCTTAACTTCTCACTATTTACCAAACCTCTGGATACACTTGGTGAAGTACTTTTTCCCGTTGATTCAAGGTACCTTGGTAAAATGTCTTCACCGCACGCAGTGTCCAATATGGGAAATCGAGTTTATAATGTAATTGCACATGCAACCGTCATTGATTCAATAATGATGGTAATTTGTTTTCATTTAAAAGACTTACTTTTATTTAATAAATTGGTAAGCCGAAGACAGATGGTAAATATCTCAAAAGGTTTCTTTGTAAGCACATTTTCCTTATTTTATTATGACTGTATTTGGTCCGGTGGTAAATGACTCTGACTGCTGAATCTGAGGTCGTGAGTTCCATCCTCACCTAGGACAAATCTTTGTGTGATGAGCATGATATTTGTTGTGTGTCTGGGTGTAATTTATCTATAATATGTATGTATTTAGAAATATAAAAGTATGTTTATTAGTTGTAGGGTTGCAATAATACAGACATACATTTTAATCTAATTCTTGATTCGTTCATGAAAAAAGTCCATTTCTTCCCACCATCGCCTTCTAAACCTGCCACGACAATACTTTTTTACTGTAGTTTTTTTACATGATATTATATAAACGTCGTATTCTACTTTAAATACGGTGTTTCTAGTTGGAATACACGTACGATTTCAATTGTAACATCACAGGGATTTAAACCGAGACCGACGCATACAGTCCACGCATGCACGGAAATGCTAATTTTTGAATGCGTGGCCGCTCACGCGTGCGACCCGTTGGCAGAGTGATGGCATTTTAATAGTAAATGTTTCAATTTGGTTACACTGTAGCTAATGGGAGATGACGTAACAATGTCTAAAGATTATTATTTATACCCAATGACAGCGATATCTATCCATATTATAAAACATAGTTTCCTGCCGCGTCTGCTTTTCTGTTTGAACGCGATAAACTCAAAAACTACCGAACGGATTTTCATATGATTTTTACCAATCGATAGAGTGATTCAAGTGGAGGTTTATTATGTTAATTTCATTAATGTTTTGTCCACACGTGTAAAGCCGAGGTGGGTCGCTAGTCTAATCTAAATAGAAGTTAATTTCACATTGGTTATTCAATAGGTCTAACTCAGTTACTTTTATTGCAATAGGTATAATGCACTGCACTATAGCTTATCGCATGAGCATGAGATGCATACCTTTCTGACATCGTTAGAAACATAACCTTTTCATGTGAACACCTACTTGACTGGTGTTGTTAATATAAAACAATTGAATAAAGGATGGTGGGCGGTCACCGAAATACTTGTCTTAAAGCGTGCTCTCTTTTTAGTCATGAATAAAGAGCGAACGTTTTTAAAAATAAAGTTATTTTTTTATATTAGCGAGAAATCGTAACAAATTGTGAAAAAAAATGAACACAAATCATCAAAATATATATAATAGATATTAGAAATAAGAAAACGGTACGAAATAACTAATAACCTAATATAACTGCGAAGTTAGTCATATGAAGATGTAATCTTGTATCTTATAATTTAATAGCTGTTTCCCGCGACTCCGCCTGCATGGATTTCAGTTATCACGGCAAAAAGTAGCATATATCCTTTCTCAGGCTCTAGACTATCTGTGTACCAAATTTCATTTAAATCGGTTTAGTAGTTTTCGGACGCAACAGACAGACAAAGTTACTTTCGCATTTATAATATTAATATGGATAATTAGCCTGATTCATAGGCAAAAAGATACCAATGTACCTAAATCTCTCTCAAGTGTAGACTAATAATTAATAAGGATCCATCACCAGAGTTTTGTCAATTAGTCAAGGCAACAGTATTGGATGATCACATATACCTACATAAGAGACATAAATGTGACAGTTACGGATGTATGCAGTATTTAACGATAAAATGGTTTCGATTAACCAGAGAGGTTTCTAGCCCGACGCCTACACAGTAATCTGAAACAGGGTACTTTCTTCACTCTCACAACCAGACTATGAAGTGGCACGTTTGAAAATCTTTCATATCCATAACTAAGTGTATATTGCTGTATCTACGTTCATTCTATCGAAAGTAACTCTGTCTGTCTGTCTGTCGCGCTTTCACGCCAAAACTACAGAACAGATTTAAATGACATTTGATGCACAGATAGTCTAGAGCCTGACAAAGGACATAGGATACTTTTTGCCGCGATAACCGATATCCACGCGGGCGGAGCCGCGGAAAACAGCTAGTTGTAGATAAATAAATACGAGCTTATAAAAAGTACAGATAGACGCCAATAGAATGACTTACCTACACAATGGACAAACTTATTGTTGGTCAAACACGTATTGTTTGCCCAAAAATTTTAAGAAAGAAATATTTAACCCTGTAACACAGGTCACACCTAGCTCAGGAGTCAGGGTTTCCAATAGAATTGTAGTAACTTTTTATTTATGTTAATAAAATTTATTATTATTATTATTTAATACAACTTTTTGGATATACAGACATGCTAAAATTTTCCTGGTAGGTATGGACCATGGTGAACTTGCGAGTATTATAAATAAACAACACTAACTCTCCATATTCACTTTTGTTTACTTCTAAAATATCTGCATCTAGTAAGACGCTTGTAGAGTCTATGCAAAACGTTAACCGTCGTGGCGTAAAATGGAACTAACATTATTATAAATAAAAATAAAATTAGTACAAACTGAATTATACATTTACAAATAGTTTTGACTAGAAAAATAGATATTAAAGAAGTAAATTATGATGCCATTAAAATAATTCCATAAAACAATTATGAAGACGGCATTTGGAAACATTATATTCTAACATAATTTTATAAATATCCATAAAGTCTCAATATAATGATGCAACACTGTTTTTAACATAACAAATAGATATAATATTGAAACTCAAAGCTCTCAATTCCAAGTCGGTTCTCTTTCCGCACAGACTCTACAGACCATTTCCCAGTTCCGAAATTTACAACTACAAGACAAGTTACAACTAAAACAAAACTGTCATGTTTTCATAATATGACAGACTGGTTTGATGATGTAGACTTTTAGACATGAAATCTCAACGTGCAATCACTGTCCATCCGTCATAGACGAGACCTTCTTATCCTAAGATCATATGTTTCCTGTGTCGGCATCAGGTTATAAAAATAATAGCACCACTTCATCTCTTCCTTTGGATGTACGCGACTAATGGATATATTATCTTAATGACTAAACTGCTCCATGACGGCAGTTGGCCAGTTAACACATGGAGACTTTATGGTATTTGACCTCTTTTAAAGTACCTATACCACTTACAACCCAAATATCGTACTGACCAAGATTCATAAAAGTTCTACGATTAAACTAGTATGCACAAAACACTCTCTATGCAAGCTGAGGCCTTTGTTCTGCAGATTGACAGTTGCAAGCCGCTATTATTATGATAACGTAGTTATCTTATATGTTAGTCCTTCAGCAAGTATCTCTTCAAAGACCTAAATACCCAAAAAATATTAAAAGTTGGGGCAGAACCTCTAAAAGTATACCATCATTTGTCGCAATATTATCAAAGCTTGAATAACACCACCCATAAAAGGTTCTAATGTCATTAAATTAATGCACTATTACTTGAATCCTTGAATTCCTTAATGAACAGGTTTTGCAGGTCTAAACGTCTTAAAATGCAGGCCATTTCCTAAACAGGTATAAAGACAGACAGACTGCATTTTTGTGTGAATCACCTAATGTGCGACTTATATGATTCATGTGTGAACGTTTACGCCGTAAATTTTGATTGCACTCGTTAGTAATCGTATAATTTATGGTTTTGAACATTTATTAAAGGTATAGGTATGTTTTATTGGAGTAAAATTGAAACTTGGTTTCTTATCGATCAGAATTTATGGCAAATTCGAAAATTATACATTTTGCTATACAATTCTTTTTTTATTAGGTGTTAATTTCTTATATAATAAAAGGCTTATTACGTCTGTCGTCATTTAATTCATGAATAATATAATATGCAATTAATTAATGTCAAAGGACAATCACTGACCCTTCAATCGACAATCAACTATTTTTTTTTATTACGCACTTAACTTTAAACACAAGAAACTTTCCAATCGATATCGAATAAAAATATCGATATATTATCGATAAAAATGCAATAAAACTCGTTTTAGTAGCGTTTTTTAAATTACATAACGTTAATTGTTAGTCGAGTTTATTAATTCAGTGACAACTTGTAATGTAGGTGTGAAGTTACTAAGAGTCATTAATTTTCACTTTACAAAGTTAACCTCGCGGTCACCTTTTACACAAACGAGTGCGGTTTTAAAATACGTGATTTTACGACATCGATTTATCGATAATTTCGAAGCACTAACCCCGTGACATAAAAATGTAATGTATGGAAACCTGGAGATGAAACAGTAAGCAGAGGTTTTACTTAACCATTTTTCAACAACAAAACACCATCGCTCTAAAGTTTTCAAACTTAATTAGTCAACCTCACACATAGCCTGTTGAAAACTCTTTCTTTTCAAGAACACATGCAAATAGTACGCCATCAACCAATGTAAATAAACCACCACACGAAAGTACAAAAATCAGCCTACCTTAGATTCTATAACCTATCCGTGATTAATTTTCCCTACTAGAGATAGACTTAAGCGCTATACAAATTATACGTCATATTCCTATCTCTAGTATGGATACTATATTCGGATATGTTATTGAAATTGACCGTTAATCTTATTGTTAAGATTGAAGACGGAATTAAATCTGTCTTACATTAACAGTTAAATAGTAAAATTGTTTATAAATAACTTACATAACAGATACATGAGAAAAGTAATGTTAAAAATACCTGCTTGTGCTCGAGTTCGAGCAGGATTATGGATACTTTCAAATTCTCCACTGTAACTGTTCTTCTTATTTAATCAGCGATTTTTCTTTAGCAGGTGACCTTAACGTTAACGATTTGTGCGATACCAATAAACGGATTAATAAATGACGTTTATTTCCGTCGTTATCTCTTTACTTTAACGACACTGTCCGTGTTTACTTCAAGACATTAGTACCGAATTGTTTTACATATTTATAATTAGCGTTTAAATTTGATAACGTGATGAAAATAGAGTCCATATTTTCATTGTTTAGAGTTTTAATGAATTTGTAACATGAACTGTTGAGAATACATGTTTTCAATTATTTATTAATAGAATTTGATAGTAGAATGTTTATATCGAATTAAAATTCTATTGAATAGTTTTATAACCTTTATTTACTGAAATATGCTAACATTTTCTGTTAAGATCAAATTTTTGTTACTTATATTATCAACATAAAATAAATTTAACGATAAAATAACGACAACATAATTATAAAACTTCGATTAAAATAACGTTAATTACATAGCTTTTAACGAAAACAGTTTGTTTATTACTAAGATTATTCTCTTTCAATATTCATAGAGCTTGTTTGTACCATATCTTTTAACGTGGTTAATTAAATTAGAATATTATAATTATTGAAGATAATTGTGGTTTATATGTACGAAGAAATTTCACGTTTTCCGTTGAAGATAAGTAAGACCAGTAGTGTTGTGTGGTCTAAGTCTTAGACTAAGATTAGATTAGTACTACATTCATATAATTTCAGTTTTCCCGGGAAATGTAGTGTAACGTGTAAGTTACATTGATGTTTGTGTACCTGTTTGTGTATTATTAAGTGTAGTACTGATATAATTGATTTGTTAGATTGGTCGTTGAAGGAAACTTTGCGATTGCGAATTAATTTCTAGGATAAAAATAACCCAAGTTTTTTTTTTAATTTAATATATTAATTATAAATTCTCAATTCCGCCCTTGATTTAGAATGGTATAAAAAATGATTTATTCATTATTTAGTTTAACCAGCCCACCCCGGCTTCAAAAAAGTGGTGTGATGTTTTTAAAACATTTCTGTACTCTTTTTTATTTATTTTTTTATACACAAGGTTTTTTTAAGTAACCCCTCAAAATGCCTCACAATAAAGAACAAAACAAAAAATAATTATCGGATTGGATGTAATGTTTGCATTTGGAAGTTATGGTGTATCCTAGGCAAATCGGGGTTTATTTTTATATATACTTACGGATTTATTTGTTTGTTATTTTATTTCTATTAACATTACTGAAATATTTAAAAAGGTTTTCTTAAAACGTTTCTTATTCCATTCCATTATGGGGTTAAACTACACAACAGTAGGTATTAGATCCTGGGGTAGCCATCTTCAAACCCACCTTACCACTTAACTGGTACTATTTGTCCAGGTGGTTCACTGGTTATGTTTGGACGTTGTCCAAACATCATGTTTGACGTTCCGTTAACCCGTTGGGGTTAACGGAACGTCAAACATGATGTCTTCTTACTTTGTTTTTTAACATGTCTTACGAGCAACTTTTACTGGGGTAGGTTTTTGAAATGTCCATACAATGTCTAGACATCTGTATTGTATTGTACAGATAGAATAAAACTGCTTAAAATAGCAGCAAAAATACAGTATATTATATCACAATAATATGTAATATACCTCTGAACAGTAGGTTTTAGCTATATTTCTTATATAACTAGAAGAGAAGAGCTGAACATCGAGCTGCGTGGTATGCCATGGGAGAAGCCTATGTCCAAATGGTACTGGGAACTGGTACGGGCTGATGATGACTACACCTCAAATAAATCTATTCAATCCTGTTTAAGAGTACAAATGACTTCTTTTACCTATAGCAATCATCAATTCTAAATATCCATCCCATAGAAATGCAAGAGTTAAATATAAGTCCATATAAAAAAATATTTCAAGCCACTGTAAAAAGTAGAAGAAAACAATAATATCCGTTATTTTATTAACCTTTACAAAGAAACGACAACACATAAATAAAAAACGCAATAAAGAAATTATGAAGCTTACACAAAACGAAAACATAAATTACCTTTTACAACGTTAACAGTCTAAAAATAACCCAAATTTCCATTGCATGTCTGTTTATTATAAAGATGATAAATGTGCTCATACAAAACAGATTTAGTCCTTTCAAGATATTTCTTTGAAATGTTTGGTTTGGGCATATCAACTGCCGTTTTAAATCAAAGTTATGATCCGTCTGCGCGTGCACTGACAATGCAAGTTGTAGGGATTTATGTTTCAAATCTATACTAATATTATAAAGCTAAAGAGTTTGTTTGTTTGTTCGAATTGAAAAATTCTTATTGTATTAGATAGTCCGTTTATTGAGGAAGGGAGCTACCAATAGGAGCGGAGCAAAAATGAAAAATGTTGCAAAAATGAAAAACCGTTGAAACTAAAACACGCGGACAAAGTCGCGGGGGACAGCTAGTATAGAATATAATATTCGTTTAAGTTTTTATAAGAGACTAGCTTTTGCCCGCGGTTTCGACAGCGTGGATGTCGGTTAACGCGGCAGCCTATGTCCTTTCTCGGGACCCTAGCTTACCTCTTACTAGGTTTCATCAAAATTGGTTCACCGGTTTGCAGTAAAAGCGACAGACAGACAGAGTTACTTTCGCATTTATAATATTAGTATGAATAAAAATGTTGTGTAGGTACGTAATTGATGGAGGTGAAGGAATTTAAACATTGTGTCCCGGTCCTAGGTTGTTTTTATCTTGAGACACTCAGACGTAGTTCTGAATATAATTTACAATACATTTTTCTAATTTTTAATTTTCTGTTTGTTACAGGTAATAATTATTTCTGGATGTCTTGCAAGCAAAGGTGTATACGTCGCCCTTATGACCATAACAAGTTTAGTAGAAGGAGAAATTTAAGCATTTCAGACAGTAACCTCTCTCTGTAGCTTAGTTGGTAAAGCGACTGGTGCAACTGGCTGGAGGCCCTTTAGTTTCTCGCCAAAAGTCCGGTGAAGCAGACAAAGCCTGCGCTCAGGCTAACTGCGTAGACCTCTTCAAAAAAAAAACCTTTAGTCGCAAGTTCGAATTATGAACGAGGTTTCGATTTTTTCCTGTCTATTGTTCGTATTTAATTACAAATAATGTATGAGATATATATTTGAAAGTCTTAAGGTAAAAAAGTAAAAACAAAATATGTGTTTCCAGTATTAAGGATTAAATGCACCAATTATAACTACAAAATATGAAAACGCGTTAAACTTTGTACTTTATCTGATATTAACTGCAACAAGCTTCAAAAGTGGTTTAATACGAGGTGAGCTTGTCCTAACCATGTTTTTACATAAATAACTCCTTAACTAGGTGTGAATAATAAGTTTTAATAGCACATATTAACATTACATGTAACTAACTATTCTGGTAACGACAGCCTTGTATGTATAATGTTGGAAGAAACGTTTTATTCGTAACTAGCTGTTGCCCGCGGCTCCGCCCGCGTGCCTTGCAGCTATCGCGGCAAAAAGTAGCCTATGCCCTTTTTTAGGATCCAAGCTTACCCCATACTAAGTTTCATCCAAATCGATTGATCTGAAAGTGTAACAGACAGACAGAGTTACTTTCGCATTTATAATATTGGTATAGATCAGCGGTCGGCAACCTTTTGGCAGACAAGGGCCACAAAGTGGCTAACTAAACCAAACGCGGGCCGCACTTGTGATATAAACCCTCAAAACTAAGCTATACAATTTTTTTTTTTCTAGGTAGGAGAGGTAGTTACCTATTTGACACATTAAATATTTCTTCATTAAGGTGACAGTTGATTACGGAAAAAAAAACGTTAAAGCACATTTTTTTAATTTCGGTGGCTGTCCTAATTACTTGTCAATGTGAACTGCCTCGTACAAAAAGAACTATTGTTAGTGTTGCTAAATAGTAATTTTTATTTAAATTTTGAATAGTGATAGTATTATCACGAAGTGATTATATATTTTTATCTATCCAGGTAAATAACTGGCAAGTTTTAAATACATCTGTCCCAGAAAAACCTTGCGACTTTCGGTGGCTAAATGTTTAACGCCAATATTTTTTCATAGAACCTCTGTAGCTCGCCTTTCGTGCGCTTTGAAGGTACGCACCAGTACCACCTAAGTGTTCGTAGCAGAATGAAGTGCGCATCTGCCTGCGTGTACCCGCCAACAATTTAAATTTATCAGTTCGGTGTCATGGAACAACATATTTCTCATTTCCGTTTATATATATAACTTGGTTGCCAATAAGTGGTTGTAAATAAAATTACAAAATACTCGTGAACGCGTGCCTAATAATACTATGTTTATTTGTGTAGTATTCATTACACCCGATTATAAATGGTTTTCTTGTAATTCTAATTAATGTCCTTGTTTTTTCATTTCTGTGATATCATTTCGTTGACTTGGTGGACAGTTTTGTCCACCGAAATGATAAAAAGTCCACCAAAGTGACAAAAAATCCCATTTCGGTGCATAATTATATCATTTCGGTTGGTAATTGTTTCATTTCGGTGTAAATACAGGCCAGCTAGAGATTTTTTCCCTGGTGGGAATTTGTATGGGCTTTCCAGCCTGGGGAAGGCAGGAGCATGGTTCTTACCGGCTAAAACCACCGGAGTACTTGTCTCTACACTTTACCAGGCGGTTAGTTTAGTTCAGCCTTTCCCAAAGTGCCAAGGGGGGCGCTAAGAGACCCAGAAATAAAATCGAATCTCCGCTAATATAGCTCACAATAATACATTTAATTTGAAGTTATAGTGGTTTTTAAGTAGGTGAAAAAATGTGGACGCTAAAATATAATTTATTCTCAAAGTGGGCAGTAGACAAAATAAGTTTGGGAGCCCCTGGTTTAGTTGCTAACTACGGCGGTCTCATTTCTTTGGAGTGAGGGAGAAAATACAGTTTACACCCATTTGGTTCATTAAAGAGGCAAACGGAGGCACTAAAGCAAGTTTCTAGCGCTGCATTGCCCAAGCACCACATTTATTTATTTATTTTTGGTACTACAAACAGTTATTCAATTTTATATATTTAAATGAAATGAAAATGTATGTACTTATACCTATGTATAAGTACATACATTTTCAGTAGAATTTAATTTCAGTGGATAGGTTCAAAGTAAGTTATTTGATTTCGGTGTCCGACTGATTCATTTCGGTGGCATCAAATTTTAAACACGTATATCTCATACGTTTATTAAAATATCTAAACGCCTATAAATTCTCACATTAAGGATATCAAGAAAAATAAGAAACTTAACTATAGTTTCTTAATTCTAAATAAAGAAAAACTCTACTACAGTAGCTTTTGTGTAAAAGAGTAACAATCATCCATATATCCTTACTAACTTTCGCGTATATAATAAAGGATTAGTACCTATTGATTTACAAAACCTTCAAGGGCCGCAAGTAAGACGCCCGCGGGCCGCAAGCGGCCCGCGGGCCGCGGGTTGCCGACCGCTGGTATAGATAATTAAACTGATTCATCGGTAAAAAGATACCATTGTACCTATAATCTTTCTCAAGGGTAGACTTATATTTGATAAGGATCCACCACCATGGTTTTCATGTTCCTTATGACCTAAGGCTTTTCTATAATTTACATTATTCTAAAAAATAATAAATGCATATATCCACTTGCCTTAACCCTCACCTAGCTAAGGCATTACTTCATCCATTCTCTTCAAAATAATCATCACAATATAATTTATTTCTTACCTACACAATTAATGATCTTTACAAAAATTCATACACACCTTTATGTAATATATATATAGTAATATAATACTTATTTTATTAGGTATCATATCATGTAACTAGTCGACTGAACCACATTCATACAGAGAACCAAATGACAGTTTTTACGAGTTACAAAAATGTACCTTAATGTATTGAATTAAAGGCGTTGTCTATGTTTAAATTAATACATGTGTGGTTGACTGTATTTGTATAACTATGGCAGATAATGTGTGCACATAAAATATTATTAATAAACACGTTAATGGTATATAAAAACTGAAGTTTACGAGGTTGATATAGGTAATAAACTGAATGTGAAACAAAGTTAAGAATTTTACGTCATATAAATTGTTATAATCTAATGTAATAGGTTAAATTTATTTTTCAATAAGGTTAAGGTATTATTTTATGAGCTAATATTATTATGTCAAAGTTTTAGTCATCTTAAACATGACATAAAATAAATAAATACATGTGGACAACATCACATACATTGCTATAAACCCAAAGTAAGTCTAAAGCTCTAGTGTTATGGAATCAGAGACAACGAAGGTACCACAAACACCCAGACTCGAGAGTAAAAAAGTGGTACTACATTGACCAGTCCGGGCTCGAACCCGGGACCTCAGAGGAAGCGACACTTTGAAAACCGGTGTGTCGTCAAAATATATTTTTTTCTACCTACATTATTCATAACAATATCACATATTAAACTTAGGTCAAAACTTGTCAATCCTTTTCTATCAGTAAGTACAAGATAATTCAAACATATTTAGTACTAAGGCTTATACGGGCCACTGACTACAGCCACCGGTGGCCAGCGACACACTATTTCATATTTGTCTGCTGCATCGAGTGGCGGCCACTCGCCACAGTATTCACCAACTGTTAAAGTTTCATTTAAAAAAGTTAAACCAGCTAAAAGTATTTAACCAAACATTGTGCAACTCTATCTAGATCTAAATCTAGGTGAAAATGATTGACAGCTAATCATCTATTTATTTCATTTCCTTGATCTAATTCACTCTAAACGTAATGTATATATATTACGGATATTTTGATACTTACACCACACCATCAAATTAATTTGGATTCTATGCTTATTAGATAGGGTTTTAAATAGAATGGCAAGTTTTTCAATTGTTTAAACCAGGGTACCAGTCTAGAGCAGGCATAATTGAATAATTTGCGTCTATCTAGAACAACGCTACCGGGAATAAACGTGAAATAGCTATTTAATAGAAGTTCAAAAGTCTCTTGTTACGAACAACTTATATAGGCTTATATGGGCGGTAAAACGTTTATGTTATCACTAAAGTTTTGTCTGATTAAGAAATATATTTATGTAAGTAAGTATATTTACTTTTACAAATTATTAATTAAAAAAAAATTAAAGCTCGTCTGCCAAGTACGAACTAAAAAGTAAGAAAATAAGTTGTATTTTTCAATTATTTTGTAATTTCAGTCGGGAAACTTCTTTGATTTAAAAGTTACGGTTCCCCGTAGTTTTATGGATTTTAGTCATTATTATTTTAAGATTTTTGGATACTTACCTACTTTAGATAGATACCCGTGTAAAATAAAGAGCAAGCGAAACTCCTAAAAAAATCCAAACAGTCGAGGTAAAGTCATCTTTTTAAAGTTAACATAATCTTTCATACAGACTTAAAATAAACTTAGTATAAATGTACAAGAAGTACATAACCAATATACTAAAAGACAGAAAACCACCCACGGCGGCCATTTTAAATTCTACATTACAAGTAGTACTTCTGTTATCTCCCTGTGTTAAGTTAGTTATACTTTCTACTAGAAACGTTAGCGGTCCAGACCTGAACGTAAACTTCCGACTTCTGTCTGTCATTCGTTTATCTTAAGTTTTTATTAATTGAAATGTTATGCAACAGGGTGAAAGGGAAAATTGTTTACTTAGTCGTATAGACTGAGGAAAATAGTACCTAGTATATTGTAGTGTATGTAGGTACTGATATGTATTTCTTCTAAGCCTTCTAAAAATTGATACACATGAGCGATAAATTAAAACTAAGTCGGATTTTTACACCACTTATAACTCAAGAACCGAGACCGTTTTTCATGATCTTTGATGTTTTAGATGCGTCTCCATCCCAAATAGCAGAATAACCATAAAAACATTGGAAAAATCACGAAAAACAAACAAAATTTGATACTATTGCGGGTGAAACCGCGAGGCACCGCTAGTACTACCTAAAATAATAAAGTTCGACGTGCCTAATTAAACTCTTTAATATTCCTGTTCTGTCTACAGTCATCACTACTGTTTAAGAAGATAGTTGTTGTAATTGTAAAAAGATTCCGACCCAATATAAAAAAATATATAATGATTAAATGCTATTGACTTTTTATATACACTGTCTACCATCATAGAAAACGGTATGATCTTAACACTCATACGTTATTATATTCAAGTACCACTCACTATATGATGTAATGCACCATCTTCACTTTCAAAGAATCTCAAAAAACCCTGAGGACATCATTAACATTACCAGTTTAATAACGTATTGTTAGCAAACTTGTTTAAAACAAATTGAATATAATCATGTTAACTCAAACACCTCAGGCTAAAGAAATGGCGTTCGGAATCGTGTCCAGACATAATTGTGTAAAATAAGATGTTTTTAAATGTACGAAGAATCGTAATTACGTGGAGAAATGTGGTAATATGATGTACAGAAATAATGACACGACTATAACTGTCCTACTGCAAAAGCATCTTTAAACAAAAAAACAAGAAACTAAAAACCTGTTTAAAAACTTCTGAAAATTATTACAATCACAATAAACACTAACAAAAAAATTATCAAGGCCTGTAATCTTTAAGCCTAAATATGCCATCAGAATAAAGATTAAACTATTAATTGTGTAGATGGCAATATTCAATTAAGTAATAAGATCGCAGCTACATCTGAAAACATAAATTTATAAGTAGCTTAAAATGATCAATCTAAATAAGAACCAGCAAATAAAGACATTAATTCCCACACAACAGTATTAAATACTCCTCAATTATACACCAAATTCATTATTGAAGTCAATTTGTTTAAAGGTAACAAATCATAATAATTGACAATCGACACAGCTCCAATTACAAACGAGATATAATAACTTGTTTTGGGCATAAATTCCATTGATATTAAGTATATCCGTTTGGGCTAGTCAGTTTGTCTCCTTTATAGAAAATTCTAGATCAAAACAGATGACGTGTCGCCTAACAGTCTGATTGCAACAGAGGTCTTAGAAATCCATACTAATGTAAGTACAGAAACGACACTCACGAACAATACTTTATAGATTATAAATGATGATGATAAAACCCCCTAATACTGTAACGCAAATTAACTTTAAGACGTTCTTAGATCTCTGTCTGTCGCTACTTTACTCCTTAAAGTGAAAGGGACAGCATGCGACTTAACGGCGGCTTCACACTGATTAAAGTTTCAATATTCTATCAAAAGACAAGTTAATTACAAAAGTAATTAAATTTATGATGGTAATAAAGAAAATAAAACACAAAATGATAATAAATCTCTACTGCATTCAATACCAACCCAAATCAAAAAGAATGCACAAATTAAATGAAGTTAGAACAATATAATTAACACTACACAATATAATAAAGTACAAATAGACAAAAACACAATGCATGCAGAGTATCGTAGAGTACCTCCTACGTAACTAAAAGGGCCGAATCGTGACCATAACATAACCAATATATTTTGAACAATCTGAAGTCTGCAACAAATTCTATTTCACCCTTTACACATACAAATTTCTTACTACTCTCTATAAAAAGCCTTACTTCTGGTGGGTCAAGTTACATCAGATGTATTTCATTCATACATCATTAATATCTTGAATGATACATCCGTCTATATTGTAACACCTACATTTTAGGGCGTCAATGTAATTATAGAGCATATTAGAGAGAGGAATGCGATGGATTTCGTTGATAGAAAGCGTACATTACTCTTGTGCAACTGGTACTGATACATTAATGGTAATATTTGTTTCGTGAATATCAATCAATCTATCTAGACCGACACTGGAAATTGAGCTTGAGCAAGTTTTGATTTTAAACTCAGTCTTCCGCCTTGCGCATCCTTTCCAACCCATAGATAGTTACCATCTTCATTTCATCCATTGGACTGAGAGATCATGCATGCAGAATCCGATAAAAATTATATTTCATTATGGTTTTCACCAATGGACAGAGTGAATTAAGAGTAAGGTTTGTGTGTATAATTCATTAATATTTTGTCTACCCGTGCGAACCCGTGGCGGGTCGTGAGTGTGTTAATAATATCAAGATTAGTATCCTTTTCTATCGAGATCTTCTTCTACAGCACACAGCCTTGTTCCTCATCCTCTTAAGATCAACGCCATGATAACGTTTGCATCTCAAATGCAAAATTAATTCCAATCTCGACACTATTTCTAAGCATATCAAATAATCGGCCTTCGTATGGCTTCATTGATACCCAACTGGGTCAGGGCCTACCGTAATCCTAAGGTTTCAGCTTATCTGATCTCCTGGACATGCGAATCATACAAAGCAATAGCGACTTTGTCAACATCAGTAATTGGGAAATTGTTCAAATGATCGTGGAATACTAATTTGTTATGTGTGTGTGAGGTTATGTACTTATGTAGCTAGTGTACGCACTGGAGGTGCAGTGAACTTTTGCATTGGAACTATAATGTTACATTGTGAACTTACATCCTTATTTGTTAACCGTACAACATTTTCTACGCTTATTTTCTTGGCAATTACAATATTGCTTGGTACGTTATAAAGTTTTATTTGGAGCTTTTTTCTTCATGTTTTATCCTACAAATGGGCTTACGCTTCACACAGTTAACAGCGAAGGCGATGAACATTTTTATCCCCATCGCCTTAGTTTTGGAGAATGTGTTGCCTTCTGTGACGGATTATCACACAAAATTAAATGAAATGCAAGGTCGGAGCCGGAGAGCCACTATTTCACGTATTAGACTGGGATTCAATCAAAGCTATTCTTGAAAATTGATTCCTTAAAATTAAAGGTTTTAATTTACAGTGCCTACTACTGATTTAGGTACCTAAGTTACTTTAGGTCCCTTTCAAAACAACTCGGTAGGTATTGTGGGAAATTTAGAAAATGCTACTCGAATACAAAACGATGTTTTGCTTTTGTATTCGCTGTGGCACTTGGGGTGCAATGAACCCTTACAGTCCAGCATTCTGACTGTCAAATACAACAAACAATAAAATGTGTTATAATGGCGAATGGCCAACTGCACACCCAACAATTTCGACGAGTTATCATGTTTGTAATTTTAGTAGTGAGGATGAATTGATCAAATCTTCCACGTTAAATTTTACCCAAATCTCGATGTTAGAATGAAATAAAATGTTGCATACATACCTACATACAAGTAAATTAGAAGACTTCATGGAGGCAGTTTCGAGAGAAAGGTGGCCATAGAAAATATGCAAGAAACCATGCGATTTCACTGAAATTGGACTCTTTGTAACGATTGATACATGTCCAACGGTTTATGCACTTTTTAGTTATTCTAGTGTTTTTTTTTGAAACATTATTGTATGTTAGATTCTTTAAAGTATTTACTATCTTCAAGAATTAACTGTGCATAATTTTACTGCTTTCAACTTCGAAGATCAGTAGTACCTAGTCACATAATACCTCATGATATACAACATAATAAATACCGTTAATGCCTACCATGGACTTGTCAACCCCGCCCCGCGCTAGTGTTGTACCCGCTCGGTTAATGAGTGTAATCGATAGTCGATACTTGACAAGTAGGCCGCCAGTAAATAAGGTAGGAGCGGTGATTTTCCGTCGAGATTCGGTTTCAAAACTATTAGCAAGTATCCAGTTCAATGTAAGATTTTATCGATATTTTTTTTTTTTGTAATTTGCATCCTTAACGTGTAATTTGATATTTAGTTTGACCGTTTATAGCGTTTTGAGTGCTGTGATCCTGATAATATCAAATTATTCTATATAATATCATGTTTATTCGTCTACCTTAAAGCCTAAGTATATCAGACAAAAATCTAGATCGGTTAAATTTATGAGTTGAGAACAGTATTTCATGCCAAGCAACACTTGAAACCAAATGTTTATACAATTTTCAATAAAATTAACTCACAAAAAACGTCCATAGCCGACATTGATGTATGGGAATTGTATTCTAGTTGTATGGTCCCCAAAGAAGATTCAGTATTGCTGGCAAAAGATCGATTCTAATACTTACTAATAACAAATCCGCATCGGATAAAAAATCACGTAAATTGGATCAAAAAACTCGGCGTAATCGGTGTAAATACCAGCCGACTTGAGAACCTCCGCCTTTTTAAAGTCGGTTGAAAGTAGTAATTTTCTGTACACTCGCCATTTAGTACATAAACAAACAAGCATAATACATAACAGTAAACCAACCGCTATAAAACAAGAACTAGTCCAGTCTTTCTCAGAAAAGCCCAGTAAAGTGAGACGCATAGTTTTTTGTAGGAAAAACTTACCTCTGGAGAAAGGGTCCATCTGGATTACGAGAGAAACCTGTGTTGAAGGATGTATATCACCACGACTTTACCATAAAGGGCTAGGTAGAGATGTAAACAGACATTTTCTCATAGTACATCCGTCTAACCGCACTAAATTAGTCGTATTTAATGTTTAAAAATAGTTTGGATTCGTCTCTTAAGATGAAGATCAGTTTTAGGTTCAGATCTTTTTTAACCAGTTTTTGCATGAATATAATTAAACTTCTTTATTTTAGGTATGTCGGTAATGAAACAATAAAGTAAAAATCATAATTAAATGGCAACAAAACCAGACCATATGACCATAAGCATAAACATTCCAGCCTTTTATAATAAAAACAAAAAAGCATTTCAAGATTCTTAATGAGTTATAATAAAAAACACACATATTTTTAAAAGAAAAATTCCTATGGACTATATCAGTGATACATACAGTATTAAACTTCTTACAACATGCTAAAATTCGAATAAAGAACAGAATATTTCTCACGCTCCGAAAAAATGTCAAAACAAAATATCAACATTTCTTTTAATTATTCCAAAAATAACGGTTACAAATTTATATTGTTCACTGGCATTCTGATTCGAAATTTAAAAGCTTTTTGTTTTTAAACATGTCGTTAATTTGAACTCTTTTTATCATGCCTGGCATTAAAGAGTAAAAAAATGTTGACAGATCTTTACTAGTGTGTGTCGCACATAAAAATGAGGATTGGTATGCTGTGCCCCTAACGATGTAGCTTTTTTGTTTCTAGTACTGTTTATCGCTTCTGTCAATGATTTCAATGAATGAGTGTAAAAAATATGTATCATCATACTTATGATTTCCTTGTGAGGTGATCGTATATTTTAATAGTGTAAATGATAGTAGGACGGACTTTGACAGTTATGATTGAAAAAAAAATATGTTTGAGTTTTCTGTTTAGTTGTAACTCCAACATAAACGAGGACACTGATTATCACTTTTTTCTGTCCGATAATCTTTTGTATACTATCTTAAATTTCAAAGATTCGCTTTTTTACTTATAATTCATGGTTATTTAAAAATTGATTATCAATACTTAACACCGAATTAACTATATAAATAAAAAATAATTTGGAGTAGAATAAAAATTGATTTATTTCATCAACTTTATTTAGTTTAAATATACTATCTAATTAATATAATAAATATGTAATTTCAAACTATCATCGTCACGCAAGAAACTGCTAATCACCTACTTAAATCAAGATACAATATAACTGTTTACATACAAATTAATTTGTATAAATTATGCCAAGACTATCGTTACAAGTATTTGTAAAGATTGAAGGATAAATATAAGTAACGACGTAGGATGACTGAGATTCAGTATTAATGCCTTCCGCTGTTAACAGTTATTAAGACGGAGTAATTGAACCGCTGCGTACTATTAACTAAATAGGATTTATTTAAATAGATATTAACTGTATAAATATACTATTTACGTATATAGATAAAAATTTCTACTTACTGAGTTACTTGCTTTAAAATGTATTAGTGTTTAGCTAAGTCGTTATACAAATATTTGTCAATGTCATCTCCAAAATATTGACGATACATTTTTTTTTAATTACTAGCGACTCGCCCCTTGCGGCTAGACAAAATATAAATGAATTATACACAAAACCTTCTTCCTGAATCACTTTATCTGTTACTGAAAACTGGATTAAAATCCGTTGGATATAAGATCTAATAAGCGACTTTGTTTAACACTGTGTAAAGACTATTTTTAAGAGAGAAATATTGGAACTAAAAGGTTTTTGAACCTGAATTACCGTCAAATCTTATTAAATATTGTGCAGTATAAAATGTGTCAGTATATAAGTTATGACAAAATCCCAGTATTTAACCATCGTATCTTGCTTTAACGACCTAAACACGAGCAGCTAAACAAGTAAACAATTATTTTTATCGCATCTAATTTCGTTGGTTTCCGCGAATCGCAACAACACCGAGATTGTCAAGAGAAGCCTTTACAAGCGCTGATTCTACACAACCGGTCGTAATTCCACACCTATAGGGATGGGACACATGACTATCGATAGATAGGCCTACTAGTAACTACAAAAAATATTTTTAACACTCATATTCTCACAATAGTTTCTACATAAGTGCCAAATTAATCTACTAGTGTAAAAACGTTTGTAAGATATTATAATAGTAATATTCCCCATTGTCTTCTTTCATTCATATTGAAAATGAACGCGAATTGATCATTTTTGTGAAATAAGTAAGGGCTACTTAGTACATAGCTACTAAAATTTATAATTCTTGTATATCTATAGAACTTGCTTTGCAATAAAGACGATGACAATGTCAAAAAGTTAGTTAAGAAACTTTTATTTATTTCTGCCAAACATCAAACTTTACTTTTACTTTAATTAAAAGTTGTGAAGATTACATGAGTGCACACTCCAATAAATTTAAGCATACTATTGAATAGCTAAGAAACAATTAACTGATGTAAATCAAATCCCTTTTACACTGAGTATGAGATACTATTTTTACGAGAAACATAACCGTGTCACTTGACAAACCGAGATTGATATTGCTTCCAAACTTTATAGATCATATGAGATTTATTAAAGTAATAAACCTTGACAAATTCCACTCCAATTGTAGTACTAAATTATGTCTTGTTTAACAACGCGATAGATTCAAATAGACTGCTTCAGTGTATACTTTTGGACAAGTAATAAAATGAGTTAAGTATGCATTCTAATTAATACTACATAACTTAATTTTGAAATGTTATTTAGCATTAAATAATTTATTTTTTAAACCTATAATTAGGTTAAATTATTCATTAATGGACATACCCTTAATCACAAAATAACTATTGTTATTTAATAAAATAATCACACTGGTAAAAAAAGACAGTTATACCCAAGCCCTTACCGCAAATAAACGGGTTGTTAACGAGAGCTTTCGTTATCGACATCGATAGTCAATCGGGGGCATCACTAGCGGCCAGACAGGTATTATTAGGTCTTCCTGCTCTCCATTCGCAGGCTAACACGACAATTGTGAGAGTAGCTTCAGACACTAGATGCAATGATTTGTTGGTTTTACTGTTATTTCGTTTGATGCTGAATTATGGACCAGTTAGAATGAAGGTTATCCGGAAAATGGTGGGAGTGCAAGTAATTTGAAAAGATCTTTGCCTCCCGTGTTGTGTGTAAAAAAACATGACATATATGCAACCTAAATCGTAAAGCGTTTCAATCAATATTTGGTATCGTTTGTTTTGCTTAGCAAAGGCTCAATATTCACATACAAACGATTTTAGTATTACATGTTTTTTTTTTTTTTGATGAGATTTACGCAGTTAGCCTGAGCGCAGGCTTTGACTGCTTCACCGGACTTTTAGTATTCCATGTTTAATATAAATTAAGTATATTGGTAGCGTATTGGTAGCAGATGCAATGTTATGTCTATATCCTGTCCTTTTCAGCAAAGAAGTATATATAACCAAAGCCACTAAAAGGTTTTCTTGTAGCTACACATTTCATCAAGCCAAAAGCATACATTACAACAAGAACTGTCGTTAAATATAGATGAAATATTTTGACAACACTATTAGCCTAGAGGCAATCGATACTATCTAAATAAAAGGCACACATGATCATACAAAATCGATTAAAGCCGTTAAAATAATGCCCCGAGACAAGACGAAAGTCAATTCTTAAAAGTAATATAATCGTTATGAAATCTCGATTCGCCTTTCCGAGTGAGCCTTATCGAGTGCTAGCCTTTGTGTTTTATCGATTAGTTCCGTATGCACTATACATATGTTTTTTCTACTATATTGATGTTATTTTGTATTGATTGGATATAAATGATTCCCATTTTGAATTGTATTCTGAAAATTGACTAAAAAAAATTGATGATTAAATTAGTGTGGTTATGTGTACATACTAATTTAAGTAGATAATTCTTATAGGACTTTTATTAAACTACTAAAAACTGACATTGTAACTATAGTCTAAAGTAACTTGATCAGCTATGGCAATTTGATGTTGCATATAATATAGGTATGCTTTTAAGGGCTGCTTGGTCTATCGCTAAAAAATTTTATCCGAAAAATTAATTTTGAATTTTTTACACTTCTTCCCTACAAAATCTGGCAGACGTCAATTTCTTTCCACAAATAAATAATATTAAGCTTTAAAAAAAATGCCCTAAGTGTCCAAAAGTGTATTAATTAGTTTAAGATATTTTAGTTTTACTAAAACTTAGTATTATTAAAATACATTCAGAAAAACAAACACAATTTATCACAAACATGGTATGAATTTTTATACTTTGCTTGTTTGGCTTAGAAACTAATTTAGCGGCAACAATGTCCAAGTAATAACTTCCGCACAGTTACGTCATACTAAACTAAGTTCGTCGACCTAAACACTGCTACTTGAACTTGACAAGTCATTAAAACTGTTGGATAATACTTATCCACTTTTAATGGAAGTACAGATTATATTCACACACTATTCAAAATCTTTTTATATATTTCTCTCTTCTCAACATACTTACTAGGAAGTATGTATATAATAATTATTTCTCATATTAGTAGTAGGGCGATCCCGAGAATGTGCGTGAGTAAACCGTTATGTTCTAAATAATCTCATACTTTAGGGGACTGGGTATGATAAGGAAATATCTATTTAGACCACCAGATTCAGTTTTCAAAAAATAAAAGCTGTTAATGGAAGAAACTGACTGGTATCTAGACATTGAGAATTTGACTGTGTGTGTGGCTGCTAAATGAATAACAATGTATTAGAATTAAAATTAAATTGGAGAGTAAGGGCACTGGGCTTTTTCAGTCAAAACTCCAGTAGGTATGCAAACAAAATGCACGGCCATATACCCATCAATTTACCATAAGATGTCAGAGCAACATCAATTAAATCAATTGGTTGCGTGACTTCGATAATCATGGGTCCGAATTCCATACAGAAGTATGTCATGCCAATTGTTATGTACGGCAGTAAGTGCCAAGTTCAATATTGATAGATTAGGTTAGGTATAAAATAGTTTCAGCGTTCTACAAGAGGTTACAAATACATATCATCGTCTTCATTTGTTTTAGTGTCTATATAAACGTATATTGGTAGGATGGATACATTACGTTATAATTTAGTTATTTTTAACAAACACGATTTGAAGTCTCGCATGACGTCGTAGTTTCGTGCGTTTTGTACTCAAGCACTACTAGCCAGCAGTTCTAAACTTTGATTCACTTATTTAAAAAAAGCAAAAAATACTTTACTTATATTATTTTATTCTCTAACAGACAGACTAATTAGAGTTTGACTTTTTATACCTAGTCATCTAACCCCATTCTACGCGAGGTAGCCCATCATTATTTCGATTCGAGTAGATAACATTACTTAATGACGACCTCCGTGGTCGAGCCAGCTCGTGGTCAGCTCTGAGGTCCCGGGTTCGATCCCCGGCCGCGTCAATGTAGAAAACCACTTTTCTACATTGTCCCGGGTCTGGGTGTTTGTGGTACCTTTGTTGTCTCCGAATTCCATAACACAAGTGCTTTAGCTACTTACTTTGGGTTCAGAGCAATGTATGTGATGTTGTCCACATAATAAATTTAATGGCTGAATACTAAAACGTCACTCAGTTTTATGTCGCCGTGAAATCTCATGCTGTCTTTGTCACTTTAAGGTGTAACGTAGCGACAGATAGATAATTGAGAACGTCTTAAAGTTAGGTTGCGTTTCAGTATTCGGGGAATCGTCTCCTATTCTTTGCATAATAAATTTCGTGGAAAGTATTCATAACTATTTAAAAGAAGCAGTTTGACTTGTGACACCACCGCCGGCGCCGCCGCGTCAGCTCATGATTAGGGACTCCTATTGAGTCTGAAACTATTTGGGTGATCCCGAGAATATGCGTGAGTAAACCGTTTTGTTTTAAATAATTATGTCTCCTAATCTGATTCTTTTGTTTATATATTAGAAAGTGAGGTAGGTAAATGAAAAACAGGGTCAGTTATTTGTGGTATATAGAGCAAATATTGTGTAATATTTGCTTCAATAAAAATCTCATTATATTTTATTAGGCACATTACTACACTTGGCTCTACCGCTACTTTTACGCGATTTTAGTGATGGGATCATAATAATATTTCGTGTTCAATATTTTCTTTTTTTATAGTGTTATAAATCATTATAATTAACAAGGCGTGTATGTGGTTAGATTGATGTACTGATTACATTTTGATTAGCGGAAGTGTGAATGTTTCATGGTACTTTTTTATTAGGCGAATAAATGCTACATGAGTCTAATTCTCACACATTTCACTCTCTCTTTGCAATTTGATAATTTGGATGGATAAGTACCTACCTAATAAAACAATTTTAATAAATTTCTCAACAAAAGGTGAGTCATGCAAAAGCTAAGTCAGAAATAAACGATTATCTATAATCGCAAATAGTTTAGCTCAACTATTTTAATAAATAAAATCACAGGATTAAAAAAAAATTACATAACAAAACAAGTGTTGTTTTCAAAGCCCTTTGAATAAAATTATCATCACTAATCATCCGTAAGTAAATAGATAATTGATTTGTTTATCTTTACACAAAATATAAACAAATCAATTAAACTATCTATAAATCGTAAAATATCAAATATATTATTTACAAACTCTATCTCATTCTACAATTTTTAAAAGTCCCTTATCCTAGCTAATGAAGTACTAAATCTATTATCCATTTATCTACACCAAAAATAAAGCAGTGTACATACATAGGGATATCTACTAACGTATTTTTTCTTTATTTCCGTAACCAAAAACTCAAACTATATGTTGATTTAAAATGTCGCATGATGTCAGTCGTGTCGCAGCTTTATCTCCTAAGTTTTAAATTGTTTAAAAAAAGAAAAAAAATGTGTTTTTTTTTAACTTACGTACTAAATCGATTTTTATTTTTTTATACCTAGTCCACATCCCTATTCTTACACCTGACAGTGTAGAAAGCTACACATTGTGAAAAGCCCGCGGGCCTCGAAAGTCGAGAGATTTCAATTGCATACACACTTGCGATTTATATGAAGCAAGCGAATAAATCTTTTGGGGATAAAGGCTGTAAATGTCTTGTAAGTAAAGCTCCTTATACAATGGAGGGAAGATTAATCGTGACGCTCTGCGCGTTGGCGTTTTCAGACCGTTAACACTGAATAAAGTGGAGATGTTCTCCTGTCGGAAAATATAATGTAAGGATTTGCAATGAAATACAAATAGTAGAAAGACAAACATAAACCTCAGGCAGGACTCAAAACCTGCGACTACTGGGTTGACGCGCCAGTCGCTTAACCAACTACGCTACCAAGGTCCCTGCCTGGAAGTGTAAATTTTGCCTTCTACTTATTACATCTTTAGGGCGACGTATGCGACATCTAGTAAACCAATCTTGCGTTTGGTCTTACCGACTCTGTTTAACAATGTGTTAATTCAAAAGTCCGATGATGCAGCCCAATACTTATTATTTTAATAAAATAATAATAACAATTTAAGGATAACTTAGAAAACTAAATTCTTAATTAAAGAATCTTTTAAATAATTCGAAATTTGGTTTTCATCTAATTAGCATAGATGACATTCATATTCTAGTCTTAATTCAAATTCTAAAATAAACAATCCCTACAATATTATCCATACTTATATTATTATAAATGCGAAAGTAACTCTGTCTGTCATTCTGTATGTCTGTCTGTTACGCTTTCACGAGTAAACTGCTGAACCGATTTTGATGAAACTTTGTATAGGGCAAGTTCTGATCCCAAAAAAGGACATAGGCTTCTTTTTTACTTTCGAAGCTTTGAATTTTCGTCACTTGACCACCTAACTTCATTATGGCTTATACTAATTTTTCCTGGACAAATGCAATGGATCCAAGGCATTTCTATAGCAAACAAATCGCTCTTAAATCAAAACATCGGACAAAGTTTCAAACGTAAAACAAATCGATTTGGTTTTAATGTTTTCATCAATTAAATTAAATATGCCATAAATTACTCGCGTCATGATTATAGCCCAGCAAACCGTATAAAAATTATAAATGATCTTACAATATTGATGATCGAACTGGTTATCGATCGGCTACCGAAATGCTATCGATTTTTATATTAATCACTACCTATGCCCCGCGATTTACTCATAATTCCCATTCCCGTAATTTTTTCGGGATAAAAAGTATCCTATATCTTAAACCAGAATATAATCTAATTTTGTACTAAATTTCATTTAAATCGGTTAAGTAGTTTTCGCTTGAAAGACGAACAAACATCCTTACAAGCTTTTGCGTTTTATTAAATTATGACGAACTGGTTTTTGATGGGCTACCGAAATGTTATCGATTTTTTATATTAATTATTGGCTGTAGTAAGATTTTTTATTAAATTGTGGCTTGATAGATTGTTATGTGTAGTGCAGTCATTGACTTTGTATGCTAGAGTGACCTCGCTGTGCACATCAAATTCTAATTAAATATTTATGGATTCGATTTAAAATATTTTGTTTCCCTGAAATTATTTTTTTGGCCGCATTCGATGTCTTTTGATATTTTATTACTCCATAATATTATGTATAAACGTCCAGATTTTAAAGCTGATCCGACATAACTTCAGCTCCAAATACAATTTTTTCTTAGATAAATTACTAGTCGATTATACAATTTAAAAATTCAACTTGACTAAGAAAGTGCGAAAAGCCGAATTAGTCGAATATAACCTCAAAAAATCCCTATTAAAGTTCATCTAACTCTAATTATTTTGACATGCCAAATTCTTACTTTATATCGTCCAATTGTTTTAATATAAACCTTGTGTCAGTGCATTAAAGTTAAAATTACATTGTAGGATGATTTTGAAATTTGGCTCGCAGACAGGGCTTACCATCCCGGGACTAAACAATCCCGGACACATTCCCGGGCACAAAACACGGAATGCATTGTTATAATAATGAGTTTTTAAAGTCTTTTCAAAGAATGTCACTTTTAAACTGGTCGAAACGACCTTTGAGATCGGAATCCCGTACTTAAACGAAAATGTGTTCCAATTGTAAATTATACGAAATGAGTTCTTAATTTAAAATTTGTGTTTGCAATTTGTTTTTTATTCGGCGAAGTAAAGATTTGAAGAATTTATTAATTTACAAATTATTTTGGGTCATTTTTTCGTTTATTTTTTTGGTTTAAAAAATAATAAAATATACTGTTAGTATGTAATTAGTATTTTATCCTATTGTGAAATATTAAGGTTATAATTATATTCTATTTATCGTTTAGATTAGACCATTTATTTCTAAATGTTCATGTTTACACATACGCAAATATTTTTATAAACACTTCGTTACGTTACCGGAATCGGACATTAATACTTACAAAACCGACAAAATGTTATTTATTTATTGCTTCTCAAATATTTAATTAGTAAATACTAAATACGAATAAATTATTACCATAAAATATTTTCTTAATCAAACCGTTTAGTTCCATTTCTCTTCCGTTATCATAATTACATCGTTATAAGCCCAATAAAACTAGTTAATACCATATATTAACTTTCAAGCATAAATAAATATATCAACCTTATTTAAATTATTTTAAATATTTAAATTTTAGGCATATAATCTTTATTTGGTTCACTAAAAAATAATAAAATGCTAATATTTTGATATAATTTGCGAAGAATGTCACTTTTTGACACTTAATTTGAATAAATTGGAATAATTTATTGCTTGCGACTTATTAATGTTACATTTTTGGGTTATTTTATGTAGTAAATCTTGTAAATTGAGTGAGACTGGAAAGTCATTAAGCTTATATCTAGCATAATATACAAATATTAAAGACAGTTAAACACCATACCTTACTTTTATAAACACAAGACTTCCTTATAAGAAAAAAATAGGTAGGTGCTATTTGCTGCCTCATTGACAAGTTAATGCGAAATCCTTAAAAGTTAGGTAAAGGTTTATGTAAATTCCAAACAATATAATAGATAGGTATTATAGGTACCTTACAATGAGATACCAAAAAAAATGTATTTTTGGGTTCCGTAGGCACCTTAAGAAATTTTCTCTTAAGGTAAAGCCCTTCTGTCTATCGAGTTTTTTTTTTCTCAGGAACGCGTACTCCGGTCTACGGACTTTAGAGACAAAGAATAAATTCAAGATAATATGACAACGCAATTAAAAAAAATACAAAAAATTTAATGGCTGTATTTTTTTTTTAATTAATACATATTTATATTTTTGTATTTTTTCTTCTTGTGCTTTTCTATACTTTGTTTAATATTTACGTGTTTATGGTTCCCAAATACGGCACATACCAATAGAGTTATCGCAATGATACACAAAACATCTGTACCAGTTTTCTCCATATAAGGTACTAGGAAAGACTGGATGCCAAGACGATTTAAATCTACATACATACTGCAACTGCAAATTACTCTCGAAATGGCCAAAATACATTAAGCAATATCTACTAGACTTGTATGTTAGACAAGTCGAGTACGAACCAAATTGAACCTTAACTCTGCGTAATTAAGGTGCTATTTTTGTTGTACAATTTACTGGTTACCCTTACAGGCGCTATCTTGGTAATAACAGATGATATTCAACCTTACAATTAAGACATAAAGTTGTTATTACGTTGTCTGTCCTATTTACCTCGATTATTTAAGGAAATACAAGATCTTCTCTTTTGAATATAGGCATAAAATCTGTAGCCATATTTAGGTAGCTTTGATTAAGACATAGATTTGCTAGTTATTAGAATAATTTCATTAAATATCTTAAATACTATGTATATCTTTATGCATAAGCTGTGGGAAGACTTGTAATAAATAAATCCATACTAATATAAATGCGAAAGTAAGTTTGTCTTTCTTTTACACTTTCACGTATAACAGCTAAACCGATTTTGATGAAACTTGGTATGGACTATGCTTGGATCACAAGAAAGGAGATAAGCTTCCGCCCACGCGGGCGGAACTGCGGGCAACACCTAGTAATATATTATTAAGATTTCTTTTTTTTTTACTTTTTCTAAAACATGTACTTCTTTTTGTTGCAGGTAAGAATCCTACCTTTTGAGATGACCTTTAATACCACATTATTTTTCAAACGGTAAAGTATAATTTCAAAAAGAAAATAAAATAAATCACTTTTAATATTGATCAAAATTATAAATTATTGCGACTTTATTTTGTGGGAGAAAATTTACTAATGTGTCGTGCAAGACACTTCTAAGTTTAATTTAAAACTGTCTGCTTTTTGAATAATAACAAAATGAGAACCACAATTACAGCAGAACTAATTTATTTGCAACAATAATCATTAATACATTAAACATGGCTCGGAAGTATAAAGTTGTAATTATTACAATTTTACCAAGATTAATTAGGTGTTAGATATTTTATACGCCGTATACAGTAATATGAATGTAAACAAGTACTATATTCCATTATTATAATACATTTACGGCAAACAGTTTTACAAGTATGTTAATTCTAGTGTAGTCTATAATAACATAATAATACCTGTTGTATACGGCAGCCATTTTCTTTGTTTATCTATAAAAGGAAAAAATTAATATTAAAATTCAAATGAACTGAATAATTTATTTTTTTATCAAGCGATCAATCTATTTAATACATGAAATAAATTAAGTCTAAAAACATGATTATCGTTGATGTGCGAATAAATCTATTATGTGAATTTAATTTGAATTTAGAACGGTTGTTGGTCGTGTTTTATTTTTATTTAATTGTTTTTTTTTTTCACTTCTAAATGCAATTTGTTTACAAATTCAAAACAAATTCAATTCAATTGTAATTTCTTTCAATGTTATAGGTATCAATTGGATTTATTGTATTCTGCTTCCTTTGTGGCTAGGTCGCAACTCACTGTAGGACTGTAGGACTTCAGTGTAATTTTCTAGTTGGTCAATATTTTATGTACCTACCTATTCGCTATTTTAACCGACTTCAAAATGAGGAGGGAATTTTCAATCAGACATAATTTTTTATGTATGTTTTTTACGTGAGACCTTGTATGCAAATTGTGGTTCGATTTAAAAAAATCTTTTTGTCCGGAACCCGGGTACGTTAGAGGTTACTATATAAATTTCAATGAATTCGGTTCCTTTTTACATTTATGTGTAATCAGTTATAAGTAGTTGGTTTTGGGATTTTATAATAAAAACAAGGCTGATAATCTTTGTCCATTTTTTTTATTTGATGTAGGTATACCTTTATATCTACCATACACACTAAAGCTCATTTCGCATAGTATATTTACTAAAAAGTTTGTCTTTTTAGTTAAGTTTACAAAATAAAGCAACTTAAATACATACTTAGACATTCCTGACTTCAAATAAACAAACAAAAAACATACTGTTCTGTGTTCAGTCAACACCAATTTAATTTACAAATGTCAGTTGCGCCATTGCCTGTTAGTTAAGTTGGTTGTCCGTCCCTTAACTAAGGTCAACTAAGGGAAATGAGCCATCACGCCCATACGCAAATGTAGGATGGACCAACATCCCGGTAAAGCAATTAGGTATGTTCTTTAAATCGGAAGCTTCAAACATTTATGTAAGATTTTGACTAGCCGGTGACTGTTAAAGGAGGTCGGAGGCCGGAGGTCGTGGGTTCGATTCCCACCCAGGACAAATCATAGTGTGATGAGCACGATCATTTGTTCTGTGTCCGGGTGTAATTTATCTATAAATAATATGTATGTATTTAGGAATATTTAAGTATGTTTATCAGTTGTCTGGTTGCCATAATACAGGTTCTGCCTAGTTTGGGATCAGATGACCGTATGTAAGTTGTCCCTAGATTGCAAAATGACTTTCATATTTACATAAGTATTAGGTACTTAGAAAAAGTATAGGTACTTACAAACATGCTAATTTGTGCGATTTGTAGGTCTAAAGACATAGAAATAAACTAGTATGATTCGTTTTTTTTTCTGTCCATTTGGTCATGGTAAGACTGCTGTGGTACCCAGCTGGTGTTTAAATATGTATAAATAAATAAATGTGGACAACATCACATACATTGCTCTGAACCCAAAGTAAATAGTTAAACCACTTGTGTTATGGAACTCAGAGACAACGAAGGTACCACAAATACCCAGACCCGAGACAATGTAGAAAAGTGGTTTTTTACATTGATCCGGCCGGGGATCGAACACGGGACCTCAGAGCTGGCGACACCTTGAAAATCGGTGTGTACGCCACTAGACCACGGAGGTCGGCATTAAAATTTGCGTAGCCTACAAAAAACATTATATTATTGAGAAATAATTTTGATCATATAAATACGTAAACAACATAATTATAAAATAGGTACCTACCTAATTGACGCGGCTCCGCCCGCGCGGATGACGGTTATCGCGGCAAAAAGTAGCCTATGTCCTTTCTTAGGGTCTAGACTATCTTTGTACCAAATTTCATTTAAAACGGTTCAGCAGTTTTGGTTTGAAAGCGCGACAGACAGAGATACTTTCGCACTTATAATATTAGTAAGGACAAAACTGACTATCTCTGCCAATTAAAATTACATAGCAACTGGGAACTATCAGTCGAAATGTTCTTACCTGCCTCTTTAGGGCATAAATATGATTGTCATGATACACCCAAATAATAAGGAAAAAGATCTTCTAAAGCAAAGCCTAAATAAAGTAGAATCAAATTAAAAAAACCCGATAAATCCTAACACGAAATAAAAAATAGTTTTTATATTTTTTATTCCTTCATTACGACAATATAAAATCGGCCATAAATTCGCTGCTATAAGAATTTATACTAATTTATTCACGACATAAGAATAAATGGACAGATGCTTGAATATGATAAACGAGGCCATTGACTTATTATTGTTTCGTCTTAAATTGATCTGATGAAAATACTTTATAGGTATTTTATTTACCTACAAATGTCGGGACAGATCGGTTTTTGTTTTGAATCTGCTCCAAATATTTGGGAATTCAATAAATTGATAGCATGTTACTTAGTATTTCTTAATTATTTGAGTATCAATGATACCGTGGTTTCGCGTGTCATTAACATTATATAAATTAAAAAAAAACTTTACAGACGTTCGCATTTACCTTTCTACTATCTAAGAAACTTCATTTATTTACTCACAACTTTACTAGATACTTAATTCCCAAAAAAAATATTCATCTAAGTACATATATTTATATCTATAATTCTATATATCTTCATTTATTAACAATTTTAAATATTTACAAACTTAACTATATATACACTTAAAACAAAACTAAAGTTTACTTATAAAATCTCTGAAAAATAGCGTAGTCTATAATACATCTACACATAATATCAAATAAAGTCCCCCGCTGCGTCTGTTTTTCTGTCTTAATGCGATAAGCTCAAAAACTACTGAACGGATTTTCAAATAGTTTTAACCAATGGATAGAATGATTCTAGGGCAAGTTTTTTGAGTATAATTCATTAATGGTTTGTCTACGTGCGAGGCCGGGGCGCATTGCTTGTTTTAAATAGAAAAGAGATGTTAATCATTCTCCAATTATAGTCAATATGTGCCTTATTATAGAAATTTTAAAATACAGCGCAATTTTTAAACATGTACTGCCTTTATAAATAAAGAGTCAAGGAAATTTTAGTTGAGGTTATAACTAAGAAAACATTCTTAAGATATTTAAAGATCACTCGTGTGTGCTAACGGTAGTAACTATATTTATTTAAGTTAAATAGCTTAGCAAACTTACTTGCCACTAACTCCTACCATTCACGCTTACATTCGCAAATGAGGTAAGCAGAGAAACGTAATATAAAATCATGAAGATAGATCCATCTTTAGGACAATTTAAATAATGAATACTACGGTATAAAATCGTGGCATGCTTTAAAAAGTTTGTGAAAAAAAGATTTGCAGAGGAAAAAAAAATAGCAATACTGGACTGATACTTACACAATTATAATAAAAAGCACACATTACTTGTGTATAAACAGATTATATAATTATGATACCACAAACATTGACAATTGCTTTGTTCATTAAAATCATAATATATATTTAACTAGACTTCTGCCCCCCTAGACAAGTAGCATTTCGACAAGCGTTAACGATGATAGAAATCGCTTAAATGACATTAAATGTATGGAAATGACATTTCGTTTGATAAGTCTTCGTCGAACTTGGCACTTTCATACATTTGAACGATTCGATTACCGTCATAAATGTCGAAAATTCACTTGTCTAGAGGGGTTGAACCTTGGTTGAACCGAAAGAAAGTCAGTTACATGTCTTGCTTGTTTTTGGTATGATATGACAATATAGAATAGATCAACTTGGTACTTGCAAGTACAGTTACACACAAAGTTTCTATAAAATACATGATACTTGAAAACAATTTTTAATGTTTCTAGAACTGCATATAACGCGTTTAATTGACTTACGAGTAGTTATAATGTTTGCTTAGTCTTGGTGTCATATTGCTTTAAATTGTCGCAGGTTTTATGTCAAGGAGCATTTATAAGATTTATTAGTTGAGTTTATGGTAGTTTGTATTCATTTATTATTGCCAAGGCACTAAAACTTTAATGACAACACTGAATCATATTACACTATGGCTAGCTTTCTTTTCATACAGAAACACAAGAAAGTTCGAGCTTGCTTACTACGTGCCGCCCATTTCTATTTAATATGATTTTATATTGAGTTAGTTACTAACTTTAAATTCGAGGCAAGTTAATGCTGACCTTAGAAAAAAATAATATGAACTGTAGACACTAGTATGACCTAGTTAAATTAGTGTCAAAACCTAATGCTATCCTAATAACATCGGAACAATCTATATTTTCGCATAAACGTCTTTTGTCGCACAGAAAATCACTTAAATCAGTAAACGAGCGTAAAACGTACACCTAAAAATTTTCTTTCGCTCGTCACAACGGGCTACTAGCGATGCGCGCATCTTATGTTTGTCTTTGTCTACTCTAAGGCGTCAGTGCTGACTTAAATATTCCCGATGGAATATTTTGGAGTCAGTCTGTAACCCTGCCACTGACGCTTTTACTAAGTATAAATCAAATAAAAGACCATTTCCCAACATTTTATATTACAGGTATATTTATTAAACCATAAAAAACTGCATTTTCATGGAAGCACATTGCGTTAGTTCATTTATAAAAGGGCAAATTAATTCATATCTGCGCTTATAGCTGCTGTGACGATATTTTCGAACCAGTACATTATTTATGGATCACATAACTTACATACCAAAGATCATATTAATTAAATTTCTCCATCGAACTTTAAATGACATTAGAAAAACATTGAAACATCCATATTAAACAGCAATTTCTCTTAACGATCGTTCTTCTTAGAATTCAATTAAAGGCCAACGTTTTTCTGGCCTAACCAGTACTGACTGAATTATTATTAAGTGCATTTTCCCTTGTGTCTTGTTTCTAACTGACTTTAAAAAGGAGAATATTAAATTTAACTGTTATATTTTGTGTATTATTATGTTTGTATAAAAACTTTCGTGAGGAGTATTCGTAGTTATTTAAAACAAAACGACAACAATAAATCTCAACAAAATCAACTCAAACAAGCAAGTTCGACTCGCGACACCACCGCTGCCGCGTCAGCTCATGTGAATCTGAAACTAGTTGAGCGGTCAAATCTTGCAAGCTAAATTAGAACCACTTCTTGACATCCGATATAAATTATATTTTGCATACTCATAAGAGGTTGATAACAGTACACTTTTATGGTAGTTTCAAGCTGGTGGATAATAGAGCCAGAAGCTGACCATAGGAACTAACAAAATGCTGGAATCCCATGATTTAAAAGTTTGTGTTTATTTCACCTAAAAATAATATATTACACTACTTAAAGTTGGTTCTTCAAAGTCAAGAAATAAACAATTCTTAAGGGTGGAAAAATGGTAGCAGTTTAAAATACTTTTTACTGACGTTTAAGCCAGTTTTTTTATCAATTATAACGGATCTCATCAATCGAATAGATCCCCTAGCTGTCGCCATTACCACGACCTTTCAACTGTTTTATTTATGGCATTAGATTCAATAAAGGGCGCTTTTTATGAGCTTATGTGTTGTCACGTTCCAATAGTATGGCAATTAAAGGAGGGCTCAAACGACGCGGCATTTATCGCGCGACTTTAGTAATGAAAGCATCTGTGTAGTGGACTTCTTTGAATTATTTGGAGTAATCAATTGTTTATTTGTAGTATTTATGTATTGTATAATCATAGGCAAATGTAATTATAGTTTTACTTAAATGTGATGTGCGTTTTTTTTTTTAAACTTTGTTTGTTAAGACAAATTTTCGGAGCAGTAGAAATAAATCTTTGGATTATTTATTGCGTTACTATAAAGTGTCGTTATTATCCTAAATTTTTAGTACACAAGTAACTCATTATACCTACACAGAATTAGGTGTTGGATTGTTTTTCTGTATACCTAAATGGCTTTATAATTTACAACATCTAACAACAAAAGTACAAATATATATATCTCACAAACTTCCAATGTCAATTCTAAACAAAACCGCTTCATCTCGCGCCATCTAAACCCGCGCTTATCCCAGTAGCCACAATAAGGACATTATAAGCATATGCTCTTACACATGTCAACAGATCATGTCAATCACGTATTAAAGGAAGGCGGGCCTCATTATACTTTATTTTCAATTGTATTTATATGCTCTGGAGTTTTGAATGCACTGCCATTAAGGTTATGGACCACACGCAATTGAGGCTACTTATTTTGGTGTCAATTAAGAATTTGTTCATATAAACTCGAATAAGGCCCTGTAGCTCTAGTTTTATATTATTATCTCTTAATATGCAGCGTGAGAAAAGGACGGCAATAGATAACAACTAACTTAGAAATTTCAAACTAGTTTCGCCTTGAACATCACTACGTTTTTAGTGCACACGTTTCTGCGTGTCGGAAAATTTGTATAAGAACTTTAGTCGGAATTAAATTTGACAGTTCTAATTTTGGTCTGTACTTTTCTAATTATGTACAAGTGAAAAAAAACCGATGGTATAAAATAAGATTAGTGCGTGTTTAACTGAATCGGGGCTAATATTCTAAGTAATGTAACGAACCTTCAGAGTATACATAAACAAACATAGAGTGCGCGCATCGCTAGTAGCCCTTTGCCCAAAGCGTCAGCAAATTTAACTGTAAGTGTTACAAATTAAACTCTCGTTTAGTGATTTTCCGCGCGACGACAGACGTTTATGCGAAAATATCGATAGACTCGATGTGATTAGGGAAATATTAGGTTTTGAGAGTTTTAGTAAAAAGGCGCGCTCTGTTTTGACACTAATTTTACGATTTTTATTGTTCAGACTAGTCTACCTAGTATAGTTTACCTTTTTGTACTCTAGAGTGTTCCTATTACAAGTTATTACAATTGTATTTACTTGCCCTTAGCAGCTCTGCTAAAAACTATTTTCTGTTTTACTTAAGGACGTATCACATACAAGTGTAGAAACTATCTAAACATATAATATACTCTGTGGAGTTTTCTTAATTCTCATCCACCATACTCCAATGCCATTCTAAATCAAACTAATTCCCTAATCTTCTTACTATCTAAAACTAATATCTATAATACAAACAAACAAAATGTTGCGCAATAATTAATTACTATAAGCTTATAGTATTAACTCCACCCACGCATACTCGTAGGATCTTATGGGATTATCTCTAGATGTCACTTTACTCTTATGGGAAAACTGGTAATTGAATGGGTAGATTTGTTTTAATTTTTATTGCCATTCACGGTGTTTTGACTATTAAAGTAAATTGTTTTTGTAGGTTTTTTATTATGTACATTTAAATTATTCTAGTATTTAAATTAAAAATCAAATGTTTTTATTTCTTAAATTGGTTTTAACTCCTCCATTGCGTATTTTTTTTTTATTATTTGTTTAAATACAGAAAATATAAAAATAATAAGCATAGACCTTTTAGTATTGAATGCAGTATTAGAAGCAGCATTTTCTTAAGTAGGTACCTACGTAAAATACAATGTTACTAACATTATGCAAAAGTTTGAATGGATGACTGTTTGTTACTCATTTGATTGAAATTTAGTACATAGATAGTTTATTACCTGGAATAGCGTGTAGACTACTTTTAATAATCATCATCATTATCACCCTTTTTCATTAACCGAAACCGCGAAGTGCAACTAGATAGTAAATAAGTAAAACATAACTATCTTTAAAAAATAATATCACAACATGTAAACAATCCACGTCACTCTTAGGAACCAACTAATAAAGTCAACATAAAATCCTTAATTCAAATTATTTGATTTATTAAACAAATTCGCAAAAGTCATAAAACTTAATTTTATTGCGTCATAATTCAGTATTTTCTTAACCCTATAAAAACAGACGTAAAATAATAATGGCAACATTTAACAAGAATAAAACTATAAATTAACACTTTGTCTTCGAGGAAAAAAAATAATAAATTACCATTTTGCTAATTTATTCGCCATATTATAATTAACACTCAAAACGCTTATACATAAATTTTGATGCCTAGAGGCTTGAGAATTTCTTATAGAAATAAATTGCACAACGGTTATTTCATATAAATATATAATTTTTTTACGTTCAATTCGCATAAAAGTATAAAACCTTAGCAACAGTTTTTTTAAACCGCAAATTACCATGGTTTTGTTTTATTATAAAGATGGCTTGTAAATAGATTAATAACTAGCTAATTATATTAACAAAAAAAACTAATTCAGCCTAAGTATAGGCAAAGTACAGAACATACTTGTCCTACATGATTAATTAAATAACAAAACATTATGTATTTCAATTGCAATACGTACTACATTTGACACTTCGTCTTAACCCGCTATCGCCGGCCAAATTAGTATGCGCGTTGAGTGCCACAATAAATGTTGTGTGGACCACAAGCACAGGCCGGTTGTGGGGATAGGTCATACTGATAGCGGATATCGATTTGTGCACATTAATATACAAACTGATTCATTTCGAATGTGAACAATGTTAAAAGGTACTTAAGTAGTTATGTTTCATATTTTTTTTTAAATCTATTTTGTAATAGCTAGTTTTGTTTTACTAAATACATATGTTAGACAATTAATGAAACCATATTGCTTGTGCTTTTAGTATTGTGTAGACATCCCTTTAATTAATTAATAGTTCTACATGAAAAGTTTGGATATAAGATAATTTTATTTGGTCTTCGACAAGTAAACATACAGATTATAATTATTGTTCTTAATTAATTTACGTCATCGCTAATCGCTTACAGTAGTACCTCAAACCCCAATCAAGTATCATATTTCTCCAAAGAATTTTTATTATAGTATCTTATCATTTAGCTCCCGTTTTACATTTAACGACATAACAAATTATTATTGATATTAAAATACTGTATTTATTTGTAAAGATAAAAATATAACAGTTAGTAACGGTGAAAGTATTAATAATAACTTTATTAATAATAAACAATGATACACTTCGCTTTTACGGGTTGAATGAAATGTGGAATATTATTTTACCTTACAGTGTAAGTCATAAAACTATATTTATATTAAATATTATAAAAGAAAACAATTACTGATTTCTGGTGTTTTTAATATAATGTGTGTAATAATATCTCTTGCTAACATGAACACAATAATATAATGAGTTTACGAGTCAATAAAATAAGAAAGAATTTTTTATTTGTAATTTTACTGCTTGTAAATTATTCTCACAGTCATAAAAATATTAATTTAAAATGGCGCTTATTTTTTTCCAACGGGAGGCATTAAATGACACTAATAAAAACAAATGAAAGTGTATCGATGTCTGATCAATAATAAAGTGTCAATACGGACAAATTAAAGGTACAAAAACACACCTACATGTTATCGTTTGGATATTAACATAATGTAAACCTTTAAATAACCAAATCATCAGAAATAGAGAACAAAATAAATACTCGATAAAAACTGGACAGGAAATATTTTTCTTTTTAATTTTGATTGAAATTTAATTAATTTTAAATATGAAAACATGAAAAAGATATTTTTTTGTTTGTGTTGTCATAAAATTAACAACAATTACTGTAAAATTACAGTCAAAAGAGGTTTTCTTCGTCTTTCGAGAGGATGATCGTTTATGGGTAATTCGAGTCTGATAGTTAAAGTTAAACACGTTTACAACTTGTTTAATTTACTGTTGTACGTACAACATTGAATTTTATTTATGTTTTTAACGACAGATGGTGGTGTAATTGATTGATTTCTGGTTAATGGTAGGAATGGATTTTAAGATGACACTCGTGAAGATGAGCATGTACAGTCTATTTAAATTCTTGTGCAAATTTCCACTTAAATGCAAGTGTAAATAAAGTTTATTTTAGACTAACTAGTAGTACTGTTGAAAAAGTGTTAAAAAATATCATGTTGT
This sequence comes from Diachrysia chrysitis, assembly GCA_932294365.1. NCBI lineage: Eukaryota > Metazoa > Arthropoda > Insecta > Lepidoptera > Noctuidae > Diachrysia > Diachrysia chrysitis. Next base: position 2,080,807 of record OW028651.1, on the reverse strand, counting down.
AGCGCAAACTGACCCTTATATGTAAGCATTACAGTTGGTTTTTCCTAAAACTCGTGTTTCTTGACATGTTTGGCACTAAATTGCGAACGCATTTTAAGTGTAGTTTACACGTGTATTTTTGAACAATTTTAGTTATTATCGAATCATTAATATTGGTTAACAGACAAACGGTATACGTAGTTCTCTGATGGTATATCCACATATTCATCACAAGATGATTTGAAGATGCATTTCTGGATTTTAAAATACCTTTCACCCTTAGATATTTTCTAATGTCAGTAAAGTAGGTTTAAGCTTTCCACAATAAATGGTTGACCAAATTATTCTTATGTGTATCTATTAAATATATATCTCATTTGCGATATAAATACGGATCACTTCTAAACGAAAAGGACAAATCAAAATTTACAAAACCAAAGATCTTTACGAGATCACACCGAATGCATTTATACCATACACTGGTCAATCGTGACCGTTAAGTATAGGTACACGGCCAGTCCCATCGCCTACAATCCCACAACCATACATTAACCCACATCTCACATTGACAGCCCACAAATGACAAGCTCTTAAATTAAAATCGCCATTACTGCAACCATAATTGGTGGTGCTTATCTTCCAAAAGTCCTGGTTCACGAAGCAACCTTAATTCAATAATACCTTGATCATGAGTTAAATTTGTGAAGCTTCGAAATTTGTGTATCGAAGTTTTGTAATTCAATTGTTTTTTGTAATTGTTTTTTTTTTTTGTTAGTAAGTAATTGTGAGTAAATGACCCTCAATTTCAATTAATCCATATGCGATATAATCTCACCAGTTCTTTGTCATCCTTAGATATTCTTTTGTTTAATTGGTAGGCATGTAAAAATTGAGAGTTGCCTTAAAACTCACCTAGTAGTTTTAGAAAAATAATTCAGGTCAAAATTAAGTACTGTACTCGCAATAAAAACCTTAATCTTTAAATTAAAGGCACGGCGATAATAATTTAGATTACTCCCACATTTAACCCACATAACTTGAGAAATCAGAGACTACTAAACTTATTGTATTTCCATTTTCCTTGACTGAACTATAATGCTATATATATTATATCCTGTTTATTTTATATTCATAATTATAGTAACTAAGTTCACATTATTTTATACAAGGCCTACTTAAACTTGTCAAAAAAATACAAAAACAATAATAATATCAAAAGTACATATTTTAGTTCACAAATCATGACAGCAACATCGTATAACTTATTTAAATTTAGTCTGCAATTTAGTTATTCACAACTCTTCCTTTCTTTTTTTTACTAAATAAGTCCTCGATAAATCTGATATAATCAGACGAAGTATGGTCAAACTGGTTGTTTATCAAACATGGAGGTTGAGGGCCGAAGCCAAAAAGAATAAAAAAGTATAAAGCTAACAACGTAAGCCGAGCAAGCGACGCAGCAGATAATAACAATAATTGGCGAAATATATTACGTTAAGGTCAGCCAACATGCTGGCTGATTTGCTGAAAACTCTCGCAACAGTATTTAAAAGTCCGTGTTACATCGTACAATGTTCAACAAGCCACTGCTGAGATCTCTACTAACCTCTTCTTGGAATAAGGGGCAATGACGATTTTAATACCTCATACATTGTGGATGATATAAAGTGAATTTGTTTTCCTTTGTTCAATTCAGGCTTTAACGATTCACTGGAAATGAGCTCTCCAAAGTTGTAACAAAAGTCTATTCTCAAAAAGTATGCTAAGCTAGTATTGAGTACAACCTGACGATACGAGGTCTTCTTGACGTCCCATTATTATATTGTAGTTAACATTTATTTAAAAAAAAACTTAACTATATATTCATACATAAAAGAAATAATAAAAATATGGCATAAACCTAAAATATTGCATCAAAAAATTCGTCCACGTCGCTGTCCACTGGGAGTGTTCCCAAAAGGCTGGCGGAATTGCCACGTTGTATGGCAATGCTTATCCTCTGTCCAAGGTAAAAGCCAGCCCTTGGGTCGCGAAGTGTCAACGAGGCGTTTGGCTAGATCTTTATAAAGCATTTTTAGTAAAGTGTAGTTTGTAATAACAACATTATAATATTAATCCAGCTTTATACACAAACCGTCCGTATGTCTCAACGAGATACTTAACATAAACTTTTATTGGGTGAAACTTAACTTTTCCCTTAAGCGGCGGTTATCACGAGAATAACTTACGTTAACAGCTTAACCGCACTTAATTGTGTAGTTAATTTTAACCAAATAAAAGCTGTACATTGTCTCTCGTTGTCCTTAAGACCTGATTGATCGGTGACGGATTACTAATTATACATTGTGGTTGCATTACAAAATGTCATGGGGGAATCACAATTTTGTAAGTAATCATTTTGGGATGCTGCAGTAGTTAAAGTTGTTTATACACCTGTATATCTTAACAGAGATGTCGACAGGGTATGACAAGTAAAAATATATTTAGTCCGTAAATTAGATAATGAAAAAATATTAGACACTTATTTTTTACTTTTCAAAATAATTTAAAAACTAAGTAGATAAAGCGGTTCAAAGTACCGGAGTGGCGTATTACGTCAAAATGTTACACAAAATGTACGACATCGTGATATCATACGACATTCCAAATCAATGTATCATCGTTAGATTTTAGATTACGTAAAAAAAGAAAAAATGCGTGTCTAATATTGTTTACTAATTTACCAAACGCACGTTAAAAATACATCCCTATTATAGGATAAGAAGTGATTGCAAGTGGAGCTAAAAATGGAAAAGTGGTCTAACGGATTATTAGATCTTGTAATAATTAAGAGAGGCTTATAAAAAAAAAACGAACAATAATATAGATATAAGTACAATAATATAAGTCTGCAGATATAGACGTGACGAGTCTATTAAGTACCAAATATCTTTGAGTAGTCTATAATATCCATTCCAATCCAAAGAACACGCTTTGCGAAGGCATTCCTAAGATGACATTTTGGATTTTAATGAAGTAAATATTAACAATTATGGCCAATATAACCAGCTAATTCACAAATTACCCAACATCTTTATTACAGTAATTTTCTTTAATAATATGTGGGCGTCATATTAAAATACAGTTGTTATACAACTTGTAAATGGTCTTTAGAACCTAATTGTAAACATTATACATAAATTGATGTAACATCATATTAACTGAGTTCAAAGTGACTAAATGGTCGTAATGACTGTTAAGTTATATTTCAATATATTAATTAACTAGCTGTCCCCCGCGACTTTGTTCGCGTGTTTTAGTTTCAACGGTTTTTCATTTTTGCAATATTTTCCATTTATGCTCCGCTCCTATTGGTCGTAGCGTGATGTTATATAGCCTATAGCCTTCCTCAATAGACGGACTATCCAATACAAAAAGAACTTTTCAATTCGAACCAGTAGTTCCTGAGATTAGCGCGTTCAAACAAACAAACAAACGAACAAACAAACAAACTCTCCAGCTTTATAATATTAGTATAGATATAAGGTTAGGTCGTTTCGCAGAATCGTCTTTATATTATGTGAAAACTAGTGACCCGCCCCGGCTTTACACAGATGTCAAAACATTAATGAATTACACACACAAACCTTCATCTTCAATCACTCTATTCATTGATGAAAACCTTATGAAAATCCGTTCGGAATTTTTGTGTTTATTGCCTTCAGACAGAGAGACGTGGCGCGGGGCTTGTATAGATATTATTTGATTGTCATTTATTTTGTCAATTTATAATCACAATTGACAAAGAAAACAAAAGAAAATTGTAATTGTTTACTTAATTAAAATCCAAAATGTCATCATACTTAGAATTAATTTCTTGTTCTGTTTTCTATAGATTATAAAGAAAAATATTACTTTTAAATAAATTTTAGCTAGATCTGCAGCACAAGAGGTGAAATTGGAACAACTTTAGCCTCTGATCTTTGGTACTTATTAGTATAAATCACATATCAATTTATGTAACACCGTATAAACTAGGTTCAGGTCATAAATAAATAGATCGTATTGCGAAAAGTTGTATTTTACTCGTAGCTATTACGTGGTCGGGATCGAACTGGGAGCGTTGCGTAAGCCACTCCATAAACAGACTTTAACATGGTCCCTAATTTACTTTATATACCGTACTCTAAAACTATTCACATGTTCTAAAGACACGTCTATAAAAAGACAAAGAAAAGTGTAACAAACAAATGAAGATCTAATTTAAGTTATCCGCAGAAGATAGCGATGTTTATTTACCTCAATCATTACTAGGTAACCAGATAGAGAGGTCAATTCTGTCTATATGATTACATTTTTTTGCTATTTTTCTTCTCGCACACATAAAATATTTATGATCTTAATGTCTACTTAAAATCCCCTTAACATTATTTCTACCAACCCTACTTGTCGCTACATATGGTCTTCGACGTTTTAATTCTAAACCTTCCTGTATTATGTCTACATAAAATATTTAAATGGAATAACATGACTTCTAGTAGACACCTATTTGACTTTGTAAAAACAATCTAGAGTGTAAGCCTAACATTTTTAGAGCCAAAAACTTGGTTCAAAATGCAAAGATTGCGAAACTTCTAGAAGGAAATCAAATTAGGTTCCTTCACCTACGGCTTCATGAATTCACACACGACCAGAAGTAAAGCATCCTGATAAACATCGTACTGTATGAATGTACCTTATATAAGAGAAACTACGATTTATTTCCTACCTGCATTAAACGATGTTTGAAAGTGACATCTGTCGGTGGTTAACGTGCAACTTTCTATTTTAGTTTTTATTGCCTAGCGCCGGTTAGAGATTTATATTACTATAATGTGTCTCCGCTTCGCCTAGCCTGATCTAAGTTGGCTGCGAGCTATTTATTAGTTGATGATTATAGTATTACATGCGTCTCGGATTAGAAGACATTTCAAGCGAAAGATTTTGCTTAAACAGTGGTAATGATAATTTATTGAGGCAATTGGGTATATATACAACATTTATTTTTAATTCAAATTTAAAAATTATATTAAAAATTAAAACACCCTTTATATTTACTTTCATATTGAGCTAGTTACAAGCATTTCAATATTGCTATAACCTTATATGACGTCTCTATTGTTTTCTCCATTCCTAATCTGGGGCTGCCCCGTACAAGTCGTCGTTTAGCGAAAAAGAGATAGAACCTAATTCTAATGACTTTAAAAGATTATAAGTTTTTTAATCAAGTATACCTATTGAACTTTATTATTTAACGACTTTTGTGAAAAAAAATATTATGATTAAATAAATGTTTCGACAGTAGTCAAATATCTAACTGATATCTTACTAAGTTTTCTTTTTATTGGGTTTTTATGTATTTTTGCATTAATATAAGATTTTAAGATCAATATCTCCAAATGAACAAATTTTCTAACAATATTGCCAGAATCATGACTATTCAGGAGTAAATGCTAAACATAAACGTACAATTCCAAAGCTCAGTAATTCCTTGGCTTATCGTAAACTAGGTTATCAGAGAAAACACCCCAAATACTGAGCATACTAACTCAACGAATAATCCCAATAACAGAAGCTAATGCGCAGAGCTATTACCATTGATTATGCGCAATTGTATTCACAATGTACTTAATACATCACCCTGGTCTGTCTGTCTGTCCGCAATGAGAAAGCGAATGATTTATTACGAACTACGTTTGAATCATAACGCGTTGATTTTCTATAGAAAACATTGCTTAATGATGTTTGGATGTCGAATTTAGGGCTGGTTTGTAAGTGTTACAATTTAAAGCTAACAAGGACCGTCCTTTCACTCCTGTTATATTGACGTGTTTGATTGACACTTTGAATTAGGCTTAACGCTGAAAATAAGGACGGATATAAAAATATTTTTTTTAGAAAAGCGCTGTTCAATTTTCCATTTTCGGTAGGGAAAAACGCTCCGACTAGTATTATAAATTGTAGTATCGTAAATGTTACCCCGCCTGTCTCTAGATCAAGCTGACCGGAGTCGGCCAAACCAGCGATAAAAATATGTCCCTAATAATAAAAACTTAGATCCAGCCCTCCCTTGCTATTTTGCCTTGGTAAGATTTTAAAATTGCGTACTCTTTGGCCAGGTGACAAAAATGTTCTAACCTTAAAGTAAACATAGACAACCATAGAGCGTGCGCAACGCTAGTAGCCCCATGCGAATCTAGATTTTAAGATAAATGTACTAGGCTCCTTTACTGATTTAAGTGATTTTTCTTGCGACGACAGACGTTAATGCGAAAATATCGACAGGTCCGATATTTAATAGGGTATTATTAGGTTGTAAAATAATTTAAAGAAAACTGTGCGCTCTGTTTTGACCCTAATTTTACGATTTTACTTGTTCATACTAGTGCTTACAGTTTATACTCGATATGCGCGCTCTATAGTTTACTTATTTAACCCTCTAAGGTTCTAAGGCATCGTTTATCGGGAAAGCTAATAATTAGATAAAATACGTTTAAACCTTCTTTCTTTCTGATTCAGAAACAATAGAGTGTCAACCCTTAAGTTAAATCTGAATATCGTCAATCTCCTTACTCACGCCTAGCGCCATCTGTTAACAGTCACTATTACACACACGTATAATTTATTATCATAGTGTGTAAATATTAAAACAAGCTTAATCAAACCTACATTCCAAGTGACAGTGACATTTGGTTCGTTAGGCGGAATCATAGAAATATGGTAACTTGTTGTGATTATAATTTATTACTAATACTACATATTCAAGACAAGTAGGCTTGAACTGAATAATTAAAATGCCTTCGTTAATTATGATGTCAGAACTCAAAGCAACTTTACTTGACATTCTCAAGCTTCCATACGTTTTTTTAGACAAAGCTCCTTCTATTTTTTGTTTTCTAAAGCTCTGGTTTCCCCTGCGTAACTCCTGTTCCCGTAGACTTATTCAGACAAAAAGTATTTTACAATATTTATGTAACTATCAATGTTAAAAACTATCCGTGTGCTAAATTTTGGCTAAATCCGTTGAGCAGTTTTTGAGTAAAAGAGTAAAATCCATCCATCCTCACAATGTTTCACATATCCAGGGTGTTACAGAAATACGTGGTCGTCGTGAAATACTGTTCCTGGTCAAAAATTAACAACTTTTTTTAACAAATATGAACACGGATTTTCCTTACATCCTGTATACAAAATATTAGATATATATTATGTGACATTATTCTAATATTGTGATATATTACCCTAACATAGTATTGTTATTTTGTTCACAGGTAAATATTCCAACACGAAACCAGTTCTCCATTAAGGTAGTATTAGTTATACAGAGGCAAGGTGAAAGGAGAGTGCATCCTATATTAAGACGAACTAAACTAAAGGTAGTAAACGATATTGAGTTACAGGAAATTCAAGAAAACCAACGAGGATCTTTCCATGTTTTTTTTTTAAACAAATATACTTTCCAGTGATCTAGTATGTTCTGTGATAATTATCAAGCTAATAAAAACATTTTTTTTTTTGTTTAAGACGGAAATTGCCGCGTCTTTTTAACATTTTGATGTTTGACGTTTCAGCCTGTTTGCATTTTTCGTTGTCAGATAGTCGTTTTGGTTCTCACATATAGAACGTGAAAGTCTCCAAATTATACAAGTAACAATAATAGGGATGTTGACATTTTTTTTTATGTCAGGTAGATTAATAATTATAGATAAATATTGGGCACGTATTTTTTTCTTTTTTACGTAATCAAAAACTTACGACTATATAAAATTTAAAATGTAACGCATGACGTCACAAACCGCTACAAAATTTACCGGTAGAGAGCACTCACTCCATAACTTTAATTCGCTTTATTTAAAATGTTTTCCGTTATTTCGACAAAGCAAAAAAAACGTGTCTAATATTTTTTTATTATCTAAATTACGAACTTAATAGATTTTTAATTTTCATAGCCAGTCAACATTACATACAATACGTACGTTATAATAGACAGCTACACATGAGAACTGAACAAATAGATCGTTCTCAAAATACCAATCTATGTCCTATATAAGCCGAGCCCTTAAAAATCAAAAGGGCAGACTTGTACCTTACAGACTATAAATTTTATTACATGCATCGGCTGACAGATGTCTGTAAGGCAAAGGTTCCGGCATTAACACCGCGCCTTGTAAACCGTCAAGACTTGGACGCATAAATAAATTAATTGAAACATTGTAATAAATAGATTTTTTGCATAGCGTTAATGTTAGAACTAAATGGGTACTGAATGCTATGACTTACGCAAATTTTAAACATGGAAATTAAACTACTTTTTAACGGATTCCATCCCGGTTTATTTAAGTTTAAATTCCTGACGTTTCAACGCCTTTTCGTATTCGTCTTGACAGTAGATGTTGCCTGTTCTACCTTCATATGTTATTTATATCAGAACTAAATGGGTGTTAAAACCGGCCTGCGTTCTGTTATATGATAATAGGAATAAAAATTATCGATTTTCATGGAACTGTCTTTTGAGTATTTACTTTGGTATATAACACAAATTTAATCAATCAAAAAAATGTCACACAAACTTGCTAGCTGTGCAATATGTTAAAATATCGAAGTAAAAAAAGAATCGTTTCTCTTGGACCCTGAAACGATTGCATAGGTATGTCTATGTATATCAGACTTTCAACATCTCTATGCCATGAAAGGGAATATATCTAGTGCACACTACAATACCCTCTGCCCTTTAAAAGTGCAAGTGCACCAGAGGTGTTGGAATAAATAAATCTAGGTTTCATCATCACTGATTGCATTGTCGCGCGAACTGCAGTGAGAATGTGACATTTGAGGAGCGCTCAGTTTTCTTAGGCGATAAGCGTGTGAATTCACTTCAGGGGTACTATTAGCTCTCGATTTAACTTTAATCATAAATTAGTATCGTAACTGATAATTTTGAATCTAAATATAGACTTCATAATTTCGGCATTTAGTTCTCCGTAATTATTCTACTTACTATTCAGTACTGAAATCAGTTTCAATCAATTTTTACTGTTCGCTACAGCCTGACCTAATTTGATAAAAAAAGGGATACCATGTATTTATTTATGTCATACATACCGCACATCCCTGTTGGGGTGTTTCCCAAGTAAATCTAGACTTGTATGTAAGTAATCTTAAATAGACTTAATCAGAAGGCTTAAAAACAAATTCCAAAAATAAAACACGGCTCGTATTTTTATGGATAAAAAAGCTCCACCCTCACCTAAATAAATCAGTAACAGAGTTTTGTGATCTGCTTTTAATAATCGAGTTAACTTCGAGTTACAATAGTCACCTAAGTCGTGCCTGCTTAATAGCATCCTAACTCAGACAGACTCAGTGCATCTAATTGGTTCGCCTCCAGACGATTTCTCTCACCCCGTCCCAATTACGTATACGAATCGCCTTTAACAAGAACTGACATAATTGTTGCGAAACATTTATGTAATAAATATAATTATTATTGTTGGTTACTGCGTTGTTTACGTAATAAGGATAATGATACGTACGCATAAGTATTAACACGATTTCATTGATGGTAATCAGAGGTGGACATGTTTCTTGTTTACAGGTAATAGGTTATCATAGACATACATACATAATGAACATAAAAACAAAAGAGGTATGATTTTTCTTTACAAAGTATGACATAACTACGCTCATGTAATATGCACCCATATTGAATCTAGTGCGTAGGGATATTTGGGAAAAAACAAGTCTTTGTTTTACCTTAATCACTCAGCTTACTGCCTAGTAAGTATAATTAAAAAAACCTACCAAAACATTATAAAACAAATAAAATTGAACAAGCCTTTTTTCCACTGACCAGTCAACAGCTTTAATTGCATCAAATAACAAAAATCTTCAAATGCCAAACCAATCAATCGTCGTCAATCATAGTATCAAACCATAGCCATATAATGTGGGAAACCATCAACAAATGTCTCTTTCAAATAATTATCTTTGTAACATCATTTTTCGCCGCCAATTCGTTTGCAGTCGAATTAAAATACGATAGCAATCAAATTGTTATTCGCTATAATACGTAATATGACAATTGCTATTAAGTTTAAAGGTCGTTATGTTTATAGATGTTTCGCAACTTGAAAGTGGTTTTCATAATGTTTACAAACTATAATTTTAATCGTAAAATCATATTTTAATCCTCAGAAATAACAATGTTATTAATAATCCACTTACATTTAAAATAAAAAAGGGTTTCAGTCCTATTTAAAATCACTCTCATCAGAAAAAATGTTAATAAAAATTACTTTATTATTTTTTTAATATTGAATTAATTTAATGAGTCCATTAAATTACTTTTATCGTCGCTACTCGACCCACACGCACACATTAAATACTTTTGTTCAATATTATGCTTATAATAAAACTTTAAATTAATATCGGCATCGTTTCGCGATAACCCTGTCAGGCCGCAGACGCCAGATTCATATCGACACTATCTCTCGATCACTGACACAATGGTAGCGTAAGGAAACAGGGTTGTCAAAAATAGTTTGACATAAAAGTTGCTCATGAATTTGAGATTTCCTGTAGCCCAATTTTTTTGGAAATACGTGTTACTTATACATGTAAATTTAGCTATCCGTTTTATATTATGTGATTTCCATTACACTCTCTATTCGACAGAATATCGAAACGTGCGAAAACACTTGCATAATCACCCTTTAGCGACACCTAATTTTATTTTAAAACTTTGTGAGGAATTTTAAATAGTGTCAACGTAAATAAGATTATAGTTTTGCACAATAGCAACATATAAGACGATAGATGAGATGTCCACCACACCTCAGGTAGCGTATAACAATATTAGTATTTAATGCTATTGTAAAAACTATAACCTAACTCAAAATTATTTAAATTACATCATAATTTAGTAGTAGTTACTAAGTCCTTTCACTTTCCAAGCTCTGGTTTACGGGTTAATTTTACTATTGATAACCCTACCGTCCGATCAGTATCGCTATCTACAGATCACTGACACCGCACTGATACTATCGCGGATTAGGGTTGAATAAGACGAGAAAACAATTAGTGTGACGTGTGACCTATTAGATGGTTTGTTATATCTGTCAAATGAAACAGTTGTATGAGGAAGATCGAGTGGGTTGAAAGTAGCAGTTATCAGCCATTAGGTTACAATTCAGAATGGTTGTTATGTAAGAGCTTATTCATAATCTCTTCCCGTATTAACTCCATGTTAATATAAAACAACTCCGAAACATAAAATTAATAGAACAAGCAAAATTTATTACAAATAGTAGAAAGAAAATCTTAAACCTCAGGCAGGACTCGAACCTGCAGCTACTGGCTCAACACGCCAGTAGCTGCAAACACAAATATTCTAAATTTAGTTTAGAAAAAATATTTAGTTCATGAATTGGACTACCGGCGATTTCCAACTACTTCCAAACGCGACTGAGGTCTCTAATTATGAGCGCATGACGCTGTTCTGTCGCATGAGAAGCATTATATCCGTTTTAATAAAAACCTCTTCATTGCCTTTTGTTTCAATTGTACAAATGTTTGCCCTCAACTGCAAGCAAATCATCGCAATCACGCTCAATATTGTCAAACATAAAATCCTCGGTACCACGACAGGGCGCCACATGACAGTCGATATTATCTCTCGTTAGCTCTTGATCATTGACATAAACGCTGTAGGGTTGACAAGTCGACTTACAACTTTCGATTCAACTTTTTATGATAGGTACTGTTTCCTGGATTTCATTAGCAGTTTTAATGATTTATTGTTATCATGTTCCGCATTTTTTTATAATCTTTTAAAAGCATCCTCTCATAGATACAACAATCCCGCAATTGGCATCTTACAGCATTTAATTGCTTGCTTGCACACATACTCGATTTATTTACTATTAAAATTTACTGTTACTCTGCCTGTTAAACTGAATTTTTTATTGCTTTACTACCATTCTACCCCAAAAAAAAGACCCTAAAAAAATGCTTATTTAATAATTCAACTCATTAACTTCACTAAAAAAACAGTTACACGTCCAATTTATTTATATAACTATTTCGTGTCAACCCTAAACTGCAGTATTGCAACAACCACGGATCGTGCGAATCGTACGAATTTGTCGTCACGATCATCCGTTAGATTCGAATCTTCTGAGAACTGTTCTAGTCAGATGTAGGTTTCTAAAAGTCTAGCTTGATAGCTTTATAGTGCGGACAAAACATTTTGTATGTTCGTGAATTAAATGTCCGTGAGAAGTTAGTTTCGTGATTTTATAGCTGTATCGCTTTCTTTGGGTTTTCTTATGTAATTTATATTAATGGAGCCTTTCTCTCCATGGTTGTTTAAAACCATTCAACAATATTGTCCGTGACCAACTGGCTACCAGGAAGAAGTTACATGTAGAGGAATTTTACATACTAAAAAATAATGTTCACATATTTTATTTCGTTTAGAAACTATGGTCACGAAAATTATAAACACACAAACTCCTTACAAGTTTGTAGGTATCAGTAAACTTCGGACAATACAAATATCGAGTTCGAATCTTCAACATCATAAAATCACAGATTAAAGACAGCAAAAAAGAAAAGATCGTGGCCCTGAAAATTCAAATTCAAAACTCATTTATTCAAATCAGACTACAAAGTAGCACTTTTCTAACGTCAATAATACAATAGACAGCACCTTCATTCGCCCTTAACTGCTTCGTAAGTGCTCTGACTGTAGAGAAAAAACGGCAACAAACTCGACAGTAACACGCTGTCTTTCCGTTAACAACAATCTATATACTTAATATATAAAGCTGAACAGTTTGTTTGTTTGTTTAAACGCGCTAATCTTAGGAACTACTGGACTTATTTGAAAAATTATTTTAATGTTGGATAGCCCATTTATTGAGGAAGACTATAAGCTATATTATATTACATTACGCTGCAACCAAAAGGAGCGGAGCATAAATGAAAAATGTTGCAAAAATGAAAAACCGTTTAAACTAATATACGCGGACAACAGGTCGCGGGGGACAGCTAGTAATTAATAAAGATCATTTGGGGATCTCGTCAAACACAATATACAATAACAATTTTTTGAGGTCGATAGTTACATCTATGAAAATTATTCTAGGTTACGTTTTATCAGTAATCGTCACGGAAAAAGGTACTCTAAAAAGCTATTTTAATTCCCATGCATTTCAAATTCTATCAAATCTTTACTAACTGCCCACTTTCAAAAAGACGCAATACAATATCAGTTACGTAGAGTCACGATCGGGAACCATTCAGTCGAATTACGTTTATAGTTTTAGTATCGAGTTATTATTACTAGCAGCCAGTACAACGGACAAGTATCGACAGTACTTTCACCGGATTTGCTCGAAACTCTAGGTTGCTGGGATCTCTGTCCTTTGATTACGTTATAACAAACTCCCTTATATTCAATGTATGTATATATACTTTGTTTGCATGCCAGCCCATATGTTTCCTTCATACTGGGTTCTTCAAAAGAAGCGTGAAGAAGCTCTTCATGAATAAAAGCGAGGCTGATCGGTGACGGCGTTGGACTCTCGCGGTACCGATAGGTCTAATTTCTGGACTTCATTGCTGCTTAAGATCAGACGGGGTTAAGTTGCCTTGTTAAAACAATATAAAAAATAGACAACTGGCCGTACCTGTTAGTTCTAATCGACTTCCAAAAAGGAGGAAGTTTTATGTTCCAATGTAGGTATGTAATTTTTTTTATGTTTCTTCGATGATTTCTCCGTCATCTATGGACCGATTTTCAATATTCTTTTCTTACATAAAACTTACTGAACTCAAGTTTGTTTTGAGATGTTTGATAGTGACTCAATATTTTTTTGTAAAAGACACTTAAATAATTTAGAATTTAAAGATTTGAGTTAGTTGAGATTAGAATATAAAGAACTTGTCTTGGGATGTCCTTTTTTTTCTTCGCTTAAAAATAAAGTACATCGTGATCATACATACAAATTACACATTAATAAAATAAACACAAGATACTTACGACCACTTTACTTTGAATTTAAGTAGATATACCATAACATCAAACATACTTGTTAGAACATTTATATCCTAATAGAGGACTTTCCAAAAGTATTCCAAGATTTTAGGAGCTAGTCACTACACCAATATTATTTTAACACGCGTCATCAAGTTAACTTACACACCGGAAACCAAACCTTAACCATACCTTTACACTTTCTAATACGTATACCAATATTTGACTATTTTTCCTTGATTGAAACAAAAGAACTGAAATACCGCTTTGAAATTAGAACACTGTATATGGTCAACTGTTTCTTACATAATTTATGTAACATCTTCAAACTCCATTTTGGTTAGGCAAAGGAAATAGTTAGAATACTGTTAATTTAATAAAAAAAGATGCACTTCAATTAAACTTCGTTTCCCACGTTTTGAGTTAGGTTTGATTTGGTGCTGTGTTCAAACGGGTTAGTAACTGGAACGAGTGAATAGGCTAGTGGAAAGTAAAACTAAACAAGTGCTTATACCAGGTATTTTATTATAATTATTTATTTATTTGATAAATACATTATTAATAAAATATTATGCAATTTAGTTCAATATGTTTCTGTATAAACCTTTAATACTTAAGCATTTGGACGGCTAATAATATTAACTGTAAAATTATGTCCCTACATTGCTTTTATTCGGTTTTATGATCATTTACTAGCATGTGCTAGTAAATGATGACATTCTAGAATATAACACAATTAAGATTATATCTTACAGGCTTGGTGCTTGTGTAAATTAATTTATCGAGCCTTTACTGCATAATGTCTTTGCGTGTTTACTTAATGTTTTCCCATATTATTAGCAGATGTATAATATACCTATATATAGAAAATATTTAGCAAATTGTCTATTTATTTGTTGACAAATTAATGATAATTTTTATTCTAAAGTTTAGTATAATAAATAGTATTGATGACTTATGTAGTTAGGTAATAACACTGTTAAACCTATAACCGAATCTTCATAATATAGAGCAAATTTAAGTTCTACTTAAAAATACATTTGAAACACTAAAAAACTAGATACTAACTAAATTTAATTACTATTGCATAGAAGCGTTAACTAAATAACAATAAGATTATAAAAAATATCATTTTTAATGGTTTTACTTTTAGTCGACCGTAATAATTATGATAAAACAGCTAAAACAAGCATTAAGAGTAGAGCCGTTTAAGCGAGGCATCAAAATAATCAACATGGTACAGTCGCATCACGCGTTCTCAACTTTTTGTATTTTGACAGCGAAGGTACCTCGCACTTTAGTAAATAAATACCTTTTGTACTGCATTATACTTTGACGATTGAATAAGATTTTAGACCTCGAGTTTTTTATATAATTATCATGTTTGTACAGAGATGCATTTAAATAAATCCGCACTTGCACAGGCCCAAAATATTTCCAAATTAAATTACATCTTTTTTAGTTGACAAATTGTCATTTCTTTATCAATATGTTGCATGCTAAAGTTTTTATTAAATAAAAAAATATAATTTCTATATTATATATTGTATTAAAATTATAATTTCTAAAATCCAGCTAAGCGGAGCAGTTATAGCAAGCTTGTATAGAAACCGTTCAGTAATTCCTGATAAGGTCTTGTTTAACTGATGTTATAAACCGTCACTTACAGTTATCACAGCATCTAGCAGTTAAACGTAAATGTGGACGTTATGACATTTACGATTTTAGTGTTTACTGGGTTACGTCATAGCATAATTTTAAATGACACTTACTTTTCCCGCTATGCGCTCCTTGACTATAATACTCCCACGTTAAAAACCCATCTGTATAAAAGTATGTATTAACTCCTACATTAAATTTAATAAAATGGGAAATGGTAAATTGTCATTTACATTTTAATAAATTCTAATAGAATGCCTCTTGAGTATTTGTCGTAAAATTTTTAATATTAATTAATTTATAAAACCGAGTGTTTGATTAAAATGCAAACCCGAATTCCCTTTAAAATAAACAATATTCTTAAACAAACAGTTTAATATTTTATTTAAAAATTAAATAGTTTTGTACACTGGTTGACATTGCACAGACATTGCACATATAATATAAAGTAAATAGGTACAATTTGCATATAAACTTACATAAATACAGTAGTAAGTGTTAGCAGGTTAAATGAATATGACGCATAGTAAGTTGATGTCGGATTATGCCTAGCAATTAGTCAATCACAGACCTTATAGAATTCAAAACAGATTATAAACGGGAATAAGATCAGCGACTATTGACATAATTATTATTTATTACTTAATGACGACCTTTGTGGTCGAGTGGCGTACACACCGGTTTTTAAGGTGTCACCAACTCTGAGGTCGCGGCTTCGATCCCCGGCCAGATCAATGTAATAAAAAACACATTTCTACACTGGCTCCGGTCTAGGTGTTTATGGTACCTTCATTGTCTCTGATTCCATAACACAAGTGCGTTAGCTACTTACTTTGGGGTTAGTTCATGTATGTAATGTTGTCCACATTTATTTATTTCATAAATGGTCCGTGCCCTGGTCCGTGTCAGTCTTGAAAATGAAACCTATTTTAAGCGATATGGCATAGCACTCTTGATTCAGACTAGCAATAGATTGCGACGGGCGGACGCAGATGCGACTGCACTATCGCGGACGAACGCCTTCATGGTGCGGTATGATCTGCTATATCGCGGACCGTGGGAAGCAGACTTTAGATTAAAGGAAAAAACGTGTTTTTTTTTGTATTTCGCATTGCACTGTCATATAAAAGCTGATAATTATAAAACTATACATTCACCTTTGCATTTTCAAACCATAATCATTCTTAAGAAATATACTAATTAAAATAAACTTAATGTTCACTTTTGTCCACCGCAGGATTCTCAGTTCCTAAACTTAATTCATGTGTCGTTTCATATCTTAGGGCGCATTTCACGGGTGCGTATGAACTTGATCAGTTTAAGTTAATCTCGGTTTTCTCGTTGAGTTGAGTTCAATACTTCTATTATCATTTCACTTTAATGAAATAAACGCATTTTAAGAAAAAACCACAGAACGTAATATGAATAAGGTAGAATTCCCTTCTAACCTTAAATAATATATCGTCTGTAGAAAAAGCTCACTTATTTTTTCTTTTTATACCTAAATAAATAATAAGGAAGATACAGTGAATGACGTCACTTGTAGCTACAATTTGTAGCAAAACATGACGTCACAAGTGACACACTTGTGAACTTTAAAGCGCTTTAGCAAAGACATTTTTCATTGATTTCATAAAATAAAAAACGGGTTATTTATTTTTATTTTTCTGGTGGACTATATAGATAATACATTTCCTTTTCATACCCAGTCCGCACCCCTATGGTTAAACTAGATCCTGTTTAACTTAGTTCCTAGGAACGTGTTCTACAAGTAACTTGAAATCAGCCCTTAACAGTTTAACCGTCGCCGGCGTAGACATCGTAAAATTAATAAACTGCAGGCATAAACCGTATTAAACTCGAATGCAGTTTCTTTCATCGATAAGAGAATTAACTGTATCTTGAATTGAAAACGTCAAGCTTTATGGTCAAGGATTTCAATAATAATTGTGATATGGACCGACTTTAAAAGGCGGAGATTTTCAATTCGATGGCTTTTATGTTTGTTACGTGATATTCCGGAAAATTATGGATCGATTTCAAAATTTATGTTTTGATCAGAATTGGTCGTGTATAAATTTCATTGAAGTCAATTTAGAAGTCATTTATGAGTAACTGATTATCATATAATGTTTCAATAGATTAGGTCTACATCACTTAATCATTAACATATTTAAAGACACTAAAATCCCATTTACTAAGTTTAGAAAACTTTATGTAAAGAGCTCACAGCCTCTCCCAATATCATATGATTTTGATTCACATAATTGATCGTTATTTACCTAAGGCCCGCACGAGCCCGGGTTATCTTTTTATCACAGAGTTAAATACTACCACGAGGTTCAATTGACAGTTCGTCATACAATATTGTCAATTTAACCTCGTGTTAGCAACTAACCCTGAATTAGAATTTTCGTGTAACTGGGCCTAATAGACATTATGTAACTTGCAGTTTTCTAATAAGCTCCATTCTCAAATCAAAATACTTTTATCATTTGACCATATTTTTGCTTTTTTACGAGCAATACAATATTAAGAAACAAAACTTATCTAAAAATATCCTACTGAATCTGATCATCCTACCCTTTAATAATGAATACATAATAACTACAATATCCATACCGTGCACGTAATTTCCATATGCAATTGTTGTCGGCTGCGCCCGCGCCGGTGCATAAATCTCCAAGCCCCATAGATGTGTAGATCATTCTGACGTCGAGAGATCTATGGTTGTTCGAGATTTCCATCCGTCAAAAAGTATAGTGTGTCTGTGTATCTGTGTTATTTGCGGTTGAAATCAGGTAACCAGAGTATTGACACGTTTTAAGGTCGTATAGAGATTAAGTTTTCACTTGAAGTTGGATTTTGTATGAGGCAGAGTGCTGTGCTTCTGGACTCTTCGACAAGTGGAATAGGTATAAAGAATCTTCTCCCTTTTAAATGTCGAGGACTCTGAATGGGAGGTCTTAACAGGGCCTTAGTAGTTTGCATTTTTTTTTCTATGCCCCCA
The DNA here is from genome assembly GCA_932294365.1 of Diachrysia chrysitis. Taxonomy (NCBI): domain Eukaryota; kingdom Metazoa; phylum Arthropoda; class Insecta; order Lepidoptera; family Noctuidae; genus Diachrysia; species Diachrysia chrysitis. The sequence continues at coordinate 2,062,103 of OW028651.1, read as the reverse complement.
TTTAAGAGCAGTTAGACGCAAGTTTTAGCCGGAAATAATCCAGCATCCCTTTCGTCTTTCAGAAAGTTCATGATTTTTTGTAGCATTTTATGGAGCTCCCTTTAATTTTTAAATTATTATCTTTATTTTTATAGCGGCAATAGAAATATATACACACTCTGTGAATAATTCAACTGTAGCTATTACAGTTCATGAGTTACAACCCGCTGACAAACGGACGGAGGGACAGACGGACACTGGAGGCTTAATATTAGGCACCCTATGGTCCCATTGGTATATGGCCATTAGGGTGATAGAAACCCTAGTAATATGAACAGTAGTCAAGTATTTTTCTACAATTTTTAATGTTGTGTTAGCAAGTAATTAATCTAGCCTTACCTTTCTTAGTTTAAGATTCCATTATACCTTTATAAGGAGCAAAATGTCGTTTATGACCTCAACCTTCGCAGTCCTTAAATATATTTCCGTGGTACAAAGTAATAAGGATATGAGCTGACGGTAAATAATACGATCTTTCTTTTTGTTTACTTGTCTTTTATTTAAGTGGTGCTTATTTTAGAACATTTTTCTTAACAAATCGTCTAAAGCCGTGTCATTTAAGGTCAGGAAATCATATAATTTATGTCTAGCTCTTCCTAAAATCTATATTATACTAATATATGAAGCAGAAGAGTTTGTTTGTTTGTTTGTTTGAAAGCGCTAATCTCAGGAACTACTGGTCTGATTTGAAAAATTCTGTCAGTGTTGGGTAGCCCATTTATTGAGGAAGGCTATAAGCTATATAACATTAAGCTGCGACCAAAAGGAGCGGAGCATAAATGAAAAAACACGCGGACAAAATCGCGGGGGATAGCTAGTGTGGAATAAACTCGATGATTGAAGATAACAATGAATATTAGAAAGTATTAATGTGGGTGTCTATGGTTGTAAACAGTTTTACAATCCTAAAGTGCTGATTTAGTGCCTATAAAGTAAATTCAATCAATTTTTACATCTATAACCTTTGTAAGGAAATTTAACAAATATTTTTTATTTTTTATATCAATTTAAACAAAGATTTGATGCATTTTGTTTCTTGTTTAGGTACCAGTACCGTAGGAGATATTCAACTGCGTTCGTGAGTTAAAGATGATATTAAACTAATTTAATTATTATATAATACCCAATAACCGAGGGAATTGGTGTAATACTCAAGCTTTACTCACTATTTACTACTTTTTAAAATATCCTACAATACCCAACAAACTATTTAAAATATATATACAGAAAAAGAGAAAAAATCCAGATCTAATATATATATAATCTATACTAATATTATAAAGCTGAAGAGTTTGTTTGTTTGTTTGTTTGAACGCGCTAATCTCAGAAACTACTGGTTCGAATTGAAAAAATCTTTTTGTATTGGATAGTCCGTTTATTGAGGAAGGCTATAGGCTATATAACATCACGCTACAACCAATAGGAGCGGAGCATAAATGAAAAATGTTGCAAAAATGAAAAACCGTTAAAACTAAAACACGCGAACAAAGTCGCGGGGGACAGCTAGTATATAATAACAGATAAAATAATAATGCCAGTTACTATTTTAACAACACTTCAACAAAGTATAGTTACAGGATGTATCTATAATCCTAAACCTAAACCTAATTTGTACATAAAAACTGATAGAAATATAAATATCATATATCTGTACTCATATTTCATGCAAAGAAATTATTTATATTCTTATACAAACACTTCTTTGAAGCAACAGTTAACTAAATAACAACACTGTAAATACATGTGGCCACGACGCGACGTGTCTAAAGATATATCCAGCCAATGAAGACAATTGGAGTATTAAAACCAAAAAAATAATAATACTATTACATCAAAACACAGGTATAATTGATGAAACCCCATCACACATCATAATTGCCATCGTACAACCATAAATAAACACTTTAATACATTCCGACGTCATCATCAACTTCCATAGTGACTAACTCATGGCAATCTAGTTGTTAATTAAACCAATTAACTGTGCGTTGTTCATTAAACACGACCTGGCAAGTTATGGGGTTATGGGGAAAAGGCATGGGAATAAAAGAGCTCACGGAGAAGATGGTGACCAATGACTACTTAGTAACAGATTGACATTATTTAAACACGAATGTAAATAGGTAAAACATACCTGAAAGTGCACAATGCATTTGTCACCTTTAAACTGTTTCTAAACATTTGTCTTTCCATCGACTGCATGGATAGCCGAGTGGTATAAGTCACCACGCCAATTACCACGTCGAGCTGTGGGTTCGATCCCCGCATTTGGCAACAGTGTCATATGTGCATGTAAATTCAATATTTGTGAAACTCCCGCGATACAGGGACTAAATTACGAAGTGCGGGAGTTGTTTGAACAAAAAATTAAACATAATTATGTAAAAGTTCTTCGTAAGACCATTAGATTAATTTTCTCTTATTTTTACAGACCGGTTTTCTCTGTACTATTAGACTCTTGGCCCCAATCAAACTAAACTCTACGCGGTATTATCCATAATCGAATATCTGGCTAAGAGTATCCTCTCAAACACAAACAAAGAGCTTCAACACTGGACTAAAAAATCAGGGTCATTTCAATTATTTGTAAATATCGTTGTTTTTTATTATAAAATAAACCGTTTAGGAAGTAACCGGTACTCAACGTATGTTTGTATTCGTTATATTCCCATACAAAGCTCGGCGAATTCACTCGCCATGGTTTAACGAATCATTTGAGTCGGCAAATACACACAGTGATGGCGGCACCTCAATATTTTTTTGACAAAACATAAGAAATTTTAAAAAGGTGACATCAAAAATATAGTTAGTACAGTTCGGGCAAAATGGAGACTACAATGATTAGAGTTGGTAACAAAATGGAAGTTTAAGCTACCTATAATACTTACTGAAAACATTTCAATCGACGATATTTAATTTAACTGTGTCTCAACTTGGCAGGTCCCTGTAAAAAAAAACTGTACGAATTTAATTAAACTTAGCATTTTCTATGACTAGATAAAGCTTAACTCAGTTTAAAATCTCAAATGACACATTAAAGAAGATAAATATTATAAAATATATATATATTTATCAAGGCACTAAAATATTTATCAATGAAATATTAGAATATCGGCTCTATAAAAGTGAAAACTTATTGCAATGCGATTGGCAGAGAGAGCGAGCACCTGCCATTTCCTGGCAAACTAACACTTAAACCATAAATTAAATAATAACAATATTCTTATTTTTATATTTATGTGTTAATTAGAAGATTTGAAAGATGGATGGGAAATGCGTTATTTAAATTAGTCTATAAATGTCTAATAAAATTTATGGTTGTAAATATAATTAATTAATTAGGCTTCTCATTTCCAAATTTATGTACCTATACTGGGAAATTGAGTCGAAAACAACCTGGGTTTTAGGAACTTATGCCGAAAACGAATAAATTATCAACACTTTTTCCTTCTAGGGAAACAGGACATCGTAGGACATCATTTGTATGATACGTCAAAAATGGTCAAATTTAAGACATTCCTTAAAATATACACGGTTGAACCTTGAATAATGAAAATGACATATAACAAATAGCCGAATATTCAAACAAAACTTAACTATAAGACCAGCTTTAGATACCAACTCATTAAAGCCACAGAGATAGCATAAGAGTTAACGGCGCCTTAAAAATGAATTGCGTTTGAGTACCATTAAAAGCCTGCCATTAAAAGCTGAAAATAAATGCGCCGTCTATGTTAAAGTATATCACTGCAGGTACGGTTCGTTAAAACCAAGCATAAATGCAATAGCATAGGCATGCAGTTTCATCACTGCAATAAACATCAGGTCACATTAAGTATCCCTTTCGATCGTTAAACTCCTAAGTAAACATTAATACCCCTAATAGTAACCATTAATCCACGAAATTACTAAATAATCGTAATTTTCCTGATGATTGGTAAATTAATCCCATTTTGAAATAGTTTCGAGATGAGCAATTATGACGTCATTACATTTGCATTGATATGTATAAAGTTACACATGTAAATACGAATAAATATATCTTTATCTTTATCTTTAAAATCCACTTCTAATGCAAATAAGTTGAAGATCACTGCTAGCCTGTAACTGTCCCACAGGTTGGCAAAAGCCTAAGACAGAGAAGAGCTAAGAATTGATAACCACACTGGCTGGTGAATAAAGAATAAATAAATAAATAAAGGTCTATCCAAGATAAATTAAATACTTATAAAGAACTACTTAAATCTCATTAGGTAATACAAATAAATAAAGTTGAGGTGTCATCTCATAAGGTTATCTGTACGATACGTATGCCTAAAATTAAAACTTTTGTTAGTCTGTCGGTCTGTCCGTTTGTTCCGGTGCTTTAAAACGGCTGGACTGATTTTGATAAAAAAATTCTGGTAGGTAGCTGACTATATAAGGGGTTGCCTTATTTTCTAGCTGGAAATATTAAGATTTCGAGCAAAAAAAAATGGATGGCTTAGGTTGAAATTCCGATTTTGATGACATTATATCCTAAGGGAAAAAGAAGAACACAGGTGAAACCGCAAGGCTCAGCTAGTTATCTCCATCAATTTAAAATAAACAGGGTATCTTTAAAGTAAACAGTTGTATAAGATATATAAAAAACTATTAGATAGCCGTCTCTAACTCAAAATCCTTTTTTTCTACAATTGAATTCTTTTGAGTCAGTTAAAGTGCTAACCGAGTCAGACTTAAAAATACAAATCTACAAGACACCGGACGAAGACGATAACCGCGTATAAAAATATAATAAAGCTGTTTATCATAGACGATAATCATTTGACTTCTGAGAACTTTGCCATTTCCTAATAAAACAATAAAATATTGTGTTAATACTTAGATAGCCCCATTTTATTTTTATACGTGTTCCAGGGACGTAGGATTCCGTAGGTTAAAGAACAATTTACGTATCTAATTAATAATATTAAATTATTGAATTATTAAAAAAAAATACCAACTCAAAGGAGAAATGTAGGATCTTGTATACGCCGAGACAAATACGACTCTAGAACGATGTTTTACTCAAATATAAGGTTTCGTCTCGCACAAAATAACCCTATGTAGGTATAGAGGCTTAAGAGACTGTTAACTTTTATCTGCGGATGATGAAAAAAGTTAAATTTTTACAAGAAATAATCAAACATTTAATTTTATAATTTTATGAAGCATGTAAAAGGCCGTAATAACGTGGGGTAGGATTTTAGCTGTGAAGGTGTTTCCTTACCATCAAATGAGCTAGAGTATCACTTGCGCTTTCATGTCTGATAAAAAAAACATAAAATTTAGATGGCCTCGACCTAAATTAATAAAATATATTATATATTTATAATTATAGTTCCCAAAACTTGATACGGAACACCAACCCATGCATCACTATCTTATCGCACCTACAAGATTCTAAGAAAAAAACAAACGACAACGCATAGCACCAAATCGTCTCACTAACCTAAAATATGAAGGAATCCGTCGGCAATAAGTCCCATACAACATCATAATAATGCCGTCTGCCTCTCATAGACTAGTCTAATAAAAAATCGTTAACGACTCAGAAATTGATGAGTTCTCTTAGAGAAAATTACTTTAATATTCCCACTGAGGCGTGACCCAAAACCCGTTTGGATGCAAGAAACAAAAATGTAATACAATCCCGAAAACCTTTATACAGAAACTATAAACCTAATAGGTATAGGGATAAAGAACAGATTCGATTGCAAGGTTAATGAAGATGATGGTAAATGTAAAATTGTGACAGCACTTGCAAATGATTTTTTACCTCCAGCCGATTTGCGTGAGTCAGCGTCCGTTTTGCCAGACATACCTGGTACTATGGGACTCATAAAGTCTGATAACTATCGTAATCTATTCGATGTTAATGTGGAATCCTATGGTGTTAATGTGAGGGATTTGGAATGCGATGATTCGTGGTACGGGGACCAAAAACAATTGACTCGTGGAACAATTGACATAGCCGACAAGTTGCACACTACTGTTGGCCCCACGGGGCTTTGTTTGATCATGGACGAAAATAGACATGTTTGTAATGCCTAAATTTTATCTAGAGTAAAATAAAAACATGTGCTGATGTGCGTTGAACTCTATTGGCAGTTGACTGTTAGGAATTTGAAAGCTAATAGGTTAAAAATAGCCGCAGGAATTGTAAGATTTGCTTTTCGTTTTTTTCTGTCTAACCTTTTCCCAATTTATGTTGGAGACGACTGTCTATCTCTTCATATTCAGCTAAATAACGTATTTTACAAGGAGTGATTGCCTACCCGACTAATTTTAGTAGGTATTACAGTGCCCCATGGTAACTTGTATTCCTTTAATGACATGAAACCAAGTAAGGACTGGAATGTGTAATTATAAATGTCATATTATCAGAATTAATTACATGTGTATTGTAATCAACAAATTGACTTAATGAGATAGGGTATCCGATTACATTTTAATATTTTCGCAGTTGACCAATCATTGAAGCAGCATTTGTATTCCCAAGCCAACGAATAATTACGTTTTATGTGTTTACAAATCACGAAATGAATACAAAATCCAAAAATGGTTGGTACGTATCTGATATACGTGAGGTACGAAGGACACCAGTTATAAACAGTAGTACTCATAGTTTGTATAGTTACAGTAATAATTAAAATTGTCTAGTGTCAAGTTGCTTGTGTCCTTAGAGTATACATAGACAAGTATAGAGTGCACGCATTGTTAGGAACCCGCTGTGCCAAGCGTAAGCTTTTTGCTGTAGGTACTGCGCTCGTTTACTGATTTAAGTGACTTTCCATGCGACGTCAGACGTTTAGTGAAAATATCGATGTTTCTGAATTCCGATAATTTTACAGTAAATTAGGTTTTGAGATAGTTTTAATAAAACGACACGCTTTATTTTGTCTCCAATTTTTCGATTTTACTTGTTCATACTATTGCCTACTGTCCATACTCGATATGCGCTCTCTATAGTTTACTTATTTTTTCTCTAAGCTTGTGTAATTTTTTGCATACAATTAGAATAGGACTGTTTTAAAAATTGTCGAATTAACACCCTAATTTAGTAAAATAATATTATCATTTCTTGCACTTCTTAAGAATAATAAAACATAATTAAGTCGTATACCAAGATCTACATAAGGTATTAAATCAGTCTTTAAAAAAACTCAAAGCATAATTCACTAGCATAACCATTTAAAACGCCATCTTATAAAATCTCAAACAAATCAAAATAAAACATCACTAAGGTAATATGATAAGTTAATAAATTCCATATCTTTCGCAGTCTATTTAAGTTAAAAAATTGGTTGTTTGTAAAGTAGGTTTACGATCGAGATGTTTACGTGATAACGTCTTATTGGTGATATAAGTTTTTGGGAAGTAAGGAATTAATGAAGATAACAATTTTTAATAAAAATAAAAATAAAAATAAAAATAAAAATAAAAATAAAAATAAAAATAAAAATAAAAATAAAAATAAAAATAAAAATAAAAATAAAAATAAAAATAAAAATAAAAATAAAAATAAAAATAAAAATAAAAATAAAAATAAAAATAAAAATAAAAATAAAAATAAAAATAAAAATAAAAATAAAAATAAAAATAAAAATAAAAATAAAAATAAAAATAAAAATAAAAATAAAAATAAAAATAAAAATAAAAATAAAAATAAAAATAAAAATAAAAATAAAAATAAAAATAAAAATAAAAATAAAAATAAAAATAAAAATAAAAATAAAAATAAAAATAAAAATAAAAATAAAAATAAAAATAAAAATAAAAATAAAAATAAAAATAAAAATAAAAATAAAAATAAAAATAAAAATAAAAATAAAAATAAAAATAAAAATAAAAATAAAAATAAAAATAAAAATAAAAATAAAAATAAAAATAAAAATAAAAATAAAAATAAAAATAAAAATAAAAATAAAAATAAAAATAAAAATAAAAATAAAAATAAAAATAAAAATAAAAATAAAAATAAAAATAAAAATAAAAATAAAAATAAAAATAAAAATAAAAAGTTTCACGGAATGACTGGCAGCGCTCGAGATGAGACGGGAGATCGGTCCGTCTCTCTCTCGTTATACCTGCGATCGCGCTCGTGAGGTTTTGGTGTGACACAAGTTTCTGAACATGTCACCCGACTAAAACGATTTTAAAGACGTTATCACGTCAAAAACTTTAAATATGGAGAAAATTACAGCCATCGAGGCATATTAATAAAGACGGCGAAAAAAGGAAAGATATATTGTCGAGAAGATTTACTGAGTTACTTTGAGGCCCAAGACTCCAAAAGTTGGTTCAGGATGTTTATAGAAGTCAGACTGATTGATGTAGTAATTAATTTAGTGGAAATAAAAGGTTTTATGTACCCATTAAACGGTGGAAATGTTGTGATGGCCTAGCGGTTCAAGGAACGTATTTGTGTGCACAAGGTTGCAGGTTCGAACCTATTACAGGCAAGTATCAATGTAACTTTTTCAAAGTGTACTTTCTTAATTATTCTAAGACATCATTGACAATCAGTGAAGGCAAACATTTTGACCTGGATTCCAAAAATTGGAATCTGAAATCGGCAACCCGCAATGAGCAAGCGTGGTGGTCAATGCTCCTCTCTTCGATACATGAGAAGAAGCTTGTGCCCAGCAGTGGGACATTTATGGGCCGGTATTTTAAACGACTGGAAGCTTACTTATTTCAAAACGGTCTTCAGCTGCGCCTTTAAAAAACGCATTAGAATAAAATAAACAAAACAAATTGTAAGTAACATTGTTGTTTTCGCTATCTAGAAAAAAAATTATTAATTCAAACTTCTTTTTTTTTCATAAACCTAAACCAGAAATCTAGCAACAACAAATATAATTTAGACATTAACAATAATTAAATCAAATCATTTTTTGAACATATAATTTTTGTTTTTAGAATAGGAAATTTAAATATAGATCACTTTATAACCCAAAAACGTCAATGTCACATTTTGTTTCTTAATACCAAAAACTTAAAATTATATACTCTTAATTCAAACAACCATTTGAATTAAATAAATGGCTGGTGTTAATTATGGGACATTATCACATAAATTCGATCGGTCAGTATTCCGTTGAAAGTCGTGATCAATGGGATTTTTCTAGATTAGTAATTTTGGAGACAACATTAATTAAAGAAGTTGATAAATCTGGATGTCAACGTAATGAAACCAACTTATCTCCATCACAGTACCGCTATGTTATCCAAATTCAAATTAATTTATTGTCGTGATTGTCTAATGTTTTAGAGTGTAGACCTCATTAGAGTTTTGTCAAATCAAATATATTTATTTGTGAACATTTATAAGTAATTATACAGAAATTGTCGATTCCAAAAAAAAATTATGTCATTTGTATCAGAGAATCATATTATGTAAAAAAAACTTGCTAACGTAAAACGTAAATAAATGTTTCTAACAACAAATTTTAAATGAGCTTTTTGTGTTTACAAATTTTTTTTTATGTATAAAAAAACATTTTATTGAAATCAGGAGAATTTTCTGCGGCACTGCCATAAAAGCTCTCCATGTAATAAAACTTTTAGTTTAATGTCAACAATAACTTTGACTTGGAATGTCGTCAAACTCACCATTTTACACTTAAACATAGTTGCAAAAACGCTAATCGAGAACCAGGATAGCAACATTGTTTTAAAAATACCCCACATTTTATCTGTAATACCAAGAGCATTCACAATTTACAACCAATATTAAAGTTTAATCTCGAAGCTCATGTTCTAAGTAAAAAAGGGTCCATTATGATTGCAGGAGAGTGCTAGTCCACCAATTATATACTGCTTCTACCTTATCTTACGAGCTTACGACTCACACTTTTTTAAAGTACTGTTCACTTTCGCATTTAGAAAAAGTGGCCATTATGTCACGTATTTTTATGACCAAGCTCATAAATTATTATTAACTGGCTTCATTAACCTGCATATCGTCATAAACACGTTATTCGCTGTCACAACACGCGGGAAGTATTTTTGGAAAAGGTCAGAAAAGGAAAGCTTGTATGCCAGCTACAGTATAACTCACTCGACGAAAATTGTTTACACGGCCTCGACTATAAAATGACCATACCAATTAATTGACGTCCGTATTTTAATCCTGTTAATTTGAAAGGGAGAAAAAAGCTAATTTTGCTCACAATGCTCCAGCCGACAGTAATGTAAAGAAAAATAAAAACTTGTAAAAGACCTCGCGGTATGCGCATGCGTCGGTCAATCTTCTCGTAATGTCATTTGTCGATGGAATCAGGACGCGGAGCGAGCTTTATCGTAAGAAAGAAAGGGACAAAATATATAGCTGTCGCGCCACCCCAACTCGTGAGGCAACATTTGTATTTAATTACTTCGTTTACAGACACTTGATTTACGAATCGCTTAATTTGAAAGTGTTGATTTAAGTTTTGATGAGAGAGCCTGCTTTCCAGAAGTTATAACGACACCCACAAATAAATCAGTTTGTTTTAAATTCAACCGCGCGTGTAACGTGAGAAATGTGAGGACATAAACATATTTATGATGCAGTTACAACAATTTCGACAAATGAAAGTGTGTACAGCAAGGATACATTAGTTAAACATTTAACATCGTTAAAACTCAGTCATTACCGTCGCACCATAATTCTATTTAAATTCCTACGCAACATCCTCATTCGATATAATTGGTTATAACAGTCCGGTGCACTGTCCACAACACAAATTATGCTATTATCCTTAGCTAGAATAACTTCAAGGGTCGTTAATGTGTAAATCGATTGCCATGCATGGAACGACATCGCACTGTCGCATACTAAACGATGAACGACTCAACAAGCGTTATAATCAAAACAATATTAAAATTCCTCATTCCTGTTGCAGACTTGGCGGCGATACGGCAGCTGTTGGAGAGCGAGACCGGCGGCACGACATGCCCAAGCTGTAATATGCCCTTTGACAAGGGCAAGAAGAGGAAACTGATCGACACTTGCGGGCATGAGCGGTGTTATTCGTGCATGTTCAGGAACGAAGCGTGTCCTTCGTGCGCGAGGAACAACCAAGGCCAGCGGCGGCCCGTGATGGAGCGGTACACGCCGTCGCCGCAGCGGCAGGAGCCGGAGTGGCAGTCCCCGCTGCGCCTGCCCAAGCCACCCAAGCAGCCCTCTAGCCTCGCCCAGAGCTGCCCCACGCCTCCACACACCCGGAGAAGATTCTTCCTCAGCCCCAAGTCGCTGCGTAGTCCCTTCGGGCAACGCGCGCGCCACTCTCACGACAACCACGTGCCCCTCTCCGGTAAGTCATGCACGCACTTGTATTAGCATACCCGTGGGCCCGCGCGTGGTAGCCGCAGATTTGCATCGTTGCGCAAGCGGTTGCGCACGCAAGCTACACTTCATTGATGTCTTCTTGGGTGAAGTTGAAATTTCATTCACAAGCAGGCCGCGTAGCACCTCTCACTTCGATGGCCCGTTTTATGAGCTTTACGAAAACTGCGAGGATTCGCTGCGCCGTAAATAACACTGAGTGACAGTTGCGACACGCGCGCCCACGCGGCGCCGCCGGATGTACGTAGGGGTTCCTTTAAGGACCGGTTGTCTGTCTACTGTATTTATTAGTTAAAGTATAATTCCGTACTTTTGCAACGCTGCCCGCGCAGACAGCGGGCCGGCTGTGAACATTATCTTTGTATCTGTTACATTTTCCATTTCCATTAATTATATCATTCCGGTCTACCAGATTTCTTGGGTAATTGAAATATACACTTCGTTCACAGCTGTGGGTTTCTTAATAAACTATTAGTATCAATTCGCCACGGCCCTTGCCCCTTCACGTTTGTACTTAATCTGTCGATTGGTAACGTTTCTATCTGTCGATATGAATAATGGTATCTTTTACAATTTGTAATGGTTTGTTAATGTGGCGAGATGCAATTAATTGGCTATCGCGAGTCTGTCGTGGATCGTGTGATTGAAAATTTAAGCTTAGGTCAGTGATGATGGATGGTGTAAGAAAGTACATGTGAGTCGCTACTCCAACAGGGTTGCCGGAAGAAGGTCCGAGGAACGCGGCATGGCACAGCCTGGTGTTCAATAAGATCAGGTCGCTGTGGTCCACGCACTCCTCAGTGCCGCAAGGACTCAACCAACTGACAGGCACGAAGTCTTAATTTTGCATTGGAATGTGGATTATACCGATGTTGCTCATTTAATTGCAAATGCTAGTTTAAGAATCGATTATAGACATCCATAAACATTTTAACGTTGCAAAGTGTATTGCATTCGTTTCTGGAAACGATAGGTCGATCGTTTGTCGAACACTTATCGACTAATTTGTTGTTTCGTCGAATTTGTCGATTGATGGGATTAATATAGTATCGATTGTGGCTGTAAATGAACACATCGGTATTCGGTCCACATTCCCAGCTCGTTCTAGCACGGTCGTCGCTCGATTTTTGCACACCTTATTGCCTGATCGCATCTCTCCGTTTGACACATAGCTTAGTATACCGGTTTTATTTTCAATTGTTTCTTTGCATTTTGTGTGGTTTTTGAGTTTGTTTTGTTTAAATTAAATTGTAACGCTTGAACAGTTTTGTGTGAAACATAATTCGAATTATTGTATTTTTGTTTCTGCACATTCCAGTCATGCTAACTAAGGTTACATATATACGCACAAATAATATAATTACATTAATTGTTATTGAGATATTTTATGTAATAACCTTAAGGAAATCGTATCATTGATTTGTTTCATAACATCACCATATAATTCGTTTGAATAGAGATGTAACCTTCCACGCATGAGTCATGGTCGCATTGTGAACATAATATGATGGCATGAACAATCGATTTCTTTAATCGAGATAAAGAATCGATGACAAAAGTAACATCGATTTGTAGGCGATATTCTTACCGATAAAATTTATGGTGGAGGGGATAAGTGTTAAAGCAAATATGGCTTTTAAATTTAATAATATAATATATGTAAATTGGAAATGTATAGAAATATGGGATCGGTAAAAAGCAATCAAATAAATATACCTGCATTAAAGAAACAGAATGGCTAAAGTTTGACTAGTTATAAAACTCATTTCCACTGAGTATAAATTATATAGTAATGTGTTTCTATTTGTTTACATAATTAAGATAAAATGAAAGAAGAATCTAGATTAACTGCCCTTTGACTCCTGAAAATTCAAACTCATATAAATCCGATAAATATGTTATTACCCGACTGTCGAGGAAGCATTATATTTTTCGCGCGTATCTTATATTTATGTATGTTACCATGTATGTTTGTAAATTTCTCTATTACCTCTCTCTTTCTCTATTATTATCAGTATTTTTCAAACTGCTTGGTGGATTTCGACAGTTAAGGTAAAAATTAACGGCGCCTGTCGAGTATGGTTTCAAAAATGGTTTAAAAAGAGATATTCTAAAATGAACAATGACAAAAACCATAAATATATGCCCTGCATAAGCAGTTCTTATGGTACGGGTTTTTTAGGTTTTTAATTACTATTTTAACTAACTCTTTTTCTGGGATTATGTTCATCGGCCCGAGAGTCATAGTATGCTCTATATATATATAAAATAACTATTAAAACGACATTATTTACTACTTATCCCAGTTATTTTGTGCAATCGCATTTTTGGTACCCTTTAACTCATCATCCCTACCTAACCGCTTCACAAATACAGACCAGATACTTTGAATAATCCTTTGCCGAAAAGACAATTAACAAGTCACAACAAAAAAATATATATAATATGTTCTTCTATATATTGCTTTCTCACATAAATCAAGTTACAAGGTAAGGCCAAGCCAGACGCGTCTAAAATCAGTGGGTCGCATGACGCTATCTACGTAGGAAGTGCGCAGGAGTCGACTTGTCACAGTTGTCTCCAAAAGAAGGTCCTTCAATATCGGAGCAACTCGTGCTAGCAGGGACCCTTAACCTTCGGATAAAAATGAATATTCAGATAAAATTCAGAGGAAATAATAATTTTGTGCGTTGGAAAGTAGGTTATAAGGTGTTTGGTGGAGGTTAGGATGCAATTTTTACGTTTTATTTAAGTTGGTTTTTCAAAATTGTGACGCGCCTTAATTGGACAATTAATAAAATATACCAACAAACAACAACAAGTAATATTCCAATAAATAAAAATGTTTATTTATTAATTGGAATATAGATCCATGTAGATAATAGCAATTATTAATGAAAAAGTATTTGTCTAAATATTCTGTCGTATAATTAAATTTTTTTAAGTGAACCACCACTTACACTTACACTTACTTCTTTCTGATCATGATAATGTTTGGCATAAGACAATTACATTGATTTGATTCCAAGGTTGAGCGACACTGCTCTGTAAGCCAGTTAAATAATATCGGCCTCAGTAAGGCTTCTAGCCAATGTAACTTAGTTTAAGTTATTGAAGTGTGGGTCGTTCTTATTATGTGATAGGCGATACTATGGTGTAATCTTATGTGTATGCCTTACAGATAAATAACATTAACTTTTTTATTATAAGGGCTAGCTTTTGTATTAAATAATTTTCGTACAGGTCGTATTAATTTTAAAAATATTTAAAAGCTATATTCGAAACATTTAAATTACATATAAAAATAACACCCTTAGATTTACCCTTATTACATGTACAAAGAACACACTTAGAATTAGATATTAAAGACAAACATTTGTGGTATACACAAATCCCATATGTAAAGGAATCCCGTAGGAATAAAACCCGCGGCAGGTCGCGTAGAATAGTTGGCTTTGGAGTATGACACCATACCCACGTAGAAATAATGACATATATATATTTTATGAGATTATTTATAACACAAGTCTGCAAAAAATAAAAAGTTAAGAGCTGTTTTGATTTTTTGGCGTAATACTTATGTTTTTGGGTGTGCTGAATCCGAAAATGACTTTCATTTGCTCGTAGAACGTCACGTTTTCTGACAATATAGGTATCTATGTTAAACAAGTTATCACCTTAAAATAAAATATACTAAAATGTATTTATAATTGCGTAACAAAACTTATTTTTTTATCTAAAATACATTAATTAGTAAGCACTAAACACGTTTCTTTTTCCCAGTGAGACTCCTTTTAGTACATTTTCGCTTGTAGGAAGCATCTGGAAGGTCTCTCTGAAGCATCCAACAGTAGTCTGATATCATTGAGACGCTCCATCTTCCTTGGTATCTTTTTTCCATCTCCTTAATATCTTAGTGAAATCGTTTACCTTGCTCTTCTCTCACATCTCCAAAATTTTCTGGAAAGTAGTCGAGATGGGAATGAAGAAAATGAACTTTTAAACTCATTAGGCAACCTAAAGCTTGAAATGCTTTAAACATTCTTTTGACGATTTGTTTGGAGTCAGGGTCTTTGTTATTGCCTAAAAATTTTTCTATGACCTCTTTGCAGGCAATCCACTCTTTTCTTTGAGGATCCGTCATGGTTAAGATGAATGATGGTGGATCAGCCATAAGCCGTCTAATATCTGGTCCAGTGAAAACACCTTCTTTCAACTTTGCCTCCGAGAGGCCTGGAAACTTTGATATTAAGTATTTTTTTAGACTTTACAAATTTTAATTGCTTCATCAATCCCAGCTTTATGTGAAGCGGTGGTAGAAGAACTTTATGACGAGGCACCAATGTTTCATGCAGGACGTTCTTTTCGCCGACGTTAAGCTCCCTCGGAGGCCAACACTTTTTGGTCCAGTGATTTGCTC
This sequence comes from Diachrysia chrysitis, assembly GCA_932294365.1. Classification (NCBI taxonomy): domain Eukaryota; kingdom Metazoa; phylum Arthropoda; class Insecta; order Lepidoptera; family Noctuidae; genus Diachrysia; species Diachrysia chrysitis. Next base: position 2,046,288 of record OW028651.1, on the reverse strand, counting down.
GGTCTCTACTATCCCATAGACACAAAAAGCAAGGGAATTTGGTAAACCCAGATTGTTGTCCGAGCAACATGCTCAAGATTTTAAAATCACCGCACACTTACCAACCGTGGTCATTAAATTTTTAATTTGCAAAAAACCAATTCCAATTTCTTGTAGGTTTCCTTGAAGTTGTACGGAATAACCGACAGGAATAGAAGCGCTGAAACCGCATTGATTGTGAAGCAGAACTGCTTTAAGGCTTCTTTTTCGACATTGTTCTATACTTAAACAAGATCTATTAAACAATGACGAGTTAACAACACGTAATTGTATCACGCCACTTTTTACACCATCGGAGCGCGCACGTTCAGGTTACAAATTGTTTATGTTTGTTTATATAGCGCACACAAGGCGTTCTTTATTTAGAAAGTAATGATAGTTATGGCCTGTATAGGTACATTTAAAAACAATAATCAAAATAAAATTGTACTTATTTATTTATGACTTCCAAGTTAGCCCAAAAAACCCCTTTTGTAATAAAATTTTGCGTTTAGCAAAATAACCTGACGTTCTAGAATTTTTTGAGTATTTTTTTAGTTTTCAGAACACCTAAATACATAGAAATCAGTTGAAAACATCCAGACAGCATTTTTTTTGCAGACCTGTGTAATCGTTTACCCCCAAATACTGAAAAGTAAATTAACATTAACACTTTCCAGAACGTCAATTTGTCGCTATTTTACTTATAAAGTGACAGAAACAGAGAGACTTAACAGTCACTGGCCTGGTCTAGTTAGTGACCCTGACTACTAAACCGGAGGTCGTGGGTTCGATTCCCACCAAGTACGAATCTTTGTGTGATGAGCATAATCATTTGTTTTTATTATATTATATTATAATTACTTAAAACTGATTTACTTTTTATTATTAGGCAATAAGTCTTTCTATAATTTTAGTATGTTAGTCATAGGTTCACTTCTCAGCTTCATATAACTAGTTTCCTAGTAATATCGTGGAGTATCGAGTCCTTTTCCATTTATATAAACAATAACATGTAAGCCGACTCCTGTAACCGAGATATGTGAAACAAAAGCAAACACTATGATTTTATTTATAACAGCTTTGTTTTAAGCGAAACCAGAAAAAAAATGGAAAAGGGCATTTAATAATCGCGAAATCTCTAGAATCCACTAAAACTTATTGGTTTTTTTTTTCAGATTTTTTTTTCAATATATACGGTTTAACTGTCCTGAAGTCTTTAACTCGCAATTTGACTTAGAGTGAATTTAAAGTAACCTATACTTATATAATAAGGCTAAAAAGTTTGTTTGTCGGAAAGTGCTAATCGCCGAAACTATTTTGAAAAAAATCTTTTTAAATTTGATAGTCCTATCCTCGAGGAAGGTTGTAGGTTATTTGAAATCACCGTCTGAAAATATGTGATGTATGAAAATAATTCTTCCTGCCAATGATGCAATGATAATTTAAAACAAGAAGATTGTATAGGCCAACTCCAATCACTTTTGCTACTATTTTAATATAATCGAAGCTTAAATATGATTAAAATATGAAATTATAATATTACGCAAATGCGCTGTCATTTCCAAGTCATTTAGTATAAGATGTAAATGTCAGTTAAGTTTGTAGGCGAGATATTATTGAAACTGGATATTACAATTAACTAAAGCTGTTCGGCTGACTTCGTTTCTCTTCGGATATAATCGGGTTTGTATGCTATCCCCCGAAAACTGAAACGCAACTTTACTTTTAAAACGTTCTTAACTGTCTTTCTGTCGCAACTCTACACCTTAAACTGACAGAGACGGCATGAGACTTAACGGTGATTTATAACTGAATCACGTTTAAGTATTCGGCAATAATAATAATATAATAATACCCGTCTATTAATGTCCCACTGCTGGGCACAGGCCTCTTCTCATGTATAGAAGACGCGAGCATTCATTACCACGCTTGCTCATTACGGGTTGGCGATTTCAGATTCCAATTTTTGGTATCCAGGTTTCCTCACGATGTATTCCTTCACTGTTTGTCAATGGTGTCTTAGAATAATTAAGAAAGCACATAAAACTTTAAAAAATTCACATTGGTACTTGTCCATAGTGGTTTCGAACCTGCAACCTTGTGCATACAAATCCGTTCGTTAAACCGCTAGGCCACAATGACACAATATAACTATTATTCAGCAATAACTGAATTAAAATTTAGGAATTATCAATGGGGCTATGGCAAGTCAAAATATGAAAGGGTTGCTAGTGCCGCTTCGTTTTCCACCAATGTTACAATACAAGCTACTGGCCTGTGATTTTCGTAATTTGACTGATAGATTTCACTTGACACAGGCGTCCCTAGATACTCGTAATATTCCTAATTTGTAGACATTTTTAAAACGTTTTAAACTTTGAGTTAAAAAATAAACTACAAAATAACGTCAATTGTGTTCTGCAACTTTGTGCGTATTTTAAAGTGCTGTTTCAATTTGCATGTGATTTCCATAAACATGAAACATGGACGTAATAGACTGATATTGGAATTCGCGAAAAGGCCAAGTAGTAATAGTAACTGGGAATTTAGATTAGGAGTACAAATTCAGCATTTCATAGGTACAGAGTTTCAGAAAAACCAATCACAAAAATCTTTATATCAACTGGCAAAGGGCAGATCCAAATCTAGTTATTCATCGGCCTTTTGTTCAACCAATGGCATTAATTGACAACTGATTAAATAGAACAACCTTTCAAAAACCGCGGTTAAGTATCCTAATTTGTATGTTTTTTTTATTATTAGTGTCAAAACCACAACGTATGTTCACACTGTAGGTAAATTAAGTGTAAAGATCGTAACACACGATACTTCACTTCCGTCGTTTCGTCCGTGTGAAACGCCATAGTTGCTATCACATTACTTAATTGGCTACCAATTTCTATAACCTATCCGTTGATCATTTTGCCTATTAGAGATAGAAACATGACTTAAACGCCATACAAGTCATATTCTTATCTCTGGTAAAAAACTATCTTCAGATATGTTATTGAAATTGACCTTTAGAGGGTAATAATTTTTAGATAGAGCGCATGATTCATTTTTTTTATTAATTGTTGATTATTTGTCTAAATTAATAACATATCGCTAGTAGTTAAAAGCAATCATAATTTGATTAAAATTAATCGAGGTATTGTGTTATTATGAATATAGTTTACTTGAAGGTAACTGCAAAAAAACACAATGTGTTGACGATTAAATTGATTTAAAAGGAATAACTATGTTTTCAGTTTATGAAGGCGAATGGAAAAAAATAATAAATCTTTAGCCTACTGTAAAGTACATTAGTGTTTAAGAAATAATTAAGCTTTTTATATAGCATGTATGGATTTGCATACAGTTGTCATTTACCAGTATATCTTAGCTCCAACCTTGGCAGTGCTCACATCAACTATTTATGTACATTTGAGTGACATAACTCAGTAATTATGTCAAGTCGTGGCAGTGAATGGACAAAGGATTCGAATCATGGTCAAAGTTTTTGTTTCAAAAGTTAATGTAATCTGTGACCTGTTTTACAGTAGCTATGGCTCAATATAGCCTGTCGTTTTGTCTAAAACTCAAAAATATACACTTGCCTACAACTATTTTATTCAAGCTAAGTTAATGGTGTTTTTAACAGACTTTAAACGGGGGTTTTTAATTCGACAGAACTTTTTTTTGTATGTTATTATTTCCGGCAATTGTAGATCGATTTTAAAAATTCTTTTTGTCATCGATAGAGTTATATTATACCTCAGAGGTAGTATTAAATAAATTTTATTAAATTATCTTGAATTAGAAAACTCCCGATAACCAATAATAAAATAGGTTTACCCATTTGGGACCTGACATTTTATAGACAGATAAGGTGCTCCCACACTGCTGCTAAAAATGTTTACAAACATTTTCTAACACTAAAAAAAATCACTAACAAATGCTAGGCATTGTTACATTACATTTGGAATTATAAGAAGTTTGAGTGCTCCTACACAGATAGAATTTTTGAAGTTATACTTCTTTAGGCGTGTTATGAAACAATGATGAGAGTGAATTTTTAAGATGCGCGCGCATCTGGCACAAAATTAACAGTATGAAGTTAGTCGCGCATGTTGGTACGCTCGTAAAAAATGATGAAAGTGAAATTTTAAGATGCGCGCGCATCCAGTGTGAAGTTAGTCGCGCATGTTGGTACGCTCGTCACCTCTGATCACTGTTTTCATATTTATAATATTTATCAACATGTTTCTAGTTTATACATTCATAACACGTGTTTTAGTTTCTTACAAGTGCGAATTATATATGTGCTAATAAATTATATTCAGTAGTGATTTAAATTGAATATTTTGATTGATATTACTAACTATTTGTGAATATTAGTGAAAAAAATTGTGCTTATATACTTTTTCAAGTGCTCCAATATAATTGAGGTTAACTATCCGTATGTATTATTTATTGATATAAATTAAAATACTTTTATTTAATATAATTAACACTAAATATTATTAAATTATTAATGTTAAATACTTATTATTATACCAGTTTATGAGAAATAATTTTATCTTGTTCCGCCAAAAAAGTATAACTTCTTACGTGCGTACATAAGTAAACACACTTTTTTTTACATTTAAAACATTTGAAAATATGCTAATAGCTCGCGAGACCACACAAAAATGAAAGATTTGCTAATTGTATCAGCTTTTTTTTTTGTTTACAGTCAAATGTTTTATTTGTTAACTTACAATTTTGTTTAGAATTATTTATTGACATGAATACATTTTCTTACCACTGTGATCATATGTTTGATTATGACACCGGTGTGAGATTACCATTGTCAAATACACAATCAATATCAAAATTAGCTACGCGAATGTTACATATTGAAATAAAACTACTTATTAAACGAATTCTGTCGCGGTTTATTTTTATTAAAATATGAAAGTAGAACGAGCAACATCTACTGTCAAGAAGAATACCACCTTACTCTGCCCGTGACCATGACACTGCATAGCCGTTCAACGTCGGGAACTAAAATCTAAATAAGCCGCGATTGATTCCGTTTAAAAGTATTTTTATTTTAGCAAAATTAGCTTTGTATTACCAGTATTTTAGCGTCGGGGATATAAATACAAGATCACACTAAAACGAGATTATTTAAAGGGATCTCACGCATAAAATAATAGCCTTGGTTCGTATTCCCAGAAAAATAATCACATCCCAATATCTATGTACTTACGTTTTTTACAAGTTTCAAGCTCAGTCTATGAACCGGCTTCTATCGTGGGATCTTGTTTTTCTTTTACCGACCACATCCCATCAATGAGCAAGGAAGTACTTTTTGTTCCTAAGGCTTTATGTTTATTGATACTAGGTAACTCATAACTGAATGGGTGTGGGAGACTTGAATCAGACTTTAAAACATATAAAATTAAATCCTAAATTACTAAGCGATAAAGATATGCTAAAAAAAAATGTTTTTCGTGAGAATGAAGGGATGGATGTTTGTTACACTTTCAAGCAAAAACTACTAAACGCATTTTGATGAACTTTTGTATGAAGATAGTTTCAAACCTGGATTAACATTAAAAATGCTTTTTATCCCAATTTGGCCACGGGAATTGGCATTGCGCGGGTAAAACCGCGGTACACAAAATGTTACTTAAACATGGCCTAAAAATCACTACATAATATTTAGTAATGGTTCATTTAACGGGAATAATATCGATTTATCTTAAAACAAATCGATGAAAATATAATAGCAGCCATTTGTTATAAAAATTGCCGACTAATGTAGCGAAAATTCGTTGTTTTTTTTTAATAATATAATTTAGACATCAATCAACTTAAAAATAAATTTCACTAACATCATTATTTATACATTACCAAAGCGAAAGTTGATAAAAAACTTTGGCCAAAATAACAAACTGTTAGACGATGTACTTCTCAATTAAAATGAGTGATGAGATCATTGAATCCTGAATGAATTGAATGAGTGAACTAATTGATTCCGATCAATCGTGATGTTCTAATTATTTTGAATTTATTACTTTTACTTTATAGTTTGATGTATTGAAAGTTTGGATTATTTTGTTTTTCTTCTATTTTTAAAGGCATTGTTAAGAAAAATATTCTTTGTTTTCTTCTATACCTACTTTCCGCTCTTTAATTTATGCATTATTTCATTTAAGAACGTAGGTTCTATTTTGGGGTTTTAAGTTTACTTCCTACGAAACTTAATCAAAATCGTTTAAGTAGTTTATTAGCTGTGAAATCGTAACGGACGGACTTTCGCATACACATAACATTAATCGGGCACCCATCTTTAGAAAGACCGCATCAAGAGTTGCTTAACCTCGAACTTAAAGATAACAATCATGAAGAGTGTCACTATAATAGCAACTTTCTCTTACTATCGTATTGACCAAACAAATGCTACTGCATACAATAGCAGAAATTAATTTCACGTTTCTAAAGAATTCAACAATGTTTCATTGTTTTATTGGATTGGGGCCACTAGATATGCGATTGTATTGTTTTATTTACAGATCTGCTTTCTAGCGTTTTCTCATACATTTAATGGCAGTCTGCATATTATTGTTCTCTTTAAACCGTCAATTTATCAATGCACTTTAGTGGTAATTAAAAAAAAACTAATTAACACTCAAGAGTTTATCTATTTACCGTAAAAGTAAGTCTTATGGACCTTACCGCGTAAAATCCTTTTCAATAAATATACAATACCTATGGTAGGTTTGTCATTCGGATACTTAACGCCACTTAATGGAGATCCGTATTTCTCTTCTAACGAAACGTCAAGTGACAGATAACATTTTGAAATTGACAGCGCCTTATGTCAAAGCAGTAAAGTTCAATTTCCCAATTCGTATGCCAACTACTTATTTGGAAATTACCTATAGTTTAGGAGTAATAAATTATTGTGAACTTTCACCCTACTAAGTTGCTAACATTAAATGTGTGTAAAACAAATTTTAATGCCGACCATTCAGTAGACGCTGACATTTTGTTAAATGTCTTCATTTAACGAGACTTTCAATGTAAACCTGAACATATTAATAGACTCGTATATTTATTTTACAGTCGATAGCTTGACACTTTAAATATAACTGGTTTACTAGTTTAATATATGATGTTCATTTTAAACTATTTGAAAAAGTATACAGTATTATTTTGCAAGAAGCTCCGGAAAATATAAGCAAAATATGTATGTGGCTTATATTTTCCATCACTTTTTTCATTCATAAATACACCGTAAATGACATATGTACGGTGTTTTCTTTACTTATAAATAACACTTGTAAATAACACAAAAACCGATCAATTAAGAATGGGTTTTTTTTATTTTAAACAAATTATTAGCTATAACAGTTCCAACAAAGACTACAATAAATTCAAACCAACCTGTCAAAATGCGATCTTCAATATCACTAAATTAAAGTTTACTATGAGTTTGGAAGTCCAAAAAACAAAAGAAAGTCTTAAAGTACAAAATAGAAGTAAACCTATCCCCGCTGACCGCATAGCCCTACGGCAACCGTATCGAGTTGTGATCTCAGAACTGAGAGGATCCCGCGTTCATACTAGTGCCAACAGTTCTTACTCGTTAAGCACACTCTATGGTGTACCTAATAATTTATTCCTGTAAGCTTTTTATGATTCTATAAACATACATTTTAAACCAAATGATCGAGATTGCATGATGTCTCGTTTTGTACTTGGGTGCTATTTATTTAAATTACGGCTTTTCTTCCAGTACTTGATAATACGTTAAATTCTAAAATCAACTCATTATTTCTTTAAATAACAAGACTGAAGCTCGTTTATATTATTGCCAAAGAGCATTCATTAAATTATCAAAACGACTTTAATCATAGCTCAAAAGATTTTAATTAAATACGACTTTATGAAGCAAAGCTTAATGACAGCAAACAAATACTCAATCTTCATAGAAAGAAATAATGAGTAAGTTTCTTATTAAAGTCAACAAGAGAGCAGGAAGAAATGGATCCTTAGTTAAGGTTATATCCTGAGTTAAAACGTTTCATTACAGGTATAAACACAACGATTATAAACAAAAAGGTTGATTTAAACGGTACCTATCTGACTAATTATAAGCTATTGTTATGAAACAATCATTCTCAAGCTTAAAGTGTTAACTTCACTTCCTGTATTTAAAACAATAGCAGCAAATTTCTCGCCAAAGCTATCTCGATTCTAAGTATGGCTCGGATGGTTGACGGATCTAATATCTAGTTGTTAGTATATCATGATGAGGAGTTTTAAAACAAAGGTCTTGTAAAACAGTGTAGGATATAGAAAAACTCTTTGCATTTTAAATGTTATTCATAATTATGAAGTGGAAAATGTACTATAGTACGATGAATGTATTTTTTGTTTCTTCCATTGTAAATTGTTCTTCTTCGCTATTTTGAAAGTCAAGTGAGTGATAAATAGGTAGGCAGTTAGTTATTTTACATTTGAACGATGGGAATCACTATAAATCGTTTTAAAAAAATGTTGTACAGAAGGTCTGTAAATGAACAACTAAATCTGTGACTGAAATAAATAATTTTATTAATAATTACGGATTTAAACATTTCTTTATACTACATTCTTTTTTAATTTAGGACCTTCACAACTTGAATTGAGCGATATTTTATTGGTACTTTATTTAATTGGTTTTGTTATGTTTTTATTTTTAGCTTTCTTAGCCAAAGTATTTGTGTACATTTTGGTGTTTAAGAGTGTTGCACGGATGTGTATGCATGGATTTTACTTTTGGATTTACCGGATCGTGTTTTGTGTTTATTGAAAGCTTGTTTATATCGCTACTTGTTAATTAAGTTAATTCACTTTGAACATATTTGCACCTGTCAAGTTTGTGGCTAAAAATGTTAAAAAACCTAACACTGTACAACATATTGTCATGTATGGAATAAGTAACTTTTTTTTTCGAAATTTAATAAACGATTTCTCCCACAGATGACGAAGGCGGTCACATAAAGCAGGCTGGCTACGAGTCGAGGAGACAGAATGACCTGTACATGCGACTTGGTCTTCTCCTGGGCGAGAGACGTGGTGCCAGGAACAAAGCTAGAGATAGCTGCACGTCACTTGCTTCTCTCGATGCACATACTCTCGCATCACATAATACAAGCCCTGTAAGTATAGATCTGAGTCATATTATTTGCATTAAACTTATAGAATTGTTTCAACTTCCATCCAATTGACGCAGCAATTACTTCAAAGCTGATATTGGGAATGTATATTTTTGGTGAACTTAACATAAGGAAGGCGAGGAGAGGGGATATGCTAGAACAAAATAATTGAACTTGGAATACATCTTTATATAAATTTTGAATATTGTTTGGAAGGTCAACAACGAAGTTGCAGCTAACAGACAGTTGTTGCGCCAATTCACAATCGTAATTTGACGACCTCCGTGGTCAAGTGGCGTACATACATTTTTTTAAGTCGTCGCTAGTTCTGAAGTCCCGGGTTCGATCCCGGCACGGGTCAATGTAGAAAACCACTTTTCTAAATTGTTTTGGCTCTGGGTGTTTGTCAACCTTAAAACATCATAAACCTTGCATTTATATCCTGAACTTTGTACCCTTGGAGTATTAATAGCATAAAGCAAAATTCACCTATTTGTTCATTTGTAACCTCAAGTTTTGCATCATATATGTGCTAAATTAAACCAAAACTATAATCTTCTCCATTTACTCCAGGTATCAACTCTCACCGGTTCCTCGGAAGTGGAGGTGGCGACCCCACTTGGTCGGGATTCTCTTGGCTCTCTGGCGTCCATGTCGCTGTCGGCAGCCAGCAACTGTTCCTCCTCCAGCCCTGGAAGCAGAAGGCATTCGGTTAACAGTAAGTACAACTTTCTGTCCTAGACAATGGAAGACCTCATGAACGCTGTTGACAATGAAACACTCTAAGCAAATTTCTGGACCAACAAAAGAGTTATTGGTCACTCATCGACTCGATAAAAAGAAGACCTGATTAATGATTTGAGTTTTGCAAAATAGATTGGAAAATAAAATGATGATTTAGATGTTACGGGTCATATTAGCATTAAACAATATCACCTAACAACACCACTTAAATGACCATTTAAAATTATTCCGATTATATACAAAATTTCATATCGTACGAAGTGATCAACTTAAATCAATGTCATTGAGTGTTTTTTTTTATCTAGGCTAAAACGAAACAGAATATTTAGAAAAAAAGGTGTATCAGCGATGATAACAAAGATATATTTTTAACATCTGATCATACAATTAACGAACCTCTTGGTCTATAAGAGCAGAACTATGTATGTCGTTCGAATATGAACAAAAAGTGTGCATTCATTCTACTGCCACTGGTAGCTGCAATAATAACATAATTACCACTAATTCCTTAGACCCTGTTCAAATATCTTCAAAAAACGTAAAAAATCTGGCACACCTAATTAGTCTGACATGATTTCTTATCACCTATTCTCATTAGGACCTTGAAGATTGAAGTGGCTAGTCATTAAGATACCACGCCTCCTGGCTTTATGGCTGCCGATAACAGAGCCGCTCCTTGGGAATTCTTATTAGCTTTTGACACGAGAACGACTTGAATAGGATTTAGTTTTATTCCTTTTGATTGACTTCTGTTAATTAATTGATGGAGGAAAACAGAGGCCAAGGTGAAAGTCATCACTATAATTGTACTATAAGCTCAAAAATTTTACATAGCATCGGGATTTGACAGAAACTCTTGTGTACTGGAGAGCACTTTTCTCCAAAACTGAGTAGGTATATCCTTGTTATGTTTAACTACTTCATCATCCACAGCCTTTGTTGAAGTCATCCCACTGCTGGGCATTGGCCTCTCCTTTCATGTGTAATTCTCTCCGGTCCTGTGCCAGTCTCATCCAGATTCGACCCGACATTTTAGTTATGTCGTCGACCCATCTTGCTCCCGGATGTTTAACTACTAAGTTCAGATAAATGAACAACTGTCTCCATTCCAGCACTCCAAAGCGGAAGATCCGATGAACTAACGCGCATGTCCAGCGGATTCTTTAAAACAAGGAAAACGGCTGCCAGACGATCAGCAAGAGTCAACAGCAAACAGTCATCGACGTCATCAGAAATTAAAAAAGGTTCTTGTTACACTAAATTACATTTTATATAGATGGCCATGAAGCCAAAAGTGAGGAATTTGTTATGTTGCTCTTGAAATCAGTTCCAGTGTAATTAGATTTGTAATTAAATATTGTTAAATGCGGAAGTTAAGAGCAGTAATGTTTAATTAACATTCTATGTGCTGCTCAAATTTAACGAAGTGTTTTATTTAATGATATTATAAAATAAAGTATTTATAGTAATATAGTATTATGATAATTAATCTGGAGCTGATGCTAGTACTAAAACAGTAATTAAACGGATTGGTTACTAGAGCGTATGGATTTAAAACGTACAAACATTCGCAGTACATTTACAAAAAGTTAATCTTCTGGTAAATCTCGATACATATATATAGGTCTAATATTTGCGTACATTGACGCCATTTTTTCTTTCATTTATTTTCAATTATATTTTTTTACAGTTCATCCATCGCCACAGTTGACGCTACGACCGTTGTTCTTCGAAGTACCATCCACTGACAACCAGACATTCTTCTCCGGACGACACTGGCTCATGAGGGACATGGAGAAAGCCCTGGACTCTAGCTCCGCCGGTTTGTATACAAACTTAATTTTAATGTTTCATTGCTTCTTCATTTTATCAGTGTTTCTTTTGATACTCTTAATTATTATTAACGTCATCATGATTTTCTTCAACAGGTATCCTAGTATCTGGTTGTCCAGGCACTGGTAAGACGGCTCTTATCCTGCAGCTGGTGGAATATTCCTGCTTTGGCAGGAAAAGGAACTGCGAGTACGAGGAGTTAAGGGAGCAGTCAGACATCAGGGAGATGTTGCCTGAGGAATTGACGATTGGAATGTTCACCCACTTGGCTTCGCACGTTGTTGCTTATCATTTTTGTCAGGTAAGGCTAGATTGAATTTGTTGATTTGCCATAAAATTTCTGTGTGCTATTCCAGAGCAGCTTGCAATAGAATATAAATACATGTTTTACATGTCTTCTTTTTCAAACTCAATTTTCTTTTCGTAATTTTGGAAGTCTCATTCAGACCGATAAGATATAACTCGTAGGTATGTAACCTACTTAAGATGAAGTCAAACAAACTAACCATGTTTATTTTTTCAGGCCGATAACAACAGTACGTGCCTCGTGGGTGAATTCGTGCACTCTTTAGCAGCACAACTATGCCAAGCTCCAAGACTTCAAGCCTATAGGGAATACCTTTTGAGCGAAGCTCATCTTCTCGCCTGTCTGTCTCTTAAGGAATGTATTGCCGACCCAGACCTGGCCTTCATGAGAGGAATCATCGAACCTCTCATAATCCTCAGAAGGAACGGAAGCATAGATTCTTCAAACAGCATAATCTTAGTCGATGGGCTCTGTGAAGCTGAATACCACAGACCAGATCACGGTTACACTATTGCTTCTTTCTTAGCGAAACATATACCCGAAATGCCAACCTGGCTGAAGGTTGTTGCGACAGTAAGAACACAATTCTTAGAACTAACCAAACAGCTGCCTTACAACAGGCTAAGTTTGGACGAATCAGACAATGTTCATAAGGATCTCCTTGAGTATTTCAACACGAGACTCCAAGCTGCGCCAATTATAGAAACGAACATCAAATGTTCAACAGGAAAGTCCGAAGGTGTTCACAATTCAGTGATGAAGTTCGCTCAATACGTGCTTCATCTCAGTCAAGGCTCGTTTTTGTTCCTAAAATTAATTCTAGACTTACTCGAGAGGAGCCACATCGTAGTAAAATCAACAAATTACAAAGTCGTGCCGATATCGTTAGCACAAATATTTTTGTTACAATTCAATCTACGATTCCCCACCGTGCAATCTTTTGAGAAAGTAACTCACATCTTAAGTGTGTGCTTAGCAGCTTTATATCCTCTTACATTGGTAGAAATTTATTACTCAGTTAATTCGTTACTAGTTAACACGTTTCTGCCATGGGACGAATTCTGCCACCGATTCGAATCCCTCACAGATTTCCTTGTAAAGAGGATTGACAATACATACATGTTCTTCCACCCTTCGTTCAGGGAATGGTTGATCAGAAGGGACGATAATGAAAGTCCCAAATTCCTCTGTGACTTAAGAGCTGGTCACTGTGGTATAGCATTTAGATTATCCAGGGTACAAGCGCCTTTGGATTCAGAGAAGACAATGGAGTTGGGTCATCATATTCTGAAGGCACATATGTACAGAAACCTGGGTCCAGCACAGTTGGGGTTATGTCCCAGGGATTTACAGGCAATGATGGTTGCTACAAGTTCCTGCAGTGTTGGCGAAGCTATTGCTAATTTGAGGAATATTTACACTCCAAATGTTAAAGTATCTCGCCTCATGCTCTTAGCTGGAGGGCCACCTAACCAAGTTACTGAATGTCTTGGTAGTGCGCCATTGCTATGCATGTATTCATATCAAGGAATTTTGGCGATGGTTGGTCTTCTGATTGAATTTGGAGCTGATATGGAAATGACGAACTCTCAAGGATGTACTGCGTTATCTTTGGCATGCCAGAGAGGACACACCGATGTTGCAAGACGTCTTATAGCTGCCGGTAAGTTAACGACTACCAGTTAAAATTAAATCTCAACGATCTACTAAATGTATAATTATTTAAACAATCAATTTAATTAATTTCAGGTGCATCATTAAGTCACACTGACACCGCAGAACAGACTCCTCTCGTACACGCAGCCAAAAATGGTCACAGAGATACAGTCATTTACCTACTGGGTTGTCAATCGGGAAGAGACGACAGAAACTCCTTGGATCTCGATGACGATAACATTGAGCAGCTCGTGCCAGGATCTCGACATGCACTGATCGCTGCAGCTCAGAATGGACACTTAGATATTGTTGAATATCTACTGGATACTGCTGAATTAATTGTGAGTATAAATGAACACTTACCTACGCTGTTCAACATAAACTACATCCTTATTTTAACAGTACCTTACTATTAATTAACACAGTTTTTATGCTTTGATTATTGTATGCTAATTTTAACCTTTATTTACCACGGATAGCCAATTTTTTTTTCTAGTACGTAGTCTCCGGACCTATGCATATGAAATTATGTTTAATTATAAAATAATTATCTTTTTTCCTCAGCCTGACGGCATCTGCCCAGTAACAGGAGAAACTGCTCTCACAGCCGCTTGTTCATCTGGCAACGCTGCTATCGCCGACGCTCTCCTCATTAGAGGAGCGCTACCATATTCCTTGAACGCCAGACAGCTCTCACCACTGGCATTAGCTGCCAAGAATGGCAGATCAGCACTAGTATTGAGGCTGTTAGATTCTGGAGCTGATGTCATGGGTTCTGGTGGGAAGATACCCTTGATTTTAGCTGCTGCCGAAGGTCATGCGGATGTTGTGGAAATGTTGCTAGAGAATGGTGAGTTTCATATATCATTTCTTAAATAGTACGTTTTTTGGAAATTACCTAAATTATTGAGGAGAAATCTTAGTATTTTGTATAGTTTTTTTAAATATGTTCCTAACCTTAAATTTATAAATACAATAAGCCAATAGCAATACTGAACCAGTAGTCGCGGTACGATTCTTGGCTGAGGTTTAAAATTTTCCTTTCCAATATTTGTTTTTGATAGCAATAGACTTTTATAACAACGCGATTTTAGATGTCGAAGCAAATCGCTTCTTACGTAATACTATTGTTTTATTAGGTGCTGATCCTGATGCTGTAGACGCTGATGGTATATCACCACTAGGTTGGGCATGTCTTCGTTCTAGAATACCGACGATGGTGCTCCTGCTTGACAAAGGGGCTACTATAGGTAAGAAACTTTCAAGTGTTTATTTTATAAATAACACATAGTATATTGATTTGGATTAAAAAAAACGTCCCTTATTTTTAGATGATTGTCATATCAATTTAATGGTATATTTTGTATATTGGTAACCGCAACACAAAGCAATAGGATACTTTAGCCCGTTCCTAAACTTTAGCCAAACTACAAAATGTTATCAAAATCGATTCTATGATTTAGCTATGAAAGGGTAACAGAAACACAGGTCACGAAAATCAGGAATTACTTTAGTATTTATTATATTTGTTAATATTTTGTTTTTCATAGATCTACCAGATGGAAGCGGTCGAACACCGTTAGGTCTTGCTTGTGGAGGCCCATCAGAACTTGTGGATATCTTGCTGGAAAGGGGAGCTTCGTTGGAAAGAGTTGACCACAGTGGGCTGAGGCCTTTAGATCGAGCCATCGGACAGCGGAATGTTCCCGTAAGTTTAATAAATGATGACGAGTAAATAATTACATACTCAGACTAATCATTTGTATTTCATGAAAATGGATTTTGTAAGACGTACTTAATACGTATTTTTGTTTTTTTCTAGGTCGTTAATTGTTTCCTGAGGAAAGGGGCTAAACTTGGCCCGACTACATGGGTTATGGCTTCAGGCAAACCAGAATTAATGTAAGTAAAAAAATATAGCATTCTGTAATAAGAACTCGTCGAGAACATTCAAATATTTTAGACCGTTCCACAAACAATCCAATCTAACCATTAAACGGTAAACTCTTATATACATTTCCCAATACAAAGAACCAAAAACATATTGAAAAAAAATAAACTAACCATACTATATTCCATTTTCAGGCTAATATTGCTAAACAAGTTGCTGGAAGACGGGAACATGTTATACCGGAAGAACAGGCCTTCAGAAGCTGCCCACCGATACCAGTACGCGTTAAAGAAGATCAACCCACTGATCAGTGATGAGGGGCTCACGACACCGACTACCCAACCGGTGCCACCTGAACATGTGTCTGCGTTTGTGCAGCTGAAGACAAACCTGCTGCTGAATCTGTCGAGGTGTAAGAGGAAATTAAATGTAAGTGATCATGCATCATATCGTGAAAGATTAGATAATTGTTAGGGCTCAAATCCTAACATTATCTAATCTTTATATTATTCACAAAAATTTTGTTTAGTTAACATTTCGAGTAAACTATTATATGCTTGTCTTATTTTATCGTATTAAAGCTGTCAAGCTATTAGACAACAATGGACATTAACTGTACTGTGCCATCCAATAATGATACCCACCCATATTATAATCGGCATAAAAACTAAGTTAACAATTTGATTTTATTACAGGAACCATCAGAAGCTTTAGACTTAGCTGCACGGGCGTCAGGCTTGCGTCCAAATGCTTTCGAGTGCGCTTATGCCATGGCTCGCGCTATCCTCGCCCTCAACAAGCCCTCTGAGGCCCTCCCTCACGCCAGAAGGGCCTTACTCCTCGCTCCAACCACAGACTTATCAGCCACACGAACGCTAAAGGCTCTACAACAAGAGATTCTAACAAGGATCAACACTGGGTCCCATAGTCTAAACGGTGACACACGATCAATGAGGAACTTCGACACAATTAGTCTAAACATGCCATAGAGGTATTGTAAAAAAACCGGGTTGGATGTACAAAAAAAATAGCTAGGATTTTTCGATGTAAACCCATATCATAACCCATCGATTTTATTGTAATACTTTGTCAAGCACTTCATATTATCATATTCAATTTCACTGCCATTGATATTAATAATACTTTCTTCGAATCAATGTTTTAGTACTGAATACTAAAGATAAATCTTTATCTTTGAACAGAGCACCATGAAGTTTTTTTAACTTTGATATTTCACGTATTAATTCTTGAATGGAATTATTATGGTTGTAAATATTCTATGGGAAGTCGAACGAACGATTTATTATAGGAACAGTATATTTTTTCTGTATAAAAGATACGATTTTTATCTTTATTGATTACAGCTATTATTTTTTTTTATTTTACAATAATACCTACTAATTAAACTTGTATTGCAAACTATATAAATTACTTTACAACCAATAAAATAAATATTACAATTTATTTATATACATTTTAAATTGTATATTGGTCGACGAATTAGTACTACCTACTATGAAATCTTGAATGCATGATATAAAACTAAATATTTGGACTAATTAATTATAATATACTTATTTCAACTGTATGAGTTTTACTTACCAGAATTTACTATGTGATGTAAAGACATGTAAATACTTCCTATTAAGATTTTCGACAATGTACAGTGTCTTAAATAGTTTTTTAGCCTCGAATATAATTTTGTTTAAAAATATTACTCGCTTGCCATTTTTATTAATATGCTTTAAAAAAATTGTCGTTAATAATAGAGATATTTGGTGCCTTGAAACTTTTTTTATTACCTTTGCAATCTTTTTTTTTTTGTTATTTTATTAATTCATTTGAGTTAAACTCGTGCCCATTGTCTTGCTTATTTATAATTTATTGAAATGTAATAATACTTAGATGGAGTTCAAAGTTATAGTGAAAGAATTAGGAATGATAAATTGTGTAATGGATTTTTGTTTGTTTGTTTGTTTGTGTTGGATGTATCTATATAAAGAGAGTGATGTATGTTATATAATTAAACTAGTTTATGAATAATTTTATTTATTTTTGAATCCTTAAAAGTGCATAGCCGTACATTTGTCACAGTATGTAAATCAAGTGTTTATTAATTTATAATAATGATTTAAAATCTATGTTATGTAATATTAAATCATTTTTGTTGCATTCATAATTTAATCTTAAACGAGTTACAGACACAAAAAGTAATTCTAATAAAATATATCACACTTAATTATTATTGTAAATTAATTTAACAAAGGCCTTTGCCGTAATTCTTTCGATGTAGAATATAAAAAAATGTTTTGAATATCAAAATAAAACCTGGCCAAATTATTGAAAAATTTACTAAGACTGACGTTAAAATATGGTGGAAATTATAAATGAAACAATTACTTACTTATTATAGCTATGATAGAGTAGTAAGAAATAATTTAAGTACAATAGTTACTCGGGCAGTACATATTACGATTGTATTAAATATTACTTTTTCATATTGCTTCAAATTTTGTTTTAATTACTAGCCTTTTTGGACTCTTCTTAACATAATTTACCTTTACATGTGTACAAAACTTATTAAACTTACTAAAGCTCTATTAAAAAACTTAAGACTTATCTTAGATAATAAAAATGCAGACATTTTAAAAAGACCCTCCAGTAAACGTATTAAATTTTGGATTTCATCAAAATTCTTTTTAACCCCATTATTTTCTTGTAATTAAAATGACTTAATAAAATTTAATTTATTACTCTGGTTTGGCTGGTGTAACAGGCTCTGTTACAGGAGGTTTGGTAGAAACTATATGCCTAGGCACATCATAAACAGTCGTCTTAGTATAACCCAAACGTCTAGATGATATCAAATTAGTACGAAATTCCGGATATGTTGGTAGAGTAGAAAGTGGAGTCGTGTTAAGAGCTTTCTGATTTAAAGTAAATATATTCCCTCTTAGTACACCATCGTTATGAAATGGCCCATAATTTGGACGCATATATACTGGACGAAGAAATAACTTATTAGCTGTAGGCACAGGCTTCAAATCAATTACATTTACTGAAGGTGCATCCTTAGAATTCAATAGCCCAAACTGGAAGGTAGGGTTTTTGATGATTCTCGAATGTTTCTTCCGTATAACATTGTCGAATTTTGTAGGTTTTGCCTGCGTTGGCATGAATACGTGGTGGTAGTGCTCCAGTATTTCGTCGAGTTTCTCCCGAGTTACGTTTTGGTTGTCGACGGGGGCTGTGTGGATCATGTCCATGAAGATTTTGTCGCACTGCGGTGTGTTCTTGCGCTTTGAAACTGGGCATGTCTGTAAAAGAATAAACAATATCAATTTATAGTTACTTACATACTCAAATTATTGTAACTTAGTAAACATTTTTACTATCCTAAATTCAGAAACCTGGATTACAAAAATTCGAATCTGAAATTTTCAAACCATAAATGAGGACCGCAGTGACCAATGCTCGTTCCTTCTGAATCAGAACTAGCCTTTGCCCATCTATGGAATACTTACAGGCCAATGTCATCATTATTTAAAAAAAAAAGTATTATTTATGGTAGGTACTCACCATCAACATAGCATCAACAACATTCAAAAGCTTCTTCTGCGAGTTACAATGCTCCCCATACATGGGTATATTAGTAAAGGCGCTCATATAAACGTCTAATAAAGCCGCCCACTCAACCTGGTTGTTGCTAAAGTGACGGATCCTATCCTTCATCTTGAAATAATCTATGAAGTTGTACTTGTTTATGACGCCCATTTTGTTCATTAAACAAGTGGTTGGAGCTGCGGTGTCTTTGCACTGAAATGTAAAACTTTCGTTATGAATTGGCCCATGATTTGGACGCATATATACTGGTCAAACAAGCAACGTATTAGCTGCACATTATTCAAATCAACAAACATTAACTGAAGGTGCTTCCTTATCTTCATAAAATAAAAACTGAGATTTTGAATGCACGGATACTCAAGTTGAGTATGGGTCGATACGCCAAAGAGCGGTGGCGCTACACAACATGATGTGGGTTCGATCCCCGTATGAAACAAATACTTGTGTGAATCACAAAATCTGGGCGTTCTTGGTAATTTAAATGTTTATCAAAATTCTGATACAGGGTTCGATTATATTCCGGTTAAATTTAGAGTCGTAGACCAGTATAAGAAATCATTAAGATCAAATGTCTAGCTCTTAAAATAAACTTAATAACAAAGGTCAAATACAGAAAAATGGGAACCAAATTACCCATCAAATTAATTGCTATAAATTGTTCATAAACAGATTATATTACAACTAACTATGGACTTGGTCTGAAATAAAGATTTACTATTATTATTATTGTATTGGAAAATAACTAAGCGAAGTAATTTTTTTTTTTTGTAAAGATTTACGCAGTTAGCCTGAGCGCAGGCTTTGACTGCTTCACCGGACTTTACTAAGCGAAGTATTAAATAGTTTTAACTTACCACATATTTAGTAGCAAACCAGCCGTGTTTCCTTTGTTTAGGCGACACGGGAATGTGCTCCACTTTGTATAAGGACTCCAAGCCACACTGAGTGAGGTGTTCGCGGTGAATCAACTCTGGCAGAAGACATACAGGACGACGATTTTTCTGAACCATAAAAAAAAATTACAAGACTTAGACAAATCATTTTTGTAAAAATATATATCAATAACAAACTATTGCGAGATAAAATAACTTTTAACAACATTTAAAGTCTGCACTTGCGTGAGTGCAGTCATTAAGTATTTTTGTACCGTCTACAGAGACGGTAGTGCAACCGTTTAATATTTTTGACAAATATTTCTTTAGACTACGATATTAATTGATCTGCCATTTATTATATTTCTTCCTCTTATACTTACAAATGTTTACAAAGCTAAATTTGCGAGGCCTGCAATAGATACGTCTACTAACATGCATTAAAAGAAACTTACAGGTCTGAATTTTGATGAGCTTATCTGGCACCCAACGTTTTGTTTGCCATGTCTGTAAAATAAATGTCATGTTATTTATAAAATCTCTTTTTTTTAGTTATAAAATTAGATTAGTTTGACCAAAGCGTTATCGGTAACCAGCGTAGCAAGATTGTCTTATGTGGTTTTACTATGTAGGCGTGTTGTAGGTACTTTTAGCGCAAAAAGTTAAAAATTTAATGTCGATACTCACTTGCAGATGTCAGACTTCCTTCTGTAAGGACAATTCTGTGAAATAATAATAATATTTTAAATTTACTGTATATCTATACTACTACATAAAGCTGAAGAGTTTGTTAGTTTGTTAGTTTGAACGCGCTAATCTCAGAAACTAATGATCCGATTTAAAAATTATATGTCAGTGTTGGATAGCCCATTTATCTAGGAAGGCTATAAATAAGCTATATAACATTTAGCTGAGACCAAAAGGAGCGAAACATAAATGAAAAATCGTTGAAACTAAAACACGCGGACAAAGTCGCGGGGGACAGCTAGTTATTTATATAACAAGTTTAACTTTTTAGTTGATAGAAAAAAAAAAACATATTTATTGCTTTAAAGTCAATTTGAAAAATATAATACTAAGATACTTTATAAATGTTCAATAGTTTATAAAGTAAGTATTTAACTATTTTGGCTGACGTCTTAAATATATCTAATTAGTTCACCATTCATGCCAGCATTTGTTAACCAGAAGAATTTAAAGAGGAACCAAAAACAACTTGTAATAGAACATTATAAAAAATTAAAAACATATATATATACCTCAGTCAAAACATCGAAGGTACAACTCAATAGATTGTTAATGTCGCAGTCAGCATCGTACTCCCGAGGCACGGGCTTCAGAAGGCACTTCGTTAAGACCCGGCCTTTAGCCTTGCCCCACAAGGGGTGAGCGTCAGTAAAGTTGTGTAGCATCCTCATATAACCGTCAATGTCTAGTGCCCCAGAACTATCTATGATACCCAGTTGGCGAAACACGCAATCTTCTTTTTCACACTGAAAAAAAATTATTTATTTAAATAATTTGTGTAAAGCTGGAGGTTTTTAAATGTCTTGTCAGTGTCAGAGTGAACTATTTTTATGGTTCAGAACGTGTCTGCGCCCCTAACCCCTAGTAAACTAGCCAACTACCACTGAGTGACGTGGTGCGGGTTTGATCCCCGTGTTTGTGTTTTAGTTTTGCTTGTGATTATAAACACTGCCAGTAACATACAGGGATAAAATTATCTAACGGGCAATTTCAATAACGTATCCGTACTTGGTTTTCCCTACTAGAGCTGCAATATGACATAATTTGTATGGAGATTAAGCTTAAGTCAAATTTCTATCGCTGGTAGGAAAAATGATCTACGGATATGTTATTGAAATTGGTAGTAAGGAAGCAATTGTTTTTAACAATAATATATAACATTTATATCTCTTTAATAATATGATAAACTATATTCAATTGTATTAGTGTTGTTACCAATAGAATGGAAAAAAAGAAAAAGGTAACGTATCAAAACTTACAGAATGCGGTATCAGCATCAAATCCTTAACATCGGCTCTAACCGTAGTAGTAACAGGAGCTTCAGTAGTTTGGTAGGAGACGGTACTGTTCGAGATGACCAGCCTCTCCGACCCGCCCCAGGTGAGTTGGAAGCCGCACTCAGATCTCCAAGATGGCTGGATGAAATTCGACATCTCACAGCAGTCTAAGGGATCGGTGATCTCCTGAAAAACAATAAGACTGTTAGATTTTTTTATCTTAGAATGTACTAATCCGATTGTGATACTTATTTTTAATCGTGCAAGTGAGGTTAAGCGGAAGCGTTTCAGTAATTTTGAGGATATGGACATTTTTATATATATCACATATTTAACATATGTGATATATATAAAAATTAATAAAAAAAATATTTAAATTGTCTCGTGAATGTGCTACTTAACTATTTAGACCGCTGTACTTAACTATGATGACGAACTTTTCAAAGATTTTGATACTTACGTTATTTTCTTCTGGTTTAGAAAACTGGTTGAAATCCACTATATGAACTTTAGTTCCATCATCAGAGGATATGGGTGCAGGAGTACTTGCTTGGTTCTACACAAATAAATAAGTATTGGTTAAATATTACAGTTATTTTTATAAACAACTCGCCCACTAAGTTATTTAAACTTGTATTGCGGGGGTTTTACAAACATTCAAATCACTTGCACAATGAACAACCAGAACTTGGAATAAGCATTTGTGCAAGGCTTGTTCCATGCGGGAATCGAACCCGTGGTAATTGGCGTGGTTCCTATACCACTTGGCTATCCGACCTGTCAAAATTAGGTAGCTCATAAATATAGCCTGCAAGTCACCAGACAGACATCAGAGGCTTAGAAATATAAAACAGTTGGTATCCATGGTTACGGAACTCTAAAATTCTGGTAAAAAGAAACGAAGCTATACCTTAAATTCAACATGTTTCTCTTCAGCATATCTTGGGTCGTGAATTTGGAAGCTCATGAAGGAGACGAAGCCACATTCCTGAAGCACTGTCATATTAATCATCACTGGCAGGTCGCAGCATTTTGAGTCGAAATACTGCACAAAAAACAGGGATTTCAGCTTAATCTAACAGTCAAAAGGGCAGTGATTCAATTTTAACTCGTAATATTTGACTCCTTCATACCAACAAACTATAAAACCTTTTAATCATAACAAACTTACATTTTTCAAGAACCAGCCCGGGCGACGATCCTTTGGCAGATTTTTCTCCAAGTTCAAATATTGGCTGAAACAAGTTGTATTTATAAACTGAGAGGCCAACCCAAATTAAAAAGTTGAATACACTCTTCTGCCAGTTACGCCCAGAAAAAAAAGCTGAACCTTTATAACCAGCCTGCATTTGTGATAAAGCCAATTTTCCTCATCAACGTATTCGCCTTTTATTCGAAAATAATCCATAAAGTAATCATAGAGTCGGCCAAACACACTTTTTTATAGATTTTTCTGCTGCCACTCACTACAGCGTACAATCTCAATTCTGAGGAGCGGAAATAATAGAACCCTACTAATTATCATTATATCTAGCCTGTATTGTCCCACTGCTGGGCAAAGGCCCCCCTCCATTCTTTCCAGCGATCCCGGTCCCTCGCTAACCCCAATAATGATTTCTGAAATGCATTTTCAAAGCCAGCAAAATAACATACTAAAAATACAAACCTTTGACCAAACATATTTTTCAGACCAGCTAACGATGAGACAGGGGAACAGCCGTCATCCTTCCTCCAACTACCTTCAGGGCAGTTCTAAAAATAATGAAAAGGAACTAGTGAATAATCAAGTTTTCTGAAAAAACTTAACAAAAGAAGATTGAAGGTTCACAACTGTTTTTGGAACCGTAAAATATAAAATTACCCGCGCTTTTTGGAACAAACTAATTTTGTATTGAATAAATAAATCGATAATAATAACAAAGTGGATAACTTCCCTGTTATCATAGTTCAACTCACCTCAATCATTTGATCCACCACGCAATGCAACAGAGCTTGTCCCGGACATGTGTTAGTAAACCTCCTAGTCCGATTCCCGTAGCAGTTGTCCAGGGTCGTTCCCACGACATCCTGCCAGGGTCCGGAAGGAAGCAGGCGCCTGAGAGTCTCCTCAGCTTTTTGTCTGAGAGGCAGGGAATCTGATAGACCGAGTTTCGTATTGATGCAGTTCCATTGGTGACACTGGACGGAAATTATACACACCTTTTTGAAATATCTTGTCTTTTATGAAAACTATGAACATTTGATGGGTAAGTATTAATCTTCGTAGAAAAACGGAGTGACAGGGATAAGTAGGTATCTTTAAAACTCCTGAATCGTAAGGAAGTATGTATATGTAGGTAAGACGGCTGTGGACATAGCTTGGTGCTTCTACATTAAAATTTGGTGCTTAAAAGAGCTTTCAACTGTTTGTTTTTATATTTTTTTTAATATTGTTTAACAGCATTAGACTTTGTTTAACTTTATGTATATGTTGATAAATAATTAGTACCTATATGCTACAATAAATAGATGATCTTTAAGTATTTCATTGTTTAATGTTTACTCATTCTTAATTAGGTTACTTAAAAAAAGTAAACATGTTTGTAGGTGTTAGTTCCATAATTAGGTATAATAAGCTGCATTGCAGATTATGGTTTGTTTACCAACTATTAATGAAAATACAGTTCATTTGGTAATCAGTAAATAACAAAATCGCTATAAACAGATCGTCAAAACAAGAACTTACGAGGCGTGAATTTCTGAGATAAGATCTTCCAAAACCAGCTTGACCCAATACCTGAAATATACAATACCATTAGTCTATTAAAATTCTTGTGCCAATTGATGTCATTTCCACTTAAACTAAGAACAACTTTATGCAAGTGTAAATAAAGATAATTTTAGACTGAACTAACTGAAGTACTGTCGAAAAACTCATGAAAAATATGAATTTGTAGCGAAAACTGAACCTTATACGTAAGCGTTACAGTTTTTTTTTCCTAAAACTCTTATTTGTTTACATGTTTGGCATATAAGTTGCGAACGCAGTATACTGCGGTACTAACGTTATATCAATCCATATTTAACAACAATTAACAATTTTTAATGTATACAAACTTAACTATACATATAATATATACTTAAAACATAACTAAATTCTAAACTAATAAAATCTCTAAAAAATAGCGTTAAAATTATTAGGTACTAACATTATAATTGTGACAATATCTATGTCTGTTACGCTTCTACGGCTAAACCAATTTTGAGGAAATTGGATTAGTTGTTGGGGTAAGGTTAAACTACAAGTACATAGAATACTTGCTGCGGTAATCGAAATTCATGCTATATTCAATCTTTTGTGACGCAAGCTATTTGGATAATGTTACAGGATGATATCTCTAGTAACTTCTAGAAATCTTAAAAAGCAAGCAGCTTTAAAAAAATGTTACGCACAACGCAGTTGTAAATAATATATTTTGACAAACATTGATACCCACTAAAATGAAAAGTAAAAATGTTTACATTTATTAAGAAAATAAAAGAAATATTTAATATTATTATTAAAACAGTTATAAAATTAGGTCATGCAATAAAAAAACGAATACGTACCGTTGGCAAAACCACAAACATCCATAATAACTTCATGTTTAACGGACAATGTTTCAATAGCAACTGACCACAAAAAGATAAATTGGCCCCATATTATCTGGGGTCGTGACTTAAGATAAACGCTCTTTTGCGTTGTGTAAACGGGCACAGGGTATTACGAGGTCTAAACAGCGTGGCAAGTATGTTGGCCTCTAACTATACACTAACTTTTTGAACCGGCAAGAACCATGATGGTCTTTTACTGCCCTGAGAAAGGTGAAAAAGATGAAAGGAAAGGCGTAATTGCCTCGAAAGTTACAATGAATTCCAGAGTGCTTCTCTTTTTCCGGAATATACGTGTACTCCTCTAGTACAACAGTAATAAGGCGAAAACGTATTCTCAATCAACGAGCCCGTCCAGTCAGTCCTAATTAATCTAGCGATCGTTAATGTCCAATACCACGGAACACGGACTGTTTGAAGCAGTCGGTATCGACTGCTTTAAGCTGCGACTGCATGGTAAACTATACACTTCAATGTACACATTCTCGATTTCGATCTCGATCTCGATTTCGATCTCAATTTCGATTGCGATTTCGATCTCGATTTCGATCTCGATCTCGATTTCGATCTCAATTTCGATTGCGATTTCGATCTCAATTTCGATCTCGATTTCTATCTCGATTTCGATTTCGATCTCGATCTCGATTTCGATCTCGATTTCGATTTCGATCTCGATTTCGATCTCGATTTCGATTTCGATTTCGATCTCGATTTCGATCTAGAATAATTTCGAAATATAATAAAATTCAAATCCAAGATGGCCGACATATCTGTTTGAAGTATAAACTTCTTCAGGCGCTTTGGGCATTTATTGAGATGGGGAACTGTTACCGTTCATAAGTATCTACAATATTCTTTAGTCATGATTATATTATAGACATTTTAAATTCTGCGCATTTTCGTATGCTATCTAATAATGTATAATACAATTAACTTACAAATTTGAAGTGCTAATAATTATATACTGTATTCTTCACTTCTGTCGCTACTCCCCGAGTGCCAGTTTTTTTTTTATTCTCGTCGCTAACCAAATACCTATAGGGCGCCAAAATTCTAAAATGGAACGCTGAACGCTGAGCGCATATTTTTCTTCTATAAACAGCATACGCGCATTTTAGTTGAATTAAAGTTTTCTAAATAAATAATTAAATTTTAAATCCTTGAGCGCTTTTGTTTGGGTCATGATATTATTTTTTTTTAGACTTGAAGAAAGGAATACAATAAAACTCCACATTACATCTAACATAATTTATTGGAGCATCCCATAAATAAAAAAACGTTTGCACATCGTCAGCTTATTACAGAGTTAAGCCAAGAAAAACAGTATTTCACTAACCCAAATAAATGCACAATGTATGTTTTAAAACCGATTTAAAATTATAAACAAAAAAAAATGTGGTGGGAGAATGACAGTGTAATGTTTGTCTGTGGTCAATACAATCTTGAAAAAAAATCAGCTTGTCAAAATAAAAAAATATATATATAAATTCATCCTAAATCTTTATTGGTTATTTTGTTCATTTTGAGTAATTCTTAAATTCATACGAAGGTATGTTAAAGTTCTCTGTGTATATAGGATATCAGAAACATCAACAAATCATATTTTTATTTAAGAAGTTACAAAATTTATTGTTGTAAGGGAAAAAAAAATCAATAATAATTTACTGTGCATTTATTTGTGTTCATAAAGAAACTCGTTCTAAGCGCAAATTAACAACGCTACAGCTAAGAAGATTCTCAGATTTATGTGTAATAAGTAATTATGCTTTCAGGCATGGATTCAGGGCAGTATTACAAATACAAATTCTTTTTTTTTGTATTATTGGTTAATTTAACCATTAAATAACTAACCTTGACCTTTAAATCATTGGAAATAATGATTTAACATTCTAATAGAAATTAAGGCACACAAGAATTTTTCACAAACCATTTTACGTAAAAAAAGACGTTAAAATAATTGATCTAAATATATTTTAATATTTTGATAATACATTAATTTAGGACCCGAAATCTAGTTGAAATTGGTAGCACATTGCACTACATCAAACTTTATAAGCAAAAAGTTATTTGGACGTATGTTAAGTCCAGGAAAATTTAAGATTAAGCTAATATGTGCTAACGCGAGTCAAAAATCCACTAAAATCGCATGTCTCGTCAGGTCTATCTGTCCTTCTCCACCTGAGAGATACTGGCGAAACTAACGGATTTTTTGACTCTCTGCTTCTTTAGAAAAAGCAGTATAATGTCAAACATCGCACTAAATCATCTAGCAGCTACCTAATTTATGTCCTGAATCCAAGCCTCAGAAACAGCGCTTTCAAACCCGGCACAATATGTCAAACATCACAGATGTATTACAAAATTTACATAAAATGAAATTCTGCATTTTATAAAAGTCGTCCTTTGCGTGAATTCTTGGAACGAACCACATTACTGGTAAAACTGAACCTGGAACAAAGAAAAAAGGATTAAAGATAACAAATGTATGTTTCAATTTCAGATATCAAATAGTCGGCCTTGACTTCAAAAGAAGGAAGTTCGGAAATCAACACAGGAATGAACGTGATTATCGTATTCATAATTTTATTCGCTTGACGTTTCAGCATGATTGAAATAGACTGACACAATCTGTTTAAATAGCCAGTAAAATTTATAATTGCATTAATTTCCATTTAAATTATTTTAATATGCAGTATTCTTCAAGTTAGTTAGGTGACTTACCTAATTAGTGTATACAGCGTACTGGATCACAGGAAGGCTCCGAATCCGAAAGCGCGCTTAATACTGTCGAAGTAATATCGCCGCCAGTTATCGCGAGTCTGGTCCACCTCGGCGGTCGGCACGAGCTCCTGTTTCACTGTCACTAGAGTGTGGTCGTCCTGAAAACGTTATCAAGAATATTAGAAACAAGCTTTTTTTGTAGTTCAAGATGATATCTACGACCTTGTATCCGTAGTCCTTATCAAAACAAATCAAATTAGTTTTAACTTTATGTAAGTTGATGGGCATTGTTTGGTTAAATTAATGAGATCTCATGCCCATCTTCCGTTTCCAACATCAGATCTTTTTTTTTGGAAGATTTCTACTGCAGTTAGCTGGAGTGCAGGCATTGACTACTTCACCGGGTTTTTCGGCGAAACCATAAGGGCTTTCAGCCAGAGCATTAGAAAAACTAACTACATTAGCAACATTCACTAAGGGCCCCCCCCTGTGCGGTTCGGACCTCGTTTTAGTGCATTACTATCTATCTTAATAAGGAGAACAGCAAGAGAGGGCCAAATCTATTTTTTTATTATTTTTACTGCTAGTTTGGGCGCCTTCCGCCAGGTAGATCTAGGGTCCGCATGGATGTCCGTTATCGCGGTTAAAAGTAGCCATGTTCTTCTTTGGAGTTCATGCTAACTCCATAACGAATTTCTTTAAATCGGTTCGTGGTTAAACCATGAAAGCGTAACAGGTAACTGACAGTAGAAAGAGTCACTTTCACATTTATAATATTAGTTAGTATGGTCTTTTACAAACACTGACACAAAAAGACGGCTGTTATAAGTATAACTGTTATAGAATTTAAATAATTTTTATTTGCATTGAATGTGGGCTTTATTGAGTGTGCTTTGTGGCTTTATGAGCTATATTTCAAGAAAATCTATTCAACCATTTGTATGTTATTAGCTTGATATGTTTAAGGTCTAATACATACCTTCTCTTCAATGTTGAAGGTGACCTCTGAGAAGTGTTGTTCAGGCCACTGCTTGTATCTCCAGTACTGGACTATTTTCTTAGGTGGTACTAATTCCCTAAACTCCCCAGTAATGTTGCCGCCGAATAGGGCAAACTTGCCGCCTTTCTCAGCTTCCATTTTGACATGACCCTAAAAATATAAAAACAATACATAGCCATTAAAAAAAGATTATAAAAAAAAATATGAACAAATATATAAAATAGAAAAAATGATTGGTTTCAAATAGATATCATGATATACCCATAAACCTTACAATACTTTTGAATTGCTAATAAGTATTATTCATTTATTATAATATGTTATAATTATTATTTTCATTATTCTTTGTTATATATTAAAGTCTCTGTACTAAATAGTTACAAAATAATAATATTATTTATTAACAAATTGAATTTAAGTACAATTGACAATTGACTGTTTCAGTCATAAGTAATGGATACATAGATGAATGGTTAAGTAGATAATTAAAAATACCTGTGTGAAAGCTGTAACCATTTCTAATCGAGTCATTGCATCATAAAACTCCTGAGCGCGGCATTGAAACTTCTCTGATATCTCAATGGATTTAGTGTCCAATTTGCATCCAATTTGATTAGTCTTAGGTGAAACTACAGGTTCCATAGAGATCTTCTTATTGAATCCACTAGTTATCATCGAGACATTATCTGGTTTGACGCGTTCTTCACCCTTTTTGGGGAGAATGAGGCCTTTAGAGAACTCTTCCTTGAGACTACGGATGTATTCCGTCAGTTGGTTCCGGATCTTATCCCGGCCTACATTGTGCATGAACGCTTTTACTCTTTGGGCTTCTTCACCGCTGCCTTTAATTGTGACAGAAATCTGTAAGAGAGACAATTAAGCATATCATATCCTTGTTTAAACCAGACTTGTATACCTATAACCCTAATTTACAAACATTTATCCAAAATATAATAGGCCATATACCAAAACTACTAAGAAGATGGCTTACATAAATTTAATATAAAATTTTTCAATAAATTTAATTATATGTAATGTAAACAGCTGAGAATATTCAAGATGTATATTAATATTGTAAATAATTCATAATTCTTAAAAAAAAACCATGGTAATAGATTTACAATGAAATTATTAACATAATAAAATATTTATTTGTTTTGATAGTGTTGACAAAGGTTTGCTTATAAATGTGGTTTTATATTGTGTTTTATGTATAAGCTAGCTGTCCATTATACCCTTTTAACCTCCTCAACAAAAAAAATCTAAATGTCTACATCTGAGATGTAAGATGTCTACATCTGATATAGTTTTGTTAGTGAATATATCTAGTAGACACCTACATACACAGAACAAAGCCATAATAATGAGTTCAACAACCATAGTCCATATGGCCTGATTCCAAAGCCAACCCAATCAAAATTACAAGTCATTGCACAGACCAAACTAAGTAACTTCTAAGTTTAAATTAATAACATTGGGATTTATGATTATCTAATGTGATTTTCTAAACCTAACAGGACAATAACTCAAGATCTGAGAATGGAGGTTACTCATGATGCCATCTGATCCCAAAAGTGGGCAAAGCCTGTATAATGGCAACCAGAAAACTGATAAACATACTTATATATTTCTAAATACATACAATTTACAGATAAATTACACCCAAACACAGAACAAACACACATGATCATGCTCATCACACAAAGATTTGTCTTGGATGGAAAATAAACTCAAAACCTCCAGTTCAGCAGTTAGGGTATACTAACCACTAGAACTATACATTAAATTCACATAGAATACACAAGACCACAAACTTCCTGTCTGTGGTAATGCTTCCTTAGAACTCAACAAATGAACTTATTGTAAATAAATTTACAAAAAAGGATGAAAGAAATAATAGATACAAAAAGCAGAACAAGTAATTCTATCTAACTAGGTTATGTTACACAAATGTTAGATGAATGTCAACCAAATACAATAATAAGTTTAGGGTGTTAGAAAATGAAAATGTTGACATAAAAATACTCACGTCCACTTCGCTAACGTCGTTTTCTTCCGACAGGTTCGGTATATGCACCTCTCCCTTCACCACATCCTTGCTACCAGCCAAGGTTCCTTCCCACTTCAGCTTAATGTCCCATTCGTAGAAAAATATTAACTTTCCTTTCCTATTGTTCGCAGACGCCTCCCCATCAATCTTCTCCACCTCAGTCACCTTACAGTCCACACCATTCTGAGTTATCACGAATTTATTCAACAATTCCTTTAAACGATCCTTTGACCATGGCCCTGCATTTTTTTCCGTCCAATGCCAGTTGTTCACATTAGTAGCATCTGGCCGCTCCTCCACAATCCATCTAGGGTCACCCTCGCCCCATTTGGCCATTTTTCAAATAATGTGCTGTGCACAAGATTGGATATGAATTCTGGTGAACACCACACGCGAAAAGTCAAGTCAAAATCGTGACAGTCAAGATTTTTGACACGTCGTGGTCAGGGAACTCAAATGCAACGCTAAAGCTTGTAACAACACACAATACACTTACTAATAAACCGCGTGCAACTGATCTAGTGACATCGAAAAATCGTAATTTTCGAGAAACGTCGCGTAAGAAACGAAACGAACCATGCCATTACTCTATATGACATTACAAGTGTTGACACACTATAATGCCAATTTACCCTTACCGTACATTTTTACCCACAGACAAATATAAATATTATTTGATATAAATTTAAATCTTTAAACTTATAGATGTGTTTTCTAATTTAAGTATTTTCTGTTTCGTGCTTCATTATTAACTAACACATACAACCAGATGAAGAATACTTTGAAATCAAAATAAATAATGTTTAAGACATAATTATATTTATCGGGACTAGAAAAATTACACTGAATCTTGGAACTTTATTTTATATTGCAACTTTTTACCAGTTTCTGCATGTTTCTAGAAATCGGGGGTACCAACTTAATAGATACATCCGGCTGTCAGAGTAACAACGTTTTGTTACAAGCAAATGGAAAAAGCTTCTGATTTAAAATAATCCCTAAAGGACGTAGCACATTTTTATGGGCCGCAGCGGTGCGATGCTTGCTTATCACATTAGTACCGTGCAGGGTCGGAACACATTGTCAGATTTTGAGTACACAGCCGAATCAGCTTACTGCACTCTGCTCGATTATAAACTAACATTTTTATTACTTAATATATTCCGCTTACATAAGCTGAATATGTGTAATAAAAATGTTAATGTATATAATATAGTATAAAATGTTAGTATGACCTGCAAACCTATCTAGTTTGCTGTGTGTACATTGACATTACATGAATGTACATTCGTGGTGGACAGTGCACATGTGTCTATAAATTATATTATTTGTAGCTAATGCAAATTATTTTGAATCGGCTTAATCGGTGGTTTATTATTTTTATATTACACTAGCGGGGCCCGGTGCACTTCGCTTCACCTAAAACATCTACTATGTGACCTATGGTTCATAAGAAAAAAATCACTGCCACCAGCGCCACCTATCTGGCGTTAACGTAACTATGCTCGTCAGAGTGGTCATGTCGCCCTATAAATGTGTACAAACTGCAAAGTTTCAAATCAATTGGGCTGACGGGTCTCGAGTTTTAGGCGAACATACACACATGCATTCTCCTTTATATGTATATATAGATTCGACAGCTAAATTAATTACTCAGATTAAGTTGACAAGGTGAATTCGAAAGTTTAACTCGCGACTTTAAAGTCGTTATAATTGATAATCATTACCTACTTACTTGCATAAATTACGCTCAACCGGTAAACCAGTTCGTAATGTTTAATATAGAATTGAACTAAAACGAGTTTTACAAAAATAAGATTAGGTACTATTAACATTTACAACAGCGTAGGAGGAGAGCTAATAACCCTGCTTTAGTCACCATACCTTTTACATTGGACAGTAGACTTGAGAAACTCTATAAATTGCCTTATACATAATATACTCGTAGTGGAAAATTTTACTTATTTTCATACTATCCTTTCTATTATAATTAAGTGTTACATAACATTATACAATGTTAACATATTCGTTGCGTTGTGACGTCTTCTAGTTGTGACCCAGACTATGATGTCGGTGAACTTAACAAGGTCCACTATTTGTGTTAATTTGCAAATATGTAGATAATGTACGTATAAATAATGGTTTTGTAATTTTATTATTTTAAGACTAATTGTTACAGAAATAAATTCCTTTGTAGTTTTTTGTTAAAATGGAAATTATCAGTTGTGCATGTGCAAATTGACCAGTGCACATATTTGGGCTCTGCACATAATTCTATCTACATTTTTTATATTAATAAATAGATTCTAGTTGCCGGCATCTCACGTGGCAAAACATAATTAAAATATAAAAATAACATTTCATATTAATATATTTAATATTTGGCAAAGGTCCTACGAAATGGACACAATCTTGTAACTTTTTATATTATTCTATTCTTAGTGTTAGGAGACGAGGTAAGTACCGTTTTATTGCACTCGGATAAATAAAATAGCGTACACTAAATTACCAAATACCTACCAACTATATAAGTACATAGGTAGTGTAACGAGTTTAAAAAGGTCAATTCGAAAACAATAGCCACAGAATGAAGTAACTATTAAACGCGACTATTTTGGCAAAAGTGACTAACGGTTAGCGCGAACAGTTAGTTTAATAGCTGATGGATATAAAAAGTGTCTATCGATAAATATATTATAAAAAATTATAGTATGTAGACGGCGGTAGTGTAGGCAGTAGTAGTATTAGACAGTGATTGTGTTTAACAAGACTTATTTCATTTTTTCAAGTCTGTGTAATGATCAGAAAAGTGCAATGTCCGGACTGATGACTTGCTATGGGTGTCGAAGTGTTAAAAACCAATATGGAATCAGTGCATAGCCCAAAAAGAAACCAAAAATAACTAAAATTTTCCAAATAATATTTAGATTAGTTTGTGCGTTAGAATTAATGACAAATATTAAACAAAGTCGCTAGGTTTATTTAAAAGTTTATTAATTCTACTTTTGATTTTGGAGTATTCAATTATTATTACGCATACCTAAAAGGGAAAAGGGTATTTTTATTGTTTTCTTATTATAAGAAATATTTAGCTAGCGCCACCAGCGGCGTGAAAGAATAACCTCAGTGCTGCTAAATTACATATTATGCGCATGGAGGCATTGACCTCGTTCAAGGACTGAACCGGTTTATTAATTCACTTAATTCTCGGTTATAGGCTTGGAATTAAAAATATATTTAAGTATCAGAATTTTACAATATGTTTGTTGTATTCTGTTCATAATAAGAAAATAAATCTGTACGTACCAATACTGTGTATCGGGACAGATTGGCAAATGAGGAATATTATTAGCTTTTTTAGCTTCGCTCGAACCATAGTTTAACTTTATTAGAGACTTGATATATTTTCTATAAAGTTACTACTGACAACTAATAGTTCGCTCTTAGACGAATGTTATAATTTTTAATAGTAACTTCTCGATTAGCTAACTAGTTGTAGAACAATGTTTTTCGCTAATACAATTCGACCGATGAATATTTAATCAGATGAAACAAGTTCGGCATTAACACGTAGGTACTTTGTAACTGTCAAGGTTATTCCAATGAATTAAATTCCTATTATCGTCTCGCATACTATTCAAAACCATGTTATCTTAGTGCGAGTGAGATAACATACCGGCCTCGAGAAATAAACCCAGTTCGATTCGGAGTCCGCTCAGCGCAGGCGCGGCCGCATCCATCGCGTATTGCAAATACTAAAAAAAAAAACAATAATGTTCCCATTACGCCGCGTTGGCAGTAAGGTGTGTGATCTGTGCTTCAATTAAAAATAAATTGATCATTCTATTTTTGATTGATGAATAATAAGTTTGATTAAAAATAAATCATTTGAAGTTGTATCTAAAAGTAGCCGGTTTTGCAGATTTTGGAGCAATGGCGGGCTCCTGTAGTTGCAGCGAAAGTGCAGAGAAATTACTCAGAGGGTGCTCAACGACCTTTGAGCGTGCTGACCGAAGACGAACTGGCCATGAAGGAAACAAGTAAGAAAAATACTCTCAACATTCTTTTTAATAATGCTCAATTGAAGAACTCATTGCTTAAACAACATGCGTGTTTTATAATTACTTGCTAGATTAAATGAAGCTTTAGGTACCAATACTAAATTCTAATGTTAGGTAATTAGGTAATTTACAATATTCGTTTGAAGCAATTTAACGGACTGTCCCACATTTTGTGTTGTAATTTGCATGACTTAACATCAAATGTAGGTATTTAATTAAAGTTAGAAACGAATAATGCTGAACAAGACGTATTAAATAATAATAATGGATTTTACAAGTCGCCCTGCGCAATGCGCAGTAATAACTAAAGTGCAATCTAAAA
Organism: Diachrysia chrysitis; assembly: GCA_932294365.1. Lineage (NCBI taxonomy): Eukaryota > Metazoa > Arthropoda > Insecta > Lepidoptera > Noctuidae > Diachrysia > Diachrysia chrysitis. Next base: position 2,010,359 of record OW028651.1, on the reverse strand, counting down.
TTTAAGAAATCCTCAAAAAAACTATTTTAGTAAAGAACTGATAATTTTCTTCAATCACCTTCTTTGATTAAACAAAAAGCCTGCAGCCAGGCTGAAGAATTAACATATTATATTATTCTCATAGCTAGGAACCATCTCGGTCATAACTTAAGGAATTAAATCCGCTAAAAGTATAAAAATCCGCTTCAAAATCGGTCAATTCCTCTTAGAGCTAAGGTGCCATAGACAGACACACATGTTTGACTTATAACACTCATTTTACTTTTTTGGATTTTAAAAAGACTCGGGTGTTCTTTTACATTATTGAATAGCACAGATTGGTGCCTTATAAATAATTATGATAAGAAAATAATTGGAACCTAGAAACTAAAAATCACTTAATCTGAAATAAACAAAAGAAGAATAATAATTAAGTGCAGGATATATTTGAACGAACACAATAAATTATGGACTCATTGCACAACTGTTGTGTAAAACTGTCCGATAACAATTTATTTATCACATTATAATGACGTATGTCCAAACAAGTTTATTTAATTGAATAAATACGCAATAGTTTTAATTGCTTTGAGAAAAACATGTCTTAAGTAAGGTGAAAGTATATTTATTAAGTTTAGGTTATCTTTTCATTGAAGTCTGACAGCGAACCTATTTACATCAACACTCAACATGAAAGTATTCATGAACAGCTTTCTTTAGGAGAATAATTATTCAGCGGGCTTCGACTTATTGCTATAAAGACCTCTCTCTTTAAATAAATAGGTTATTAAAGATTTTTAGTTAGATTTTGAGACTTTAAGTTTAAACGTCCAATAGTGAGATGTGACACTTATAACACCTCTCTATTTTACACGTTATATCTATTTACGTAGGTATAACATAGTGCATCTGTCATCTGTGTCCGTAGCATTGTAGCTGCCCAAACGAATAAATCGATCGAACGAATCGAAAGATTTTGATGAGATTTTTTTTTGTTTGAAAACTGAATATACGATATAGTTTATAGTTGTAATTTATTAAGATCTGTTTAACGGGTTTTTGTGTGACTTTGACTATATATCGGGGTCTCCTTAATAAGATGAAGCACTCCAAAATTACCTTTAGGTCTACATAATATATATTATGTGATAAGTAGTTTAAGATATATAGATAAAGATATACCTACTTATAAGTAGATGTATGATATGTCACTTTCAGTTTCTTGAACATTCATCATATCATATTATTTTATTCTTATCATTAAAACGACCCTCCCTCAATTATAGTGATGTAATTATACTTACGATGTCAATATTATCTTGCGATAATAACATCGTCGGTTAGACTTGGCAACAAAAGTACAGATAAATATTTTGCCTGTACGATAAGATGTAGAATGTAGCGATAAAAATAATTTAATGTAAAAATGTGGAGATATTTTTGTAAGCTGTAGTATTTAGACTCCAGTTTTTATAAATTAAATGGAAATAAATATAGACAGTGACGTAGAAGCTTCATAGACCATAGATTAATAGAATATTCGACGCATGCGCTGTAACACTTTCATAACGATTTTGTTTATTTTGAATGTCGAATAACAAACACAATCTTGACCCTATTTTTAAATGATCAAGCGTTGTTTGCTTGGTAGAACATTTTTTTTACTCGCGAGCGTTAGAAATATTTTTAATGGACTTTTTTAAACAAGCTTTCAATTAAACGCGTGTCGTGTGTAGGTGATACTAATACTAATAAAACTGTACAATATTTACGTAATGATCGTTGTCAAACTCCTTTCTTGTTTATTATTTTAATCTATTGTTTAATAATCATGTCATAAAGCTTCATTGTTGGACTAAGCACTTTATGGCCAGTAGGTAATAACTTATTGTGAAGTAATTACTTCACAACAATGGATTTTGGTTATTACTTATCTCATTATCTGACAGAAATACTCTTAACCACCGAATAAAAATGGTCGCTAAGTTTGTTTGTTTTTGTTCATATTAAACCATAACTGGGCTAATCCTTCTTTGTGCCAATGTAAAGGAAGTCTTTTATATTAACTTATTTTTTTTATTTCTTCATTATCCATTATTCTTAATGTCCAGTTAAATATTATTCTATTTAAAACAAGCTAGGTAACAATTATGTACCTACTTAACCTTGTATACCTAGATAAAAATATTTTCCTCTGCTCTCCGGATGTTAATTATATTTATGTATCTAAGTACCTACCTAAGGTTTATATTTACACTGTTTATTTAACTACTTTTTGCCTGCAGTTTGTTTATACTTTATAAACGAATAACTCGATGTAACAGAAAACTCACAAAGACGCCTTTCTTTTGTTAATATTAACTTCTTCATCTTTGTACTCTTTCGTGTATAACTCGCGGCCTCAATTGCCAGCCATTATTTTATTGATGGCTGAATGCTTGACAACAGACAAAACATGTTTTAAAAAGCAATCGTTCGTTTTTTTTAAACCACAACTGTCATGTCCGTAAGACAAAAATGTTTTGTACTTAATCGTTTTTGTTTTATTTCTTTACAATGGGCTCATAAATCTAGTTCAAAAAGATAATAGGTTAGTGATCAAATGGACTCTATGATATATGGGTGCAAATAAAATAATTATCTTGTGATTTAAACTGATAAGACTCGTGGTTTTACAGAAGTTGATAGGTGTCTAACGCCTAGATCCTATATCTTTTGATTCGTTATTCGTTAACGTGACTATCCGTCACTAGGCTGTCTCTCATCCGTTCGTAACCAGACGTCAGTTATTTGGGTAACAAACAGATACAATTTTTTTTTATAGGAACTGCTTTTTTTAACGCCTTGTTGATATTTTAACAGTTCGTTAAGGAAACGATTCGTTTTTTGTTTATTGGTCGCGGCCATTAATTACAATAGGTACACAATTAGGTACCATTACAGAGTCCTAACTCTTACGTCCATGGTATGGCCCATACTGTCTGTATCTACCTTCCTTGGGAGATCTTCCTTCCAAGAAGAAGCGACAGGGATTGCTGAAAGGAATGGAGGGATGCCTTTGCCCAGCAGTGGGACAGTACAGGCTAGATAGAATAATATTACCTTCACGTACTGTGATTTGCGCAAATTGTTTTCGTCCACAGACAGTATTTGCGCAAATCTATACTAATATTATAAAGCTGAAGAGTTTGTTTTTTTGAACGCGCTAATCTCAGGAACTACTGGTTCGAATTGATTTTTTTTTTTTGTATTGGATAGTCCGTTTATTTAGGAAGGCTATAGGCTATATAACATCACGCTACGACCAATAGGAGCGGAGCATAAATGAAAAATGTTGCAAAACTGTTGAAACTAAAACACGCAAACAAAGTCGCGGGGGACAGCTAGTATTTACTAAGGTACACAAATGCATAGCACATAATTGATTAATATAATTTAATTTTGTTCAGGTTGCGATACTTATGCAAAATTAAGTTAAACCAAAGCAAAATACTAGAATTTTAATTTGAATAAGAATTAGGTAATATTTACTAGCACTAAGTAATTACCTATCCAATGACTGTAATAAAAACAATAAAAGGATAATACTTTAATCTACTAAGCTCAGCGTACAAGATACAATGTTCTTGACAGAAGGTAAAAAACGTTTGAAGTTAAAGCCACGGCGACAGCTTGTAAAACCTACTTTAGGAATTACTGAGATAAACATACATATATCTAAAATAAATAGCTGTAGATATGTAATAGATAGAATAGGTAGAAGCAATATATTACAGAATCTAAGCCCATGCCAATGTCAAGGGACGTTTTGATGACTATATAGCTAATCTTTACCCACGTGTAATACGATATTACAACATAAGTATGAACCTAGGTATGATACTTCCGAAGATACGGGGTAAATTTATCGTAGAAATATAAAAAAAAAGAAACGAGCTCACATATCAATAAAAATCAATTATTTTGGCTCAATAGCAAATACTTGACAAGATTGACTAGTAGTGGTTCTAATATAGCTTGTAAAAGATAATAAATTCTGCAAACTAAAAATAGAGCTAGATAGCTAAAGTTATAACTACAAATTTTACCGCCAGACGCGCTAATCGCACGTGAACGTGATGTCCGAAATGTCAAATTGCATAGTGTTTTTTTAACTACTCCCTCTCTATGGAATTTAATCCTTGTGTCGCAGGGGATTTCGCTTACATTCAAATCACATGCACTGAGAACACCCTCACACCGTTTATTGGTGGGCTTTGACTGCTGACGCGCCATTAGAGCGAACTGGTAGCCCTTAGCCGCATTGACGGAAAATTCGCGAATAAAAAATATGTTTAACATTAATGCATACCTGAGTAGGTATATCTCTACGATGCCAATCTTATTGATAGCTATAGGTACTAGATAGTTTCGGTGATAAAATAAACATGATACGATTGTATGATAATACTGACCTTGACAATGTTAAGACAATGCCAAACAATTTCGTGTAAATATCACCGGATTAACAGCAGCGACAACGATTTCAGTTTGTTATAATTCTCGTACTTGTTTAAATAAAACATTTGATTATTTGTGAATTAGAAGAATAAGGTCCTTACTCCTCCGCCCCAGGAAAGATGGAGTGATAGTTATGCCAACACTTAAAACCTAAACCATCAGGTCACCTTAACCTTTTGATCTTCTTTGAGGTTGTTAAAATTACACTAGTAAAAAATCGCACATACATTTCTATCAACATTTTTAAAGGTAAATAAGTACCTACTTAGGTGTTATAAAATGATAAGATATGGATAGTAATATTTTTAGTCGTAGGTATAATCAACCGTGCATATCGTTGTATAAATGGGCAAAATGATGGGTACTAATTCATACAATTCTCGAATAAACTTAGCATTTTCATTCTCAAAAATTGAGATTATTTGTAAGAGATATCTTCATTTCTTATGCTCCTGAAAAATGACCCTACCTGTTCAAAATACGCTGTATAATGTTACTTTTTCTGTTAGGGAAAAACAGTGAGGAGTTTTTGAAACATAGGTATATAATCAATTATCAAAGACGTGTGACTTTCTTCAAGGGTTCAGTTTCCGTAGTATTTACTTTTGTGTATTCCGATGACTTTTTTAAAGGTAACTGACCTAATTCGAATACATAAATTAATGCATTAATAATTCAGTATATTAATTGTAATACAGTATTTTAACCTTAAGCAGATCCATCAATATTAATCCAGGTATTAAAATATCCGTGCCAAACTACATCGAAATCCGTTCAGCTGTTTATGAGTCATGGAAAGACATCTAAACTTACCTACAAACTTCCACGTTTATACTATCTATTAGTGAGATTAATCCACGTTCTTTTGTTTCACTTTTCAGTCAGGAAACTGGCGACAGAACAGATCGGACCCCTAGTCAAGAAGATGGAAGAAGAACACCGCATCGATGACAGCGTACGACAACTGCTGTTTGATAATGGGGTTAGTAATTACTTAAATTATCGTCCTGACTTCGTGGCTTTTTACAGTTCACGTAAATCTGAATCTATTTTGTTTGTAAAAATATTCAAAAATCTTAGTACTTTATAACAAGAAGCTGCTGTTCTTTTCTACTAATTTAACCATACCTATTATAGCAGTTGGAACCGCGTATTAATCCACTCAGGACTATGGACTTGTAATCAATTCATAAAAAAAATGTACATGACTTAAGCATAGGTAAATAGCTACTACCTACATATAATAAGCCTACTCCAGCGAGTTTAGATAATTTCAAAATACTTAAAATAAATAATTTCAATATCTCATTCCAGCTAATGGGCATAGAAACCCCCACTGAATACAGCGGATCTGGTTGTGGTTTCCTTACGATGATGCTGGTAGTTGAAGAGCTCTCCAGAGTGGATCCAGCTGTGGCTGCATACGTAGACATTCACAACACACTCGTCAACTCCTTGTTCATGAAGCTTGGTACAGAAGAGCAGAAGCAGAAGTACTTGACGAAGCTTTGTACAGAATATGTAAGTATACTGGCTTATTAGATAAGGTTTTCAATTCCAAGATATTAAAGTCATAGCGCCAAGGCACAGGCGTTTTTACTCGGTGAAAGTCCGACTTATCCTCACGCCACGGGTTGGAATCAGTAGTACCTAGTAAATTTTCACCTCGAGAACAAAAAGAAAGTTCTTCACCCAAAAGATGTGGGTGAAGGAATCTTTCATTTTTCAATTAATATCGTATACCACTCAAGACAATTCGCAACATCCACTTGACTGTAAGGATAGCCTAGTGGTATAGGTCAGCACATCAACTAGCACTGCGCAAATTGCTGCGGGTTCGATGTACAATACCTTCATGTATGTAATGCAGACATACTTTCTTGAAAAACTTTATGGGAAAGATACAGGATTAACGATTTCTTTCGACTAATCTTCAGGTGCCTACAACACAAGATTTTAGGAGTGTGACTCCACTCATAATTTAAATCTTTTCCTTAAACCGTTAACTATTTTTTTCAGGCTGGTAGCTTCTGCTTAACGGAACCATCTTCCGGATCAGATGCGTTTGCCCTGAAGACTGTTGCCAAGAAAGATGGCGACCACTACGTAATCAACGGCTCCAAGATGTGGATCTCAAACTCTGATGTCGCTGGCGTGTTCCTCGTTATGGCTAACGCCGATCCTTCCAAGGTAAATATTTTTTTTTTTTTTTTTTGCGATTTCACAATCTTCTTTCTTTTAGTGGGTATAAGATTCTGTCAAGCTCACGAAGCACGAGAAGTGTAGATGCGATTTACATAGGATAACCTTTGTTCTAAGCACCTAACTTACATAACATACAGAGTCATTTGCAGATTTTGTCCTAGCCTTCCAAGAACCAGTAATCTGGCAGCCTCCAGCTTTTAATTGGCAAAAGCTAACTAGAATAAAATCATTACAAGCAATGTTTTTTCCGACCAGTGTTTTGTTAATCCGTTTAAAAATTAAACATTCCGGTCTTAATAATAACTTCAGATCTGGAGCTCTTTGAATACTTCTCCCCGAAACAAAAATGAGTAACAAACCACACATCAGCTATAACATACCTAAAAAATAAATTTACCAAACTTGCCCCATTTTAGAACTTTCAAATATTCTGATTCAACTTCCACAAACCATAAAACATAAGCATTTATATTCTAGGGCTACAAAGGCATCACCTGCTTCATCGTAGAGCGCGAAACCCCCGGGCTGTCGGTAGCGAAGCCTGAAAACAAACTCGGCATCCGCGCGTCCGGCACCTGCATGGTGCACTTCGATAATGTGAAAGTGCACGAGAGCAGCATCCTTGGAGAGTATGGGAAAGGGTACGTATTCTTGTAATATGGTTAATTCCGTCCGTTTTTTAATTAAAAGTAAGAGCTTCAGGGTAGTTTCCAATGTTTTTTAAAACACTCTTCAGAACGCGTATTTAGGACGGTTTACATAGTACCGTCATAGTACAACACAATTCAACGCTATAGCGCGGCGTCGGGTTACCGCTCTGACACGCGCTAATTACGCGTCCTGTTTACCGCAGCATTAAGATTTGCACGTCCGCTGACATTACGTTATAGGAGAAATAGTGGGACCTCGAGAACCACCCTGGTAATTTTAGCTGGTTAGGATCGGCATCGACATACTCCTACGTCTTTCCCAAAACGGAGGAAGTCTATTAAGATTTCCCCAGGTATGGGGAATAGGGAAGTATGGTACGTCCGAAAAAATCTCGAAAACATCGCATTCACTCCTATCTACCCTCACCCTCTCGCACTGTAGGACCACGCATACATAAAAGCTAATAATTCCTCATATATCAGCTACAAGTACGCGGCCGGCTTCCTGAACGAGGGCCGCATCGGCATCGCGTCGCAGATGATCGGGCTCTGCCAGGGCTGCATGGACGCCACCATACCCTACACCCTCGAGAGGAAGCAGTTCGGACAGAGCATTTACAACTTCCAGGTAAATATGACTCCAAGACCTTGAAGAGTGATATTTAACTTGATAATAACGTTCATTTCAGTAGGTATAAAAATCATAAAATCCAATTGACTGGAAAATTGATTTTCATCAGTTTCCTTTTAAAATGCAAGTTGTGTTTTCGTTAAGTTATATTTAACATTAACTTGTTAAATCTATTCTATCCATTTCGTGCAATTGAATAGACAGAGCCCATTAATCCATTTTAGAAGTCCAATATCTCGGGAACTATTAAGCCTATAGAACAGTGGTCGAGCTCAAAATTTTTTCAGCTGCAATATTGGTAGGTATATAACTATATAGGTACTACACAAATATGACCTAACAACAAACCAAATAATTGGTTTTATGCAATTCATTTGGACCTAAAACTGCAAAATCTCTAGTCTCTATAGAACGATTCGCAATATTTCAAACCAATTTTTTTAACATTCAGTATACACGGCAAACTCTACTTTTCAGGGTATCAGCTATCAGATCGCGCATCTACAAACGCAGTTGGAGGCAGCTCGCCTGCTCACCTACAACGCTGCCAGGCTCAAGGAGAATGGCCTGGATTTCGTCAAGGAGGCTGCTATGGCTAAATATTACGCTTCAGGTACTTATTTTAAAGAAATAAATAGAAGGTAGTTTTTTTTACATTGCCATCGATTTTGGACCCCACCTCAAGTCCTTGCCATGAACTCGCGCAACAGAATCGGGCGTCGAGTACTTAATAGTAGTTTTAACTGGGACCTATAATACAACACATTTTATTCTTATACGATTTTCTACATGAAAGAATTAATATTGATCCCAAAGAAATAAAAGCCAGTTTTTTTTTTTACCATATACAAAGTCTATAAATCGATGAATTAAGAAGTTAACTCAATATCGACTATCCCTATTTATGAACATATACCTCAAACTTAAAACTGTCTAGTAAACTCAAACCAATCTAAACCTTACTACCAATAACACACGAATCATTTTTCAGAAATCGCCCAAACGCTGACATCCAAGTGCATAGACTTCATGGGAGGTGTAGGTTTCACGAAAGACTTCCCTCAAGAGAAGTTCTTCCGAGACGCCAAGATCGGTACCATCTATGAAGGCACCAGCAACATGCAGCTCCAGACCATCGCCAAGATCCTCCAGAAAGAATATAGCCAATAGAGATTATTAGAAATTATTATGTTAAGTATCATAGATACATGACAGTTGTATATAGTGTTAATAACAAAGACTCCTTTGAAATTATAAGTACATGGCAAAATCATCAACAAAAAGTCTAAAAAAAAATTGTCATTGCATTTATAAAAAACAACTTGTGTTGTCTGTCTAAATAATTATTATTCTGTAAAGTTTTTTAGAATATAAAAATCTAGAACACAGGTAATAAGACATAAGTACATAACCATACAGGGTAATAATTATGTATCTAAAGAACAATGTCTTCCTTTTTGTAACAAATTTAAGTTAATATAATTATACACAATGTATTCCAAATAAAAGACTTAATTAACTATACAGCATTTATTTACAGAAAGATAACTTCAACTACATATGGGTCTAATTGTTTGACTATTGTTATGGTTTTGGATCACATGGCATTTTAAACCCAACCATCCTTGCTGTCTCCTCAATCGTCCGTTCCCCCCTTCCCTTAAACTCCATATTGATTTCCTTATACCTTCTCGAGTAATGTAGGTAGTTGTTATAGGTTTTTGCTTTGTAATGCATCTCATCAATTGCTTTACAATGTTGTTGGTCTGTGGTCTGATACTTCCTGTATTGGTTAAAAATGTAGATAACCATTTGATTGTCCGCTAGTTTCTTTGATGAGCTTTGCTTACGTAGCTCGGAAAGTATCTGTCTCAATGTTACCAGTGCTGGCTTTGAAGTTATTGACGCCATCTTACACCTTCAAACAAATCAAATGTTCAGCTTCTTTATCATAAGAGATGTAATAAATTCTTCAGTATTTTCGTATGTTGGTTTGTCACCTTTCATCCAAAAGTTAGAATCAACTTTTTCTAATCTTTCTTTCGGAAATTGGTGAATGGCAGTATCATTGAAGATATCAGTAAATTTAAAATTATTTTTTAAAAACACCTCAGATGTATGAGGGTGTATTTTAAAGATGAATGGAACAGTTTCCGAGAGAATTCTACTTGGCTGACTGTCTATAAGTGACATAAAACTGTTACAAATTAATACACAGTTTTCTAAATTAGGTCCCCAGTTAGTCCAAAGAAAATTGTTAGTCAATTGTTTTGGACAATGTGGGAAATAGACGACAGAAGGCCCTTTATCTGATATTACATAACCACCTTCATTGTTTTCTAATATAACTTCAAGCCCTAACTTGGTTAAGAGCTCACACTCACTTTTATAGAAAATAGGATCATGTACTAATACCTTTTCAGGTTTTAAGGAGTCCTTAAGGCAGAGCAAGAGAGCTAACTGGTACCTAGATATGTTACATTCAGATACATGCCCAAGTCCAAGGCAAACTATTTCTACAACATTTCTAACTCGTAAAATGTTACTCACAGATTTTATAACGTCTTCAAAGTAATTCGAGAGTCTGATATCTTCCACAGCGCCGTGGATTCGCCTGAAAAGTAAATACTAAATACTTATTGACATATAACCTCAAAAGAAGTTGTTGATAATAAACATTGTTGAATTAACTCACTTAAGCACTTTATCAAAGTCAATAGCAATTTCTGATTTTTCTAATTGTATTCCTTTAGAAGGTATTTTAGTAGGCTTGTTTTTTGCGCAACGTTTTGACTTTACTTTTTGAAAACCATCATTATCCTCTGCGATTTTTGACATTTTATTGTGGCCAGAAAACAGAATCGATATTTTCGTGTGCAATGTTACCATAATTAAATAAAGGTCAGAATAATATTTAGTTACATTTTAAAGATTTTCTTTTCACATTAAATTTTAGAACAAGTCAGGTTCTTTTTGTTGTGGAGAATTATATTATCAGTAGCTAAAATTTGCAATTACAAATAGAATCAATACTATTTTTGGCCTAAAGCGCCATCTAGTGTTAGTGCTGAAGCAACGCTAGTTAAGGACTTCAACTAGCCTGCTAGCCCAGCCCATAACCTTTAGCCCATTAGTCTTTAATCTGTGCCCATAACTAACTTACATACTTACATGACCATATTAGGTCTGGAATAAACAACTCAAGTTAGGCAATAAATTCCCGTAGATTTTATACCCAGTAGCATTTGTATGACTTAAATCCGACGGAACCTACAATTATAAAAGTAATAAGTTATGCTGAAACTGTACTGTAGGCAGGTACCTATTTATATGATTTATTGTTTCAAAAACTAATAAAAGTTGTGGAAGACATCGTAACGAAACCCGAATTCTATATTACAAATTCTTTCTTTATAAATGAGGGAGTGGTAAGTATCTTATAGTAGCTACTAGCAATACTAGCATAGGACCTAAGTTAAGTTTCAATATTTGTGTTTATCAAGATTGAATTCATACGAATATCCATTGGTAGATAAGAGACTTCAAACCAAAGTTTGGAACTTACTTAATTTGTGTACCTGACTTTGACATAGGCAAGTACATAATTAAATGTACGCAAAGGTTTCTAAACTTTTTAACACCTGCCCAAATACTGTGCATGCAGTGTAAGTGTAGTTGGCACTTGATCGTTATAGGTACCAGTATCAATTTTCCGATTCGGACTTGTACCCGTACAAGTTGGTTAATTAAAATTACAAAATACCTAAGTACTTATAACTGTCAAAAACTCAACAATCTCATCACTTTTCGAACCAGGAAATCAACCAAGGCGAGAGAAATTATGTAAGCAAATATCATACATAAAATTGATAGAAAAAAAGGAGGTCGAATGTTTATTTATTAGATTCTATTCAATTCTATTGAACTGTTATGCATACGCTTGCGGTAGGTAACTCTCATTTTTGCCCTAAAGTAGTACAAACAAGTCTTTCAACCCAGTCTACGGAATTACACGACCTGAATTATAATGGTATTGAATGAGGGCGCGGTCTAAATTCGGCATATAATTCAATCTGATACAATTCCCACCACACAATTGCGTCCTTGGACAGGTATTTGGGTTAGAAAAATTACCCATTGACGAAACATAGAGGACAGACGGCCACGGCGCATATCGAGTAGGTACCTACTATTGTCCGATTTGTATAGGGACAATCAAAATCTATGAGCACAGCATTCGAATCACGCACCCGTATTCGTTCCGACATACCGTAATACGAATAAGGCGACAATTGTGCACCGAACGATATTATTAGCCGTGCAAGTTTAGTCACAGGACGACGTTTCCGAACGCCTGTATTTACGGCGCGAAAATTTTGTCAGATTTCCGCGTTCTCATTTCAAATTATTTATTTTCATAACTTTCTAATGTTTGTATGAGACGCAACCGTAACGGCCTCCTTGCTAATCTATTCAAAAGAGATTGTAATTAAATTCTTTTCGCTTCGTTACTTTTATATAACTTTATTATAATGTTTTGGCAGGTAGTTGGGAGTTGTTTTTAAATGTTTTAGTTGTAATATATTTGTGGACTGCGTCGATCGTGTTGTTTTTGTGCGGTGTTTTTTTCGTGTCAAATACATTGACTGTTAAATGAGGACCTAATATGGACCGTTACGTAGTGACCCGGCGTTCTAAACGCAAAAATGATGGACTGTTAACAAAATGGAGAAGAAAATGCAGTATTTTGGGCAGACGTTCATGGATTACAAATGGTTACGACTTGAATGTGAGTAATATTTATAATGCATGAGTTATTAACACGATGCCGATGTGTCGTGACTGTTAACTATTGATGTTTAATAGTTTTAAGTTAAGCAAATACCTAAATGTTATACAAACTTAATGGGACGGTGTTATTGGTATGCTAGGTTAGACATATCAAAACATTAATTATATTATCAACATTCGTGTTATCAATACCTACGAATGCACGCAAAAGCGCACTGTACGTATCTATGTGTATATTTTTTTAATACAAAGGAAGTTTAGGGGAAATGTTAAATATTTATATTCGAGGTTTTTATTTAAAGTATTTACGTCTACTTACGTACCTAGTCAGAGGTTTTCCGTAGCTTAAAATGTATTAACATTTTGTGTTAAAATAAAATTATTCACAAACCACTCCGAGAAACCGGTAACAGCTATTACTTAATTCTATTTCTGTTATGCGCAAATTTCCTATCAATGTTACATAGTTGGTAGGTGGTATACCTGATAACACAATAATTTAAGTATTTTAATGGTATGTACAAAACAAAGTTAAATTTAACTCCATAATTATGTAAGTGCCTACTTTATTGATTGATTAATACAAAAAAACTATACCAGACCAGACCAGATGATGATTGGACTCGCATACGAAGGCTTCCGTACCAACGTAGAAGATGTAACATGTTTTTTATTATTTGATTTTATAGCTGCAATAGAAATACACACTGTGAAAATTTCAACTCTATATGTACCTATGACGGTTCATGAGATACAATACAGCCCGCTGACAGACAGACAGACGGACGGACAACGGAGGCTAAATAACAGGGTCCTGTTGCCTCCCTTCGGATACTGAAACCTAAAAAGGCAGATGGAGAGCACTTAAACAAACAAAAATGATAATCAAGTAGAGCAGATTGACGACCTCCGTGGTCGACTAGCGTACATATTGGTTTTCAAGATGTCGCCAGTTCTGAGGGCCCGGGTTCGATCTCCGGACCGGTCAATGAAAAACACATTGTATTTCTACATTCGGGTCTGGGTGTTTGTGGTATCTTCGTTGTCTCTGATTCTCACAAGTAGGTACTAGGTATAGCTACTTACTTTGGCATAAAAGCAACGTAGGTATTGTCCATATTTATGTAAGTATGTAGAATTATTTATACATTTGTGTTGTGAATATCCTTATGTAACTAAGTATAAAATCTATTTTAATTTAAATATTAAACTGTGGTGGAAATAAAAAAAGAACTTACGTTCATACCTACCTAATTGAATCCTGAAAACAGTAGGTACATACGAAAGGGATACGGCTATTTTTGAAGTAGTTCTAAATATAGAACGCATTCTATTCCTATTTGAATTTTTAGTGGAGTCAATAAATACATAAAACAGGCAATCTTCGGAAGTCCTCAAGAACAGCTCCGATTTTGATGTTTTTTATTTTTAAAATTTTGTTTTTTTATATTATTTGAAATCAGAAACCTCTTAGAGCGGGGACGGAACTATTTATATTGTTTAAACAATATCAACGATATTTATGCACAAAAAAAAAATCTACTATACAATATCCATTAAAAACTTGTAAATATATTAATGAATGTTATAAACAATTTATCTATAAGTAATGACATGGAATTAATTTGTAGACCAAAAAATAATTTTTTTATTGACCATAGAAAATTCATTATTTTATATACAAAAAAAGTACATTTAATTTTCATTCTCATTTTGCGTTTCGGAGACTTCTTCATCTTCTTCAAGTGGTGGGTGGTTACTGCAGCATACATTGTTAGAATACAACCATAAAATTTTCAGCTGCTACATGTAATTTTTGATTATCATTAAAAACTTTAATAAAACTATTTTTTCCTTTGTTATAGAAAGCGGATGTGGTATCACATCCAGTGAATGCATGAATAAAAAACAGATAGGTTTTTTTAATATTTGGATTTTTTTTATTTTAATATTAAATTATTGTTAAAAACTTTTTTGTAACAACTATTTGTTACAATAAGATTATTATATGGAGATTATTTTACAAAAAAATAGAAACCAAACTGATTTTTTTATATAAATATCGTTGATATTGTTTAAACAATATAAATAGTTCCGTCCCCGCTCTAAGAGGTTTCTGATTTTAAATAATATAAAAAAACAAAATTAAAAAAAAAAAATCATCGTAATCGGAGCTGTTCTTGAGGACTTCCGAGGCAAAGGCTTCATTGACTCCACTTACTTTTTTATCGTATTCCAAAAGGTAACAGGACCTCCTCTTTTATCTTTTTTTTTCTGTTTAGCGCGAGTTCTGTGCAGCTAACCTAGGTTGTCAGTTTCCCGCGTAAATTACAAGTCTTGTTTTCTCTTTTAGAATACGCTCAGCCCTGCTTCGTTACCGCATCATGAGTAATGTTGTAAGATGACTAATGGTTCGTTTAATGATCCATAATTTAGCACAACGAAGAAGCGATCAAGCGTACCTAATTCCATAAGTTTCTTGAATAGATTTCTCTGAGAAAAATATACTTTTTCAATTTATAAGACAATAATTAATATTTCGGTCAGTTTGTCAAATTGACGTTTTTTGCATATTTTGTTATCGTAAGCTATAAGTAATAACTTTATAAACTACTCAGGAATTTACTTTAAATAGGTAGATACGTATATATTTTTTTTATTTATTGTATGAATTTGGCCAACAAGTTTACTCACGCAACCTAATTAAAAAAATAGGCAACTGGTGTGATTCTGGTGCAAGTAACTATTGCAATTGTAAATAATAAATAATCAATATTAAATTGTGTGAGATCTACACAAACTGACGATTATTTCTCAAACTGCATAGGCAGCACCAGTGAGCCCCATTTTTTTTTAAATATTTGTAATTTTATTACATCTTATTCTAGGTGTCCACTTTTACCTTCTGTATACCTACAATACCTGTAGTCCTAAAATAATAAAACTCAAATTTCGACAATAAAAAAGAACTTTCAATAACAATACCTAGTTAATAAAACATGCGCATAATTTGATATACAATTTTAAAATTCAAAACATATCAACACTTTCTCCAATACTATTATTGTCTCATTTCGGTGCACATTAGCATGGCCACAATGCGTGACGGTTCCTTACTTGGCTGAATTCTAGATTCCTTTGCCAACTAACATGGCGGGGTATGAGTCCAATGACTTGTCAATTGTCAATGACGTCTATGTAAATTTTTGTTTTGAGGAATAACTTTTAGTTTTCACAGCTGCTTATAAATACAGGAATGCGAACAGGACATGGCATGACTCCAGCCAAGAACCTATCTTTCTGTTAAGATACTTTCATACAAGTATTGTACCGAATAACGAGAAAGTTTCGTCCATCAGTAATTTTATTTTTTTCAAATCGCATAAACACATTTCACTTGAACTAAAATCTAACACTTAAATTTTCAAGGCTATCAATTTTTAAAGCCCGGTGAATTATCACTTAAATACACACAAACTCGCACACACATGCTTATCACGACCAACACCAAAATAGGAAGACAATGCTGATTGTATACAATAAGAAACCGATATCAATACATGTCGATAGATAATTGCAAACCGCAGTATTGCGAATTTTCTCACGAATCTTATAGAACTGTGCCGTAACTTTAAGTAAGAAATAAATTACGTACCTAATAAAGTACCTGGGTACGTGAGAATAGAACGAATACTTACTGCACTTTGTAGGTATAAAGGTAAAAAGAGGTTGGAAAAGATGTTAACCCTTCAAAAAACACGGCAACAATCGACAACCGGGGTTAGATCTTGCATACCAGGCATATCAGTATCTATAATTACTAATAAAGCGGAAGAGAGTTTTTGTTTGTTTAAACGCGATATTCTCTGATACTACCGTGTAGTATTTGTAAAGTTAGGCCTTGTAGAGTTAGGGCGTGTAGAGTTAGAAGCTATGCTCTACATGAGATCTGATAACTTTATGACAGTGCGAGTCATATGATCTCGTCTTGGCAACATTTTACATGAAAATGTTTTTGTTGGGATTCTAGTTACCGAATACAAAGCACGTAGTACTAGCAACCTTATATGTAATAATAATGTAAAATAAGCACTAAGTTATATCTACTTATCGTGTTTTATAAGCACACATTTGTATATTTAATGCCTACGACCTATAAATGCCTACAATACATAAGGTAAGTACGCCATCTTGGAAATTACCGACCGAATACAGGTAAGCCGTGTATGGGCACATGAGTAAAGTTCTTTACTCGTGTGATATGTGTTCTGTGGTTATGGGTGTCCTTCTATGTTAGAGAGATATAGTTTTATCAAATGTGCAACTGGCTACTGGATAAAATAACTGGCTAGTAGCTATGTGCTTTAATCAACTCAAACTGCATCATGATCTGGAGTAATACCATTTTAATTTAAGATTGTCGGATTTGTGAATTCGTCTTTATCAGCCGTCGTCCATTTGAACGTTTTCAAACTTTACAGTACATCCCACAACCTTTGTTTTGACCGTGTGTAAATGATCATCGTCTTTCCCCTGGAAAAGACTGAGGACCAGACTCTTATCATCCAAAACCACCAGAATAACAGGTGATAACTCATTTCAATCTACCACTACCAGCCTATCATTCTTTAGACTTTTGTGCAGCAATGCCCTAAGCCGCTAAGCTTTACCGATCAGGTTTCAAAAAGTCTGTATATTTTATTATTATTATTTATGAGTGTCAAATATCATTCAGAACTTTATTAAAGTGATTTTAAATTTATTAAAGTTAAAATCACGAAGACTGTACTACTGGTACTATAAGAAGGACCTAAGTCTTAAGTAGTAAGGCTTCAGTACGAAGCCAATAAAAAATCATTACAATATTGTATCATGCAAATTTAATTAAAAAGTAATTAAACATGCAAGTTAAACCATAAACACTGCTTCGTATTATAATGTGACATCAAACTTTTTCTTTTTTTCACGCTTTTCTGATTTCACCTCAATAATTAATTTACAGGTCGTAGATAATAATGCATTTAAGTCTATCGTACATCCAATCGGCACGTATTGATCGTGTAATGCACTTAGACTAGACTAACTTGGCACTTGTAAGTAAATTAAATATGTACATTAAGCGATTTTAAACCTTACTGCACACAGAATAAGGAGTTTCAGTAAATTACTAAGATAGAGAACCAATATTGCTATTGCAACAACCTACCTAGTCAAGTCAACGTTTCTTACTTATAAACATTATGCTTGTTGCGTGGTTTAGTTGGCTATAAAGTGTTAGAAGGGAAAGGTTTGCGTATAAATTGAAATTTTAATTCTAATTCCGGTATTCAATCCTGTTAATATTCTAACCTAAGATAAATAAAAAAGTAACCAAATAATGACGTGTGTATGATTAAAAATTGGCGCTAAATAATCGTTTTTTAAAAAAAGAACCGCGGCCATGACATTCAGTTGTAAACAAAAACAAAAGTGATTTTTTTACCTACTCGGATATAAAAACTTTGAATCGTTAATCGATTCGGTCGATTATTTGACATTAGTGCTGTGTTGTGAAAGGGTCGAAGGTCTCATTATGCCCCAGATTTTCTTCAAAAAAGTTATGGTTGTGAGGGATCGAGCCGACTTCGAGGTAAGCTACTTTCACTTTCCGCGCTGATCCGTAGCGTATGCCCCTTGCCGGCTGCCGCGAGACTTATTAAACAAAAATAACTAGAATTTATTTAAAAAACAAGAATTAGGTGCCTTCTTCATCAGATGGGCGATCATCTTTTGTTTATTTATGTTTTTCATATATAGAGTACATAACACGATACTGAATAGTATATATTAATACAGTGTACATTTCAAGTCTTCAATTATAGTTTGTTCTAGGATTTCTCTACTATATCTAGTACCTACTTGATAGTACTTGTTTCATAGAAATCAACATACCTACCTACATATTAAACGACAAACACACGTAACTCGTCTCTTCAGGAACAAATAGCGATTGCGTTTCTGTTTCTTGATTTTCTTGATTTAGAGGTTCCTGGATTTCCTTATATGGTCATTCCGGACTTCTATTAGTTTTAAATCTTAAAACCTACTATCACCGGAATTTCCTATCTGATCAGCAGATCGACCTAACGAATCTTACGACACGCCATCTAAGCGCGTTTATTTAACATCCATAGTTCTGTATTTACTGTATTATTTGCCGGTTTGGTTCCAAAAGAAAAAGAAAAGAATTTAAGTATAGAAGAATTCTATTAGGCCTGCAATTTAACATAAAAACTATAATTTGAAACTGATTCTGTTGGGTTTGTATAGGTTTTTTTTTCCGATATTGTGAAATCCTTATGATATCATACGATCATGGTCACGGGAAACTTCCATTTTAGTACAAAAATGTATGTGTTTAAAAATATTATTGCATTAAAAATTTGCTATCAAACGATACATTAATATTCGAAGTGAATGCACAGCGAAATGAAGACGCCATATAATTCAGCCCACGTGATGTCACAATCAAGCGAGTAGAATCCTTGTCAGTAGCCAGTCATCAAGCCATCTAACTGACAAACAATACGTGCATATATTGAAGGCCGAACAGAGATTCTCAACATTCTTTATTTTACTCTGACATTATTGGTAGACCTAGATGTATAATTTTAGACGCTAAAAAGGATATTTCGCTGCGTCCAAAATATCATTAAACAGAAACAAATTTTGTTTTTGTTTCTTTTTGGAAATGATTTACGCAGTTAACCTGAGCGCAGGCTTTGACTGCTTCACCGGACTTTACAGAAACTGACACTGGGTGCTCCAAACACGTTTAAGTGTTATTCAGGTCAGCTTACAACCAACCAAAACATTCCACACAGATATTGTTTTAGTAAAAACACTAAAACAGATGTACTTACACGAGGATTATATACAAAAATTTGTTAATCACCTGTCAAACCTTATGCTAAGCGCTGTGATTGTTTGTAAGTATTTTGGTACACCAATCATAGTCGAGATCAGTTGATTTGACAACTGATTAAGTTGATCAGCTTTTCAGAAATCGGGAGTTTTTATGATATTTATCAATTTTATGTCGTCAAAAGGATACCGCTACAAAATATCCTGAGTAGTAACTTAATAGGCGAACACAATATACAATGTAGTATTTACTTATTTAGAAAACATTGTACTTAAATCTATCTGATTTTTATTAAATTCATTACAATTTACAATGTACCTAAGTTTATGCTTTTGGCACATAAATGTTATCTTAGTGACATCATATTTTACAATCAGAGCCAAGTCAGGATTCTCATCCTTCTTAAATGTTTAAAAGCCTAAGCTTAAGAGGATAATGCATAATAAATCATTTATTTTCTGTAAGGGTAGTTGGGAGTCCTTTAAGCTCTACAAAAAGATCAGTCATAAGTAAAATCAATAGGAGATCGGACCATTTTTTTGTTATTTACTCGTCACATAGATATTAATAAAAATATTAGACACGTATTTTTTCTTTTTTTAATTAAACAAACGACGAGGAAAATACAGTGAATGGAAATGTCGCGTAACTTCACTTGTAGCTACAATTTTTACCCACAAGTGACGTCACAAGCCCTCACTCCAGATCTTTAAAGCGCTTTAACTTTGTCATTTTTCATTGATTTGATAAAAGAAAAAGTACCTATACTAGTTTTTTTTTCTTTTTTTATCTATCTGGTGCACTAAATAGATATTTCCTTTTCATACCCAGTCCGATCCCCTATAATTGTCATATGTATGACGTAAGACCACTTGAAAAAAGTACGACCCATTTTACTGCATGTGGTCTTGAATGAAAAATACAGTAAAATGCACAGGAAAAGTCTAAAATTTCGATGGCATTTTTGATAAAAACCTTCATAGTGAGCCGATCACGAATAGCATTAGTAGTTTACAATAATAATTTGTCACGCTTGACATAACACATATTTATATGTATGTAAACAAGCATAATTCAAATCAATTACGTAAATCTTGTAATGCCAATTTTACGGCTCACTGCATGTTTATCGGAATTATAATTAAATATTTTATGTCATAATTGTTTAACCAAGGCCAAACATTACTAGCCTGTTACGAAAGTAGGTAGGTACTTGATTTTTCATTAATGTTACGTAAATACTAAGATGATTTTAGTACTACGCATTTGTATATTAGATAGTATTTTTCCTTTGCGCCGATTCCCTTGTACGCGAACTAAACTATAATTAAACCATTGCTATCTTTTACTCACACATAGCGCGAGAAAAGGACGGCAACGGATAACAACTGACTTAGAAATGTCAAACTACATAGTTTTCGCCTTGAACATCACTTTGTTAGTGCACACGTTTCTGCATGTCGGTAGATTTGTATCAGAATTTTAATCGAAACTAAATTTGACAGCACTAATTTTCGTATGTCCTTTTCTAATTGTGTGCAAGTGAAAAAGATACCGATGGTTAAAAATAATTTTAGTGTGGGTTTAACAGAATCGGGGCCAATGTAATTGTTTACCAAGTACTCTATCTTTAAATATTTTTATTAGGTTTCTCATAAGGAGTAGTTAGAAATCTATACGCTTTTTCTAAAGAAGGTTACTACAATATGTAGTATGAATTATTAATTCAGCTACTTATCATGAATATTGATAAACTTAAATAAATCGTTTTAGAATCTTCTTGCCCATCATTGTTTAAAGAAAAGAAGAAAAGCTAAACAATTTTTAACGCCTTCTAGATATCTTGCTTCCCACCATATTTCAGTAGCGTTTCTCAATTGATCCAATATTAATTATATCAGTCTATAATAATAAATGATTATAGCAAAACATGTTAATTATCTTCCATTATTTCTTGGGCCGAGTTGACAGCAAATTGCAACAGTTCACTGAACTAATGTTTCAAGAAGAAATGCAATTGCTTACCGCAGATTGCGAAAATATTGCTTACCTACACAGTGTAGTGTAGTGTAGGCTACACTACACTCAGCCCAGTACTTAGTCTGAATTGTTGTAAACCAATTAATTATTTAGGTTTTATTATCGCATTTTCTTTAATCAAAACCCAAATATTAATATTGATGATATCTAAATATATTAAATTTATTTTTAAGTGATGAAAATATTGAGTACCACTGACTTTTCCCCTACTATAGTTATCGTTCTCAATTAAATCACGACTTTCATCTTCGTCGCCAGATGGCACTAAAATCAACCTACAAATACACATTTTTACATACTCCTGAGAAAAAAGAACCCTAGGGTAATTTGACAAACTAGAATTGGCAAATTAAGTTAAATTTATGTGTGTATTAAGTTATAGCAAATAAACCAAGTTAAAGGACTGTTTCGTTTTTTTCCTCGTGACCCTTTGTGTTATAAGTTTAACATATGTTCTAATTATACCTATATGTCTTTCGCATCTCCCAAATGGCTGAACTACTTTCTATTATAATATTTAATCTTGAAAGGAGACTTTATCGAGACGTACTTAACTTTTCTGTAACTTTAGAAAACCGGTGTAGTCGTTAGAATATTAACGGGTTCTTTGACCCACACTGAAATCTACTTACACTAAATTTTCGCTTACATTTTTCACAGTACTGACTTGTCACAATATCGAGTCGTGAAGCTATCGAGTTGTCGCACTATCGAGTTGCCACTGTAGGGGTCATAGTAGACGATGGTCACGTCCCATTAGATTGTGAATCAGAGCGCATCGGCCCCGTTGCGTAACTCTCCTTGATGCCACTGATGGGTGCCTGTCATTACACTTGAGGTATGGTTACGTTTGACTAAGCATGGATAAAGTCCCAAGGAATTTGAGGGAGGGAGCCAGAGACAAATCAAACTGTTTTATTGGTTTTTTGTTGCTCTACAAATATTTTAATGCGGTATTATAGACAGCCTTTGTTTGAGATTAATTCGCATACACAGGAAGCGTTTTTTATAATCTTTTAAAAAATCCCAAAGGTAATTTTCACTTGAATAAATACCATGTCTGCATGGGCCATCGTAATGAAAGTAAGAATGAAAAATAATACCTATGTACAAAACTTGGAATATCTACTCATCCTGTCTAGCCGAGTGTCATTTCTACAAGCGATAACGCTGATCGAATCGCTCAAATGAATGAAAGTGACAGGTCTGAGTCACGTGACTTATCAAAACTGTCATTTCCATACATTTATTTGGAAATATCACTCGGCTACAGGGGCCGTAAGAACTCATTTTGATAAGAAAAGTATAATAGTTTTTTTACGCCAAAATGCTTTACAAGGAGATGTTGCTTAAGCGACAAGAACATGTCTGAAAGACTTATTTTAAACTTTATACATACTGCATAAGACTAGGAATATCGAACCGGAAAAGCCATGAGTATTTTGTTACATCTTGTTCCGTCCTTAAAATAATTTGTGGCGCCAACGTGCGTGGGTACCATGCTTGTAATAGCTGTAATCACGCTGTAATTGCCTGATATCAAAGAGCTTAGCGCTAATGTTGCTATCCAACCTACACCGCCTACAAACATTAATACTTAAATTATATTAAGCTGACAGGTTAATGTATTTGCGGGAGTATCAATAACTCAGTGTGAATATTTCCTTATGTCAAGGAATGCAATAAAAATATTGAATTTGCATAAAAGCATAAGCTGAAATTAAAACGAAAATCTACTATAGGCAATGATCTATTAAAATTGATTACACTCAAATGTAAAAAAAACCTGACTTCAATTAAAAAAAAATAATCGTTTTTGATGAAAATTATGTACATCTGACTTATACCCTCGATCCTTCGAAAACAAAAATAAACTCGATCAAAAATTGTCGAAGGTATTGCGAAACAAACATACATAAAAAAAACACGTGCCGTCGAAATTAAAATCCTCCTCCTTGAACGTGCAAAGAACCTGAATTGTTTGCACAAATTCCAATAGGTTCTATTCTTCATGAAATTAATAATAATTGAAAGCTTTTACGGTATCTCTGACGAGCTTTGTTCCATCTAGTAATTTTATTGCTCTCGTTACGCATCGTTCGTTAATAAATACAGGAACAAAATAGATTTTTCTTTTGACATCCAGAAAACCAGTACCTACCAGTAGTATATTTATTTCTGCTTACAAAGATGCTAAGATTAGCTCGTCTCAATCTGTCCTCAGAAACAGGCGTACATATAAGTACTAAATGAGTTAAAACAAAAGATATAATTAGTGGCATTCTTCCCTTTAGCGTTCAGGGACATGTTTGAACAAAGAGAGTATTTCTGTTGCTAAGGGCTAGGAGCAAAATGAATGTGATTTATGATTCGCAACACTTGAAAGCAGAATAAGAGTATGTCAGAAGTTTAACTTATATTTTATTTATTTAATGCACGGTGGAAAACTAAGAGAAAACTTAGAACAAAATACCTAAATTATTTAGATGCTCGTCAGTGGCGTAGCGTGCCTTGGAGATATTTATAATTATTATAATTTAATGCAAACGTTTTTGTTCCTTATGTGAAAAATCCCTTCATTTGCCTTTTATGCGTTTAAAGATTGTTAGCTCTTTTTGAACAAAAAGGCGGTGGTTTTTTTTATTTTTTTCTCACAGCTATGTAAAAATGTTAACCAATTGAACTATCTCGGAACTCGTTTGTCTAAAATAATATGATTGTTGCAAGACAAAGGTATATAATATTTGAACTGTATTTCAACCTAAATCCTTTACAGTTACACGATTTAAGTAATCATCCTAATAAAATTGAAAGATGTCATTTATCTCGTACCTAACGCTTAACACCTTTTATTGCCTGGATTTCCAGCAACTTAATCTCCTTCGGCCTAATTCCTAACAGCTTTATCTATTGCGAAACACAGACCTATACTACTGCAGTTTGATTGCCTAATCATGCTAAATTAACTTACTATTTTAACCAGCCTGCCTTGTTCACACGCAAACTCCAATAAAAACAAACCTTATTTAGACGGAATATGTTTTAGTTTCGTATAATTTATTGGTTCAAGTGTGTCTGTGACGTCAATCGCCAACAGATGGCGCTTGTGGTCACGCATGCGCACTGGGCTGATTGATTGTCTTTATTCTTTTGTGCTTTTTATATGCCGACTTCACTTATCAAATAATGGACCCTTGCGTTTTGATTAAAGTCATCATTAATATTGTCATCGTATAAAGTATCAACAAGCATTTGAGGTGCAGCTAGATTTCATGGATTTGATTTACTTAATTTAGAAACCGAGTTACTAAAATATTTTTTAGACCTTCATTTCTAAATTGGAATGCTATTATTATTATTTTTTTTGATACTGTTACAAACTTGATAGAGCTTCAAACGTACGAATTGAATCTTGCTACTAAGGCACTTTAATCACCCGCTTATGAGATAGATGATTTAAAAAGTCGTATCAGTGTAGTAGTATTCTTGTACCTACAACGTCTTAGCAACCAAGTTGAATAAAGCCAATAAAATGACGACATAAATACACACGTAACTATTATGTTAAATTAAGTTATTAATGTTACTTTTTTAATAATTATTCACCCGTGAAAGTTCCTGTCACTCTCGTTAAAGATGCGTCACCTCACCTGTCAACTGTCATTTTTACCAAATTAATTTTACGTTTACATATTTAAAATGTATTGAAAAATCAACCTTACGCGCTGTTATTTAAGGGTGTGGTAAAAATTTCGTGGATGTAAATAGATGTTGTCAGTAGCAGGTACTGTGGCTGAGAGGTTATGAGAAAGGTGTTTGGTTAGGTAATAGTTTATTGTGGTACAAATTATGAGTTATAGGCGAGATGCATATTTATTTATTTGGTCATGTAAGTGCTTAGAACGAGCCTTTACCTAACAGAAAAATAGTTTTATTAATCAGTGTTTATTAGATCGTTAGGACGCGCGCACGCGGATTGCTTACATCAGTCAGTATCGACTTCTTCAAGTTGCAACTGCATGGTGAACTTTAGACTTCTTTGGCCGCTCGCACACGGCCTGCTTGAAGCAGTCACAGTCGACAGCTCGCGCAGACGGCCTTTTGCTTACAAAGCCTGTCACCTGTGTGTATTAAGCTTACTACATTGGCGCTGATTGTTGTTGTTCTTGATGTACCACAAATCCACAATGAAAGCAAAGCTTAAGATAGGAGAAGTCTGTGTTTTGATTGGGAATAAATGGAATTGAATAAATGATTTTACTATTTCACTAGGTACAAAGGTATTCTGCCGAGGCCGCGCAGAGCTTGCGTAAGCGATCCCGAGGCTCCGACAAAGTCAAGGACTAGACCGGGTTGTTTTTATTTGGTGTAAGTCCGACATATGCCCACGCCGTACCCTCGGCGTGGGTTGAAGTCATTAGAGTTAAACACTGAGAAAAAAAAACGTAGAACGGTAATGTACACAAATCGCTTATCGCTTATGACTTGTACCGCACCAAGAAGTCGAATAATATCACGTTTAGTTATGACAACTTCTAAAATGATAGTTTTCTCTTTTTGTGCATTTTGTATTGACTGTTATTGTCTCAGTGACCTCTAGGAGGTTAGAATTTATTATGACATATTACGTCGATAACTTTCGGGTTAGATAATTTTATAGATGAATGAATACTAAGTAGGCGAGGAAATAATGAATGTGATTTCTGTTTATGTTTACTATTATACATTTACATTGTTGTATTGAGCCTTGGTTTCGTATTTGAAGAAGTCCTTTAAAAACGGCTACCGTTAGCAATTTCAACCCCAGGAGCGCTTGTCGCACGTGGTGTCCTAAAATGTCAAATTCCATAGTTTGTTGGTAGGCTTTGACAGCTGCCGCGCCAGTGGCGCCAACTGCGCTTACAACGAGCTCTCAAATTTATATATATATTATACTTAAAGCAGGACTGTTGTCGGTGTGGAAGCGAGACGACGCTACGCGGCTTGTAGTCGCTATCTCACTTCCATAACGGCAACAGTCCTGCTTTAAGTGTTCATAGTACAGGGACTGGTGAGCGCAATAACAGTAGCCCTCATTATGAGAGTTTCAAGAGCTTGATTTTGAGTCGAACTCAAGTTATTATTTGAATCTAATGAAATGTAGGTACCTACTCTAGTTTACATATTATTTCCTTCTGGTTTCCCTGGAGCCAATTTACTAGTCATCTTTTTACCGACTACAAAAGTAGGAGATTCTCAATTCGACGGTAGCGCTTTTATTATGGGTTTCATTTTATATTTCTGTTGTTTCTATCTACTCTGGTTTTTATAGTTTATTAGTCGCAATCATGTATTTATAGTAGGATTGTCGGACTTTTGATACTTTAAAAATAAATGTAGGTCAATAAATCCCATACAATAAATTATAATGTCTTCTAGTAATTTCTGTTATTTTGAGCCACTTCAAGGCAAAATAAATATATTCATAGAGCAGTTATTACAAAACACTGGCAGTTGTAACGAAGATAGTAGTTTTCAAACCGCGATAGACCTGTCTTTAGTTAATTGACATAGTTAAATTTGTGGTTAAGCAACAGTCAATCCGGTCAACAACCGGATTAAGTTGACCTCCTCGTTGAAAGTTTTGGAATACATTTTTATGATATTTAAATTACAGTACGAAGCGTTGCCTAGCTACCTAATGCCTGGAGGCATACGCAATTACGCATATTAGACAGCCGTGCTAGATTTATCTATTAAAAATAATAATAATACAAGCCTATAAATGTCCCACTGCTGGGCACAGGCCTCTTCTCACATAGAGAATGCACGAGCATTGATCAATGATTTGTCTATTGTAAAAGATAAAACATTTTGAATAGAAAAGTAAATTACTCGTTGCCGTATTTGTTAAAGCGAGCTATAAATACTTAAAAAATTCAAATCGAGACAGCAGAGCTAATATTGGCCTAGCACTAGAATGCTGTATTTTTTAGTATGTTTTGGTACATCCTCTTATAATTATAGTATTGCCAGTGACCTGAGTTGTGAGGTGCCTAGTAACAAGATGATGTTTTTAATGTCCCTTTAAAAAAAATTCAGACACGTATTTTTTTATATTTCTCAATTTTCACATAACTGAAAACTCACATTGATTTGAAATCTCGCATGATGTTATGATTTCGTGCATTTTGTAAGCAAGCATGAGGTGGTGCAGGAGGGGGTTAATGACGTCATCGTGACGTCATTAACCCCCACTCCTGAACTTTGATTCGCTTTATCTACTTATTCTTTCCTTATGTTGAAAAAGCAATAAATACTTGTCTAAACTTTTTGGTTATCTAACTGACGGACTAATTCGATTTTGACTTTTTATACCCATTCTACCCCATTACCTCAACCTTAACGAATTATATAGTTATTAAGTAGAAGTTTACTTAGTATTAAAAAAATTA
Organism: Diachrysia chrysitis; assembly: GCA_932294365.1. NCBI lineage: Eukaryota > Metazoa > Arthropoda > Insecta > Lepidoptera > Noctuidae > Diachrysia > Diachrysia chrysitis. The sequence continues at coordinate 1,982,225 of OW028651.1, read as the reverse complement.
AAGTTGCTGGTGCTAACTAATCTAGAAAGGATTTTTTTTTAATATGTTTATTTATACATGAACACTCTACCAGTTGGTCTACGCTAAGTTACTATTAAGTAATCTTTGGCTAAGTTAAGAAGTTACCTACATATTAACCTCTTCACATCACAGACATTCTTATTAGATTAATCTTAAACACTTTATTTAATAAAACAAAAATTTAAAACAAAACGGTTTACTCACGTATATTCTCGGGATCAATAGGAGTCCCTAATCATGAGCTGACGCGGTGGCGGTGGTGTCGCGAGTCGAACGTTTTTTTTTTAATAATTATGAATACTCCTCACGATAGTAACAATTACAAAACAAGTAACAATTTCTAAAGTATTTACCCCTTCGCTTTCAGTACTGAATCTTCAATTTCGCGCCACTGAATCAAAATAACAAGATGGCGAATAATAAAGCAAACAGAACGGATCGGTCACCTCTGAGTGGCGTTAAATTTTAAACAATGGTAGTGAGAGTGGTAGAATTTCACTTATATTAATCTATATTTTCATTATAGATTTGTTTTGACCGAATTATTTGTGGATTGGTTTTCCCGTTTCTCTAAGTAAGGGTAAGTTTTAAAGGCGTTGAACTACATAACATACACCGCTATAATGAAATCAATACATTACCTTAAGAGTTAAGGTTATTAAGTAAGGCACTGATATGTTATATTATTTTATTAATTTTATATATTTTTTTATAATTTTTTATTATTAATATTCATCAACTTACAGCTTATCAAACTTTGTATCTATCCCAAAATGTCACTCAATTTATGAACATATTGTAGATATATAAGTTTTTTCATTATATGTTTTTGCTCGCCACGGTTTTGCCTATATGTATATGCCTGGTATCAGTAGTAAGTCTGCATTTATTTATAGTTTATACGTACTTAAATAGCGTAAACGTCCCATATTTAGGATCTTCGTCCCTTGATTACTTGTTTAATTAATAAATGACCTGTGAAAATCTAAAACTCAAATAAGGCAAAATAAATTAGGCGTACCTGTAAGCCAAAGATTATAAAATATACAGAAGGTCAGTGCAAATTGTTATCATTTAGCACACACACAAACAACACACCGTACAAAAAATACTGTCGTCCATGTTTAGACTCCAGTCTTGGTCCTTCCATTGACAGTATTTAAAAAAACAAACTGAATCTAGTGTTCGCAAAACTAATATCAATTTTGCATTGGCATTTTATTGAAATTTTAAAGAGTAGTACTGGTCATTTTTCTTATTTAAGAAAGTTTTTATGGCACGTAAATACCGTTAAAATACGTAATGTTATGACACAAGCAAACGATGTACGAAATATGACAAAGCGAGGTAGGCGCGCAAAATTATTTTGAGGTTATTATCAACTATACAATCAAAAGTAAACCATAAAACCATACGAATAAAGTGTATATTAACAGTATAATAGAAATTTCTTTTTTGTTGACCGCAAATAAGCCACTTAATTTGCGGTTTGTGTTTGTATTGGATTTTCATACTTTTACCGATTACGAAAGGATTTGACATCCTTTGAAGTGTTGAATGACTTGTTTATTGTTATATTTTTTACCTGTCATCATTATAAATAATGTTTTGTGGCCTGTAGCACCACACCTTTTGAATTTATCATAATGACAAAAATAAACAGATATTGAACTCTACATTTTAATTTTACGCCGTGTGGTATCCTGGATAAGAATACTGGATCGGACTACTCTTTTATTTACGCGCCGCATAGATATTAAAAAATATTAGATATGTATTTTTTCTTTTTTTAATTAAGCAATCGATGAGGAAGATATAGTGATTGGAAATTTCGCGTGACGTCACTTGTGGGTACAATTTTTACCCTCACATGACGTCACAAGCCCCCACTCCAAAACTTTAAAGCGCTTTAACTTTGTAATACGAGTTTTTCTTTTCCATCTAGTGCTAGTGGACTAAATAGATAGGTATTTCCTTTTCATACCTAGTCCGATCCCCTATTAAAAGTAATCGAAGGAAAAGGTACTATACCTTTTATATTTTAATTGGAATCTAATAGCTGTAAGTATCAAATATCTATTTATGCCGTTAGTTCTACCACAAACGGTATCAGTCTAATTCGAAACGCATCCATAGCACGCATTCCGGACGCAAAAAATAAATCATGTCACCAAGTCACAAGTAGACTTTTGCTTGTCCCGATTTGATTGAAACCGTGAAGATATCCCACAATACCACATTCACAAATCAAAAGGATTTATGGTTATAACTTCTATAACTTCAGACAATGCGACATTAGCTGCCTCAGAAGAACCATGTAGGTCGAATTAGCAAAAAAGTTTTATTCACTGGGATTGAATTTACTGTCAATCACTCGTAAGTACCTAGGTCGTAGACAAAGTAAACTACTGTCTACGACCTAGGTACTATTATTGACAGTTGCGCTATAAGCACAGATTCAGAGTACAACATCACATACATTGCTCTGAACCAAAGTAAGCAGCTAAAGCACTTGTGTTATGGAATCAGTGACAACGAAGGTACCACACACCCAGACCCGAGACAATGTAGAAAAGTGGTTTACTACATTGACCCGTCAGGGGATCGAACCCGGGACCTCAGAGCTAGCGACACCTTGAAAACTAGTGTGTGCGCCACTCGACCACAGAGGTCGTAACATTAACGTGTGGTCGTCTGTCACAATTGTTGAACATAGTTGGGATGTTTTTTTAGAGAATTGATGACCTTTTAAAATGCTGAATAGATCTTAATAAATTATAGATTAGAACCATTTTGTTCACATCAGGTTACAGACAAAAAAAAAGGCAAGGCATCCGTTCATTTGTTTAGGAGCTAAGATGCCACAGACAGACACATAGACAGGCACGTCAAGTTTAGTAATCCCTTATTTTTACAACGGCGTTTAAAAGGGGGGAACCAGAAGATCATTTTCCTTTTTTTTAAATGTCAGTTAAATTGTTTGTCAGTGTATAATATTATCGCAATCATAAATTGCTTAACCATGTGCACAATCTGGTTGGCAATAACGTAATTCAATCATTAATTTGACATAAACGTGTAGGTACGTACTTATTATCATTCCACGTTGATTTTAACGAATTCTGATAATTACAGTAGGTTATATATTTCATTGATCGTGTGAAAGTATGTGTAAAAGTTGTTTTATTTGCTTCCTAAACCGGTTTTCTTTCTCTTTCCTATTAGGGTACGGTTATGCGCTATCCTTTTCGCACAGTGCAATGTCGCAGTACCGTTGGAAATAGTGTTGCGAATCAACTATGTATCGAGAACGTTAATCGGTGCTTTTGATCGTAAACGACAATCCTATCCGTAGATAGGTTTACGTACTACAGGTAGACTCTACATTTGTCTTATGGTGCAAGATTACAATTAATTTGTCTGTACAAAAGACGGAGTGATAAAGACTAACGTCGTCAACTGCCACTGCATGACAAAACGCATGGATCATTAACTAATCAATTTATAATGTCTGTATTCCACAAATATTTAATTTATTCCTAGTCTGCTATCTTCGTGTTATTGTGATTTGATTCTGAATTATCTAATGGAGGTAGATATATTTTAAATAGTTAAACTTTTTATTATCCTATTAATCCTATTCTTGTATCTTCTTAGCCGAAAGAAATTAAATATTGGGATCACTAAGTCGTGGTCAAAACTTTGCTAACAGTTGCTAACGTAGTTAGTTTTTGTATTGCTATGGCTGGAGGCCCTTATTGTTTCGTCAAAAAATCTGGTGAAGCAGTCAAAGACTGCGCTCAGGCTTACTGCGGTAGACCTGTTAAAAACATTTGAGGACCGCGCAAAAACTAAAGCCGCTTTATGCTTTTTTTAGCGCTTGTATTACATTTTGATTTTGTTCATTGATTATCCAATTAGGCCTGTAACTGTATAATATTTAAGTATGTATAACATGTGATATATATGCTCATCGAGTTAATCGATTAAGAAATCACCAACACTAGTTAACATCATAAAACATGTATTGCGGTATTATCTTGATTACTGTAACACTTCGCATGTATTCAACGTTAGCATATATTTCTAATAAGTTTGCTGTATTTTGAGGTCGCAGGCGGGTTTTATGAAACATCAACTATTGCTAGCATGTTGTTTATTATGATTATAAGTAGTTTAGACAAAATTATTTACATTTTTGTTTTCTGATGTTCGTTGTTTTGTCTATTGCATTTACGTTTCTCGTTTCTTTAACAAGGGCAATAGTGTATCTACTAGAAATACGCTGGTGAAATAATACTTAAGGGAAGTCCTGTCTTGTTGTTCGGACTTGAAGTTTCATTGCAATGCGAAAAAAAACTGTGTTAAACCCAGACCATGTTTTAGACTTTGATAGACAAACCAGATTTTGTGCTAGATTCTGGAAAGCTGCTATCAAGCTATTTCTTATATGTACTTAGTTGTATGTATGTACTGGAAACAGTTACACTTACAATTTTAAAAGGGTTAACAATACAACCTTGATTTGTCACTGATTATTTGTAACCGACAAGGATGTAATTATGCAAGAACAGTGAACGTTGAATTTAATAAGAATATAGAAGGCGGCCTTAGACTGATTTGCTAAGTCGTTAAAAGCTGTTAAAGGTGTTATAAAGATATCTATTTAGCTGTGGATTTTCCGTCCGGATGTCGATTACCGCGGAAAAAATTAACCTGTCCTCTTTCTCGGGGTTCAAGCTCACACAGTTACAATCAAACTCAATTCATAGGTGTCATATCCAATGTGAAAGTGGTGCCGCGACGCAAGACATGGCGCATCTTCTGTCCTTCCCGTCCTGCACTACCACCTGCACTCTTCAGGACGTGATGGAGGCCAAGGACTGGGCCATCCAGGTTGCAACCTTTTGGTCGGCAAGAGTTTAAGGGTCATTTGACACGAGAAGAAAAAGTTTAAAGGTTTAGTCAGATCGCAGACTGATAGAAACAGTTAGGTACTTTTACCATGTATAATATTGGATGGATTTAAGTTGAAGAACATGAATTCATCAGCAAAAATACTTTATACTTAAACATTTAATGAGTTTTACTGAAAAAGTATTATAGATCGGTCCCCGGTAAAAATAGGACGGAGAAGCAAAGAAGAAGCATAGATTAAAGTAGTAAAAGACTGGCCATACTTCAGTTTTCCTCAGGGCTGAAAATGTCACGAGGAATTGCACCGAGTCAAAAAAACCGACCAAGTGTGGGTCGGACTCGCACATGGACGGTTCCGTACCATTACCATTTTATGGAGGCCCCATTAACTTTTAATTTATTATTATTTGTGTTTATAGCGGCAACAGACATACACACTCTGCGAAAATTTTAACTCTCTAGCTATGACGGTTAATGAGATACAGCCCGCTGACATACGGACGGATGGACAGCGGAGGCTTAGTAATCCCTTTGGAACCCTTCAGGTACGGACCTCTAAAAAGTATAGATACCTATCTACTATATCTATTGCATCAATTAAAACTCGTAATGTTGCGATAATTCTCACGCTAATTTAATTGATTCGTGATCTACCAAGCATAACGATTATGGCAATATTCGGTGTTGTGTCATAAAATAATTAGGGCAGTACTTGAAAAAATATTTTTCAAAATTTTGTATTACGTATGTTTGCTTAGTAAGCGTGTTCCAAATTATAGTACCTACATTTTTTTCCATTTCTTTTCGTTAAGCCACTAGTAAATTCAAACTAATACTTACCAGCCAATGAGAATTTCAAATCTATCTATATAATATAAAAGAGAATGTATGTGTATATGTATGTTCACCTAAAACTCGAGAACCGTTAGCCCAATTACTATATAACTTTGCACACAAATAAAGGGCGACATGACCACTCCGATAAACATAGTTACGTTAATGCCGGAAAGGTTGCGCTGGCGGCAGTGAGATTTGGTCGAATTAGATTTTTTTAGGTGAAATGAAGCGCACCGGGTTCCAGTTAGTTATAAATAAAATACAAAATTGGTCTTGTTGTAGTAAACACATCTTTTCACCATAGTTAAGTCTTTTTTCTTCAAACTTACTTACCTTTTTTCCTTGACAGCGATTCCTTAGAAAAGATAAACCTAACATTTGTCCAAAGCGTATATTTCGGAGAACATTTATCAAAATGTACAGATATCACGTCTCTGATATTTCGCGCATCGTGGACACATTCACTGCGCCTGTGCCGTTCGAAGACCTTGGAGTACGTTTCCTAGGCACCTGTATAACGCCGTTCATATTTAATATCCGACTGCACGACATTAATAAAATGAACCTTATTTCTTTGAGTTAATGACACTTTTGATGTCAAAATGTTGATACTTATGTGTTGTCCGCTGTACTGTATGTATACTTAACAAATTCGACTGACCGTTACTAACTTTGGTCAAACTATGCTGTATGTCTTTGTGTGTTAAACTGACGTAAGATAATAAGAATAAAATTATCCATCTAAGTTAGGTCAAAATCCACGCGAACAGGTAAATCATCATGAAACTGATATTAAGTAACGAAAAATAAACATTCCCGCGGTTTATAAACCAACAATGTAGGTAACGTCAGAGTTAGTAATTAAAAACAAAGATGCAATTTAATCACAATATCTTCCTTGAGAAAGAAACGAATGATATAATATTGCCTTATGCGATGCATTTCCTTGCCGGCGAGCCAACCAGTGTCCCTCGGCGCTTCGGTGTCGCAGCACGCGTAGATATAGCGGCCATCTTTGAAAAAACAAAACGTCATCCTAATTCAAATACTTACCAAAAAGTTTCGTTCAAAAAAGTTTGTGTTTCTGTGATACGTTCTGTGTTCTGTTTGTGTAAGGATTGATTTCATTGGTGTTTTTTATAATCTAGGTAAGTTTCGCAAATCTTTTTGTTTAGGTACTTTTAATTCGAAAAGCTGAAGGTTTTGTTATGATTCATAACTTTGTGTATGTCGTAGTCTTCTTCGAAATAAGTCTAATTCTTAGACTATGAATATATTCATGTTTTGAGGGTAGGAACACCAATTTATATAGACAATTTCCTGCTATCCGTTATATAAAATCACCTACCTGTTCAAAAATATACGAACTTGAACTTTTTCTTGTATTCGTTCAAAATCATTTTTTTCTGTAAATACCATGTTATGGATTCTTATGGGAATAAATCGTCACCTTGTCCTGATTAATTCGAATGAAAACAGTCTTTGAAATAACGGTTCTGTCAGTGTCAAAGTGTAACTACCGATATACGGTCAACGGTACATAATCGCCAATAGTATCAAGTTCTGTAGTCTTCACTATCTACCTTCCTACATATGTGACAATAATAGTTGTATTTACTTACTCTATACTGTGTTACCCAGTAAAATTGGTTGTGAAGGTCAGATAGGCAGTCGCTCCATGTAAAATACGGTATTCAGCTGAACCGGGTTAGGGTGGAAGCCGACACCAACATAGCTTGGGTAAAGGCTAGGCAGAAGAAGAAGTCGAAGAAGTAGATTAACTCTAAAGAGATAAAGCTTGGATGCAGGAACCCTGAAACTATTGCCCCAATTTCAAAAATTACTTTACTGACAATGTTATTCATGACAAGGGATAAATTTCATGATGAAAATAGATGTCAATGCAGGCAGATTCAAAGGCAGTTGGCCGACCTACATATTCAGCTCCCATTAATGAATGGTATTTGGCTTTCAAGGAAATGATTGTTTACGTAAAAAAATACCATAAACCTTTTGTTTTGCTCTCACAAGCTCATTTCGTTATCAACAATAAGGAATCCATTGAATTATCAAACTCTGTTTATAAACATCAATCCCTTTTGTACGAGTGAACTTGTTCATGAATGGTGAAATAAATACAAAAACCAACCTTAATGCTTTGGAATAAAGACGTTGTCGAAGTGTTACTGCTGACATATCCTCTATACACTTGCTGAAATTCAGAATAACTTGAAAATAGTTCCTAATCTATTGAAGAATCGAATCCGACAGTGAAAAAGGAAAGTGCTTACGTACGGCTTACGTGAAAATTCGTGTGTGTAAAAATATGTGGTAAGTGCTGAACTAAAAACGATTTATGTTCATGTCAGAATGTAATTTATCACTGGAATCTGTCTTCGCAGATCAAAGACCTCTCGATTAAGACATTGATGTGTATTGATTATCTTGCTTACTGCATGCTAGTTTACTTGTAAATATTGAGTAATAAATCTATGTTTTCTCTCGTACAAGATTTAAAAGTATCGATAACAACTCCAACTATACCTATCCCACTGCAAGGCAAGAGTTTTTTTATCTTGAGAATCAGACGCGCCCAATTTAAAAACCTATGAAAAATAGCTGGGTAGGAGTGGATCAGTGCACTCGCCTACACTTTATTTAATTTTAATACCAATGCAAATGCAAAATTGATATTAGTTTAGCGGGCACGTGATTTAGGTTTCTTAAAAAAAAACACTGTCAATGGAAGGAACTCTTTTGTTTTTTTGTGTAACTTGAAACCAAGAGTAACACCCAGCCGAGGACCCTGGTCTTCCGCCATTCTTGATCTACCTGTGTTTTGGCGCAACTTGAGAGAAGGCTGATTTGCTTGAAGTGACATTACTCTCGGTATTAAAAACACGTACCTTTAGCATGGTTACCGATTTCATAGCTTTATCTAGTTCTTTTTCGAGTATTTCCTTGGGACTGTAAAATATTGGAAAAGTGATATACTGTGATTCATCGCCTGATAATCACTTGCCGAAAAAACGCGGGCAGTGTCGCCAGCGGATGTTACTTAGTAAGTACATACAATATGTTTGAGTATCATTGTAATGTTTATAGTTTTAAACATGTTTTTGAAACATTTATCTTAACACTGATGTAACAATAGGGATAATGTTTTGTAAACAAACCATGTTTTAAAATTATGTAACTGTTTGTTATACAATGTGTGGTTGTAAAAGTATTTGACTTTGTTTATGTTCTTGTTGATAAATACATTGTAGGCCAGTAGTATCATAGGATATAGGGATAGTTACTCACTGTTTGAATCACGTATGAAGTAGTATTTATTTTGATTTCGGATGGAATCACTGTTGTTATATATTTCGGGATAGTCATTGTATGTGCATGTTTAAATATCTTTATACTAGTAATGCGTTGTATTAGGTATAATGTTGGGTTTGTTACTGCATAGATAATGCTTATTTATAAATGCTAGTTCGTTTTATGAATTGGATTCATTATTGCGAATCCAATAAAATATAATATCCTTCAAATATCTTTTGGGTTCTGTTAAAAAAAAAAGAAAGTTTTATTTATTATATTTTGCAAAACTATCAAATTAGCAATCAAGGTCATCGGCCCTTGCGTCTATTACAAACGAATTGCCTTTTTTTTTTTAAATACAATATCAACAACCGAGCTGAAAGATGGTCCACACCGTATACAGGTGTGGCAAGCCTTGCAATCGATAAATCATAAAAAAATACAGCAGAACCAACCACTAATTCTAGTCAGAACAGTCACCTAGCCACCCATCTGACATTTGAAGGTCCCACTTAGCATTAACAATCGGCCGCAACTCATCAGCATTGCAACACTGCAGGCAACGTTGCAGACACTGCGCATGACGAAAACACACCGATTTCCATGTGTCTGTTGAAAGATTCAATACACCTTCCTATTGTCTTACATTATGGTGTGGTAATGGAGCTCATCTTTAGTTCTAAGACTTGCGGTTTCAACGAACCTCAAAAATGTGGGAAATCTCAATTGGGTAGAATGTTCTTTTAAATTGAAAACTTCTGTTTGTTGATTGTCATCCAAGCAGGTCAGTCAAAACATGTGAAAGTTCGGAACTATTATTCCTTTGTCCCGAGTCTATTTATCTCTCAATATATTAGATTTTCCTACATAAACACCAGTCGCCAACCGACGTTAGGTTTGAAACAAAGTTTCTTCTGCCGAGTCAGTTTATGAACATAACAGTCAACAAAATAGGGCTGTGGCCTAGTATGTTCGATTGTTTTTATTCAGCAGGACATTTGGTTTAAATGCCTTAGCTAGTTACTTTGAATTCAAAGCAATGTAAGTGACTTTGTCCACTTTTTTTACATCCCTTTCTTACACTACCTATCATATGAAATCATATATTCAATGATAAACAAAACTTTAATATTTTTAGGTCACACCCCTAATTTAAGTTTTCTAACAAAGTTTTCTTACAAAATTGGTGCTGCAGACACGGCTTAATACATTCGTGTTTAAAAACAATTGGCATATTTACACAAAATATTGCGTTTAATGATCAAGAGGTACCGCAAATCGTATTAATTTTGCACTTGGAAATCTGCCCACCCCAGATAAGTAAAGAGCGTAACGTTATTTATGTATGGTCTGTATTCGGATAGAAAGTTTTGAGTTAGTAACAAAAACAGAGACAGGGCAGATACATTTATAAACATCATAATATAATGTATTGGTGGCCAGTTCGTACGAAGACTTTAATTTTTTTAGAAAAATAATTGAGGGTAATGAACACTGTTTTTCTTCCAAACCGAAAAAGAGTTTAAAGAGAGGATATTTTTAAATATAATTTGAGGTTAGGCTATAAGTTCCAAACTAGAAATTTGCTACTGTTTAGTAGTATAACTACCTAGTCTACTCACTTAAATAATAGAATAGTATAATTTATTCTGTACTAATAGGACGTATTCTAGTTAAAATCATGTTAAACTAATCTTTTTAGACGTTTCGACGCAGATGTTCGGAAAATAACATGGTACCTATTTTATATAATAGATTTATTAACAAAACAAATCTACTTTATATCTATTTGGTTATATAAAAACCTGACGAGTTGCGGTTCCACGAAACAACACAAACACTTTACATAATATTTGCGTATAACAGATCCTTAATCATTCATGAGTATGAATATGGATGTAGTTATCTAATGTTTGCTTGATGCAAATTATTTTCTCTTTTATTGTAATTTATTACAAACACGTCTACAGAATAGTTTCATATGTAAGATTTTATTTCCTGAGGTTTTACAGTAATTAACACATAGAAGGCTTCGTCTGCGAGGGATGTTAATATGTTTATCGTCGTTATCCATATGTCTGTTTATGTTCATGAAATATTGCTATAAGCATCTATTCCATAAACGGATAAACCATTTTTTGTAAGCTGGTTTTCCTTACTCGAAAAAATAACTACAGATACACATTACATTAATAATAAAAAAAATTGATCAAGCTGACCCGAGCCGGCCAAACTAGCAATAAAAATATGTTCCTAAATAATAAAAACTTAAGATCCAGCCCTCCCATATTAAGATTGTTAGCAACGCACTAAGTCGAGGTCGGAACCCCACTAGGGGTGCCCTTAGTGAACGTTGCTGACGTCGTTAGTTTAGCTATTGCTCTGGCTGCAGGCCCTTAAGGTACTCGCCAAAAGTCCGGTGAAGCAGTCAAAGCCTGCGCTCAGGCTAACTGCGTAAACCTTATAAAAAAATACTGAACGTTATAAGAATACCGTAAATTTTTATTCTTAAATAAAAGAAATAATAGTTCTTAATTTTCAGTAACATTTCATTTCAATAACATTTACTGTATGTTAGCCGTAATTTTATATTTATTAAAATAATTAAAAATAAAATGTTCCGTTCAAATACAGTGAAATGTGCGTCGATTAAAATTGCAATCTACATTCCATTCATCGCATTAAATATATCATCAAGGTTCATAACCCTCTATTAAACAGTTGTCAACGATTATGTCATGTAATGAGCTTGGAACAAAACGAGTCTGAAGTAGGTGCCTTCTAAGAAATGCTCGCATGGGACGCGCTTCGATAATCGCTAAATGATCGACGCAATTCTAATGTACATCTGTTAAGCTTAGAATTCACGTGCGGAATAGGACTAATTTAATTTTAATGTCCGCTAGATAGATTATTAAAAAATATTATACACGTATTTCTTATTTTACGGAAACAGAAACTCACACGGAACATTGATTTAGTGTCGCATGACGTCACAATTGCGTGCATTTTGTACGCTAGCATGACGTCTTTAGCTATCGATCTTTAGATATCGATTCGACTTATGGTCGATATCGGTGCCCGAATAGTTTCGGGATCAAACGCACCCCTTAACCCATGAGCTACTCGTTGATGTCGCGTCGCGTGTTCGAAGCTAGTCGAAATTCTTCACCCTTAAAACGATAATCTCCTGACTACTCTTCTATGAAAAAAGGTTTAAAGGAAGGTATAGCAATCTACATTATAGTTATTTATTTAAAGTGTTAATACTTAGGCTAATAGGTAAAATACCTCGCAAATAAATCAAAGTCGCCGCTAACTTAACACTCCAATCAGGCAGTAATGTAACTTTATCTAAACGACAATCTGTACATATAGTTTAATAATTAACTGTACTGCGGTTGCATAAAACATTTGTAATATGGGACACGTGTGGTTTACAACGGTACAAATACCAGTTGTATTGATAATCTTAAATAACCTACAACTGCGTACAGATAGGAGTCTAAACCCAGGTTTCTGTAAGGCTACTATACCAACCTTATTTTAATCTGTTATCAAATTTACTGATCATGATGTTCATTGGTTAACCAAAAGACTAACAACCAATGTGCTCGCCAAATTTTTGACACGTGATTAACAAATTTAAAGATACGTGGCTATATTTTTAACAATCTATGTGACGTGTAAATAAAAAAAATTGATCGCATCCCTATTGCATAAAATGTAAAGAGTTTAAATTTTTTATTATAAACTAGCTGACCCGGCGAACTTAGTACCGCCTAACAGTCGATTCTTAATTTTTTTTTGATATTTTTTTTTCTCTCGATTTTTCTAATTCTTAAAATAATTAGCAAAATCGGTTCAGCTGCTCTCGAGATTTGCGCTTAGCAACACATTCAGCGATTCATTTTTATATTATAGATTACTGATCCAACCACTTTCATAAAATTTACTTTACATTTGCGAACATCATTAAGTATATCCAATGTATTCACCAAAATACACAGACTGCATCTTATCTGCACCCAGCCTTACGCATAAGGTATGTAGGCCATTTGTATGGCTAACAACGGGACTGTTCTAACCAGTTGTAATCTTTATCCTAATGTATGGTCATCGTGCATTCAACTTCAACGACTTCAAGTCTCAGTAGAAATGGTGTATAAAGTTTTGTTTACTATTGTAGTAGTATTGTAGTGCTAAGATGTCGTGTGTCGCCAGTAATTTGTATTTAAATCTAAATGACTTAATTTTGTCCTGTGCAAAAAGCTATCTTCTTTAAAGGATTTTACTTACAAATAAATGTTTTTGTCTAACACAGAGTACATCTCAGTTTCATTGTAGGTATTATACCAATCTTATTTTAGTCAACTGCATTCTGTACTGTGGGGATTGAAAAATACAGCAAAACGACCAACCTTCATATCCCACAGTACTTAGAGTAAACATAGACGAGCATAGAGTGCGCACATCGCTAGTAGCTCTTGTGCCGAGCGTAAGCAAATTTTATGCTAAAAAGTTAAGTAGGTACTACTCTTGTAAATTGATTTGAGTTGTATTCCGTGCGAAGACAGACGTTTATACAAAAATAAAGATGGTTCCGATATTATTAGGTTAATGTTAGGTTTTGAGATAGTTTTGATAAAACAGTGCGCTCTGTTTTTACACTAATTTTACGATTTGACTTGTTCATATTGTGCCAACAGTTCATACTCGATGTGCGCGCTCTATAGTTTACTTAATTTTTTCTATAAGATCCCGTATTTATCAGTCAATACACACACATATAATTTTATTTTTACCTAATAATTTACTAACATAAATGTATACTTTTATTCAGTCCAGGATCAAAAAATATTTTGTACAACACTTTTGAAAAATACCATGCACTAGGCACGTGTTTAATACTGCAACGTAAAGTAAGTAATAATCATACGTCTATGTAGCAAACTTGAAATTACATACCACCTAGTTTTTACTTTAAAATTATCAGTTGCATCCCACAGTTAGGTAAAGAAGTGCGCAAGCGCATACTAACATGATTGTATGTTATGGTGTCTCATAATTGTCTGCAACTAGAAAGTCGTCTGACACACTTGCCTCTTTCTGAGTATTTCCGACGTACACAGATTTGTTAATAACTATGAAGCTATAAACATACCTCTCTCTATCAATTAATAACTTCTGATAGTTTGATCAAGACTTGTTATAACCATATAAATAATATATAAATTGTTTTATCCTTATTCCAGTTTCTTGCCATGTACAGCGAATTTTATTGGCCTAAAACCATTATTATTTAAAATAAGACTACTTTTTAAACGGATTATATCGCGGTTTATTTAGATTTAGTTCCTGACGTTTGTGACGTCAAAAAGTCGGGACCTAAAATCTATATAAAGCGCGTTAGAATCCGTTTAAAAAGTAGTTTCATTTCCATGTCTAACATTCGTGTAAACGTCAAAGGTGCCATTACTATGTCTTTATAGTATCTAATATACAGTCATTGACAAATAAATAAAAAACATTCATAAAAAAACTGCCTGTCTGTCGTCCACAACCTATTTTACTGGGTAATACAGTATCACCTGGATTGCTGCGAATTACTTAACGACTGTCAAAAATGTGAGTTCTACAGTTTTTTTATCTAAATATGGTTTTACAATGTTCAATGTATATGCAATGTTATCTATTATTTATTAATGATTAAGTACTTAATATGTCCGAAACCAGTTAAGCGCCCCTGAAAAGTGCGTGTGAGTTAACCATCTACATATATAAATAACAACAGTGTAGAATTCACATACAATTAATATCAGCAGCGGTCAAGATCATAACATTGTATATACAACACAACAATAATATTATATCACATAATAATATGTAATTTGCTCAAAGTCATTCAGAATGCAAGAAATACGCAAATCATTGTAAAATTGTATCAAGCATTGAATACGTAATACACATGTTTCCACGCTGATTTGAAATAGATACGTATGAACATTGAATCTGCAGATCATAATTACGTATACAGAATTAAGACTGTATGATTTATAATGATGACCACACAAAGAACGGATGTGAAATTAAATTAAATACCATCTTAATCATAGGTAATAATTTCTTTCCTTGCGTGGTTATAATAATATACATTTTCCTAAGTGCCTAGGCAGTTTAATAATATTCCTGTTAGTTGAGATCGTGCTCCCAAGTAAGGGTTAAGGTTAAGGGAAGAGAGAAGCACTCCGCATAGCTCTCTGCCTTCCCCAGGGCGGAGGAAGTCCATGAGGATTTCCCCGGGGAAAAAATGAGTGAAACCGATCCAAAAATTGAATACTCTTTTGGAAAGCTTTGCAGAAGCGAAAACTCCTGAAAGTTGGGCTAATTGTCACATAGCACTCAACAATATGTTATTTTAATGATGCCTTGCTTGCTATACCAAACCTTAATATTTTCAAAAAACATAACAATTTTAAACCTTCAGCCAACACAATTACTTATTCGATAATACGTATTACAATGCTAAGGTTACAACTAATTTAAAGGATGTTATACAAAACGCATCCGCTTATGTGGCCTTAGCCCACGCTAATGACCGCTTGATATGTGCACATTTGATATAATATATTAGTATAAGGGCTCACTCGGATCTTAATCATTTATGACCTGTTTTATTTATTTACTAGCTGTCCCCCGCGACTTTGTTCGCGTGTTTTAGTTTCAACGGTTTTGCATTTTTGCAACATTTTTCATTTATGCTCCGCTCCTTTTGGTCGCAGCGTAATATTATATAGCTTATAGCCTTCCTCAATAAATGGGCTATACAACACTGAAATAATGTTTCAAATCGGACCAGTAGTTCCAGAGATTAGCGCATTCAAACAAACAAACTCTTCAGCTTTATATATTAGTAATATAGATTAACGCGAATATTAGACATTGAAATAAACGTCGGGAACAAAAATCTAAAATAAACCGCGATAGAATCCGTTCAAACTAGTTTTATTTCAATATAGATTAAGGTTTCGAGATTTGTGTTTAGAGTCTACTTTTGTATGGTACAGAGGTTCAAATCACAATCAATGGGTTAAAAACACAGTTTTTGCTTGAGTCGTTGTTAGCTGGTTTGCTGATAGCGTCTCTTAGTCTATATTTCTCTGATTAATATTGCATTAGTATTATATTTTACATATTTGGGGTGGTGAGGTATTTCTGTGGATAATCTAATAATAAATTAACTGTTTTAGTGACTGATATCGACTCAATCCATTAGAAATTCGGTTAATTTGTCCCTCCAAATGAACAATTCAATTTCGAATTGCTTGACTTGAAACTCAAAGACTAACTCCCGGTTATTAGCTGATCAACACAAAAAAATCTTAATCACCTTTCAAACCTTATTAATTGTGTTAAGCGCTGTGATTGCTTGTTAGTGTTTTGGTCAACTAATCACAGTCGTGATCAGTTGATCAGCCTTTCAGAAATCGGGGGTTCCTAACGTTTTATGAAGTAATAGAAGCTGTCTATATTCTATCTCTCATGTTGCGTCTTTTTAGCAGATAGCAGGATACCTACTTATCTATTATAATGTTTATATAGTATTTCTTTTTCCTTTAATAATCAACATATACTTGTAGTCATGCTCAAATCCATCGTGCATACTTAACACTTACAATGGCTTCACAAACACGTTATGTAGTATCCTAATAAACTGGAACGGAATTTTAATTATATGAAATAAGCGAACAAAAAACTATATTTCAACGTAAAATGTATGGACTAAGTGTAATAAATAATTGGAAGCTGTCTTTGTTACACAGAACTATTCTTTGTGATGTTAAAGTTATATTTAGACCCCACGAATGGTGTTAACTGGAGTGGTGACTTCACAGATATTCTTATATATATTAATCTATAATTATTATTATAAAGGCGAAAGTAACTCTCTGTTACGCTTTCACGGCTAAACTGCTAAACCGATTTGGATCAAACTTTGTATTGGGTAAGCATGAATGCTAAGAAAGAACATTAGTTAATTTTTGACGTGATAACCGACATCCACGCGGTTGGAGCCGCGGGCAACAACTAGTAACGAATAAAAACATAAAACAAAAGGTACCATTAAAAATAACTTACAGAATATTATGATTTATTACCTTCCCTCTGCCTAGCATTTTCCCAAGCTATGTCGGGGTCGGTTGGTATTCACATGGGATTTGTCTGAATACTATATATTACATGGAGCGACTGCCTATCTGACCTCCAAAACCCATTGCCTGAGTAATTCAGTATCCCTTGGTTAGACTGGACTGGATTTTGACACCATATTTGCAAAACAGCTATATAAAATAATAATAAATAAATGTAGACAATATCACATTCATTTCTCTGAATCTAAAGTAAGTAGCTAAAGCACTTGTGTTATAGATTTAGAGACAACGAAGATACCACAAACACCCAGACCCGAAAAAGTGGTTTTCTACATTGACCCGTCCGGGCATCGAACCCGGAACCTCAGAGCTGGCGACTCCTTAAAAACCGGTATGTGCGCCACTCGACCACGGAGGTCTTCTGAATATGTAAAAATGATAGATCGTTCTCAAACTGTCAACATCAAAACAGTCCTTCCGATAGTTATCATTTAAAAAATAACTGCTATTTCTCTCCAAGAGATAACAGATGTCTCAACTATCACACGTCAAATCTTATCAATGATGTTACGTGTAAACGATAACTCGTGTTTCTTCATAGGTACTTACAGATAATGATATCTAAACTCTATGGGAAAGTTGGAATCTTGCTCAATCTGAAATCTCTTTGATTTTAGGACAAGTCTTATTCTTTTTTAAAAAAGTTTATTTGCAATGTGGGTGGAATTTACATTACTAGCAATCTTGTTAACCTTTCCAACTAAGCTAATTATGCTTGAGTCTGAAGTGGGTTCACGTCAATAGAGCAATGGTAGTGGGGTTCAAACCTGCGACCTCTCGATCACAAGGCTGTCACCTTTATATAAATAAACAAAAAAAAAACTTACCTGCCAGCAACTGTACTAATTATTTATTATAAAAATAAAATTATTACTAATACTAACTTTAAACGAGCCTGTATTCTTACTAACCTAATAGTATTACTAATTTTATACATTACTAGCTGTCCCCCGCGACTTTGTTCGTGTGTTTTAGTTTCAACGGTTTTTCATTTTTGCGACATTTTTCATTTATGCCCGGCTCCTATTGGTCGTAGCGTGATGTTATATAGCCTATAGCCTTCCTCAATAAACGGACTATCCAATATAAAAAGATTTTTTCAATTCGAACCAGTAGTTCCTGAGATTAGCGCGTTCAAACAAACAAACAAACAAACTCTTCAGCTTTATAATATTAAGTATAGATATATATACTAGTTGTTCAGTAATGAAATGGCTTTCACAAACCATCTAGGAAACGCAAAATTTTCCTTAGTTTAACCATAAGTCTTATCAAGAATAACTATGATTCAAACAGACAATACTGATAGCTTGTATTTACGTTCACAATGTGCGCATTATGTCATTACGTACCCGTTGCAAGGCAACTGAGGATAGCGAACAATGAACCATGCTTGTTGGAAAGATAACATAGAAAACAACGAATAGGGATGATGTCTGGATACGAAAAGTAAAAATCAACTTAGCCCATTTATACTTTTTCAAAATAACAAAATAAAAAATGAGGAAAATCGAATCAAAGTTCAGCAGTGGGGGCTAATTACGTCACGATTTTACACAAAATGTACGACATCGTGACAACACGCGACATTTTAAATCAATGTAGGTAAGTATAATCTAATGTATTTTGCTACGTAAAAAAATAAAAATACGTGTCTAAATATAATAATCTAGGTATTAGACTTAAGTGTTTTGGACCTAATGGTGAATAAGGTGTACTTTTTTATAAATAAAAAATATTAATAAAGTTCTGGGAATGGTGCTAAATGATTTGGAAGCCTTTCGTCTTGACTATTTGCCTATAGATTGCCAAGAAAAAAACAACATACAATGCAATACATAACTGAAAACTGGTAAAACCTTATTGTTTAGTTGCGCATGTTGCGTAATCAAGATTTCTCAAAAATCCTACCCAGAAAATAATTTGTCTAAAGGGATTTTGAATAATAAAGTTACTATGGCAGTTGCCTAGCCTGTACTTTATTGCTAGCATTTATTTCATGTCTGATCATTAGCTTTTAACTACAGTTTATTGATGTATAAATATGCATGTTTACTGTATTTACCTTGACGACCGTATTGCATTGTGATTGAACATCAAGTACGTTACGTGGGAACATTTGTAAGTGGCGCTAAACGACGATTTAACTAAGATTGTGGTCGTAGTTACTGGTGGCGTGGAAGGGAGCTTGGTTCAAGTTGAAGGAGACTGAAGCACAGAAAAATTAAATAATATTTATATTCGAAGTCGGGTTAATAACACCATTTTTACTCAAGAACGGGTGTAAAGACGTGTTTCGGTTTCGAACCCCGCATGGGACAAGCATTTGTGTGAATCACCATAGCTATTTTCAAGTCTGTTTTTTTTGTTTATGTCACACAAGGCTTAAAATCCTCTTTCCTCGGTTTTAAAAACACAATCTATTTTCCTTTTTATTTCACCATTGGGTTGCACTTAATACAAACACATACACATGAACAGTTAGTTAAGTAGTTGACAAATCTTGGCCCGATTGCTTTTGCTCTTTTCTTTACAAAAATATGATAGCTTCCATTGTTTTCATGTATACTTTTCAAGCTACGAAACATTCTTGTCTGGATAGCATCTGTGATCCGAAATATATGTCCCAAACTCAGAAATAATGTTCATATTCGTACAACCAGTTCGGTGCATTGATTGTATGATGTATAAATGTATAAATATAAAAATCGCTTGTCGCCTATAACATGGATTCTGACAATGAGACCGAGCCCTTATTAGCGTGCACATCAGTTTCTAATCTTATCTATTTAGCATTTACATACAGAAAAGGCCTCTTACCGTGTCTTTCACCTTTAATTGTTTATTGTAAATTATAAAACTAACCACGTTTTGTGCCACATTTTGATTTGGAAAGCCAATTTCATTGCAATAAAAATATATTACAAAATGAGAAAAGCAAACTAATTAAAACATAAAACTTCGATTTGTGATCAATTTCAATAATAATTTTCTTAGCAATTAACACGCATGCGTCATTTAATAATGTAGTTTTAAGATTCTGACAAGTAATGTTAATAGTAGTTAGTCGATTTCAACTATAATCTAGATTAGTTTTCTGTCAGGCGCGCCATTTCATTGATTCCGACATTGGAAAGGACGAAAACCAATGAATTTGGGTATGCTACTGGCTGGCTAGGCGTACTTATTGGGAGTTATGTTTAAGCGTTGTTAATTATGCTTAATTCATATTGGTATTAAATTTCAACCCAATTGGTCCGAGAGGTACCATTTGCCCATGCGTCTTTTCATAAAATTGTTCCGTCCGTTAACACGCAAGACCGGTGCCAGAGATCTTTTTAATATGAAGGCAGTCACTCCATAATAATACCAGTGGGTTTTCATTTACATCCGTTAAGACTCAAAATCGAAATAATATTGTAAAAAAAACGTCGACATTACACAATAAGAATAATTATTTAAGCAAGTAACAAATGATGTACTCCTGCGCATTCCTTATATGGTCTAAAGATCAAACGTAGGTTCGAATGCACCGTGGGATTGTTTCACAATACTTTTAATTAACATTATCGCTGCTTTATGAGAAATCAATCATTCAAATGTCAAATGCATTATACTTAGCACTCCTACTCGTAATAATATTTGTTGGTTTGTCCTGATGCAACTGAAGTAAAGATGGGTACATATCATTTAAACTGAATTATAATAATATACTATAGGTGGTGTACAATATATAAAACACTTATGTATTACGGTCCAAAAACTATGATACCTAAATAATAAATATGTACTTCTAGTGGACAATCTGAGTGCCATCCTTGCTGGTAGTACAATTTACACAACAACTTGATTTTTTTATGGATCTTGGATCTGAAATAAAGACTTTTATTATTATTATTTGTATCTCTCTTTTTTCACGGGCTATCCTCAATATTAAGAATACCCGGTCCTTTGAAAGGCTTACGTGGGGACACAGGTCCAACACGCAGTGGCCTTGTTGAGAACTTTACTCTAAACTGGGATGGGGCATCTACTAGGGCCCATCCACCTCTGCTCTATGGAAGAACAGACATGAATGGTCCAAAGTAGATACAGAGCTATTGTAAATTATGAATGGAAAGTAAAAATTTAGGTTATGTGTAGGTAAATGTTAGTGGATTGGTTATTAGAACTAAATCGGAAAACTATGGCACCTGCCTTCTAACACATATAAATGCAATCAAATAGGCAGGTGGTGACTCGCCAGCTCACCAGATGGGCCCCCCAACATAACCGCCACGATAGGCAGCAGGAGGCAACACCAGTGCGAGCGGCTAGGGGTGTCGAGCGGTGCGGCCCCGATTTCGCCATCGCGGGTCACAGTAGCGGACCCGGAGCGGGTTTCCTCGCTATTACGCCATTAGACACTTCCACCCCCGAGCATGTAGCTCTAGCGACCCCTCTCTAGCCAGCCAGTTAAGGCAAGAAAGAGCTGGGAGCCCTCCTGAGGAGTGACTCCCTGGAGCACTCAGGTCCGTTGTGTCGCTACTCACAAACAGCTCGCCACAAGCTGCCCTGCGGATGTATGCTCCTACATAGACCTTAAGATACATTTTTTATTTATATCTCAAAGTTGGAAAAAGCAATTTAATATGCCCTCAGGTATTGCGTTATTCTCATGATGAGGTAACGGCTTGCCCCGAGGGGGTTATTATTATTATTATTATAACCTATTATCCAGTGAATTGAGTAAGAAGAAAAGAGTTTTAATTATTAATAATAAATTTATTAATCATGCTTTGCACTATCCCTATTCGTCTATTTATGCATTAACTAGCGACCCGCCTTCACTTCGCACGGGAAGACAAAACATGAATGAATTAACACAAAAACCTACCTCTTGAATCACGCTATCTATTGCTGAAATGCATTAAAATCCGTTGCGTAGTTTAACAGATTTAAGCGTACAAATAGCGTAGCGACTTTATTTTATATTAAGTAAAGATAATAATTATGTTTTTCAGTATTGAATAAACTTCACTTTATTTCGTCCAAGCATTTCTGCCTGTGTTTTTAGTTTGTGGGGTAAACGCCGAGGGCACGGCGCGGCGATGGGATACGTCGGACTTGCACCGATTAAAAACACCGCGGTCCCGTCCTTGCCTTTGCCAAAGTCCCGGGTTCGATTGAGCATGCTCGGCAGGCCTCCGGCATGCCTGTCTTGTTCTGCTAAATTGCGCAATGTTAAAACGAGCAAACCTCTGCCGTTATACAAATGTTTACAAGCGTTAAGTTAACACAAATGTGTGCGTACCTTTACATATTTTGAAGGCTGAATGAACCTAAAACATATATCTTGCCTTGGGGTTTACACTAAACAAATAGTCAACATCTTGCTTGTAAATATTGGTTTTGTCTTAAGTTAACGGCAATCTTTTAATTAATGTTTTTGAACAGTTTGTTTAATTCTCGTGTGTTTATATCGAGGTGTATACATATATATACATATATATAGTTAAAATACATAACTTAAATGTATTTAGTTACAAGACTCAATCGACTTTTAATATTTAATTTTATAACATTAAATGTCAAATTATTTCATTGCAATAAATATTATTTTAATTAAATATAGTAAAGGGCCTTTCAATTAGAAAAAAGTTACAATAAGGTTTTTTTTAGAAGTCGCTGTGTCTAATCATCATTCGCTGATGACGTTTTGTTTACGACGTGCTATAATGTTCACACAGTACCTACCTAGTACATGACTAAAACTATTTAAAAATAGGAACTATTCAAGAAATAAGTTATTTAAAATGTACCATCATTCGTGACTTTAAATTATTGGGCTACATAATAAAAACAAATGACTGCGCGTTTAAAATAAATCTTTACGAGCGCACGGAATTGTTGGAAAGGAGACGAATTGGATACAGTTTTTATGAGAGCAACTAATTTTACTGGATGTCGAGACATTTGTGTCGTGACATAGAACCATGTAATGTCAAGAATTTCAAATACTCTGTAAAAACAGGGGGTTTGTGTTTTTGGATTATTTAACACTTGAATGCAACCGATTTTGATTTTCAATTTCCTTTTTACTTTTCCTAACACAATTTTTTGTCTATTTTGCCATGACATAGCCGAATTATTTGTAAGCACTCTACTTGATGGTGAATACTGAACCCGAGAAAATTCTAATTCAGAGCAGGCTCTTAAATATTATACTTTGGTGTTGCTAGTTTCCAAAATGGCTTTCAAAAGCGCCTAGTAGTTTATTGTCCAGATTCGTATGTACACGTTTGTACGTTCGAAATCCAGTACAGGACCTACCATATACCAATATCTAAAAACAATCGGAGCTTTTCCTACTAAAAATCTCAAATTTTTGTTCAAGTAAATATTCGAAGCTTCTTTTTTACTTATTCTTTATAAAATACTAATCTTCTAATCAACAGAATTTTTTACTTAACTTTGTTTCAGTTACCAATTAGGTTCTGTTTATTTTTAAATCAGACAGATGTAATTTAAGGTTTTCAGATGTAAATAAAATCCTTTTACACTTTGACTTGTAAACAAAACACTATCTTGTTTAAACTGAGGGGAATTATTAACATTTATAAATAATAAATGTGTTTGTATAAAATTGATTACATGAGATTACTAAGTATAATTTATGATACATATAAAACATTAAACCAGACTCTTTTAGAACAAATACACCAATTTATTTGATAAAAAATCCTTAATAGATTCCAAACCACTTAATCTCCTTATCTTTAAACATTTGTCATAATGAAAGCTATTTATTTTACTGAAGTAGTTCCGGAGAGCGGGCTAGCGTGTGAGGAGAAACAGATGCTTAACAAACAAACGGCGACCGACATTAATTAAGTGAACGCTACCATCAATGGTGCCGCTACACACTGGTCTAAACATACGGGATTACGGGAGAATAATAGAGGCGGGTACGGTGCGGTTGTCTGTTGTAAGACTGTTTAAAATTACTATTTAAAATATAGGTATATTTTACTCGTCTCGTGGTATAAGTTAAAATTTTTATACAAATATAGACTGAACGTTATAAGTAGGTAATGCAAACGATCTGTTTCGGTGTGAAATATCTGTTTATCTTTATAATTGTCTAATAATTCTTTACTGCTGTCAGCGACGTCGCGAGTCGGATTTGCGTCGCGAGTCGGGAGTTCGACTGGCGGGCGCCTGGGCGGCGCCTCTCATAATTAAAGACTCCTATAGAGTCAGAATAAATGTTTCTTTCTTTCAAAGACGACTGCCGGTCAATAATGAATTTATCCAAGACAAAAAAGAATGTTACCTAATGTTTCAATTGATAGTTAGCAAATAAAAAAAAGTAATAAGTATTTTAAAAAGGCGTCTCTGAAAATGAGGACAGCCTAAAAAAAGCTGCTTAGCATCGCGTTAACATTATCTTCTCTACCGCTGAGCAGACACGTTCAGAATTCTCTACCGTATATTCCCATTAAGTTGTTTTTGTTTTATTTAGTTCACTCGCTCGCTCGCACGTAAAAATAAATGTTACAAAACACACGGAGGGTGATTGCTTGGCTATAAAATTAACGATTATTAGCCGATAGACATTTGCTCCTGATATTTTGGAGTTTAGTTTACTTCATATCGTTTTATTGCAGATTGGATTCATAGCGTCCTAAAAGAATGTAAAACTGTCGTAATTTATTTTATGTGACATTTTACTGTACCTTCTGTTACTCTTATTTTTAAAAGAGTAACCAATATAGTTTTTTGCCGGTTCTTCTCAATAGGAAGGACATTATTGGAACCACGCACCTAAAGTTATTTACTTCTGTAACTTTAACGTTTTGCGCCTTTTTAAGGTTTATAAGAAATAAAAGCTTTTGATTTGATTTGATTTGAATTGACCCCTGTTTTCTGAAACGTTGGTCAAATCTAATATAGTTAATCACCTGTCAAACCTTATGTTATGCGCTTTAATTGGTTTTTAGTCTTTTAATTAACCAATCACAGCCGTGATCAGTTGATTTGACAATAGATTCTATTGATTTTTCACCACTATTTCACCTGTCTGTAATATACCAACTTATCTCTCGCCAGACCAAAGCAATAATAATATAGTATAGGTAGCATTGTTTTATTTAAATAGTTACCTCCGTCAGTAAACCTTATCATCAAACCTATGCGAACACGATAAGTAGTTATTTAGTCTTCAAAAAAGAATTGATAGGATTATTATACAAAATCCTCAGGTTTGGGTCATATTTTAAACCTACATAAGATAATTTAAAGGTAAACCTTAATAAATAAAGTGGTTTAAAAGTATTGGACATAAATACCTAAATGTGCATCATCATTCTGTAAATACAATCTAAAATGTAAGAAAGATTTTATATATTATAGATGTATCAAAGATTTTATATATTATAGATGTATCAAAGATTTTATATATTATAGATGTATCAAAGATTTTATCTTAAGGCAATGTGCGCCAGATAAGTAAATGGCGCGTCTTTTGTAGGCGAAGGACATTGCAAGCAACTGTCACAAGAACAGGTGTGACCTTTAAACAGCTTATACATAAGTATTTTATATAGGTAGATACCTATACAATGTATATATACATATTTGTACATTGCCACACAACTCTTTCCAGATTTTTGCCTTAACGGAATGTGTATTGAACCAAAACAACCCCAAATAGAAATACGTAATCGAAAAACTTATTATTTTAGTTGTTTTAGCATTCCACGGAAACTGACATTTTTATACCATTCAAGGGTTTTTACCAAACAAAAATTACTTTAGACAGTTCTCCAAACATGCGTTGCACTCGATACAAAACGTGACCGCATCAAAACAAGCAGAAAATCGTACGAACAACCACACAGCGGTATTACAACGAAGTACAAAAATTAACTTTAACGCTTCGCAATACAGTCCCCATGAATCTAAGTGTTGTACAACCAACCACTCAGCTACAACACAAAAATGAACTCTACTACTTTAAAATAAGGGTTTAAAGTGTAACTTTAGTTGTTAGTTTTTGTAATTTAACCCCCCGAATGTGAGGCATTGTAGCGTGACAAGGAGCGGCTTCTTGACGTTTCTTACGCAGGAGTTATCGAAGTGGAACATGGCGGCTCTCCCACGGGCGCAGGACATCCGAAATTAATTTACTGTGCTCAGAATGTGTGGTATTTTGTTTTAAAGCCCGTCTGATGAAGACCCTTCAATAACTTCTTTTAAATAAAGCAAGTGCCCAAAATTAGTTTCCTAGCGTGAGTCTGATAAAATTGTATAATTATAATAGCAAATGTGGACAACATCAACAATCTACAGAATTTTCATTTGTATTTGCAACGATCACACGATTTTCTTGAGAAGACTCCTGTATTTTCATAAGATGATAGTCGCTACAGGAAACCTATCAACTGTCCAGGATTGGTGTCCTGCATGGGACTATTACTGTGAAAATCCTATATTATGCAACAAATTATTGCTACTACAATGACATCACATTTCTGTAGACGACTATCTTAAGGATGGGTATTACATGAGTTAAGTATTTGTTTATTTAAAGAATTAAACACATAAATAACGAGAACACTAAAATTGACATGTCAATTAAGGCAATCAAATAAATAGCAGTTACAGTGTTAGCTAGCGCTTTCCCGCATCCGGAGTTAAACTAGTTATTAAAAGAGATAGAGGGAGATAGCCATAGTTTTAGAGGGAGAGACTGTGGGTTCGTCGCACTGTACCTGTTCCTCCACTCAATAGGCTATAAAACATAAGTCGATGTGTGTCGTAATATCTAAGTGCACAAAATCTGTGATTTTTAAGGCATAAGTGACAGCGATTTTGCTGTCATTGCTTCTTGTAGTCCTCTTCGACTAGCGAAGGTTGGTAACTACCAACCTTGAGCAGAGCTGACTAGCTCTCGCTTTTTCTTTTCTCGCGTTTTACTCGCGTAGTTTCCTTAGTCAGGACTTTTTCTTACTCTGATGGTATACCATTGTTCTCTTCTCTAAATTTGAGGACTCAACGTCGGAATTTCCAAAATATGGGTTTCGACAATGTCTACTTCTAACGCTGAATGTTAGATATTAATACTCCCGTTTTAGTCTCAATATACAAATAGTTTAGATTGATTCCAATTTAGACAATAAATAGGTGTTGGTAGTCGGTGGTACTGCAACTCTCGCATAATAACTCAGGGAATTATTTTGATTAAAATATCAGAATGTATTGGAAATAACGTAACTGGCATTGAATGATAAAAGCCAGGCTAAGGACTTGATAAACACTGCAGCTCAATCAATCCAACTACAAAAGCCTTGGCCAAATAAAAATGTTGGTACAAACTGTATTTCTAGACCTTCTTACATAATTATTGTTCCGGTATGATCTAGGTGCATTACAAGTAAGAATTAGTCACTGAGACTCTACGTGACGATAGCTGTTTCTATACATTAAAACTATTGTTATGTACATTGGTCGGAAATGCATTATTAGTCACGTTTCATGTTGAGTGTAATAAGAGATGATGTAGGTCCGTTCCTATACATTTCTAAGGAAGGCTCGGCGCAAACAGGCCACCGGTGGCCAGCCCACCACACATGCCCATCATTGCAACTCCTGTAAGCCAGGATCTACAACTCCTGTAAGCCAGGATCTACAATGATAACCAATGAATACCACCGAAACAGTTAAGCTCTGTGTGTGCCAGGGAAACGATTGACTGTCTTGGAAACCGCAACGAAATTAATCAGAAGTAGTAAATAGGAGGAGTAGGAAAAAATAGTTTCCACTTTCCTCCATTGCAAGCGGGAGACAAAAAGAAAAGATAGGCCATAGGCAAAGAATAGATAAGACAACTAAGTTAGGCCCAGTTGCCAAGCACCACGGATAAAATTTTAACATGAATGGGTCCTAAAATTCATTTAGGAGCTGTTATTTTGATTCCAATAATAGGTATGGCAAAAATGTCTGAAAGCACGGAAATTTGCTCTGGTAGCCAAGTAACAAGCAAGCAGATTTTCTTATGGTTGTCACCAATGGATAAAGTGATTCAAGAGCAAGTTTTGTGTGTATAATTCATTTATGTTTTGTCTATCCGTGTGAAGCTGGAGCGAGTCTTTAGTACATAATGTAATTAGATCTATTTCTATCTTTGTGATCTTGCCAGACATGTTTGTTAAACAGAACTTCATGAACACAAAACTTTATGAAGTCGCTATTATCTTATAACTGTACCAAACTCTTTCATATGTTGTCAAAGACTAGTTGATATGGCGTATTCGTCTTTAAATCCCAGGTATCGGTCTATTGCAATGATTGCAATAAACCTCATCTCAGTTTATATCTTTACATAGTATAAAACAAAGTCACTTCCGCTGTTTGTACGCATAAATCTTTTGAACTACGCAACAGATTTGAATGCACTTTTCAGTAATAGATAGAGTGATTCAAGAAGACGGTTTTTGTGTATAACTCATTAATGTTTTGTCTACCCGCACAAAGCGGGAGCGGATCGCTAGTTGTAAATAAGTAGACTGGCTTTCAATCTTTCTTTCACTTAAAATATTTTGGGTATGAAGTCTTTACATTGTTCTCAAGGTATTCTGGTTACCGAATGATATCTAACTTAATTTTGTACAATATGTAAGGGAATTCGTTCAACCGGAACTTATTAAGTCCAAAATTCATAACAGCCAATGCTAGAATTTATTTGATAAAAAAAAAATAAGTACATACCCATCGTTTACAACCCTAACTAGACCACGAAACTTTTTTAAATTTACAAAGTTTATACCGAAGTGCGTATAGGGCTGGTAATATTTCTTATAGAACAAATATAATTTGGCCCAAATTTTATCAATGTTGTCATGAAAGAAATAGAAGTACTTTAACATAATTTACAATCTTACCGTACAGTGCATAAACAATAAAGTATATACTGTTATGAGAACACGTATAATTACTAACAATTCATTCTTGTCTGAAAAACATTTTTGAGGTTCAAATATAACTCTACTGGGAAGATTATAAGGTTATTTATTCTTTGTACAATGTTGCTGTGGGAAATGAATTTAAAGGCTACAAAGAAAGCGAATTATTATAATTTTTTATTGTTTTGAGTTCCGTTGTCTTAAGAATAATATCTTAATTCTGTTTACGATATAATTTTTTCCCACTACTTTGACATGGAAAAGATGTGCCGAACTGGATGTAAGTATTAATTATCCAACAAAATGATTAACTTACATACATAAAATTATGTTTAATTCCATGCTGATTTTACATCGACTTCTATTTCCAGGGAACTTTGTGCTGACTTAAAATGGTATCTAATAAAATCCGTTCAAACTTCCTTTTTGATTTTTTTGATACCCTGTATCATTCTAAAACCCGAGACTAAAAGTGATTATTAGGTAATTAGGTCTTTATTCTGCACTGTGATAAGATATAGTATAGGTCAGTAAAACTTAAAAAGTCATGCTTTTGCAAAGTAAACTAAAATGATGTTTCTTTAATAATTAGAAAGATACATATATATGACTGGCCTGTTGGTCTAGTGGTTAGTGTCCCTGACTGCTAAACTGAAGGTCGTGGGTTCGATTCTCACTCAGGATAAATGTTTGTGTGATGAGCATGAACTTTTTGTGTGTTTAGGTGCAATTTATGTACAATATGTATATATTTAGAAATTTTAAGTATATTTATCAGTTGTCTGGTTGCCATGATACATGCTCTGCCTAGTTTGGGGTCAGATGGCCGTTTGTGAATTGTCCCAAGATATTATTATTATTACCCCCGTGGATATCGGTTATCGACAAAAAGTCTATCTGTTTACCAAATTTTATATAAATCGGTTCAGTAGTTTTGGCGTGAAAGCGCAACAGACAGACGCATTTATAATATTAGTAAGCATAATTATCTACATCTATAAAAACAATGCTACCTGAGACACAGTAGCAATATGTTACATCGCGTAACATCCCACATATATTATAAATCCTCTAGATAACGAGATGTGCGCAGATGCTGATCTAACATGCAATTTACGTTTATAATGATTTATACCAATCATGTTCTGGTAAAGTCAGACGTCATTATAATCTGCGTTATATGGAGCGTATTTGATTTCCACGATAATGAGATCTTGTATTCTAAATTCAGATATGAATACAACTTGTGACGTTGAAATTCCTTATCCATATCAACGAATGATTTGATTTTAGTTTTTTTTTTTATGTTCTCATTGTTTTTTTTTTACAAACAAAGGGCTGTTCACAAAGCCGACACAGTTCGCAAACAATAAAAAATAAATTTATTTGTAGCCACCTTTCAATATGGTCGTTTGTTTATTAAAGCACTATGGTTATAAACTGACTAAAAGCTAAGTTAAGGTAGGTTGTTAAAAGATTTAAAGACCATAACAAAATTGTAATCTTTTACCAAAATAAACACAAAAAGCAACTCCTACCTTTATTGCCTTTCATCATTTTTAAAACATATCTTTGGTCCATATCCTACAACTGAAATACAAACACCAGGTACAAAGAATGCAGTTTACTTTGTACATTACATATACATACACTGTATGCCCCCAATTTCTTTCATATTACCGTTTAACTGATTCACACTGACAGTTAGCGATCAATTAAAGAAAATTTATCTGTCGGCTTGTTACAGCATAACGTTAACTTATAACTAATAAGTAACAGTTAGTTGCTTCGTTCAGTTTGTAAACTGTTTACACGATCTGTTTCCATACTCCTCGGGTTAAAACATACTTATGTTACGCTATGAGGCGGATTTGACGTCATTCAGTCTTTAGCATAGTTAGTTGAAAATTTAATTAATGTCTTTAATTTTGACATTTGGCAGTTATATGAAAGATATGCCTTGACCATATTATCAAAGTGCTTATTACACTATTCTAAATTTTATAGTAAGTCACTGAATTAGAAAGCCTAAATGTCAAAGCATTTGTTTTATTCGCATTTAGGAAGACTGAATGCAATTTCACCTTCCTAAATTCAGAACAGATTTCCTAAATCCTAAAATAATGATGGCTGAATACTGAAATGTCAATCAGTTTTAAATCACCGTTAAGTCTCATGCTGTCTCTGTAAATTAAAAGTGTAAATTAGCGATAGGTAGACACGTCTTGAATTTAAGTTGCGTTTCAGTTTTCGCGGGTTATTTTTGGTGGGCTGGATTTATTTTTATAATTGTAACATTTTGCATGCCCTACATGTTAACTCATGTTTTCAACAAATAAATGATCTGGTATCTTGTTAGACAAATATATGTGTGTGTAATAATTACTTAAACTGCGATCTATGGAATATATTTATATTATATTCCAACAAAGCTTAACATTCGTTTTTATATATTCAAAAACCTGCGATTATAGCGAGTTATATCTAGAAAGTAGTAACTTTTTTATTACAAATTCAGTTTATCTCTCTCAAGTCTGAGGCGCTTTAAAATATATTTACTAGAGGTCATTACTCATCATTTATAAAAAACAAGTCTCATAGCATCGTTATTCATATCGCGAACGCAGATCAGCATAACAGATTATAAATTTAAATAAAAAGATAGATGACATCACGAAACTTCGCGTAACCTCAGTATGCGTTTTCATGATCTATATCGTCCAGTCACGATTCAGGCAATTCCTTTTGTCAATTAAGCGATTTTAAACTCTATAACAATGCAACAAGTTTTCTATTTGCTGTATGTTTTTAATCGGCAATGAAATACAGAGGTCTATTTCATTTAATTAATGTTTTTTTTTTTTTACAGGTAAGCAATGGTGTTTCGTTTCGGATTACGGTAAATTGCAAAATACTCAATCTCTTAGAGAATCAAGTCAATTAAGTTGTTATATGGTCTAGATATCGGTGTAAATTACTTTGATTGGATTTTGTAACCGGTTGCAAATATGTTGGTATGTGGATTTAATCAACTTAATGCGAGACGGGTCGAACGCGTTTTCCTAATTCAGCTTTATTTTCGAGCTAGATTATTCGCCGAATTAAAATGACAATTTGTACCTACGTTGTATATTTAGATATTTTTCCATTGAGGTACTCAAAATAATATTTTGTCCTCCTGTTCCAATGTAAATCCCATGAGAATTTCAGTCTCTTTTTAAAGTATCTTTGAGTAGTTTTGATTTTAGACAACCCCTCCATGCATAGTTGTAATTGCACGCTAGGATCAACAATGATACTGACAAAAAGTAAATAAAGGAAAATAATATTATTAGGAACTGTAATAAAAAAAACAGTCTTACCAACATTTGCGAATAGAGGTTGACTGAGTATGAAAAGTAAAAATCTATTTAGTCCGTAAATAATATAATAAAAAAATATAGGAAACATATTTTTTACTTTTCTAAAATAACAAAAAAATAAAGAGATAGAGGGCTAATTAAGTCACGATGTTACACAAAACGTAGGACATCGTGACGTATCATTTAATGTATCGTCGTCAGTTTTTACTACTTAACTTAAAAAAAAAAGGAAAATACGTGTCTATTTTTTACTTACCTTTATGACGGAAATTAAAATAAAATGTCAACTTCCCTGTACGACCATAATTAAAAAGCATGCAATATAAAATACAATGCATGCGAATAACTACTATATCAATATATTGTAAGGCACCGCTAATTTTAATTTACAATCACTTAAATATAATTAATTAACAAATAAAAACATCAAAAGAGTTGATTGATATTCTATTTTAGACTTGCTTTGACCGGATTTTATCTTACGTCATCACTAGTCGTTCAATTGACCGGAAATTAACAACACTATATTTATTTTTATACCGACTGGTCATTAAATATATTTATAAAGTGGTAAAATTTATACTGTTATAAAGTTGAATTTTCTCACCTAATTAAAATTGTATGAGACGGTTTCACAATTTTATAATGAACGCATTATTTTTAGAGTTTCTCTGCTTGGAAAGCCCTTGAGAAGAACAATTTGTTTAGAAAGAAATAATGAATTATTTCGTTCAAAAATGTATTACTAGGAGAGATTTATCAAGAATATAAAACATATACCTATTAATTTAACTATAAGTATGTTATAAATAATAAATATGTTTAACCTTGGACAGAGGATAAGCATGATGCCGCCAATCTTTTGGGAACACTCCCAGCGGACAGCGATGTGGACGAATTTTTTGATGCCATAATTATTTTAGGTTTAATATTTTAATAAGATTAGTTTATTTTGCTATTTATTTTGTGTATACATATTATAATTTTGTCAGAATATGTTTAAATAATGTTAAATTAATAATTTTAATGCCTTCTCGAATTGTGCTTCTTATAATATGGTACTATAATTTCCTCGGACAAAAAGTATTCGATCCAAGTAGTAGACAGTCAAGCCATTGTAAGCTCATTTTTAACCCACAAGTAATTTACCATGTCTAATTTCGTAACAAATTTAACAGTTATAACGCCAATTTAAACTTAAATTGAGCTTATTCAAAGTACATGTTATTACTTGTATTATAATAAATATTTGTCCGAAGCCTCTGTTGCGTAATACAAATAAATTATTTCGTAATCGTATCTCTATACAACCGTGTCGGAGTAAAGATCTCATTAATTTCGGAGCCTGAGAGTCTAGAGAAAGTTCTCGTGGCTAGAACTGTGTGAAATACCTACTTTAAGATTTTATTTAAGGCTTATAATTTAATTGAAATGAAAACTACTTTAACGGATTCTATCGCAGTAGTGCTTACTTTTCTCGATTTTTTGAGTAGGTACACAATCCTTGTTAAGACTGCTTCTTGATGAAGGGTAGGTAAAACAGTCTGAGCAGTCAAGTAGGATAAAAAAGGATCAAATAATTATCCTTAAATGCACGATATTGTGACATCATGCAACATTTCAAATCAGTGTGAGTTGGTTACGTAAAATAAGGAAAAACACGTTCCTAAAACTTTTTATTTATCTATCTGACGACTTATATGTGCTTTCTTAATTATTCTAAGACATGATAGACAATCGGTGAAGGAAAACATCGTGAAGAAACTTGGATTCCAAAAATTGGAATCTGAAATCGCCATCCCGCAAAGAGCAAGCGTGGTGATCAATGCTCGTTCCTTCTCTATATGAGAAAAGGCCTGTGCTAAACAGGGGGACATTTATTATCTGACGAGCTATTAAAAAGGAATGTACCGCACCATGTACCTCAATTTAAGCTGTTTCCAAAAATCCCGTTTTATTTCTTAAGAAGCAATAGCTAACATTTAAAGGATAAAATATCTTGGCCTAGCTTATGTGACCTACTCCCAATAACACTCATCATTCTAAATTCGTTGAACAGACTTGACAGGAAAAAATAGTTTTCCAATCAGTTCCAAACTCATCATTCACAAGAACTTTCGTCGATTGGCCCATTATGACGTCAGTATCGTTATCAACACGTCACCACGCCACTGAATCATAATATTTTGAAAGACTGCCAATCTTACTCATTCACGAGGAGAGTGAACTAAATGGATTCTAAGAATGCGAAAACATATAATCGCAGTATCAATGGGCCATGTTGTTCTGTAGTTATAAATGTTATAATATATACATAGTTACATACGTATTGAAACTATTTACTCACTCAATATTTTAAGGCCAGTTCTTATGTTAGATAAATATTGTCAGCTAAACTGCAGTAGATATCATAAAGAAGAGTATTCACTAGGTCTCTCGATATTCAGAACAACAAGACATTTTTTTTATATATGTTTTGTTTGGCAGTACCGGTACACTAAAACTCGCTTTTCGGTAAACACTTGTTTTCCCTGACATTGGCAGAATCGTTGTCACCCCGACGATGGAGCCATATAAAACAAAAACTGAACTTTACAGAAGTTAATTCCCATACTATACCTATATAACATTCTACTTTTTTGGCTTCAAAATAAAAACTGAAGTGTAAAATCTAACTTCAAAATTAAACTAACAGCATATTAAGAAAAATCATCTATTTGTAATCAATTTATTTCTTAAAAAAAGTCGGGTTATTTATACCGATTGGACCAGGTGGACAGATTTTCATGATCTTTGATTTTTTGCGTTCATCTCTACCCTGAATGGCAGAATAACTATAGTAAATCGAAAACTAAAATTACTCACAGGACGGGAAATTCTTAAGCGGGTGAAACTGCATTGCTAGTGGTCAACAAAAGAGGTTGTGATTTTTATAAAGACCGGATCTATACTAAACTCCAAAATAAAATAAATCCTGATTCAACACATATCCGTATATCAATAACAACAGCTTTACCATCCGGTTTACCAGACAATGGACACGAAAAAAAACATAAAACAGGACTGGAAACTGGCCTGACACACTTTCAATTTCCAGCCATCTCATTACGAAATCCAAAAATACGAAACCAATATCTTTGAAACAGCATCTTTGAGTTCATCCGGCTTTCCCGTTAATCTTGTAACAGTTGACGAACGTTCAAACTAAAAATATCGAGCCGGCTAATGAACTCTCTGTCGATAAAGATGGTAGTTCAGTGGTTGTTAACTCGTGGTTTACGGGTTTGGAAATAGTTTTAAAAATGTGTGTGTAAACTGAAAAACTTCACAATTATTTTCTTATAATTAATACTTCAATTTGAACAGCCTATTTTACCAAGCATGCATTACCAAAAATCTACTATAAGTACTATGGCATTCCTATGGTATATGGTAGATATTATGGTAAAACAATATCAAATCTATATATATAAAACAAAGTTGGGTTAGTTACACCATTTATAAGTCAAGAACCGGGTGGACTGATTTTCGTGATATTTGATTTGTTGGATTCGTGTCCACCCCTAATAGCAGAATAACTATCGAAAAAAGACGGAGCCTACTCACGCGGGTGAAACCGAGGAACACCGCTAGTTTTACATAAAATTAAGCCTCATAATAATTACGTTTTTATCAAGACACAAATTGAGTTACTAACATAAAAAAAAGGTTCCCAAACCCTGCGTTAGTTAATAACTCTAAACGTATGTATTCCGGCCTACTTATCGCTTTCATTTCCTCTCAGAGGTGTAAAGAAATGTTATTGCTTGCAATCGGGACCGGAAACTATGAAACACACACAAACACTCATCCCGCGGATATCTTAAAACTATATGACTTTCCTGTTAATATTACGTAATGACACGGATTATACAGACCGGATTAGAAAGCAGTATCGTACGGATTTTAAGCCAGACTGTTAAAAAAAGATGTCTAATGTGTCTTAAAAAGTCAACATTATATGGTTAATAATTAATTACACATATATGTAAATAGGAACCGACTTCAATGAATATTATATGGGGCCATCTCTGAGGTATCGAAGACAGAATAATTTTTTCAAATCGATCTTCAAACCATGAGCGTATTATACTCTTCTGGGCATAGAGATCTCTAACGGCAAGAACCATCGGAGTGCGTCCGACTTCTCTTTTCTGTGGCCCAGCCGGATAAATTTACAATCTACCGTAATCCCGCGGGAAGCTTCCAAACTCGACGTGACGAAAACAAATTCTGACCTAACAGTGTGACTGTATCTATTTCTATCTTTGTCAAAACTGTTGACAGTAAAAAAAAAAACTTTTCTATGATATAAATAACTATAATATAACCAGAATTGGTAATCAAAGATAGAACACTTTGACGCACAATTCTGAGAAAAGAAACAGCAAAATGTGTATATTTTTCTTCGATTTAATATCTGAAGAGTTCTTATGACTAAACACAGGTCAAGTGTGGCTTATTCATCTGCACAAGATAAGTCTAACTGTATTTGTTATGCTATGTCTGTAACTTGTTATGCAAATACTTCCTGAAAGTATAAGAACAAAAGCTCTTTCAGTACATTGTTCATAAGTACAATTGATTCTTTTAATATTACAGTCATATATTTATTTTTAGTAACTTTAAGTTATATAAACTTTTGAAGAAACTTCCTTATTATTAGTTCCTAAGATTGTTATGTTAAGAAGGTAACTGCAAAATAAGGACTCTCCACATAACACAGGTAACAAATATGTCAGCAATTCAGCATTGTCCTACAGATCAAAAATAAAAGAGACTTCTTTTCGTTAAACCTATTTTGGATATTTATATATACTTATATCAGTTCAACTCGCGACACTACCACGTCAGCTCATGATTAAGGGAGTCCTATTGAGTCTGAAACTAGTCGGGCGATTTCGAGAATATGCGTGAAAAAACCGTTTTGTTCTAAATAATTATGAATACTCCTCACGAAAGTTGTTATACAAATATTGTTATTTATAAGTAGTAACTTTAAATTGTTAACTCTTTAAGAAACTTCCTTATTATTAGTTCCTAAGATAGTTATGTTTAGAAGGAAACAGCAAAATAAAGACTCTCCACATAATATAGGTAACAAATACGTCAGCATTGTCCTACAGATCAAAAATAAAAGAGACTTCTTTTCGTTAAAACCTAGTTTTAACTTTGATATAAAACACTATATATTATTCTGTTATAAAACTAACCACTTTTATCGCAAATTCCTTGTTCCTTATTATTGCAAAACCAATTTTCTTAATTATTATACCTAGTTTCGTATTCTCTTACTCGTTAGTATTGTATTTATAGCAATATACAATATACATACCTAGGTATACCTTTCTCCGTGTACCTTTGTAAATAAGTCTCTCTTATAATCTTCTCTATGTTTTGTATAAAAAATTATACAGTGAGTACGAGTTTTATTTAAGCATTTAATATTTTATAAACTATAGTGTTCTTACCATAACAGTCCAGGTACCTACCAATACAGTTCGGTATAACCTCTCAGCCATTACGCTTCTCTTGCGCCGATAGATATCTGCAAGCCGGGCTGCAAGTAGAACTATTTGTCCAATCTAACCAAAGATTCGGATGTATAGAGTTTAGAACTAGAGTATACATAGACAAGCATAGAGTGCGCGCATCCCTTGTACCTCGCTGTGCCGAGCGTAGACTGCTCGTTTACCGTGCGACATCAAACGTCTAACCTAAAATATCGATGATTCCGAAATTATTAAAGTAATATTAGTTTTTGAGATAGTTTTAATAAAACGGCGCGCTCTGTTATGACACAAATTTTACGATTTTAATTGTTCATACTAGTGCTTACAGTTCATACTCGATGTGCACCATTATGGTTTACTTATTTTTTCTCTAAGGATAAATCTACTCCAACATCTTAAAATACGGCCATGATTGCAAAATTATCGCTAATATAAATGACAAGGTCCATGTGTCATTTAATTAATGACACAGAAAAAACCTTTTAGACTTTATACTAAGAATTGTTTAATAACAATCGTTGTAATAGTTATCCATGACTGAGTATCAAACAAAAACTTACTTCCACTTCTGTCCTCGTCGGTCATCGAAACATTTTTAACGAATATTTTACGTTGTAGAATGGAAGTAAAAAAACTTATTAATTTTAGTAAATAATAATTTGTTTGCTGTTAGAGAACTCAATTTTGAGTTAAGCTCGCCTATGTACATAAAATTTATTATTTTATTACTGTTTTTATGTGTACAATAAAGAATTAAGAATTAAGAATTAAATCGTTTTTTGTGATTTTTTTCTGTTTCAAATACAAAAACTTGGTAAACTGTGACGTGTGTTGTAATGAAATTGTCAACTCGGACTTATGGTTTTTTATGACTTAAATTGTCAAGCAAAGTTTAGTTTTTGAAATGAACAAGAATTTTCTGTAGCTTATTCTGGAATTATAAGAATATAATTCCATTAAATTAAGAACTGTTTTTGACCCATATTAAAAAAATAAAAAATATTAATTAAAGTTACAATTATATTGTATAAACTTAATTATTCTAAGACATCATTGGCAAACGGCGAAGGAACACATCGTGAGGAAACCTGGATTCCAAAAATTGGAGTCTGAAATCGCCAAACCGCAATGAGCAAGCGTAGTGATCATGATCAATGCTCTTGCCTTCTCTACATGAGAAGAGGCCTGTGCCCAGCAGTGGGACATTAATAGGCTGGTGTTATTAATATATAGTTGAAATGAAATATTGATTACTTATTATTTATATAATTATAATACAATAGGTTTCTATCCAGTCATTGTGTTATTTCCTTGCACTTTGACAACCTTGCGCTCATGGTCATATTATTATTATATTGATCAAATGGATTTATTGTTCGAATGCCATATCAATAAACAAAATCAGGTGATAATAGATTTTGTTTCAGACATGACGTTTGGGCCTTAATAACTAATAAAATATATTTTTGTTATTTTATCAATCTAAACAAAACATACCTTACAATTACTGGTATCCTTTAAACTTAAAACGTTACTGTGATTAACCCACAATAATTTGTGCTGAAAGATAAACAGAACTACTTAAAACTTTAAAATAAGTAAACCATAAATTTATTCGCTACTTCATCTGAATAAAATACACCCTGCTATTTACAGATTTTTTTTTCTTCCTTTTTAAATAAAACAGCTCCCGCACTTTGGAATTTAATTCTTGTATTCCAGGGGTTTTATAAACATTTAAATCACATACACAAAGAACACCCAGACTTAAAAATAGCAATTGTGGATTACACAAATGCTTGTCCCATGCGGGGATCGAACCCGCAGCACGTAGCGCACAGTGGTAATTGGCGTTTTGACCAATACCACTCAGCTATACGCGCAGTAAAATACCAGTATAACTTTCTTGCAAAAGTTATTGTTTACATTTTTTACCGTATATTTAAACGTAAACCTATCACACCGTGACTGCGAGTCCCCAAAACTACGTCGAAAGTGAAAACACATTAAGTTGAGATGCAATGCAACCGTATCTTCACGGTTCGTGAGATGCTCTCGACCCACTTAACAAGAATTTTAGCCACATTCGTATATATTATACAGATATATTACACAGATTATAATTACAAATAGCGACTGATAGGTTGTTAAAATTCAACTATTGTCTAATTATCTGTGGTCTTATTCTTGAAATATTCAGCGTCAAAAGTAGCGCTGTCAAAACTAATTCAATTTTGACATTTTAACGCTGCGT
Source organism: Diachrysia chrysitis (assembly GCA_932294365.1). Taxonomy (NCBI): domain Eukaryota; kingdom Metazoa; phylum Arthropoda; class Insecta; order Lepidoptera; family Noctuidae; genus Diachrysia; species Diachrysia chrysitis. The sequence continues at coordinate 1,941,812 of OW028651.1, read as the reverse complement.
TCGAAGCTCAATGTTTAAAAAAACATAGCTGAGCTGATAGTTGCATAAATACATATTCTATGGTCAAAGCAGAAAATAATGGCTGTCCCAGTAGTAAGTTACATAGGGCTTAGGGATAATTACGTATCAATTTTTGAAGATAAACCGTTAATAGAACAACTATTATATACAACTAACTAAACTACCCATTTTGATTTTCTTGGTGGGAATAATTTTGCTCATCAAACTCATACTGCTACTTGCTTGGAAGTAATTATTTTTAATTTTAGTGTCGTCGTGAGCAGAAAAGCCGTTGTTTGTAGGTTTGGTAAATTGGCCCTCGGCCCTGCTGGAAATAATGACATGACTTTGACTATTACATAGTTTACCCAAAAAGCGTTAGCTGGCCTAAATTGATCTCTTGGTCTGAATAAATTTTTAAACGCCTTTTCGGGTAATTTAACAATAATATGTAATTTTAGACCATTTATTATCAACAACTAAAAAGAGAGCAAATATTTTCAAATTTCATCCATTTATGACTCCGTTTTTTTTTAAATAGCCATGAAGTTCTTAATGTAGTAAAAATTTATAATAAACTATCTGTTTCCCGTGGCTCCGCCCGCGTGGATGTCGGTTATCGCGGCAAAAAATAGCCTATTTCCTTTCTCAGGCTCTAGACTATCAGTGTACCAAATTTTATTTAAATCGGTTCAGTAGTGTTGGCGTGAAAGTGCGACAGACAGATAGAGTTACTTTCGCACTTATAATATTAGTAAGTATGGTAAGTTAATAATTTGTTTTCCAATATTCGTAACACTACTTCAATACATTAGAGTCAAGCCAGCAAAAACACATGACTATCGCAATGCTTCTCACTACAGCTTGCCTTAATAAAAATGCCGATGTAGCAGATAAGATGTCTGCGGGTCCCAATAAAAGTAGTCGCTTAGATACGTAGGAATCATTCATATATTACGCCTTCACTAAAGGGGAGAGGGTGTTAGCAAAGATGACGGCATGTGACAAGAGAGTGGATAGGATAATTTGTGTTGTCAAACGTGCTTGATCAAACTACATAATATGGCCAAACACTTAAACAACGCTAAAATTTAGGGCGTCAATAAGTCTTGTGCTGTTTCTAACACTTATTAGTGGAATGTAACGACAGATAGATTTTAAAACAACACTTCTTAAACTTATGTACACGAAAAGTACAACGAAAAGTAAAAAATACAAAGATAGAAAGAATCGATAGAAAGAAAGGTCTATTATATAGTACAAAAGATACCATTTTGAGATAAATAAAACCAACAATTTTTTTTTCTTTTTTCATTTTCAATTTTGTCATCACGTGACGCCAACCCCGAGCACTTTGCCATAACACAATAATATTGTCACAACCAAGAAAGCTCCAAACATCAAGAGATTTTACACATAATATCTGGAAAGTCCCTTTGTTAACTGCGGGCATTCACATCTCCAATTGAGTATGTCGCTATGTCTGAAGGGAGCGAGTAGTGTGACAAATTGACAGTTGACCCTTCACTCTTTAATTGGCAATAAATACTTTAATTTTAGGTTAACTGTTGGAAGTTTGAGTTGTTTCGTTAGTTTTAACTGTTGTTTTATCATTTAACGGATTGTACGCTATAAGAAAGAGCAATTAACATGCTTTATTGCTGTATGTCATTTTGCTTTTTTATGTATTCCCAAGACAAGTTATATATATAATATGCTGTTGATACGTATTCTGAAACATAAACGAGATTAAAATTCACTTAAGATTGTTTTCTGTACTTATTTATATAGTAATGGTCTCAGTATGTGCTTAATTTAGTATTTAAAAAGTTTTAATTTCAACTAAACTTCATAAAAAAGGTACAACGTAGCGTACCTACATTAAATATGATATTTGTTTTGCAAAATAATCATCACTATCGATTTAAATTTTATCGTAAGATAACTACCCATAATATCTACACTATCTTGCGTCTTGGGTAAAAAAGTAATCAATAACTCATAAAAACACAAAAAAGGAATAAAAATAAAAAGCGCTTGTCAAAAATGTTGTGTTTAGGCCATAAGATCCAAGCGTGACAATATCGTTGGTGAAATCTTTGGAAGCCGTCTCGTGGCGGAAGTTCACTCTAATTGGCCGGTGACGCTACACTTAACTGTTCTCAAGGCCCAGACTTTTTAGATAAATCTTTTATAGCAGCATAAATCAAACATGCATTTGAAACTCATTTTACTTTAATTGAAACGGTAAAAAGCAAATTAGAGATAATTGATGATGGAATAAATGAGACCAAGTAGTTTTGTGACCGGATTCGCACGCAAAAAAGTATCTGATGTGTCTATTATTATATTTATGTGGAATTCTCCATATCTAATGAGGTTTTTATTAATTAACAGACATAGTTGCCATTTCGCGATAAAGAGGCCAAGCCACCACCACACATTACCACATTTTCCCATCATTGCAACTCCTGTAAACCAGGATACCGCACGATACAAATGGGAATGCATGTTATATTTATCTATTTACATGTCTGAACAACTGTTTTGCTTCATAAACTGACCACAATTAAATCAGTGTTAGTCTTGTCAAGCATATCAAATATTTCAATGTCATCTGGTGGTGTCAAATTTTCTACTCGCCTGTGCAAATATCCGTTGGAATCTGACACTTTTATTGAATATCGCGTGACTAAGCTAATAATGTCGTATTTTTGTTGCCATTTTGTCAGACTCGAGACTATGTATAAAAAATACAACAAAACTACTTGTTGAATTTCAATCATTAGTCGGGTAACTAAGCTAAGTATTTTGTGTGTAATGATGTCAATTCCCTACCAATTTATTCAAATATTGGGGTTTCCTTAGTTGTTTCAAGCATTATAGATTTTCTGTGTATATGACATTTTTGTATTTAGCACACATTATTTAGCTTTTGTTTTTGTCAAAATACTGTTAGAAATGTTTCTAATTAAGTTTATTAAAATCATTTAACATACATCATAATATTATCACTACATTGTTTCAAACAATTACCTTATAAAAAAATCACGTACCAATTTCGAATCTCAAATGTTACACTTGGCAGCGCAGTAATCAACATCTGTGAACTTTTTTTCTATATCTTGTGAATGTAGGTGAGTAGGTAACATTTCTGACAGGCAATTAAAGCCTTGTTAGACATGTGAAGGACGGTAGATACAATCTATAGTGTACCACACTCAGTCGGAGCAGTTATGCAAAATAACCAAAAAGGTGGAGAGTCTGAGCGATCGATGTTTATTGCATTTAAAAGATTATTTTCGCGAAATAGCTACGTAAATACAAAGCAAGTATGTAAAGTTAGTAGTGTAGTTTTTATATAATTTCTTCCAACGGCCAAGAAACAAAAGACGAGGCAATAAAAATAGAGTCTTGTCGTGATATAGTCCTGAATTCTGATTATAAAGTTGTTGAGAGAGATTTTACTAAACTTATTTTTGCAAATTTCGACAGTTCTTGAATACAGCTATTAGATATAGACCAAGAATTACCCAGAACATAATTATTTTACAGAAATCATTTTTTTCCTCATTTTTTTCTTGCTTTAGTGTCTTCTTATGCAAATTTATCCTAAACAAATCGTTATCATCGTCACCGTTTCCAACAAAACGTGGTTTAGACTTGTTATTTGACAGCTATTCTTCTTACTGAAGACATTCTGTTGTAGTTTTAAAGATAAATACATTTTGTTCGTGAATAAGTCTCGTTAAGATAACTATGTTTGAAAAATTTAGAGATTTATCTTAGTTGAGGATACTGTTACTGATGTAATCATTTCTACTACGTTTATTCACAGAGTATCTGCTTAAGATAAAATTTAATATCGCAGTACTTTATTATTCATTTTAATAGCGCGATGCAGTAAGCGGATTTGCACTAGCTATCAATGATTAGTTTGGAATAACTAACCTGCAGAACTTCAAATAAGTGGAACAAACGGCCTTAAAGGAGTATTTCCCTTCCTTTTCTGAAGGGCTAGAGACAAATGTAAAACAAAGGGATTACAACCAAAACAAAGTAATAAACATACTTTGTTCAAAATAAAAGATTCATCCGGCCTGAATGGCATCTTAGCAAACATGTGCAACTTCCTTCGTTTTGTTTGCGCAAATGTACCAGAACTTAGATTACGATCGATAGTTACTTCGTTAGCGTTTCTCAGTACATTGCTTTTATGTTCCTTTGGATTTTAATACTTAACTATAAGACTTGAAATTTCTGCTGAAATTTCTTGTATATTTAGTTCTGGTCCTAGTATGACTATATTAGTATCAGGAACTGGCTGTTTCTACACGTTCCACGTATTGTTAACATCTCACAGCTGCTACCAATACTTGAAACCTATCTTTGTGGAGATAAATTCCTTCAAAATAACCACAACAAAGTATTTTAACCATTTCTAAGCATAGTTTATTCCCATATGGAATGAGGAAATAGGTTTTCGAAGCGGTTAAACTATAATCAGTGCTATAAATTTAACGTTTCATAAGCATTCGTTCAAAAATAGGCTGCATTCTAGATGTTGAGTATTTCACACTGAATCAGTATCTTAATGACCACCGACCGCTCCTTTGAGATGGAATGCTTTTCATCTGCAAGAGGGATCGCAAGAGGGCATCATAACGGCATCAAATCGTGACTTGGTATTAACTTACACTAGCGTATTGTTTAACAAGAACATTGCTTCAATAACCCTCATTGTAACTGATTACTAAAAGAAAAAAAATAAACAGAAAAGCATATAAAAACAAATCAAAAAGGGGAAAAGGAAACATAAACTGGTGAGCGACAAAAGGTCAAAACAATAAACAATGAACAGTCCGAGGGACTAGGAACAGCAAAAAAGGGCAAAAAGCACCAACTATACAGAGTTATTGGGCACAACTGCATAGCATAACAACCATTCATAACGGCGAGGAAACGAGAGGAACTGGCATATAGGAGAAAACGCGCGCATGCCTGAGAGAGCGAGGGAGATTGCATTCCGAATACGAGCGCAAAGTCCGCGCAGCCCGCGCCGCTCACCGCCGCGCCGTACTGAGTACCGGCTCACTAACTCCCGCGCAGCGCAGCGACGCGGCCGCACGTGCGCTCTTGCCCGCTTTCGTGACATCTCGCTATAATATCGACAATTTCGTAACTTAACCGAACATCGGTTCCGGTGATGTCATTATAAATAAAAGTATAGTGTTATGTTCAAAATATCAATGGTGTTCTCACAGTGAAGTGTTTTGTGTATTGAGTGCACCAGACTGTAAAGGAGAAGACGCCGAGGATACTTTCACTGGACTGAAAGTTTTAAAACATTCTTACGGAGAACTTCTTATTAAGGGATTTGACCTCTACTTGACGAAAAGGTAAATATTGATGACGATCGCGACGAAACTCGCGCAAAACCTGTTGTGGACCGTACCATAGATAAACATAACGGTAGCTTAAATGAGATTGGATTTTCAAAACATTTGCCGTCGCCCTTTCTTTCGTATGAAATAAAATTATCGCACAGTTTTTATGTTTATAAACTGCCAATTAAAGCCAAACTGTTTAACAATCATGCATAAAACAACATTGCCATTATAATCACGTGAAACTATTTTCTTTGTCAGCCTTACAAACTGAGATGATTATCGTTATCTCGCAAAGATATCTCAGTTTATGCCATTCAACGTGCAATTTAAGATAAAAAAAATATATCACTAACATTCCGTTAAAACACCATTCATTGCGTCTCACCAATCATTTTGATCCAACTAAAAAGGTTTTTCGTACAATATACAAACCTTGCCTTTTCGAAATAAGAATAAGTATTTGCTTAGCAATCTCTCACAAATCATGAAAATTAATTTAATATAAAGTACTGAATCAATTGTAAACAAAACTTGCGCGTAAAAATTTACTGAGTACAAGGTGTTTATAAAACATCTATTGTCTTGGTCTATCATAATGAAAAATTGTCCATTAGAAAACAATAAAAGTTGAATGAATATATTAATTCAGAAACGACATTTAAATATAATAATCTAAAGTTAGCTAACATCGTCTGGTAATAATATTTAATTTAAACATTCACTCCACAGAACAGAACACTTTGATTAAAAAAATAAAACAGGTTTAATAAAGCTGCAAATGAGTCTTAATACTCGATTTGGCCTTAAGACTTGAGGCAATATAATATTATGCAAAACGAATAACAAGGTTCAAAACATAAAATAAATAATTAGGTGTCTGAAGCACTTTTGGATTTAAGTAAAGCCTTTGATACAATTTATCACGTACAAATCATAACATCCATTGATTTATGCTAATAAAATGTTATATTTTAATGTAAATGTGTAAAGTGAAAAAGATTAATGTAAAGTGAAAAAAAGAAGAATAGGTGCACTATTTTATATAAATTTATAATCAATTTTGTCTTAAATAGTATATTTGCCTAGCAGTCAGGGTTTATTTCTAAAAGAATATCACTATTTTAACTAGTTTAAATCCCGCATTTTGTAGTTCAAATAAGTGTTTATAAACAGAGTAAGAACCACGATTTGGCAAACATTGTGATAATTGTCTTACAGCCTAATGGGCCAACGACCTAAAAAAGGTAAATGGACCGAACTGAATACTGAAGACAGAGGAGTGAATATTTCAATTTTTGATTTCATGTGTAACAATGCACAACAATGACCTGATGATGAGGATGATAAGGGAGACGACCTCCGTGGTGGAGTGGCGTACACACCGGTTTTCAAGGTGACGCCAGCTCTGAGGTCCTGGGTTCGATCGCCGGCCGGGTCAATGTAGAAAATCACTTTTCTACATTGTCTCGGGTCTGGGTGTTTTTGGTTCCTTCGTTGTCTCTGAATTCCATAAAACAAGTGCTTTAGCTACTTACTTTGGGATCAGAGCAATGTTGTCCACATTTATAAAAAAAAAAATCTTTAATTCCGTTGATACCTTTATACAGTAGCATGCAAGTGATAGCATGTCCTACCTGCTGACAGGTTTATTTAAGAATTATCTAACACATTACTGGACATTGCGTGATTGCTGTAAACGCATGTTACCACTGTTATTTTCTACTATTAACGTTTAATACCTCAGTAATCACTTTTGTTTTCTAAGCACAAAATAAGTTATGTCATAATCATTACAGGCGTCCATTTTTCTTTGTGGTTTACTTGAAAACTTGCTTGAAAAAATTGAGGTCGAATATTTGTGTGGATATTTTATTATATATTCCATTAAAAAAAAACCATCGACTCGTAATAAATACGTCCGTCGAATTCGTTTCTAGGAGTTTAATGATAATAAGTACTATTAATAGGATTGTATTTTATAATGAAACATAAGTATATTTAACTCGACTGATTTATTTCTTGTAAAAACAAACTTTCCTTCTTTCTAACTTGACTTAAAGAACTCATAACATCTTGCCATCCATAATATTTTAGTTTAAATAGGGTCATGCTAACATAGGAACACTGTCTATTGTTAGAAAGACGATAATCCTAGTTTGGATTAGTAGACAAAGCCGCGGGAGGTAATTAATTATCATAATAACGATTAACATTCTAAGCATAGCTAAGAACTACGAAACTTCATTAGGTACTAAATTTATAGGAACAATATACTACTCACTCTGAAGGTTCTCAGTAACTGCAAAAACAAAACCGAATGGAAACAATTAAAATATTTTTTACAACAACATTGGCGTTATGTACGTTAGTAAAACTATACTTATTAAGCTCTAGCTTTTGACTTTGTATGTCGGTTATCGCGGCAAAAAGTAACTTATATCCTTTCTTGGGATCCAAGCTACCCCATACCAAGTTTCATTAGAATCGGTTAAGCGGTTTAGCCGTGAAAGCATAACAGACGAGCAGACTGACAGAGTTACGTTCGCATTTATAATATTTAGTGAGGATAACACAATGTTGAGACCTTCAATCCATATTTAAGTACGTGCTACTACTTTACCAATACATTCACTATTCTTATAATACAAATATATACACTTGTGCTGATTAAAACCTTCTTAGACCAAGAATAGCGGACTGGGTATGAAAAGGAAATATCTATTTAGTCCACCAGATAAATAATAAAAGAAAAAATACGTGTCTAATTTTATCAAAAAAACAAATGTCCGATCCCCTATTAACGTTAACAGTTTTTCCGTCGCTAATCTCGCTATCCACCATCTCTACCATAAACGTAATAAGAAAGTGACAGAAAAGTCATCGTAATCGATAATTATTTATATAATCTTCGTAGGGTCAAAAGGTTGAGCGTTGCAAGAACTAGTTGTCAATACAGTTTTGACACAGATAGTCAGTGGTTTACCTCAAACTTTCGCTGGTAATGCACCTTCAACGATTTACGAGGCGACAGGCTATTTAGGTTTGTGTTTCATTTAAACTGTTTCAAACGTGTTGACTAGCTAACCTAGATATGGCATTATATTTTGAAGGTGACCGACCCTAAGAAAGTCCAAAAAACTTTTGTAGTCCTGAATAAAATTAAGAATGATTACTTACATTATCAGTATCTGCAGAAAAGCATACAAGCACACTTATTATGTACAGATGAAGTCGACAAACTCTTGCTGTTAAAGAAATGGAGGATAAGAGGGATATGGAAATATCCCTTTATCCATTATTATAAATGCGTAAATAATTCTGAATGTCTGTTGCGCATTCACAGCTAAAACGGTGGAACCGAAATCAATGAAATTTGGTATGGGATAAGTTTGAATCCTATAATAATAATAATAAAATAATATCTTGGGACATCTCACAAACGGTCACTGATCTCAAACTAGGCAGAGCCTGTGCTATGGCAACCAGACAACTGATAAACATACTTATATATTTCTAAATACATACATATTATAGATAAATTACACCCAGACACAGAACAAATGATAGTGCTCATCACACAAAAAATCGTCCTGGGTGGGAATCGAACCCACGACCTCTGGTTCAGCAGTCAGGGTCACTAATCACTAGACCAACAGGCCCGTCAAATCCTAAGAAAGGACTTGGTTTGGAGAAGGCTTCTTTTTGTCGCGATAATCGACATTCACGGAAGCAGAGCTGCAGGCAACAGCTAGTTTCTTACATGTCTGTGAGTTAATGTTTTAATTCAAAGTAAAAACTACTTTTGGTTTATGTAGGTATATGCTTCTTTTGAGAATTCAACAATCTTTTTAAAAAAATGTACTACAGCACGAATACAACCACTTTCCTATTCTATGTTAACATAAGAATAGATTCAATCAATTTATTTCGGATCAATTAACCAGTTCTACACAGTGATTATATGGTGACGTCATACAGGAAGTTGCGTTATATCCGTTTCTACTTGTGATAAGTGCACTCGAAGGAACTTAGAAAGGCCTAAGAACTTTAAGATAACGAGCTATTGTAAGTGGTTATATCATTGATAAATATTTGTTGCATTGGCCCCAGGGATCCCTAAGGGTACTGATAACAGTTATTTTTGCAAAGATAAATGCTTTGATATTAAGGCTTCCTTATTCATTGATTGAATTAGGACGAGCTTATTTCACGGATAGTGTAAGCGCTTTCTATAATTCTTGAGCATATGCATAAACTCAACATTCGGACACTGAAACGTTAAGCAAATTTCACTTTCCTCGAAAAGAAACTTCACAAAACCAACAATACATACTTTATCAGTGTTAATTATACGTTTTATATGTTATAGTGACATTACTTGCGTAACTAAACGAAGATCAGGTGAAAGCTAGTGACGTGCCACGCGAATATCGATGACTGACGTCACATCGTAAATCAAATGTTTATGTATGTATATTATGTATGTGTGTTTAAGAATCACGTAATTGTTTGAAAATGGTTGTTTGGTTGAAGATAAGTTAAACGTCTTTGGCAGTGAAAACACACTGGCTAAGAGGTTATCTTGAATGAATTATGAATAATGTAGTTAAGATTAAAGCCTTTTTGAAAGACAATCTCTGACATTTTAAACCGCCATTTAATAAAGTATTTTACAGCGTACGATTTCAAAAACATCTGTATTTTAGGCATTAAGGCTAAACACAATATTTTCAGGTCAAAATTACATACTTATACTTCTAGAAACCATTGGAATCGAATTTTATTTGAAGTGCATGAAAGTCATTAGAACTTTACGAAATGTTCAAACTTTAATGAATATAATGATAATACAATAATTTTAAGCTTACTCTCAAACAAAAAATAACAAGTAGCACTCAAATTTCTAACCATTATTTACTAGCCTTAATGATACACTGAACCAAAAACCCACATAAATCATTATTGCAAGCAAAGATTAATGTTACCGATTATAATCCGGATGCCTATTGACTTAAATCGATTGTTAAACATTAAAGTATTGATATCTTTATCGATGTTATCGCATCACTAGATCTGTTTGCTAAGTTCTTCCAATAGTACCGTTATGTCTGCTGCACGAATTTCATGTTTATTTTACTTAATCTGCTTAATTGTGCTAAATTTATATCTTGATTTTTTTTTGTGTATTTATTTATCTTTGCTTTGTCGTGTTTATAACGGGACTTGGTTTGATTTTTTGTTTTGATTCATAATAATACCAGCCTATAAATGTCCCACTGCTGGGCTCAGGCCACTTATCTCAAAACTAAGTATACTATCCTTGGAGAAAAAAACCAAACCTATCCCTTAGGTTTCGTTATTTTCTCCAAGGATAGTTTTTAGGTACCTTGTAAGTCAATTGGTCCCTATTAATGTCAATAATATCGAATTTATATAAAAAATATTATCTATTCGTCGTTTACTTTGTTCTTCTAAAATGATTTAGATTAGAGATGCTAATTTGCTATCAGATTTCACACAGTGAGTTTCGTAAAAGGCCGCTTCAAAATTAGTAGCTACTTAAGTAAATCTGAAGAGCTCTTATCCACACTCAAACATAATTAAGGGCAAGCTCTAGGAAGTGTTAAATCAGGAAATGTCAGTTATTTTCGTTAAACATTCATCTCTCGTTAACTTACAAAACACTTCATAGCATCATGCTGAGAATGTGAAATTAACAACATGTGTTATGTTCACCATGTGCAACACAAAAGGAAGTTGTTTTAAATGTTTTGTCTTTTTCTTTCTTATGAAGGATGTAGGAGATCGAATGAGATGACAATATATGTAATTGTAAACCACATTGACAGTTCAATGTTAATTTTATTTTATTATTACTACCTTCTTGTTATTAAAATATTCTTTACTTTTACTTATACCATGCTCTTCCTTCTCTCTCGTCTGCTTTGGATTTTTTGTAATTTGGAGAGTATCAAATGTCAAAAGACGTCCATTAATATTCTACTGAATTAGATGAGGGCCCTATCGCCCTTTTACTTTGTTTACCTAACAGGTTCCCTAATTGTTTAAGATATGTATGTCATCTGATCCCAAACTAGGCAGAGCCTGTACTATGGCAACCAGACAACTGATAAACATACTTATATATTTCTAAATACATACATTTATAGATAAATTACACCCAGACACAGAACAAATGATCGTGCTCATCACACAAAGATTCGTCCTGGGTGGGAATCGAACCCACGACCTTCGGTTTAGCACCACAGTCAGGGTCACTAACCACTAGACCAACAGGCCCGTCTGTATGTACTTATTTTTTAGGACTGCTAAGAAGAATCAGTGTTCAACTTAGCTTCAAACCTAAAGTAAAATATAAAAATACCTATTCAATCCTCAAAAAACTCGTACTTTTATTTAAATATGATTGAACTACCATTGAATGCTTATGTAATAGATTAAGTTTAAGTGACCGTTAGCGGCCTCTTCAAGTCAATATTAGTCCCATCAGCGTATTCAAACTTATAATCGTTTACGGACAAATTCATGGAAGTGGCCGGAACTTTTGATAACACCAAAAAGGTTAAGGAATAATGTAATTAAATAAATAAATTATACATTGTACATACAAATTATTTTTATGGATGCTTTTAATAGGTTCATGTTATTTATTTGAGTTTAGTACCTAATAATCTAATATTGATTTTTTTTTTATAATTTATAAGAAGATCCTTACGCAGTTAGTTTTTTTCCTGTCATAACTGAGCTTCTTAGGATTGCCTGTCTTTTTTCGTTATACAGTCCTTTTTGTTTCATTATCGTTATTTTTTTCCTAATGAGTCTTTGCCTGGAACTTATTAGAGAAATACTATTGGCTAACTACCATGGAACGTTAAGTTAACGTAGATTTTTTGCCATTATATCAAAACACGGATAAAGATCCTACAGAACATTCAATCAAATTTGAATCAGACAAACGAAGAAACACTCCCATTTCCCACATTAGACGCGGCGTCAAATCAAATACAAAAGCGCCAGAAAGCTGCATTCCATCCTACATCCGAACAATCAATTGTTCGCCCAAACATTTGTCAATGTGCTCCAACACGGCCTGATAAGCACGTGCGTTTTCGACAGCCATTGTTTGTTCAAATGTTTGTCTTTGTGTCCAACTTGGCCTATTTGGCACGTGCTTTTTCTGACAAGTCAGCTATTGTTTTCTCTGATCGTGATCGACGACTCACACGCTTCGCGGCTGTGGTATTAAACAATTGTTTAAAGTTCAAGAACGAGTATGAACATCCAATCGGGAGCTGTATGTTATTAGCACTTATTAGTATTCATATATTAAAGTGCTTACTAAAGAGGTTGTACTTTTTAATTTATGAATCTAAATTTGGAACGATGGCCCATGTTATTTTTTAAATGTAGATTATACTTTACTTTTTTATCGTTTGATGTTTGGATAGGAATATCAAACTGTGAATACATGGTACCTCCATCATTTATGTACATTATTTTTGAGAATATGTAGGTACTCAGATGAAAAAGGAGATTTTATGTAAAGCACCTTTTCTCTTAATACATAGTGTCGAGCATGTGCTGTTCCGGACAATATTCATCAGACTCCTAATTATTCCTCCAGCTATTGCCTCAACTTTATTCACAGAAATTTGCACAGATTGTAAGCTATGACGTCTGCAGTTTATCAATGCTAGCGTCATTAATTTATGTTAATAACTGTCTGACGAGAGTTTGAGCGAAAGTATTCTACGGACAACCTCTTAAATATCATCATATTTTCTCCGGAAAGTTCTAAATGATATCAAATGTATATAATATCCGTGTATATAAAACAAAGGCGGGTTAGTTACACCATTATATAAGCCAAGAACGGGTAAAGCGATTTTCATGATCTTTGATTTGTTGGATTCGTCTTCACCCTGAATAGCAGAATATCTATAAAACATCGGGTTAAGTCGATAACGGGAATTACTTACGCGGTTGAAACCGCGGCGAACATCTAGTTAAATATACAATTATGTCAAAAGCTTTGATGAAAGTTGACCAAATCAAAGCTTATATAACCGTTTTTAATATTCCATTTTTAAAATATCTACTTCAAAACCAAAAATTGAAATTTAATGTTGAAAATGTAACCAGTGCCATTACTCTTTAATAAATTTTAATTCCAATAAAATGCCAATGCAAAATTTATAATAGTTTAACAGACACGTGATTAAGTTTTCTTGAAAATAAATAGAAATACTGTAAATAGAGGGAACTTACAGGACTGGACTCTTGACTTGGCATTATTTTTTGTACTGTTTGTGTGTCTGCCAAATGAATTACAATTTTGCATTGGCATTGTATTATAATTGAAATTAATTCACGAGTAACCCTTCAGGATAGCGACAAAATATTTTAAGAAACCAATCATAACCGTTATTGTTTAAGACTTCCTGTCTACTTAATATTCACAGTTAGAGCTATTAAAACCAGTCAATTCAAATTCCCCATTTCATAAACCATTATGCCGCTATTACCCTCAGTCAGTATAACTCAATAAAATGGTAGTAAAAGTAATAATTTGAGCGACGGAAGTTTACCATAACGAGCGCAAAACAAACGCTGCACTGTGTACATATACAAACAAATTACAGAAGGTTAAGTCGGTATAGAGCATGAAAATAGTTATGTAAAATTTAAGAGCAAAGCCCAGAAAATATTTAACCAACTAAAGTCAGAATGAGGGTGCTGTAATGCGATGGAAGGTGCTGATCTCGTTACATATTTCTTTATTTTTTTTATTTGTGTGATTTTTTTAGACCTTGAATTTTGCGTATTTTTTTCAACTGTCTATTTTGTTTGCGTACGTAACGGCTACTTTTTTCCGCTATTGCCGAACGTGAACATAGGTTGGGCAATGAGATTATTGGGTTTTTCTTCAAATAAACTTAGTAGCAATGTGGGTTTGGCATTGTGGCTGATATTGACAATAGGTTTGCTACCACTGAATGTCACAAGGGATATATAACAATGGTTGCTACCAAGAAAAACAGTAGTGTCAAACACACAAGTAGGTAATTTATTTTACTACTAGCTGTTGCCTTCAGCTTCACCTGCGTAAATGTCGGTTATCGCGGCAAAAATTGCCAAGCCATTTTCGTTTCTTGCGGTCTAAACTTCTCCCATACTAAGTTTTATTTAAATCGGTTCATCGGTTTAACCGTGAAAACGTAACAGACAGACAAACAGAGTTATGTATTGGTTGAGTATGGATAATGTACTCTATGGCATAACACAGAGCACATTATCCTCTATCCTTTATCATTATAACAACATGAAGGCAATAATACTATTGGAATTAGATGAATCAAAGGTTTACTTTGAACGACGGTAGTATAATGAATCATGAAACGAATCGAGCTACAAGCAATGACAAAAAAGCAATGTAATATGTGATAATAAGATATAACACTATTATGTTTTTTACGTTATACGTGGTGTGTAAGTAAAAACAAAATAAACTTTCCTACTCACAAAAATTCTTAATATTTTATTAATTTCTACTGTTTAACTTCTGAACTTAACTGTACAGTACCGTCTGTGTGATAGCAAGGGTCAGTTAACTTGCTAATAATAGACTAGAGATGAACCTATATTTAACCGATATTTATTACGCGCATTACCGGCTCTTTGAAATTCGAGACACTTTTAGAATAATATTTGTTTTGTACTGGTATTTTAAGTGCAGCTGCAAACCATTAGGTTTTGGCTTCGATTTGGGGCAGGTTCGATTTTATTATCTTTAGAAGTACTTACATTATTGTTGCCCAGAATAATGTTGTTTAGAGAAATACGGTGTCTATTCAGGTTTATAACACCTCTGTCGTATTATTTACATAGTTAGACTATTTTTTTAGACTATATTATGTTTGTCACACGTGAGTAAATATTGCGCAGTAAATTAAATAGTATTATAAAGAATTATAATATGTGTAGAAATAAAATATTTTTAATACCTATGTATGGATTTTGTATAATTATTTCAATCGGTTTTATAGTGGTTATGTTTTTTTGGTGAAAATCGAAGATCCAGATGGTTATTAACGATATTGAATAGATGCTCATTTTCTGCTTGCTCATCATTTTTTTAGGCAAAATCTCATTAAAACTACATCTTTTTGGTAGGCAGCCTTTAATAAACATTTTGTATTTCAAGACATAATTTTTTTTACCTTATTATAGGTAGGTTACAAAGGACTTATCATGGAATGTAGTCTAAATTTGATGGTTTCCGCAAATATAAATAAAAATAGGATGGGCGGTTAATTGTGCCTGTGAGTGTATAAGATAAAATAATAAAAAAATAAGAATTTACCTTTTTTACCGTTTTAATCCAGTATTGATAATTAATTGAAAAAGTATCCTGATATGCAGATCATTGAAAGAATCTGTCTGTTTCCCCAAAAATTATATTTACGATACATAATATTATGTTTATCCCGTGTAATTCTGATTACAAAAACATCGATAAAATTGTAAACAAAATGACTGTAAATACCGCTGATTGGAATAAAACAATCAGTTGGTGGTATCATTCACAAACGAATAAACGTGTTATATCAGCCCGTTATCAGGTCTTAAATGCCAGTGAAGTGAAATAAATTATTAATAAAATGATGAATAAATTATATGATAAATATTTTTCTGTAAGTCTCTATTTTTTTACTTTTTAGTTCTAGTTTAGTAATTCTCTTTTCTTCTAATCGTTTTAATTTTTGTACAATAATGGACTCTGTGTTATTTTATTAGTTGTCGCTTTTTACACCAGAGAAGACTATCATTTATAGAAATTAATTTATTGATATTCAGTGGTCAAATGTCAATATGGCCATGAAACTGGTCGTTTGCGCAATCGTTTGCGCGAAAAATAAATACTAATGGTATAGTCTGAATGCTTGTGCATATTATTACTACAATACCTACTTGAAATTTGTATGACAAGCTCGACGAAGAAGAAAATTCAGATGCTATTAACAAAATTACATCGTTAAATACAAAATTAATTCAAACGAATAATTCACAACTGCCATTTAACACATCCACATTGTATCTGAACTATATTTCTATTACTATAATTCAATACTCATAAAGCTTAGACATAATGTAGTTCAGAGAAAGTCCGCACAAAAAAAACTATCTAACACATACCGACATACACCAGTTTAAGTGGCTCATTACGATTTATATGTCTCTGTAATCCGCGTAACTGTATTTAGACGGATCAATGATCGAAAAGTGAAACATAACTGGTTTTCATGTTAGATTGGTACACGATATTTCGATTCTAAGAACAGATTTATGCGGACAATGATTCGTAATGGAATAACTTGCATGTGGATTGATTAAAATTAAAAGGTTAGATATAGAGCAAAATTGTGTGATGAGACACATAAATAAAACTAATGAGAATTTAAAAAAGTAGCTTTACGTAGGTTTAATATGTTTTTTTAAAAGGTTACTAGAAATGTGGGTGGATTTCAAATTACTAGCAATCTCATAAACCTCTTCAACTAATCTAAATATGCTTGTATCTGGATTGGGTTTACATCAATAGTGCAATGGGTTGGGTTCGAACCTGCGACCTCTCGATCACAAGGCCGTCACCCTACTCATTAGGCTATTGCCGCTTCTATATTGTAACTTATTTCCTCTAAATAATTATAAAATCAATTTATAACACAAAGATGCAGGAAAATAATACATCTAAAAGATAGAATTAATTATAAAAATATACAATAAACAGACATAAAGTTGTTATCTACGCGTTATATCAAAATCAAAGCTAATTGACATAGGATAAGAACAATTATTGCGTGACTCACTTTTACACTATCGTATACACACCTATAGATAATTTACAAATTACTCACCAATATGTGATTAATATTATTATGACATTATATTCCTGAAATCTATACTAATATTATAAAGCTGAAGAGTTTGTTTGTTTGTTTGTTTGTTTGTTTGAACGCGCTAATCTCAGGAACTACTGGTTCGAATTGAAAAATTCTTTCCGTATTAGATAGTCCGTTTATTGAGGAAGGCTATAGGCTATATAACATCACGCTACGACTAATAGGAGCGGAGCATAAATGAAAAATGTTGCAAAAATGAAAAACCGTTGAAACAAAACACGCGAACAAAGTCGCGGGGGCAGCTAGTGTTTAATATTTGTTGTATAATAAATTTATTAATAATAATATACTGCCGACCCGCCGCAGCTTTGGTCGGGTACACATAACATTAATTAATTATACACATAAAACTTCCTCTTGAATCACTATATATATATATATATATTATTTCATAAATTGACTTTTTTAAAAAACGACTCCCGCACTAAGGAATTTAATCCTTGTGTCGCGGGGGGTTTTTCAAACATTTAAATCACATGCATAAAGAACACCCAGACTTGGAACAAGCATTTGTGGATCACACAAATGCTTGTCCCATGCGGGGATCGAAACCGCGACACGTCGCGCACAAAGGTAATTGGCGTGGTGACCATACAACTCGGCTATCCGTGCAGTCCATAATGATAAATGTAGACCTCGATTATCGTTCAATATTAATGAAGTATCTACTTAGCCTATCTAATTAACGTATGTATATGACTATTAACTATATTACAGTGGTCCACTCTCCACTAACTATTAGAAGTCACGTTAACCAGTAACTACGCGACAATTGACTTTGAATAGCTACGGCCGCCGACTACAACTCGGCTTGGTTGACTTTAATGACTGACCCTTAGTCTTCAATTTGAAATTCGTTTATCAGGCAAGTGACTCTTGTTGAGATTTGTTGAAAAAAAAATGAATATTAATACTGTCAATGGAAGGAACTAACTGGAATCTAAACATTTTAATTTTTTTTGTACTGTGTGCTGTTTTGTGCCTGTAAGTGAATAAAGTTTTTGTATGGCATTTTATACTTAATTCAAGAGTAACACCCTGGATAGTAGCTTACCTGCATGTCTTATTGCCACGGTCAACATATAATTACAAAATAATTAAACAAGCCTTCTGTCAATCATTGTAAGACAACTTAGACTGAAACATGCAAGGGTAGGTGACTAATTTTCTTTTCAATGATTTATAAAATAATGTTAGACACGTATTTTTTCTTATTTAACGTAACCAAAATCTCACGAAAATACATTGATTCGATGTCGAATAACGTCACAATTTCGTGCATTTTCAAATATATACCACAATCGCAATTCTGTTTCCTCTTGTATCTATGCAGTTTTATTGTAACAGTAACATTACTAACATTGCTTGCATTCGAATAGGAAACGACATTAAACCGGAGCTTTTTGTATCAATCGGTTGCGCAAGCGCATCGCCGCGCCGCCGCCGTTACATCTCAGTTCCGTTAGAGCATCCTCTCCCACGACATCTGATATAGGCAGAACTGTTACTTCATGCTCGATACTAATTATAAACTCTACTAGCTGTTTCCCGCGGCTCCGCCCGCGTGGATGTCGGTTATCGCGGTAAAAATAATCGTCCTAATCAAGTATAAAATCAGGACTTTTACAGACAGAGGCTGTATACCTGAAACTAGTACTACGAACAAGGGTGATTAGAATTAAACAAAAAACTAAATTCTAAGTTCGACTCGCGACACCGCCGCGCCGCCGCCGCGTAAGCTCATGATTAGGGACTACTATTGAGTCTTAAACTAGTCGGGCGATCCCGAAAATTTGCGTGAGTAAACCGTCAATATTTCTAAATAAACGAATTCCCGAAATAAATTATTATCTTCTCTATTAATATAACGATATTAAAGTTCAAAATTATTTAAACTTGAAATACAATCTGACTCTAACCTCGTATAAAAACGATACTTGACCTTAATTCAATTGTTTTTTATCTCAATCTCAAAAAGTGCTGAACTAGATTGAATATTGTTAATTAATAGTCAAGTGCATGACAAATGTTATTGTTTTTATGTAAATTCTATTTCAAGTCCAATGTCAATTATTTTTAGTGGCTATTACAGGTTTGAAGACATTGATCAGAAAAGAGTTTTTTTGCGATTGTTATTAGTTTTTCTTAGCATTATAATATTCGTTATTCATTGGTATTGAACTTACCGACCTACGTTTAACTATCAGAATTTTTTGTTAACTCATATATAGATGACATAAATTATTGCTTAAATTATTAAGATCGAAGTTTA
The DNA here is from genome assembly GCA_932294365.1 of Diachrysia chrysitis. Classification (NCBI taxonomy): domain Eukaryota; kingdom Metazoa; phylum Arthropoda; class Insecta; order Lepidoptera; family Noctuidae; genus Diachrysia; species Diachrysia chrysitis. Next base: position 1,922,166 of record OW028651.1, on the reverse strand, counting down.
AACGACCATTAAATTACCCATAGCAATATCAAAATAATTAAATATTAATTATTAATTTGATTGATTTTTCAAGTTAATTTCAACACCAAACGAAAGATGTTTTGTGTAAATTGTATATCGTTTACCACATAGCGATTTTATTTATTATTATTATTTACAAGCGTTGCAATATATAATAATACCGGCCTATAAATGTCCTACGGCTGGGAACAGATCTCTTTTTATGTAGAGAAGGAACGAGCATTGATCACTACGCTTGCTCATTGCGGGTTGGCGATTTTAGATTCAATTTTTTGGAATCCAGGTTTCCTCACGATGATATCTTAGAATAATTAAGAAAATACATATAACTTTGAAAAAGTCACATTGGTACTTGCCTGCAATGGGTTCGAATGCAACCTTGTACACACAAAGCCGTTCATTGAACCGCTAGGCCACCACAACATATCGCGAAGCTATGATGTAATGCATTGAAATATATTCAATTCTTTTTTAAAAAGGTATTGAATACAAAGAGTTTGTTTATCCAATATTTTATGTACCTTGCATTTATATTACCTTTTCCAATATATTTTTGATTTATCTTAATAAATTTAAAATGTCAAGTCTGTCTTAACTATAAACAACCTTTTTTATTGGGAAAACCACCACACATGCCCATCATTGCAAGTCCTTTAAGCCAGGATCAGGATCTACACACACACTTTTCTATACACATATTGTGATAATTTTATTATTATTTAAAATAATATTAAAACTTTGATAGGCCGATGTTAGAAGATGTCAATTGGTTCGTTACTACATGTCTGATTATTATTTTTATCCAATAACACTTATTTTGTATTCAGCCTTTTTTTCTGTATAGGCAATACAACTAACAGATGCATTTATGCAGCCGTTTCATTATAAAAACAGTGCCTATTAACTTGAATGTCACAAAAAACTCTAACATTCCATTAGACAGGTGACTAATAAGGAAAGATAATTGTATTTGATAAGTTTAAGTTTATTCGTTGACATTTCTTAAAATATTTATTTAAAAATGCCTACTCTATATCAATAATATCTATTTATTAGGAAATTCAATAGGTTTGTTGTAGTCAGATTAAAGCCTGAATAGAATCAGAAATTATTAGTTTATTTTTGCAAATACAAAGTTCACGGACATGTCAACGAAAATACTAATATGCATACGAAATGTATGTAAATAACAATAAAAAAAATACAAAACACAGTCGAACAAGTTACGTAAACGACTGGTCGATTTTAAATAAGGAATTATTATTTAAAAGTTCAATATGTAATTCCACGTTCAAATTAAGTATCGACACAAGGTATATATTTCCTGTGTATTAAATTTAATGTGAATTAAAAATAACTAAAAAAGTGAAACAACTAGTTATAAAAACTTGGACACTTAATTTTTTTTAGTTTTTTTTTTTTATAACCCGTCAGCTTTACTTGTCTGCAGTAATAATTAATATTAATTATACACAAAGAAGAAGTGTCTTGACATTTCGTGTGTTACCTAAATAACCTGCCAAGTGCTATTCGGACTTGCAGATGTAGGGTTCCGTACCATCTTACAAGATTTCTGAGGTTAAAATCGAGCAAAAAAAAACCAAATACACACATCCCTTGTATGTGGACGCCGGTTTTTTTTTTAATTGTTGTTATATCAGCAACAGAAAAACAGACGCTGGAATTTCGGTACGGTTAATGAGATACCTACAGCAAAAAGCTCGCGGACAGACGGACGGACGGACAGACAGACAGCAGAGACAAATAAGATCCCCTTGGCACCCTTAAATACGGAACCTTAAAAAAAGATAAATATTCACATTAAGGAAATTTACAATCTAAAACTTTTATTATTAATATGTGAGACTTGAAGTATTAACATTGCCTTTTTTATGAAGTAGGTGTTTTTGTTTAACCTTATTCCAACTTTAATTATTTTTTACTAATATATCTCTGTTAGTCCGCTACGAAAAATACAAAAGTATGCATTCTCTAATACTTTGGATTAAATAAGTTCCACGTCTAGACCACAAAAAAACTTAAATACCTAACAACAAGGATGTATAGGATTACCATTTAACAATCGAATAAATGTCACTAACAATGCATGAAAATATACACCTTATATTTTCGAGTGTACAGTTGAAATTCCTAAAGCAAGAGATTAATAAAAACTCTTACCCACGCTTTTTCTACCATTTTAGGTGAAGTTGTACAATAAAAATTCTTATTTATGTTCTTTGAGGCGACCAATCGTGACTAGGTTCCAAAATTAAACATGACCTGTGTTGTATTTGAAATTCGACCTTGAATTCATTAAAGGATACCCAAAGATTTGAAAAACAAAAAATAAAAAGCTGTTTTAGTTTGCGTTTTTTTTTTTCATCACGTCATTGATATAATATATCATTGTTTTGTGTTACAAAAAATATTTTCAAAGCTATCTTTATATTATGTTCCCATACAATCGTCGTTACATATCGTGGTAGACGAGTTAAAAAAAGAACGTATTGCCATGATAACAGCACACAACTCTAAAATCTACCTAAAAACTAATAATGTAATCACGATTTCAAGCAATTGTAGATAGCAAATTGGCAAAAGACTCTTTTTATATGGCCCTAAGGAACTAAAACTCTGATAAAAACTGTTTATAACACCAATCACAGGACTCTAGTATATGATAAGTATATCTAAACTTATCAAACATTGATTTACGATAGTCTTAAAAAGTCAGTTGTAGAAAATAAAAAAAAACTTGACAGTTGACATTCTAATTACAAATAAAAAGCTGTTAGCTTAGAACTTGATCTAAGTGTCTACCAGATTCCAGCAAAGGTAATGTAACATACGTAGCATTAGAATTTAACTTTGTACAAGATGTTTAAAACCTGCTTTGTATAAAAAATGTCAACAGCCAATGTCTCCATGTCTAAAAAAAATAACTTAATGGTATCTCAACAAAATCTAGACATTGAGATAACGACTAAGTTGTCATATGAATTAGTATTTTTAACGCCGATTCTCAAAGCACATTCTTTAAGCGAAACCACAGACAATAACAAATTCCTTTAAAAAAACTGTTTACGACCTTGAATGTTGCAATGACAAAATTGGTGTAATTTCACAAATTTAAAGTCTTGCGAGTAAACGCGAATCTTAACATAAGCGAAATGTTAGCTGAGTCATAGCAAGGTCAAATAAGAGCTGCTGTTCACGGCTCTACATTAAATATGCAAATAAAACAATAGAATTCATAAGTTGTGATACAATACATGATGAGATTGAATAGATTCAAAGATAGTAGGTATTTTACCTTTTCAATTGAAATTTCAGATCGTTTAAATAGAATATTACATAGGTATTATTAATAGGAAACTATTGTTTATTTAGACTAAAACATATAGGTATTATCATTAGATCGTTTTCAAAGTAGATTTAAATAAATCATTAAACATATAATGTATAGACATTTACTGATTATTTTACAAATATACACTACTAGAGCCCGCAGAGCTTCGCACGGTAAAGACAAAGAGACAAAGATTAATTATTTATACACACAAACCTTCCCATTGAATCACTCTATGCTTTGGTGAAAACCATATGAAAATCCGTTCGGTAGTTTTTGAGTTTATCGCATTCAGATAGAGAGACGCGGCGGGGGTTTTTTGAATTGGCTTAAAAACTTTTTTTTTTCATTTCCATATTATGTCATGTAAAATATGTTTCATTAATTATTAAAAATATAAAATATTTACAAACTTAGCTATATATACACTGAAAACAAAACTAAACTGTTAACTAATATAACCTCAAAAAATAGCGTCATTAATTTTGTTTTCAGTGTATATATAGTTAAGTTTTATAGCATTAATAGACAGATATGTATAATGTATAGATACACAGTTAAAGATAGTGTGGGATACATAACAATGAGCACTGAAACAAAGCGCCTGTTATTAGTAATCTCTAATTTAATTACATGATTAACAGATCATTAAGCAGTGTTTATGTGACAGTAGACAATTCTATAAACAACGTTCTCATCGTCAGTATGTTAAGACTGTTTAAAAAAAACAGAACAATACGATTTATTGTAATAGATATATAGAATAGGTTAACTTTCTTTGCTTGTGTTTAGTACAAATATTACATTACTAGCTGTTTCCCGCGGCTCCGCCCACGTGGATGTCGGTTATCGCGGCAAAAAGTAGCCTATGTCCTTTCTCAGGCTCTAGACTATTTGTGTACCAAATTTCATTTAAATCGGTTCAGTGGTTTTGGCGTGAAAGCGCGACAGACAGACAGAGTTATTTTCGCATTTATAATATTAGTAAGGATTAATTAAATATGTATATCCATATCTGAGGGTAATGTCTATATTTACATTGAAGATAATTAAAAATATTCCAATATATATTATGCATTAGTTAGATACGAAAACAAAATAAATGCATTATTGTATACCCGAAGAAGATACCAAACTTTTTCCAAAACATTTAAGTAATTGAAAGTTAAATGATCTTATATTAACGGGATGTAAAGCAATATTAAAAGAAAAATACATAACTGTCTGACATTTATAGAACAAAATATTCTCACAAGACCATTCATTACGCATAGACAAACCCCATAATTCTATAGAACGAGTGAGTGAACTAGAAATACATCGGCAGGTGGGTCCGTGAATAGGGGTCATAAGAACACAAGTGGTTAGGTGGATTGTGTAACTATTAGTCATTATGATTCATACGTATTTATGGTGCTAGACTGTACTTATAAGGGCATGTAATAAGGAAATAAAGAATAATTAATGTAAGGTATTTTATTGGTTTGCTAATTGGAAGCAAGTTCAGCATATGAATGCGCTTATAATGTAGTTCCGTCTTTTAGCCCTTTTTTTTAATTGTGTTCAACGTCACATACATTGCTCTGAACCCAAAGTGAGTAGCTAAAGCACTTATGTGGAATCAGAGACAATGAAGGTAACACAAACACCCAGACCCGACACAATGTGGAAAAGTGGTTTTCGAGCCGTCCAGGGATCGAACCCGGGACCTCAGAGATACCTTAAAAAACCGGTGTGTACACCACTTGACCACGAAGGTCGTATTTGTCTTTTTTTTCTGTAATTAATTATATTATAACGGTTAACGTCATCTGTTATTGCATGAACAAAAAGTAATATCTATGCCTTCTCATCTCTTATGAAGATATAAATAGTTGCACCATACATTAGAACTTAATAATTAATTTCAGACATATCCTGTCGTATTTGAATTGATTAATGCACATTCATGCAAACATGTAAACATTATCCATTTTAGTGCGATCTAAATGGATTTATGTCTATAAGCGAATTAAGCTTTTGTTTTGTTTGTCTGCGTGTCTATCCGCCTGTCTGTTAAGAATATTGCGATTAAATTTCAATAAAGTTCATATTTCTTAAATACGGCAGTCGCTAAAAACAAGCGCTGAGGCTCTGCTTCTGGCATAAACCTTAGCATATGCTGAGCGTTGGCCGTATTGCACGGGTGTGATGCGTATATCCTTATACCTTATTATTATTATCTATTGCCTTTTTGTGTACACACCCGTCGCATTTGTCGCAAATAAACGTTTCTTTTTTCTTTATTTTATTAAATAATAATAGTTTTGATAAATTACGGTGTAGTATGGTGAAAATATTCATGTCTTAAATGTTTTTTGTTTAGGACATTTTTCCTTATTTGATTTGAAATTAAACAAATCAAATATGGAATACCACTGTACAAAAATTATGTGCGTTTTTATTCGTTTTTCTTCGTATTTGTCTTCGTTTTCAACTCATCGCTCTTATTCAGAAATACAGCCTAATCATCGAACTGCTAAACCTAGTCCTCTCTTTTTAAGTGGCTTAATATCTATCCTGTGCCCATCTGTGTCTGACCCAAAATCTATACTATGCGATGCGACACATACTTTACCTTCTATAAAGACACGTTCAAAGTAGGGAGTAAAAGCTAACTCATAAGCATATACTTTAATGTTTTCTATTAGTGCATTTAACCTGCATGAAACTAGAAAGTTGCAAGTGAAAATCTTAAAGTTACATTTTCTAAGACCTGTCAAACACCTACGCAGGTTTTTCTCTGCAACAAACACGTCCACTTTTCTATATGGTTGTCTATAAAGATTCTGGTGGTTTTTATTTGAAAGAGTACTTTTACTCTATAGATAAGCTGTTTAATGTTCACTTTCGCATCTTTCTTAAAGGTTTACAAAAGCTTTTTAAGTAGGCTTTTTGACATATGTTTTGACGACTAATTTACTTACAAAGTTCCATTATTTCAATCAAAACACAAGAGATCCTAAAACTACATCCAAACCCTTTCCAAACCAAACATCATTTCGTAAAAAGAATACACGATGTAATCACCATAGCAACCAAAGTAGATTAAAATTCTTTTAAAATAGTTTAATGGCTCTTCTAATATAGTCTGTGGGAACATGCAACCAGCTCGCGGCAGCCAATTAAAGTTCGTGGAAAGGCCCTTTCACATACGAAAAAAAAAGTTAACGACGTCAAATGAGTAATATTTAAGAGAAGTTAGAAAATAATGCATTGTAATATAATTAGGGTACGTTACAAAGTTACAAGTTCCATCAATCATTGTGAAAGAGAATTCATTTTGTTGTTATAGTATTTTTATTTTGTGTTTGTATAGCAAATTCAAAATTCAAAATATTTCACCAAGGAGTTTTTCACATTACCTACACTTTTATTTGCGGAAATTTTATTTTTAAAACAAACTAATACTGGCCTATTCCCATATTAGAGAAGGAACAGCTATTTAATTTAATGTTTAGTGATTTTAAAAATAATTACAAAAACAAAACATAATTTCATAAAATAATAAGTAGGTATTCTATTCATGCTAAATAAAAATGTAAGTAGGTACCTAGGTATGTAATTAAGTTTAAAATAACAGAAGCTACTCATTACATTACCAGGGGTTGCCATCTAAATATCAGGGATCGATATTAATCGTAACTAATTCCTTTTACTTTCACTAAAACCAGTAGGGCGGGAACCATTAATCTGCAATCGACAATACGACACAATAATTATATGTTTAGTAGTATTATTTATACATCCTCTGTTCATTAGAATGGAAACATAAATTAATTTGTTTTGAGATTTGAATCTGAATGTTTCCTATCACATTTATCGTGATAAAATATCGATTTAACTTACACAATCGATTAGAAAAAATTGATCGATAAATAACTGATAATTAGATTGATACATAGCACTTGGCTTTGTGACTGAATAATTAATTTTCAGCTTAAAAAAATGCGATCCCGGGACATACTTACATAATTGTATTTCTGTTTTTTTTCTTAGTATGTCAAGTTTGTGTTGTGTTATTTTTAGGCCCGTAACTTATTAAACTAAGAATAAGACACCATTCTTTATTTATTAGCCTCTGCCAAATAAAATCTCGTTGAGCCAACTAAGATCGATTGCATTATACACTGCGTTTTCGGCATTTCTCTTCAATGACTATTGAAGAGAAATGCCGAATATACTCAGAATGACATCATAGATACGGCGCAATGAACTGTATAAAATGTCACTCCTAATTTACACATACTAAATAGTTGTAGACAGTGCCAAGATATTTTATTTATCTACTTTTTTATTTAAATTCTTATTAATTGTTATTTAAGATTAATACAATGAATGTTATAAAAATAAACTGCAAACAACAGATTTTTATCTTCCAAAAGCATGTACAATATCACATCATTAAATCCAGCTGAATCCAGTAAATCTAGAAGCCGACCACAACAAAGTTGCTTGGCAAAAAGGCTAGGTATAAGAAGACCTATAAACATGGTCAAAAATAAAATATCATGTGGACAAAATCACATTTATTGCTCTGAACGCAAAGTAAGTAGCTAAAGCACTTGTGTTATGGAATTCAGAGACACCGAAGGTACCACAAACACCCAGACCCGCGACAATGTAGAAATTGGTTTCTACATTGACCCCGCTGGGAATCGAACCTGGGACCTCAGAGCTGGTGAAACCTTGAAAACCAGTGTGAACGCCACTCGACCACGATCGTCGAATAATTAATTTAAAACTGTCTTGACTTACACTTTAGGCAAAAACAACAAAATCATTATTTTAATAAAACTGGTTGACATTCATGACATAATGTTATGAGATCATCGACCAATAGTGGCTATCTAAGGTATCTTGTCCTGTCTTAACGGTACACAGGTATTCAACTCTCAAGGTGACAATAGGCATGTTTCCTATTTTTTTTTTAATGTCCGCCTGGTAGATTAGTGAATTTTATTGGACACGTATTTTTTCTTTTTTTCTGCAAACAAAAAATGATCAAAATACAGAGAATGGAAATTACGCGTGACGTCACTCCTCGCTACAATTTTTACCAAGGCGTGGCGTCATAAGCCCCCACTCCGAAACTTTAAAGCGCTGTATCTTTGTAATTTTTTATTGTTTTGATAAAAGAAAAAATACGTGTCTAATATTTTTTTATAATCTAACTGACGGACTAAATAGATTTTAACTTTTCATACCAGTCAACATCCCTATGAGAGAAATGACCGGCAAACTAATATTAATAAAGTTTAACTGCCCCTCTATCAGAGTGACATTTCTATAAACATTAGCGCCGTAGAGTAAACATAGACAAGCATAGAGCGTGCGCATCGCTAGTAGACGTGCGCATCCCTTATGTAAATCGTAAGCACATTTTTATCTAATTATACTACGCTCGTTTACTGATTTATGTGATTTTCCGTGCGACGACAGACGTTTATGAAAAAATATCGACGGTTTCGATATTATTAAGGTAATATTAGATTTGAGATAAAACGGTGCGTTCTGCTTTAACACAAATTTTATGATTTTACATGTTCATACTAGTGCCAACAGTTCATACTCGACATGCGCACTCTATAGTTTACTTATTTCCTCCTCTAAGGTTAACGCTAATCTAATCGCTCAAATTTAAAGAAGTGTCAAGACTCAGTCACGTGACTTATCGAAATTTAATATCATTTCCATAAATTTAATGCCATTTATGCGACTTCTATCATCGTTAACTCTTGTAGAAATGTCACTTGGCTGCAGGGACTGGCTAGATAATTTGTACTGTCAGTATTTCGATAGCAAAAGATTAAAAAGTAATTAAGCTAGGCAGGTTTTTTGGCAAAAAGTTTTAGAAATATGACTTTTAGTGCTGACCCTACAAGCGCAAACCCTACAAATTTTTGCAGGTGTTTAGCTCAAACAATGTTATCGTGTTATCCTAAAATTGTAGCCTGCGGTGCTTATTAACAATCTTTGCATTTACATTTCTTTTCTTATTTAATCTATTCTAATGAACCGTTTTCCATTCAAAACGCAATTCATAATCCCTAAAATGTAAATCGTCACGATATTATATTCTTAAAAGAAGAAAAAATACAATAACCTCCGTGGTCGATTGCCGTACAATCCGGTTTCAAGGTGTCGCTATCTCTGAGGTTCCGCGTTCGATCCCCGGACGGGATAATGTAGAAAACAACTTTTCTACATTATCTCGGGTCCGATTCCATAACACAAGTGCTTTAGCTACTTACTTTGGGTTCAACGGGTGACGTTGTCCACATTTATTTATTTATTATTATTTTTTTACAAATGTAATCCATAACACGCAATTTATAACATATCATGTTCTTAAATGTTTTCTTATTCACTTCTTGTTTAGGATAACGAAAGAAAAAAAATGTTGGTACTTACATACAAATGTCTACGTCTCAAGATAGTGTGTGTCATTTACCTCTTTCGCGGACAATTTGCAGTATGTTAGATGACATCACTTAACACATTAGTGGGACAATCTCTGTACATTGAGAAACAGCTACCTACTTACTTAATTCCCGTATGGTGGAATGTATTGGTGAATCATACCGATTTCTCTTTGGATACAAATGATTTTTTTTATTTACTTTTTCCATTTTACCGTCCAAGGAGGTTTTATGCGACTGGATACACGTGAACAGTATATTTAAAGTTGGAACATTTAAGGATTTAAAAATAATTCTTATTTTTAAGTCGTAGCGTGATATTTTCAAACTTGATCTTACTTATATTATAAATGCGAAAGTAATTCTGTCTATCCGTCTTTCTGTCTGTTATGCTTTTTCGGCTAAACCGCTTAACCGATTTTTATATACTTATACATATATATAAACTTGGTACGGGTTGAGCTTGAATCTCAAGGAACGACATAGACTACTTATTGTCGCGATAACCAACACCAACCCGGGCAGAGCTGCAGACAACATATATTTTAATAATGGATATACCTAATTGAAAACCGATTTCGTTAAGTATAAATATATTTTAATTTAAATCAATCATTAACAATAATAATATCTTGGGACGTCTCACACACGGGCTCCTGATTCCAAACATTTCGTACCACTACGAGTTATTTCAAAAAAAATAAAAAAAGGATCAGACTTGAGTGCGGGGGCACCCAGAACATTGCTCATATAAACGCAAACCGTCTCAAATAATTTCAAAGCCCTGAAACAATTCGCTAGCTGAAAACAAGCCTAACACAAGTAGGCCACAGACTTAACAATGATAACTATATTTGCTAAGGTGCTGCGTCTGCGTACGTATTCACCTCGACCTGTAACGGTTATAAGTCTGGTGTCCTGAATACTAAAAATAATATGTGTTAGGTTGTTATTTCAAGCTGGGAAGTATATAACATATCTAAGTCTAACATAGAGAGAAGAAAAAAAGTAAAACAAAATCCATACTAAGATTATAAATGCGAACGTAACTCTGTCTGTATCTATTACGTTTCACGATTAAACCGCTTAACCGATTTTGATGAAACTTGGTATGAGATAATAGACAATGACCTATACTGTTTGCCGCGATAACTGCCACCCACATGGGCGGAGCCGCTGGCAACAGCTAGTAATTTATATTCAGATAAAAAGATATACACTAAGTGTTCATCTTTCAATTAATTTATAAAATCCATGTGACAAAATCTATCTAGAGCTTTATCAGCATAGCACCCAGTTTGGCCAGTAATTCAGTTTTGTAACTTTGCTTGTACCAGTCCAAATGCAGTGCAAATGCATAAATCCATGATATTTTTACATTTCATAATAATCGGTTCAGTATTTTGCAAGATATTGACAGTGTGTAATCCGTTTCATTTGTTTAAAATTCTTTATCATTACTTTCTCTTTAAACATTACGAGACAGCATATCTCGTACAATATATTGTTAACAATAAAAATAAACAAACAAATTTTAATGTAAGTGGAGCGCCAAACATGACTGTAACACTTTCAGGCCTCAAGGACACAGTTGGTGGCCTCGTGAAACTAATAACATATACACAGAAGTTCTACAGCTAATAGACATCGAAAATTTTACGCTATATGTGTTAAAATGCCACACCACAGTAACAGATAACGGATTTCTTGTAAAAAGATTGTACTAAAAGTTTTTTGGCAGTGATTTTTATTTAAACCCCTGGGTTTTACATTACTAGCAATCTTGTTAACCCCTCCAACTAAGCTAAATATGCTTGTATCTGGAGTGGGTTCACGTCAATTTTGAAACATTTTTCATTTATGCTCCACTCCTATTAGTCGTAGCGTGATGTTATATAGCCTATAGCCTTCCTCAATAAACGGATTATCCAATACAAAAATAATTTTTCAATTCGAACCAGTAGTTCCTGAGATTAGCGCGTTCAAACAAACAAACAAACAAGCTCTTCAGCTTTATAATATTAGTATAGATTTCATTTAAATTTATTTTTAATTCGTATTTGCCTTTTAACGACACGTAGGTATGTCAAAATTGCTAAACTATAATGACTATGTACAAAATGAAATTAACATATGATTTGTATTGTTTCCTGTTCTTATCTTAACTATAACGTTTTACTATGCTAGTAAAACAATTTAATTTAATTCTCCACTCAAACCTTCGACCACCACTTGAACCTGCGACTATATTAAGCCAGTAGTCGCAGGTTCGTGTCCTGCCTGAGGTTTAGAGTTTCTTTCTACTATTTGTATTTAATTACAAATATTCGTTCGCATGCGATAATGCGCCATAAATAATAAAAATAATAAGAATGCAGTTTTAAAGACAGATAACATCTCTTTTACTCATTCGAATGGTCGAAATTCCTGTTAATTGTTCGCTACTGATCATACACTGTATAAGCCTTCTGCACGTATCTGTTAAGTGTCAGAACGCCCACTTACATACGTAATTAAGTATTGTCTAGTGATGAGCTGGTTCGATACGGTTCAGATGGTGCCAGATCCGTGTGTTAGACACCTCATTATAATAGTGTTTTGTTTTTAATCTACGCAAAAAGATCTTATCTGCTTTAAATGTGGTGGAGGAAGCGTTTGCCCAGCATTTGGACAGCTTGGGCTAAAATAATAATGAATTTACTTTACTTGTTTACTTTTACGTATTTTGAGCAATCTATTTGGTTTGTACTTTATAGAATTTTAAATTAATTAATTTATCAAAAATATGTGCAATATTTTAAGAATCTTTTCTTAGGTGTACTATATTTAGTTAATCATTTATTTATCTACATAGGTACAAACATGCATTAACAATATTACGATATTTCTAATATATTTTCTAAAAAAAAAGCTAATCATGTCGTGAGCTGACTTAGTTTTTAATGTCTTCCTAATAATCTTTCGGTAATATTTTTAGTAACGTAGTAAAACAATATAATTTACTTCTTTAATAAAAGTATTATAGCCTGCATAACAGTACTTGTCCAATTTTATGCGTTAAAACCTGATTAGAAGTGCGTGAGAGCCTTGATGTAAGTCGTACTGTGAGTTCTGCACCTACCACACTATTAAACAGAGCGTGAAGATAAGTTCCGAGTGACGTGTTACTTGTATAATATCTGATAAGGTGCTTGGAAATAGTATGTTTTGATATACATATGGGCAGTATGTATATACAAAAAAATGTATAGACGGTACCCTGCACTCTTAAAAAAAAACTCATTTAATTCGGTTATTGCGTTTTGTTTTTGCTATTTATAGTGTTGGCATATTTTTTCTGTTTACCTATTCATACTAATATTATAAAGCTGAAAAGTTTGTTTGTTTGTTTATTTGTTTGAACGCGCTAATCTCAGGAACTACTTGTTCGAATTAAAAAAATATTTTTGTATTGGATAGTCCGTTTATTGAGGAAGACTATAGGCTATATAACCTCACGCTACGACCAATAGGAGCGGAGCATAAATGAAAAATGTTGCAAAAATGAAAAACGGTTGAAACTAAAACACGCGAACAAAGTCGCGGGGGACAGCTAGTATTGAATAAGACATTAACTCTGTCTTTCTGTCTGTTACGCTTTCACGGCTAAACCGCTTATCCGAATTGGATGAAACCTGGTATGGAGTAAGCTTGTATCCTAAGAAAGGACATAGGCTACTTTTAGTCGCAGTAACCGACACCCACACACTGCTAGTGTACATATAGATAGATTTTTTTTTTTAACCCAACGACAGTGTACCATACACATGGTAGAAATCTACAGATTACTAAATAAATGTGGACAACATCACATAAATTGCACTGAACCCAAAGTAAGTAGCTAAAGCACTTGTGTTATGGAATTCAGACAACAACGAAGGTACCACAAACATCCAGACCCGAGACAATGTAGAAAAGTGGTTTCCTACATTGACCCGGCCGGGGATCGAACCCGGGACCTCAGAGCTGGCGTCACCTTAAAAACCGGTGTGTACGCCACTCGACCACGGAGGTCGTCAAATATCAACCTTAATGATTGCAAACAAAGTCACTACCTTAAAAGCTACTGTTGTGTGATCGATTGTAATAATAACACCACGTCAGCTAAAACAATAAAGTTATAAATATGGAAGCACGATTGGTAGGTACGTATAACAATTCAACATGAATGTACATTACTTACACGCTATTCCCATTAACAAGCAGAAATCAAACACGACACGTCTTCAAGTCTGTTAATATAGTTATAAATAGTTATGAACTCGCGAATAATTTTAACGAGTTTTAAGTAATTTTAAAATTGTCACGATACAGGAAATATTTTGGTATGACATTGTTTTAATTTTTATTGTCGTGCTGGCCTAGCAGTTTACAGCGTGACTTTATTTGCAAGGTTGCAGTTTCAAACTTAGTATTAAAGTAAATTTTTATACGAAGGTAATATAAAAACCAGAAAAAAATGCCTTCCTTTTCTGGCGTTAGTTAGTATGAGGTTCATCTTTTTTGCAATTACTCGTTCGATCGACTTTTGCCTAGCCTTTTCCAATCTGTTGGGGTCGGCGCAGTCTCATTGGATTCTGATCAACACCTGTATTTCTCACAGTACGACTTTCAATCTGACTTCCACAACGCCTATACTGGGTAATACACAACGAACTCAATGACTGTTAAACCGGGTCTGCAGCGCCAATTTATGAACAAGTAATTTTTAAAAAACATTAAACACATTAAGAAACAATAAAACAAAAAACAAATTGGGGATATTATGGTTTATATATTTTGCCGAATGAAAACAGCCAGCTGTGTTAGACCACACACCTAATTTAGGTAATCTGACAATGTTCTATAAAAATACTAGCACAAACACTACAGGCAGGCAGGCTTTAAAGTTTTTTTTTTTTTGAAGAGATTTACCTTGTTAGCCTGAGCGCAGGCTTTGACTGCTTCACCGGACTTTTGGCGAGAACCTTAAGGGCCTCCAGCCAGAGCAATAGAAATAACTACGTCAGCAACGTTCACTAAGGGTACCCCCTGTGGGATTCGGACCTCGACTTAGTGCGTTGCTAACAATCTTAATAAGGCAAAAACAACAACAAGGGGAGGGCTGGATAAGTGTTAATTATTTAAGGACATATTTTTATTGCTAGTTTGGCCGGCTTGATCTAGGGACGGGGGGGTTAGCTTTAAAGATCATCACATGATAGCCGGACCCAGCAGCTGAGCTTACGAAATCGCTTAATAGTCTGACGAAACATGTTTACCTCTTTGCCTAATTTAGAAAATATACCTTTAGTTTAAATTAGAACAGCTATAAACTCATGAATATAAATGCTAACACATCAAAGATTACTCAATACTATATCCGGCTTCTCACACCTTACCTAACAATCAATTTAAGATTCAATCAGTGCTGGAGTTAAAATTCAAGTAGGTACCTAACTAAAGTACTCACTCTAATGTATATAGACATGTCCAGTAGTTTCCCTCCTGCGGTATGAATATTTGATCAGCTCCATATGTACTTGTTTGTAGAGAAAGCACATACTTACCAAGTTACGCATATTATTTGCTGTTAGTTGTGAGCGAAAGCGGTTAGAGACACAGGGTAAAAGGACTGGTCCTTTATGAAAGATAATTATTCAGATAAACGGTACATTTTTAACCGTTGGAGCGTTTTCGGACTCGGCCTAATCAGAAAACCATGTAGGTAAAAACAAAATGTATTTTTCGCAAATCATAATCTATGTCATATCACAATCATATCTAAAATACAAAATACTTATTATTAGATACCTATAAAATGTGTAATTAATTATGTTTAAAAAAATTATGTAGGAAGTATTTTATTATTTTAAATATATTATATATTTTTTAAATAAAATTTATTTTATGTAAAAATTAACTAATCATAGTTTATAGTAGGTAACTTATCTGCTTTCAAGCTATTGACATAAGAAAATGTATTAGTTATGATTGATGTTCCCATTAGCTGTAAACGTCAAATTCACTTACATCACTCTAACTTCCGTATTAGGTAAATTATCTAAGGGGCATTTATCACTTTATATAAACTCTGACCTGGTAATTAAACCCTTATAAATTAAATAATCTTTTGCAAAAATTTCGTAATTTTTATTAGTCAAATCACTCAGATTAGTAATAGCATAATTAAGTTTTTGATGTATTTAAATATGTATCTTAATATTAAGTTATTAAATGGAATTTTACCATATCGTCGCAGATCATTTACCTAGTTCCATATTAAATATTTTTTTTCGTTATTTATGGTTATTATGGTGATGGCATCTGGATTTTATAATCAAAACATGAGATCACAATATGCTAGTCTCAAAATCAATAACAAACAGTATTGATCGCCAGGCTTGCTCACATGTGAATTTAAGATTTCAGAATCATATACTAAAATCCGAGTTCATTCAGCATAACGAATGAATTCATTTAATAAATGTTCGTTAGCAAAAAGTGAATGACAGAAGAATGACAAACTATAAATACATTTTTCGTTGAAACAAAATCAACCAAAAAAAACTGAGCGGCCGGAGGTCGTAGATTCGAATCCCAACCAGAACAACAAATCATTGTTTGATGAGCAGTGTATGGGTGTGATTTATCTATAATATTTATGTATTTAGAAATAATATATAAGTTTGTTTATACATAAGTATGTTTATCAGTTGTCCAGTTGCCATAATACAGGCTCTGCCTAGTTTTTCGGCCGTGTGTGAGTCAACACAACATAAAAAAAAAAAAAAAAAACTTAACATAAAAAATAACGCTTAAACATCTTAAGGCTTAGACCACACAAAGATAAACACAGGAGACTTCCACTAACCGTTTCTAATCGATAACAAAACGTGACTAGAGATACAATATCAAATCGAGTCAGAACAGGTATCGATTCCCGATGAAACTTACGATTTATTTTACGTAATACGATCAATTAATTCAAGCACGCACCATTATTATTATGTAAAAACTAGATGCTTAAGTAATACTGATAAATGTTCTTTACGTTTCCTTGTCTTATTGTCTGTTTGTTTGTATTTATTGAGGTTAAGTCTAGTCTAAGATGGGCAGAGAATGCAGGTCAGATAGATGCAACTTGTAATGTTGTTAAAATAAGCACGTAATTTAGTTGTTGAAGTGTATTTAAATGGTTGCTTTATTTTGTTACTGCGCAAGTTACTTACTATAGGTATTACATACTTACCTTATTCACTCACTATCCCACTACAGGGCGATTTTCCACTCTTATATAGTGTAGTATTTAAGCACTAGCTGTTGCCCACGGCTCTACGCACGTAGGTGTCGATACAGCGGCATAAAGTAGAATATGTCCTTTCTTGGGATCCAACCTTACCCCATACTAAGTTTCATCCAAATCGGTTGAGCGGTTTCGCCGTGAAAGCGTAACAAACAAAAAGAGTTACTTTCGCATTTATAATATTAAGTATGGATTGATATACTTATAACTTGCCCACTGTTAAGTTAGTTCACTATAAACATACTTCGTTATTGTTTTAAATTGTTTTCATTATTGTTTAGTTTTTTCTTTGTTTAATTATATTTAGCACTAGCTGTCCCACGCGACTTTGTTCGCGTGTTTTAGTTTCAACGGTTTTTCATTTTTGCAACATTTTTCATTTATGCTCCGCTCCTATTGGTCGTAGCGTGATGTTATATAGCCTTCCTCAATAAACGGACTATCCAATACAAAAAGACTTTTTCTATTCGATTCAGTAGTTCCTGAGATTAGCGCGTTCAAACAAACAAATAAACAAACAAACAAACAAACTCTTCAGCTTTATAATATTAGTATAGATAACGTGTTAGATATTAAGTCTGTAGCTGTACACTCCACTTATATTCTTATATTTATTCCGTCCAATGGTTGCCTGGAAGAAATTGCCGTGCGCAATAAGGCCGCCCTTTGTACCACTGTTATGTATATATATATATTTTTTCATCTTTATTTTTGTTTACAGCGTACAATAAAGAATAAATAAATAAATACATGCAGTACACACAAACATATATCGAGGCTTAGTAATATCTGTATTTGCAGACAAGAGTAATAATTTTAATCATCAAACAAAAGCAAACACCATATATTTTTATCAATAGCTACCGGTAATCTTAGCCTGTTAATCCGTTACTTTGCATCTAACATACTGTTCATAACAGGTACAAAGTAATCACAATTTTTCCCTCCAATTAACATGACATCTGTATGAAAGCTTCCGTAACACTCTGATCTTTTCCATACAAATACCATTATTTCCCATACTCTTTGAGAACTGCTATTTATTGGTATCGTGCAATCGGTTTTTGTTTCATTACTTAACAGTTAAAACTGTTGACAATTTGTTCCTTTGTTTGTTAGTAGGATTTATGCTCAACCGCGTCTGTAATCGTTTTTTTACTATAGATTTGTTTCTAGTTATATACAAAACTAAACTTAGTAACTATTCGATAAAATAAGACTTATTCTGCCCATAAATATGAGTGTGCTATTACAATACTTAGTACTTTTTGGAGTATACCATCGTTATAATATCCTACCTTTCTTTATATGAACATAAAGATTTATGTAAGACTTTTTTCCTTCCAGAATGCCAGTTACGTGATAAACAGACGATACTCGAAAGACAAGATGTCACCGGTGTGCCACAACTTCGTGCAGAACGCTTGGAAGAAGGACTTCTGCTCCAACTGCTTCAAGTCGCGCGAGGAGCACGTCAAGCAAGAACGGGCAACCGACGGCGGCAAATACATCAACACGCCCTTCCAACACAGAAGCACATTCTTCAAGAAGACGCCACCAAGCATACTCAAAATACACCCGAAAAAGAAAAACAAACGAAACGTCACCTTCCCCGAGGAAGTATGTAGTGTTATAGGCTTCGGTGGCGACGATTGGTCTGATGGAGAGGAATTCGAAATGTCAGAGGAAACTGAAGACGAAGACCCCTTCCCAGACACAGAGGAAGAAAGAGAACTACACAAAATCACCAAGTCCAACACAGACTTCAACACAGTAAAGGCTAATCTGTTGGTAGATTCCGCTGCTAAAACATACACGTCCCTGTTACTGGGGAAAATGCAAACAGACTCCGATGGCAAAAAGAAAACTTTGTTGGTATCTGTAACACCTTTTGGACAGGAGAATAAATCTAATCATAAGTCACACGTTCGCAAACCCGCCGTTATACACGTATCAGAAGCGTCTGAAGATACGTCTAATAGTTATAAAACTAATATAATTCTATCGTCTTATGTTAAAGAAACAGAAACTATTATAAGCGCAGATAATACCAGTGAACCGATTTGCACAGAAAAGTCTTTGCTGGAGGAAATATCAGAGACCTTAGAACAAAACAGAATGTCTAACGGTAGTGACATGCATTTGACCCAAAAAGATAGTAGTAAACCCACGGTGGTTGATGAGAAAATGAAAGAAAGTATGCAAGATGAGCCTGAGAAGAAAGAAATGTGTGAAATCAAAAAGAATAGTATTGTTAGACAATCGCCACTACAAAAAACACACGAGAGGCCCAAAGTAAATCTAAGTCGGTCAGAATTTAAATTCTGTAAGATTAATATTGAGAACAGCAGTGTTGACTCAGCTGTTAGCACTTTAAACTCGACCGCTAATAACTCGCTAGCCTCAGATGACGAGAGCTTTAGTGGCCGGACTGACTCGGACAATGACGACAGCGGACATTTTTCTGAAACACACAAATGTGAGGAAACCGTTAAGATAAAAGTATTCAGTGAAGGCGATAAAAACATAAAGATGTCACCGATAGGACAATTAAGAAAAGTCGACGGACAAGCTAACACTGGCTATTCTACATTCCAAAGCCCGATCATTAACATGCCTCCGATTATACCTAAACAACAGCCAGACAATATATTTTCTGCAGATGCCAGTCGTGAACTCGCGGGCGAGCCAGACGGTAGAGCCGACCCGGACGACGCCACGGAAGCTCCAGCCTTGCCGAAAAGTCCTATCCCCACTCTAGACCCGCGACCATCTTTCTTACATGGCATGATATCAGACATATTGCCTGCACACAAACCGGCTTTACCAGAAAAACCCAAGCTACCTGTCAAGCCAGTTATCAAACAGACAACAAAAAAAAGTGTTATCACAACAAGCCAGCAGCAATTAAATATGTATCTGCATTCAAAAAAGGAAGAGGATGAGAAACTTATGAGTGAAGAAAAAAATAATGAGATCACAGAGGTCCATGAGGACAAAGCAGAACCGATTTATTACGCGCAACCTGTGTTGACTAAAGACGATAGTGACACATCACTAAACAGTCTGTGCAAACGTAAAGCGCCAACGCCACCCTTATCACCCACTGTAGACGAATATCCTAATCTATATCAAAGAAACACGAACGGGTTTATGAAGTCAGACGCACCGATCGTAAGGGAATTAGAAAAGAGGGAACGGGCCACTATTTCTTTATCGAGTAAAATAAAGACTATAGACGAACCGATTGAAATAAAGAAAGTTGATGTTACTCCAGAGCCAGCCCCACGAAGGAACATATCTCTATCTCACGACAACCTGTTACTAGATGACAAACGTAAAGGAAAACTAAAATTCTCAATTAAAAAACTACTTCGAATAGGCTCATCGAAGGACCTCGATAAAAAGGAACTAACTGTTCCGTCAGTGGCGAAGATGACGCCGAAAGTGGAGGAGATATATGACTTGACCCCGAAACCAAAGCCGCGCCTTGTTATTATACACCCGTTGGATATGAACGGTTCTAACGGAGTGGAAGTTGTCAAGTCGAACGAGATTTCGGATTTACGTCGGCTCAGTCACGACGATGTGTCGTCGATATACAGTGGCTCTAGTTCGGCTACGGAGCCGGAGATACCTAAGGTTGTGAATAAGCCACCCCCGCCTCCGAGACAGTCGAGTGAAGAGCATAAAACAGTGTCCACTGTCCCGAAACCCGCCCGGCCGCCGCCCCCGAAGTCGGTAGCTTTACAGAAAAAACAGAAACAACAAACATGGTTAAATGCACCAAAACAAGCCGATAATATTTATGCCAATTTAGGTAAGTTGAATATGTTTGTGCGTATGCAATTTAATATTGATAGTAATTATCCTTTTGAACAATGGTTTGTCTGTTTCAAATATAATATCTATAGCGGTTTTCCTTATAAATAATGGGTTTTTTTTTCTAAAATGATGCGTTCGTTAGTTTTTTTTATATAACACTTAATACAATTTATTTAACAACGGAAATTTATAATGAAGTTTCGAGAACTACTTATTTTTCTAAACACTTACTTAAATCACATAAATATTTAAATTTTTATGTTAAAAATAACAAACAATAAACTGTTGTAGGAGAAATCCGATCTGCGCTCGCGCCGAGAAAACCGGAACGGACTGCGAGTATGCGCGAGAGAGAAGCCCGTTTGGAGTTACCTAAACGTAGGACCCAGATAGATGACGACAAAGACGAAATAGACGACGGACCCCAGGAGCTGGTGCAAGCCACGAACGACACGGTCATCCACAGCTACGACGACGTATACAACTCCGCGAAATACGACGAAGAAAACTGTGACTCAGCCAAAAATAGTGACAGCGACTATGAATACGTGCACCACGCGAGATCGAGCTCACCAGAATGCGATTCAGCAATAAAACCCAGAGAATCGAACACCGAAAGAATTGAAGCACGGAAAACGGAAGAAAATAACACCGAATACCCGAAATACAACAACGGTATCTTCAACAGAACATCCCTTCCGTACTGCGGAAGCGAAACTGAATCTGAAATATATTCTCCATACAGTTTCTATAGTTCAAACGACAATATGGATAGTCCTGGGAACGAAGATTATCAGAATGAATTGACTCCAAAAACTACGACGAATAAGCTTCGAGTGCGTAAGGGACGAAGCGTGGTGCACAGAAACTTGGAAGACAATTATGGAGCGGTCGTTATCGCGAATCACGAAGCACTCGCTCAAGTTTTAGAACAGGTAATTTAAATTATCTTGTCTGTTTTAAACTAGAGGTTGTAAAATCGTTTGCATTTATCTTGTAAGTTGCATAGAATGCTTTAATTGTTTAATGACTACTTGAGCCGTCGAATATACCTACGATATGGCGTTTATTTTGAGAATTGATTTAAATAAAGTAATTAATTTCTGTCCATTCAAACTCATCAAGTCAGCTCTAAACAACATTCAAATCAGTAAGTAAATATGTGCTAGTAATATATAATAGTTAAAGTTTAAAAAGGAAATTAGTTCAGTTTTTTTTCTACTTAAATTCAAGGTTATTGAGCACTTACGGTATTTCATTTTGTGGAAATCCTACAGTCCATATAAATATTTTTAAGGGAAAAATGTTATGTTGATATTTGCTGCCGGATTCTTGCTTATAACTGCCGCGATTTTCTTCCGTATTGCACTCTTGGTTATTCATTATGATATATCCCAGATTCGTTACATACCTTGAGTCGAGACATTAGAATCTTCCTTGTTTTAATCACAAAATAAAGTTATATTTATATATAGGCCTTAAAATTATAGTAAAGTTAGTTACAGTATTAAAATATAATAAATAAAAAAAAAAGACAACATACATTAACATACAAATTTCAATAAAAGAAATATAAAGTGCGTGGGAAAAACGGAGGGCCTTTTCCCTCCCATGTGACAATACGATCTTATAAGAATAGAATACAAAAATATGCAAAAATCACATATCAGATTTTAGTAAACACTTTGCACAAAGATTGGACATTTAATTAAAAGAAATCCGTGTACCTCCAGGTCCAGCAGAGTGCCACAATGCAGCCTTCCCTTCGCGGCCTGAAGGCTTGCACCAACCTCCGGTGGAACGACTTCGCGATCCAGCAGCCAAAGCCTTGTTCCGTGAAAGCCGGCAAGAGGTTCTTCTATCCAGCAATCTGGAACTCCAGGTACAACAAGACAGCATAATTCTTGAATAAAAAGATGTTTGCTTAGACAATCCAAATTGGTGTCTCTCTTCTAGACGCTCGCAGCACGTCTCAAAGTCTAGTCTAATACTTAAGGATAGTAAAAAGGTATGATGGTAAAAAAAAAAATACAAAGTAACACATAACACAAGGTGTATGAATATCATTTTTTTTTGTACATAACAAAACAAATCATACCTTAGAAGCAGAGTTTAATTTCTCCGCTCCTTATCTCAAGAGAATAGGAAATGTCATGGTACCTAAAATATATTTTAAAAACTAAAAAAAGACCTAATCACACCAATAACTGTTTGTTTCCAGCCAAGGCCCAGTGAACGTGACCCTGATGCTGTACAAGGAGCAGATGGCGTCTCAGATGGTGTGCCAGCAGTCGGTGCAGCCGCAGACGCTGAGTCTGAACGCCGTCACCGAGTTCTGCGACCTGGTGCCGCTGCAGCAGTTCGGGGAGGAAGGGGTGGACTTGGTACAAGGTGTGTAGAAACTGATATTATGATAGACATATTTAAAGTCTTTTTTCTTCTACCTAGCCCTTTCCCAAGATAAGTTGGGGTCAGTTTCCAGACATTTTTAAAGGCTATTGCAAAGGCGTTGAAATTTTGGGAACTTAAATCCAAATAAAACGCGATATATTTCGTTTAAAATGTATTTTTATTTTAATGCCCATTGTTAACATTTTCTTTAAAGATGTTTGCTGCTAGAGATATATACTTAAATCTCCCATCATTTGTAAAAGCTCAAATCAAAATTGTAATCTTTTGGAAAAACCTACGGTTGTTATTAATAGTGGATGTAAAAAAGTAGGAAAAATGTATATTGATCATTTTGGTAGAAAATGACGACGCCTAATTTTAAGTACCTAGTAAACTTACTAGCTTAAGTAATGCACTAGCTGGTGAGGAATATAATAAATAATTTGCCACAAAATTTGTTAGTAATTTTGTTCTAGAAACATATTCATTAATTGAAGAATTAATATGCTTCTAGTCCATGTGCGAACAGTTTTATAAGTAACCCTATGACAGTGACTTTGCCAGGGTCAACTTGACCACCGATCTCCATCTATAGGCATATTATAACAAAAAATATAACTTAAAAGAATGTCGACTTACTTGGGCATTATCTGAGTTATTTGGGTCGTCTTGCATAAGTAAATATGTAGTTTGATTAAACCAATGTTTATTGAAACTAGTTATTAAGCCAATGTTGTTCGACCACACTCATTTTATAAGAATTCCAATCGTAACCTAGATTTTGAAGAGTTGCTATATCTGTAATAAATTGTAATTGTTTTATGCGTCGATTTACTCGTAAATTTACTTGTAGGTAGAATATGTGGCGTTGGAAAAATCCGCCCATAATGGTGGTAGGCTACAAATCGCTGATTATACCAACATATATAAAAGTACTCTGTGATACCAACGCAAGATATTTTTTTATCGTGGAATAAAATTGACGTATGACAAATTTTGTATAAAAGAACTGTCAAAAATTCACAATTATTCGTCGACTAAAGTTATCTGACGTTAGTAAAATCAGCCCTAAAAAAAATTGAAATTCTGAAAGGCTGGTTAAAAATGGCGTGTGGTATGATATAGATACTCAATCCATACTAATCTTATAAATGCAAAAGTAACTCTGTCTGTCCGTCTCTGTCTAAACTTAGTAAAACTTGATATGGCTTAAGTTTGGATATTAAGAAAGGACAGAGGCTACTTTTTGCCGCGATAACCGACACCCACGCAGGCGGAGCCGCGAGTAACAGCTAGTACTCAATATTTTCAGATTTAAACTTTGCCCGGCATTCGGATAGCATAAATTATAAAAAGAACTTCAAATTACTCCCATCATAACTATTTGACTATTTAAAAATAATTTAAACCTCTTAAAAACCCTCATCTACAACAAACTTACTATAATCAATTTCTTTCTTTTATTCCAGCTACGATAGTAGTGCTAGCGCACGCTCAAGTAGACACCATCCAGTCGTACGGCGAGAGCCTGCATTCTGCTGAGGGCCTCTCAAAAGACCACCAGTTGGTCCAAACGGAACAGATACATGAAGCTATATTCATGATGTTACAAGTCATTAACGGCCTGAAGTGTTTGCAAGCTCGAGGGGTGGAGGAACTGCCGGAATCGCTGACGTCATTCATCGCCCTTAAGGAGATACAGCCGATGGTGTCCCATGGAAGTACCTTGAACTTGCCGTCGCCAGATGACAGGCTGAACTCCCTTTGGGCGCCGAAAACTAACTCTTATGGACGACTTTGCATATTACAGGGGTGAGTTTGCAATTTGAATTCTACTTTTGTACTTATAACGAAAAATACGGGTAACTGTTAAATAAAAGTGTTGAAAAATTTTAAATAACATATTTTCCTGAATAAATTTGTAGAACGTTAGATTCCCGCACCGATTGAACACGTTCGACTTGACAACTACTTAATAAGGGTGTTTATGCATGTGAGATTTATATCTTTTGTGGAGACGATACAATTGATTTTTAAATAATCATAACTTGCAATTGGTCGCCTCGCTAGCGGACACAATAGAATATTTATATAATTTACATTGTGATACTAATATTATAAATGCGAAAGTAACTCTGTCTGTCTGAACGGTTGAACGGTTGCTCCGATTTTGATGACACTTAGTATGGGGATAAGCTTGAATCCCAAGAAAGGGCTGAGAATAGGCTGCTTTTGAATATGATACCAATATTAATAAATATCGTAATCTGTAAGATGACTTTTAAAACGTTTCCTGCCTTTAGTTTCAACGATACAAGTGCGATAATATCTGCCTCCTTTTCCAGATTGAGCGACGAAATAAACAGCAAATCGACAGACGAGGGCCATCTCAATTCTCTATGTAAATGTGCGATAAAAGCCACCGAAATACTCCTTCCAGGGGAGAAGTTAACCCCACTTCTTAAAGAAATACTTCACGAAGAACGAGCCGTGTCTCTGAACCAAGCTAAGTCTGTTTTAGAGTTCATGTTATGGGGACCTTTAGATGTCGTGCAAGGCGTACCTGCTGAAGATAGAGAACTGTCTCTACAGAGATGGCTGGACTTAGAGAGGGCGACAGTCTTACATGGACTTGTGAGGACCAGGGTACAGCTGAACGTATTTGAGCAGCTCCACCTCATGTTCTTAGTAAGGTCGACAACAAAAGCCATGTGCGATGCCTCTATACTCCTCGAAAAAGCCAATGTATATTAAATATTGTAAATTTTTAAGCTCTTAGAAATCTTAGGATCCTCATAACCTTTACGTTATTTAGAACCTTTGAAATGTATTTAAATATTATTTGAATTTGTAATTACGTTAAATTCTACTATAAGTCCTTATTTAGTTGATCTGTTAGGGCACCTAAAGACTTGAAATCGTTTAGAGTTAAATATTTCTATTGTTGGGTGTGGGACATGATTGGAATGATATTATTAAATAAATAATGTTTATTAATTAATTATAAAAGTATTATAATATGAGATTGTATTTTAAAGTAATCGTTTGCTAACTGCCATGAAATGGGACCAAGAATTATTTAAATAAATATGACAGAGATAAAAAATATTTATACTAACCCACTTGTTACTGAATACACTGAACCACATGATTAGATGATTATTAACCTCAATCACGCCAGCTTTAAATAAAAAAAACCGCATCATAATCGGTCCATTTGTTTAGGAGCTACCATGCCACAAATAGACCGACACCCTAGGGTGTAGCTGGCAACACACAGGTTAATGTTATAAGAACGCTAGTAACAAGAATAGACATATATACAGAATTTTTATAATTCAATATTCATTTTTGAATGGCGAGATGGCTATTTATATCCAATCAGTCTGCCTAGGTGCCAATGCATAGAACTGGAATATATACTCATGTACTAATCTGGTGCCTTACTGTATTATACGTAAACAGTTTTATATTATCGAATGTAATTTATATTTCTAGAGCTCTGTTAAGATATAAGAGTTCAAATTATTAATTTACCCTTGTAAGAATTCATCGAATATAAAAAATACATATTTCTTACTGTATATTTGTTTTTAATTTAGTTACTTACATTTAAACTATTTATTTATAGCAGAGTTATTGAAGTTTATAAAAAAAAAAGTTCTTGACGTTGCAATGAGTACGGTAAGTATTGTTTTTATAACGATAAAAGTCCAAGGAAAACTATAATATAATATAATAATGTAATATCTTGGGACATCTCACACACGGTCATCTGATCCCAAACTAGGCAGAGCCTGTGCTATGGCAACCAGACAACTGATAAACATATAATTTCTAAATACATACATATTATAGATAAATTACACCCAGACACAGAACAAATGATCGTGCTCATCACACAAAGATTCGTCCTGGGTGGGAATCGAACCCACGACCTCCGGTTTAGCAGTCAGGGTCACTAACCACTAGACCAACAGGCCCGTCATTAACTATGTCAATCAGTTTTAAGGCGCCGTTAAGTCTCAGCTGACACCTGTGCACCTTAAAGCGAAGCACCTCGAAGCGGCAATAGCCTAATGGTTAGAGTGTCGGCCTTGTGATCGAGAGGTCGCAGGTTCGAACCCCACTCATTTCACTATTGACGTGAACCCACTCCGGACACAAGCATATTTAGCTTAGTTGGAGAGGTTAACAAGATTGCTAGTAATGTGAACTCCACTCACATTGCTAGAAACCTTTTTTTTTTTAAATAATGAAAAAAAAAATGTTGTTAAGTAGCAACAGCTAGACATTTGAGGACATCTTAAAGTTAATTTGCGTTTCAGAATTTGAAGGTAAGGCACATAATAAAATCCCATAAATACTTCTAATTGTTTATTGTCTCAGTGTTGCAAGAAATATTTCTAAGTACTACTTAACACAACTAAATCATACTATACATAAACACTACAAGACCAATTTTAAGTCTTTTACCAATAGAAAGCTTCATTATCACTTGTAAAAATAAGTTCGAGAAAAATACACAGAAAAGCTTTGGAAAATGCTAAAATTATTTACTGTCATACCGTACCATCAACTCATTTATAAAACAACTCAATTTTAACACATGTGTACTATACATAAACTGCTGTAATGCCGCTAATATTTAACCCAAATCTATTAAATACCAATATTATAATAATAGGGAATCGGACTAATTTTTTTATTTACTCGTTACATAGATATAAAAAAATATTACGACGCGATTTTTTTTTAATTAATCAAACGATGAGGATGATACAGTGAATGGAAATGTCGCGTAACGTCACTTGTGGCTACAATTTATACCCACAAGTGACGTCACAAGCCCCGCCAGAACTTTAAAGCGCTTTAACTTTGTCATTAATTATTGATTTGATAAAAGAAAAATACGAGTTTTTTTTTCTATTTGGTAGACTAAATAGATATTTCCTTTTCATACCCAGTCCGATCCCCTATTGATGCCCGATACTTGAAAGATCTTATCTCCATAGTACTTCAGTGTTCATCATAATTTATAATATTCCTTGCATTAATAAACTTAAAAGTTCACAATCATCAGGTCACATCACTATCAATTTATACAACAGAAACCGCAGAACAGCCCCCCTAGACAAGTGACATATCGACAAGCGATAACGCTATCCGAATCGTTCAAATGTATGGAAGTGACAATTCCAAGTCACGTGACTTATCGAAACGAAATGTCATTTCCATGAATTTAATGTCATTTAAGCGATTTCTATCTTCGTTAACGCTTGTCGAAAGGCCACTTGTCTAGGGGGGAAGTTGTCATGAAACTGCGTAGCACGATACTAAGAGACACAATCCTTACATCGCAAGTATACCGGTATTGGCAGACTATAAAATAATATAATAAAAATGCAACATTTATTTGCAATTAAAAAATAAATAGTAATATCATTGCTTGTCTTAATCAAATTAACTTTGAGCGTAAACATAGCAAGAATGCACTTCATGCAACCAAAAAGCTGAAAACTATAGGCGCTAGATATTGACGAACCAAATCAACAAAAAATAGTTACAGATCCGAAAAATTAGGTTTATTTCATTCGTTGAAATAAACCTAATTTTAATGGATTTTTTGCAATTTTAATTTATATTTTAATTTCTGACTACCATAGATAGCGTAAATATCCATTAATAAAAGTTTTATTTCAAAGTGTAACATTGCACATAAGGTTGATTATATACCTATGCGCTAAAAATTTAATTGAATATTTGCATCTTTAAACCAACATTTATTTACACAAATAATCTTATATGATGTTATCAAACTAATTAAAATAGGACGCCATAATAAGTACACACTGGTATCAGCAATTAGGGCTACCTTTATTGTCAAGCTTCCATATGTCTGCCACCTGGTCAACTCTCAAAGCTCACAAACTATGAAATTTGACAGCGCCTCTAGCGGCGAAATTGATAACGGGCTCATTGGTCTCAAACCTATTAATCTCTAAAACTCTTTTAATGGTCGTTCTCGTATATCATGGCGTTTTACATCCATAAATTAAAGATCAACACTCTGATTTCAAATTCACTAACCAGTGGATTTTATATTTGTGGCAATCGTGACTTTTTTTATACTTGAAAACGGTGTTTATAGTTTAAAGACTTTAAAACCAAGATGTTTTTAATTTTCTACGCCGTTCTCTTTTAATGTTACCACTTGCCATTTTCAGATAACCAATTGCCAATACCAAAAAACAACGACAAAATTATACAGCCTAGAAAATATTATACAAAAATATAAATAAATTTTCAAAAAACTACTTAAAGCAAAAAAATATTAAAAGCAAGCGAATCCGGAATGTATATAGCACGCACAACAAAAAACAATAAAAAAACTGTTACAAACATTCCAATTGAAAAAAACAGATCTCGAAATTTTAATCTTATGTAATGATTACGCATTTAAAATAACTTTAAAAAAATTATCTATACTTAATTAAATTATACTTAACATAAATTGTACATAAAAAACATATTAGGAAAGCATTTGATTTTAAACTTCAGTAATAATTGCTATATTCAAATAAAAATATATGAAAATTATTTTAATATTGTCTTCATAATATCAGCCGGCAAAAATATAAGACTACAAAAAATACTTTAGTATTGATAGTTTATTTATGTTGTGAAATGATCAAGAATCTATACTAATATATAAAGCTGAAGAGTTTGTTTGTTTGAACGCGCTCATCTCAGGAACTACTGGTCCGATTTGAAAAATTATTTCAGTGTTGGATAGCCCACATATTGAGGAAGGCTATAAGTTATATAACATTACGCTGCGACCAAAAGGAACGGATCCTAAATAAAAATTGTAAATTTAAACTTAGTTTTTTAGTTCTCGAACGCAAATCTAAACCCAGGATCAAGATTTGTTGAAATAAATCAAAGTATTTTATTATTTATTCAATATAAGGAACCTGATAAAGGTTGCTGGGTCGGACTGGATGCGGAAGGCGGAGGACAAGGTGTTTTGACGCTACTGCGCAGAGGCCTAAGTCCAGCAGTGGACCTCAGAAGGGTCCTTCGCTCGCAATGGCTATTATTATTATTCTTGATCATTCCACATACAATTATTACAATAGAAAGTGCAACTAACCTCATTAATTTCTTACAACTAATAGTTTACAGTCCCTTGTTGAAGTACACGTACTCCGGAGGCTTGCCGTCCGTGTTCTTCAGTATTTGTTCGTAGTTGTCCTTCTCAAAACGTTTTATTGTGTCTATGGACAGTTTACTGTAAAAAAAAAACAAAATACTTAAAAGTTTAGTAATCTACTATTTTAATATTAACAAATTAGTAGATGTGTAACAGATAAATAACTATAAATTTAAAGTTAGAGAAACTCCCGACAAATTTTAAAATCTATACTAATATTATAAAGCTGAAGAGTTTGTTTGTTTGAACGCGCTAATCTCAGGAACTACTGGTTCGAATTGAAAAGTTCTTTTTGTATTGGATAGTCCGTTTATTGAGGAAGGCTATAGGCTATATAACATCACGCTACAACCAATAGGAGCGGAGCATAAATGAAAAATGTTGCAAAAATGTAAAACCGTTGAAACTAAAACACGCGAACAAAGTCGCAGGGGACAGCTAGTCATGATAACTTTCAAAATGCTTAACAGATCTTCATAAATGATAGCTAAGAACCATCTCGATCACGTCAGCTTTAAAACAAAAAAAACACATCATAAGCAGTCCATTCGTATAGTAGCTATGATACCACAGACCGACACGTTTAACTTATAACACCGCTCTTTTTGCGTCGGAACTAAATAAAATTATAAAACTCGAAGCTGTCAGAATGTGTGTATGTGTGTGTGTGTGTTTAATTGTTTATTTATAAATAGGTACATACCATTTTTGTGGGAAGATGGCACAAGCTGTCGGCACCATGAATGTTAAGCTGAAAATTAATATAACAAAGTGAGATTAATGGGAGAAATGAGCATAACGTATCCCTGATAACTTATGAAATCAAATCAAATTCGTTTATTTGTGATACATGGGTTACATAAGGTGTTAAGTATAATTATTACATATTTATTAATGTTCATTCCATGATCAGCCACTGGGCATACAAATTGTTATTTAAGAAAATAGTAAAAAAAAAAAAGAGAGATTATAAATTCGAATAGTTTGATATAAATTTAACAATGAATTATAATTCTATTAATAATTATACAATAAGTCCCAATAAGCACAAGACTAAATTATAGTCATCATAGTAACTTATAGTCATAGTACTCGGTCAATGGCCGCCGGTAAAATATGTATTCCAATAATTAATAATTACTTCGACGACAGAACTCTAACGAAACGTGTAACATATAATTACGTTAAACAGCTTACAGGATTTCAGACTTGAATAATCTATATACTAATATATAAAGCTGAAGAGTTTGTTTGTTTGAACGCGCTAATCTCAGGAACCACTGGTCAGATTTGAAAATTTATTTTAGTGTTGGATAGTCCATTTATTGAGGCAGGCTATAAGCTATATAACATTACGCTGCGACCAAAAGGAGCAGAGCATAAATGAAAAATGTTGCAAAAACGAAAAACCGTTGAAACTAAAACACGCGAACATAGTCGCGGGGGACAGCTAGTACCTATATGATCAAACAGTGTAACGTGAAAAATTTATAGCACTAAAATCTCTCATGGAAGTTATTTGCCACAGACAATCTTGGTAACATCCATCTCAGATTTACGACTTTTGATAAGACGCTAAGTGACGGGCAAAACTACAGTTGACAGCAGAAATCGTCACTACTTAATATCCGAGCATATATAACAATCACAAGTGCTGTTGTGATGTTACACCTTGAAAATTCTGAAAATATATCCGAAGGTGACAGGGTGCCAACCTTTAGACTATATCTTCTTTTGGTCCATACAGTAACATAAAACCTGTGTAATACTCACAACATGCCAACAATAGCGGTCTGTATGCCGATGTGAGCCCAGCGGATCCTCTGCATCCAGGGCTTGGGCTCCAGTTTCTCCATGATGACCGGGAGCAGCAACATGCCCGGGGCGCACATTGCGATCCTAGAAAAAAAAAAATTTTTTTTAGATTACTATGACCACAAATTGTTTTCGTAGGCCCTAAAGTGTTTACGTAAACAGTTCTAAAAATCATTTTTTGCCTAGAAGCTGCACCTAAATAGTTTGAAGAAATTATGGTCAAGACTTCTGCAATTTATCTAGCCTAATTTTTAGGGTGCCGTGTCGGAAGGGTGCCAACGGGAGCCTATTACTAAATCTCCGCTTTCCGTCCATCTGTCTTTCAGCGGGCTGTCCTCATGAACTGTTGAGTAAACAGTTCTACAAAGTGTGTAGTTCTGTTACTACTATAACAAAAAAAAATATACGTATATTAAAGGGGGCTCTATAAAATGATACGGAACCCCTCCGGAAGTTTAACTCGCACTTGTCCAATTTTTTGTTAAAAATATAGCATTTTTCAAAAGTACAACGCATTTAAACCTCATTATTTTAAACATCTCAACAGTAACCAAACAAAACCACATAATGCCGTTGAATATTACAAAACAAGACAATATAGTTATTCAAAACAAAACGGTTCACTCACGCATATGGGTGTCGCGAGTCGAACTTCGATCCCGAGAATATACGTGAGTAAACCGTTTTGTTTTAAAAAAATTATGAATACTCCTGACGAAAGTTATTATACAAGACAATTTAGATCAAATAATCATTTATTACCATATTACTTACTTACAAAAATACTGTCAATGACAACTCACCTTGAAGTGACAACTTGCGATATTCCTTTAACAGGCGCGACCTGAGATTTGCCTATTATTTTACCATTTTCATCAGTTACGTCCAAACCTGAAATGTTAAAACAATACATGTTATGAAAATTAGATATTTATATTAATTACTAGCTAACCCGGCAAACGTTATTTTGCTATAGAGGTAAATTTGTCCAAATAATAAAAAATAAAATCTGGAGAGGTCTTTATAGCCTATCGTAAAAAATACAACCTATCGAAAATACATAAAAAAAATCATAAAAATCGGTCAAGCTTCATTCATTCGTCAAGATTTCGGAGGAGTTTGGTTACAAACACTGTCACACGAAAATTATATTAGTTAGTATTATAATGGATGTCCTGGGAAAGTAATATGAAAACAATAATTAATCAGATTTTTTTGTAACAACAATTAATCTCGCTTAAAAACAAAATAGAAAGATGAAATATTTATTAATTTAATTTAACATTTTCCTTCAACTCTTAGAAGTTAGAAAAACTAGTTAAAGAAAATTACATACTTAAAGAACAATCAATGTATTAAAAATTATGAGATAAAATGATAAATAAGTTTAAATTATGTATGACAAATCTAATTCTAAGTGGTAGGTAGTGGGTAGCCCACATCAAAAAATATTTTTTGGACATATTTACATGGCAAAACCACGTTTGCCGGATTACTATTTATTTTTGTTTACATGTCACATAGACAATTAAAAAATTATACACGCGTATTTTTTTTTACTTAAACAAACAATGAACAGTGAATGGAAATGTCGCGTGACGTCCCTTTTACCAAAATGTGACGTCACAAGCTCCTTCTCCTGAGCTTTAAAGAGTTTTTTATTAGTTATGTATCTGGCGGACTAAATAGATATTTCCTTTTCATACCCAGTCCGAACCCTTATTACTTTTAAAGGTTCAAAAATGATTGTGACCTTGTTTTTTTTTGTTAAATATAAATTCAATCAATAACAAAAATACACAAGAAATATATTTAAATACTAGTCTCCTTGTAATTGCAACTAATAATGCATCAACTCACTGAGCAATATCAGTTGATTGATATTAATTACCAGTATACAGACATATGTAGATAATAACATACCTAAAAGAATCTCGTTCTGTCTCATCAATGGAATGTTTACCCAGTTAGCCGCCGCTACAGCTACAAATGGCACGAACCTCTAAAATTTAAACAAAAACATATTTTAAAGGTTTATTAAGATCACTAACTGCAACACTGGTTTCGGGATTCCTTATTTCGATTTCGGGCGGTGCCGCCGGCATAAGCCAGTTACATAAATTCAGCAAATTTATTACGTGTATTCCATAAAAAATCATACATTGATGAGAAAAAAACGTATAAATGAGCCTGTTATTATCTATCTGCATGAAATATTGCTGAAAAAACATATTAATGTCATAAATGCGAAAGCAATTGCCTGTCTGTCTGTGTGTCTGTTACGCTTTCACGTCAAAACTCCTGAATCGATTTTTATGAAAGTTGGTTTAAAAAAAAATGTGAAAGCTTAGATCCCAAAAAAGGTCATAGGCTTCTTTTTGCCTAATAGCCGATATCTACGCAGGCGGAAACCACGTGCAAAAGCAAGTCATAAATATCGGCTGATATAAATTCAAGCGTATTTTGAACATTAAAAAGTTGCAAGATTTAAATTATATAGTTTTAGATAAGTCGTGTTACAAGCGTTAATCATATTTATTATAACTATATCTAATCACGAAGCAATAATGACTGTTAAGCCGTCATAAAGATTCCTTGATAGCAAGTATAGATTAAATACATATGTGATTTCATAACAGTAAACTGATTACAATTTTGCTCCAGCTTTTTAAGTTATTAAGGCATCTATTGTACTATATTTTCTTTGTGATGATCTAAATAAAAAAGAAGTAATGTCTTTCTGTTTATTATGCATTTACGTCTAGATGATTAGATCTAGATATAGATGAAATTTAGTACGATAGTTTTACAACAAAATTTGTAAAACAGTCTTTTTAGAGTGTATATTTATTTGTATGGTCGGAAAATACATTTACAAAAAAAAAACAGTTTTCAGTATATTTTTTTTTCCAACATAAGACCTTTAAAAAAATGACTTACTGCCAGGATGGGGTTCTTCGCTCGCTTCTGAACGCTGAACTTGAATAACAGAGCCGTCGTCATAGCAGCTGATGTAGCGGACACATACGCCACTCCCATCTGAGTCGTCGTTAGTGGTGAGTTGGCGTTTCTGTTCGTGTAGTTCACGAGGGCGTTGAAGGACTGGTTCACCCATTGCCAGAAGACTACCGCTACTGGGGTTCTGTAGAAAAGTTGCGAGTGATGTGAATTTTGGATGCAATACAAATACTTATTATGCCAAAAGTCGAATGTATATAGATTTTGAATTTTACAAACTTATGCCACTTCTTGTCGTATATATATAAATTGTGAATTCTGGATGCAATACAAATACTTATTATGCTAAAAGTCGAATGTATATAGATTTTGAATTTTACAAACTTATACCACTTCTTGTCACCACTATTAAATACAAATTAAAAGCCTTCCACCGCGGCGAAGACTAATGGGGCTAAAAAACTCTTATTGGAGTCGTTCTCCCTACCTTATAGCGGAGCCGAAATCCTAAAGCCCACCAATATTTGAAGTATGTCACCTCAACAAGATATGATTTATCTTACGAGACGTTTCTAAGGAATGCTACTTTTCAGTCATATTCAGCAATACTAACTACGAGAAACCGTCTGATAAATAACTAAACTGACTTAGCATAGTATCTATGCTTCACAGCGAACGTAATTTGATCACCTAAATATAACTATAAAAAGCATAACAAATAATATAATATAATATCTTGGGACAACTCACAAAAGGTCATCTGAGCCTTATGGCAACCAGATAACTGAGTATTATGGCAACCAGATAACTGGTAAATATATTTATATATTGCTAAATACATACATATTATTAGATAAATTACACCCAGA
Organism: Diachrysia chrysitis; assembly: GCA_932294365.1. Taxonomy (NCBI): domain Eukaryota; kingdom Metazoa; phylum Arthropoda; class Insecta; order Lepidoptera; family Noctuidae; genus Diachrysia; species Diachrysia chrysitis. Next base: position 1,885,934 of record OW028651.1, on the reverse strand, counting down.
CTACGGACAAATGATCATGTTCATCACACAAAGATTTTTCCTTGGTAAGAACTGAACCCACGACCTCCGGTCCAGCAGTCAGGGTCTCTAACCACTAGACCAACAGGCCAGTCGGAAACAGGCCAGTCGGAATCTTAAGACGTTTTGATTATCACTCTGAAAATCCTAGATTTAACCCATGGTCTACGTTATTATGGAAGTATGTGTATGGTTAGAAAAATGCACACCTAGGTTAGTTAATTATATGTATTCTCAATTTATTACACTCTACTTAAACACCTCTTACGTAAGTCTGTATAATGGGATGTGATATTCAGTACAATACTCAGTTGTTTCCCCCACTACACATTATATTACCTCATTAGATTACTGGAGTTATTTTAAGCATAATGTCCAGTTGTTTTAGTGTTTGAGTACTGGCTACAGTTAGTTAAATTCACTTTATGGCTTGAGAACACGTCTATATTCCTAGCTATTAATCCTGTGAGGGGATGAGTTATATTTAGTTTATTCGTTACTTCATTAATCTATTTGGTTTCATAGACATTTGTCGTTTTAAAGCCATAATTTTTCCTATGTGAATTAGAGATGGACCGCACTCTTTTTTTTACCGAAAACAAAATGTGGTTCTAGAACATATTAACACGATCTCAGAGAGTATATTATGAACTCTAATAGGGGAACGGACGAGTATGAAAAGGAAATATCTATTAAGTCCACCAGATAGACAAAAAAAGAAAAAAACTCGTATCTAATCAATGAATAATAACAAAGTTAAAGCGCTATAAAGTTCTGGAATGGGGGCTTAGGACGTCACTTGTGGGTAAAAATTGTAGCTACAACGCGACATTTCCATTCACAGTCTCTTCCTTATCGTTTATTTAATTAAAAAAAGGAAAAATACGTGTCTAATCTTTTTTTTAATATCTATGTGACGTGTATATAAAAAAAATTGTCCGATCCCCTATTGCCATAGTTCGATTGAGTAGGTATAGTACATGATTGGCATAGCTACCTACGTATTATAGGTTTTACCAAATGATGACATACTGTACCTATATTTAACAATATATGGACGTGATATTTTTACCTCAAAAAGATGCCCATTTTAAATTAATGCCTTGGCAACAACATAATTCAGACATTTTCCTTTACTGACCTTACTGGACAGTTGCCAATTCAAGCCCACAATGGAATTTAAATTAACTTGTTTTGCATATATTAATTACTTATGCATGTGATTGTAACAATATTTTTTATAAGTTAATTTTAGTAATTTAAGTAAACTTTATTCTTTGATTTGGCAAATGCTTTTTCCTCCCGTCCCCAGAAATAAAAAGAGAGAGACCCGATGATTTAAGCCGGTAAGGATATCCCTTCTCCTTTCTTAGGCCGAAAGAAGACCCCAAGGAATTACCGGAGTAAAAAAAAAACAGTCAGTTATTTATGGAAATAATTCAAAAAGATACGGAAAAGGTGATTTGCTATACCCGCTATGTCTATATGCCGCTCTAGTTACCTATAGACGTATTTTTAATTTTTAATACATATAAAAATATTTGACGGGACGAGAAGACTTAACCAATCGCGAGGAATAGCACGGAATAAATTCCCTCGTGACTTTTGCGCAGTCAAGGTCATAATTCAAGAAGTTTGCTGACAATAGGGGAGCGGTCTGGGTATGAAAAGGAAATATCTATTTAGTCCACCAGATAGATTAAAAAAAGAAGAAAATCTCGTATTTTTCTTTTATCAAATCAACGAATAATGACAAACAGTGGCGTAGCTAGGTAACCAAAGGCCCTGGGGCAAAAATAAAACTAGGGCCCCAAATAAACTATTTAAAATCGTTTGTTCCGTATTCGTCGTGTACCGAATGCGATGTATATCGATGGACAGAGGGCACTAGCACTGTAATATTATCTATCAGTATTGTATTGTAACTTCATATAAACGGACGAAGCGCGAGGTACCTACGCGCCTCGTATCTCAACATGCGCTCGGCATGCAACCAGTCGCGAATATAGCCGCCGAGACGAACAGACGGTGTTTGTTTTTTAAACAGAAATCTTGTGATTTTTAGGGTTCGGTAGCCAAACGGCAAAAAATGGAACCCTTATGGATTCGTCATGTCTGTCTGTCTGTCTGTCTGTCCGACCGTATGTCAGAGCCACTTTTTTCCGAAACTATGAGAATTATACTGTTAAAACTTGGTAAATAGGTGTATTCTGTGAAAAGCACTAAGATTTTTACACAAAAATAGAAAAAAATATATATTTTACAACTGAAACTCAAAAATATTTTTTTATTCAGAACCATACGTGTGGGGTATGTATGGATAGGTCTTCAAAAATTATGTTGAGATTTCTAATACTTTTTTTTTCTAAACTGAATAGTTTGCACGAGAGACACTTTCAAAGTGGTAAAATGTGTGTCCCCTGTAACTTCTAAAATAAGAGAATGATAAAACAAAAAAAAAATATATGATGTACATTAATGCAAACTTCCACCGAAAATTGAACAAGGTCTAGAAGTTTTTTTTAAAACGTCATTACTAAAAAAAATGTTTTTTTATCTAATACATAAAAAAAGAAAACAAAGCTCGTATTTTTTCTTTTATCAAATCAATAAAAAATTACAATGGTCGAGCGCTTTAAAGTTCAGGAGTGGGGGCTTGTGACGTCATGTCTTGGTAAAAATTGTAGCTAGAAGAGATATTTCCTTTCACTGGATATTCGTCATTAAGTAATTTTTTTTTTTTTTTTTTTTTTTTCAAAAACAGCAAGTGAGGGCTGGATCTAAGTTTTTATTATTTAAGGACACATTTTTATTGCTAGTTTGGCCGGCTCGGGCCAGCTTGATCTAGGGACGGGGGGGTAACATTTACGTTACAATTATTTATACGCGACGGTCCTCGCCGGCGAGGACGTAATATACGGCGGTTGTGTTTTGTATTGCTACTGCTAGCTAAATCGAATGCTCAAAAAAAATTTTTCTACATCCCTATTTAAAAAATACTGTCCCATCGCGTGTTTAACTACCGCGCGACTGTAGGCTATAGACTGTATTTAAAAAATAGGGTCGAGTTACAATACTGATAAATAATATTACTGTGGCAAACCTATACTTTAATGCTCCAACTACACTTCTATGTATGCAGCACGAAACTTTGCGAATTCGCAGATTTGCACACTAGAAAGTAAAAACGAGACAAAAGCTTCCGTTTCCGGCAAACATTCGTACGAACTTTCCAAGTGTGGTAGGAGTGTCATGTATTATATGGATTTTTCCTAACTTGTTTTATCATGTAAACAAACCCGGCTCCATCACAAAATCACGTCTTAGCGTCTTTATTAGACTGTTAAACCCATTTTTAACCTTATTGTCTTATAAAAGAAACACACACAGATGAAAAACCACAAAATACTTATTCAAATACAAATTTCTGTAAATTCCTCAAAATGAAAATCCTCTACAACTTGCATCAAAAACTTTGTGACACATTGAAAATCTATGTTTGCCTATGAACGTAGTAATGATACATAGACTTACAATAGTTAAGGATCGATAATAATTGTGATTTGTTAATTATGTACAAATTTAAAAACAAAATCGTTTGTAAGTCAGAGTCCGAGGGCCCCCCGAGCTTGGGGGCCCCGGGGCCCTGCCCCGCCTAGCCCTCCGGTAGCTACGCCACTGATGACAAAGTTAAAGAGCTTTAAAGTTTAGGAGTGGGGGCTTGTGACGTCACTTGTTGGTAAAAATTGTAGCCACAAGTGGCGCATTTGTTTAATTAAAAAAAGAAAAAGTACGTACGTGTCTAATATTTTTTGTAATATCTATGTGACGTGTAAATAAAAAAATTGTCCGATTCGACTGTTTGGTGTAAACATGAAATATTTCTTTAGTAACATGTTTGCTACAAATCAATGTCACGCTATTAAAAACATGTATTTATTTTCAATTTACTTCAATAGAAATGTACTGCACAGTTTGATAGTAATATGATACTAAGTGCCTACTATAACAGCCACTGCATCGGAATTGTACCAATCAATAATTGGCCTTGTACATGATTTATGTCGATTTTAACATTCCGTAGCAAAAACTGATACTTGATTTTTCTATCATTGATGCTATTGTTAATTGGTATTTGAACCCAGTTCAAGGGTAAGAGAGATTCTAAAAATTCTTCCTTGATATTTTTTTCCTATAGGCTACAGTTTTACGGAGGAAAATATTTAAATAAACCAAATAAATTTGGTGATTATTTGGGGTTACTACTCTGTAATACCAAATAGGATTGTAAGAGGACTTTAAATATCCATAACTGCCGGAAGTGCTCAGCGTTTTTCTTTGGTTTAACGGCTGACTTTTCCAACGCCAGTTATTCCATACGAAATCTGTCAGACGTCAATTTTATTCGACGAAAAAAAATTATCTGGCTTTAAATATTTTTGATGAAAAAAAATATATACCTACTTTCTTAAAACAATTGCGAGTCGTACAGAACGCACCAATGTGAAACCAATAGGATAAAAAACGTGATTTTGAATCCAACACCGATTTACTTGCCGAGAGTATTGCTATATTCTTTTTTATCTTAAGATAGTAAGTTACTAATCACCTGTACCACTGCAACATAGCACCAGTGATCAAGCAACCTCCGGGCATCTGGAACGACATTCTGCCGAACACATTCTGCAGCTCACCACTGTCGGGATGGAATGCTGACTCATACAGTTGCTTCGCTCTGACTACTTGTTCATATTTAGTATCGGCTGGCTCCTGGCCTACTCTGAAAATTATAATGGATTAATGCAAGCTAAAAGGGATTCTGGAAGAATATAAAATATATAATTATAAGTGACGCTTAAAACATGATAATGTGTATTGTAAAGTGTATCTTTAAAAATAACAATTTATTACTTTTAACCCACTGATTGTGAGTTGTACCTCATTGAACTAGAGGTTAAAGATCGTATATCATCAAACTTCTTCATACAAAAGTAGACTCTAAACACAAAAAAAAGGAATCAAATCAAGTGGAGGTAGAGCGGCGACCCCAGGCGCCGCTCGGGGTTTGACTGAGATTTAGCTGTGACGTCATGCGCGGTGACCGGTCGCCGCTTGGGTACATGTGGATAAGCACGTAAAGCCGTTGGTCCTGCGCCTGATCTCTCTCCGGTCGTGTCGGATTGCCGTCCCATCGGACTATGAGAGTGAAGGAATAGAGAGTGCAACTGTGTTCGCGCATACACTCGTGCACTGAAATATCTCCCGCGCAGATGACTAATCTCTGTTGAGAGAAGCCGCCGTGGCCGAAATTCGGTCAGGAGGATATTACATGTGGGTTAATATTATCACTTATTAATAGTTTGGAAGTAGATAAGTTTATCTATCAATAACAATGACAAGATTAATAGAGAGACAATTTAAACCACTTACTTGTACTTTAGGTAAAGTTCCTTAGCTTGATATAACTCATTTTCGGATGCTAGGGACAGTAGAGGGTTGGAAATGAAAGCAAAATGCTTGAATCTGCCCACAAATGTACTTTGATCCCACAGGGGTTGGGTTATATCTATCCTCTTCTCGGCAGCCATTACCTGTACAGAAAGTTTTTTTTTTTAATTACATACTCTCTTGGCCTTAATCTACTTAAGTAAGGGTCATAGTATGTAACTCTTGCCTTCTTACTTTCTTGTTTAATACTTCCAACAAAATGCTATTATGAAAAAATTTCAATTATAAAGCAGTTCCAGGGCAATAGAAATATGGTATTTTCATGATCTAACCTATGGAGTAACCTATGGAGTTTCTTGCCGGTTCTTCTCCATAGGAGTGACATTTTGGAACCGCGCAACTAGAGTCATTTAACGTTTTGGAAGTGCCTGAAAAGGCCTACTCGAAATAAAAATATTTTGATTTTGATCTGCCTAGCTTTTCAGGCTTTTATGATAAGTTTGTTAACAACCTCATTAGTTGAGTTGCGTACACACCAGTTTTCAAGGTATTGCTAGCTCTGAGGTCTTTGATAAATCCCTAACAAGTCAATGTAGAAAACCACTTTTATTCATTGTTTCAGGTCTGGATGTTTGTAGTAGCTTTGTTGTCTCAGATTCCATAACAAGTGCTTTAGCTACTTAGTTTGAGTTCAGAGCATGTGATGTTGTCCATATTTATTATTTATTTATTAATATCTTATCTTCTTGTCTTAGAAGGAAGGACTGGCTAGCTGAACAACCTACATATACAACAACCTGTATAATAAAATATGATATGGAAGGAAATGTTATATTGTTATTATAATAAACTTTATTTTAATATTCACCTACAACAAATTCAACTGTAGTTTCATTACTTAAATACTGTTATTCCTATGTTTTTAAATGTGTACACAGTTGCAATAGTGTTTTCTTTACATTTATACACTATTAAAATAATAATTGGACAGCAATTGCAGTTGACATTGTGGTTAATGCTGGTAATATTGGCAGACACAGTTTCCTTTCCTAGAAACACTCAAGATTTGTTAACATATAAAGTGTTTACTGTTTAGTTACTTTCTGTTAATATACTTAACAATAAGATCCTACTTTTTTTTTATTAAATATATTAATAAATTCACAAAAACAAAATACCAGTTCCTTAAACAGTCTTATGTAACTAAGTAGGTGTGCTTACATCCATTTTATTGGCATTATGTTATTTATATACCTTTACTATATAATAAATTAACAAGTTATTTCCAATTAGAACCTTGTTATTAATATGGACATTTACGGAATTAATCTCTGGTTAATAATAAGCAGATCCCCAATAATTTTAAACTTTAATGCAGTATTTTATGACCATCAGACATAATCTGCTAACTCTACATGGCTATAAATCAACTATAATACCCAATAAAAACAAGCGCATACCTTTCAAAATTAAATTCTGTTATAGGTATTGCGATTATCGGTAAGTACCAAGTTTAAGTTACACCTTTGTCGTGTAAAAAAAAGGCAAACACTAAAGCAGCCAGACCAGTAATTACCATTTCAAGACCTTGAAAATACAGCAGATAAATAAAAGCATAGAAAAAACTGTCGGTTACCAAATAAACAAATATAAGCAGAATAATAATTAATAAGATTATGTAAGTCCCTTATTTAAAACCAAATAAAATTGTTGCTTTACAAATTTAGTGTAAAAAAACAAATATTACTTACTGAACTTAATAGGTTTTTTTTTTCCGAAAACGAGATATACACAACTTAAATGCAATCTAAAATAATATCAAAATGTGTGCACTTGTGCGCGTATCGCTATCTGCTATCTGGATTAAACAACTGTCATAAGTAAATCCACCAAGAAATGTCAAAAAAAACTACAACTCTTTTCACGCAGAATATCAAAATATAGACCACATAACATATAGACAGATTTAATGGAACAATTAAAGTAGAGTCTGTGCATGTATTAAAACGGCATAATTATGAAAACAATATTATGATCTAAATAATTTTATAAATATGCAGATGTTACAGTCTAACTATAATGACGCAACAGTGATTTTAACACAAGAAAAAGCCATGCGGTAATTAACACACAGAAACGCCCTCAGTCCTTAGACGATTCTCTTACCGCACAAAATCTAACCGTGCTGAACCCAGGTGCTGAATGTAATTATAATAGTTTATAGCGGTAATAAGTATAAGGCCCCTAAATAAAGTTTGAAATTTGAAATTGGAAATGGCTTTGCCTTAGTACGTTCGTAACCGATAAGAGGGTTGAGAGTCGAGGCTAGAGGATTATAGTAATAAATAGAAAATTTGCTCCCAGAAATGGTGCGTATGTGGTGGTAGCGAATCCTTATTTGGCTTGACACCGACTTTCGTAGGTAATCGAAATAAGGTATTGTAAGTTAATATTTATTTTTTATTTCTCGGTTTTCGGAACTATGTAGTGGTTTTAGGTAGGGAGCTTTTTTGTTTGTTTTAATTTTTTTAAGTATGTTTTAGAAAGTTTGTTGATTATTTCGAAAATATAAATTAATTGGTTGGAATAATATACATGTTTTTAATGCAGGAAGGCGAGGGCATGGCGAGAATAAATCGATTTAGCTTAGCACCACCTTAGCACACATCCCGCAACCGTTCTTTTTGTTTTTGGAAGAGATTTACGCAGTTAGCCTAAGCGCAATCTTTGACTGCTTCACCGGACTTTCCCGCATCCGTTCCATAACCGTCTTTTCTTCTTGATAATATTATCTATCACTTGTACGTACTACGTACTGACTGACGACTGTATTATTATCTATGATTTAACAAAATATGGCGGCTGTCGTAGCAACAGCCGATATGACGATTCAAAAGAATTCTCAGATCTTAGTAAATGTTGAAGAAGCTCTTGCTGACATTATCGTTGTTTCATATTGTACTGACAATAAAAAGTTCCAAGGTGTACTTCTGGATTCCAACAAAGGGTAGGTGTCAAATAAATATGGGAGTGTGTATTTATCGATTATTGGTAAAAAACTATTTATATTCTCATTAATTTCACGGTATTTTTGCAGTAATTTACCTTTTGGCGTGTATAATCTCCACCCAGCATTTTCTAATCAGACTGTGCCGGCTAATGAAAGCGATAAATTACATTCCGTTGGTCAAAGGTTCACCTACCAAGACCCCCAATATGAAGGCGAAAATTTTCAGAAATCTAAGAAGCCTGCGCCCAAGGGTAAACAACAACAAAAGATGACCGTCCGACTAAGGGCGCGGAAGGTCTTATGTTCTAACTGCCAAGGAATTTGCAACGAAAACAATGAAAACGTTGACGTGTCTAAAAAACGTAAGCTAGAGTCTGATGAGACACTACAAAGCACTGAGTCATCAATGTCTGAGAAAAAGTATTTAATGGGCAGCATGCTTATCCCCAAGCTGTCCAGGCTGCACCCGAGTGAGATAAGTAGTGCAGTAAAGGGTGCAACTAAAACTTCTAAGGCTAGTGAAAGACAAATAAAAAGTGAGAAAACGATAAACGAAACCGTAACACAGGAAATGGCATTTGTCAGTGTATCTGACGACATGGAGGGTGATAAGGAAGACTTGAAAGACGACAATGACATTTCCTTTAGTTCTATGTTTAGTAGTGCAAGAACTCTTAAAATATGTTTTGGTGAAGGTGAGGGAACAGTTGTTAAAATACCACCTCTTTCAGGAGATTTCAATGAAGATTCTGGGGTCTCCTGTGACATGGGGAAGCCCACAAAACCAGATTCTAAAGCAGCTAAAAAGGCTTTGAAGAAAGCAAAGAAACAGGCTAAGAAAAGTAATTCAGTAGAAAAATGTGAGAGAATTATCCAATCACCTAAACACATTGGTGCTTTATCACCTCACAACAATGCATCAAGTCCAACACTAGACCCTCTAGAAAAGAAACATAAACATAAGGTAAAACATAAAAAGAAATATAAGAACCAAAAAAAGAGGGATGAAAACACAAGTAAATGTCCTGATAGTGAAACAATGGACTATTTTAGTGATATTAAAGAGCATTGTATGAAACAGAAGCTATCTATAAGCTTACGAAGACTAAGTAGTAATTCATATGAAAAACGAAGTGAAAATGAACCTATAGAAAGTGGTTCAGAGGATTGGGACAATGACACGGTGCCAGATTTTCCTGCAAATGGTACTGAAGGTGTTGGGGCTAGGATATTACGGGTATCTCCTGGGGATGTGGTGTGGGGAAAGGTTTTAGGGTTTCCTTGGTGGCCAGGAAGGGTTCTTAGTGTAACACCATCATCTAAGGCTCATGTGGCATGGTATGCTTCAACTACTACATCATTAATGCCATGTGATAGCTTGAGTCCTTTCTTAGAAGATTACAAAGTGAGTATCAATTTTTTTTTTCTCTTAATAAGTTATTGTGATTTAAGCCCTATCATCCATAACAGTAGAGTATGAGTGTTTGTGGAAGGGCACAAACTATTATTTCCTTGAGTAATCTATACTAATATTATAACGCTGAAGAGTTTGTTTGTTTGAACGCGCTAATCTCAGGAACTACTGGTTCGAATTGAAAAATTCTTTTTGTATTGGATAGTCCGTCTATTGAGGAAGGCTATAGGCTATATAACATCACGCTACGACCAACAGGAGCAGAGCATAAATGAAAAATTATGCAAAAATGAAAAACCGTTGAAACTAAAACATGCGAACAAAGTCGCGGGAGACAGCTAGTATAATATATTTCCTTGTATAACAATATAGTGAACATTAACATGTAGGTAGTTTTTAATTTGTATTTTAACCCAGATTCAATGCACAATAAAGCATGCACAAATGAAATCTTTTGATACCTAATAAGAATTTTCATATTTAAAAATTGTAATGAACTTTTTGGATAATTATATCCTATCCAAAAAGTTACATCATATTAAGTAAAAAAGTTGCACATCTCTTCTACTTAACAGAAGAAAGCACTCTTCTGTAAAGAAGGAGAGATGTGTTTGTTTAAGATTTAACAATATTTCAACAACGATTTATGTGTTCAAGAATTTATTAACATATTTTTTGCTACATTTTCCTTAAAGCAGTTTTAAAGTTTGCAAATGTAAACATAATTATGTATGTAGTGTATTCCTAAGAAATGTGAATAAAGATAACATTTTATGTTTCTTACGATTTCTGATAAATGGTCCATGAAGATTCTAGGAATAAAAACCAACATTGCAGATGATGCAACATGTGGGTGCCAAATGTTAATAATTAGTTATTAATTACTTAAAAATTTCATAATCTAGCCATTGTGGGTCTATGTAGCGAGTGATTATATTAAATGTGTGCATTATTTAATTACGAAATAAATTATTAATGTTACATGTAATTAACATAAAAAGCAATACTCTCTCTATTCTTTTGTTTTTATCCACAGTATTTTTTTGCGCCTTTATAGATAGTATTAAATCTATTCTATTTGTTAAGGCTAATTAAAAATCCAGTAGTTGACCAATTAAAACAGTTAATTCGCCAGTAATTTTAAACAGAAAACAAAGAGGTTCCTTCTTCTAAGATTCCTGTTTGTATTTTTCATGATATCCTCGCCAATCCAGTTTAATATTCCTGAAATCTGTTGGATCACCAGACTCTACCACCAGTAGTGTACAACTCGGTCTCTATACCCTACTCAGAACATGCCAAAAACCTAGGTGTATACATGGACTGCTATCTGTCATGGAATGTACACGTTGCGGAGGTAAGCAGGAGGATTTATTGGTCGTTCCAGTCTCTAAAGCGTCTCCAGAAGTTCCTGCCATTTCAGACCAAAATCACTCTTGCTCAATCTCTTCTTCTACCTCTTCTAGATTACGCAGATGTCTGTTATCTGGATGCAACGGAGGAACTTCTAAACAAGCTCGAACGTCTGCAGAATTTGTGCATCCGCTTCATTTTTGGTTTGCGGAAGTATGACCACGTGTCGTATTTCCGAGCTAAATTGGGTTGGCTGCCTATTCGGCAACGTCGAGACTCTCACATTCTCTCTCTTCTTTACTCCGTCTTGCATAACCCCAAATATCCGGTCTACCTGCGGGAACGGTTTGAATATTTGGTCCCCAGAGGAAAGTCTTGTCGTACTACTTCCTCTCTTCTCCTTCGCACTCCTCTTCACTCCTCTAGTCGCTACGATGAATCTTTTACCATTCGTGCTGTGCGCCTCTGGAACTCGCTTCCTCATTCCATACGGGATAGCCCTTCTCTGGACGTTTTCAGGGAGAGGATCAGGAAACATTTCCTTTCAACATGAGTATATGTAGTGTATGTATGTTTATATGTTATATATATGATATTATTATATGTATTTTATGTACTATTTTTATGTATGTTTATTTTATAAATACATACTAAGTTGTACACTTCTTTCTTCCTCAACTTTTATCAAATCTCTCCATCACTCAAAGGTTTGCTGGTAGAAAACTCAATTATGGGTTAAGCTCGCCTCTGTACATCAAATTATAAATTATTGTATTTTCTGTAAATTGTCTATGTGTGTACAATAAAGAATAAGAATAAGAATAAATCTCAACACCTAATCCATTTAATTCCAGATACGTTTCAACAAGAAAAAGCGGGGTCCTTATAAAGGAGCTGTCAAACAAGCAACGATAGAAGCAAAGAAAAATGAATCTCATGTCAGCGATCCACTTGCAAGCCCCACGCATACCCTGGCGACAGTTTCACCGCGACCCATTGATGTGTTCTCATAGATGTAAGGTGCATTCGAATTTATTAAAATTCATGTGATATTTATAATTACTTCATTCTTCTGCACAAGTAGCCTCTACATGCTGTTGAGTGTTCGTAATTGTTACACTGAAAATAAGTATGTATATGCTTGTATAATAACTTTCGTGACGAGTATTCATAATTATTTAAAACAAAACGGTTTACTCACGCATATTTTCGGGATCGCCCGACTAGTTTCAGACTCAATAGGAGTCCCTATCATCAATTCATCAGTTCGACTCGCGACACCATCGCCGCCGCGGCAGCTCATGATTAGGGACTCCTATTGAGTCTAAAACTAGTCGGGCGATCCCGAGAATATGCGTGAGTAAACCGTTTTGTTATAATAGTTATGTATATGCTCCCTTTTATTTAGTTTTCCAGATTTGCTAAAAAGTGATATATTTGCTATATCCTGTCACACATAGATTTTGTATACTTTATAATTGTGTTGTATCTTCTAATCCTTTTTGGTTTGTTAGAGTAATTCCTTAAAACTCTGTATGTTATATTTAATAAGTAGGTATTCTTAAAAGACCAATGAGAAACAAAAAAATGTGATAATTATTAATCTATAATTTATTTTCAGTGTACCAAATACATTTTATTATAAAACGTAATTAATATTATGTTGGTATCCTTTTGCTATATAATTAGATACAGTGATACCAACGAAATAAATGCCACAGACTGCAAAGAAATGGATATTATAAAATGTTAGCTGTAAGTTTAAAGTAAAATAAATGTAACAGATATTTGGCTGGGTATTTCAAAGTTTAATATGGTTGACTATCCATGTATCAATTTAAATGATAATTCGATATTTTAGTAACAATAAAAATTTGATTGCAGTAATATATTAGGTATTAGATCACACTGTTTGAATTGGAAGGGCATTTTGAAGAGTTTCAGCTGTAAATAAATCCATTCAGTTCTAGTATTTGAGTAATATTTAACATAAATCATCGTAAAACTAACTTTTAGTTTTATGCCACTACATAGGTACATGTTTAAGAAAAAATACTTAGGATAGTCAGCCTCTTTTACAATGTAACTTTAATGATGTATTGTTGTGAATGTGCAATAAATAGGCATCTAAAGATTCACGCTTGTTACACTGTAGGTAACACTAATGCATTGTCATACTGTTATTCATGTAAAGCTAAAGATATTTTATTCTCACTCAGTCAATTCCATGTTTTATATAATGTTCATTATGAACATATTTTTGGACACAATAAGAAATTATCCACGATTGCCATTTTATTTTACAAAATTATGTTCATTAAAACCAAATCTTATTGATGTTACAAATCTACCTACACTTTGATCTTATTTAGGCATATTTATAAGCAATAATTTGGATATTGAAATTTTGGGTAAACTTTGTACTTATGGCCCTTGTTGTTAACAAAATGCTGTAGAAAAATTGGTACAGAAACAGTAACAGGGCCTAAAATACAGTGAGTAGAAATTTATTTACTACTCACTGTATTTGCTTATTCTGCCATGAATACTAAAAAGTATGTAATAATTTTCATACTATTGTTTTTCCTTTTTTTTTTTTTTTATTTTATGTTTCCTGTTTGCTTTGATATCAGATTCAGTTATTATTATGTTAAAACTTATGGCCATTCCTTTATTGTCTGACTCTTGGTTTGTGATAATATTGTAAAATAATATAACCCTATATTCTTCTATTTTATTCTATGTACTGTAAATACTAGTTGGTATACAGTTTAATTTACAACCAGGAGGAGACGTTTTGTTATTTACTTTTTAAGAAGTTTTTTTAATTTGTTAAAGAACATTATGTACAGTAAGAGTATACAAAGTGAGAACATTATACATAGGTAAACACTTGATAGTGTAATTTTCATTAATATACCTATATCTGGCACAATTTTGGAGAACAATGAATTACAAAAAGTTAAGTCAGTAATGTTAAAATGTTCCTGCAGACCTAAATAATTATAAAATAATAGACACGTATTTTTTTCCTTTTTCAAGATAAGTAAAAACTAAGAGCAAGAGAGAGAGAAGATAAAGCGAATAAAATATTTGAAATAGCTAATGACGTCTCGATCTTGCACAAACCGTAAGATATCGTGACGTCAGGCGACATTTCAAGGCAATGTATCTATATGGGGTTTTGGTAAAAGAAACAAATATGTGTCTAAATATAATATAGTAATCTATCTGGCGGACATTTAAACGATTTTTGTAAACATCCCCATTGTGTGGATTTTAATGAAAACATATTTTCTTACTAAGTACATACATTCTTGCATTACATTATTCAAAGCCCAGAAAAAAAGGTAGACGGAAGTACAACAAAAGGTACCTAAGTAAGAATAACTAAGAGTTTTCATTCTAGCAGAATTGGAATTAAAAAATCTAATTTGCTCCTAATTGCTAAAGTTGCTAGTGTGTCGCATCAGGTATATTTCTCCACCAATGAAAGACAACTACTTGCCTGTGATTGGTGGAAATTGCCGGACCTAATGCAAGACTAATGACGTAAGCAAATTTTTGACTCTTGGTCCCCATTGCAAGTCGGCAGCCTCGTTTTGGCTTTATTTTTAGAGCATAACGCTCCGTCGATATATTTTTTCTGGACTTTCATTAATATTTTACCTATTTATTTTTTTACACTTTTCATTTAAATGTACTTATATTGTATATTTTTGTATTTTCAAACTTTACGTGAAGTAGGCGAAGGTAAAAGAAGGAAATTCTGCCAAAGATAAATGATCTTTGCTCCACTTGTGGAAATATTTGTTCATAACCTATATATTATGTATGCAGAATAATGCTGTAATTTTATTAGTGTAGTCTGCTACAGTGTATCAACTTATCATTACAGGAAATGTATTTTTAAAATATAAATTCTTCACAAATTATGGTCTTTGTTTGTTTCTTTATTTCCCTAATATAAGGCACATAAACAGCCTGTACAAAGGTGTGAGTAACATTATTGCTTATCATACGTTTAATCCTATTGAACTAACACCCTTGCGTTTTAGTGACTGTAAAAAACAAGTGATAATTATAAAAAATCAATTTCGTTTAAAATACCACTATCTGATGGAATAGAAAACGCGATTGGTGCGGCTGATAAGTGGAACAAAAATAACGCTACTGTACTGTACTGTAGAGTCTGTTTAAGCCTGTAAGCATATAATATTGAGAGAGAGATACTAACACAGAGTACTTTTATATATATGGAAACTAAACAGTAGGCAAGAAGGTGCTGGGGGAGGGTCGGCCATTGCATCAAGCAAAGCGAGGCGCTTGAATTTTATTCTCACGTTCCGTTTTTTTTAAGATATTCTGAAAAAGAGTAAAATAATGTGCATGAAATGCTTAAAGCTTTTAACTTATTTAAAAATACTTTTACAATTACCGCTTTAAAAATGGCCCATTTTTCAAAGTATTTATTAAAATTAATATATTATGTTATCCTTAAAAGCTAGACATATACCATCGCGGATGTTTATGTAGACCTAATAAGATACACAATTCTACCATACATCATTTTGTTATATCTCTAAGGGCCAACAAATATTATCATATTTTAGCCAATGTATACAAAAACTTGATAAATTATATCATCAAAACTTCCTCGAGAACCAATCTATCCATTGGTGAAAAGAGTATGAAAATCGGTGCAGTAGTTTTTGAGTTTATCTCGAACAGACAGACGGCGGAGGACTTTATTTTAAAATATGTATTGAATTAGTAGCTGACCTTAATCTTAATATTTTTATGATATGGATACTGCAGAACCAATTTATTATTTGTGTTATCTGTCTAATATACAGAGTTTATCATTCTGTGGTTCCATTCTACGTTTCGTTTATGTCAAACTAACTTCAAAAAAGGGTATCGTTTTCGGTTTGGCGTTTGAAAATATATTTTATATATTTCAGTAAACAACTTGTTTAATGCGTGAGATGTAAAGAGTTCCTGTACATCAAATATGAGGCGAACATACAGGTCTAAGAAAGACACCGGCGGTGTTATAGATCGCAGAGATTTATTGCTAAACTTAGATGAAAAGAGTTCGGCTTACGATGCGTTTTTCATTCAGAATATAAAACAAACTAAGCGTGAATTATCTTGCGTTGGGTCTTCTAATGCCCACGGTATAGCTTCTAACCGTGTACGTAAGAAGAAATATGTAAAAAGGATAATAAAAGAGGCTGAAACCCCTACTCGGGTAAGCTTATCGCGCTCAGCTTACTTGACTCCAGATAAGTCTATACGCGTAAATAAACCAATGGATCCCTTTGATATGCTGTTGAATTCATCACCTGCCTGCATGGTTGAAATCCAAGAACATAAGGCTGAGTCTGTCACTAGTAAAGTGGATGTTTTTGATAATCTTGTGCAGAAAAAGTAAGTACCAAGTCATAATGTATTCTAAATATTAAAAGATCTTTTTTTAAGGTCAAAAATGTTACTATAGTGTGTGTTGATCGTATACAAAAGATATCAGAGCCTGGCCACTCACATTCACACAAATAAAAATGATTAAATTTCCATGATGTGTCAGTTTTTTAAACAGACATAAAAGCGCGCAAACCTTTCTCGAAATGTTTGCATGTGAGTGACCAGGTCAGAGACATAGGTAATAATCACAAAGTTATGTGTTAATAATTAAGTAGGATTCAGTATTTTCAACACAAAAATTATATGTATAGTTTAGTCAGCTTTTTATATGATAGTTTACATTATCCTCAATTTCTATCTTCTTTTAACATTGCTATTACAGCATATTGAACTTTTAAAAATATTTGAGATGTCCTTGTCATCATTTCTCTGACTTGTTCCCAATTTAATTATTTGGGATCGGCGCAACGCATATTTTGCTTCTCAGCATTAATTCCTTTCGTTTTCATACCATCTTTCACACAATCCATCCATGTCTTTTTTGGTCTGCCGCTGCATGCAAACCCATTCAACGTCATTTGTTATTTCACTTTTATCCCTCCTCATAAATTCTATACATGTCCATTTCACAACACATGCTTTGTCCTTGTATCAGGTAAAAATGTGTTTTATTACAATCTTGCAGAGAGGGACGAACATATGTTAGAAGAAAGCCTGCGAAACAAAAAAAAGTTAATTATTCAAGTAGTGGTAAGTAATTATTTTTGGAACTTTATAATAACGATTACATGCTGAACATAAATAGATAAAAACTTAATGATTAATGTTTTATCACAATCCAGATTCCGACAAAGAAAATTCAGATGAACATGCAAATGTCACCCGAAACACATCAGACATCAAAGCATACAAACTGCTGATAGAAAATGATAACAATAAAACTCCAAAGAGGATAAATGACTCTATTAATAACATAGTAAATAATCTATCTCTGATTAATAGATTAAAACTTAAAAATAGCTTTAATGACTCCATAAAAAGGCCTTATAACAATAAGCATAGACTGACTAGAAATATTCATTCACCAATATTACTTAAATCACCATTATGTAGTACTCCCTTCAAAGTAAAGTATAGAGGTGAATCTATTTATAAATTCTCACCTATATCTGATACTACAGATGAAAATAGTCCAAAATACACAACTATAACTGAAGATAATGATAATAGTAACAATAGTGTAGTGTTTTTAAGTAACAATAAAACAAATAGTCCAAGAAATTCTGTAGAAAATGTTCCTGCCCTTGAGAATGCTTCTAATGAAAGTGAGGAGTGTAATGTGGAAAATGATGAACTTGTACCTGAAAATAACACAGTAATTGAAGAAATCCACAAAGAAAATTCTATGGAACAAGTAGAGAATATTGAATTAGTTAGCAATTATAAAACAATTCCTAGTGTTGAAATTAGTTCCTTTCAGACTACTGAGGCTGAGAGCAATGATAAAACAATTCCTAGTGTTGAAATTAGTTCCTTTCAGACTACTGAGGCTGAGCCCTTTTTGGGTTTTAGTAATAATGATGTTGAAGAAGTATCAGAAAATAAAATTGAACTAGAAACTTCACATTGTGATGATACTGTGCCTAGCACTAATATACATGAACTAGAAGTTAGTGATAGTGAAAGCAATGATGAGAATAATGTAAGTTGTGTAAACAATGCAAAGGATGATGATAATAACAATTCATCATTAGGATCCAATAGTGATGACAAAGATTCTTTATATGATACTTGTACAAGTGAACAAAGTTCTGCTGATGAAAAAGAAATACTCAAGGAACCTGTTGTGCAGATCACAAGAATGAACAACTCCTCATTTTTGAGGTATTATGAAAAGATGAATAATTACAGCTCTGACAGTGATGAAAGTGAAGATGATAATATTAATTCTAAAGATGAAGAAAGTGATGAAAATGGTAACAGTATCAATGATAGAGAAATGGATGAAATAAACGACAGTCAAGATGTAGAACTTTCTCAAGAAGAAGAATTTAATAGTTTTGTGACAAATGACGAAAGTTATGAAAGCAATTCAAATACTGAAATGGAGAAGGATAATAATTATTTAGAAAATGAAGTCAGTGATTCTGCTGTGTCTGAGGATTCAGATTCAAATGATGAAGAAAAATGCATTAGTTTTGTCACAACAAGAAGAAGGAATGAGGTCACAAATAACTCCATGATGTCAATCTTCAATAATTCATATGCATCATCCAGTACTGATTGTGATAAGACTGTCCTTAGCAATAATAAAATAAATGATACACATACAGGAGATGTAAATGAGGATGCAACTAATGAAATAGTTGGTGATAATAATGTAGTAGGTTTAAGCAAGGAGGTTGAGCCTCCAGAGATCTCAACAATTAATGAAGATAAACCAGACACCAGAATTTCATTTGTTACCACTAGAAACAGCAATATTAATGATAGAAGAAGCTGCAGGAAAAGTAGGCAGAGTTCCATATTACCTGTAAGAAATTCAGTTACAACTCAAAAAAGTTCTAATTTACCTAAAGAAAGCATAAATATAATAGATAGTCCGGAATCTTTAAGAAAGTCATGCTTTGAAAAACCAGGAATAGTTCTCCAACCAGGCAAGAAATGGGAAAGATCATTAAGTATTTACAGAAGAATTACAATGATGACTGATCATTTTGATCAATCAATCTTAGAAGATGAGCCTATAGAAAAAAAAGGGAGAAAATATAGACAAAGTGTAATATGCACAATGGAAATGCAGGATTTGAATGGTGAGTATTGAGTATATAATATATTTTTTTTGTTTTTATAGTACAAACTTTTTCGTGTAGATAATACTGGTACAAAGGCAATAAAAAATACAATACAAAATAGAACAACCTTGACAGTTCCATCCAAAGTTTCAGTGTAATGTCAGGTTTGTGTTTTTTTCTGAAAGAAAAATAAATATTTAAAATATTTGCATTTATTATTATGGAATTATTTCAGGTTCCCTACATAATGAATCAATCAATAGTCGAAGAAGTACATTTGTATCTAAGCCAAGTCGATCTACAATCAGAATTGTAAAAGTAAGTGTGGTAATGGTAATAAATTCAAAAAAATATAGAGTAAAACTAAAAATTCTCGTTTTTATTCCCAGGATTCTGATATTTCAAGACTTAGTTTATGCAACACGACTGTATTTGATGACTTAAAAGGTAAATTTATTAAGTGTTTATTAAAATATATATTTATAAACTAATACTATGCTTGCCTCATATATATAACATCATGATCTTTAAAATCTACTTATTCCTTTACTCTGTTAGTGATTTCCTTTAGTATACTAGCGACTTGCTAACATAGCTATACAATTTAATATACCGTTAAATTTAAAATACTCAACGCACTGAGCCACTGACATTTTCAATGGTAGTTTTTATTCGTCGAGACTAGTAACACTAAACGTATGAGTTTTTCTTCTAAATTATCTGTGGGTGGTTGTCGTTCCGCACATTTCGTGGAAGAAGACGCTTCGTGGTCTTTGTCCAGAAATAATTTTTATTTTATTTTTTATTTGTAACTGCGTGTTGAAAATTTTACAAGTGAACTTTTTATTCTCTACTATTACAAGATAATAGTAGATTAAACTTAGTTTAAAAGTGACAAGTTGTGTTTGAACGCTCAACGAAATTAGTGTCTGCCATTACTTATCCGTAACGGGATAACAGTTTGGTTCTACGCCCTTTGTTCTAATCAAGTGTTAAATTAGCCAAGTGCATGCATCTTTCCCTGCAATACACAGGTTAGTTTAGGACTAGTGATATTTTTTTACATGGTCTCTATTTTACCATAGCGTGATTTCGTTGCGTCAACGAGACGATTACGCACGGGGGGAAAGTACGTTCAAGTACTTCCTACTATGTGTAATGTCATATATACGGTGAATGACGCGTTGTGTTTTACAGGATTTTTGAACGAGGAGTGTGATGATACTATTATCGAATTATCCAAACTCTCGATCGCTGATCAGACGCACGAGGTCACTGTACTAGACACCTTCCATGATACTTCGAGCCGTTTAGCTACACCAAGGGATTACGTGTTGCGTCGATGCGGCCAGCCGGACGCGATACAATTTGATGAATGCTATCCGGACACGTAAGTACACCCTTTCATTTTGACCTATCTCACAAATAGCATTTTTAACAAACTAAACAATACTGGCGGTTAAATAGGTCACGTAAATACATACAAGATGGTGGCATTGTTATTAAACATCTGTAAACTGTGGGTAGGCGTCGCGACCGATAAAAAGTATATTAATGCTGTGCCCTACATTTTTAACTGACTTCAAAAAGGAGGAGGTTCTCAATTCGGTTGGTATTTTAATACATTAAATATTCAATGACATTCCAATACAAGTATTAGGTATCAAATTGATCAACTGCTCTAGTTTAACTGTTGATTGTGATTCAACCAATTATTATTTCTCTGTTACACAACTTACTTTTGTTTAAAAAAAGTAATGCCAGTCTGAGGTTGGCACAAAAAAGGCTTTATATAATCATGTCTCAGTTGGGTGATTCAACAAACCAAACAATAGACCTTGTTTTTCAATGTAATTAGGAAATATTGCAAGTTTTAGAAGTTAACAAAATAGTCACATTATCGGAATAACATTAATGAGTCATATCTTGTTTTGGCCATTTGACCTTTTCAAGGTTGATTTAGGTACATTGTCCTTTACATTTCACATGTTTTCTTGATAAATAATATAAATATTTGGTTTAAAAGTATGTACTGTCTGTGTTTTATGTTTATTAGTCAAACAAACATGTTTTGAAAGGATTTTTCTGGCTAAAGAGAACTTGAACAGGTATAGGGTTGAACTTGAACAGGTAATAATATCTAAATATACATTTGTATTTTAAGATATTATTGTCGAGACTTACTTACATATGGTTTTATTAATGTTTCCTTGTATGTCTTAAGATAATTAATGGCTCAATATTATTCAATGCTTTCTTATTCCACGATCAAAGGTAAGCTTTGTTGTGTTAATAGAAATTATAAATTAAGAAGGATTTATGTGAAATAAAATATCATTGCATGTTACTCCCAACATTAATTTTAATGTATGTTCTGAATGGTAATTTATTTTAAAACTTAATTTATGAGCAGCCTATATTATCTATCAGGAGTTTACAAACTTGATATCTGGAAAAATAAAAAAAAAAAGCAGTAGTTATTGATACAGTTATATAATTATTAATATGCCAGTTTGTTACAGTATTAAATGAACAGATGGTTTTATTGATTTCATTGTAAACTACACAAGACTACACCAATTACCTCTTTGACATTGAGGATAATCTCATGTTCAATGAAATTGACAATAATATCTTCAAGAACAACTGGTAAACCAATTTGTTCCAAGCTAAATTGGTTGTACAATGTATTGTAATACCAAGTGAAAGTTACACTCTCAATATACTTGAATAGTAAGCTGCTCTTTGCAATAGAAAGCACATATTCATAGAAATGTTAAATAAGAGAGTTTAAGAATATCTAATTTATCTATCTGATCATTTTATTTAAAAAAAAAATGATTATATAATAGTGTTCTACAGTTCGCTTTTTTAAAGTCTCGCTACCAACCTGTTTTTCTGTCTAGTTTTATAAGACTTTCTGATGTAACTAAATTTTTGCATGGATTAATAATTATTTTATTAATACCACTTATTGCACTACTAACACCAATTCTAATTAGTTTTCATGTGAAATTTAAACCTGAAATGTTATTATAATATGTTATTGGTTTTGGACTTCATTGTTATCTAACCAGGAAATAGACAGTAATGTATTATGTGTCATAAGTTCTAGCACACATGTGTTTTAGTTATCATCTAGAAACGCAATTAATAAACTAAGGGAACATGCCTCCAGTGCACACCATCAATTTCATGCATCTGTTTGTTTTTATTTAATAAAGGTTTCTATTAGCACTTGGGTCAAAGTGCCTAAAGATTTGCTCATTTTAGTTGCGACATTTCTTTCATTATGTAGATGACCAAGAATATTATTAAAAAAAAATCAATACTATTAAAAGTGGTGTTATTGTGAGAAAATAAAGTTATATTTTATTGTGATCTTGTTCTATGGATCGAATCTATAGGCACCAAAAGCTTGTTCCACATATTTTTATTTTATTAGGCAGATATTATTATTATGTCTTAATTATAGGGCGTTGAAAAACTGCCACAAAATCGGCGAAGGGGTGTACGGCGAAGTGTTTTTGTGGCGTGCCAGAGATGGCCGTGCTCGCGTGCTGAAGATTGTGCCCATCGCCGGCACGCTCAAGGTCAATGGGGAGAGTCAGAAGGACTTCCACGAAATCATATCTGAGATTGTGATTGCTATGTGAGTATCTTATAACTTGGTTTTATACTGTATTATAGATATTTATTCTCTTTATGACAATATTTCTGGTTCCACATAAGAAAACTTTGTTTTTTTTCTATCTTTGCTGTAGTTTGGTAAATTAAATATTTGTCGTTATAAAAATCATGTCACGTTTTCTTTTTAATTGAATGTAAGAGCTGAGAATCTGAATGGTTTAAAGCCAGACTTCTCATATTGCACTCAAGAAGTTTGGTTTAAATCCAAAATAATAATATCAGATTGTATAACTGTGTATACGTTTTCCAAAATACTTTTATGTTAGTTCGCTCGTGCACTCCTCAAGAAAACCTTTCGCGAAAACCTTGCAAATAAGGGAGACAAGGTCTTCTTAGACACATGTTGAAATTTAGGTTTCCAGTTCAATGTCAACAAGAAAGTATTTCAGTTTATTATTGTGAAGAAAGTAATATCAGACACCCAGCACATTGCGAAATAATGCACAAATATATGGGTACTCAAACTTACAAGACTTTTCTTATTGATTATTTTTGTTATAAGTATATTGCACAATTAATTGATATCGAATAATAAAGTCATTGTTGGCCGCTATCGACAATATAAAGTTTATCTTGGTCTGCCGACCATTGTCGTGCGTAATCAATTGCTTTAACGATTAGGCTTGTCGACCAAATTATTAATGTCCTTGGCAATATTATTAGCAATAAATGTCTTCCTACATGATAATTATTTATACTTATTTTTTTGAATCGCGCAGACATCAACAAATCAGCCCTGGGTATGATTTGGCATAAAACGTTATTCTCTGTAGTATCTAATATTTTTTTATGATTCAATTTTCTAAGATTTGTGAGCTTAGTAACGGAAATGATATGAGTAATATTATTCAGTCGACCACACATTCTATCGTGCCAAACCATTCAGCTAAAAATAAGAACTTTAATAGCGAGAATCGTTTAAATATTACTTTAATACGTCGAGAACTGATGTGAACGAGTCTTTGTACACCTCGTGTGACCTATTTCCTTGAAAATAAACATTGTAAGCCACTAATATATGCGTGCGATCTTGAGCAAAATAGGTCACTTCCGTACTTATTGCGATGAGTTAGTTACACTTTCAGTTACAAATGATTTTTCAGCTCCATATGTTTTGCTATATTGTATTTATACAATGGAAACAAAAATGTGTTAGCATTGTTAAAAATTATTAGAATTTACAGTTATTGTATTCTATTTACATTCAAATTACGCCCACTGTCTGTCTGTAGTTGCAGTGTTTAAATTTTCTCGATGAGTGAACTAATCGTAATTTTTCTTTAACAGGGAATTAAGCGCTCTACGCGCTCCCATAGCCGAAATTAATCGCCACTTTGATGAAGGGAAGGACGTCGAAGCACTCAATCTACACGCTATAGAAAATGCAACTGATATATTCAATGAGGTCAGTGAACATTTACCTACCTACATAAGTTTTTTAAATTTATTTCAGATATTTAGATGGTTTTTTCACGATATTCCTTACGTGTTTACCGACACAGATCAATCTCTGAGAATCGCAAACACCCACTGACATTTATACATCTGTTTTTTCCCGTTATTATATTATTCGCCTACTTACCTGCTCACTATGCAGACAAATTCTTTGTTCCTTTTCCTTGTTTTGAATTCTAAGTCAGAAATAAGATCATCCATTCAAACCTGAGTTCATACCGATACCGCTACCTAGACAGTTCGTAAGTGCAAACCAATGACGTAAGCTGTGCGAAAAATGATACGCGAAACAATGGGTAGTTACGTAATGGAGTTGTGATTGTCCGAGATGTGAATTATTGGAAACTGATACGACTCTTGTACCAAATGCTTAGCAACAGACCGTATTGCATTCTTTTTGCACCATTCACTAAAATGCGGATGACTAATACGTGTTTCGGTAAGCAAAAAAACCACGTGGTATTGACCGGTTTCATGGCTCTCGTAGGTAGGTATGTCAAATTGAGAAGTCTGAACAATATTTTATTCTTAGAAAATTGTGCTCTAGCAATGTTATCCCAACAAAGTGTAATACCTAATTACTGATGAACCCTGGATCACCCGTTGTGGAAGCAAACACGCTAAATAAATCTCGAGCCAGTATAACTTTATAAGTATCTGTAGGCTACGCAAATTCATCGTAATCTGGGAACCGAACTCATACGAAATGCAGACGCCGCGCTATTTAGGTCAAATATTAAAAAGGTCAACAGTTCAAATGATTACTACTACATAGCATGCCTATAATGGCTAATATATACAATTATCCTCAAGCAAATTGCTCGAAGCGTCTGCAATTTTCCTTTGTATCGACTAGAAATAATTCCACATTGAAGGTGAAATGAAAAACAGCAATATCGTGTATATGAAAAGTACCACGTGTGGTAAATGCGTGTTAATGTGGCGTAGTAAACGTGATAGTAGGAACTAACTCGTACTAACATAAACATGCACTAATTGAACTGTCATATCTTTAGTATTGTTCAGTTATCGCACACATAATGATGTATTTCATTGGAAAACTGCGTCACTTGGGCCTAATCTATACTTGAATAAATATTCTTCCTTCTACCGCACTCTGGTAAAAAATACATAATTGATATAAATTAATGGTAATTTCATTACAAAAGGTCGAACTATTGGTATAGATAGATCTCTTACAGGCTATAATCATTTTCTTTAAAAAATGCAGGTTTCTATTGCTTTGATTATAATAGGGGTGTTGACTGGGTATGAAAAGTTAAAATCTATTTAGTCCGTCAATTAGATAATAAAAAAATATTAGACACGTATTTTTTCTTTTATCAAAACAATAAAAAAATACAAAGATACAGCGCTTTAAAGTTTCGGAGTGGGGGGCTTATGACGCCTCGCCTTGGTAAAAATTGTAGCGAGGAGTGACTTCACGCGAAATTTCTGTTCTCTGTATTTTGATAATTTTTTGTTTGCAGGAAAAAAGAAAAAATACGTGTCTAATAAAATTCATTAATCTACCAGGCGGACATTAAAAAAAAAATAGGAAACATGCCTATTCTCTACCTACGAGATGGTTTGTAAAATTATGATGAAATAGTAAGCCTGATTTAAACCATACGAAAAAATATTGTCGTGCGAGTAGCGGTACATTGCGGGGCTACAAGTCATAGATCATAGCGGCAAGGACCGCAACTTGCACGATATTTCACGCACCGTCTAAATAAGCTACGTCAAAATTTGTATTATTGTTATCAATGAATAATTTGTAATTGGCTAGTAATTGTTATAATATCTACAGCACTTTTTGGCAATAACAACGTCGTTTGCGATAATATATTGTACATGATCGATATTATTATTAGTATTCTAGTCTAACGACCCAACACATAAAAGATCAAATGTTTTAGAATGTTATCAGGATTCCAAGCATTCTTTACATTCCTTCTATTACTGATACCCTGGTATCTAGAATACGACAGTCACTTGAGTGATAAAATAAATAATGCAGGGTCGTTTAACCTGTGAATACAATTCAGCTCCAAAGATACGGTCTCGTGTCTGTCTACCTGTTAAGGTTTTAAAACTTGTTAACAATGCATTCTTAACACGTTTACCTGCCTTATATGAAATGCTCTTTGTGGCCCCATTTGCCTGAACGATTTCACCAAGGGTTATTAATCCGTCTTGTTGAATGTCTTTACTCACAAGCCATACTCTTATTATCTGTTATGAATACTATAAGTCAATAGATTAGTTTTTATCTGTCGTAATTGTAGACGGTAAGCCTTAGAACTAAACCTAATATTTGTGCACTGATTCTACATAAATTCCTGTTGCTATACGCAAGAGTTTATCATTTTATTATAGCTCAGATATTTCTTTATTGTTCCATAAGTTTCGTTGTATTTTTAATGGGGTGGTCTTGTGTGAACAAGAGTATTTACAAATCACCTTAGATATAGTTGATTTAATTAAAATTATTAAGAAGATACTCATAATGCGTTGGACAAATAACATTTACGCTATTATATTAAAAACGAATTACGTAAGCACATTTGTCTTTAATAATTTAGCATAAACCCTAGCTATTACAAAGAATGAAGTCATAATTAATACCGCTTAACAAAACTATTCTAGGTAAATGAATCACCATACAAAAAAGTATAACAGCGTTGATTTTACTTTCGAAATTCATCGGTGAATCATGATATTCACTAAACGAACAGTGTTTGTTTGTTTGTTTGATAAGGTAACTAGGCCGCACTGTTATCGAAACAAGACATCACTATCTTGGCACAGCTGGCGCATAATTTGCGTTTGTTAAACCAATTATAAATTATGATCAAACAGAATTATTTATTTCTTTTACAATTACTCATTGTTAGCATTCATTCATTATGTGTGCGGTAGGTAATGCTACACGAGAAGTTTATCATGCAGAGCTCAAAGACAGGTTTATCTCTAGACTGATATCTGATTCCGGCATAAGAAATTGGAGGTTGTTTGTTTATACCATTCATTTAAATCCTACCTACTTGTTTTCGTTTATTCATTCTTTGGGCTTATGATTCGGCGGAGATTTGAGCTTGTTTATAATTCAGCCAACTGTAAACGATAGCGTTGACCTTTTGTCTTTTATTTCATAGTTCAGACGGAGTGTAAATAGATTTTTATCAGCGTTTTACTGATTTGAACTACAAGCAATACGGCAATTTTGCGACGGACGCTCGAATAGGAAATGTGTAACAATGTTTCCTTTTCCTGTCGTTTTAATGTTACACTCGTGTGTACAATGACATTTACCTTAAGAAGGGAGGATGTGTATTTATAATTCACCGCGTAGCAGGTTGTAAGCCTGCTTGATGGCACATGTTGCTTCCGATGTATAAAACGCGATAATTTACTCACAAATGGCCGCAGCTGTCGCCATTTTTTGCTGTAATTCTAATTTAGAACTTAGCAACTGCACTTTACACCAACTAGGATGTTAGTTCTTAAACTAGTTTAGTAATGTGTAAGATGGACATCTTACAAATTTGCTATACGCAGTGTATTTTCCCAGCTTCCTCACATGTCACTGGTATGTTCGCTATGAATCATGCTGTATTTGATAATAATAAATATTTACCTTATGTGTCATCCATGCAGCGTAAACTGAGACCTTTACCACAAAGTGTATTTCCAGCAATGCCTTATATACAATAATGTTTATAGGTTCTAGCTGTGAGGTGCGTATACGGCAGCTACCCAGCTCGCTTGCTCGACCTGTGGGATCTTTACGACGAGTGTAAAGGCTCTGAGAACGACAACCCGGCCATTCTCCCAGTAGACCAGCAGTTCATAGTGTTGGAACTTGCCAACGCGGGTCAAGATTTGGAGAGCTACCAGTTCAATAGCGCTGAGCAGGCGTATGCTTTGTTCCTGCAGGTAAGACTAATCCGACTCTTTAACCTAAAGACTGATTTACATTGAGGCAGTGACGGGCGAAGTAGACTTTAAAATTTTCGGTGGAATATTAAATTCAGTACTGCTCTGATTTTTACAAGATGGGATTACTGGGTCTTATTATTGGACTTGCCATAGCAACTTACTCAATGTAAATGAGTCTTAACATAGGCATGGTTTTTGTTTTAAAGTTTTCTGTTGTGTGTGTGTGTAGCTAATTCTGTTTAATAGCAAAAACATAGCGAATTACTGACATTTTTGTTGCAAGTTTTTTTATATAAAAAAATGTGCAGTTATTGAATGTGTTATGTACGTTTTTAAATATCTCATTTTGTTGTTCTTACTTTCAAGTAATGATTAATGATTTACAAACGCAAGTAGAAAGTTGCTCAATTACGTATTTTTTTTGTACATTAGCGATTGGTCAAAAGAAATCGTGAATTCAAAATGAGTTATATAATTATGTGAACTTCTAGATCTTTTGTATTTAAAAACTTTTGAATGTAGAAAAAAAACGCCAAGATCATATTTTTTGCAACATAAATTAAATTTATTCCTTAGAAATGCTTTTTTTTTTGTTAATGTATATTAAATTTATGGTTTTGTTTTCTTTTTTGTGTTTTTTTTTCAGTGGCTCTGAACTGCATGCACAAGTAGAGCCTCCACGGAAGATAAGTGATATTCTATTTCAAGTTGTTAATGTATCTTGACTAGATTATCACTTATCATCTGCGGTCGGCTTTTCGCGCTTTTCATGTGTACCAAACCAGTGTGTGGAGTTTTTGTTAATATTTTTTTAACATCGTAGCATGTTTTTTTTTAACTTATGTTTTGTGTTGCAATGTTGTATGTTTTGTACGTAACTTATTATGATTGATATTGTTATTTTTATATGTTTAATTTTAAACGATATTGTTTGTGTAACTTTTTTGTATGTAATTGTTTTGTTTTGATTGGGCATTGTTTGCGATGTCAATGAAAGAGTTTGTAACTATGTTTTAATGTTGCTAGGTGGCGTATGGTCTGGCAGTTGCCGAGGAGGCCTTCCAGTTTGAGCATAGGGACCTTCACTGGGGTAACGTGTTGATCGCACCAACTGAGCAAAAGGTAAGCCTTGCAAATAAATGTACATATTTGTAGACTTATCTATATAACCATGTGACACACAGTACATGCGCGTGTACAGATTATCATTTGTCGGGACTCGTTTTATTGCTGCGACCTACCTTTTATGAGTTAGTTTTATCTATGGGTTGCCAGTGTTATCTTTCTTTATAACGAGCAATATTGCTCTTGAATCGTAGTTAAAAGTATCATAAATATAGATACCATCTGTTGTACGTGTTCTCTATACGGATAAAGTTGTTTCTGCTTACCTTATTAATAAATATATTGGCTTGATAGATTCAGAACCATGAGGTTATAAATACAAGGTTATGTATACTCTCGCTCATCATATAGGTCGCGATAAATAAAACCTGACAATGAACGTGTTTTCCATCTGCGTCAATTATAGTAAATTGACGTATTAACGAGAGACGTACGCCAGATTATACCGTAGTGTTGACAGCGTTTGGTTAAATATATACAATAATAAACAGTAATATAACTAACTAATATACCTTATATTATTGAGCAAATAAATGAGTTGACTTTAGAATTATTTTATGTATTTAACGGTCATCGCAAATGTTTACAATATTTTACGTCACACTTATGAAACAACTATGCCCCGCAGTTTCATCCGCGTTAAGTTTGAGGAAAAAATTCTACGAAAATGTATTTCATTACAATTATTACTTAGTACATTACTTAAAGAAACTAATTTTAAGTACATCTGCGCGCGTGTTGAATCGTTATTTTGTTGCGGAGTTATTACCCGACTGCGCCAGAAGGGAGGTTATGTTTTTCGAGAGTATGTATGTATAATTGTTTGGCACGTTCTGCGGTGTTAACGGCTCGATGGATTTTAGCTTGAGAGGTGTCGTTAGATTCGTATTTACTGTGATAGTGATACTGGGTATATCAAAATATTATAATAAAAAAACAATGGCGGATTTTTGCGCCGAATTCAAATGTTTGGCATCCTCTGTAGCCAAAACGGCTTAATGGGTCTTAGCTTGAGCGTGTTGTTAGATTCTTCATAATTGAGAGTGTGACACTACGTTTATTAAAAATTAAATGGCCGATCCTCAGCGCCATATTGTCACGAGCAATTTGTTTAAAAATTTAATAATTGTGATGAATTTTCATATTTATTTGGATAAGAATTAGTTTTAAAAAAATATCTTCGCAAATGACTATTATTTTAGAACAAATTTGATTGAATAAAGGTTAGTTATGAGTCAACCTGAAATGATATACATATGGCTGTTGCTGACTTTTAAAGGAAATCAATTCCGTCATACATTATTTTTGCGTAACTTTAACCGATTAAGAAGTTCAGTGCGTAAGCTCAAAAAATAAAAAAAAAACGTGTTTTTTTCCATTTTCTCCGGTCCTATTTGTCGTAGCGTGATGTTATTTGGCCTCAATTTAAACCAGCAGTTCCTGAGATTAGCGCGTTTTACTAGACACTCTTCAGCTTTATAATATTAGTACAGATTACACAGTTGAAATTTCCATAGAATAATAATAAAGCTAATCATTTGTCTAAAAACACCAATCGAATCCATTTTACACAATTTACACGGCCAAATTGCAATTTGCGCGCCAAAACAACGTGTTTGGTGGATAAGATTGAATAACTGCTATTGTACATTGTATTTACATTCGTTATGCATTGCTTTTTCTCAAGCTATGCTGGGTTCGGCTTCCAGTTTTACCGGATTCAAATAATACCATATTTTACATAGAGCGACCGCCTATCAGACCTCCACAACCCATTTTACTGGGTAATGCAGTATCCCAGATTACTTGCCAGAATAGGCATGTTTCCTAATATTTTTTTAATGTCCGCCTTGTAGGTTAATGAATTTTATTGGACACGTATTTTTTCTTTTTTCCTACAAACAAAAAATGATCAAAATACAGAGAACGCAAATTACGCGTGACGTCACTCCTCGCTACAATTTTTACCAAGGCGTGGCGTCATAAGCCCCCACTCCGAAACTTTAAAGCGCTGTATCTTTGTAAGTTTTTATTGTTTTGATAAAAGAAAAAATACGTGTCTAATATTTTTTTATTATCTAACTGACGGACTAAATAGATTTTATGTTTTCATACCCAGGAAACATCCCAATTGTAACGACTATCAAAGATAAAATCTTTGTGAATCGCGGAGGGTTTTGATTTAC
Source organism: Diachrysia chrysitis (assembly GCA_932294365.1). Lineage (NCBI taxonomy): Eukaryota > Metazoa > Arthropoda > Insecta > Lepidoptera > Noctuidae > Diachrysia > Diachrysia chrysitis. The sequence goes on along the minus strand of OW028651.1, from coordinate 1,854,068 downwards.
AAACTAAACGCTATTATATACTTTGTACCTACATAATTACAGAGTATTTTAACCTTGCCAAATAGCAGTCACCTTAAGGTGTATGACATACAGGCCAGTCGTCCCGTCTGGGGTGACGGGTGAATGACCTCTGATAGATCGGGCGAATTGCTGATAAACAACTTTTTGTTCAACCTTACCTACGCCTGTCTAAATATAATAATTAGTTTCTCAATGATGTTCACTAGTGTAATATTTAACGATATAGGTAGGATGACTAATAATGTTTTTGTGACTGAACTTTACCGCGGCCAGTTTTAAGAAACAGGTGATATTATATTGCGCCATTGGGTATTTGACTACTATTGAAACATTTAGTTTAACAAATGTTTTTAATTAAAGTCATAAATTTAAGCAAAACTAAAAATATATAAATATGATTCTAAAAGTTATAAGCTTTTAAAGTTAGTAGAAAACGCATGTTCTATCTCTTTTTCGCAAAACGACGTTTTGTACAGGTTAAAGTAAGAAAATAATAGTAACGTCACATCAGGTATAGCTCTCTGTCTAATTAGCAATGTTGAAACGCTTGTAACTATATAGCTCAATATGAAAGTAATTAGTGCGCCATTTTACAACTCTATATAGATAATAATATATTTTGTAATATGAAATAAAAAATATGCTGTCAAATACCCAATTTTAAGAAACAGGTACGTTCTTTATTACCTTAGTCGTTGCTTATTCAAACTATTTTCGTAACAGGACTTTACAGTACAGTTAATAAATCATTCCTCTGTCGCACTTCTGTTTAAATGTATTGTCTTTTATTCTGTACGTAGAACTGCGTTTTATAAATTGTTATTTGGCCAACTGCCAATACCGTTTAGTGTTCTTGATAATGACGTCGGTTTCCACCTTAAGTATTTCCGTAATCACCCAAATTTACGGTTCATTGAAAATATGAAAATTTCTAAAATAATCTGGTGGTAAAAGGGTACCTACTATCCTTATTTCGGAACATAATTATTTGGAAAAACCTATAAGCTCGTTTTTTAGTAGGTATGCTCATCTAATCTGGTAACCAACTTGTTATTTCGATAATATTTAACTTTCCGATTTTAATTCTTTAATATGAAGAAGGTGACTTCGCAATTTGCTGTCTATTTGGCAAAATCTCAAATCCCGGGAATCAAACATTTGCTATCTATAGACTGCTACTTTATCGGATCTAGGAATAAAATGAATATACCGATAGTCTCAATTCTCTTATCTAAGAGTGTTTCAACTATTCTAGTCACGTGATAATATCGATTTATGTATAAAATACTATCAGATCGACTTGCACGTGTTAATTAATTTTTATTGGTATCACGTTCGTTGATTTCTCACATCAGGAATTTTGATTGATAAACGTGCTGCTCATAAAACAATGTTTATAGATTAGAATGAACCGTGCTTATATTTACGTAATAAAAACGTCTTAATGTAAGAAATCAGAACTTGTCGAAAGCTTTAGGACGCAGACAATAATAGTAAGTCACCTCAAAGCGACCGTCCTCTTAACCCCCTTTAAGAGGACGGTCATAAACTTAGTTATTAAGCTTACTGTGTACCATAGGCGCTAAGCTGAACAGCGCAAATATATGAAAGTATATGATTTTTTGCAGACATTTTCATCTTTGCACTCGGATGACGATACATTATAAGATGGTTCCAGTATTTTTATAAATATCCATAGATTCTACAAAACATCTGTACCTAGTAGCAATGGGGGTAGATGACTATTTGTTTTAATTACCCTCTGATTTTAAAAATATAATAAAGGTTTATTTTTTTCATATTTTATGTAACCAAAACGTCATAATTTCGTGCATTTTTTACGCGCGCATGACATCGTTAGCTCCTACTACTGTACTTTAATTCGCTTTATTTACTTAGTGTAAAAAACACTGTCTTCATTTTTTTTATTATCTGACTGAGATACTAATTAGATTTTGACTTTTTATACCCCGAATCTACCCCATTATATTGTACATTTGTCTATGACCTTTGCCCTTATGCAGAAGATAACATTTCATCATACTCTTAGAATGAAATCGCACCTAATAGGTATCATCAATATTTTATTCATCTTTACTAATATTATAAATAAGTAAAGTTGCTTATTTCTTTTTTTGAGTGACAAGGGTAGGTTTTATATCGAAAATAAATGACAACTGCACGTCCATTTGTCTCCTAATCTACATGTTTGTAATAAGCCTCATCTTGTCATTAGTACGCGACGTTCGTGATCCGCGGGCGCGCGTACCGTGTGGCTCGCTGCGGGGTGGCGGGTACCATCATCGACTACTCGCTGTCGCGCGTGTCGCTGCCGCTGGCGGGCGGCGAGTGCGCCGCGCTCTACAACGACCTGGCGACGGACGACTCGCTGTTCGACGCCGTCGGCGACTACCAGTTCGAGGTGTACCGCCTCATGAGAGATAAGTTGGGGTGAGTCCAACAAACACATACATGCTCCTATTATAAATAACGATACTTTTCCGGCCGTTATTTCATTTTTTTGCACTGCTTAGGCAAAGGTTCTCCCCGAAGTTTCTAAATAAGCCCTGAAAAATACATGCAAAACTAAGATAAAAATATTATAATCTATAAAAGTTTCGCTTACATACTAAACAAAATAATTCGTTAGTGGTCATATTTGTTATTGCAAAATATATTTTTTAATATTTTAAAGAATAACTGCTAATTTGATAAGATTTCTTTGAAGTAAACAACAGATAGGTTAGCTAGCAGATAGGTAAGGTATTTTCTTATTCTTATACTTGTTTTTTCTCTTTACAGAAATGATTGGAAAAACTTCGCGCCTTACACAAACATCCTGTGGCTACATTACACTGTTGATAAAATGATAACGTCCCTCCGCTACAAGAGGACAAACACGAAGATTCACAAGCACTACATTGACAAGCTGAAGGGAATCAAGAGCAGAATACTTGACTACGGTAGCGCAGCGCTTTTTGTGCTTACAGACAACGAAATATAACGAACAAATTATGATAATATACAAAACAATTTGATATGTAAATTAATTCAAACTAGTCTTAACAATGGTTTTAATAAACTGCTGCTATTGCTATAAATCTGACATGAAAATGAATCGCATAAATTATAATAATGTAAATAAAGTTTGCTTTGATAAATTCGTTGAAATGATAGACGCTAAAAGAGTTATTTACAATGTTGTCGCATTATTAGAACAGTCTAAAGGTGCCTTTATAGATAAGGTAGTGCCTTTATTCACATTAATAAATTCATATATTGTGTTCCGAAAATTGTCGTTTTATTTTTAATTTTGTATTATTTTATGTTTACTTATCCTAAAATGCGATGAGACTCCATTGGTATAGGTTAGCTCACTCCAGACGAATAGTTATACATACGGAATTCCGATTCGAAATATCGAATCGGGATTTGCCGTAAACACAAGTTACAAGTTTTATTTTGGAATAGGTTGCCGAAATAGGCCAAAATAAACTATACCCCTATTTTCATGCATCATCTCTCGGACATCTGAATTAACAAATTGTTAATCAGAGTCGGTGAAAGTCAAACCGTAAGGTTGGTTCACTATATGTCGCCCTAAAAAACGTAATAAAATAGAAGGCAAAATTTAGACTACCTGGCAGTGACCTCGGTAGCTTAGTTGGTAAAGCAACTGACGCGTCAAGCCAGTGGTCGCAGGTTCGAGTCCTGCCTGAGGTTAAAGTTTTTCCTTCTATTATTTGTACTCAATAATGATTATAAATACATAACCGATTACTATACGCATTGAGGATTCAAATAGGCTAATAATGAGTAAAAATTGGGTTTGGCCAGCTGAGCTGATGATGACAATAACAGAAAAGCATCAGGTTTCTCTAGAAGTCGTGCCATAGGTCGTCTCCAGCCAGATATATCCGACATCTTAGTATTATGCAACTGCAAAGGCCGAGATTGATGGGAAGTTTTAGTAGAAACGACACTTCGATTTTAAAATTCTTCGGGCGATAGGCAACTACACCATAAGATACAATATAAGAAATTTGTCAGTGGAGTCAAATAGAGCTAAACGTAAATTAGTAAAGTCATACAGTCAGAATTTATAAATTACAGTTTAACCTTATTTCTCAAAAAGGTCCTAGAGTGCACAGTGGTGAGAACGAATTATTTTACAGAGGCTGTGCATTTCGTTCTCCAGGGGAATGGAAAAGGTAAGGATAATATGCTCAGACACATTCTTACGTGCTCCTCCCTCTCCTTTTAATTGCTCTACCTATTTACTACTAGATAATATGAGGCGAAGATAAACATGATGTAGTTTTAGTAAACAATTTCACAGTATTGCAATGTCAATGTATGAATAAGTTGTCAAATATTTGTCTACTGATTAGATTTATTTGTCTCTCGATCAACAACCAGAAACTTATTTATTGTAGACTAGACTTTCAAATTCCATAACGAAACGGCAACGAATTAAATCTATGATGCTAGCAACATTTTTGATTTCCGAACTTTATCAATAGTGAGACATACTTGATGGTCTTGATGTTTATGAACAGCTAACCTATCTGTCAAGTTGTCAATCGTTATCAGACATCAGTTTTCCATTACTTTTCCTATCGTCAATAATGTACAAATATAGCAAACAACCACTAAAAAACTTATAGGAATTGTTTTCTGTATTATATCTTTTAATGTTTTTTGTCGTAGTTTATTAAAAATATCAATTGCTAAACGTTTAAATATTCTCGTTTAAATATTTATTCAAAGAACATTTTTCATGGAGTTTTCTTGAAACAGGTGGAATAAAGGCTAAATGAAAAGTAGATTAAGTTTTAAAATGGAAGGAAGCAGTGATTCTTTGTCAGGTAAGTGGTGTAAATGAGTTGTAAATGGTTATATAAAGTGAGTGATATAAAATCGCGTGTTTTGATGTAATTTAGTGTTGCCTCCCCCTATGAGCGGGTCTCCAGCGGTTCTCTTAACTCCTGGACGTACAAGAAACATCGCACAGGACATGGAAGCCCTAAGACTGTCGCGGCAAGACAACCCTTATCTGCAGGTAAGCCTTATGTCAAAGAAATATATGAGAAAAAAGATTATTGCGTATTTACGCGGAAGAATTTGTAATGAGATGCGTTTTCCGCATGGATTACATGTAAACATAAATTTATAAGCACAAGGAAGTGTATATAATGCCTGTTTTCTATTATTCACAGTATTGTTACAAGGTTTGATCACAATCCTCAGTTAAATAGTGTCAAGGAAAAAAAATAAATGATTTATACTAGTATTTCTTGTAGGTACATAAACATAAAAATGCAAATATCTAATTTAAGAGTTAATATAACCTTAAAAATACAGAAAATAAAATAAAATACATACAATACAGCCTATCTGAACAAAAGGAATATAAATTGCTTCTACACAATATTTGTTATTTATTATCTTTTTGTTTTATTCACTTAGCCTGTTAAAGAAATAAAATAAAATCCTTATAATAATAATACTGGTCTATAATTGTCCCACTGCTGAGCACAGGCCCCTTCTCCTATAGAGAAGGAACGTGATCACCACACTTGCTCATTGAGGGTTGGCAATTTCAGATTCCAATTTTCGGAATCTAGATTTCCTCACAGTTCCTTCACTGATTGTCAATGATGTCTAAGAATAATTAAGAAAGTACATATAACTTAGAAAAAGTCACAAAAAAAAATTAAAGTCACATTTATTAAAAATAATTCTGCTTAATACAGAGTAAATGATTAATAAGCATCTGAAGATTTGTTATTGTATTAACAGCAAGTGATGGCGAGTAGAGAGAGTCTCATAGAAAGCCACGCTGATGAATGTGAATCGGATGACACAATACTAATGTCCCAGGTAAAATATACTTGTTATATTTCTCTTTATCCTACTAATATTATTAACTAGCTGTGTCCCATGGTTTCACTTCTCTTGTTTTTTGTCCGAAACAAGTAACGTGATGTTAAATACTAACTAATATTATAAATGCTAAAGTAACTCGGTCTGTCTGTCTGACGCGCTTTCACGCTAAAACTAGCCTAAACTGAAACTGAACCAATTTAAATGAAATTTGGTACAGGGATAGTCTAGTGCCTGAGAAAGGACTTAGCCTACTTTTTGCCGCAATAACCGACATCCAAGTGGGCCAAGCCGCGGGAAACAGCTAGTAGTTTTTCAAATCTGACTGATAGTTTCTGAAACTTTTATTGAAGTTTCAGTAGTAGTTAGCTGCTCTTTAGCTTTATTAAGTTTATTATGTTATAGTATAGATGTAAAAGTTTGTGATGATGGATGGATGGATGGATGGATTACTCTTAAACAAAATCAATGTGATGGATATGTCAAACAAGTAGTTTATAACATCGAATATTATATAGGGCGCTTTTTATCCTAATGAGTCCACGGGAATGGCAACTATGGAGGTTAAACCATATGCTGCTAGTAAAATATTAAGCTATTTATGACCATCACTTGTGTTCTGCATCCATCCAATAACCATGTTAGTGCAGGGCAGGAAAATAGTGCACAGGGACCACATTATTTAGCAATTTGTTCTTGGTATGGTGTCTTCCCCAAGGATAAGAGCAAGAATGTCTAACCAGGTTAACAAAATAAAGAACCCTAGTCAACTTAGAGCAGACACAACTATCAAAAGAAATTCTATTTTTTCTACAGCACTATCTTAATCTGCAAGTACATCGCTTTTATTGTTGGTTTTATATCACAATATTTATGATGCTTGTCTATGGTAAATGTTTTTGTACTGGAAATCAATAAAATTGAAACGCTTATCTAACTAAGCCATAAAAGTCATGAGAATAATATGGAACAAATGTTTTTTGTCACCTGCTTTGCTTTAAGCGCAAGGTAATATTGTTGTTGCATATCATTTTGTCTTATCAATATGTCAACCATATAGCTTTAATTATTTTTATTTTTTTTTAAAAAGGTTACTAGCAATGTGGTTGGAATTCACATTACTAGCTATCTTGTTAACCCCTCCAACTAAGCTAAATATGCTATATATCTTGAGTGGGTTTACGTCAATAGTGCAATGGGTGGGGATCGAACCTGCGACCTCTCGATCACAAGGCTGTCACCGTAACCATTAGGCTATTGCCGCTTTAAATTAGAAAGAAGATTAACTTGGCTATGGTATTGTAATAAATACTGATTTAGATCAGATTTATTTTATTTTGATTTGTTGTTAATTAAAGAATTAAGATAAATGATTAATCTATAACTGTGTGTGTCTATGCTTTTTCCAGGAATTTGGAAGCACTGCCTTAGACTTCATAGAAGATGATCCTTTGACCTTAAAAGAGGTCCATGAACATATGATAAGGTCACCTCCACCGACTAGTTGCTGGCCGCACGGTAATAAACCTCATTTAAAGTTCAAAAAACGACTCAAACACAAAGTCATAATGTTTGCTACCTCTGTGCATAAAATTAAAAACATAGTGCTAACCGTTTGCAAGCTAATTAATTACTACAAAGCTATTTAATTTAACAGACTAATATATAGACTTTATCACACAATGGCTTTTATTATTAAAATACTGTAAATTATTAAATGGGTATATATTTCAATGAATTGACTCTTCTTAGTTATTTAAACAAATTCATTGATATTTCGATCTAGTCAAATATTGTTTGTTAGTCATTGTGAATTAAAGTCATAAACAGCAAAACCTAATATTAATTCGAATTCTAATTCGAATTACATAAAAAAACCATTTTATATATTTTTGTAATTTTATCATTCTTAAATTAAATTTTAAAGCAACCTTTTTACCGAACTTTTCTTTCCAGTATTTAGATAAAACTAAAATCAAATCATGTTATCTACAGTGACATTTTTATGGCATAAACTAATCAGATACATATCTTAGTAATATAGGACGCCGGAGTGAATGACTGATTAGTAGTAATCAAATTCACACGAATGTTAGCGTGCGCTTATCACGTGGACTTAATATGTTAAGATTATATCGTCTGTTGTCTAGTAAAAGAGTTGTGTTCGGTAAAAAAAATACTTTAACTATTGAGTACAGTATATTTAATATAGTCCAAGGTTTTTCCGAATTCAGTGGACAGTTTTTGGAGTTATACAAGGTTTAAGAATAAGGTAGATTGGGTATGGGAAGTCAAAATCTAATTAGTCCGTCAGTTAGATAATAAAAAAATAGACAGGTTTTTTTCTTTTTTTAAATAAGGAAACACTAAGTAGATAAAGCGAATCTCAGTTTAGGAGAAGTGACGTCATCCTAGCATACAAAATGCACTAACTTGTGACGTCATGCGACATTTCAAATCAATGTATCGTCGTGAGTTTTAAATTAGGTAAATAAAAAAAATACCAAACTAATGGTTTTCAACAATATATCTGACTAACATTAAAAAAAAAATGTGATCTACCTATTAGTTGTCATTATTAATTCAATTTTGCATATTCAAACTTCTTGTCGCATTGGACTGTATATGAATAAATAGCTGATTATTTAGCAACAAAGAAGCTATAGGTACTAAAATAAATCCTTTTTATAAATAGCACTGGGTCATGTAAAAAGGATTTAAACTAGGTGTCTATATTTCTTTGAAGACCTACAATTAAACAGCTTAAAACCTAATTACATTTAACGTCGCCTTGAAGACAAAAAAGTGTTAACAATTACCTAGGTACACTAATTATACTGCTAATCCAATTATGGATGTTAAGGATTGCCCAAAATCATTGTTTATTTGCATTATTGGTAGTAATAGTGTCTTAAACTGTGTTATTTAGAGAGATCGAACGATAAATCATAAAATATGATACCTATTAAATGGTAGAATAAGAATTTATACTTATAGGTACCTACTAGCCAAGATTTTATAATAAATTTTATGAAAATGCAAAAAAACACAAAAAATAATAGTCTAATTGTTATCAAAATCAAGGTTTTATCTTGATAAAACAAACATTAATTTAACTTTCTAGGCCACGATAAGACTTGATCCACCTAACCTAACCTTAATGTTTTGCATTTCCCGCCCTTCAGACACACTGTCATACCGTGCGTCGAGTGCGTTCGACTTCGCGGCCGAGAGCCCAGTGTCGTACAGTGCGTACTCGGTCAATTCACAGGAAAAGGTTACTAACATTACTATATAAGTGCTGTCTTTTCTGTTTGTGTGTCACTCATATATGTAGTTATTGTGCACTGTTTTTTTTTTGTTGTGGTTGAGGTTAAATATTGATATTTAAACAATAATTAAATTATGATTCTTTTTTAAACATATTTTTGTTAACTTTGGTAATCACTATTGAGTTATTTTAAAAATGTTGTTATCGGTATTGTGTTATTTCTATATATATATCTTTTTTGTGTAATTTAGTATAGATTTAGTTCATACACAGTAGATACTTATTTTTTTACACAAAGTAACAAACAAATAGTATTATTATATAATTAAATAATATTTGTATTTTTTGGATAGGGAGGTTCATGTGGCCTTCATAATGTTATTATTAAAAGTTCGTTTCACAAACTGTATTGTATAGTTGTAAATTTTTTTCTTTTAAAATCTGTCTTCTGTTTTTTTGTAGAACTTTCTAGTTGACCATATTGTATGCTCAAAAGCTGATAATTTCCCTCATATGAAACCGGTGTGTACAGTTTAATACTCCCAATATCAATGATGGAACACCATAGTTACTGTTGTCTCTTGTCTTTGCTCCAAAGCCAAAACATCCCTCTAAAAGAAACATCGTATATTCCCAGGAGTTACTAGGCGGTCGCTCTCCCCGGCGCGGGACCCGCAGCAGCGAGGCGCGTGACCCCCGCGAGTCCCGCGAGTGCCGCGAGTCCCGCGAGCCGCGCGCGTGCCGCGACGCGCGCGACTCGCGCAACAACAACCCGCCGGCGAGCCGGCCGCGCTCCTCGCGCTCCGCGTCGCCGCGCTCACACGACCTCACGCTATGCGGAAGGCCACTGTCGCTGCCAGGTAAGAAAACAAACTTCAATCTTAAGAAAAAATAATATTTTACATTACAAAAAATAACTAAAGTCCTCCTGTGTCTAGCGCACCCGAGAGCCCAACTTACCTACACAATGTATTAAAGATGTTCTACTGCCTACTTAAATCATGAATACATTGTGTTGCTAAGTTGAAGGGTTCTTGTGCACGTTTACTCATAAGCAAGACTGGATTGCCCTTTATTTATTTAGTAGCGGCCCACCTGGCTTCACACGGTGAGACAAAACATTACATAACTTCCTCTTGGATCACTCTATCTATTGCTCAAACTGCATTAAAAATCCGTTGCGTAATTTTAAAGATCTAAGCCTTAAAACAGCGGGTGCGATATTTTTTTACACTATGTAAAGATTAGAAGTATAATTTGTTTTTCAGCTTAAAAACATGAAACCTAATAAAAAAAAAAAAACAATTTACAGGTGAAAGTCATCTCCGGAACGCTCTCAGCAAAAAACAAGGAGGCAACCAAAGCGAGAGGTTTTCCCTTCTACAACACCCACGACCTCTACGGAGGCCACACTGCCATAGACGGGATGAAGACAGCGTACACCTCGTTCAGGAATGCGATAAGTAAAAAACATCTTAAAAAAAAAGGTTTAACTCATATTTTTCAACTTTGACCCTGAAATACTCAAGGTTGCGTTCGGAATTCAATTATGTATTGTACGTATTTGAAGAATGTTTAACTTGAAACGAGCGATAAGAAAAAAATACATCAAAAAAAAAAAACTAAAAAGGTTTAATGCATATATTTCGACCTTGACCATGAAATTTTAAAGGTTCTAAACTCAAATATGTATTTAACTTATTCGAAGAATAAAATATGCGTGTAAAAAGACTTCTAAACATTTGAAATGAAAAATGTTTAGTAGGTACATATTTTTCCTTGACCTTGACCATTAAATACTCAAGGTTGCGTTCGGAACTCAATTATGTCATTTTATTAAAAGTATTTAAAGAATGAGTTATTTGAAATGTTTGAAAACCTTCAGAGGTAACAAGTATCTTAAATATGGTTTTCGTGGCAACGTTTGACAGTTATGTATTGTTGCAGTTATTGACCATAATGTTTTATGGACGAATAATTGATGTCCCACTGTGTGGGTAATATTGAATCAATATGGAAAAATAAAAACTAAGAAATAAAATGATTGATGCGTTTTGCTATAATTTATAAGACTTGCTAATTAGACGGGCATTCGTGCACGTTTATTTACCTATATTTAAATACATAATATATTCTAAAGAAAATTATCTAATAAGGTGGTCTTAATAAAAAAATTACGAAAAATATTGAAATTTATACAAAACTTAATTTAAATCGGGACTAAATGTTATTTAATTCTAGCAAGGAAATGCTGTAAATTGCATTACAGTAAAAGTATTAATTTTATTTATAAGAAAAAAAAATAAATGTGGCATGAATATGTCAATAATAAAAAAAAATTGGCACTTAAAATGTCTAGCAAATAAATCATGCACAGAATTTGAAACTTTTAGAACGAGCAAATGCTTAGCACGATCTTTGAACTATGTTTCTCCATCCATCTTTAACTTGCACTCGTAGTCAAGAAACGATGCTTAGATAGATGCCAAAGCTCGTGCTAAGCACTGGTTATTCTTAACCATAGCATGAAAATCCTAAACATGTATTTAGAATGATTTAACTAAACTGTTAAACAAACATGAAATAAAAAAATATTTGATTTTGGGCGATCGAAGTGGAGTTTACTGTCTTAATTAAATGGTAATTTAAACACAAAAATAATGACAAAAAAACTAAAATTTAAGTAGTTGATTAATCGTTTGGTTAGAAAAATAAAGAAAAGGTACTTAAAATTAAAAATAATAATATAATGCATAATCTGTGGTGCCATTATTTTTGGCGCGTTTTCTTGGATATTTAATCGGGTTTGCTGGCAACCCTGTAACGTCTAAACTGTATTCCTGTGTGTCATTACTATTGTAAATTATAAAGTACTTACACAGTATTTTTGTTAATCGATCTTATTGTTCGATTCTTTGATTATGGCATTTTTCCGCGATACCAAATGCCAGATTTTGCCAAGTGACTTACCCCTACTTAAGCGTAACTTAAATTTAAGACGTTATCAAATGCTTCTCCGGCGCTACTTTACATGGACAGAGGCAGTATAATACTTAATGGCGACTTATGTGCACCTAATGACATTCTTCCTCCTGATTTTCCATGACATCCTAACTTTGACATTTAGCCGAATCATCCTTATCTCGATGGGGCAAAAATATTTTTTAAAATCGATCGATTATACGAGATATCGCGTAAATAACAAATATAATTTTAGGAAATGTTAAAAATTTGATTGTATTGACTTAAATTTGAGTTACGTTTGAGGATAAGGTTATATTATCGCCGATCTAACCGCCTAAGGTACTCCGGCTTACTGATTCCTATAAAATGCTCACTGTAGTTATAATTCCCAGTCCTACCCAACGTAGGAATAAATTCCTTTATTTATAAAAATATTTAAATAAACAACAGATATAATTCTTCTGTCCCTTTCAAACTCACTGCTTACGCTGGTAGAGTGAATGGAAGCTATCTGTTTATATTGCACACTTAAATATTTTTATAAGTAGAGATTAAGTTATTAGTATTATTGTTATATCTAAGGCTTTCATCGGACGTCAGTTTGGCAACATTGGCATAGAGGGCAACACTGTCGCTCCTGTGTTGCCAGTAAACGGAGTCTGTCTGAAAGCACCCTAAATAAGCTTTATTAGGTAAATTAAAGATTAGTGCTAAATTCTGAAGTAGATGAATTGAGAAAAAATATTGTTTTTATTATTATTATTATTCAATTTTATTTAGTAAGAACTTAATTTTTCTATTTAATATTTGTTTATATAAAATTGTATATATTGCATGTTTTAGTATTAAGAAATGAACCCTATGTAGGCTAGCTAGTTGTTGAGTTACCGAATTATTATAATAGTTCAAATATGTCCCACCATTATTTTTTATTACAATTAATAGTACAGTCAGCATCATAGATTTGTGCAATAGTAGATGAAGATTAGATCTTAGATGTAAGAATATTCCCCGTGGAGTTTAAATTTTTAACTCTTAGAGAATACATAAGTAGTATAGTGTGCGCGCAATGTTAGTGGTCCGTTGTGCCAATCGTAATGTAATTTTTTGCTGTAACTTTGATAGCAATTGGCACAGCGCAGCCCTAAGCAGAGAGAGATGGAGGGAGGATAGAGACCTTTGCCCTGCAGTGGGACAGAAATGGTTATTAAAAAAAAAGAATTTCCGTGCGACGATAGAAGTGCATGCATAAATATCGATGTTTCCGATGTTAATTTTAGATATATAGAGTAATTAAATGGATATTAGGTTTTGAAATAACTGTGACTTGACTTCAAAGACGCTTGTTCATACTTGTGCTCACTGTTCATACTCCGTTATGCGCACTCTATAGTATACTTATTTATACTCTAAGGTTTAATTATTGATTGGGTGTTTAAAAGACTATGTTTCAAAATCAAATTTTTAAAACATTAGAATTATTTTGATATTATCTATGGTATTGGTGGTAATTGATCAAGAGATTGAGTGTAAATATAATTATGTTTTTAATATAAAATATAACTTTATAATTGTACTTTTAGCTACTATTTAAGACATTAAAACTTGTTACCTTTTTTTGATCTGGCAAACTCGTTCCAGATTTAATAGTTTTATTTTTTATTATTTGAATATGAATTCAGGTTTATTTATTATTAGGTATATTGTTATTGAATGATTTTGTTTTTAACTGAAGATATATTATTTTTTATTAGGAAAATATTATTCGTTTGTTTTGTTGATTGTATTATATTATTTTAGATTAAATCACTGATTTTGTGATGGTAAAGGTAAATATAATTTAAAAGTTTATTTGTTAAATGTTTATTAGGAATAAAAAAGGTGAGTTAAACCCCATAAATATATAAACCTTATAAGGAATCATATAACATGTAACAATTTAATCTGTTACAGTTAAAGGATTTTCGTTCTTATCTATTTGAAATAAAGTTAATATTTCAGTGTTTAAAAATGTAAAGAGAAATATCTCAAAGTTTTAAGAGTAGTCTTAAAAATCTAGTCTACTTTCTGTTACATCGTTTTGGATTCACCAAACTTGATTGAACATAACTTTCTAGCTCAATATTGTTGTTAATCTATTTAATAAAGTAACGATGTTGCCATCGACATAAAAAACCCGACTGCCCTGCTAAGAAACATTAAGGTCATCGCAAATCATAGATAAGATTTTTTCAAAAGGCCTGTCTATGGTCACAGGGACCTGTCTAAGTGTTTTTAGACGAATCTAACGATACCTTAAGTGTCGAAATCAATCAAACCGTTTGGAAGATACGAGATAAATAAATTTACAATCATAGAAATATACAAGATACGCGCGATAAACATAACCCTTCTTTAGCATTCGGGAAAAAAGATTAAAAAGTCACAGAAAGACAGTCCATTCTTGAACGAAAAAGTTTCATAATTAAGTACCTATGTTTAATATTTCTATAACGGCTGATTTTTCGATCACCAGAATTGTATCCAAGGAATAATTTTTAATTTTTGACAATTCCATACAAAATCTGTCAGGCGTCAATTTTATTCCACGAATAAAAATTATCTGGCGTTGGAAAAATCAGCCCCAGAAATAAACTAATTAAAATGTTGATCTTTAATTAACCAAAGACTTTAAACGCATTCCGGATTTCAGGTTTAAGTAAAGATACAAAGAAACTAAGTATTCTAAAATAATTTTAATTCATAATGTATTCAGTATTATTCTAAACTCGTTTATAATATATATTTGTTATTGTTGATATTATTTTTAACTTAATACTATAACTATAAAAAAAAATATGTACGGCTTTTAAAATTGTAAAAGAAGGGGAGGGGAGACTTGGTTTGGTCGGAAAGGTTACATGAAAGAGTTATATAATATAGAGTAGGTAGGAGCGGGATAAAATAAAAAAAAAAATCATTTTTTGTAAGTATTGTGTACGTTAGTTTTTTTTTTGTATAAATATTAATTGTGAACATTTTTTCATTTAATTAATCAGCTTAAGTTTTATTTTCTGTCAACACTTGTTAAATATTGTATTTATAATGTACCGGTCTCTTGGTGCTCACAAAATCGAGCTTAAGACGTTTGTTAAAGAATGTTTGTGAAGAAATGGATTATATTATTTGGAAGAGCGAGAAGGCTTTGATCAAATTTAACCATTTAAGTGCTTATTTGAATGTTAAGTTTTATTTGTTTTGTTATGTTTTCACGGCTAATATAACATCACTTAACAGGAGGTATTATAATGTCTTAAAGGCAGACTAGATTCAGTGTTAGATAGAGATGAAGTTATAGCCAGATAGCACCGTCTCTTTCACTTTATCAAACTGCGACGGCATTAGGACTTCATAATATGATCCAGTATCTTAAATTTCTAGTTAATCAATAAACACGCGTACCTAAATTCACGAGTAAAAGCTAGTTAACTATATATACTCTTCGGGGAAATCAGAGATATTTAATCAACTGCCATTTTAGTTCCTAAGGATTGGCTAAATATTTTCTTATTCAATGGTCCATAAATAGTCTTAATTGGCGATATAAGATTAATGTATTAAATTCATAGACATACAGTTACATGTTAAAATATACCTGTCCTTGTCATTTACTTGTGAATATATAGAGATGGATTAGATGTTAGTTGCAATTTGTTAATCGTTAAGGTCGTACAGGTTTTTCGTAGTAGCTTCCTATGTTATGTACAATGGGGTGAATAGGGATGCCGGGGTGACTAGGTACAGATTTTTTTAGGGTTTTGCACGTTTTTACAATAAAGAAATTGATTATAGGGTCTATAAACTAAATAATAAAATTGTAATATAAATTTCATGTGAAAATAGCGTATGCGACACAGCCAAAGTAAGGAATCCCTTTCTAAATTTGTATCTTTTCTCCCACAGCGTCCCTATTCACCCCTTTCTATCGATAATGTCTATCAAATGACTTTAAACTGTATAAAGGAGCATTATCATTCTGCTATGGAACATAAAACAATATCACTGTTAATTTTATTAAAAAAAATGTTTTTTTTTTATCTTCTTAGTTGGGTTATAAAATATGTATTATAATAAATATGTATTTAAGCTTCTTATATAAATATATATTGTAAATAGCTGTCAGCGATTGTGAATTTTATCATATTTGTATTAGTGCTATGTAATGCTGGGTTCTCACAGCACGTGATATCCCAAGTGATGCCGCGTCGCTCGCGCCCTGTGAAGGCGCTCGGCACCACTCGGTGTGGCGCCGAGCGCGCTAATGGAGGCGCAACTCGTGATATAACGCGCCGCGAGAAGCCAGCATTAAAAGAGAGTTATTTGTAGGTACACTTCCTAGTTGAATTCTCCACTTGTTTTGTCTACCAGAAATCAAGGTGTCTGACATAATTATGTTGTGTTGTATTATATAGAGATTATTGTTCAATTTTCATAATTTTACAAATCAAGAATTAGTTTGTAAGATGTCTTATATCTCTAAGAGCTGATTGTTCGAACGCCATATATCCGAGGAATCATTTTGAATTTTTGACAGTTCTTCCATACAAAATCTGTCAGATGTCAATTTTATTCCTCGCATGAAAATATTCGTCTATTGAAAAATGAGCCCTAAGAAAAAGATCAGAATTCGACATTAATCTTAGTTTTAAAATTTTGGAAACATCGTGAACTTTTTTAATAAACTGCCAAATTGTAAATAAAATTCACAAACGCTGAATTTTAACGTTTTATCGGTATAAATACCTAAACCAAAGAGTAGGCCAATGTTTATATTTGTGTGTTTATGTTTTGTATATTATTGTAATTATTCTGGTCATTCGCTGGTCGATATATCCAGATTGTCGATAGATTAATAAAGGAATATTTGATTCTATTAGATGTTTTCTTTCGATTTACCCTTGAAGATTGAAGTGGGCCATTGGCCCTAATGATAGCCATGGCGGTGCTAATGTGTAATACAACATTTTTTTTACTTACCGTACATTATTGGTAACAATGGCAACATTTAAATAACGTCTTTATTAGGTAGACTTTACAATTAGTTGTACCATGGACTCCGAAGAGTCCAAATAGGAATAAAACAAAAAAACATTTATTTATAATTTTTATTAAATTAATTATTTCTATAACTTTTTACATAAAGTAAATTATATGTGCCACGTTTCGTCAATTACATTGAATAATGCTGCCAAGTCTCATCAGCATAGTCACATAGTACCTAATGTTTGCCTCTACGATCAGACAACAATGGCTGCTCGCGACGACACATAGCGTCGGGACATTCCACGCTCCCGAGCCGACATACTGTCAGTCGGGACATTCAAACGGGACATGTGGACTGTTAGTAGTTACTTTAAACCATGCCTTAACGAGCCTATTGGCTCAAGAATTTAATGCGACTCAACAAATATTTATACCGATACCCAACGGGCCATGTGATCTGAATTATAAAAGGAATTGATCATAATTATGTATGTTGAGTATTTATATTTTGCATGAGGTACCTATATTAGTCTTCAAATCACGTAACTTGTTGGGAAACTTAATGATATCTTGAAGTGGCATCCAACCACATGGTCCTTCCAACTCATGGCGTGGTTTAATACACCAGTTACGGCCCACTTGGGCCGTAGTGAATGTCCCGCATCGGGAGCGCTGAGAGCGCGGCAGCCAGCCGGCCGCGGCTCGCCTCAGCGCACAACTTGGTCCAAGAATATATTTATGAAATAATTTGTATAAAAATTTTGGCTCCAATATTTACAAATGCACTGATATTTTTTTTACAACGCCGGACTAATTTTACAGCGACTAAGTTGGGTAAAAGGTCGCGGAGGCGAGCCGGCGGGCAGCTTCGACGAGATTTATTGCAATTCATTTCTAATAACACATTTCTTATCTAATAAGAGTGCGCGCGTACAGTGCGCGTACAGTCTGTCGCCCGTCGCCGCAGTGTCGCGGCAGTGGCCGGTATCCGACACCAGCGACACTGGGGCGACGGCCGCAGACGTAACGTAATAATGAAGAGACAACACCGAAGGCAGAGCGGTCTGCTCCGTTGGCCACTGACGCCGTGACGTCGCCCGCGCTAACTACATTCGTATTCTGACGATACCTTCTCCCTGTTTCGTGGTTTAAAATTAACATTTATAATTAACACACAAGGGGGCTTATACAGAATTTGTACTCTTAAAGCGTCCCGTCGCCGCTTGCACCCAAGTATGCAACAGTTCCACACTACACTCGTGTCCGCGTCACGTGGTCGAAGCGAAACACTGGTACGATTCAAAACGACAAAGCACTGTTCTAACAATAAATTAAATATTTTTGTGATACATAAATAATAACCGAAAGATAAATAATTTGTTGTGGATCTAAATATTCTGACAGAGGCGTTAGTCTGAGCGTCCAAACTGACTTAACTTCGGGCCCGGCGAGCGCTCGCTGGCCGCGCGGCAAAACAATCGTAACATTAACAATAAAGTTGAATATTTGAACTAACGGATGGATGGAATCGTTCAATACAACAGTCAGTCAGTCGAGGAGTCGAGGAAATATCTTATAACAGTAAAAATGTCAACAAATGTGATGTAAAACATTATATAACTGTGTCGGTACACACGAGCGTCGAGCAGCGAGCGAGCGCGGGCCGGAGTCGTGAGTGGTGACGTCACGCCCCGCGCGACGGACCGCCGTCGCATACATTACCGTAAGAGATCAAACTGTCATTAAAACAAACATTATACTTACAAATGATAATACGTTTACAACTATCCTTATTATAAACATCCATATCTAAAACAATTTACAATAATATTTTATGCAAATTATATTTAGATAAACGTAACTCATTCAGTCGGGCAAAGAGGAAGTTATGAGATTGACTCGAACGAAGCCCCACCGAATGCCAATAGATATTTACTGAAATTAATATAATACAATGAAAGTTCAGTCGTTCATTTCAGAAATGAATCAACAATTTATTACAAGATATAGTCATAACAAAAATATATGTGTACTCATAGATGTCATCTCGTGAAAATTTTATAACACAATGTATTGTCCAGCTTTAGTCGTGTATAATATATTACTTTTTTTGGTACATGAATGTCCACATAAATTAAAATCGCTACCAAATAACTGTGTCATCACGCCCGACGAGTGACGTCAAATGCCGCGGGAAGGCGCGAAGTCAACTAAATAAAATGAAAGGCCGAATTAAACTATCACATTACATACTTTTATCAACACTATTCCCATCTCTATCTTGCTTTTGCAGTATGATGGTTGTGTGATAGAGATAGCTATAGTAGTAAATAAAGGTATGTAACTAAAATTGATTTAATTTGGACCGTGTTATATACAAGTCAAGTGATAAAAAAGTTGATGTATATTGAATTGGGAAGTATTATTTTAGTATATATATTGCATGGGTAGATTTTGTCCCATATTAAATGATATTTCTCAAAATGTATCGTTAGCAGTTTGTGTATGACACATTTACTTAGCCGATCGTGTGTGACAAAAGTGAGATCATTAATTATAATTCAATATTAATACTTAACAATACGATGGTTAGTGGGTGATGTATTACGAGCAGTTGGATGTTATGCGATTTTGGACTGTATCTCAATAAGAAATAAAGTCAAAAATAACAGAACATAATAACGTATTGTGTACAACTACTGCGTATTTTATTAAAAAATAAAAATTACATATGAGTAAAATGTATGGGGTGATCAACACGAACGTAGCGCCACCCGAATGATTTGAGGTCGTATTCTGAATTGTTCAAGCAATCGTAGTTCCGTTGTGAAGCAGAGATGACGCTATCTGGCTGTAGGTATCTATCTAGCTCCATCTCTATTTCACTGGCACAAGTTCTTAGTGTAGTATAGTCCTAAGTCATCACAATACGGCCTCAGCGTTTATTTAGATCGCGCGAATAAGATTGTTTCTATTGTAGGACGAGAAATATGGCGTAACATCATCTCATTGACGCCATCTTAACAACGCTTCTAATCATATAAAGGTTATACAAGACATGTTTTACTCAAATTAATAATAATTGTATACTTCGGTTCGCGAATTCATTGTCAATGTATATAAAATCGATTTGTATTGAATAAGAAAAAAGATTATAGCGGTCAATGCGATTATAAAACTAATTCTCATAGCCAAACTTGTTAGTACCTGAATTTGTAAAGAAATCTTTGTTAGACAGTTACTTGACTTAAAAATAAAACAAAATAATTTTTGGTGGGTTCCCTTTGTTTTGTGTTAGACCCAATTATAAAAAGTTATTACCAAATCAGCGCAATCGCAGATCTAATTAATTCTATTTGATTAATTTTTACAAGAAAAATAATTATATACAAAATATAAAATTGATATATCTATACAACATACACTATAATAGCAAGTTTTTGTGGAAATCAATAACAATAAGTACCTAATGTTTTTCAAAAACGATTTTTTTCTAAGACCTTTAAAATTTATATTCGATTATGACCTTTAGAAAAATTTAATAATAAATACAAAAATAACATGGTAATTTGAAAATGTGGGCGAACGAGGCCCTGTATACATTTGTACGAGGAGTTAGAAAACGCGATGATCGGCCCCCGAGGCATACATATTACAATAAATGTATGATATAAAATATAATATATTAAAATAATAGTGACATTTTGTAGGTAGATAAAGATTTGCACACATTGCGTGTTTTCAACACAGTGGAATATGTGACGTCGATGTAAAATCGTTAATGTATGGAATACACATCGCGCCACGAGACTACACAATATTGCAACTCATCCAAACGAGCCAAGCTCGATATTAAATAGAAAGAATAAGAAAAAAAACAATACAAATTCGTCTGAAATGTGAAAAATAAACTTTGAATATAAATTTTTGGCAATTTTGTACTTAGTGATGGTTCGCAGAGGTGTGTAGTGTGTTCACGTGTACAGTGTCATGTGTGTGTATGTCTGTATGTATGTATGCATGTGTGTGTGTTGTGTGTGTGTTGTGTGTGTGCGGCGCGGGCGTAGGTGTCGTCGCCGAGTCACTGCCGCGGGGAGCGGTCGCGGTGTCGTCGGCGATAAGTTCAGTCACATAAACAACAGTCGCCTTAGTACATGTATCAACAAAATGTCCTACATTTGTTTACGTTATGAAGTGATAACGTAGCCGCGAGCCGAAGTCGGCCCAGCTCGCCCCGCGCCGCGCTCCCTCCACCTGGAATATACATTGGCGATTACAATTTAAAGTGGCAACCTTATTGATATAAGCAAAAGTCCTATGTGGCTTCGATTATATAATTTGACGACTTCTGAAATCTGTACTAATCTATACTAATATATAAAGCTGAAGAGTTTGTATGTTTGTTTGAACGCGCTAATCTCAGAAAATACTGGTTTGAGAAATTCTTTCAGTGTTGGGTAGCCCATTTACTTAAGGGAGGCTATAAGTTATATAACATTACGCTGCGATCAAAAGGAGCGAAGCATAAATGAAAAATGTTGCAAAAATGAAAAACCGTTGAAACTAAAACACGCGGTCAAAGTCGCGGGAGGCAGCTAGTAGGTTAATTAATATCTAATGTCATGAGGAAAGAAGTTATTTCAGCTAAAGTTAAATATTGGACTATTTGAAAGTCTTGAAAAAAGTCGAAGATTCAGTAGTGTACCCACCTAGACATGTTTCGCGGAGCGCGCCGCGCGCCTCGTCCGCGGCGTGTCGGCGGCGCGCGTGCTGGGCGAGCGCGCCCGCCGCCGCGCGCCCCCTCCCACGCCGCTGTCGCCGCTGTGCCCCGACACCAGCGACTCGCTGTCGCTCTGGTTCGACGTGTAGCCGATCACGTCTACCTCATCTGGAAAGGAGATAAAAAAAGGAATAAATACTTGGTTAAATACCATAGATTTAAAAAAGCCTTGATATCTGAGTTCGTTTTAGAACTATGTTTAATCAAGTTATAGAAGAATGGTGTGATACAGTTCAATAGCATCTTTAGTAATCAGTTTTTAACGACTTAACTATGTTAAAACAATACGGCCCTAGCCAATATAGGGATCAGTTCTTATATAAAAAAAAAAACAGAAAATCCTGTTTACCTTGGTTTTTCAAAGATAAAAAAAAGGTTTAAAGAAACCTACAAACATTTGGATCCATCACAATCAGTCTTCAATGTGGCTATCCGTTAAATTCTGACCTTACTTTTAGTGAGCTAACGATGTCACGAATGTAGGCTGTTTAATATGTCGCGAAGTGTATAGAATCTACATGAAATCAAAGTGAACCAAGTTTATAGTTATATAGTACTTTCAATTCAAACTGTGACGTATTTACGATAAAAAAAGTCCAAATGATCCGGCTAAGGGTACAATAAAACCGCAGCTGTACGAAACGGGTCAGTATCCCGGGCGGCAGGTGTCCCATTTCAGGTTCTCTTGTTTTCCATTCAGCCCGGTCGCCGAAAACCCAAAAAGCGATGCATTACAGGCTACAGCACTTTTAAATTACGCATTTAATTAAAACTGGGATCGGTTCGGATTTTAAGTTAACTTAAAACTATTTGGCAACATTAAATAAAATTAATATTATTAATTATATTGTTCCTATTAAGTTTTAATCTATATTATACTAACTAGCTGTCCCCCGCGACTTTGTTCGCGTGTTTTAGTTTTAACGGTTTTTCATTTCTCCTATTGGTCGTAGCGTGATGTTATATAGCCTATAGCCTTCCTCAATAAACGGACTATCCAATACAAAAAGATTTTTTTAATTCGAACCAGTAGTTCCTGAGATTAGCGCGTTCAAACAAACAAACAAACAAACTCTTCAGCTTTATAATATTAGTATAGATATATAAAGAGTTTGTTTGTTTGAATGCGTTAATCTCAGAAATTACTGGTACTATTTGAAAATTTTTTTCAGTATTGGATAGCCCATTTATTGAGGAAGGCTATAAGCTATATAACATTACGCTGTGACCAAAAGGAGCGGAGCATAAATGAAAAATGTTGCAAAAATGAGAAACCGTTGAAACTAAAACACGCGGACAAAGTCGCGGGGGCGGGACAGCTAGTTTTATTATAAATTCCAGGTATAGATTTAGCTATTAGTTACAGGTTAATAACTCTGTTAAATAAGATTGCCTTTTCTAGTCATTAATTACGACTTGCCTGAATAATCTGTTCATAAAAGTTTTCGTATAAACTTTCTGCTGTAGAAATATAGTATTTTCGCCGAATCTAGTAGCTTAAGTAGAGTCAAAAGGTTTCTCCGAAATAGTAATTTGAGTTTATATTTTATATAAGTAACAGCTGTGCCCCGTGGTTTTCGCCTTGCTTTTCTCCCAAGGCAACCAACGCGATGTTAAATAGACTTTAACTCGAGAATTGGGCTATCAAATAAACTCTTTAACTTTATTATATTAGTATTGTGCGGCGATATCTGTCTAATTTAGTTTTTGAAAATCAGACAAGAATACCTTATCTAAACTAATATTATAAAGTTAAAGAGTTTGTTTGTTTGAACGCGCTAATCTCCGGAACTACTGGTTCGAATTGAAAAATTATTTTTGTATTGGATAGTCCGTTTATTGAGGAATGCTATAGGCTATATAACATCACGCTACGACCAATAGGAGCGGAGCATAAATGAAAAATGTTGCAAAAATTAAAAACCGTTGAAACTAAAACACGCGAACAAAGTCGCGGGGGACAGCTAGTATTTTATAAAGTAGTATTTTAGCTAAATGTTTTGTGCAGAAAGGGTAAGACTTCTGGGATTTCTACTTTGTTCAAGACTTCAAGTTTCTTCTATCACGAGCTCCATTTTCAACGTTAAGTCTCAAAGACTACAAACAATATTGCAGTCAAATTTTCTCTTTGAACATTTTCTAGCAACGTTCGCTTCGCTTTGTATTTCCTCTTGATATTGTAGTGTGAAAAGGGTTTGAACTGACGTACACTACTTACAACAAATTCGTTTGCTAATAGAGTAAAATTTACACAATACTGAATATTATTTTGGTCTTTGAAACTGAAGATTCCATAAAAAGCAGTCCTATTTGTTTATCTTTGCTCCACAAGTCAAGAGAATATATTTACCGTTGTGCTTCTAACTTCCAGGACTATCTATCAAGGTTATATAAAAAAATATCTTTGAAGGAAAAACTTGAAAGCGCTATTACTAAGAACGAACAAAAACCAGGTATAACGCTCTAACTTTTTTTCTTTGCTCGCAGACCTTTGACCTCTCAAAAGGGATATAATTTATGTTTCATGGAGCGAACATTTTTGTCGACAGCTACGAGATAGTGTGATAGAGATGTTACAATTTGTAAATATTTTGACGTAGTTTTTAAAAAAAAATTATTGTTAATCATTTTTGCTAAGGAAGTAAGGAATATATGTTAAAAACGGAATTAATATAGTTCTCGCTTGTAACTGCTAGAATGTTTTTTTTTTACAAACAGATTTGATCAATTAACATGGTTCATCAAGACTATTGACTGAAGGTTGGTAACTACAAACCAACAAGTTTGTAAAGAGAGTATGCCAGAATACGCCTCAAAGCAAAATTGAAACGTTTACCCGTAAATTTGTCATCCCACAAATATTTAATTCAAACTTGTGAATTCCACGCAACATAGCGAGGTCCCAGCACAAGTTTGTAGAGACTAATTATAACACAAACGGCAGCGAGTGAGCGAATCGCAATGGCGGTGCGCGCCAATTTCCTGCAATACATGTTAAATGGCGGGCAATCGCGCGCCGCCAGCCGGCCGCGGCGCACGCCCCTTCCGGGAGACATACACTTGAAAATTACATCAACCGCTCCAGAGCGATGTATAGGGAATGTATGTAGAAGTCGATTTAAAATGTGATTTTTGTGAGTTTTTATTTAAATTATAAATATATTTATTTGGAACTATATCTTTACATCAAAAAACACTCGGCAGTTAAACAATTTCTAAAGATTGCCTTCCAGGTAGTTCCCGCGACTTCTTGTACAGAAGATTAAACATAACCGCGTTAATAAGGACGTAATTATGTTCTACTATCACCGATGTTGGCACGCCATGTTGACTGCTGGCTAAAACGACTCAGAGAGATGATAAATGACCGCGAAAAGGGTATTTTATTTATTAATCCCCGAACAATGATATTTTAATAAACGAACTAAAATTAGATTTTCAATTTAGCTAAACATAGTTTAATATCCGAAGCTATTATTAATGTAAATCCGATAATACAGTTTTAATTATACACCAAAACACAAAGGGTCGGAAACGCTAATGGCGCCCAACGCGGGGCCGCAGACTGACTTCATAATAGAGGCTTGTAGACTTAATACGTAATCAATATGAACTCTGAACGTACCCGCTAGTTACAGCGCGATGAATGAAGCTCAAATACAGAGATTCTTGTGTACCGCAGCTTTGATCGCGGACCGTAAAACTGAGGGTATATTGAAAATTGCACCAATTTTAGGACACAAAGCGGAAACTAACTGATTGAATTGCATCGATGCATGAATATATTGATGGGTGTATTGTGTAGCACAGCGCGGCTACACGATAGGGGTAGGCAAGGCCTCACGTGTCCACAGTTTGTCGATAACGGTTTATTTTATTCCCTCGTCATGTAGGTAAGCGAGCTTGTTGACTTTTATGGGCGCTATTATAAAGTTAGATACTTATTATAATATTTGTAAACCTAAAAATATAATAAATTATAATACTACATCAGCCAACCACTAGACCGGGAAACGACGTTAGGATGGATCCAACTCTTGAAGTTAAAACAATTAGCTTTTCATTATATGCTCCTCTGACTAAATGGAGAACAAACAATCCTAGGAGAACGTACAATTTTTAACGGACTTTAAAAGGAGGAGGGAGGGTCTCAATTCGACTATATGTTTTGTTTATTACGTGATATCTACGGAAATTGTGCATTGATTTTAAAATTTCTTTTTGTCACCGATAGGGTAGTGTTTACCCCAGAGGTGAACATATAAATTTCATCAAAATTCAGTAGATAAGTTTTAAAATAAAAAGAAAAATTTACTAAGAATACCAAAACAAATTCGCGTATTTAGTTCGATCCTGGCAATTGTTTTTTTTTGTTGAAGTCGTTGTTTTTATACATTTATTTGTCATCAATTAGCTGTCGTACACATATTTTCAAAACGAACTGTTGGCAGTTCGAAATACAGTTAAACAGAACCTCCTTTTAAAGTCGGTTAAAAGTTCAAATCAAATAGACACGTATTATCCATCTCTATAGGCCTCACAGACCACCTCAATACAGCACAAAATAAATTCGTCCAAGTTATTACCAACACTGAGAGCATGAATCACCACAATCCACGCATACAAGCCTGCGATATGCCGTCACGAGAATTTATTTCAACCAGGAATTGAATAGAGCGACTAAACTGTGCTGGCTGAGCTGTTTAATGCGATGTAAGCTGCATTTGTTTTTGGTTCTGAGAGTTGGTTCACACTCTATAAAAATTTCGTAATTTATAAAGTAGATTTTCACGGCGCGCAATATCACGGACTCGCACGGCCGACGAACCTACTCGAAGAACCAAAAACAAATGCACGGCAGATAGCCATGGACAGTCACGCACCACGTAGTGCGCGTTGAGAATCAAAACCAACTTTATCCGACTTTGGGCATACTTTGACCCGTGGTGGATTTGGTCGGATCGGAGCAGACGCGTCTGCGCTATCATGGAAGAATACCTTCCTACGGTGGGCGGTGCGGGGTGATTTGCATCGACCATATCGCGCACTTTAGGAAGCTGGCTTTACGTACAAATCAATGTATCGGCATTAGGTATTGGATATATCGAATTTAGATGCTTAAAAAAGTGGTAAGCGTAAGAAAATACTATGGTAGTATTTCCTAGACCTAATAATTTAGTTAATAATAATAAACACTTTTTTTTGTTGTTGAATCAGATAATATGAGTACATAATCAAAGCATTTTATTTTAATGTTTATTTCAGTTAATTGTGTTTAAGCAAGACACATGTTGAATGTCTTATGAATAAATTAGATTTTATGCAAGTATTGGATACAGAAATGTCTGCCAAAATCCAACAATTTAACTGATGTTAGTACCTACTGTTACAGTCTCAGGTGCGGAACTATGAGCTCTAAACTTAACTATTCATTATAAACATACTATTTTGAGGGTAGTTTGTGAATAATAAACTGCAGTTTTGAAGCCGAGTTAGGTACGAGGTTTAGTTTAGTGTTTCAATATTACCTCTATGTGTAATTAAAAACATTCAATTACATAAAACAACGTGGCTTTATCTTGCCTACTAAATTATAATAACAAATGAGTGTTGAGTAAAAAAGTAATGGCGCCCACCGTGGGACCATGAGGTAATAAATGACTAATCCTAATTAATCAGTGTCAGTCGACTGAATATATTTTACATCAAGTTTCAGCGCCATTACTCAAAACAAAATTAGTTTTAACAGGTTAATGCGTAATTAACCCATTAGGGTTTGACATTGATCATGTTTATATACGAACGAAAATATGTAGGGTTTACATATTTATATCACGATAGCTTTTGCATACAGTCTTCTGTTTAATGGCAAAATAGTGTGATTGTTATAAGAAATAACTAGCTGTAATCTCTACGTTGACACTGAACAATCAGTGTCTTAAGCAAATACAGACTACCGACGATAGATTTCATTAGAACTCCATTGACATGACACATGATTTTGCTTGCCCTGTTGGTCTAGTGGTTAGTGACCCTGACGGCTAAATCGGAGGTCGTGGGTTTGATTCCCACCCAGGACAAATCTATATCTGTGTGTAACTTATCTATAATATGTATGTATTTAGAAACATATAAGTATATTTATCAGTTGTCTTGTTACCATAATACAGGCTCTGCCTAGTTTGGGATCAGATGGCCATGTGTTAGTTGTCCCGAGATATTATTTTTATGTGTTTGATATAACTACAAAAACTTCCAAAATAATATACCTCATCCAACGTTACAAAGGTAAAATACTTACTTCAGAACTCTTTGTCTAACATAAAAAAAAAACAATGAATAGGTTATTAGGTTATCTATTTTTTGTTACAGTTAACCTTAAAAGCTAGCATACATTATTAAACAAGACCTAAATATCTATCCTAAAGTTAAGGCTAAGACTGAACATGTGGCGACCTCCAGGGAGCTGGGGTTCGATGCCTGACTAATGGACGGTTACTATCCAACGCGCTTTGATATTATAAACGCACTTAGGTTTAACTAAACTCTAGAGACTATTAATCTGTTAGTTGATGTCTTCATACATTTTTAATCGTTTTTAGTGCTCATGTTATGGCTGCCTTGAACTTAGCCCTTGTGAATCTCGTTTAAAGAAATTTATTTCTCAAGGTACTTACTGAAATTTTCTTTGAAACGAAAGAGGTGTTTATAGCAAATGATATTGCCTTTTTGGGTAAAGGTCTTCTGAAATAATGGGACAATGTTGTGGTTGCATATTATAGTAGGAATTTATAATACATATTCAACCAAAAGTTAAAACACAACAAAAAATGTTTAATATTATTATTATAAATTTCAGTACGACTACTTAGCCGTCTTCTCTCTCCTAATTTTTTTGCTGTGCCTGACAGGGTCGATATTGGTATTTTATGTTATACCACCTATTTAACACATAAGGAATGCAATAAAGAATTGAACTTAACCGAGCTATAAGTCAAGAAAATGTGAAGCATAGAACGAAATCACAATCCTTCATAACACTGATAGACAAATACAATCAAAACCAGGAAATGAGGAACAGGAATTTCAGAATTAATAGCTCACGATCTAACACGTCAACAGCATACACAAGATTTAATGAATGAATTATTTATAGGTATATTATACGAGTGCGACACCTATCTTCTACGAGGGGATAAATCTCCCGATAATTTACTGATTGTTTGTCCCGGGACATAAATCTGAGTGTGACGTCAGACTGGCGTTTGCACCTCTGGAAGTTCCAGTTATTTATTTGTTTTGTTTCGGGAATTTATCGGGAGGTTCGTGTAAGGAGGTCCTAGTTTACTGTCCGAGTGATGGGTGACGAGTGTAATAGGAAACTGGACCTAAAGTAGGTAGTAAACGATAAATTGAAAAAATTAAATATTGATGGGATCTTTCAGTCCCAAGTTGGGCGCCAATAAGTTTCTTGTCTCAAAGTCTTTAGTATACTATTACGTATTTTATATCGGTTCTATTAAGTTCACATTATTGGCAATATAAGCTATTCATGAAAACACCTTCGATACATAAAAATTCACGTCAATTTCCATCAGACAATCAGGCATAAACGAAAAAAATATACAGAAAGCTATTTTCGCGAAATTAGGATCTCGTAAGACATTTGACGCGTAAGAAAATTGGATTCTATTCAAATTTGAAGGGCGAATTAGATCTTATACAGGTTGCGAATCCCAAGAAAAGTGGGTAGGCACTAAAACATTCTGAAAATCGTACCAGTCAATTAGGTTAATTTGACTCTTGAATTGTGTACTGATTTCTAAGAACGGTGATATTAAGAGTTTGCCCTTTCGCTTAAATTAGTTTCCAACGAGAACTTAGTTCATTAATTGTCGTGCTTGAATAGCTAATAAACGTTAATTCGGATTCTTCCCTATTGTTGGCTAAGCAGCAATAGAATTTATTAAAGATTTATCTATTCGCTGTATTTTAGATTCGCTGTATTTATCTTCCATTTTTAATTGCTGTATAAATTGTATGTAACCTCAGATTTAACCGCTTTTTACTGCAAGTTTCTTTTTTTATTTGAAGAAGTATTGCACTGTATCCATTATCTTTAAAACACATAAAGACATGTTTGATAATCATTAACAATAGTTAATTTAACTTTACTCTCAACTTTACTATATTATTGTATAATGTCATACACATAATATAGAATAATCTATCCAAGTATCCACGCCACATCAAATTTTCAAGCCCCCTTTCCACATATTAAATTGACTGCACACAAGTGTCAAGCATAAACAAGAATGTTGCGACCTAATTAAAGTTAGATAGTTGGGGTAATTAGCGACTCCCCCCACCTCCCTCCCCCTTTCCACCCTCTGGGGTCCTGATAATACCGGAACACGGAAGGCTTATCAGACCAAGGGTGCTTCGGAGTCTACATGATATTTAGACACGCGAAGTGCGATGTTAGCCTCTGTTTTTGAAGTTATCTTTCTTCTATTGCGTTTTTATACAAGTTTAGGGTCTTAAGGACTAGTGTGGATGAATAATTGAGATTTAGCTTCAGATAGTTTGGGTTGTTTGATGTTTACTGTTGAGCATTGTAATCAGGACTTGTTGTTTATTGAGTACAGAGCTGATTAGAGAAATTAAATTTTAAACACGCAAAAAAAAAAATAGCAGTAATTAATTCATTTGTTTTTAATTAACAAATATTTTATATTTAAAATGAATTAACTATGTACAGAATACATTTTGCGATTTTAATTTTCAATTTATGAAACCTTCGTGTTTCAAATATTTTATGTGACATTTAAATTTCCTTCTTACCTTTCAATTCGTTATAAAAATGAGGATATTTTTTGCCCAGCAATAGGAATAAAATAACTTTATTCAAACGAGAAATCAGGATGAATCAGACTGGACATTGATATGGGATGAAAATGCCATAACGCTCACCTATTTTAAGCGCCATTTAATAATTCAAACATAAAAAACTAAATTCAACATGGCCAAATATGAAGTGCACAGATCATAAATTCTTTGAATTTGTTTATTCAGAACAAAAGGGCTCGTAGTTTTTATTGTATATAATATATTATGTTCATAAAAACAGGGTATAAACCAATTCCGCGTTTACGGCCATCGTTTGTCTCTTTCTAGGTTATGTGAAGGTGTCTGTCGGCATCCCTTTCTTACGTCGATATTCTCATAGTTATTATCTATGTTGCTTTGTCTGAGTTATTGGTGTAATTTTTTTGCCGGTCCGCCATGCCGGGGTAGGATCTGATAATTTCGCCTTAGGTACGGATAATCCGGGATTTTTTTTCCTTAAATGATGATAACGCGGCGATATTTCTTATGGACAAACCGTTTTTCTTTTATTAATTCTTTGTTTTTTTAACCCTATCTGTGGGTGTAACTACAGACTTATATTTTAGTTTTCTTATTTCAATGATTTTATTTACAAAAATGAGAAAGTTATTTTAGTAGGGATCGCATTTTGCGGACGCCAAAACCTTCTAATTAGGACGTTTTCAATGATAGCAATCTCTTTTACTGACCTGCTCACCTTATCTTTTGTAGTTAAATTAGTGTAACTTGACAACATTTTGACAGTGCCGGTACCTAACTATTTATTATTGCAAGTAACCTTATAAAAAAAAAAGATACTATGGCCGTAACATATTATTATCTTGAGTTAATAACATTGCCTTATTTACTAAAACTCATTTATAATCATTATATCACTGACGTTTACTTGACTTTAAGACTATCGTTTTTTATTTTATTTGTATCAATTTATTTAATGTTTACAACTGAAATATTTTGAATACAAATTGAAAAATATTACGATGATGATATTTTTATGTGTCTTCATTTCACATGTACCTCCATTTATAATATCACCAATATTCATACGTTACCCTAAAAGGGTGTGTTGCGTGTAATTAATAAGCGGAGAGCGAGCTGAGAGAGAGAGCGATAAGCCAAGACCCATTCGTAAATCACCCGCGCTAATGACGCGCGCCACGGATGCTGCGGCTGGAAACCTTACTAGAACTGATTTAAGGATTGAGAAAAAACACTTGTTTATGCTAGAAAGTAGTTCTAATAAAGCTTTATAAACATTAACTGACTTGTTTTTTACACCACAAAATAAGCTTTTAAACTTAGTTTACAGAGATTTTTTTTTCAGATTTACTAAATACATTTCTTCCTAGATGGTATACGGACCAAAAAATAGAGCGCAGAGATACCTAAGTTATGAAACTAAATTTTTTACGACGATTTTATATTAAAATTTAAGGCATTTATTCCGTACGACACATAAAACAGCTAATATAAATACAAAACCCAAACACAAGAGCAAACTGTTATCATAAAAAAAACCGGCCAAGTACGAGTGGGACTCACACATGGAGGGTTCCGTATACCATTTTATAAAGTCCTTTTTTATATTCGTGAAAAATTGAACTCTCTAGCTGTTACCTTAGCTGTTGCCTTAGGACACTTCCCTTAACACTAAAATTCTGAAAAATGTTAACTTTAATTATTATAAATCAAAACTTAACCACATGATGATGCATACATACAACCATTCTCAATTATACAATGTCATAAAAACAGAATTATCTAATATAGCACAATTTCTATTTCCACATAAATTACTGTACCTATACTATAGGTATAATATCGCGAACATAATTCATAATGTTTGCCGCGTTTAATACGTAAAGTTGGCTAATGAATAGACCATTCGTTTATTACCTGTTTCGAGGAAGCACTTTTGAGCGATAAGGTATTTGAATATCATTTACAGTTCTGCAAAAGGGTGGGCAGAGACGGGCAGAAACCGTTTTTCATTAAAAAGTTAGAAATCTTTTTGTATATCTTAAAGGTTTACCGGCTATTTTTACCCGACTGCGACGAAGCTAACAAAGGAGGTGTATGTGTTTGACGTGTGTATGTATGCTTGTGTCTATTTCCGCTCGTAACTGCTTAAAGACTCAACCGATTTTGATAAATGAAGCGTCATTAGATTCGTCTTAATAGCGCGAGTCACTGGGTATAAAATACAATGACAATTTAACAAATACCACTTGTTTTCTTTCTACCATTTTCTAGTTCGTTTTTTCCAGTGGGATTTTTTGAGTATTTTTTTTTTAACTTGTCTATAGATTGTTTGCAGCTCCTTCCTTTTTCATGACCTAAAGGATATACAGTGATCTGGCATTTACAAATACACTATTTTCTTATGCTTTATAATAAAATTTATAATAAAACATTATATTTAGCTTTAAGGCGCTTCTATTTTCTCTATATACTTGTCTCGCCTCAACACCGACTCTCGAAACTCGTAAACAAACAACACTCGACACACACATACACATAAATCTTTCATAAATAAAGTACGCATGTGGCGGTATTTAAAAATCATTTTTGCACAAATGTAATGTTGATAGTAAGGTAATTTAGTTTTAAAATGTCTTTTAATAAAAAATAAATATGATTTAAATTCGCAGAGTTCTTTTGTTTTTCTTGATTATAACGTCCTTTATATAAGATTACATAAACCTTGACTTTCGTTATCATTAAGATTTTTCTACTCTAAATGAACATAAAATCGACAAAATATTTTCTGAATAAAATAAAATCATAACTTAAAATAATTATTTATAGATAATAGCGGTTTATCTATCAGTTTTCAATATACGAGCTTTAACTACAATTTGTTTTCTTATTAATAATATTATTTTTACCTCTCAATATATAAAATCAATTCAGCTACAGTCACCCGAACAGCTAGAAGTCGTACAAGCGCACTCCCTCAATATTTTCCCCACAAATTCGTCTAGTTATTGACGCATATATTCGCGTAACGATACGTACACACTACGAAACTGTACAATATACAGGATGTAACGAAAACGCGTGTTCATATTTGAAATACTGCTTCTGCCCTCTAGGCTTATTTGTCATCTTTTACTTGACAATCCAAGTGATGTTTACTGGATAAAAATAACGGTATAAGCGCAAATTTTGTATTGGATAACGTCGGTGACCAACTACGTTGTAGTAGATCTAGGTAGTCATCAACGTTAGAGGATACGAAATTTGTGTTTTCACAGTGTATTTTGTAAAGCGATTATCAACAACCACTATAGCAAAAAAAACAACTGAAATGAGGAACTTTCTCCAACAAAGTATCAGGGCAGGGACGATGAGGTACTAATTTCTATCAACTGATGATAATGTTGACTCCTTTTATAGGGATGCTTCACCACAGCCCAAAACGGAGAGAGATAGAAGAAGTGAAGAAAGGGCTTTGAACTGCAGTAGGACAGAAATGGCTGATAATCCATACAAATTTTATGAAAACGAAAGCGATAATCTGTTTTAGTTAAAACACAGGAACAAATCACGAAACTTGGTAAGGAGTGAGTTTGAATCCAAAGAAAGTATTACCTGCATCTTTTGCATTCGAGCCAGTGTTTTTTTTATTGTCATTTTTGTTGTATTAAGTTTCGTAGTGTGAACGTAGCCTAACGCAATACATATTATGGGCGGTCGATTCGCGTCACTTCACATATGCGATTACCGTAATGCGATTGCGCTTCGCCGTCGGCAGTGTGCGCACGCCCTTAATTAGCGAAGCTGCCCACGTTTAAAATCAACAAACGGATTTAAACTCTACAGACATTAATATAAGGTTAAACTTCCAGTGGAGAAAATTACTTAATAGTTTCATCGAAGGCAGAGTTAATTATGTGATCGCAAAATCACATTTGATGGCCTCGTATATTATAAACGCGTGTTTTCCTCATGGTATTTTCATTAGGCGGTTGGACGAGGAAAAACAAGTTAAAAGTGTTAGTTACAATTTACATGGTTACGCCGCTTTTATAGACAAGATAAGGTTTAAAAGTATAGGTTAACTTGTAGTCTGTACCGTATTTTAAGGTATAGTTTGTCAATTATCTATTGTTCTATCTACTTGTCATATCTTTTTTAATTTTGTTTCACTCCTTATATCTGTTGCACAAATAATATCTCAAAGGTCCATATATCATACCTTTTAATAAATTCCAAGATAAAATCAAACCCAAACATACAGTAACAAAACAAACACGAGCCTACTTATCCTAAAAATTCAATACTCAAGAATATAAATATTTATCTTACTGCCTTATCAACATACAAACTGCAAGCAACACCGCAGAACTACCCATAGATCATCGCAAATACATCCTTATTCTGAATTATAAACCAAAACGGGAGATAAACTGGTTTAAACCAGTATGAACCGATATAAACGAGAATAAACCGGTATAAACCGGCCTATTGAAACGATTAAAAGGCGAACTATCTATTTATACGGTACATAAAACTGAGCTCTTTAACATACCAATTCGATACGAATAAATATGTAATAAAGGAACACAGGGGAAGTTTTTGTGATAGCGACAATGGATTACGGATTTATGCTGGGTTTCCCGCCCCGAGAATAAGTGTGGTAGCGACAGTTAAATTGGTAAAGTTAATGCATAAATAAAAGGTAACAATATAGGCCTGTGAGCGAATAGGAAAGGAGACGAGACTATGGATTTTCTGTTCACGATATAATAGAAATATAACAACCGATTTATCTCTAAAGATTATAATTTTGAACGTCGTACTTAATCTTCGAAACTACACACACACACAAGTTAAAAAAATCTTTCATTGATTGATAGCTTTGTCATTACAGTGTCATATATTATGCCTAAAAAGATGTAAATACGATAGCAGACGCGAGCAAAACCTAGTCATGAACACGATGTAATAAAACAAATAATAAAAAGACTAGTATAGTTTTAATAATATTACCAATATTATTGTTTTGGGAAACGTTTTTTAACGGTAAGTTAATCGCCGTTTTCTCTAATACGTATTTTATAAATTGTCGTACGATTTCAGTAAAAGATTATGGATAAAATCGGAAAGTTTATTAGATTTTTATTGTCCTCCATAAGTCGTATGTCAAGTTAACCCCGGATAAGCTAACAAGCTACATAAAAGCTCGCGATATTTTATTGCAATGACTTTATTAAAGCACTTCATTAAATTTTTATACTCCTTTTACGTGGATACATGCCAATTCATGCTGATTTAAATGTCATATCAAAAGTATGTGTATAAATTATGTTCAGCATTTTTTGTAAGGAAATAATTTCGTTTAGATAGCTACATGACTTTGTGACCGATTAACCCCCGATTTCAGAAAGGCTTCAATTTGAATCTTAACGAAAATGATTGGTTGAAAAGACTAAAAGAACAGTAACAACCAATCACAACCCTTCACTCGACAGATGGGTTGATTGATTTATATGTAGATCGGTATTTTAGTACGAACAACGGTAGGTATATTCGAAAAACTGATAGTTATATTTTTGATTCAATCTCGATTCGGTTCGCGATTCGATCCTGAAATAGTACTTTCGAACCAAATGGAATCGAAAACTAAAAAAAACTATTCCAACTTTTTCTGAAGGCCTATCTCGCTCGAGCTTAGTTTCAACTCGTGCCACTGCAAAATCTGGCGCTACTGTCAGGTTCAGAGTATCAAATTGATCTCTATAGGATTGAAACAGAACTCTATGCAGTCGGGAATAAGCCATCTAATATTTCCGACAGCCGGAGGGTACTCACCGCTCTCGGAGACTGAGGAGGGCGACCGCTCCGCCGTGGACACCCCCGACGAGGAGGACTCTAGCGAGGAGAGGGAGTCTGCCCTGGTGGCGTGCGTGTGTGTCATGGAGCTCTCGGACAGGCGCGAGTCTCGCGGCGCGTCGCACAGCTGGTTCAGTCGCCGCCGCAGGTAGCGCTGCTCTCTCGCCAGCTGTTCCTTGTGACTCACGTGCCTCTTCTCTCGTTCTTCCAAACTCTGGAAAGATACAGATGTTTTCTTCAATATAAAATCTTTTATCTATACTAATATTATAAAGCTGAAGAGTTTGTTTGTTTGTTTGTTTGAACGCGCTAATCTCAGGAACTACTGGTCCGATTTGAAAAATTCTTTCAGTGTTGGATAGCTCATTTATTGAGGAAGGCTATAGGCTATATAACATCACGCTACGACCAATAGGAGCGGAGCATAAATGAAAAATGTCGCAAAAATGAAAAACCGTTGAAACTAAAACACGCGGACAAAGTCGCGGGGGACAGCTATAAAGTATATGTTTAAATTCAGCTGAATAACTTAAATCGTCATTTTAAGGCTAAGACTTTTACCTAGTAGTAGGTATGTTTAAATAAGTAAATTTATATTATATAACCTGTGGATAACGTAGTGAGTTACACACTGATTTTGTTTCTTATGCTATCGATGTTTCGTTAACCATATTAAATGTGTAATTATTAGTTTTACCCAATAAAATAAAAATACATATATATTTGTATGTCCTTACTGCTGTTGTATTAATATTCATCACTCTTCTTAGTATGTCCATAACCCGACAAACGCTTAGAACCTTACATTCACGGGCGCTACTTTCAAGGTTCCTAATACACAAATTTCTTATCCTATCTGATCTCGCTACTCCAGTCAGCCAACGAAGCATTCTCATTTCAGCTACATACAATCATCTTTCATCCGTTCCTTGCACTGCCCAGCAATCTAAACCATTAACCTATAAATACTGAAACGCAACTTAACTTTAAGACGTCGTTATATTTCTTTCTGTCGCTAATTTAAACCTCTAAAGTGACAGAGACATCAAGTGACTTAACGATGACTTAAAACCGGTCAATAGTGTAACAGAAGCATGGATTTAAAAAACATTATACATAATTTAGGTATCTCTTTAGCCTGTGTTCTTTTCCTACCAAACAATAACTACCCCAAAACATAACCTACAAAAAGTACAGTAATTTAGTGTTGTTTCGGTATTAGGAAGTAAGACACGTCCGACAGAGAAACAGTCGGGAAGAGATTAATGGTATCAATATCGCACTATTGGGTAATTAGACACACATAATGCGTTCGCGAAACATACATCACGAACTGCTGACCAGCTAGTTAAGTTTTATAGAAATAACACGAAAATATACGTGAAAACAACTACACTATGTTAAGCGTTGCTTATTGAAAGTCTTTTGTTTTTTCGAGACTGGAAAAAAATATGTAGAGATTATTTTGAACATGGGTGATTCAGTGATGACAATTTGCTGTCGTATAGGGCAAGATTTGGATCCAAAGAGATCAAAACAGATCTAAACGGTGTTTGGGGGAAGAGGCTCATACCCCGTAGCGGGTTACGTTAAAGCGCGTAAGCATAACATGCTTAAAGCATAAAAACTCAATACCTACAAAAATCATTAATTATTCAGATATAATAATAATAATACCAGCTCTTCTCATATACAGAAGGAACGAGCATTGATCACCACCGCTTGCTCATTGCGGGTTGGCGATTGAGAATTAAATTTTTTGGAATCCAGATTTCCTCACGACGTTTTCCTTCACCGATAGTCAATGATGTCTTAGATTAATTAAGAAAGTACATTTAATTTTGAAAAAGTCACAATTGTACTTGCCTGTAATGGGTTCGAATCTGCAACCTTGTGCACACAAATCCGTTCATTGAACCACTAGGCCACCACGACACAGATATATGAAAGTTTTTTTATTTTTTACTCTTTAGATCTATTATTTGTAGTTTTCAACTTATAGAGAATATTCGGTAAATATTACTTATTACAATTGCCGACGAGAGCAACATAATTTTGATACGTAAAGAGATATTTCGTGAATTCGAATTCGTGTTTCCACATTGACGCGAGCGTCGGCTCGTGCACAACGTTTTTTGTGGAGCTCTTAGGAAAATGGGTTTTTCTAGAGCCCTATTCTCGGGGGACCGACCCGCGGGAAAAAATGAGGATTATGTATGTTCGGGGAACTTGCAACTGTAGCACTCGATGAATTTACAAGGCTTTTGTTTTTGCTTTCACGGTGTTTATTTGTTTTATAGGTAGACTAGTAGCATATATATTATTTTACTTTTTGACTATAGTTAGTATAAAATACAGCTTACGCTCAAAATTGTCTAGTTTTGTTTGATTTCTGGTGTTCTATTTGAAAAGATACCAATGAAACTATAAATATCCCTAAGTAGTTTGCATATTCTTAGTTTAAGACTTTAATATGATTTATTAACTTGTCCTCTTGGAACACTCACTAATAGAATAGAGCATTGTATATAAAATATAAGTATTTTTACGAAATGAAAAATAAAAGCAAAGCAGTAAATATTTTAAATCATTCATTTCGCAAATGAGTCCAATTATAAATGATTATGGACTCATAGCTGTTATTATTCAAATTTAGAAATTATTTTAGAATTACGTCAATATTCAATTTTCAAATTAAATTACATTATTATTCAATGAAAATTATTTTTGACAGCACATTTTTTTTAAACCATAATTATTTATTTACATAATGATTTTGTTTTATCTTTTTCAGTAAGGCCAAGTATACATGGGCTGCTCTAGCAGTGAACCAGTGATCAACATATACGACCGTTTCTGCGCGGTACAAAGCACTCATAATTAAAAGTCACGTGGTACAGCTTTTTGTTTTGTCGACCGCTCCAAGCAGTCGAAATGCTTCAAGTTTTACATATAAATCTACCGTTTAAGTCTGCTTCAAGGAGTCCGTGTATGGTCGGCGCAAGGATTCACGAAGGAAGGTTTTGGTTTTACAAGTAACACTTCAACAAACATTTAATAAAACCATTATCCACTTATATAATACCCCAATAATTCGTATCCCAAAAACCTATACCTATACACATTTTTCAAACGAAGGGAGGTATAAGCTAGCAAGGCCTCAGATGATATATTATCAGCTAATAAATCTCCAACAACTCAGCGGATGCACCGCTATATTTGTTTTTTTCCTTTTTAATTCGTTTTGCAGTGGAAATACTTTTAGGGACAATTTTAATTTACGCTCCACTTGAATGATAAAATACGGGTTGAATAGACGGGAAAGCAGGAATCGTTAAATAATTATTTAACGATTCCTGCTATTTTTTACCGCGAAATAAATTAATGAAGCTTTGTTGTTTTATTCATACTATTATTTGCCCGCAACTTAGATATATATTTTTGCTTTTCTTAGGAACGGATACTACGGATAAAATTGCGCTAAGTAAGGTAAGAAGGGAAGCACATCGAATATGAACTATTTTTATTGTTAATATAATATATATAATAACAATACATCCATATTATTTTCATACAATTACTTCTTTTTTATATCCATTAAAACTAACTTCTGTTAAGTTAGATTGATATCTAGCCTTTTTCCAAACTTTGTTGGGGTCTACTTCCAGTCTCACTGGTGTCAAGCTGAACATTATTTTAACCAGTAAATTTTATAAGGAGTAACTCATACCTAAATAGTTAATACATACGTACCAAAAGCTAGCATCACGCACGGATGAACATATTCCCAATATATATACATTATACATACATACATAATGTCAGCCGCAACCTTTGCTTTATCGATTTTCTGTCAAACCATTTGAGCGGCAAGCGATGCCGAATGATATTATATAACTAGCTATATAATACATAGAAATAATGGAGATAGTGCCTTTGATGAATGTTTGTATATAGGTCAAGTATATCAGTTGAAATTAAAGTTTTAATTAAAAAAAAAAGTCGAGTTTTTTTTTGTATTCCTGGATCCAACTAAAAGTTAGCTTTCTTTCTGCATAAAATGAGTACTTTTCTTTCGATAGTTAGTTTTTTTTGGACTCGTTAAAATGTCAGCTACTACATATATATGTTATATGATTGAAATCAGCTAAAAGTATGAAGAAGGGTGTTCAGCCCCCACAAAGATGAATATAGGTACTAAAAGTAGAGATTTTATTATACAAAAGATACTCAATTACATGTATTACACTATGATTTCTTTTTAATTGCTCTTGCACTATATATTTAATCCTTGTGTCGCGGGTAGTTTTACAAACATTCAATTACATGCACAAGCATAAATATGTGGATCATGCAAATGCTTGTCCCATGCGAGTTTCGAACCCGCAGCACGTCGCGCCTAGTGGTAATTGGCGTGGTGAAACATTCGGCTACAATTTAAATTATTCACTTGAATAATTAAACGAATAGTACCTAACCAGAGTACTCACAAAATGGTCCCAAACAATTTCTTTTTGAACCCTAAAAAATCCCGCCACTTTTAAAATATACAGTGAATAGAAATTTGTATAAAAACGGCACTGTTCCAGTTTTAATGTTGCGGTAGTAATGATCATCAAGTTGCTCGATTAAACACAGTCTAAAAGCGTGTTTAAAACATAGCTGACCTATTTCGTACAACAAATTCGTATTCAAAAGGCCTTAAGGCAATGAGTTTCGAACCTTATATTATTTACAGAAGGTCCAATTTAAGTTATTTAGTATTGACAAGCGCTGAGCTTTGAAGAAGATATTTAAAGACTCGATAGAAGCAGTTAAGTTACAAGTAATTGTTTGACCATTTGATGTTGTCTGTAAAACGTTATAGGAGTAATTATAACATAGAAAAGAGGGTTGTTCGAGGTGTACGAAATACATTATATTTTGGATAAGACTGGTAAACTGACTTACAAAATTGTTATTTAATCAACCG
Source organism: Diachrysia chrysitis (assembly GCA_932294365.1). Lineage (NCBI taxonomy): Eukaryota > Metazoa > Arthropoda > Insecta > Lepidoptera > Noctuidae > Diachrysia > Diachrysia chrysitis. Next base: position 1,812,425 of record OW028651.1, on the reverse strand, counting down.
AGTCTCTTTGTAACCAACTACATAGGACACTACACCTAGGAATTTGAAAAAAACGGGGGTACCGGAAAGTGCGTAAGGGACAACTGCAGCTCAGACTGATTTTACCTCCAAAATCGTTGACCAAAACACGTTTCGTAATCCGTCGTTTTCTTCTCCAAAACTGGATTGATCCAAATAATTTTTGCAACAAAATTTACAAAGAGAAAACCAGTCACGTCTCCTCTTAATTTAATACAAAAATACGAGAAGTCTAGGTGTTTAACAGCAGGTAAGGCTTTTATTTATCAGGAAAAAGTTCGCAGAAGTACGCATACAATTCCACAAAAAAAAAACAGAATGAAAAATACAATACTAAAGGCAAGCAAAACGCAGAACAAATTCTGAGGGCTGATGAATTTTAAACAAGACCGAAGTATCACTTATAGGTTAATTGGTTATTACCAAAGTTTTCCAATCTGCATGAGGAATGGTCTGGCTGGAATTTTTAGCCGCAGTTATATTCAGTTTGTTTAGATTTGATTGAGTACGCCTAAGGAGCTCTCATCTTAATTTGTGTTGGATTTTTTGACCTTCACAAGTTATTGTCTGTTGTAAGATTTTTTGTTGCGTAGGTTCTGTAATTGTTTCCATTTATCGAGCTGGATTAGAATGTACGGTTGTTTTTTGCTGTTATTGTTTGAAATAATTTTAAACCTGAATCTTGTAAATGAAAATTATAGTAGAGCTTATATAGCCTTAAAGTGTTGGAGATATTCATTTAATTAAGGTTTTTTTTTTAAATTTATGAATTTTTTTTTGAGCCTATATTATATCCCTCTGCTGGGCAAATGCCTACCCTTTCGTCTTCCAAACCACTCTGTCTTTTGCGATTTCTGGCCAGTTATTATGTTTACTGTAGGAAAAAAGGCCTACCTCAAAATAGCCTCTAAAACTATAATGCTATAATAAAGTACACATGATGCATAAACGACGAAAACAAGAAAACCGAAAAATGGTTTAATAACACAACATCAAACCCAATACTTAAAAAAATAACCGCAAAAATTCTAATTATAGTAACAATCAAATACATGGTACCTACAGTTCTGTATCTCTGCACGATGCCTACAATCGCAAGGATCATTAAAACGTTCGCGAAGATCACGTAACTTGGGATACAGAGCCCTCTCGCGATTCATCTTAATTATTTCTCTAGGTCTGTGGACCAGTGATGAGGGTTAGATAATGTTTGGAATGATTATACGTCTAGATAGTGCTGTAATATAAGCTTGGGTATCTTTGTTAAGAATATTAAGCCTATTTTAAGGAACGGGTGGGTAGAGTTGTTCATTCTCTTTTGATAGACAGTTCCAATACTCGGTATAAACTTAACGATATCTCATTTATACCAATGACTCCATGGATAACTAAGTGGTATAGTTCACCGCACCAATAAACACTGTGCACGACGTGCCGCGGGTTCGATCCCAGCATGGGATGTTTGTGCGATCCACAAATAGTTGTGATAAGACATGGACTAAATTCCTTAGTTACAGATAAAGAGCGAAATATTGAAAGAGCTTTTTTATAACTTTACATGACAACTCCTACAGGTAAGCATTAGAGCTTACTTACAAAAACCTGTCATACAACAATTGGATCTGCAATGAAATATGGAATTTAAAAAATCCTAACTAAATCGGTTTAGTAGTTTCCGTGGTATCACATGTTCACATGACAACACAATAATTTGATCGCATACTTTTAATTGGAAATAGCGTCTAATTACTGAAACCTCTGTAAAGATCTATATTCAGCAATTATTGACCACATTTAAGCAAAATGTTTTAGTAGCAAATGAAAAGTGGATTTCCCAGGGTTGCTTCGCCTTAACTGCGATGCCTTTTAATTAGTCCTGCATATTAATCAGACTAACGGACCAACTTCGAAAATGTACTGGCGAGCGGTTGAGACGGTTTTTCAACTGATAATGATCATTACTGCTCTTTATTTAAGAAATTCATTTATTCTATTACTACATTCTTCTTTCAATCGATATATAATTCTTCCGATCATTTATCGCTAATCTTACTATTTTTCTTTCTTTTTTGTATTATTGGTTTGTCATCTTTTTGTCTTTTCCAGACTTATATTTGTCCCCATATCTACTCATAGCAGTCATGACGTGTCCTCTTTATCAACGGTTCACTAAAAATATCTTTCTCTCTACTTTAGATATTTTACTAATGTACCGATTTCTTTATTTAACATATTAAGCTATTTAAAACAAGTTTAGTTACGCAGTTTTAAGCAATTTGTCATTTTAACTTCCATCTTATTTCAATGGCCGTAAAAGTTTTCATGTTTAAGAACTTTTAGAATTTAGGGAAACTTCTGAAGCTTTACCTCCGTCATTTGCATCATCGTATGTTTCCACACTAACGCTAAACTGACTGAACTAAACAAAGTGTCCGACCATTAACATATTAGATACGTTCGGTAGGGAACCTACAGCTTTAATTACTTACGCGGTGTGAAAACGAACGAATTTCGTTAATGTACTTAATTAACGATGGTTAAAAAACTGAAAATGGAAATCGTGTTACGTAATAGGTACTGAAAACAAATTAGTCTCTTTATAATGAGTCTATGTACAATAAGTTTAGATGAATTAATTAAGGCTATCTAGGAATTAAACTAGATACTTAATCATTAATTAACAATTCTTGTTGTGTATTTAACGTACAAAAGACCAAAGAGCGGTAAGCTTCAAGATATTAACTTGAAATCGCTAAGCAATTTCAAGACGAAATAACTATAACAGTAAGTAAGTTTATACAACACTCAATGAAAATTCATGTAATAATAAAACGCTTTCCTTAATCCACTTCAAATTTCTTCAAAATCAACTTTATAACAATAACATAGAGTTGAAAATCCTGTTAAATTTAGGAAATAATATTTGGTGAAGCGAGCTTAGAATAATAACGTATCGCTTCATTGACAGCGGTTTACTTTACGCTCAATTAGTGGAACGACACACGTGACGTCGCTGAGCCCTACGCCTCCCCCCCTTAACACCCCCCCCCCTTCCCCTCTTAAGTGCCATGTTCCAGTTTGGGAGCGGTAAAATTTTATACAACTGTTTTAAACGTACTTGCCATTGTATGCAAATTCAGTGAGAAAAATATGGAAGAAAGACAACTGTGTAAGTACTCTTAAAGTCTTAAAAGTTGTTTGTTTGAAGGTAGTAATAAGATATTTAAGTACGAATAAAATATAAGCTTTTGATACAATGTCTTGAAATTTACAAGGGAATAATAATCTTCTATTTCGACAGCGGCACCTTACTCACACAAACAAATAAATTAATTTTGACACGAAAATGAGTCATCAAACATTTACAGAACATAAAGTTGGCTCAAGATTGGTACCTTGTGGCACGCCTATGCCTACCGGCACTAACATGGCCTGATAACGCAATAAAGCGGAGTTACAGCCGAGACAGCGGCCCAAACACCTTGATAAACCATCCTGGGAACATCCCGCACCACTCCGCGCCCGATCTCGCATTGTTTTACCCGAGCGATATTGTCGAATGCCACCTGCCGTTCCTTTTCACAAATGTTCCCCAGTTATCTCAATATAATGATAGGTAGGTTATGTCAGGAAGTGAGGGCTTTAAGGCGGTTAGGTTATTGTCTGATTTAGGCATGTTCTGCCCATGTTAGAGTGTTATTTTATGTGTTGAATATAAAACTTAAGTTAATGAAGAGTTAAATACGCATTTACATATAAGGCGAAATATCTGTTGGCAAATTATGGGTACAGCTTACAACTGTTTACAATACCAATCTTTTTTAAAGATCAAACGTAAACCACATTCATCACAATAAATATCTTTTAACCAAATCGCAAGGTGAACATATTAAAAATGTCCCCCAGAAACGTGACTACAAACAATGTACTCAGTGCTTCTACAGTAAATTATAAATAACAGGAGATTAGACCGCTTGTAATTGGGCAGATTTCTGTCTGCAGATAATACATCTGACACTTGGTCACGTTCGGGAAAAACGGCAAACGGTTCACTGTTCAAGGGGACTTATTTACCATCGTTAAACACAAATACACTCAGAACCTTTTATTTAAATTAAATTATTTTGAAAATAACGAAACGTTAATTCGTGTCCTTTAGGACCGCTGAGAACAATTAATTATTAGTTTTATTTAATGTAAAAATATCAAACGTAATTAAGAAACAGAATTACATTAATTTATAAGTTGGATTACGGTCTTGTATACAAATGGATTCATCAAGTTGAACTTTTTTGTTGGCTAAATAAATAATGCTTTTCAAAGAACTTATTCTCCGAAAGGAAGAAAGTTAAATTATACTAGCACTGAGGATTTTTCCGACCTGGTTATGAAGATATAATTTGTTTAACGTTGTGAATACTAACTTTAAGATTGCTAATGAGAGTTCCTTTTAGTCAAACGGCGTATTATTCTCTTTGAGTGTAGATTTGTAACGATAATAACTTACTTTCGTAATATTTGCATAAATGTAAAATTTGATCATACATTTTTCAACTCGTATTAAAATGAAACTTTGAACATAATCCGAATGACAAAGTTTCTTGGTTTTAATACCTTTTTATGGATTTACGTTAAACCAATTCCTGTGCGTCGAACTCCACACGATCGAGCAATTTCATACAACGTTACACCTACACAAAAACAATTACATACTTTTTCAGTAAGCGTCAGGTAATTTTTAAAATAAATACTAGCTACTGCGCGGCACGGGTGAGTCATTATAGGTTTTATGGGCTATAACGCGGTCCCTACCTTATAATTCCGACTTATTCAACTACGTGAAAACAAAAATAAATCACGGCATCGATATTGTGAAGGGAATCGTTAGGGAAGCCGGAAAATGTTGCGTAAGTGTGCTATGTTGTGGACGTGTGTTGTAAGGTTCGGGAAATGGGAATATTGAACCATTCTGATTACATCATATTCTACATCTTGACCGTATTCGTATGTTTTTGTAGTGTCTGCTTCAACGAATACTTTATTATTATTATCTACAACGTCACCTAAATTGGTTTTCACAAATTAATTTTATATGAACGTAAAATTCGCGCATTAATGTAAAATTCGGAATTGAGTATGAAATTTTAGGGGTATTTGGTGATCCATCACTTATAATTGTGTAGCTGCCACGAATTTGGTTCCATTGCTTACCAGCCACTAACTTCGTATGGCTTACACAGAGCAGTATATACTAGTTCATTTCCAAATTATTAGTTATTATACTATGCTACGTATTTAAGATTAGTAGGCAAAATATAAACATCACTGGTGTCATATTAAATGGTAGACTTAGTAATAATTATAGTTTAAAAAGACTAAACCAACCTGATTTAAAAATTAAATATTCGCGACAAAGCATCGTCATAACATTATAATATTTCTTTAAATTCAAATTTCCTTCAGTAGGTATTGCAGTAATTTTCTTTGTGATCATTATGTTCGTAATTTCATTGTACCATCCGTGTTAATTAGAGCAATTTTCTCTCAATCTCATCTTCAAACGACAGAGGGTTTTCAAACGCTTTGTCTAACGCAAAGCTATCCTACATAATATAAGTAGATAATTTGGACATTTCGACAAGGGTCTTATTTCGAGTATTGTTTACGACGTTTAAGTACCTATCGGGATGTCCTACTGTATCTCAGACAGTAAACACTCGTTATATGTGATTATTGAAGTGGAATATTTTTGTATCCGATTTCTTTATGAGTATCTTTTTTTGTTTACTGTAGTTAGCTAACGAGGAATGACGTAATTTTTGGATATTGTTACATAGACCGATGTCTTTCCGGATGCTTTGTGCATGAACTCTGTTTTTTTTAAGAGATTCTCGCACTTACCCTGACCGCATGCTTTGACTGCTTCACCGGACTTTTGGCCATAAGCTTAAGGGCCTAAAGCCAGAGCAATAGAAAAACTAACTACATCAGCAACGTGCACTAAGGGCACCCCCTGTGGGGTCCGGACCTCGACTTAGTGCGTTGCTAACAATTTAATAACGCAAAAACGCAAGGGAGCGCTCAATCTAAGTTTATATTACTTAAATTGTGCGTGAGTTAATGTTCGTTTTTCACCTGGTTTAAAGGTTTCTAGTTGTTTCAACATCCTTGTTGTGTAAGCATTTTGATTGGGTTTGATTATTTGACGTTTCTTTGTTGTAACAATGATCACATCATACTTCAAAGGTACGTTTGTAAAGGCTTGGGGCATTTAGTCTGTTATATTTATTATTATAATTACAATGTTTTTTTCTGCATCATTTATTATCATTAACGCATTTAATATCACTAGTGGATGATTGTTACTCGTTTCTTTGACAGGAAAGTCCGTAATATCATTAATACTAAACAAAAACTCGTTCGTTACGTAACAGGGCGTCAGTTTTTGAGTAATGTTGCCCAAAGAATATCCCGGGTCTTATGGCGTTCCCTTCCCATTGATGCCACCGGCCTTATTAAATTTGCCATGAAAAAGTGTCGAGGGACACGAAATAAATCGCCCTTTATACTATAAAATTAGCTTTTTTTAATTTTGCGTTATATAATGTGAGATATATTAATAAGGGTCTTTGAAAAGTAGGCCATTAGACCCATAGGTTAATGACAAGAGATAAAATTCTCGTGTTTACAATTTACGCTATCATAACAGACAGATATTGTTTGCGAAGTATTTGCTATTATTGGTTTCTATTATTTAACACGCCTGCATGTTGCCAGACTATTTTAAGCTAAAAACCTAAAATTTAATTAAAACACTAACTTGGGACGCAAAAATGCAATAAAGTTAAAGTATTCCGTATCACTGCAAAAAAAAAAACAAAAATTCGAGTCTACCCGAACACGTTCGAAATTTAAACGCTCCACCCGACAATATCAGTGTAGAGTGACGTAACGTAACGTAGCCGGGACTGCAAACGTTGACTGGCGTTCGAATTTGATCCGACTTTGAAACCGAACTGTACGATGATGTCACTTGATGCGTCGTTGACGGCGCGATACAGTGACGTTTATTGGTTTACAGTTGAGGGTAGATTTTGTTTTATTAGAAACGGGGTAGTGCTGATATCCGCAGAAATTTGAATGATTACACAGTGGGGTTTTTGGAGAAATAGATTGGACTATTTTTGTTATAGAACTCAGTGAATGCAAATATAGGTAAGGTAAGATAAGTATTCAATACGTAAGGTAGGGTAGTATTAGACAAATTTTCCCTTTACTCAGCTAAGAGATCAGAGTAGCTTTCCATGTGACAATTGTCTAATAAGGTTTAGAGGAAAAAATCAATAATAAAAAAACAAAAAATTAAGACTAGTGGACAAAGAAAAACAAAGGAAAAAATCTAAACCCGTAAATTGATACATGATATTGTATTAATGTTTTTCAGATAGTAACAATATATTTATTTGTAAGGCTCTAGGCGTAATTCTAGGTAGTCTAGACTTCAGCCAGACATCTTACATCATTGACGCCTGCGTCATTAGTCTAGCCAAATCTAATAACAAAATGTATTTTGAACCGTATTTCATAACATAATTTATTACATTCATTATTTATTTTTTGTTTGTATACCGATGTAATGTTTTGTCTATCGACCTTTTAATATTTGACGAATCAGGAATTAAGGTCAAACAAAGTTCAATAAACTACTCGTTCTTTTTTCCTCTAACTTCAAATTTGCTGTAATAGTTACCAATTATAATTCTATGATGATATTTAGCTCATATTTTATGTTCTAGATCAAACCTTGCACCAATCAAAACCTAGTCCCTGAATTTAAAACATCAATACAAATGTAAAAGAAGAAGAACAAAGTTATTTAAATAAATTATACAACATATATGTGTTGCCACACGTTAACATTTATTTACTCTCCCATCAGTCAAAGTTACCCCGAATATATGCGAGGATATTAATTTACCCACATTACCCCACATAAAATGATCATGAACAAAAGACGGAATGTATTCAAATTGCATCCTTTGCCGCGGCCTTTAATCATCCCCGCTCGTAAACATTTCAGCCCCTTTCCGAATTACTATCGAAGGGACGTAACTGCTGATAATTGTATAGCTGGTAATTTACTTAACATGGTGAAATAAGTCTTCACAATAAAGTAAGGATGCAATTGATGCTTTAAATAAATAAGATTAAACACGTTAACGTGTTGACTTATGAGGCAAGAATTCTCGAGGAGCTGGTAAAAGATCTTTGGCATTTACCCGATTCTAATCCAATGGATCGTCTTGTAGAGCATTCGGGAAAACTCGTTGAAATTCCAAAATACTACGCGCGTATTCGAGCGTATTTCGATGGCCGCGCGCGCGGTCGAGGCGAGAGCCTGAACGGAATGTAAGACTGCGCTAGGACTAAGTTTCTACCTATGTCTACCTATTTCTTGGAACCCATCTTTTTTTTTGTGAGAAAGTGAAAACTTCGTTAGACATTTTTTGAGATGGGAAAAAACCATTGGATCCGCGAGCTGTTACTGTTACCGCGACCGACACCTTTGTACTTATACAAAGGTGTATCTACTATATCGATACTTATATCTTAAGTGTATTGTAATTGTTCAAGACTTGTTAAGTCGAAGTCCCGACTCCTTTGTATATAAGTATCTAAGTGTATTGTAATTGTTCAAGACTTGGTAAGTCGAAGTCGAAGTGATTTTTTTTAAACCATTGAATTCGCGACGCTGTTGCCGCTAACGACACCTCTATGTATAAGTATGTACATATTGTAATTGTTCAAATTTTCACTACGGTCGGCACTCCCGGAGTGCCTCACTTTTTTTTTTTGGTGTTTCTTTTTATTCTATTATCTACTAATCGTTTTCTTCCCTCCTAAGTAGGAATCCTAGTAAGTAGATTAGTTCATTGTAAGTGTGGCGTAGTAGTTGTGCCGGGTTGTAAGCGTCTGGCCGCCTAGCACCCACTCCGTCCACCAAACAGGTCTTAGATGTATAACATTGTTTAACGTTGATGATAGTTCAAAAAAATATCGTTAGCTACCATAATTATATTCCGTAATTACGAAACTGATGTAATAACATCGCAAAAGTTTATTAATCTACTTCTATTTAAGGGAATGTGGGTTCACGCGAGTACGCCTGTCGGTATGTTTCACTTCTCGCACATATTAATTCGCCACAATGCCAAAATCGTGGTAAATAGCGTCTGTGTTCCCCTGAGACCGGCTTCTTCACTTTATTGCCCAAATTTTCTTTATTACACAACTTATGAGTGATAGCGGGGAACAGCCATTTTCCGCGCTAATAAAAAAGTCAGTAATTAAATCTTAAGCCTCCCTTCGCCGGTTTTTGAAGATCATTTTATGACATGCTGAGATGTATTATACAAACGTTTGATGTAAATTAAATTATCTTTTAATTTAAGGTATTTTAAGATGAATATAGGGCGACAAAATATCTTTACAGCCTCGGTGTGTTCAAAATGATATTTATTTAACGGTTCAAATTATATCCATAATTACGTTAACATTTAATTTCCTTATCTAAATAAAAATATCTAAATCTTTGCCTTGCAGTGAATAATTACGGGCTGGCAATAAAATAATTCCCACAAGTACTTATTCATTGTATGACCTTGCATTGTTATGTACTATTTTACCAAGAACCAATTCTATCACTTGGAATTGAACAGTTGGTCGCAAAGTTAATCATGTGATTATTGCCATATAATGACCACAGCACAACCAATTTATAGCACGAAAGCGCAAAGCAACGTAATACGAACTATTGCTCCTTATACTAGTAACTTATGGTTAGCACAACAGAGTATGTAATAAGGTAGATTGCAACACCGTAGCGGTATTATGTATCTTGCAAAAACAAGTGACGGCAGAAACAGAAATAATTAGTGCTGTCAAAATGATTATTCGTATGCTTTACAATCAAAAGTTCTATCCAGCAACATGCTTAACAAAACGAGTCTATATAGCATGTCGTCTAAGTAGCAAATTGTGTAGCAAAACGGAAAAGTATTAAAACGTCTATACAGGGTGATATTTTGGTCACTGTCACAGGTTCAATTTCACGGGTAGGTAAAAAATTTGGACGGTGACTAAAAAAATCACCTGTATAGCAAAACACCTAATTAGCAAATGATCTAATTCTCATTGCCTGGACACTTGAGTACAAATATTTATGTTTGGATATAATTTTATTATGTACTCGTACGTGTACGTTTTTAAGATTTAATTAGGCAAATAATTTTTATATGTTGACGCATAACATCATACAAATTGATTTGACAGCAAAAATTGTACAAGTTTCGTAACACCGCTGCCTATTGCCTGCTAACTTTTGCTATTAAAAGTCGTATATTTACCCTATCTTTCCCAGAGTAGAATAGGCGGGATTAAAAAAGCCCTAGTGTACAAAGTGTCTAGTATAATCTGATATAACCTTACTTCATACCAAATACGGACAAATATGGAATACTATAAGAATAAAGTGCAAACGAGACATTTATGCGACTATCGACTCTTAGTTGCAATTCGGTTTGAATATTGATTTGCAAATCGCGAGCTGAATATAAGCTCTAAGTTCAGAATGTAATGCAAATCATATAGAATACCTAGTGTTATTGCTTCAGTGTTTGAATGGCTTTGTTTTTAAAAGTAGATAGTATTCAACGATCGAGAGTTAGAGTATGATAACGAAGATAACTCAAATAAAATGAAATCATTTATTATTTGTTAAACATAGGCGCACAAGGTTGCAGGTTCAAACCCATTACAGGCAAGTACTAAAGTGACTTTTCAAAGTTATATGTTCCTACTTTTTTAAATATTCTATGACATCATTGACAATCGGTGAAACCTGGATTATAAAAGTTAAAATCTGTTATCGCGAACCCGCAATGACCATGCGCGGTGATCAATGCTCGTTCCTTCTCTATATGAGAAGCGGCCTGTGCCCAACAGGGGGACAAGATTGTTTTATACTGAAATGTTTATTTACTGTTATACATAATATGAAATTTACTCTATTATTTGATTGAATTAATATTTAAAATATAACATACTGAGTTTTGCCTACCGTTTTGGTAGCATACCCATGAAATCACCAATGTAGTAATACAAGATTCTTATCAACTGTAAAGTGTCTTCTATAGCATCTGCTGACCTTGATGTCAGTAGATAATATTTTTAATTTCATAATGGTACCTATCAACCTCAAATATTTGTTTATTTGGTCCCTAAATTATTATTACTTTATCTTATTTTTAACAGAAAGACAGCGTGCTGGGCCTTTGTTGCGCCGTTTCTTCTCCACAGGAACGGGTGGGCGATCATGGTGTTGTCTATTGTATTATTGACGTTTGATAGCCTATTTTAAATAAATGTGTTTTGAATTTGAATTTGAGTGGTAAAATAGCATTTTAAAGCACAAAAAAAACATTACAAATTGTTAAGCAAATCAAATATTACCTATTAGCGGTTATAGAGACAATTTAGATAAACTTATACAATAAACTTTGTTCACGATGAATTAAACTTTAATTTGGTATGTTTTACAGATGGTAAATGTACAAGAACAAATTTCTTAAAAGTGACCGTTGTTTTGCATTTTGAGCGATTCCCCTTAATATTATTTCTTAGGAAGTCGTATCCCAAATACAATTAAAATAATCTGTAATAATTAAGATAGACATAACATTAAACTAAGGTATTTAATTTCATCCCACATAAATACCTAACAACAAAAACATCGTAAAACAAAACGAGGTGCCTATTCTCATAATTAAATCTTAACACTGTAACACGATAGCTAATATCTATTGACACTAAAATGTCACTTTAGTGGGAAAGCGTCGGTATTACAGCCCGTTTATACGTCATAAATAGTGAGTATTGATCGGTGTCGTGTCGTAAACGTTGCGTGTGAAACGATTCTCGCCCACGATACTCGACAGTTGACTTTTTAAGGATGACTGTAAAATCAACGCCCGTTTTTATGTAATGTATTCGTACGACGTTTCGTGAGGTAGGTAATAGGTATCAGAATTGCCCGATACAGGTTTTATCTATGTAATGAAGTGTGAACATTTACGATTCTTTATTGCATAAATATACAGTAATGTGCTGCTAGGAGCTAGGAGTTATATTTAAGTACCTATATTTTATAGAAAAAGATTTTTTTAATCGTATAATTTTTGCCGTCGCATGCCATTAAAATACGGAATTAGGTCCGAGTAGTTTTATAGATATTTATATCTCAAAAAAGATAGCAATCAGATTAGTAACATTCAATTAACTTAATCACCAATTAATCATTGACTTAATTCACAATCAGAACAAAACTCAATACACAAATAATCAGCCAATTGTCATTCAGATACTTCAATCAATTCATAACAAAGATAATCTTTACGACACAACATCGGAAATGAAACAACAAAGGAAAAGGGAATCGCTCCATTTAAACGTTACTATCAGTGGAGAGTTTACGAGCGATCGTAAATCAACATTGTATCGCTCAGAGAATAGGTCCCCGCCTGCACTTAAATAATTCATGTCGGTAGCCGGTAAGGGTGCAGTTGATATTTATGCTTATTTCGTTAAAGGGTAGGCTGAGTTTTAAGATATAACATTATCAGAAATGATTCTTTCGTTTTTATTGAACTTTTCTCAATAAAACCAATATAAAAAAAGCCTCCTTTAGAAGTAACATTTCATTTTATTTTTTTATTAAGTTATTATTGTTGCGCCCATCTCTTATAAGTTAGAAAAGGTACAACGCATTGTTCAGTACTTGCTTTTTGGTTTCGCGTACTGTTTAAATTGGTATTAAAAAAAAACGGTTTGTAATAAGAACATTTAAGACAATCCATTTTACCACGATTTTCGATATTTTTTTTTTACTCGACGAATACATTCAGATACTTACAGATATAAGAGACTAACTCACAAAAGGTTTTAATACCCTGAACGTAACTGTACCGTACTCTCCCACAAACACATGCAACTGGTATGAATTCAATACAACCGACATATTTCAAAAACACGGTTCAATGTTTTTAATGGCCGCGCATTTTCCGCGAAAAACGTTATTAATATTTCATTTGCAGAAACTTTATCGTGTACTGTTATTATGAATTATAAAATGTATGAATATCGTAACTGTTTTTTATCATTACGCTTTTACCCTGTGGGAGTGGGCAAGGGTTGTTTCGATAAGGGTATATTGTCATACATACTGTAGTTTATAATATAGATGTAGTGGGAAGTGAGCATTATTGAACATGAGTCCGGGAGGTCTATTTAATATCTATCTGTAGTGGTCCTGGGGCATTACTCTTGAATCAATTTCATTTCTGTAACAATGCCAATGCGAGATTATTAATCATATAGCAGGAATACAAACGACACACAATACCTACAAAATAAATACTGTCAATGTTTAGATTCTGTGATATTCGGGAAGTAATGAAACGCTGTTTATTTTATCTCGTATATTTGCTGATTGGCAGTGGTTTGTTACACGTGTCAAAGAGTCATACATTAAGAATAACTAGGTACCTACCATATACAGTTTACAGAGTCCAGTTAGTTCCTTCCATTTACAGTTATAACAACTAATTCAAAGCTATTTTGAAGCAATCAGAATACCTACAAAATAAAACTGTTCCAATACTATAAAAAATATATATTTGCTACTACAAGGCACGTTAAAAATACTTTGTCTAGGTGTATATTTTTATTATTGATATTTAAATAATACTTTGTTTACATTCGGGTATATTTTCGCACGCGACGGAACCATAGACTCAGCTTGATATATTTTTGTGTACAAAACTTTGTGTAATACATCATTTATGTCCGTTTTTATTGCTCAACCTCAAGATTTATGATTTCCGAGTGTCTTTTTGAAAAATCTTTTCATAAAAAATGTTTTAAAAACTTTTTATAATGAACTGTTTTTGTTGAGATATTTTCTTGAATGGAATGTTTACATTGGGATCAAAGCAGGGTGTTGCATACAAATTGTATTCAGGGTTGCGCTGTTATTTATCATACCTATTACTTAGGAGCAGTTTATATACAGATAGTTGGGACTGTTATTTACAGAAATATGTTTTATATATAAAGAAAAATACTAGTAGGAACACTTCAGGAAAAAAAGTATTTGTCATTCAGGGAAGAACGGTTTTGGGTCGACGATTTAAAAAAACTAATATAAATATACCATTTTTATCAGATTGTTGTAGTAGCTAACTAATCTACGAAACAACCGACTTTTATTAAGAAATAAAAATCGACACAAATATCTGAACAAATGTATATGAAAAAGTAAATGATATTGTATTGCCTACTTTTTTTTAGGAAATAATCTAGTTAGAAAAGTGAGAAAAAATACTTATATTAAGGTGAAATAAATTTTCTGTACTAAATAAAACCATAAACAAAAACATTCAAAGACTGAACGTTGCGTTCGGTTCATTGGTTCGAGTCATCGAATCAAATTATTTTTAAAAGGTTTTTATTATGTAAGCAATCGACAAAAATATGTTTTTAGATGATTTTAAACTTAAATAACGTATTACAATTATTATTATACGTAGTATTTTTAAAAGAGTTAACAAGTCCTTTTGTAGATAATGTTGGAGATACAACACTTTTACACAAAATGTGTAAAGAACAGTTTTTTTTGCAGTTCATGCGTTTGCATAACAATGAAATAATAATTATAATTAAAACATCGAGAATTAACACGATCACATTATGCATAATTTGATTTGTTTGTTGTGTGCACTGGGTTTAACGTATGAGAATTGATTTGTCTTAAAATTATTAAAGATAAACCCTAAGAAATATATCTCGTTTCTATGAATTTTACGACGCTACTATTCGTTATGGCGTAGTTTTGCAAAGATTGTGCATAGCTGTAACATCGTACCGTGTAGTAATTAGCCAGTGTCCGTAGATATTTATGACCGAGCAAAGATCCCAACCTCTGTAACAAAATCTAGAAGGAAACGTTTCAATGATTCACCACTAACGAGAGAAATCAGAAGTATCACGTCCATACACAAATACAAACACAAAATCAAAAACAAAAATTAGGAACTACTTACATTGGGTCAATTATAAATACTATAAAAGATAAAAAAAAGTAAATATGTAAACATTTTATTTATTTAAATTAAAGTCATTAATATTTGACGGGGCTGTTGGTCTAGTGGTTAGTGACCCTGACTGCTAAACTAGAGCTCGTGGGTTCGATACCCACGCAGGACAAATCTTTGTGTGATGAGCACAATCATTTGTTCTGTGTCTGGGTGTAATTTATCTATAATATGTACCTATGTATTTAGAAATATATAAGTATGTTTATCAGTTGTCTGGTTGCCATAATACAGGCTCTGCCTAGTGTGGGATCAGATGGCCATGTGTGAGCTGTCCCAAGATATTATTATTATTTCCTTTTCTTCTTTGTTGAAGATACATTTGAGACACTACACTACAGTTCACTACAGTTCCTTATAATGTGTCGTCTTGCCCATGTCGTTGATTATCGTAATAGTTCCAATATACGATGTTGGACAAGGCTTTATGTCGTAACTATAACAACATGTAAAAAAAACGCAAGTTAGTATCGGCGAGTCGCACAAAATGTATGTATAGTATACCTGTCAGTTAGAGGTTATATGAGTCGTGTGGAGTAGTACTTCTGTGTGTATTATGTTGTGTCGAGTTAATTATTGTGGTGATTAATATCGGTGCCCCTGGATTAGGATGCGGAGAGGTCTAGCTGATATTAATGGCGGCTTGCTCGCCGATTTGTTACATTTTTCCTATGTGTTTGCATGCACACGTAATTGGGTGGTGTTGTAGGCTGTAACAGTAATCCTTGTTATCTATGTTTTATTAATTATATATAATAATAACAATATATTTTTTTAAATATATATTTAAAAATGTATTTTATATGTAAATAAGTAGAATAAAGGAAATAATAATATATTGGGACAACTCGCACACGGCCATCTGATCCTAAACTAGGCCTGTATTATGGCAACCAGAAATCTGATAAACATACTTATATATTTCTAAATATATACATATTATAAATAAATTACACCCAGACACAGACAATTAATCATGCTCATCACACAAAGATTTGGTCTGGGAGGAAATCGAACCCACGACCGATTTGCAGTCAGAGTCACTAACCAGCTAGACCAACAGGCCAGTCAAATTATGTGTAAACGTTTTCATACCTATAAAAGGCTTTATTAATTAAAACTTTCTATTACAGTTATTGTATAACTATAAATAATAGACGAAATACAAAGTTCAAACTTTCACATTCAAAATAAAATACTCAGAAACGGTCCCTTTACCAAACTAAGCTCATAAATGTACCGTAAAGTTGTATGGAAGTGATATAACAATGTCTGAAACAAAAAATAACTCTCAAAGGTATTCCGTTAACTCTAGGTGATAAAGTTAAGGTACGAACGTTATGCGAACATTAGTATTACAGTTATAAGGGGTAGCACTATATATCTTTTTATAAAAAGATAAAAAGAGATTTTACTGTCTAGTTTGCCAGTTAGTTGAGATTTTTAATGTATCATAGTATGATTCACATATAAGGGATTGTTTAATATATTCCAGTCAAACTATTATTGATGATACTTGTAAAAAAAGGGCACACTAACATTTTATATCATATATTATTATATTATACACTAAAAAAATTATTACTTATTACATTCAGCTAATGTAGTGGATTTAATATAACATAAAATTTTAGTGTGGCCTGCAAACCTATCTAGTTTGCCGTGTCTACAGTTTAAAACAAACGTTCACTCATAGGATACATCTTAACATGCAAACGTTCCCCTTAACATATTTCAAATGTTCTGAAAAAATATTACAATGTATTTTTTTTTATCATTCTGTACCTACTTAGGTTATAAAACAGGTCTCCTACCAGGTACTATGTACGAGAGGACACTCTACAAAATTGCCAGTGACGTCAGCACGCTTGCTACCAAATTGACACTGACAGTCTCATTTTACGCAGAAATTGAGTTGTCGGAAAAAAATAAGGGAGAGAAACGCTACTGTTTTTTAGTATAGGGAGCAACTCTGAGGGGTAGATAGTAATTTGAACGTTTATTGAACTCAATTTTGGTGTTACACGAATCTGGAAATAGCAATCTGCTTTAATTTTCAACCATTTGAAGTTCATCGGAATTTTAAACGATTTGATTCATTGAGCTTTGCTTAGTTGATTTCGAGTGATGAAATGTCCAATTTCTCGTAATGAAATTGCTTCCTTGAGTTTACTATTTTATAAAGTCCCCGTTTATTGTGTCGATATTAAATTAATAAATCAACATTACCTACCAACTCAATAATGTACCTTACAAAGGCTTAAATGTAGAATCTTTGTAGACAGTTTAATATCATAGTGATTCATCTTCCTGCTAATAAAACCATAAAATAACTACACAAACACACCACAATTCTATATCAAACACAAACACATCGACATCGTTCCGCCCAACTATCTCCAAATCGTTCATCAAAGAAAACATAACATTCACATTTATATGTACTAAGTCACGCACATAAAACTACGCAACTTCGACATATACCTACTGAATCTGTACAAGATACGATTCGATACAATCCGATACTACCCGATACAACCCGGCCTACCTTTTCGGATGAATGCTGCCGATCAATCAAAGTCCATAGAAATGGAAGAGAAATAAATAACTTATTCTTTACCTAAGAAAGTCAGTGGCGACGTATATCACTGTTGAAGATGTATTAAAGTCGTTTGGGACCTTGTGATTCGTTTTGGGGTTATGTGAGTAAATTGTGTAGACGGATGATGGTTTGGTTACTTTAATTACAAATATTACTAGTTTTTTTGAGTGATCTTTCTTTTATTTAAAGGTAAGATTATTTTAGATGTTAGTAAAAAGATAAAGTCAAGTATTTTTGTTTTTTTTTTCAAAAACTTGTCCCACCCTAAGGAATGTAATCTATGTGTCGCGGGTGGTTTAACGAAAATGTAATTCCAAATAATGGTTATATCAATAAAAATGTAACACAAACAAACATAAAGCAACAAAAATCATTAACAAAATCATGACGTACGCAGGCAAACCGCAATACGTCAAAGAAACTATTTTCTACAAAACCTGGCATTTGTTAGCATGCATGACAAAAGTGAACACACGAGTGTGGTAGAGCGGCATTTGTCAAAGCCGGGCTATTAATTTAGCAGACTACGTGTACTAAATGCACGTATACGCTGTTAGGGTTGACACGTGACTTTGGCCCGAATGTCCCACGTGACTTAATTTACACTAAATTTAGAATGTTGTAATTAGTTTACTGTTTTACACTTGGTCATGTATGTAGTACCTATCTCTATTAGGTACTTTTTAGTTCAATGTATTTCAGTTTATAACATCACTTGTTTAACTTTGTCGAGGGGTTGTGTTTTGTTTTTTTGTTATTCTTAGGTATATAGGAGTCTAAATCTTAAGTTTGAAACCTAAATTTGGATCATGTTATAATTTACTAGCTGGTGCTCAGTGCGCTTCGTTTCGCCTAAAAAAGCCTACAATTTAACCTATAGTTCAAAAAATAAAAATCACTGCCACCAGCGCCACCTATCCGGAACTAACATAACTATATTCGTCAGAGTGGCCATGTTGCCTTTTATATGTGTACAAAGTTTCATATCAATTGGGCTAACGGATCTCGAATTTTACGTGAACATACATACAAACGTTCATTCTCTTTTATAAATACATTGTTACCATATTTTTGGGGTCTAAATACTAACATATAATAATGTACCAGTAATCATGGCCCCTCAAAGTTTGACCAACAATTGGGCCAATTATGGTAATCACTTATTTACATGTTGGCCCAGTAACTGTATACTTAATGCTTGTCTAATTGACATCCCTCCATGTTTGTATGACACACAAAGTTACTTTCATGTTATTTCTATGGTGGAATTGTAAAAGAAAATCTTTGTACCTATTTGTTGTCGTTTTCATTGAAAATTATGTTTCAGTATCGTATCTAATCAAAGGCCTACGTAACGTGTTTCAATACATTTTTATTATAAAAACGGCACTTTGTCACGGGGAGTTTCATCACTCAAACTTGGTACAAACATTTATCGATCACACAAATGTTTAATAAGGTTATATCTACACGCATTCACTTTTACCGGTCCTACTCTTCCCAACATTAAGTCTTTACATTAACATTTTGGCCGAGAGAGGAAAGAAACATAAATCATAAGAGCTGTGATAGTGTTATCTAACTATAATCTATTACGAAACGTCGGGGCGGCGCGAATCTCTAAGTTTACCGATTAGCGCGGTCGCCCTACGTCCGGACTACCCCAGTCTACCCCTACCTACCCGGTAACCCGTAGGTAGGTACTACCCCCGCGGAAATTGTAAATCTTGGTGTAGGCTCCACAGAAATTTATTAACCATAATGGTTAAAGGGGAAATTGATAATCATTTTCAATGAGCCAAATGTACGTTCGGTAAATAATGTCGGCTTTGTTTTGTTTATAAATTTCATTAATAATAATTCATGCGAAAGGATTTGATGGTGCTATTAGTTATCGAAATATAAAGCGCTTTAGAGATATTGCGGTATTAAAATATTTTTATTTAGGTATTGTCTTTTATTTAAAGCGAGATTAGGCAAAAAAAAAAGGTCAATGGATTGAATCATTATTTTTTTTAACATGAATTGATAATATAGCATAGATTAAAACTTTGCGGATTCTTAAATATAACAGGTACATTTAAACAATTTGTTTCTACTGTACATTAGTGAATCACCTTTTATTTAGGATTAATGAATAATGATTACAAATAGAATCCCCCGGCGATGGCATGCCTATCCCCCGTGCCTTCAATTTACACCTAAACTCTAATATGTTAGCGCAACCCGTGACTAGGGTTGTGAAATAGCGGGATTTAAATAGCTTTGTTCTAGTTGAATCATAATACTAAAGGTCTATCAATACTTAAAATAATAGTAAGTAACTATAAAAATAATGGCATATCTTGTACATAACCCTAAATGAACGAACGCACAAAAAAGCACCAAGCACTTAAAACCTATAATTTGAAGTCCGGGAAAGTCCGGGAAAATGTGCAGGTGGTACAACTACGTTTACTGGCTCTAATTGAAATCGTACCCAGGGCGGTATTACCCAGTCGGGGTATTGCAACACTATTAACGATTCTAGCGATATTAGCTGTTAGATAAAATACTTGGCAAAATATTGTTTAGTTCGTTCAAAGATTTTGTAACTTGAAACCCAACCATATGATTTTTATGCCATTATATACATAAATCATCATATAAATGCACACTACAATTACATAGTGAAATATATTCATAATCATTAAGACAATATGTTATGGGCCATTATATTTCGGATCAACTAGAAATAAATGAGTTTGCAGACCAATGGGATTCATGTAGCGTAGGTGCGTTGTTCCGGCTATCTCTGTCTGTCTGTTAGGCTTACACGGCTAAACCGATTTTAATGAACTTTAGGTATGAGATAATCTTAGATTTTAAAAGGGGGAAAGGACATAGGCTACTTTTAATTACGTTACCACCCACGCGAGCAGAGCCAGGGATAATAGCTAGTTTAATAATAAAACTAAATGCAAATGCCAATTTAATACCTACTGACACTTGTTAATAAGTTCTAGTATATAAGATTGTGGACTGGAATAACTTATTATTTCATAATAATAAGTACTGTCTCATGACAGTCTGTCAAATTTACAGTAGGTAGGTACTTGATGAAAAAAGCTCTTTTCATTTACCATACCGGAAAAGTCCCCGATACGGTCAGCAGCCACGTTACACTTACATCAGTACATCGTGTCATATCTGCGTACGGTCAGCAGCGGCGTCATGTTTAATGTGACGTGTAAAACGAATAGTGTCACGCAGGGGGGAGGGGGGATTACGTCAAGTTGGAGGATGGGGAAGTGGTACTATGGAGCATGAAGATCGTTTATGTGAGATTCGAGTGAGTTTTAAATTAATGATAGGGTAATGTGGTAATGTGTTCCATATAATCATATTTATTAACAATATTATGATAATAAGGGATCTCTTTTAGAGAAAATAGTAGTAACAGTATAACGACCTCTGTGGTACACACCGGTTTTCAAGGTCTCGCCAGCTCTAAGGTGTCTTTGAGTTCAGAGCAATGTAATGTGATGTTGAGTGTAAAGTGAAATCCACATTATTATATAAAAAACGGTTATTTTCACTGTATTAGTACAGGGTTCTAGATAGTACCTCTCGAAGGTCCCTTATGTATATATTTGTTCCCTTTAAGCAACTTAATATACTAATTTGTTAAAGTGTTATAACACAGTAGCGGTGCTCCTCGGTTTCACCCGTGTTAGTAATCCCCGTTCCCGTAAGACATCTTAGTTTTTTTGGAACTTTTTCCGAAGTTTTTATAGTTATTCTGCTATTCGGGGTATAGATTAATCCTACAAAACAAAGATCATGAAAATCGGTCCACCCGTTCTTGAGATATAAATGGTATAACAAACGGCTAACTACTACTACCAACTGTTTTATATAATGTAGATTTAATAAAAAAATAAACTTTATTTAGACCAAACCCTTTTTATTTTTTCACAACAAAACACTCTCGTTTAATCATAACTTCGAAACATTAAAGCCACATATTCTTATCAACCAACAGTAGGGGATGCGCTGTGACTCGGTGACGAATGCGCATCGCGTCCGGTTTACACCCATTGCTCAAGTCTGCCCGTCCGGCACTGTCCGGCTCGGGCGCGCGAAAATGTTCCAAAAACGGTTTGTGTTAAGCTGTATGTAACACTATGAACCAAAGATATTGTTTTATAAGTATCTGTAGGAGTATTTGATTTGAAATAGGATTTTATTTGAATTTATTGTAATCTGTTCTTGTTACAGTCATGAGAAAATGTAGCTTTCTCAAATCACGATTATCTTTTTAAAGGACAATCTAAGCGCAATATGAAGTAGTCCTTGTGATTCCGCAATAACATTACCGAATTCGTTAAGTATAAAAAATTCTGTTATAGAAAAGCCGGTGTGAGCCCGAGGCATTAAATCAACTTTAAACTATATGCCATTTATTTTTAAATAAAATTAAAATTATGAGCAGTAATATGTTAGTATTTTAATTCTTGATAAAGAAGATATCCTAATCCTAGTTTGTCTGGAATTTTGGGCGTAACTGTATATCACAAAACAAAGCTTTCAGTTTGTCGTATAAATTAACAATTTAATCTACGCAAAACCGAATTTCTTTATACCACTGTTAGATATAAATTCGCTTAACACTATACCAGTCACAATAAAGCTAGACACACTATAGGCATAGCAAAACAGAATCCAATTCGAGCAACGTGCACACAATGGCGCGGTGACGAATGCGTCTAGTGTCCGGCGCTCGGCCATCGCTCACGGCTCCCGTCCGGCTCTTCGCTCGCCGTCCGGCCGTCCGGTCGCCGGACATGCCGAAACGACACGACAATATACGATATCTATTCAAACGCATTCATCGGTCATCTTTGATAGCCTTTACTCTGAAATTCTCCGAAATTCAATTTCGGTTTTGATTTTGGGTATTACGTAGGTATTATGTAGGCTTTATATTGTTTTACGTATTAGATCGACCTAGGTCGTCTAGAATGTCTGCAATAAGGCTGTGGGATTTTAAGCGAGGATAATATGAATCGGTCTGGCGTGATCTGATCATGTCATGTCGGCTAAGATTTTTTTTTTCTCTCTGAGTGTGGAGTATGGTTTCTTGCGAAATAATTTTATCTCTAAACCTTAGCCTGATTTTTATTTCGTTGTAGCTAAGACCCATACTAATGTTATGTGTGAAACTAACTCTGCCTATCTGTCTGTTACGCTTTCACGGCTAAACCGCTGAACCGATTTTGAATTTGGTGCAAAATTTGGTATGGGGTAGGCTTGGTGCCCAAAAAAGGACATAGGCTACTTCATGCCGACAGTCGACACCCACGCGGGGGGAACCGCGGGTAACAGCTAGTTTATTATAATGTACCTAGATTGAGCGTATAGTTTAAAATTATTTCATTACTTTTATGATTAAACTATTACATTTACGATGCTTTTAAAATTAATTACACTGGTTTATCACCGTAATTGGGCCCTTGGACGTAAATCCTACTTAAAAACCTTCTTGTTTTATTGACTACATAAACTAGTGTATCTAATATCGGCTAATGAATACAGACACATATAAATATGTTTAACTTCAATGTCTGTTTAATTATGTTTATTGTTAAATTAATTTAATTTGGTTTTTAAATTAATTGAAATTTGGTTTTGTGGTGCACGATGCACTTTAGATAAATATTATTTATTAGCTATGAAATTGTAAAAAAAAACGTAATTTTAAAAGATATTTTTTCAATTTTTTTACGTTTTATTTGTTTTTGTATAATTTTTGTGATTTTTACGTTTTCCTTTTATGTTCTTTAAGTTTAATAGGATAGTTGACATCTAGGCAAACATCTAGCTCAGCGATTTTTTTTATGAAACCTGGTCTTTAATATGAGTTAGGGTTGAATTTTTCTGCAAAAAATTCTTTGTATCCCACAAAATACAATTGAAATTATAAAGATAACGAGTTTTACCCCAGTTATAGCGAAAGCAACTTAAACTCAAATTGAATGTGAAAGTGAACTCAAAGTTTAAAATTCAATTAACTAACAATTAGTCGAATTTAATTTGAAACTTCATAAATTATATAAAACTTTTAAAATGTGGCCGTTGTCACGTCGGGTTTGAAATAAGTTGATGAACCGAAAACCTGTGGGAAATGCGCTGTGACAATAGCTCAGCGGTTGTAGTGTAGGCTGGGGATCGAGGGGTCAATGGGGTTCATCAAAATTTTTGAAGTGAAAACTTATTTAGGCGGGTTGGGCATTTTTGAGATGGGAAAAACAATTAAATTCGCGACACTGTTACCGTTACCGACACCGGCAACGGTTATAGGATTTTAAAACCTGAGATTTCTAATAAGAATAATTGCTATCCAATGCGCAGGATTTATTTGACTTAAAAAGATTAAAAAAATATAAAACCTAAAATTCTTAGTTTTAATATAAATCTATTTTCCAATAACGAGAGTCATATCTATTTAACAGATAGACACACATACCTATCTAGACACACATATATATCTAAACCCTACACACACCCAAGCAAACAAACAAACAGACAGTCACACAAAACATCAGTAAAGTAAAACATTTCTAAGAACTCAGCAAGTTTCTATGACAAAGCACCTACTGTTACCACTGAGAGCATACGCAGTTGAAAAAACACGCCGACAAGGGCAAGGGACAGTCGACATCTCTAATAACACTAACTTTAATATCAGCTTTATTAAAAGGCAATAAGGTTGAAATTTTCTTTATTCATTTATTAACACAAAAAGAATTCAGAATCATAAGTAGAGTGAATTATATTTGTTTAATTAAATGAGTTAAAAAGTTAAGATAAAAATATTATATTAAGAGAAAACTAAAACGAAAATAGTTATTTAAATCAAAATAATTTAAAGGGAAATTTGATTGTGGATTTAGGTGGTGTCGCGAGTTAAACTGGATTCTGAAAAATCAATTCGATTCGCGACACCAGCGCCATCTCGTCAGCTCATGATTAGGGATCCTATTGAGTTTGAAACTAGTCGGGCTATCCAGAGAATGTGCGTGAGTAAACCGTTTTGTTTTAAATAATTATGAATACTCCTCACGAAAGGTATTATAGAAATATAATTTAAAGGGATTATGGTGCATGGGTTGGTAAGCTTAAGATGTTAACAAGATTTCCGTTATTAAATTTGACGTAATAGCAGCCTGTAACTGTCCTACTGCTAGACAAGTCTCTTCTTATCTAGAGAAGGCACGAGCATTGATCACCACGATTGCTCACTTGCGGGTTGGCGATTTCCGATTCCAATTTAAGAATCCAAGTTTCCTCACGATATATTCCTACACTTACTCTCAGTTGTGTCTTTAGATAATTAAGAAAGTACATATAACTGCTTTTTTTTTAATATTTTTTGAAATATTATTTTAGCTCTTGTGGGGTTGACTGTACGTATCCTTCTGAGGGAAAACGGAAGTGACGTTCCGGAAACGACGTCGGGCGGAAGCGCGCGAACCCTTTGCCGCGCCCTTTGTTTATAGGCCCTATAGGCTAAGGGATAGGCCCTTCGAGCCAGTAAGCGAAATCTGAGGTCCTTAAGAGATAGTTGATTAAGGAATTGAAGATTGAGAAGGTAGGATGATTGATTGATTGTTTCTTTTGGTCTACTCCGTAGGTATGAGATTCTTTTAGATTGAATTTATTGACAATTGTTTCCCTACGGAAATTATTCATGTTAATCCTTTAGCCAAACTCTAAATAATATATTGTATAATCTTTAAAGTAATAAAACAGAAATAGAGCGATTATTTATATAAAATTGATAATTGTTGTGTTAAACGCCTGTATCCACCGTGCCCTACATTACGTTTATATAATTAGTACATAAGATAAACTTGTATTTCTCAAGATAAGTGAATTGTATTCTTTTTGGGAAATAAATGTCTTAAACCATAAAAAAACACAAATTAAATGTTTAAATAATTCAATGCTCAAAAAAAATGCGTTAAAAAGTAACTAGGTATATTCATCTACTGGAAGCCGTTAGGAACACCTTTTTGATATACTATCCACTTTATCAAAAGCTTCTCTCACAACTATTACACAAAACAGGAAACGGATGTCGTCCGCGCGATCCGACCGACACGACTTCAACGTTTAGGCGAATAATCCAGAATTTCGCCCTTTCATCGGGTCTTTAATGAAAAAAGTTTTAAGGAATACTCCCCTAGTAAAGTACTTATTTTTTGACATCTAATATTTATACAGCGTCGAGTTTTAGAAGCACTTAATAATGGATATACTTTTTATATTCCGGAAACATCTTTACAACCGACGTAAAAAAAGGGGAAGTATTCTTAACAATGGTATATAAAAACGTAGGTAATTACGACGACATATTTTATTATTACAATAATTATTTATTTAATTAAGCTTTAGCGATTAAATAGAGGCCGATTAAAATATAAGCTTTATAATGTAATTAATATTTTCAATATTGCATTATTTCATATTTGTAATAATTGTGGTTTCATTAATTGCTTGTAATGTAAATAATAATATTTACATTAAATCATTCGAAATACAATTTTAAATTTAAATCAATATTTACATTTTAAACCAATAATTATCATAGTTACATTGCATATAACTATTATTTGTCTCTTAAAATAATATTTTCATCTTCTGGTACACCAAAAGATGACCATACAATTAGATAGTAGGTAAAAAGATACCTAGGCACAATTTAAGCTATTTTAACAAGACGCCTAAAGAAGAATTTACATCTACATAGTACAAGTATGTACCGTGCTTTATTTAATTTTAGTAGCAAATATCTTTTTATTATTTTTATTTATTTATTTTTTCATGTTTAACTTTAATATACCTAGAAGCATCAGAATAGTCAAAATTCTATTTCAGTACTATAAATGATTAACATCTGAAGTGCAGCTACGTTAACTGTGAACGAGCGAACTGTTTCCAAGTTGGGAATGGATAGCTTAAGTTAATGCGGACTTAGGTCAAGTTATATTAAGGATGGACGAAATTAGACTGTATTCGGTCCGCTTCGGTCCGGTGAATGTAAATACCGACTTCCAGATAATTAATTGAAGGAGACTAAAGGAGTTTAACTAAAGATAATGTCAAATAGAAATGTGGGTGATTCAATAGATTATTCTACTGGTTATTTTGACTGTAATTTTAAAGTTTAATGTAGCAATAGATATACTTATTCACGTTACTTTAAGGCTAAAGTTACGTTACTTTTTTTTTAAAAGTCCGGTGATGTAGTCAAATCCTGCGCTCAGGCTAACTGCCTAAATCTCTCACAAAAAAATAATAATAAAAAAAACGTTACTTTTGAATATACGATTAGATGAGTACCTATATGACTATTACTTTATACGGGGTAGTTTTTAAGTTAAATATTTATTAAAGATCAATTTAGTTGTTAAAGACATCACATTGTGTGTAAATATCACACACACATAAATGAATGTGATGTGTTTAACGCCCGGTGCAAAAATAATAAGTCATACGTAAAAATACATTTTCCGCAGATAAAGCTGCGGTTAGAAGCCAGTCTTAAATACAATAAACACAAATGAGTACTGACCTTTATAAACCTTTTTGCTTTTGTTAATAAACCTAGTGTTGTGTGCCGTGACGCTTCGGGCCCGAGGGGTACCATGTCCTTTAATTTTTCCAAACAACTTCTTAAGTGTGCTCTCCTGTAACAAACAAAGACTTCAGTTAATATTGCGTAGTAAGCGAAATTACAAAACTTATAATGATAAGGATTAGTACATAAACGAATCGTATGCGCGTAAAATTTTACTGCTTTTAGTAGATAAATTCTTAAATATGTTACTTAGGACCTCTTTCGGAAGGTACACAACGGCACTATAAACTCCTTAGTAATTTAATTATAAAATAATAAAAACAATCATAAATCTAAGGAAAAGATATTCTAACTTTTTGCTAAATAAACACAAACGAAAGCTAATTAAACAAAATCCTTTTCTCAACCAACTCATAATTTAGTCTTAAAACCTGGTTAGTCTTGACTAAACATGAAATACTAAATTTAAATTGAATACTTAACTAAATTGAAATTCTCTACAGAAAACACCGTCGAGATTTTAATAAATAACGCCATTAATGTTGACAGTTTAATAAACAATGACTTGGCCATTAAAACCCGCAAACATAAAAAGCTTGTCCAACGACGTACAATAATACATACACTATCTCACTAGTTGTCTCTGGTCCCTCTCTGCTCAAAATATTCTTATTACAATAAGTGCTTAATATATATGTGGGTGTTGCCACTGTTTTCTATCACCACTATAATTAGAAGGGGAGGTAAATAATTTTCGTCGTAAAATATCTCATGGTGTTTGTCATTGTTATTTATATAGATTTATAGCGGCTTCCTTATGGAGAGGTTGTTATGATGTAATTAGGCTCTCGTTAAATTACGTAATATATAAATTCGACATGCGTACTTAAGATTTTTTCACAATATAGGATACTTAGTGATAACTCTTAAGTGAAAATATTAAATGATTAATTATTATCGGTGATGAAATATTTGCTTTTAAAAAGTGTTTGAAAATATTGAATACTAATCATATATATATTCTTCTGGCGATAAAAAAATAATTGTCAGTGTTATCTATGGCATGGTAAAATAAATAATATATTTTCCAAAAAGAAACAAGGTACAAAGCCTACATGTAAAATTATGTATAAACACATTATTAATTCAATAGCAGGTAAGAACTGTTACGTTTCTTTCATAATAAAATAATGCTCATACATAATAATACTGCTCAGTTATATTTCAGCCACTAAAAGCGTATTACATTACAGTTAAGGGCGTTTTCACGTTTCAGCACAAAAGTAAAACATTCGCTTTGGCGCAATTTGCGACTGTATGACCACTACCATTGGCATAACTCGCAAGTATATCACGCAAGAGATTTATCTATTTTCTGTTTCAGTTATGTAAAGTATTATCAGTGTGTTTTATAATTTTAGTAATTATATTTTTACAGCTTGTGTGTGTATTTTTGTTTATTTTAATATTTCTGTAGCACTAACTAAATACAATTTTTAAATGGTAAATATAAAATATACTAATTAAGTGTAAACAAAGTATTAAAATTGACACTCTTTCTATAATTTACTTTATGTATTTCTAGCTGTTGCCCGCAGCTCTACACTCGTTTGTGTACGATTATAACGGCAAAAAGCCTATAACCCTTCTTAGAAACGAAGCTTACTCTATACCAAGTTCATTCAAATCGGTCGGTTTAGCTGTGGAAGCGTTACAGAGAGACTGACAGAGTTACTTTCGAATTTATAATATTAAATATGGATACCAGCATCAAAGGCACGCCCTGGAAGAAACAACAAACAATCGGCAACTAACAATTTGGCGACCTAAATTACCGTCCACTTTTACAGTCGAGGATCTCACGTTTTGAATTCGAGTTTCCTTAGTAGGGCCACAAATAAGCTTTGTTAAGGCCGGTTCGGCTAGTCGCGGGCGCGTGCCCCTGAACCGACTCTACTCGGTTTTGAGCGCTACACTCACTAATTTAATTTCACTATGTACTATTCGTACTCACAGAATTATGTACTGTTATATAAATTGTTATGTAATGTTTTGTTAGCCATTTTTAAAGGTATTTATGAACTTATAATACAGTAAAATATAAATGTAGTATTTTGTAGTAGTTGTAGGTATCTTGAGAGATCATTGTTGATTTAGAGGCCTAACGTAAAGTATGTGTATTTATTGGAATCATTTGTGGTTCGAACTTAGGTCACGTGGCCAATCGTAACATGTATATATTGTTTGATTGTCTAAAGAATGTACGTCTTAGCGCGTCCTAAAACGAATTAGGACCATTCGTTTTTAAGTTCCTATGTTTGATAGATTTGAATTTAAACCATTCTTATTCATTCTGTATATCTAAGGGTGTAACAAGCATTCAAAAATATTTAATCTTAATAATAACTAAATAAAATACAAGTAAGTAAGATCGGCCAATATATCTATATATATAAAACAAAATCGGGTTAGCTACACCATTGATAAGTCAAGACCGGGTGGATCGATTTTCATGATCTTTGATTTTTTGAGCATGTCCCTAACAGCAGAATTATATAAAAACATCAGAAATAGTCACGTAAAAAAAAATCTTACGGGAACACGGACTAGATACTAAAGTGGGTGAAGCCGCGGGGCAGCGCTGGTAGGGACATAAATCTCAATTTTAAATAGAGCCTTACCGATCTTACCGTTCCAGGTAATAAACTTTTACATGAAGATTATCTTAAATCCAATTCGCCGCAAAAATATCTCTATCGCATGTTTGCGCACATTAATTTTGACTGCCATTCGATAACGCCCGTATTCGACTACACATAGGTACCTAATTATATTCAAGGTAATTCTAACTATCTTCGCTCATAAAATCCAAGATATTTCTTAGAAAATTGTTAATTTATGGTCCTGTTATTGAAGGGGTCAATATAAAAAATCGTCGGTATCTTAATGGAATGTAGAGCTAATTCTTGGCAGGTTGGATGGGTCGTTAAATAAACAAACAAAAGAATCGTGGGCGTATTTGTTAGGTTTTGGGAATCGCGAAGGTTTCGTGTTGATTTCTGTTTATACGACTTTTTTTGGGGAAGTACAAAACTATGTTGACCTTTTTTTAAGTTTCTTTTTAGACGTAAAATGGAGGAAGTCGTTTTCGTAACTGATTGTTTCGAAATCGTTCTGTGTAATTACTTTTTATTTAGAAAATACGTCACTATGGACATTTAAAATGGTTTGAAACTATATTTTATGTATCATCAAACTTACATATCAATGACCATCCTTTAAATCAGTTTTTGAAATACGTTTTATCTATATGGGGTCGACGGGAATCTTGGACCGCGACCGTGGTCCCAAATTCACCTTTTAAATTGAATATTTATTTGAGTGGTAAGTTGGGACCGCAACAAAAAATCCAAAGAAATTTTTGTACCGGATAAGTAAAGCTAAAACACTATATTTCATTATGAAACTGTTCAAGAACTATGCCTGCATTATAAAGTTTTTTAAATTTTGATAAGATATAAGAGGTATATATGAAATGCAATAAGTGTATTTATGCAGTCCGGTAAACGGTAATTAGTTGGATAATTTCCTGCCGGATATTGGCGGCGCAGCTCTGACGACGGTACACTGTCAATACTATGACTGCAATATTCAATTGGAATTGTGTTATTGTTCCTGTGAGCTATTGTGTAATTGTATTTCTAATTAATTAAAAGATTATTTTTCGCTTCAGACTACTATTTATTTTAAAACTAGCGACCCGCCCTTGCTTGGCACGGATAGACATAGCATTAATTAATTATACACACAGACCTTTCTCTTGAATCACTCTATCCAATGAAAAAACCATTTGAAAATCCGTTCGGTATTTTTTGAGTTTATCACGTTCAGACAGAGAGACGCGGCGGGGGACTCTTTGTTTTATAATACGTATAGATATATACTAACAACACCAACTGCTGTTCGTTGTTTGAGAAGTAATGATCCTCGTACTAATGTCGGTTTTGGCATAGCTCTATATAGCTTTATTCATTCCTACCTTAGTACGACTCGCATATATAAATTAAAAAGACAGCGCCAGGGAAGAAACACGTGTAAAAATAAGCCACGATAGAAAAAAAAATTGTCCTGAAAAAACTTTAATAGGAAGTCTTAAATTTTAAACCCATTCAACTTTTGAATTCCTTCCGCAACTAAGTGTCAAGTTAAAACACTTCCCCACCTGCCAACTCATAAACTAGGCATCGCGTGGCAATTCACTAAAATATCTTAGTACATTGTTATCAAGGCGATATGCCGCGCGGTTTACGACATCGTAAATTACTTACGAGTCGAAAACTCGTAAAAAACTCGTCAAGCCGAAATTGGACGCACTCCACTATGATAATGTCGGACAAACGGCGTAATTACGCCAGACAGCTACCGTTAATGTTTAAGGGCGCGTGTGGAAGCGATTTTTTTGCCGCGACACCTGTGTTTTGTTTATGTTTTAAAACGCGGTATGTTGTGTACTTTGGAATTAAATGCTGATAATGCTCTACGTTTCCATGTTTCTAGCTCATTACCACATGACATATTAATGTACGGCAAAGTGGTAAGTAAAAAATCAGTCAGTACTTCAATTTAGCATTATTTCCATTATAATCTCTCATCTGTAGTTTGGAAGTTGTGCGAAGGAGACAGAAGTAATAGGCAGCAAAAAAAAAATAGTGCATCCACACCGCTTTTTGTGTAGTATAAAAACAAACAAAATAATTAGAAATGTTTTTTGCTAGTGCTACTATTTTTTTAACAAACTGACTACCGCACTCAGAAACGGTAATGCTTACTTAAGAAATATATTATTATCGATTCAAGAAAACCGATGTACTTAAATAGATTTAAAGGATTCCTTAGTATCTCTCTGTCCGTCAGTCTTAGTAATATTAGTCATTAGTAATATTCGGTGGCTGTGTGCGATATAACGCCAGTTAATAGACCATAGAGACCGGAGAAGTAAATGATAACATATACTCAACCACACGATAACAATGTATTACGCAAAATGAACTTTACTGCTTTGTAATAGACACTGTTTTGCTTAATGAGTAGTTTTCCCAAACTGCATGAAACATGTACGTACATACTTGAACCTGTTAACAGAGTTACATAGTTAACAGAGTTAATAAAAAACTTAATTAATTCGAAAATATTCTAAGTTAATCCCAACTATTTTTATTATCAGCTATCACGTAATTGTCTTTCACGTGTCGTCGACATATCGTATACATGTCGCCGGCGTGTCGTTACGTTACAAATGGCCTCGTTACGGTGATGACTAGCCTCTGTCCCTATATATTTCTTTGTTACCGAACCTATGAAGAAAACAAATAAAAACTTACTATAAGTATGTTATTTCTTCTGTTTATTAAATGTCTCGTATTCAGTTTTGTTTTTCTGACAGAAAATTTTCTGTTGTAGTATTTAGGTACTTCCACCAAGTCACTTTTACAAATATTAGTAGCCTTCATTTATTTCAGAGCAACCCTTAGATTAGACCACAATCGAATTTAATAAGTGTCTTTTTTTTAAATAAGTGTCCAAAAATACTGAAGTTCGAAAACGATTAGATAAAAAAACTACATATAAAGTCCTAAATTAATAAAGAAATAGCTTTATACATATGCATGAGAAACAATTAAACCGACTAATTGTAAAAACGCCTAGTCCAACCATTAAATTTGCTACGGCCTACGGTAATCGCTACGGCAATCGGCGTAGCGCGCTCAAGCGATATTATTCAATAATTACGTTACCGCCCTGCGTAGCGCGCCGCCGGTTACGAAGGGCTACGATGCTACGTAGCTACAGTCTACGTACGTAGACGGAACTTTTAGCTACGGCTTGTATATTTTATAACAATTGAATTTTTGTGTCTGTTTTTTTATACAGTAGGTATATTTTTTTATTACCTTTATTAAAATGCCGTATTGTGTCGCCTGCTAGAAATTCATTTATAACAATATTTGCTCGATTCTAATATGTTAAAATGACAGTTACAACACATTTACTAGACTAGTAGTAGTCAATTTAACAGTGTCAAACGTTAACAAAACAGCACAATCATTCCCTAAAATTCGGGCCGTTATTTATCGTTAACAATAAAAAGGAAATTACTCCCCTATATTACGTGCTGGTGTGATACACGGCAGTAATAGACCGCCCGCGGCCGCATTCACACCGTCAAGAATCAATGTTCAATCAATCATGCTCAGTCGTAGCGATAATGTCGCTGCTTGAATAATCGTTCTTCACTTTATCGTTTAAAGTTAAGTGATTTTTAAAAGGTTCATGTGTCGTGTGGCTGTGACTTGTATGTGAAGTTGAGAGACTTTTAAATTAATTTTAGTTTTAAGTAAATTAAAATAGTTTAGTATGTGTTGGTTGTCTAATATTTATATCAGCTACCCTGTATTTATACAAGGTGATTTTGTTTTAGTTATACAACAACTATGACCTCTATCGGTTTTAAAAATGAATAGTATTAGAAATGACAAAAAATCAATACTGTAGTCTAATACTACTTTTTTTATTCGTTTGTGAAATTTGTAATACCAATCGTTTTTATAATCGATATAATAGAGGTCATTGATTTTGTTGGTATAAAAAAATCACCTTGTATAAAGTTGACGATAAAAAAGGAGCTCAGTTTAAAGTGTTTTTTTTTTGTAAGAGTTATTTTGATTTCTTTTGCCAGGGCCATTTTGTAAACAAATGAAAATTAATTGTACAATAATCACAATTACATGCTGAGCTTCAAACGGTTTAATGGAACGGAACGGTAACCACTCTTATAAGAAATATAATTGTGATGAAACACATCCATAAAATATAATGCAACAAATGAAGCATTTCTGTAAACTCATTTCTAAATTATGTAGATAGGCAAATAGTCCATTTCGAGTACAACAACACAGAGGGTCAAACGGTAATGGACCTCAAATGAACGCGGACCTCTTTTAAACAACTCTCGGATGTCACAGTGCACGGCCTTGTGAAGCCTGCGCTGCTGTGTGACACAATTTTATGAGAACTGATGAAGGATTTAACTCTGAGATCGTTTTTTTTTATTTATTAAGTTATTTAGATAAAGAAATCTAAAGATTTTAGTTTAGATGATTTTTAGGAACTAAATTTGGTATTATGTATCATACAAGTCTTGCTTTTTTGAAATGTTTATAATTTTCAGGATTATTACATATATATTATATATAAAAGAGAATGTATGTGTGTATGTGAGTTCACCTAAAGCTCAAGAATTGTTAGCCCAATTAATATAAAATCATTTATAGTAAATAAAAGCTTCATAAACACCTGTAACTGAATTCCTTTACACCCTTTGAAATTTCAAACATTTTTCGAATGATAAAATCCTACACAAAATGGGACCCAAAATCCAAAGGCCATTGGATTCGTAAGCCTTCAGGCTATATTACAAGGAATGCCTTTGTTGATTAGCCTTTTGCTTTTCACTTCGTTGAGATATTTGCTCTTGTAGAATTGTCAGCTTCCTGTCTCCAAAGTTAAAGCCTTTTATCTTCTGACTCCTACAGGTTAGAAAATATTTAAAATTAAATAATTAAGGAATTTTGGGCTTGAGGAGATGAAAGAAAAAAAAACAGGAAACCATATTTCATTATTTTAAACAAGCGGCCCGTCCCGGTTTCGTTCGGGTAGACATTTACTTTTGAAACATTTTGGTATAAAAAATATAGACTATGTTATTCAGGGATAACGAAGCTTTCGAAAGATTAAAGAATTTATAATTTATACAATCTTGTTTCTAATATTCTTACAATGAATTTTACTGCATCATTAGATAAGGAAAATAAAAAATATTTATTATATTTCAGTAATGAAGTACTACTTATTGAAAGTTATATACAATTTACAGACATCACCCGAATTCGCCCACCCCACCGTAAAAAGTTGATACGTAATGTAATGGAAGGAGAGTTAAATCCAGAATTAAAGTTACACAATACGTTTCCCACATGAGATAGTTTCCATTTGACCATAAAATAAGTAACCAGCAAAAACCAGAACACCGTATAACACGGCACGTTGCCAAAATCGAATTGAACCACTGTCCCGTACGTACTAGGGTTGTCACCGAAACACGTATGCCCATATCTGGTACTACCCAATCTGTATGCAAAGCGTCCCGAGGGTGGGGGATCTCATTTCCTACCCCCTACCTCCCTACCCTACCGCACGTCCGTCGTCAAACTGACCCACCCTAGCTGTCAAAAGATGGATGAATTTGAAAGAAACTCACGCCCTCCGGCGATTGTAGGGCTGTCACGTGCCGACTTTCAAATGACTCGTCCAGGTGTATTCGCGTCGTGCATGTTTTTTCGTCTGTCACGTGTTGCTCGGATTTTTGTAAGCAATACTTTATTATTATGCTGTATTCAGATTTGAATCTACATACTATTTATTTCATAGAATCTTTTTTTGGATCATTCGTTGTTATCGCATATTTTAAAATAACTGTAAATTTAAACATTGTATGAAATATATAATACTTGAAATAAAAATCTTTTGATTTCAATTTACTTGTTTTTTTCGTTTTATTTCATTAAGCTTCACTGGTATTAAGCATAATAAAATAAAAGTTATTAAAACGGATTATTTTCTTTTAATGAACAAACAGTAGGACATTATTCCCTTTTTAGGGTTCCGTACCAAAAGGCTGCCCCTATTTCCAAGCCTTCGCTGTCTGTCCGTCTGTTCTCGGGGTGTATCTCCGATTTTAACGTCCTAAATCTTCTACGATTGTACCGAATCCGTCATGCGCGACTCCGTCTCGCATTGTGCCGGTTTTTTTTATAGGTACAAATATCAACCATATTAACTATTAAGCAGTTTTAATTAATTACAACATTAAAATAGCCCTAATTTCCTGTTACGCATTGCCAACCCTATTCGGACGATCGTCACGTTAGGGTTAAGCATATCTTAACATTTTTGCACGTCTGACTTCGCTTTGATTTATTTTTTTATATCTTCATTGTGACCCTTGCATACTTTGTTATGGAGGTCCATTCTACTCATTTTTGTCTGGTATTTTATAATCCTTTGTACTTTTTCTGTGGCGGCCTGAGATGCTGGATAGCTAAGCAATGGACTCGTGTTTATACAAAGTATAATATTACTACTCAGTATCTTCTTCATTGTCATAAATACTGGCGTATTTATTAATAAACTAGACCGCCCCTGCTTCACATAGGTAGACAAAACCATAATGAATTATACACAAAAATATAACTCTTGAGTCACTCTATCTGATGCTGAAAATTGCATTAAAGTTGCGTAGTATAAAACGTGTCGTGGTGGTCTAGTGGTTCAATGAACGGATTTGTGTGCACAAGGTTGCAGGTTCGAACCCACTACAGACAAGTACCAATGTGACTTTTTTAAACTTATATGTACTTTTTTAATTATTCTAAGACATCATTGACAATCGGTGAAGGAAAACATCGTGAGGAAACCTAGATTCCAAAAATTGGAATCTGAAATCGCCAACCCGCACTGAGCAAGCGTGGTGATCAATAACGAGCATTGATCACCACGCTTGCTCGGTGCCTTCTCTATATGAGAAGAGGCCTGTGCCCAGCAGTGGGACATTTATAGGCTGGTATTATTATAGTATAAAAGATCTAAGCGCACAAACAGCGAGTGCGTCCTTGTTTTATACTATGTAAATATAGTAGGTAATAAGTTTGACTCTACTAGGTAGGATTTCAATTAATTAATTTGTGTTTTTTCCAAAGATATATAAAAATTCAGCATCAAAAATTACTTTAATTTTACCAATCGAAGTCACGAATATACGCCAGTAACTTCGTAAATAAAACCATTATTTAAACACTTCCTTTCACTCAATATTTTACTTCCCCCTAAAAAATAAATAGATTATATTGAACACAAATTAGTTGCAATTAAATTCTCACTTAACTTCGCGTTAATACGCAAAGTTTAATTTGAAACGGAGTCCATAATTGCTACTATTCGTTCAAAGACTAATGAAATTTGCTATCGATTAAATTACCTTTATTATAGGTTGTTGTTCATTTTTAATTAAAATATTTTGAGCGACAGCGCTTTATTCACGTTATGAATATTTTAATAAGAGGGTTTATTTTGTAAACTTTTTACGAACTTGGAAATCTATACTATTTAATATTATAAAGCTGAAGAGTTTGTTTGTTTGTTTGTTTGTTTGAACGCGCTAATCTCAGGAACTACTGGTCCGATTTGAAAAATTCTTTCAGTGTTGGATAGCTCATTTATTGAGGAAGGCTATAGGCTATATAACATCACGCTACGACCAATAGGAGCGGAGCATAAATGAAAAATGTTGCAAAAATGAAAAACCGTTAAAACTTAAACACGCGGACAAAGTCGCGGGGGACAGCTAGTGTAATAATACAATTATTAATACACATTTATGATTTTTACATACAATATGTTCTGTCTCAGTAACTAATGTTTTTCGAAATTGGGACCGTGTCGAAATAAGTAACTCGCAAAATTTAAAATGACACACAATTTAAAATATGTTTTATTAAAAATAAAGATTCTAACTAAAACACTGATACGGAAAAAAGCCCTCACGCGAAGGGAAAGATAATAAACTCGAAAATTGCGCTTTATCTGCAAATCTACACAATCTAAAGGTGAGGAATAAAAGGCTGGGGTGATGATAAATACGATCATTTAAGATGAAGCACCATAATACAAAACTATCACGTCCAAGCCATCAGCACGACGCGCGACGCCGCGCCAGCTTCTTTAAACAAACACCAATACGAAAGGGGCTATGGAGGGAAGAATAAAAAAATATAAAAAATGCACGTGTAATATTTTTACGCGGATAAACGGAGCGACATGTGTCAATGTTGCCGTAAGGGTTGGTACACATTGTAGTGTAACGTTTTATTTTACACTGGAGGTTTTTGAGGGATGGAATGGTGGTTTGTTTTGTTTTTTTTAAAAGTGACTGTATGCTGAGGGAGTTAATTATTTTAAAAGTTAATTACGAGCGTGTATTTTGAGAAATATGTACGGTAACCCAGTCTCTCGGTACTCTAAGTCATTTACATTTCAGTAGATTGATATCAAAAGAAACAGAATATTACCACCGTCCATTTTATCTAAATGTTCACAAATCACAATGCTTGCCCCTGTTGCTAGCTTTATTATTTACTAGCTGTCCCCCGCGAATTTTGTCCGCGTGTTTTAGTTTTAACGGTTTTTCATTTTTGCAACATTTTTCATGTATACTCCGCTCCTTTTAGTTGCGCCGTAATGTTATTTAGCTTATAGTCTTCCTCAATAAGTGGGCTATCCAACACTGAAAGAATTTTTCAAATCGGACCAGTAGTTCGTCGCGCACAATGTGCTCCATCTGTCAATATTCACCAATGAGAGACAAGTTACTAGCTCGTAATTGGTGTATGTTGACAGATGGACCGCATTGCAGAAGCAGCAATATCCTAATGGTTAAGGTGGCGGCCTTGTTATCGAGAGGTCGCAGGTTTGCACCCATTACACTATTGACGTGAACCCACTCCAGACACAAGCAAATTTAGCTTAGTTGGTTTAGGTTAACAAGATTGCTAGTAATGTAAATTCCACCCACATTCGTAGTAACATATTAAAAAAAAAGTACCTAATTTAGGTTTGCTAGTTCAACCAAATAATGCTAAAGCAACGTTTTGTTTTTCGTCTTGTTACATCAGTGTGTACACAATCTAACAGTAGCACGTTTGAATGTCCGTATGAAGAAATACGATAGTTCTGGCGACCGTAGGTGAGTGTAATACATTCCGTGATCAGGTCGCTGGTGGAGCTCATACATCATTTATGAAGGTTTTCGGATGGACGGAGCGGAATATGAGTTGTCTTAATAGAAGCGGTATAAGAATGTAGATGTTGCCAGATTTAGTGTGTATGATATACTTGTTTGCTTCAATTCCTTAAAAAAATAGTTTTAATTATCCTCTACATTTTTAAACCTTTGTTATGAGCTATTAAATTATTATATCTTACTAGCTGTCCCCCGCAACTTTGTTCGCGTGTTTTAGTTTCAACTGTTTTTCATTTTTGCAACATTTTTCATTTATGCTCCGCTCCTATTGGTCGTAGGGTGATGTTATATAGCCTAAAGCCTTCCTAAATAAACAGACTATCCAATACAAAAATAATTTTTCAAATCGAACCAGTAGTTCCTGAGATTAGCGCGTTCAAACAAACAAACAAACAAATAAAGTCTTCAGCTTTATAATATTAGTATAGATTGAGATGGTTTATCACTTAACAACCATACTTAAATTGAAGTTAATGTTGCCTTTTGAGCAAAATGTAAAGTCAAATCTTACATACAACTAAATCTCGTATTATCTTTATTAAATTAATTAACAATTTTAAATATTTACAAACTTAACTATATATACATACTAAAGGAATTATAAAATAAACTAATCTAATATTAAAAATAAACCTAAAATATGGCATCAAAAAATTCCTCCACATCGCTGTCCACTGGGAGTGTTCCCAAAAGGCTGGCGGCATTGCCACGTTGAATGGCAATGCTTATCCTCTGTCTAAGGTAAAAGCCAGCCCTTGGGTCACGCGAAGTGTCAACGAGGCGTTTAGCTAGATCTTTAAAAAGCATGTGCGCACTCGGACCCCACGGACCAAGGGTCTCAACCCCAAACGGCTCGAATATATAATTTCCAACTAGGTTGTTATATTTCCGCCGTTTGAGGTTCTCAGCAGCCGCAGCGGCGGCACCAGCACAGCCCGACGAACTAGGAAGATGGGATGGCGCAAGAGTATCGACACAAGTTGCGTCCCATACTAAAGGCCTACCCACTAGACCTACATACAACTAAAAATATTTGTTTAAAAAGCGGTTAAGTACTGTCTAAACGCGTTTTTAAATGCTGCACTATAGAAAATATGATAAATATAAAATATAGAAGGTGTAAATAAATGTATTACACTTAGTAACAAATATTACATTAATAGCGAAACGCCCAGCTTCGCAAGTTAAGTTTTAAACATTACGAGTCTTTGAATTTCTCGATTTTTTCTTCTTTTCTGCACTATATTATTTTACATATAATCCTTGCTGTCGAATCACTACCTATTGCTGCTACAGAGCAGAAGCGACTGTTTTATACTATTTAAAGATTTGGGTGTTTGTGATTCTCATCAGTAAAAAGCTTCCACAATACTAAATAGCATCATCAATGTATATAGTACCTATAAGGAAAGACGCAAAAACAGCGATCTTAGTCAAAGTCGGCAACTCGGCGTCAAGATCGACAACCTCCTGGTCCAAATCTACCTACATTCTGATGCAAACGGCCGGGACTTTCGGCAACGCAAAAATAACACCTTTTATCATACATATTGCTTTGTAAGACTATTTGTGTGAGTAAACTGTTTTGAGGGAAGATAAGGTAAGAAGGGTTTATATGAAGTGTAATGCCTGCCTGGCTTAAAATAATGTACAAGAATAAGAAAACCATTTTTTGTATAACAATGAGAATAAAAAACTGATATATTTAAATAAATAAATTAATATGGACAACATTACATATATTGCTCTGAACCCAAAGTAAGTAGCAAATGCACTTGTGTAATGGAATTCAGAGACAACGAAGAACCCGGGACCTCAGAGCTGGTGATGGCGGAGGTCGTCAAAGTTTTATCTCGTGTTAGCATTTAACTCTCAGTTAAAAAAAAGCCCGGGCTAGTGCAAGCGGGCCATATTGAATAAACAACAAGCAGGGTACAATAGAAAATTCTTCGTGTAAAAACTCCGCAGTGTCAGCCCTGAGTGCATCACGTACATGTGCAATTAGAGCGGAGGAGTATGTCTATTGTTCCCGTACACTTGAGGTAATGGTTGTATTGGTTCACAATATTTTTGAGTGTAAAGTGCAGCTGCTTGCAATTCTTCTCACAGTGGAAAGGAACAAGCGTTGATCTGTTTGTCTTATATAAAAATCTTCATAAATTTAATAGTTTTTTAAAATGAATTGGAATGAGCATACTGTAATGAAGAAGATGGATTTCTTTTCACGAATCTATGATTGGTTACTGTTTCATCAGTGTTATATGTTTCATAGACAGATGAGTTAATACATAACACTTTCTCAGTTTTAAGTTCACAGCTTTATTTTCAACTAAGCGAATGTCTCTTTCAGAAGTAATAATGCAATCTAAGTACGTGCTATCATCGTTTATTCTTAAACAACTTCAAAAGGTTTTCAATTCGTCTGTATTTTTTTGTTGTGTGATATCGCCGACAATTGTGAACAGATTTTAATATATATTTTTTTGCTTTGATAAGATTTGCTTCCACGGTGATCTCAAAGAAATTTCATATGAAAAATGAAAGAATGTAATTGCGTATAATTCCCAATTCAAATTGTTTACTTTATACACTCTTTGAAG
Organism: Diachrysia chrysitis; assembly: GCA_932294365.1. Lineage (NCBI taxonomy): Eukaryota > Metazoa > Arthropoda > Insecta > Lepidoptera > Noctuidae > Diachrysia > Diachrysia chrysitis. Next base: position 1,770,457 of record OW028651.1, on the reverse strand, counting down.
TTGTTTTTTTTTTCATTTTACTGTAATAAATTATCTTCGTTAATGTTGTATCTATACAAGTTTAACAAAGATAATTTATCAGTTCATCCCGCAGTTTTCCACAATAAACCTTAAATTCATAATACTCATAAACACAGACCTATAAAATAAATCGTAAAATTTCTTTCCGTAATTTCATTGGCAATAAAAATCCATTGCATTGGGTTACAAAGTGGCTGGGAACAAAGAGGTAACGCCGGATTCAATGTGAGTTGAATGGTCTGCAGAGTGCAGGCTGCGAGCTAGAATATGGCTAGGTAGTACACGTGTTACAGAATATACGTAAATGCTTGAAAATATATGTTACGCTTTGTACCTGTCTGAGTACATTTTTATTTTTATTAGTTGTTGCGCATCAACGCATGCGAAGCGAATACTTGTAATTAAATAAAAAATATTAGAAGGAAAAACTTAAACCTCAGGCAAGACTCGAACCTGCGACCACTGGCTTGACGCGCCAGTCGCTATACCAACTAAGCTAGCGAGGTCACTGGAAGCCTGAAAGTTTAAATTTTGCCTTCTATTTTATTTCGTCGTTAGGGCGACTTATCTATACTAATATTATAAAGCTGAAGAGTTTGTTTGTTTGTTTGTTTGTTTGTTTGTTAGTTTGTTTGTTTGAACGCGCTAATCTCAGGAACTACTGGTCCGATTTGAAAAATTCTTTCAGTGTTGGATAGCTCATTTATTGAGGAAGGCTATAGGCTATATAACATCACGCTACGACCAATAGGAGCGGAGCATAAATGAAAAAGGTCGCAAAAATGAAAAAACGTTGAAACTAAAACACGCGGACAAAGTCGCGAGGGACAGCTAGTGCGTTATATTTTTATTTCTTTTTAATGAATTAAGAAGTGACCAAAGACCAGTGCTGCATGATATAGATATTAGAAGAGGAAAAATGATTACACATCTCATAAGTCATGACAATTACGTAAAGAATATAATAGAAGGAAAGATCGGAGGAAAGAGGGGAATCGGGAGACAAAAGAAATTTAGTTCTTCGGTATTGATAAATGAGATATTTTTTTTAAACTAATTGAAGCCGGATTTGTTTAGTATTCTCTCTCCTTTTAAATGTAAAGTACAATAAATTATGTGTATATGTTTCGGATACATAGTTTACTTCAAGAGAGTAGATACAAAGACATACATTTTGTTGTAAGATTGCGAGGATTTATATTTAAGATAAAATCGTTCATACACACACGCTTGTAATACTAGAATCTGATCGATAAACGATACAATTGATACAGATAATACTACGAAACATATTTAATACCGGCTTGCCTCCAGGGTTTTCCTTAAAGGAAGCTGCAACTGTTTATCACTTCACCCTTCTAGCGGACCCAAAAATAATGTTTCTCCCCATTTCAGAAGTGTTTTCTTTTGTTTTGATTTCATACTGATTTGTTTTTGATATCTTTTGTCGATGTTAAATGTTGTAATGATTTTTGAAGTTGCTTTTATTTAGTTGAGGTGCTAAATAGTCAGAAGACGTGGTGTTTTCAATGTAATTTTATTGTCATGACACTTGTATTGGTGATGATGTTTAGGTAAATATTTTTTACCAAAATAGGTTAATTGTAACACGCAGATAACTTTGTATGTTTGTGTCGTATTATTAGCATATTTAAATTGATGTTGATCGTTCGTTTTGACGATCTCCGTGGTCGAGTGGAAAACAAATCGCTTTTCAAAATCCCGGGTTCGGTTCAATGTGTCAAAACACTTTTCTACATTGTCTCGGGTCTGGGTGTTAGTGGAACCTTCGTTGCTTATGATTCCATAACGCAAGGGCTTCAGCTACTTACTTTGGGTTTAGAGCAATGTATGTGATGTTGTCCACATTTATTTTATTATTTATTTATTTATATGATAAGAAAAAAATCTGGAGATGGTGGAGATCTTTGGGGGAGGCCTATGCCCAGCAGTGGGCGTCTAATGGCTGAAATGATGATGATGATGATGATGATGAAGAAAAAAATGTAAGAAAGACTTTTGGTGGTCTGTGTTAAAAACCGATTTCAAATATCAAATATTTAAATTGACCTATTAATAAATAAAACCAATAAATAAATCCGAAGTTACTACCAAAAACGTTATAAAAGCAAATTTACTCAAACCGAATCCGTTGGTATTATTTACACTATATTAGAAAGCGGCTCTGTGAACTTGGCACCCGACTTTGGAAAATCGTTTTTTTTATATTTTATTCTTATAGATAAAGGTATGTAGTTGATTGTAGTAACATTTTTTTCGTTTGTAGTAACTCTAAAAAAAAATTAGGGCACTTCGAAAAAAAATCAGCACCCGGTTTTTTCCAAACTTAAATTTAGTAATTTATTCTTGAATGTTATCGTTAGTAGTTGAATGTAGTGGGAAAATTTTCGTTTGTAGTAGATTTTTTTTTTTTTTTTTCGCGAAATATAAATTCGTTTGTAGTAGCGTCTATTTCGTTTGTAGTACCTTCAAATCGTTTGTAGTACCGTCTATTTCATTTGTAGTAACCTTATTTCGTTTGTAGTAGCACCTATTTCGTTTTTAGTAACTTCAAATCGTTTGTAGTAGCGTCTTTTTCGTTTGTAGTAACTTTAAATCGTTTGTAGTACCGTCTAATTCGTTTGTAGGAACTTCAATTCGTATGTAGTAGCGTTTATTTCGTTTGTAGTAACTTCAAATCGTTTGTAGTAGCGTCTAATTCGTTTGTAGTAACTTCAATTCATTTGTATTAGCGTTTATTTCGTTTGTAGTAACTTTGAATCGTTTGTAGTAGCAATTATTTCGTTTGTAGTAACTTTAAATCGTTTGTGGTAGCGTCTATTTCGTTTGTAGTAGCGTCTATTTCGTTTGTAGTAACTTTGAATCGTTTGTAGTACCAATTATTTCGTTTGTAGTAACTTCAAATCGTTTGTAGTAGCGTCTAATTCGTTTGTAGTAACTTCAAATCGTTTGTAGTAGCGTCTATTTCGTTTGTAGTAACTTCAAATCGTTTGTAGTAGCGTCTATTTCGTTTGTAGTAACTTCAAATCGTTTGTAGTAGCGTCTATTTCGTTTGTAGTAACTTCAAATCGTTTGTAGTAGCGTCTATTTCGTTTGTAGTAACTTCCAATCGTTTGTAGTAGCGTCTATTTCGTTTGTAGTAACTTCAAATCGTATGTAGTAGCGTCTATTTCGTTTGTAGTAACTTCAAATCGTTTGTAGTAGCGTCTATTTCGTTTGTAGTAACTTCAAATCGTTTGTAGTAGCGTCTATTTCGTTTGTAGTAACTTCAAATCGTTTGTAGTAGCGTCTATTTCATTTGTAGTAACTTCAAATCGTTTGTAGTAGCGTCTATTTCGTTTGTAGTAACTTTGAATCGTTTGTAGTAACAATTATTTCGTTTGTAGTAACTTCAAATCGTTTGTAGTAGCGTCTAATTCGTTTGTAGTAACTTCAAATCGTTTGTAGTACCGTCTATTTCGTTTGTAGTAACTTCAAATCGTTTGTAGTAGCGTCTATTTCGTTTGTAGTAACTTCAAATCGTTTGTAGTAGCGTCTAATTCGTTTGTGAAATAAACGCTACTACAAACGATTGGAAGTTACTACAAACGAATTAGACGGTACTACAAACGATTTGAAATTACTACAAACGAATTAGACGCTACTACAAACGAAATAAAGTTACTACAACCGAATTAGACGGTACTACAAACGATATGAAGTTACTACAAACGAAATAAACGCTACTACAAACGATTTGAAGTTACTACAAACGAATTAGACGCTACTACAAACGATTTGAAGTTACTACAAACGAAATAGACGCTACTACAAACGAAGTAAAGTTACTGCAAACGAATTAGACCCTACTACAAACGATTTGAAGTTACTACAAACGAATTAGACGCTACTACAAACGATTTGAAGTTACTACAAACGAATTAGACGCTACTACAAACGATTTGAAGTTACTACAAACGAATTAGACGCTACTACAAACGATTTGAAGTTACTACAAACGAAATAGACGCTACTACAAACGATTGGAAGTTACTACAAACGAATTAGACGGTACTACAAACGATTTGAAATTACTACAAACAAATTAGACGCTACTACAAACGATTTGAAGTTACTAAAAACGAAATAAAGTTACTACAAACGAATTAGACGCTACTACAAACGATTTGAAGTTACTACAAACGAAATAGACGCTACTACAAACGATTTGAAGTTACTACAAACGAAATAGACCCTACTACAAACGATTTGAAGTTACTACAAACGAATTAGACGCTACTACAAACGATTTGAAGTTACTACAAACGAAATAGACGCTACTACAAACGATTTGAAGTTACTACAAACAAATTATACGGTACTACAAACGATATGAAGTTACTACAAACGAAATAAACGCTACTACAAACGATTTGAAGTTACTACAAACGAATTAGACGCTACTACAAACGAAATAGACGCTACTACAAACGATTGGAAGTTACTACAAACGAATTAGACGGTACTACAAACGATTTGAAATTACTACAAACGAATTAGACGCTACTACAAACGAAATAAAGTTACTACAAACGAATTAGACGGTGCTACAAACGATATGAAGTTACTACAAACGAAATAAACGCTACTACAAACGATTTGAAGTTACTACAAACGAATTAGACGCTACTACAAACGATTTGAAGTTACTACAAACGATTTGAAGTTACTAAAAACGAAATAAAGTTACTACAAACGAATTAGACGGTACTACAAACGATTTGAAGTTACTACAAACGAAATAGACGCTACTACAAACGATTTGAAGTTACTACAAACGAAATAGACCCTACTACAAACGATTTGAAGTTACTACAAACGAATTAGACGCTACTACAAACGATTTGAAGTTACTACAAACGAATTAGACGCTACTACAAACGAAATAAAGTTACTACAAACGAATTAGACGCTACTACAAACGATTTGAAGTTACTACAAACGAATTAGACACTACTACAAACGATTTAAAGTTACTACAAACGAAATAATTGCTACTACAAACGATTCAAAGTTACGACAAACGAAATAAACGCTACTACAAACGATTGGAAGTTACTACAAACGAATTAGACGGTACTACAAACGATTTGAAATTACTACAAACGAATGAGACGCTACTACAAACGATTTGAAGTTACTACAAACGAAATAAAGTTACTACAAACGAATTAGACGGTACTACAAACGATTTGAAGTTACTACAAACGAAATAGACGCTACTACAAACGATTTGAAGTTACTACAAACGAATTAGACGGTACTACAAACGATATGAAGTTACTACAAACGAAATAAACGCTACTACAAACGATTTGAAGTTACTACAAACGAATTAGACGCTACTACAAACGAAATAGACGCTACTACAAACGATTGGAAGTTACTACAAACGAATTAGACGGTACTACAAACGATTTGAAATTACTACAAACGAATTAGACGCTACTACAAACGAAATAAAGTTACTACAAACGAATTAGACGGTGCTACAAACGATATGAAGTTACTACAAACGAAATAAACGCTACTACAAACGATTTGAAGTTACTACAAACGAATTAGACGCTACTACAAACGATTTGAAGTTACTACAAACGAATTAGACGGTACTACAAACGATTTGAAATTACTACAAACGAATTAGACGCTACTACAAACGAAATAAAGTTACTACAAACGAATTAGACGGTGCTACAAACGATATGAAGTTACTACAAACGAAATAAACGCTACTACAAACGATTTGAAGTTACTACAAACGAATTAGACGCTACTACAAACGATTTGAAGTTACTACAAACGAATTAGACCCTACTACAAACGATTTGAAGTTACTACAAACGAATTAGACGCTACTACAAACGATTTGAAGTTACTACAAACGAATTAGACGCTACTACAAACGAAATAAAGTTACTACAAACGAATTAGACGCTACTACAAACGATTTGAAGTTACTACAAACGAATTAGACACTACTACAAACGATTTAAAGTTACTACAAACGAAATAATTGCTACTACAAACGATTCAAAGTTACTACAAACGAAATAAACGCTACTACAAACGATTGGAAGTTACTACAAACGAATTAGACGGTACTACAAACGATTTGAAATTACTACAAACGAATTAGACGCTACTACAAACGATTTGAAGTTACTACAAACGAAATAAAGTTACTACAAACGAATTAGACGGTACTACAAACGATATGAAGTTACTACAAACGAAATAAACGCTACTACAAACGATTTGAAGTTACTACAAACGAATTAGACGCTACTAGAAACGAATTGAAGTTACTACAAACGAAATAGATGCTACTACAAACGAATTGTAGTTACTACAAACGAAATAAACGCTACTACAAACAATTTGAAGTTACTACAATCGAATTAGACGCTACTACAAACGATTTGAAGTTACTACAAACGAAATAGACGCTACTACAAACGATTTGAAGTTACTACAAACGAATTAAACACTACTACAAACGATTTGAAGTTACTACAAACGAAATAGACGCTACTACAAACGAAATAGACGCTACTACAAACGAAATAGACGCTACTACAAACGAAATAGACGCTACTACAAACGATTTAAAGTTACTACAAACGAAAAAGACGCTACTACAAACGATTTGAAGTTACTACAAACGAATTAAACGCTACTACAAACGATTGGAAGTTACTACAAACGAATTAGACGGTACTACAAACGATTTGAAATTACTACAAACGAATGAGACGCTACTACAAACGATTTGAAGTTACTACAAACGAAATAAAGTTACTACAAACGAATTAGACGGTACTACAAACGATTTGAAGTTACTACAAACGAAATAGACGCTACTACAAACGATTTGAAGTTACTACAAACGAATTAGACGGTACTACAAACGATATGAAGTTACTACAAACGAAATAAACGCTACTACAAACGATTTGAAGTTACTACAAACGAATTAGACGCTACTACAAACGAAATAGACGCTACTACAAACGATTGGAAGTTACTACAAACGAATTAGACGGTACTACAAACGATTTGAAATTACTACAAACGAATTAGACGCTACTACAAACGAAATAAAGTTACTACAAACGAATTAGACGGTGCTACAAACGATATGAAGTTACTACAAACGAAATAAACGCTACTACAAACGATTTGAAGTTACTACAAACGAATTAGACGCTACTACAAACGATTTGAAGTTACTACAAACGAATTAGACCCTACTACAAACGATTTGAAGTTACTACAAACGAATTAGACGCTACTACAAACGATTTGAAGTTACTACAAACGAATTAGACGCTACTACAAACGAAATAAAGTTACTACAAACGAATTAGACGCTACTACAAACGATTTGAAGTTACTACAAACGAATTAGACACTACTACAAACGATTTAAAGTTACTACAAACGAAATAATTGCTACTACAAACGATTCAAAGTTACTACAAACGAAATAAACGCTACTACAAACGATTGGAAGTTACTACAAACGAATTAGACGGTACTACAAACGATTTGAAATTACTACAAACGAATTAGACGCTACTACAAACGATTTGAAGTTACTACAAACGAAATAAAGTTACTACAAACGAATTAGACGGTACTACAAACGATATGAAGTTACTACAAACGAAATAAACGCTACTACAAACGATTTGAAGTTACTACAAACGAATTAGACGCTACTAGAAACGAATTGAAGTTACTACAAACGAAATAGATGCTACTACAAACGAATTGTAGTTACTACAAACGAAATAAACGCTACTACAAACGATTTGAAGTTACTACAATCGAATTAGACGCTACTACAAACGATTTGAAGTTACTACAAACGAAATAGACGCTACTACAAACGATTTGAAGTTACTACAAACGAATTAAACACTACTACAAACGATTTGAAGTTACTACAAACGAAATAGACGCTACTACAAACGAAATAGACGCTACTACAAACGAAATAGACGCTACTACAAACGAAATAGACGCTACTACAAACGATTTAAAGTTACTACAAACGAAAAAGACGCTACTACAAACGATTTGAAGTTACTACAAACGAATTAAACGCTACTACAAACGATTTGAAGTTACTACAAACGAAATAGACGCTACTACAAACGAATCGAAGTTACTACAAACAAAATAAACGCTACTACAAACGATTTGAAGTTACTACAAACGATTTGAAGTTACTAAAAACGAAATAGGTGCTACTACAAACGAAATAAGGTTACTACAAATGAAATAGACGGTACTACAAACGATTTGAAGGTACTACAAACGAAATAGACGCTACTACAAACGAATTTATATTTCACGAAAAAAAAAAAAAAAAATCACTACAGACGAAAATTTTCCCACTACATTCAACTACTAACGATAACATTCAAGAATAAATTACTAAATTTAAGTTTGGAAAAAACCGGGTGCTGATTTTTTTTTGAAGTGCTCTAATTTTTTTTTAGAGCTACTACAAACGAAAAAAATGTTACTACAATCAACTACATACCTTTATCTAAAAGAATAAAATATAAAAAAAACGATTTTCCAAAGTCGGGTGCCAAGTTCACAGAGCCTTAGAAAGCAGCGGGTCCGGGGTGGGAGGGGAGCGCCCCTCTCACAGGAAATGAGCTTTCGATATCCGCTGCCTCCCACCCACTTTGTCCAAATCAATTTCTCTCACCCGCCAAAAATGCATTGCAAATATTTGAGCGAGCAATCCGTGTAAATTTAATTATTGCTTTTGTTTTTCGTTTGAAATGCTTTTGTGTGTTCCCGTCGCGCCGCATCGAGTTGCATTTGTATTTTTCGTTTAATTATTCCTTTTTCGCAATTTTATTTTATTCGATTCGACGTTGCTCCTTTGTTCGTTTGGGCGTGGCCGAGGCTTTGTATGAAGCCTGAATTACATTTAAAGTTGGTTATTTGGTTAGTCTGTTACATTTACGGTAGCGTTAGATTCGCGTACGGGATAAACGTATCGTACCTTTGTCGAGTACGCGAATCCAGCAGATTTATTTTGAGTGTGGGCGTTAGCGCATTCGGGATTTATATCTAAAAATGCACTAAAGGCACTTTTTATATGAAGAAAGGTAACAAAAATACCTGTTTTATATACCTACTGAGTATTTGTTGAAACAGAATATTCTGTTTATACGTTCTATCGAAACAAACGCGAGTAGCGCGTTCGCGAATAAATTATTGATATTTAATCCGATTAATAAATCTTTTAAAAATACAGCTTTTATGTTATTCGATTGCGTTACAATAATAATTTTGGTGCTTTATAACGAGGATCGTGATTCTCCGAAATGAGATTGAATAATAAATTGATGTTTATTTTTAAACTGGAATGTAAGCTTTCGCGCGTTCAATAGCTCATAAATTTTATTTCCCTCACATTTTATAAATGGATTGTAAAATCACACAGAGTATACTCTCTGTATGCTATATGTTTCTGCTGCATCTAAGTTTTATTCAATAAAACTTTTTGGTTATTCTATTTTAGGTTCTTTGTATAATTTTATAGGTACTAAATTCACAAAGCATTGAAAGAACATACAGACATGTTCAGAAAACAGATGATAAAACTCTTTTTTATTCGTTTTCTTTCTCTTTCGTTTTCCTGTTGGTTACCTAACAAAAAACAGTATTGAAAAAAAGTATCTAATATATAATTCGGGTCGTTATAATTCCTTTTAATTACAGAAGACAAAAAAGAAAAATAATTAAATAAAATGCAACACCCGATTCTAAAACTGCAGTACAGCTGCGATGTAACTAAAAAAAAACGAAGTCAAGAAAAGTCTCGAGTGCTCACTTAACTCCGAGTCAAGTCTGGTGAGGTAACTAGGGTGACTGCAGACCACCAACTTTTAAATTCAATCTACCGGTTAGAAAATTCTCGACAAACAAACACGGTTAGAGGCGCCTGCTTTTTAGAGTTCCGTTGCTAAATGCTGAATGGAAACGCTTGATATCCGTTTGCGATTCATTTAACTACCAATACTTTTAAAACTGATTGAGTTTTAGTTGCCTTGTTGTTTTGTTGAGTTTTTTACTGTTATAATGTATATAAATTATCAAAATGGTGGCTAAATAACAAGGTAGAACGCTAAAGTATTCTGCTAATCGATATATTTTTAGGAAGTATAAATCAAAAACAAAACAATTAAACTAATTTACTAGGTTACATACATGAAGAAACTTAATTCACGAAAAATGTAATAGTCGCAATGGCAACAAACATTTTTATTTACTTTTTAAGGATTCCGTAGTCAAAGGGTCCTGACGGGACCCTATTACAACGGCTCTAGTGTCCGTCCGTCCGTCTGTCAGCGAGCTTTCATAGCCAGAGATTTGTAATTTTCACTGTGTACTTCTGTTGCTGCTATAACAACAAAAAATAAAAGAAAAGTGTAGGTGATATACCCCATAAAAGAGACGTGATTTTTTTAATTTTTTTGCTTAATTTTATGCTCGAATATTTATACTCTTCATGCGCGAATTCGACTCGCAATTCGACGGTTTTTCTTTACGTTTCGTTTCATTATAAAATTACACATGATGCACTAACAAGGTACGGAACACACGGTCGGGTGAACTGGCTCGAGCATTTTTTTTGTCTTTTTCCAGCTCTTCGTGTTTCATGTTTAGCGTTACGTTCGCTCTTGGTGTTTTAGACAAGTTTATGTTAGTTATCTGGATTTAATTGTAAAAAATGGGCGCGTTTGCTTACTCGATTGGTGTATGGAAGTATGAATTTCTAATTAATAAATTGCATGTACATGAGAAAATGTTGGTATGACTTTTTTGACTGGTAAAATAATAATGATAAAATAAAGTAATATAAGTTTCTGTCCCAAATGTTAAACTGAAAAAATGAAAATCTGAGAAAATGTATTCTCAGTATTCGACTGACTAATAAAAAAATTAAACAGAGTCCTTCTTGCTTTTATAAATAAGTCAAAAAAATACCACACAAATATTTGTTGAGACGTCAAAACCGTACAATAAAAACATGGAATATTTCGACGGATTCCAGACTCAAACTTGGTGATTTTTTTTCGATTGCGATGCCGTTCCCATCTCCTGTACTATGGTATTCACCGGCATTCACTGGTATTCACCGGGTTTCCACCGCTCACCTTATTTATTCGCGGAGAAGCGTTGAATGCGTTGAATGCCGGAAAGTGTTTTCAATTAAGAGTTCGTTGGACATTTTTTTAAAGAATTTTGTTTATGCATACTTTTTGTCTGGAATGTTAGTTGGGTTGAGCAGTGGGCGGTTCGTGCTAATTTTATAAATTGAATTAAAATGTTTATGTTTAAAGAAATTGTAAGAAATATTTTGTACAATATTCGCTTTTATTAAATAGGGTTTAATTTGGTTGGGTTGAAATTTATAATTGGCATCGTTTAGACCTCAAATTTTGATTAGTTAGTGTTTGAATATTTAATGTCGGCCCTAATACCTAATAACTAACACGTACAGGCCTCTAAGGCTACCAGGGGGTTCTAGATTATTAAGCCTGAGAGGTTAAAAAAAAACTGAACTAATGAACAGGATTTAATGAAATTTAATGGGACCCTTCTAAGATCCTACCCTATTATATAAATTACCTTATATCATATATGCAAAAAAAAACACCGTTAATTCGAGAACTTCCTCCTTATGAAGACAGTTATAAATATAATCTACGCAAACGCATAGGTTTATTTTTAAACCTACATCTTTTCGATTTCCAGTTTGCTAAACACCCAACTCAAATTCAAAAAGTTTTTTTTAGGAATACTCGTCTTTATTTGGCTTCAAGACCAAATTGCCGGGCGTTTCACCCGGACAGATATTATAACACGAACTGACACTTGACAGCGGCCATTACTAGCGATATTCGGAGGCAATTGACTGGAAGCCACCCTAATGTGCCGGTCACTGCGTTACAAACTGGGATTAATGAGAGCTAGAATGTTGTTATTGTCATAATTCGTAAAGTTTTTATGTAAACAAATAAATTAATTTAAAGGTCGCATTAACCTTCTGGCCACTGATATTCTACATGACGATATCAGAAGCTCTAGTGCTCACTGTCAACTATAATTTGCGAATGAAATGGGACAAAAATGGACATTAAAATATGAAATTAAATATTGCTTGAAATAACCTCGTATATGGTATAACCTATACACCGTACGTAATGAAATATTAATTGCTTAAGAAATTGTTGAATAAAGAAACCAAAACTTAATAATAACAACGCTTTGAAACGCTCGGGACATGGGGACCAGGTGCACGAATCCTTTTTTAGGAAATAGCAAAACGTCTGGTCTACTCTACCCGTGACCAGAAGGCTGGCATTTACTCTGCCCAAAGAATATGCATAGCAATTCAACGTGGCAACGTTGCCAGCCTTCTGGGCACGTTTCCTGTCATTGACAACGATGACGATGAATACTTTGATGCTTGTTAGTTATTTAGTTACTTATTTTATATACGTTATAAGTTTTAATTTTAATATAGCTTAAGTTTTTGTGTTTGTATAAATTGATACTGTAATTACAATTTTAATTAAAAAAAACCGGCCAAGTGCGAGTCGGACTCGCGCACCGAGGGTTCCGTACACACCTGTAGGTATATAAGTAAAAGTTCACCCATCACTACGATCGAGTCATAGTTATGGTATGATAATTGCAAAATGAAAAAAAAAAAAATCAGAAATATTTTTTTTTATATGATGTAACTAAAAATTTACGGTTTTCGCAATTTTTCCTTTATCTGTACTATAAGACGTTACTTCGTACCAAATTTCAAGATTCTGAGTTCACGGGAAGTACCCTGTAGGTTTTGATTCCCGTGCGAGTTTCGAAAATTTGCGGCATAAACGGGAGTATCTTTTGATCGCGTTGACTTAGAAGTTTGATTTTTTCACAGCTCCAAGAGACCATAGACTTGAGTATTTGATATGAATTTCAGCTTGATACCTCCACGCGTTCTTGAGAAAAAAGGTCTTGACAGACAGACAGACAGACAGACAGACAGACGGACAACAAAGTGATCCTATAAGGGTTCCGTTTTTACCTTTTGAGGTACGGAACCCTAATTAACACAAAACTGCTGATTCATAAAGAATCGTTAAAATGTATTCTCATTAGCTGCAGTGAGAGGTATTTATATTGAATATCAATTTCAAAATTCTATAAAGTTGATTACTTAATCATTTCCAAAAAAAGAGTGCTGTCGTTTAGCTGTTTTGTTTTGTGTAATTACGTAATATCTCTTGTATTTCGTATTAAACATAATAACAAAAATAAGCTACTCATAGTACCAGGGCCGCACGTAATTAAAGAGTTCTATTTTTTCAAATTCGGTGTATACGTATATAAGGGTGTGTTTACACAGAAAGCCATGTTTTTCGCAACGTTAGCGTACCCGGGATAGCTCTCAGGAGAAACATTCGTTGCTAGCTCGTTAAAGTCGCGCCAATTTATTAAATGCGATATATAGCTCGGTGTTCGTAGGTACTGTCCCGTCAGACTTTAAGATTTAATGCTACAATTTGCTAACTTTCTGAGATCATGCTTACTTGGTGTAAGCAGAATTCGCTCGGAGATAAATGTTTCAAGATATCTTATTTATACAAATGTAGTGTGAAGACTGTTTTAATGTAACCATAATTATAAAAATATTTCCTCTCATTTAAAATTAATGTATCATAAATAATATTGTGTATAAAACAATTTCAAATAAATCTTAAGTCGATCTGTGTGAGACAGGGAAACTAATTTACCATTTCAAGACAAAAATCCTGTTTAAATTTGAAGCAGTGACATTCAAAGTGAGTGTAAACAGAGAACCAACTGACTTGGATTACGACTGTAATTAATCGAGAGTGTGCCTTCGCGACAAGACACCCCCCCTCCCTGTAACACCCCCTACGTCACACCCCCTCCCCCGCCTCAGTCGCCAGCGGTTTATTTTTACAAGCCAAGAGACCTCCATTTCATTAGAACGGTACAAGAGACTTGAGAGAATAGTTATATTAAATGCTCAATTGCGTTGGATTTTTATAGTTTGCTTTATTGTTTGCTTGTAGCTTTCTTATTAAAAGGTTTAATTGTTGTTCCTTTTATTTACATTGGAGGATGTCTAATGTTTTGTTTTGAGAGTTACGGTTGATGACATTTATACTGCTCGTCTATAAGGAAGCTGAACAATTGTCAAAAAGCAGTAAATCAACGAGATTTCGTTTAGATAAACAAAAGTTTTTAATATATATTATAAACGCAGGAAATTTTTGATATTCATTGATACTCCTTCAGAACAAATTGATAAATCTTTTCATGAAAAACATATAATCTACATAAATATTGTATCCCATGCGGGCAAAGTCGCAGGTAAGCTGTCTAAAACCTTCAGTTAAGGCTACGGGATTTAACAATATTATTTTTAAAGTGCATTACGTCACTAAACACAAGTAATTTTGTATAGATCTATATTACAGCATGTCGATAAACAGACATGCAGGCACGTGCCCCCCGGGATGGGCGTGGTTGAATGACATATGTCTATGACGTCATAGATTAATATGTTTACCATAAAGTAGAAGTTAGTTACGAAGAGTGAGTTGAATAAATCTTATGTAAATAAGTATAATTAATGGTTTCTAGTTAAAGTTATCAGATTTTTATAAGTGTTTTAGAAATACGATTTTTATATGATTTTATAAACTTTAGAGTTACTTAGCTCAGTTTACATAAATAAAAAAGAGAAAAAAAAATGTATTTACTCTACGTATCTACAGCATTTACACAAAACATTTGTATCATCTCTACTATTTGTATTATGTGAGATAAATTTATTGTATAAATAATTGATAAATCAAAACATTACTCTATGGTAATTATATTTATTATTTTTAAACATAGGTATAAGTGCGATTATAGCAATGAATTTATTTTTTTTAACTTATAAATTGACCAAATAGTGTTATAAGTAATATTACACTTATATGAACAATTAATATAACCAATCTGTAATAATTTATCTTAAAATTGCAAAGGTTGGTATGACATCAAAATATACACTTTGGCGAAAGCATTTACACCGAATAATCTTCTTACACAAAACGAAACCGACCACAAACATTTATGACAACCAAAAACTGCATCGTCCGACATAAAGGATGAAACTTAATGATACTAATATCAGAGAAAAACTAATTCCATGAATGTTCGTTAAAATAATCTAATTGGTAAACTGGCGGTGTTAGATAAGGGATGCACTGGCAGTTAGTTTTTATTGGCCGAAGTGCAATAAAGATAGGGCCGGTCGTCACACCGAAGCGAAACGTTGGCTCTGCCTTTTAATATAGAGATGTTTCTTGAAATGATAATATCGTTAGTTTTAATTAAGCCAATTGATATTATTGACACTGACGTAAAATTTTACGACTCAATCGGTGTATTTTCTGGATGTGTTTTGCACTTAAAGGAAAGTGTGAAATAACTATAAAAAAATATATTTTTTTTGTTTAATAGTTTTAGTGCATATACTTAGATTAATAAATACATGCACTAAAACTATAATACATGTATTAAAAAACTAGTGATAGATTATTTGATCTTGTACAAATATGTGTCATATTAAAGCCCGATTCAGACCCGCGCATGAAGATTTTATGGAGCCCTATTTAATTTTTTATTTGTTGTTATAGTGGCAACAGAAATACACTCTGAAATTTTAACTCTCTAGGTATTACGGTTCATGAGATACAGCCCTGCTAACAGATAGACAGACGGACAGCGGAGGTTTAGTATTAAGGTCCTGTTAGCACCCAGAACGGAACCTTAAAAGTATCAAATTATCAACAACTACGTAAATCGAATTAGTTTTTCAGTGGCTAAATGAATTGTCAATCGTAAATCTGTGGTAACACTTTAACATTGTACGCATCTTTGCAATTGGTAACTTCTACATGCTCAGGGTAGCATTTTTTAACTACACAAACTTAGCGTAGATAATTAGAAAGCTAAATCCCGCCACGTACCTAGAACTGTCAGGCCACCGCATTCATTCGTCCGCACTCTACCAACGATACGCATTTGTACTTGCTTCGTAAACTACTTCTCCGCAATTTATGAATGTTGTTTTGTGAATACACGACCCCACTTCAAAATTCACAGTTTGTAACTATCATCGCCTTTATCTCAAGCCAGTAAGGTTGGTTTTTCGTTGTATGTTGTTACCAAAAATGTGTCTTCGACTGTATGTCGTGCTAGATTAGTGTGAAATGTCCCGTTAATACTGACATCTGTAGCTTTTATTAGTTGAGTTTTTTTTGTGAGTTATAAGCGTAATTATTTTTGATGTATCTAGAGTCGTTGAGAGAATAAAAGTAATTTTGGGTGATAACGTACTTTTTCTCCCTTATTGGATTAAGTAGGTTTTATGTTATCAAATGTATCATGTAAACAGATGAGTTAATGTTATTAATCTTAAGGAAAATTACTTTTTATAATATAAATTATTAACTTAAATCTAACTCTTTTTATGTAAAATATAACAATATGCCAATTTGGTAATAATAAATACATTCCCGTCCTTTTTCGTCATGTTAAACGGACTACACGATATAGTATCAAGGTGCATAATATTCAAATATAAAAAAAATATTAATATATTAGACCATGTAACTTTCAACAATAAAATAAATATGTCCCTACTAACAAATGTTTCTGTTACCTACATATCTTCCCGTTTGCTCGCTACGGTGTAATCGCGGCCCGCTTTCAGCACATGCCACTAACTACCGATATTGGCGAAACGCGACGATTTATCGCGTGCGATGCTCTCGCATTATTTTTATTCGCATTCGTCTGCGATGGACGCTTTTCGGGGGTTCAGTAGATGTTCGACAGTTTACGTGTCTATATAAGTGTAATAGGCCTCCTTAACATACAATTTTCGATCTTTTTAATTCTGTAACGTATTAAGTAAAATATTTGCAATAGCAATGAGACAAGGACCAATAAATACTTATTTAAAACCATTGAAATGATGATGAGAATAAATTTCATTTTAAAATTGGATAACACATTAACGGTGTTTCATAAAAACCCTAACAAACAGTTACCAAAACTAACCAATAAAGCTGAACAACCAAACAATTCACAAACATCATAACACAGTTAGCTGCAACTAAAACAGACCAGTTAACCGCAACTTAACTATTTAACATATACCTTAACAAAAACAGTAAAGTTTAGCAGACTAACACAAATAGCACTCATGTAGCAGGTCACGTCGAGTGCCGCGCGCGGGGTTCGAACCTGTGGCCCGACGGAGCACGTACGACCGCCAAACTTAGTAACGACCACTCTGAAAGGAAATGCCTGCGAAATTGTAAGTACGGACTGGATCGGAAATATTTGAGATTTCTTTTACCAGTGTGGCGGATGCTTTATATTGGGTGAAATTTTGTATGGAATGGTAAAGAAAAGGCACACCGTTAGTTTAATATATGATGCCTTTTTAGTTATAAGGGATATTTCTTTTTTTAGTTATAAGGGAGATAATCAACAGATTAACGCCCTGAAAACTTATCCATTTGATTCTCACAACCAGAATGTTTTAGGATTTTAAACTCATTGTTACGACAATATTAGCGACCCGCCCAGGCTTCGCACGGGTAGACAAAACATTAATCTTTACTAATATATAAAGCTGAAGAGTTTGTTTGTTTGTTTGAACGCGCTAATCTCAGGAACTACTGGTCCGATTTGAAAAATTCTTTCAGTGTTGGATAGTCCATTTATTGAGGAAGGCTATAAGCTATATAACATTACGTTGCGACCAAAAGGAGCGGAGCATAAATGAAAAAAAACCGGCCAAGTGCGAGTCGGACTCGCGCACCGAGGGTTCCGTACACACCTGTAGGTATATAAGTAAAAGTTCACCCATCACTACGATCGAGTCATAGTTATGGTATGATAATTGCAAAATGAAAAAAAAAAAAAATCAGAAATATTTTTTTTTATATGATGTAACTAAAAATTTACGGTTTTTGCAATTTTTCCTTTATCTGTACTATAAGACGTTACTTCGTACCAAATTTCAAGATTCTGAGTTCACGGGAAGTACCCTGTAGGTTTTGATTCCCGTGCGAGTTTCGAAAATTTGCGGAATTTTGCGGCATAAACGGGAGTATCTTTTGATCGCGTTGACTTAGAAGTTTGATTTTTTCACAGCTCCAAGAGACCATAGACTTGAGTATTTGATATGAATTTCAGCTTGATACCTCCACGCGTTCCTGAGAAAAAAGGTCTTGACAGACAGACAGACAGACAGACAGACAGACAGACGGACAACAAAGTGATCCTATAAGGGTTCCGTTTTTACCTTTTGAGGTACGGAACCCTAAAAATGTTGCAAAAATGAAAAACCGTTGAAATTAAAACACGCGGACTAAGTCGCGGGGGACAGCTAGTAAGTTATACACACAAACCTTCGTTTTGAATCAATCTATCCATTGGTGGAAACCATATGAAAATTCGTTCGGTAGTTTTTTAGTTTATCGCGTTCTGACGGACGAAAAGAGCGGGGGATATAATATAATATTACGTTTATATTCTAGGCCTACTAGAGAAAACAAGTTTAAAAAAATATTATATATCTATTTTTAATGTCTAAAACGAGTTAATACAAAGGATATCGATGGTCATTATCTATGGTAGACAATTTACGCTAGAACAATAAGCTAATATCAACCAATCAGTCTACGAACCGTAGTTAATTGATCATTACGTATCAGTGACGTATGTAACGTTATAATAACAACAGAAGTTCATTACTATGTAAATAATCACACACACTACAAATTACATTCAATTCGGAAAATACCTGAAAAATTTATTCGAAAGCCACAACTCCATCTACTCCAACATATCCAATTTCAACATAAATAAAAAAACGATTTTTAATTAAAAAAAAAAGACTGGATCTATTTTGATGAATTTTATATGGGACCACCTCTAAGGTCTCTAAGGTTTACTACCCTTTGGATGACAAAGATAATTTTGAAAATTGATCCACAATTGCCGTATATCTCGCGTAACACACATTTAAAAACTAAAAAGTAAATAATAAAATCATACTCTCGAATTGAGAACCTCATTTTAACATCGGTTCAAAAACTAGAAGCTATTTTAATCTTTAAAACTGAATTTAGGAAGTTTTACTGGAGAATGAACGAACCCTTCAAACTACAGTCAAAGCCCAGGTGGTCTAAAACCATTAAAACTTCAGAAACACATGCATTCTTAATTAGGAATGGCGAAGGAAATTTTCGCGGACGTCTACGTGTGAATAATGTATGGGCAGTGGATGCGTCGTGGGAAACACCACATGGCATATGGTATATACACCACGTTACTTGGAACAATTAAGAATATCAAACTTACTGCTAAGAAATTAGAGGTGCTCTCAATGTCGTGTCATCGAAATACTATCAGGAAATTAAGGGTTTTTGTATATTGTAATTTGGTAAAAATTGGTAATTAATAATGAAAAGGTTTGAACCAAAATCATTTACAAAATCAAACGTGGTAATCAATGCTCGTTCTTTTCTAAATCTATCTTCTAATATATAAATACCTCGTGTCACAGTGTTTGTTATGTGTTGTGTATGTTTAATAGGTCTAAGAATAGATCGGTGGCTATTTTTTATACCGTTAGGTAATTAGGGTTGGCCATGTCCAGATTTTTTGCATTTTTATTAAGAATATAATTTTTTGCAGCGTTTCTATATCCCTTACGGATTGATTTGTTTTATAAAAAAACTAGCTGTGCCCCACAGTTTCAATCGCCTTACTTTTGTCCCAAGGCAAGTAACATGATGATAAATAACGTTTTAACCTTCCTTGACAATTGGGTTATCAAATGCAAAGTTTTTTTTACATCCGACTGGTAGTTTCAGAGATCAGCGCACTCTTTGATTTAGTATATTAGTATAGATTACAATTCAATTCAATTCAATTTATTCAATTCAATTTATTTATTTGTTTATAACAGCTAGTTTAGTATCAAGCACTAAATTAATCGGGCATCCCTGATCTGCTAATGTGGGAAATATTAGTATGTTTATCTCATGAGGTGTTTGTTATCGAACTCCTCCGAAACAGCTTGACCGATTTATTTTTGTATATTTGATGGGTCTGAGAATAGGTCGTTAGGTTACTTTTATAACCTTAGATTATTAGTGATAACGGTGGCCCGCTCCAAATTTTTTTTTGTCAAATTTATTTGCCAGAATGCCGTTTACCTTTTTTTTTTTTTTTTGTTTAATTTTGTATAATATATGTGGGAAATCAAACGTCTTGATCGGCTTAAAACTTTATTTAATAAACTAAAAACCAGCTTTAACAAAAGAATACGTCTTTTCCTCATTCGTCTTCCGCCATTGCCTAAAACTTCCCTCTCTCTCACACAATCACGCTCTCACTCATTCCAACCTTGACACTCAGTCTTTTCATCCCCACATTCGGCCGTCCTGAAAATTGTCTGCCCTCAGACAATCACTTAGCATACAGGTACAATCTAATTAGCATTAAAATGACTTAGAACTTTAACAATTAAGCAAAGTAACATAAATCCAACTCTTTACAAATTAATAACTTAAAAGTAACATAAAGCCATGCTAATAGTATTTCAAGAGAAATAACTATATCTACAGGAACACAATGTCTCTACCATAAATGCCACTAGTAATTAAAACCCAAATAAAATCTAGTGGTTACATATTATTATTACTTAATAATCAGCTGATGAAACTGATAATGCAACATCATCACCCACACCGGGCCATGGCTTCATGGAATCAGGAGCGGTGGATGTTCGATTTGGTCCTTCTGTTGAAGAGTCCACCTTCACCACGTCATATCTATCTCTCTTCACTTTTATGACACGGTAAGGACCCAAATACTTAGGCCTCAGCTTCATGCCAACTCCAAATTGCGTCCGTCGAATGGCTACGAGATCGCCTACTTGATAGACTTGACTTTTCTTCCTTCCTTTATTGAAATTTTGTCTATTTTCTTCTTGAACTTTTAATATTTGCTCTTTCGCTTTCTTTCGTAGCTCTTCCCTGTTATTGAGGTACATATCCCTGTTCTCTTGTTGTATCAAACCTAAAATCTCAGGATCAGATTGTAGTCTCATTTTGGTGCCAAGAAGTAACTCAAACGGTGCAGCATTAACACTCCTCTGATAAGTGCTGTTCAGCGCTTGTTGTAGACGACTTACATGCTTGTACCAATTCCCAGGCTGCTCTATACACAACTTTGTCAGTACTGAAATAATCACTCTGTGGATTCTCTCCACCTGGCCGTTTCCCCTGGGAATCCCTGTAGTTATAGTGACATGCTCAATCTTCTCATCTTCACAATAAGTTCTGAACTCCCTGCTGGTAAACGCCGTACCTCTGTCAGTAATAATTCGTTTAGGGTTGCCAAACACTTGTTGGTGAATCTGTAATTTTGCAATCACCTCTCTGCTTGTTGTGCTTTTTGTAGGGAATATCCATGTGAATTTAGTAAAGGCATCAACAACGGTCAAGATATGATTATATTGTTTGTTTGTCTCAGTCATAGGCCCAATATGATCAATATGCAGAGTATCCAATGGGACTTCACCCTTGTCTATGGGACATAATAAACCTTCTTGTTTTCCAGCTTTACGACTTGCCAACAAACAAGGGATGCATGCCTGTATGTACTGTTCAACTTTTCTATCCAAATTGTTAATGTAATAATCTCTGATTAATAATTCAATAGTTTTCTTTTTACCAAAATGACCATTGTCATGAGCGCTACGTATCAACTCTACTTCCATATTCTTTGGTACCACTAATCGATTCTCAGGGCCTTTGCACAATATACCATTATCAAGAAAATAGTCATCATATGGTTTATCCTTCAGTATTTCCATAATTGCTTTCAATGTCGTATCCTTAGCTTGATTATCTTTCAACTTCTGGTGCAACTCCGAAGTGATTAATGCAACATATGGGTACCTGCTCAGAGCGTCAGCATGTCGCATCTGACTTCCAGTCCGGTGTTCAATAGTAAAGTTGTATTCTTGAAGTATCATAACCCACCGGGCAACCTTTGTTGAGATAGCCATGTCTTTCTTGTCCAATGTCAGTTGAAACGCTTGGCAATCTGTAATGACTTTAAATTTTATTCCAAGTAAATACTTTCTAAATTTCTTAATTCCTTCTACTACGGCCAGAGCTTCAAGCTCATAACTAGACCATCGGCTTTCTGCGTCAGAGGTTTTCCTACTCATGAAATAAACTGGATGTAAACTGCCATCATCACTCTTTTGCATAAGAATAGCAGCATATGCAACTTTTGAAGCATCTGTGTGCAGCTCAGTATGTAGTTTAGGATCATAGATCTTTAGGACCGGGTTACTGGACAATCTCTCTTTCAATATTTCAAATGCATCCTTCTGACTTTGATCAAACACGAAATTATTTTTCCCTTTTAATAAGTCAGTCAGTGGTTTTGCAATTAAAGAATAATTTTGTATAAACTTACGGAAATATGAAGTCAGCCCGATGAAACTTTGTAGTTCCTTTATGTTCCTTGGTTCAGGGAACCTCTTCACCGCATCGGTTTTCTCAGGCAAGGGTCTTACTTCACCATTCTCTATGATATGGCCTAAACATTCAACTTTTCTTACCACAAGCTGAGTCTTCTTCCAGTTGATCTCTAAACCATACTGGGCAGCTACATCTAGAACCTCTCTTAATCTGTCCACAGCTTCCTGTTCGTTCTGGGCTGGAATAAGTAGATCGTCAATAAAAATAAGCACCATATTTCTCGCCATCAGTCCTCGAAAAATGGCAGAGATGAAGCGGGTAAAAACTTTGGGACAAACGGACAATCCAAATGGGGCCTTCAGAAACTCATATTGTCCGTTGTGGGTAACAAATGCTGTGTATTTTACTGAATCCTCATGCACTGGAACATGAAAATATGCATTTTTTAAATCAATCGTACAAAACACTTTAGCTGCGGCAAGTTTGTCTATGTGGTCATCAATTATTGGCAATGGATATTCATCCTTTACCATCTTTCTATTTATTAGTCTGTAATCTACACAAATTCGGACTGTACCGTTTTTTTTCTTAATTAACACCAATGGACTAGCATATTCCGACCAACTCACCCGAACAATTCCATCTTTCAACCACTGTTCTACTTGCCGTTCAACCTCCTCTTGTTCACTAATGGCTAGCCGGCGTGGCCGCTGAGCCACTGGAATGTCATCCTTCAAAACAATACGCAGCTGCACTGGCGAATCCTTAACTTTCAGCGGCTTATAACTATTAACAAGATGCATTACCTGGTGTTCAATGTGTTTATCTATCTCACAACCTATTATGTAAGGAATATCTGTAAAGTAACAGGTTATGCGCCCTATCCAGTTGTCATCTACTGGCAAAAACATTATGTTCCCACTTTTCATCACTAATGTAACATTTCTTAAGAATTCTTGTCCTATTATCACACTATACGGCATAGAAACATTAGGCACTATATGAAACATTACGTCACAGTAGATCTGTCCGTCAATCATCACCGAAACAATAACCTTGCCCATAGACCGAACCTTCGCCTGACCAAGTCCGAACAATGATAAAGGATCGTCCTCACATCTCGGCGATCCGATTAACACATAGAAGTCTTGAGAAATTAAATTCACCTCACTACCAGTGTCTATCAAAGCACTTGTTGTGTTATTCAATATCGTTATTGTTTTCCGCGGTTTTCGTAACATAACTTGTTTGTTATTGTTTGCTTCACGATAGGTGGTCGTAACGTCAAACCCGTCATCTGTCAAACTCGAAACAGTGTGAACATCGTAACAATCAGACGTCATATCAGTGGTACCACCATCGGCCGGCGAATAGGTGACATCCGTGTTGAACATCGTGCGCTTCGTTCCATTTGCACCGCCCTCTTGATCTTTCGGTCTCTCGCCACTCGTACCAACTTGTCGGAATGAAGACGGGTGACGTCGTACGAAACTCGCACCTGATTGGCCGCCAGCGCTCGGTCCGCTTCGTGATGTACTCGGCACTCGTTCGGGTATCTCCGTAGCTTTGCAGTGCGGTGCAATATGGCCGAAACCATTACATTTGAAACACTTTAGCCCAAGATGCTTATGAGGGCATTCTTTCGAATGATGACTTCTTTCTCCGCAGCTATAACACCTTATCGTTCGACCCCTTGTTGACAAATCACCCCCCAGCGGCTGGCTACGCACTTCTCGCTTTTTAATCTTTTCCTTTAGAGTTTCGTAGATACGAAGTTTTTCTTTGAGGTCCGTGTAGGTCGTCACACCGTATAACATAATTTTGTGAGTTTCTTCGCCTGGAAGTCCATCGACAATATACTTAATAGCAACGTAGTCAGGCATTTTGCCACGTTTTCCCAGCTCACGCATGATCAATACATAATCAAGGTAACTTTCGTCGTTCCTCTTCTTTCGGCTACTCATCAGTTCATGTGCGGTCTTCTGATCCAGGGTATCCGGGAATTCTTTGGAGATCGCTTGCCGCAACTCCTCCCAACTCTTAAACGGCCGCTCCGACCGGAGCCACAACGCCGCCGTTCCCGTGAGAGACCTCCTCGCGATAACGAGTTGTTGAAGCGGCGTCCATTGAAAAATCTCACCGTTATCTTCAATCTCTTGTATAAATTTTGTAACTGAGTAACTTTTGTCCTGGCCATTAAATTTGGGTATTAAATCGTCTGCGTACCCAACACCGGCGGGCATCCAGGAACTTGTCGACTTAGGATCGTCGTTGGCCATCTTCAATTTTGAAAATTTGAACACGTGAAAGCGTTCGTCGTATTTCGTCGTTAACGTCTTTTCTCTTGTGATTTCCCAACTATCCACTTTTGTGGGCGTGAAATGTGGGAAATCAAACGTCTTGATCGGCTTAAAACTTTATTTAATAAACTAAAAACCAGCTTTAACAAAAGAATACGTCTTTTCCTCATTCGTCTTCCGCCATTGCCTAAAACTTCCCTCTCTCTCACACAATCACGCTCTCACTCATTCCAACCTTGACACTCAGTCTTTTCATCCACACATATATATTTTTTTTGCAAAATGCCATAAGCCATAAGAAGTTGGTTCCTACCAAATCTCGGTCGGTATCATTCTAAATGATTAGGTACACGAGCATACGGTTATAGGTCCGTTGACCCGTATAAATGACACTCGATAATATTATCAGCTTTGATCATTTTAGGTTCGTCTATTTTCGAGATGACCTTTACTGGTCCCTTCGTTACTGTACCGTGTCATTGAGGTTTATTATGGCAGCGTTGCCATGGTAATATCATTATAGACTAGTGTGGACACTGATTTAAAGTGCAATCAATGTTTCTGGAACATTCGAATTGAATCATTAACCTTAATCGTAAAAACTGTAATGTCTAATAAACATACATGGTTTGCAAACAATTAAAAAGTTACTGAAAAATTTTAAAAAAATGCTGATAACTTTCGAAATGATGATTATCATAAATTATAGCTAAGAACTATCTGGATTCGAAACAAAAAAAAAACATTATAATCGGTCCATTCGTTTAGGAGCTACGATGCTACAGACAGACCGACACGTCGAACTAATAAAAACCCTCTTTTTGTGTCGGGGGTTAAAAACAGTTTTTAGTTAAATAAATGACAATGCATACTGGTTTGATAAAATATTTCTTTAAATAGTAAGTTAGTACTTACTTGTAGTTAGATTTAAAAATTTTGTTTTAAACTCTACATTGTATTCCATGACTCCAGTGAAACTGGACTTCACTGGAGTCCAGCTTTACTGGAGAATGAAGAATGAAGAATAAAAACTATAACAAAAACCATCATTTTTAGTAGTCACTGTTATAATAAATGATAGCAAAATAAACAAAGCAAATAAATACTTATGTACAAACAACAATTTTTACTCCATTAATAGTCATTTATCAAAGCTATTTGTTCTACTTCGGTGTGAGGAGCGACAGACTGTTTGGCGTCGCTATCATTTGAAAGTTCGGCACGAAGTTTACACAAACAGAGAAATGTATTAACAAAGTATTGAAAACAAAGAGACGAAAGGGGTGACAGAATGGCTATAACCTATGTCTTTTTAAATACTGATACATTTCTGAGAAACAGTTTTTAGGTCAGTATATCTATACTAATATTATAAAGCTGAAGAGTTTGTTTGTTTGTTTGAACGCGCTAATCTCAGGAACTACTGGTTCGAATTGAAAAATTCTTTTTGTATTGGATAGTCCGTTTATTGAGGAAGGCTATAGGCTATATAACATTACGCTACGACCAATAGGAGCGGAGTATAAATGAAAAATGTTGCAAAAATGAAAAACCCTTGGAAACTAAAACACGCGAACAAAGTCGCGGGGGACAGCTAGTAAAGATATATTTCTAAAAGATAATTCTATATTTCTAAAATATACTATTCCTTAATTTGAGTAGATAATCCATACTAATATTATAAATGCGAAAGTAACTCTGCCTGTCTGTTACATGTCAGTGCTAAACTGCTGAACCGATTTGGATGAAACTTGGTATGTGGTAAGCTTAGATCTTATGGACTTAGGTGCGATAACCTACAACCACGCGGGCGGAGCTGCGTGCAACAGCTAGTTAATTTATAAAATAGTAATAATATTCCAGCGCATTGAGGTTTTTTTAACCTTCTGTCTAAATACCCTTTTTCGAAAACTATGTGGGAGCTCTAGTCTAAGCGGATTAAGCGGTTTTTAAGATTTAATTAAGATAAGTGGTTATGAAGCACTAATATCTTATCCCAACTTCTCAGAACTGAACAAAAAGGTTTCTCGAATTATATTTTTATAGTAAAATGCATTGCGTTATTTATTTAGGTAAGAATTCATAGTAGGATTCTAAGATTTTTTTGGAATAAAAATAAAATAGTAGCAAATATTGCCTTGTTCTAACTACAAGTGAGGTATTTAATACAAATCTAAACAATATTTTGTTCCCTTACCAATATTCTGTAAGTAGGCTATATACAGCAATTTAATGTCTAAGGCCTATATACAGTTATGTATAAGGCATATACAGTTTCATGTCATTAACCCTCAAATGGTCGCGTTATACGGTCAAAGCACCAGCATTTAGATATTATCCATTGCTGTTCATGTACTCAGGAATTTTGTAAACTAAGTAATTGATGGAGCAATGGACTTACAAGGTTCTTAAATTCTTTATTTTCGTCTATAATTTATATTATAGTAGCATGGAAAAAAATATATATTACTTTTAATCTTACAAGTTAGTTTTTTTCAGTTTTTGTTTAAACAGTGTTATAGTTAAGTGTAATTAAATAGAAAAATAAGATCGTTTTGTCTTCAATGTGACACTGAAACAATAAGCTAAACCAAATGACTAAAATAATATTTTTTTTTGTAATAAATAAAACTAAGTTGTTACAACACGGTGTGATAGGAAGCCTACCCTTTAGTTAATTGTATTATAATTAAGATGAATTGACAAGGGAAACTAACAGTCATTCCTATAAATGCTGTACAATAAAATATTAATGGATTATTCAAATGATTGAAAAGATTTCAGAAATGTAATGTTTCTATATTTATCATCACGCATATTACGAAGGGTGAGGTTGTAGTAATGTACACACAGGTATTAAAAAACACCATAACATCCTGTGATCACTGAATCTTAAATAACTATTGGAGTGGCCTGTTGGTCTAGTGGTTAGTGACCCTGACTGCTAAACCGGAGGTCGTGGGTTCGATTCCCACCCAGGACATATCATTGTGTGATAAGCATGATTATTTGTTCTGTATCTGGATGTAAATAATCTATAATATGTATTTTGAAATTTGTAAGTATTTTTATCAGTTGTCTGGTAGCCATAATACAGGATCTGCCTAGTTTGAGATCAGATGGCGCTGTGTGCGTTGTCTCAAGGTGACCTAGTAATACCTAATTAATAACAATGATATACAGTGCCCTTACCCTTTAATTCATTTTAATTTCAATACCGATAGTCCGCTAAACTAATATCAATTTAGCATTAGCATTAATGCCAAATTGATATTAGTTTAGCGGACAAATAATTCAGTTTTCTTGAAAACAAAATATACTGTCAATGGAAGGATCTAACTGGAATCTTAACATTGACAGTTTTTTTTTGCCTGCTAAATCGATATCAATTTTGTATAGGCATTGTATTAGAATTGAAATTTATTCAAGATAACCTACCAGAGTAGATTTTGTCTTTACGTAGCACTCAGTAGACACATTAATTTAGAAGTAATTAGTTCCATTAATTAATACACAAATCACATTAAATTTTCCAATCAATATCCTTACACTATGATTACACGTTACTATGGTTAGGCGCCGATAATCGCACTAAACAGTTATACTTTCACCTAAGAGCCTAAGCACACTGCGTTTTTAAAACGCGCCATCGACGCGTTTTATTTTCGATACAAACGAAATACGCACGGTAGCCAAACAAATATGCACAAACGCAATAAATTTTACGGAAAACAAATTTTAAAATTTAAGCTTTTTAATCAGCTAAGCTTTAAGTACTCGAGAAGACAAATAAAACAAGCCCCAACACGATGAGATTGCTTTGTTACAATTTCCACGGCCACCTTCAGGCTCCATCATCAGACCAGTTCGATAGCACCATAATATTGTATCGACACAAGACTTTCAGAAGTATGCAAAATTTCATCTTTATCTGATGTAAAGAAGTAGTTTATAATTAAGCTTACAAGATTTGATTTACAAAAAATACATAATATTGCAAGTTAAATAAAAGTTTATAAAAATCTGCTATGTGGATGAAAAACGCGCTGTTGACGCGCGTCAACGCAGTGTGTATAGTCTCTTAATGGCCCGTCTAGCCAGTCTAAGCTTCTAAGAAATGCGTAAAAGCGGCGCCCGCGCAGGCAAATTGCTATGAAATAGCGTTTCACTTGGTAGGTACTTGTACTTCATTAATAATCGTGGGAAGGGATGTGAATGTCATATTATGGTGATTTGATTGGTGGTTCAGCGGATGGAGTTATGTATCGCCTGAAGAAGCGATTCAATTAAGGCAATTTTGTTTTCTGATTGATTGAAATTAATGTCAGAGTGTAACTTACTGCAGGGCACATGTTTCTTATACAAGTAAGGAATTATTACCACGCTTTGCCATAGCGGATTGGTGATTTCAGGATAATCAAATCAGAACTCTTCTGGCTGATGTTTAAACAAAATATATAATAGCAGCCCGCGGCTCCGCCCGCGTGGATGTCAGTTATCACGGCAAAAAGTAGCCTATGTCCTCTCCCAGGCTCTAGACTATCTTTGTACTAGTAATCGGTTCAGTAGTTTTGTCGTAAAAGCGCGACAGACAGACAGAGTTACTTTCGCATTTATAATATTAGTAAGGATAAAAAAAAAACTGTATGAAGATTGATATAATTTTTTGGGGAATAAAACGAAACGAACGAAATTTTTGTCATTTACTTAATAGAAAATTTATCGCGAACTTTTCTTATAACTACGTTTTCTCTTTTAAACTACCCTAAGCCAGCAAATGGGACTAAAACCTTAACACTTTTCTATACAAGGGCACCTATTACATAGCAAACTCATGCAGTGCTATACTTAGAAGCTTACATCTTAAACCTCCTTTAGAAAAAAAATTAAGCTCCATAATGTACACGAAAATAAAAACAAACAAATGAAATTCAATGGAAAACTTCTGTTTATCCAGCTCCGCCTAGGAACGGCGAGCCCCAATACAGACATAGACCTAACCACTGTTTAATACTTCCTTCCACAATGCATGTCTCAAATGCAGACGTACTAATCTAATATAAATGAAACGGCAAAACTATAAGTGCATTAGACGGGCGACGGCGACGGTACGTGCGTTATGTGTCATGCAGGGTTGGCGGTCTCTAAGAAATTATTAAGAAAGTTTGGTCTATTTGAATCAATTTAAATAGCTACCGGCATATAGGGTTATCCAGTAACCATGCAAGATATTAGTAATCTCTTAACATTAATTTAATTTACTGAGACAGAAAACCGGGCCAAATATTTGCTAAAGAGTATATAAGGAACCTGCTTTTTGGCTGGGTAAAACCATATGCGGTAGTTTAAAATATTATAGAAGCTTATCTTTTTACAGGGTTTGAGTTATTTCTACGCTAGATAGCTTCACAGTCGAGCCATCAGTTCAGCTCTGAAGACGAACATAATAAACAAAGCAATTTACTTGAGCATGTCAAAAGTTTGAATCATGACACTAACGAAGACAGTATTATACGACCTTCATCTTAGTAATAGCTTTTAAATGACTGTACATAGTGTGAACTATCATTCCACATACGTCTGAAACATTCATAATTACAGTAAGGCATTACGTCATCATCCACTCAAAAATGTCGACGTGCCAACCCTACAGCCCGCGAGAATTATTAAAGCGCCCAATAGGGTTGTCGCGATGTAATTTCTTATGTACAGCAACCGACCGAACCGAACTGATTCCTGGAAATTTCCAATTTCTGTGGCTCGTTACAAAAGTGACATTTACCACAGATAATAATACGTTTTCGAAGTTAAAACGGCGTGAGTTATGTAATATTATCGTCAATAATTGCTAACTGCGTTTTGTGAGTCCATTTTTGATGAGACCGATGTGATTATAATGACAGATTAGTTAAACTGTCAGGCCTTCAATATTTAATGAAAAGTGACACTTAGTACAGTCTTTTATATTTCCTTACGGTTCACTTTGTACGTCTATCTATGTTTTTAGAGCAAAGTCAAAACGGAACCGAAAACGTTACACTATTATGCAAACATGGGTTACTAACCCTAAATATGCTTAAATTATAAATGAGATAATAAATAAAAGTTAGAATAAAATATCGGAATAACTTTTACTCTACCACAATACCCCAATGGCCTGCTTTTATATTTATTACCAGAATCTAAATAAAATTTAATTCAGAAGCAAGAAGAAAGGGTGGAATTTTCTGACAGTATACTAAATAGTCATACTGAAGTTTCGGGACAACCCTAGAGTTCGTCCACCAGGGCTGTCACACATGGTGGTTCACACACGGCCTGCAATTTGCGACGGACGGCCGATTAGCTTGCATTAACTATGGAAATACAAATAGCATTTAATCGTACCGATTTAGCAATCGAAATTGTACGACATACGTCGGCAATCTTTATTTAAAAATGTAGAAAAAGAAACCGTTAAATAAGAAAAAAAATATAAATTAAAATTATAAGCTACGTTTCAATCAATGAATTCAAAATGTCAAATTACGTAGCGGTATTCACATTTTTTACAATACAAAATAATTTAGTTTAGTTTTTAGAACCATCAGCTTTGCAGTTCAAATATTATGGCAGCGACAAGCATATTCCTGCATACTCATGGGATGGCACAAAAGGTCGGCAACGTATCACCGACTCCTTTGTATTGCAAGCTTATGTTTATCATCACTGGAATATTCCCCAAAGACGAACGCAGATGCATGTTAAAACATACCACAGCTTCCATATGTTCCAACAAGAATATATTGCAAATAGTCTACTAAAAAGAGTAATGATCAAAATAAACAGCAATAAATATTAATCAGAGGAAAAGCTTGCCAAAACACATCATAGTTGCAAAAATAAAAACTTGTAGTGCCAGTACCACATAAATCAAACCACGATTAAATTATGCAAGTAAGGGTGGCATGAACACGATACAAAAATTACTATTGGAACTGCACCCACGAAATATGCTCGGCTTTGTGTAAGGGCACGGGTACACCAGGCAAAGATAAAGAAAAAAATACACCAACGGTCTTTTTTGAAAATGGAACTTGTCAGCATTCAAATTTTGAAAAGAGAGATGCGACGCCATGCTTTTATCCTGCTATGCTTTGAAATGTTTTTAAAATAGAATGTGCTGTTTACTTAAGAGAATTTTGAAGGTAAATAATATTTATCGTTGATAAAGGCGTGAACTTTTAAGAACCGGTTTTTTTTAGTAGTAGATGATGAGATATTCATTCTAAAGAGTATTTTTATAAGAAATACAAAGAAAAAATTATAATTAAGTGTCGGCGAGCCCTAAAAGATTCGCGTGCTATCACTTAATAAATAAGTTAATGCGAATAATGTTACATACATTTCTAGCGTTTTTTTTGCTTTAATCAAATCGCTTGCAGCGTGTGCTCATGCATAATCCGAGAACCGCGATGCCGACATCAATTTACGACTGCACTCGACTTGTTTCTGTTGAAAATTTGGTTGGCGAACATGTATCCGAGCGCATTCCGTGGAAATTGTTGTTTATTAGTGAATGTTATGTTTAAAGAGGGTAGTTTTGAAAACGAATAATTAAGGAGCTGGTATTTTTTTAAACATTCTGACGAATTAGGGCGTGGAAGGGTTGTTTATGATTGAAGTAAAGTTAATCCAAAAAAATGTAAACGTAAAAAACGCAAAAACATACCTGACACGTCGCGTGCCGATCAACACGAAAGGAAATAAAAATACACCCTTCCTTCCGTTTAATTTACGCATTCGTTTAATTGGTAGGACAAGAGTCCGCAATCAAGCATAGTACTGAAACTGACGTCCAAATAATGAGCTCGGGTTTTGAGCGTCATACCATAAAACCGGGTTTTATTACGAATTTTACGAGTTTATTTGAAGAGCTGACGCGGGCTAGGGAGGCGCGCGCGCCGCGCTTAAGTGATTAAAATCGCGACTGGTGCGCTGAAACAAAGCGGCCGTAATGTTCGGATGAATTTAAATGGAGGAGTGAAACAAAAGAGTACAGCATGTCTTGTAGGGGAGTGATCCTGTCTGGGCGAGGGTTCGCTGCAAAGTGATGGTTAAATGGTGCGCTGGCCTGCTAGCGCGTTCAAATTCAAATGAGGAATTTTTTTGACACGTGTTCCTTGTTTGAATTTGAATAAAGATTTCAGAAAAAAGAGATTTGGTTTTTGAGAGATTCTCAAAAAACAAATGTTATCGTTTTAAGGTTGAGCATTTAGAGGTTGAGCGATTTCTTTATTACGTTCCTTTTCACAACTCTGTTTTCTTGGTTCCAAAATTTAGAGAGCGTATAATTAAATTCGAGTAGAATAAGAACACTTTTCTTAGTTATTTCTTATACTTATACAAAAAATAAAATCACACTGTTTCCTTAAAATAAATCTTACAATATATATATATATATATCTTAGTATACATCTTAAACCCCACAACACAGATATCTAAAGATCTACGTATCTACAGCGTCCATTCTGTGCGGCTGTATGCGACCTTTCCAACGCCTCGTATCTGCCCCTATGCACTTTAGAGCTGCCATTTTGTTTGTTAAACGCGTTCTAAAAACGTTTTTGTCAACAACATGTGACGTAGCTAAAAGATTTTAAAGCCCTGAAAATTTTATTTTAGTTTATTTTTCCAACAGATTTATTGTCGTATTTGGTTTTATAACGGTAAATGTTTTTTAATATAGGTAGGTATTTAATATAGATTATTACTTTACAATTTTATTTTTTTAATGCCATTCAATCATAACTACACGCTTTTTTTATTTGTGTTGCTTATAATAAAGAAAAACGAAACAGAAAATTATTACAAAAATCTTGGACATCGGTAGTAATTTTTTTCTGATGACCTACCATTAAACACAAACTAAGAAAGTCTTGCCTTCTCAAAAACATAATGAAAAATTCTAATTTAAATGCCAGTTCAGTTAAAAACTGAAGTTATCACAACCGGTATTGACAACGCATGGTTTCACAAAGGATTCGGCTTAACATGTCTGCTGTCTTGTTAGTGTCGGCCCCATTAACTGAAGCCGGCTGATTGGGGCTGCCGAATGTGAACCGAATTACTTTATGCTCGCTTGTTTGTTAAACTTACATGTTGATTGATAAGGTAGTGTAGGAAAGAGAACTAAAATATTACGGCATGGAATTTTGTTATTTTGATCAATATGATCTTTTGACGCCAGGAGGTTTTTCTATGTTAAACATTGTATTATATAAGTTATAAAACACATTATTCCTGTCCCGAAGAAGAACCCACAGTCAAGTGTCTATCAATAAATTAAAAAATGCGACAAAATGTTCAACAAAATAGATCAAATCAAAGTCCCAATTTACATTCAACACTCAGCCCTGAACTTTTTTATCCTGCCTTTATTTGCCTATTAGATGCAAACACATAGCTTTAAGGCATCAACTACCAGGAGAACATAACTACACAGCATACAAATTCAATACGAAGACACTCGTGCAAGCCTCGAGCGCCGCGCGTCGCGTCAAGGCCCAGTCTCCGTGCCACCGGAGTGGCCTGGCTAATGATTTGCACAGCTCTACACAACGCCATGTATTTATGTCGCCCTGGTACTCGCATCCGACGCGCACTTCGAACAAGGTTTAATTATTCAAGCGGCGTATACTCGTTTATGTGATTTTTTTAGTTTTAATAGGACTCGTTGAATAAATAATGTGGAACTATTTATCATAAATGGTAATGGGAAAGTTGGTTCTTTCTGTTTTGTTAATTATCTACAATGTTGCTAGCTGAATAAAATTTATTTATTTAGGCAAAATTGGGTAGTTATATAAGCCTAAAATTTTATTAGCCTTAAAGATAATAATAACATGTCAGATAGAGTGCTTGGTAGACTCAGCCAAAGATCCTATCAATGACTCTTATCAATAAGAAAAGAATGAAGTAACCTAAGTTTGGGTTTCCTGTGTGAATTATTAAGAAATCGTTTACCATACCGCACATTCCTTTATGTAAGATACTAGCTGTCCCCCGCGACTTTGTCCACGTATTTTAGTTTAAACGTAATGTTATATAGCTTATAGCCTTCCTCAATAAATGGGCTATCCAACACTGAAAGAATTTTTCAATCGGACCAGTAATTTCTGAGATTAGCGTGTTCAAACAAACAAACTCTTCAGCTTTATATATTAAAGTATAGATTTCAAATCCTGTCTTGCATTCACTGTGTAACAAATACCTTCTTACGAGTTATATTCATTTTCTATTTATTCCATTTATACTATCTGCATATAATATCTACCAAATTACAAGCGGCTTGTAACAGGCTCTTACCTACATCACGGATATCCGTAGTTTAATTATCAACGGTTCGAATACCAGGCCTGGAATGTCCTTTGTCATATGTCAAACGTTATAGTCCGTTCCCTATAGGTCCCTTAGGACATATAGATTAATTTGCTATAACATTCTTAGAGAATTTCATGGTGCTATTAGTTGGGTGTTGGTAATTTTGAAGAGGAATGTGGTTCACCGATAGTGTGATTAGGAAAGGTGTGCTGATAGAAAGTTTGACTGGGGGAGGGGATTGTTAATACGGTGGTTGTCTAAGACTTGGCGCAAACGAGTCACCGCCTACAGCCACCGGTGGCCCGCGATAGCAACTTAACACACTTTTTCATATATTTGTCTGCTGTAGCGAGTGGCTGCCACCGGCTACACGTGTGCCACGCGTTTATACAAAATATATAAAAAGTGAGTTAAGTCGCTGTTGCTGGCCACCAATTGCTGTGGCGGTGGCCCGTTTGTGCCGATCTTTACACCAGTATAGTTTACAGGGGGTAGAAAATGTTTACATGTTAGTTACATTTTCTTCTTAGAATTCAGTCTTCTAACGGTACACTAGAATGCTACTAATTAATAGAAAACGTTTCAGGTGAAAATTTTGACATTGATTAAGTCCTTCGAAAGGAGCCTAGTTCCTAATGCAGCCTAACAAACTACAAGCTCAGAGCAAATGACTAACAAGTAACTCAACATTTTCATTCATATGTATCAACATACTATTACAAATGAATCACATACCTACTAAGAACTTATCTAAATGGCACAAACAAGAGATATTCATCCCACGTGCTTTCTAAACGGGTGCGTCCGGATAATTAATTCATGACGGTTTGCGGGACGAGGGTTGTGAAGTGGGGAGGGGGTAGGAGGTACCACGAGGCTTGTCGAAGACCCGAAGTACAATTAGTTGTGGCATTAGTTACGTCACACGAGCAAGTTCCTGTTTGGTGTGAGTTACGAAATATTTGCTGGACCCATTATAGAACCCTGCAAAACCCCTATCCAATAAGTATGAGAAATATTATCAAAATGGTTAGACTGAAATTAATGATCTGTGTATCTAAGTAGGGTTTTCACTGAATATGGCAGACCTATCGATTTGTAGTTTTCACTACAAGATATAAAAAACCACTCAAATAGGTTATAAATGTAAGTCGTAAGTATTATAAATGTAAGTCGTAAGTACTTTCAGGTTCTTTTCAATTAAGTTGGAAAACTATTCTTATATATACAATAATAGATTTTAAAATGACTGCGTGAATGTTTTGAAACAAACACAGAATCATCATTTCTTGTGATAGAATCACAAAGATCTTAACCAAAACAAACCCCAAACAGGACAAAAAGGCAACATAAGCGCTATATTAAATTACAGGCCACCTTTTCAATGACCTTTTTAAAGGTTAACAAAGCCGCCGGCACCTTTGCAACACACATTTTGATATATTTCACGGCGACCGCAATCCTATTTGGTAAGAAACCCTAATTCTAGTTCGACAATGGACGCGTTCGAGATGTTTACCTTTAATGCTTGGTTTGTAGGTGTAGCGAGGCGATACGAGCGATGGAAGGCGATAAACGCCTCAATAGTTTGATGTGCTTTTTACTATTAATTTTTGGTTTATAGTTATTATTTGGATAGTCTTCTTCTGGGTAGCCTTTTCCTAAGCTATGGTGTTGTCGGCTTCCAATTTTACCGGATCCAGCTGAACACCGTATTTTATATGGACCGACTGCCTATTGTGTGTATAGTAATATCTTAATAGTTATTTCCGGGTACTATTATTTCGTGTGTAATTAATAAAATTCATCTTTATAAAATTATTTTATGCTGTAAAATAAAATAAATACATAGCATGAAAGCAGGGACAGACATCAAGGATCCACACCTGTAGGTATTTGCGAAATACACAAATATTTCAACTTTCTACCGTAATTAAATTTAAGCACACTGTAAATAACTTAATCGATTTAAATATGTTACAATTAGTTTCATAGGAGGAAAAGATACATTTGACTCGGATAACTATTCATATCGCTTTACGTAGCATAGCTTTATCTGGACCATAATAGTCTCGAAACTGAGTAATTCCAACGTGAGTGACGGACTCGGGGAGGCCGAAATAACAAATAACATTTGTCGCTAGCCCCGTTTAATTCAACCCTCCTATTGTTGCTTTAATACCTTATAGACTACTTGTGTTGCACGCGAATTCGCCTGCTCTATTGGCCATGCGATTTTTAACCTTAAACACCAATTAATTTGATAGA
This sequence comes from Diachrysia chrysitis, assembly GCA_932294365.1. NCBI lineage: Eukaryota > Metazoa > Arthropoda > Insecta > Lepidoptera > Noctuidae > Diachrysia > Diachrysia chrysitis. Next base: position 1,732,800 of record OW028651.1, on the reverse strand, counting down.
TTAGTTTTGACTTATTTCGTGACTGATCGGAAAAGTATAGATGGAATGTTAGATAGTAATTCTAATGATAGTATAAGGATTGTTATGTCTAAATTACACTTGTTCTTTTTAGGATTTAATTAACAAAATAATAATATTTATAACCAACAAAAATATGGTACGAGAATCACCATTGAATCGAATCCATAACTAAAGTACTAATATGGTTGATGACCGGGTATATAAAGCTAAAATGTATAAGGTCCGCCTATAATAATATTAAACACATATTTAAGAAAACACTAAGTGGATAAAGCGAATTAAAGTTAAGGAGTGGCTCATGATGTCATGGTTAAGCACAAAATGCACGAACTTGTGACGTCATGCGACATTTCAAATCCATGCTTTGTCGTAAGTTTTTGGCCAATGTAAAATTAGATAAAACCAGTGTCGAACATTTTCTAATAAACAAATTGAGTTATTAAAAAAAAATACTTCGTTCTCCCCATTTTTACCAGCCAGCCTTATTTACCAGCATTATTGCAACGATGGCAAAGTAAGAATTTAAAACGTTACGACAATTTAAAAATATAAAACTCTGCTTTCCAATCTTCGAATACTTGGTAACGATTCTTAATTCTCAATACACTTTTTTTTATAATTGCGCATAAAATTAAAAAATAAATAGCAAGAGGGCTTGTAAAAATGGTTTTTAAATATTTACGCTAGAAAATAACTGAAAAGGACGGATCCGCCCGGCTAGAGTTTCAAAAATTCAGCCAAATACTGAAAACTACGGGAAATTTTATGTTTTTATTTGGATCAAAGAGAAAAATTTGTTTTGTTTTATTTTTATTCGTTTGTATTTTGTTTACTTATATTGCATTACGTTATCTCTCCATGCAATTTACAGATATACAACATACGTAAATAGAATGGGTATAATGGTAAATAGGTACCAAACCTACATAATTAGGAACTCATTAGTATTTAATTTGTCGGTAAGCTTAGTAGGAACAAAAATCTACGATACCGCACAGATCTATACCTCCACTAATATTATAAATGCGAAAGTAACTCTCTGTCTGTCTGTAATGCCTTCACGACTAAACCGCTGAACCGATTTGTTTTAAACTTTGTATGGGGGTAGCTTGGATCTTAAGAAAGGACGTAGCCTATTTTTGGCCGTGGTAACCGACACCCACGCGGGCGGAGCCGCAAGCAACAGCTATTAGCATTACACAAATAAAATAAAACAACACAGTCGTTGTTTTTTTCCTTATTGTTATAGAAATTCAAGTGTTTACTGTTAGTAGGAAAACAAAATACTTGTATGTATATATTTATTTTTAACAAGGAAAATTAAAAGTACACGGTAAGGTTTGTTTTAAGTCCGTGATAAATAATATAATTAGTAGATGCTTGATGCTAATAGATAATAAAACAAGCTAAGTGCGAGTCGGACTCGGGAATGAAGGGTTCCGAACCATTTTATGGAGCGCCCATTAATTTTATATTTATTTTTATTATTTGTTGTTATAGCAGCACCAGAAATATACACTGTGCAAAGTTTATCAGTATATCAGAACTCTAGAGCAATAAGGCTCTCAAGTCTTTGAAGACCTTACAATCTTACCTATAATTTTAATTCTTTTTTATAAACAAACCAAATATCACAATTAAAAACAAATCATAAGACAAACTTTAAAGCAAAACATCGTGAAAAAACATGGATTCAAAAAAATTTGAATCTAGAATTGCCGACCCGCAAGTGAGCAAGCGTGGTGATCAATGCTCGTGCCTTTATACATGAGAACAGACATGTGCCCACTGCCCAGTAGTGGGATATTTAAAGGCCGGTATTTTTATTAGCAATTATTTCAAGTATTTTAATCCCAGCCCCCCTAGACAAGTGACATTTCGACAAGCGATAACGCTGATCGAATCGTTCAAATGTATGGAAGTGACAAGTCCAAGTCACGTGACTCGAAATGAAATGTCATTTCCATACATTTAATGTCATTTAAGCGATTTCTATCATCGTTAACGCTTGTAGAAATGCCACTTGTCTAGGGGGGCTGGTTCGTTTACAAGATACAATCAGATAACATTAAAGTATCATGCCCAGAATTTCTTGGTAACAACACTAACTGTTTGAGCTCTTCGGTCACGTAGGCAAATAGTGCCTGCGCTACGTTTGTTTTGGAAGCGCCTACTGTAGTATTCCCGGCTTAGGACATTTCGTGCTCATTCGGCCGGCTTTCGGCTATTTCCGACTGTCTTCGGATCACGGTTTGTTGGACAAATAAGACATGACAAATAATTCTCGTGCTGAATGGTAATGTTGGGGCAATCGGATTTTTCTTTAGTTTTTTTTTCACCGATAATTTACGGAACGCATTGCTTCTAGTATGTAGTAAGTTAAAGTCCTCAGCATTTAGATGTGGACTTTAACTTATTATATACTAAACTTATTATAGTGTAGATAGAGCCTTAGCACGACTCAATTAATAGCAGACTAAATTCAGCAATATTTCATTCAATACGTTTTATTTTGTGTTTAGAAAATAGACAGCTGTTATTTTATCCACTCTCATTAAAAGAATCCGTATCCTTAATCTTTTAATAAATGTTTATTTATAAACATACAATTCTGTTTACTTATTTATTTTATTAGAATAAAAACGGCATAGAAACAAGAGCTTATTTTATTTCTATCAAAGAAAAAACAAAAGATAATTCAACGACAGAAACTTGAGACGAAAGATAATACTTTGTTTTATTTGTTTCTATATTTAATAAAGTAAAGGAAATTACGTATATTTACTCAATAGGATTATATTATCGAGATGGGAATTGTAGATATTAAGAAACATTGAGACGACTTGATGGTAAAGGTTACCTTTCGTTCTGTAAAAAAATAAGTAAAATAGATGAAATTTTGTAATATACAATATAGTGTTAGAGCATATGTTTTTGTTATTTTCATAGTATGTTAAATTTATTATTATTATTCACATACTTGATAAGTAGTAATCAAAAACAGAATTAATTTCCTGACAAATTAAATACCGCAAAACTTCTAATAATAAAAAAAAAGATTCTAATTTCATTTTTATACCATCTACATCTATTTCAAAACTTATCGATAGAAATTCATCGAGTGTTTCACGACAAACAATTACAACACTGTCAACTGTTTAGCGCAGTACCCCACCGACTACGTTACACTGGAATCTTTGTAATCAATGCCGCGGCTCAAAGCGGTTGATTGATAGTCAGCTTCATTTGAATTGCTATTAATTAATGGTAAGCATTCCTGTTTAATTGGACTTACCGATACTATTTATATATATTGTTAAAGTTGTTTACCTGGAAAAGAATAACAGATTTTATTAGTTACATGAATTATAAGAATAAAGTTAGGTTTTTTGCAGCATATAAAAAAAATCAAGTCAATGTTTTTTTTTAATAAGGCATATTTTAAAATTGTGTGCATATCTCAAAATCTTTGGTTTTCAATAGGTTGTGGCTATTTCTTTGCTGGTGTTGTGAAATATTTCTTTTTTATTAATATTTTTAAACAAAACAATACATATACCTACTAATCAATAGCCATTTTCCTACAACCGCAGCAAATGCAAGAGCTATCGATGTCATCCGCAAAACGAAGCCCCGCGATCCTTTTGTCTGGGTTTTGTTAGTTTGAATTTCATGTTTCAAAGAATAGTATACTACAATATGTACTGGGTAAGTATTTCCCAATGTAAATGTATATGTATCGCTGTTAATAAAGGCAGGTTAACTTATTAAAACAAAAAGGAAGAGGCTTGCTATCACAAACCTCCTTTTTTAATGTAAAGCTTGCCTTAAGCGTGCCTCTATTACAATAAAAACAGTTGAACTTGAAAATATAGTACAAACTATGTCGAGCCGTAAAAACGGCAGAATAATTACTTTCATTAACTAGTTACAAGCATTTCAATAATGCTAATTACACAGAGAGAGCTGTAACAAAATGTGACGTCAATAATATTTCTCCATACTAATCTTAAGCTGCCCGTACAAGTCGTCGATAGAACATGTGTCACTTACTAACTTAAAAACTTATAACTTTAGTATTCGTGTAGGTATATTTTTTTGATGTTATTTCACAGTTCTACTATTTGTAATAAATAAATAATAATAATAATATCTTGGGACATCTCACACACGGTCATCTGGTCCCAAACTAGGCAGAGCCTGTGCTATGGCAACCAGACAACTGATAAACATACTTATATATTTCTAAATACATACATATTATAGATAAATAACACCTAGACACAGAACCAATAATCGTGCTCATCACACAAAGATTTGTCCTGGGTGGGAATCGAACCCACGACCTCCGGTTTAGCAGTCAGGGTCACCAACCACTAGACCAACAGGCCCGTCAATAATTCGATAGTAGTCAAATACCCAATTATGGTACAGATCTACGATATGCGACCAATATAACCTCCCAATAGCAAGTAACTGATGTGCTTCTCTTTGTATTCGTCCGATACTCGCGGACCACTGGTTTAATTTCGGATCGGGAAGCCTCAAGAACGCGATCAGGGCGAGTCCTCACTGATAACGGATTGTATTGATGGCCACTCGATGTGGCTTAAACGATTACAGATTGTACTTCATTGTTTGTGGGTTGGATTTCTTTGTCATTATTATCTTAGATAAACTCTACAAAGATCTCTTTGCTTTTTACGGGTAAAATATTTTATTTATAGACAGTTGTGAATCTGGGTATTTGAACTTTAAGTGTTTGAAAAACTCACGATGTAGCGGAAAATATTTATGTACATTAACATAAAAAAATACAGTAGTTGTAGAGAGTCCTAGGGTTATAGTGTGATATTAAAAAGCGCACAATCTTACTCGAAAAATGGGCTATCAAACAAGTTCTTAAGCTTTATTTATATTACTTTTGCTTATATATTATTTTAACTTTTTGACGATTTTCTTTGAAAATGTGATTCAAATAAGAATAGAAATGTCAATAACCTCTATCTTTCAAATGTCATTTGTAATGTATGGTTTGCATTAATAACCATTTCTGTCCTACTAAAGGGCAAAGGTCTCTCTATCCTCCCTTCATCTCTCCCTGTTTTTTTTTTTATATTTACATATCAATAATAATAGTCTAACATAAAATTTAAATAAAATCGTTAAATAGTAGTAAATTATCTACATATAAAATTTAATTATTTGAAGTTTTAATTCGTCGCTGTGACGTCACAATATGGCGCAAACTTGATCCTATTTCATTTGAATCGAATTGTAACCTTTGTTTATAGTTCATAAATATATAATACTCTTAAGTAAATACTTTGTTGTCAAAGTTTCCGCTGTTACTGCCACCCTACAGGTTCAACACAAAATTGAAATAGTGACTATCCTCACTTGGTACTGCGTTATCAGAAGTCAGTGGACATCGTGCGGTTCCAGTTTGATGCGAGGGTTATGGTCAGCAGTTATGTAATTTAAAAGTTTGTACTTGTTAGAAGTAGGTAATGCGTTCATGTTATGTAGAGTTACTACTGAAGCTTGAAAAATTGTTTGGGGTTGTTAAAATAATGATTTAGTTACAAATGTCATTAAACTTAAATTACATAGGTATCTATTTATATAATTTATTCATCGAAATGCATGTACGATAATATCATACGATGCATGGATAATTAGTATTAATTAGGACAAGGTTTGTAAAAAAGAAAATTCTCATAATACGAAAAGTGAGTGAGTTAATAAGAAAATTTGTATGTAGGTAGGTAGGTAGGTAGGTAGGGAGCCAGGTAGTTATGTAGGTTAGAGTCAGTGAACGAACAAAGCCGCCGTCATCCTTTTCGTTTTAGATTATTTAAGTCCATAACTTTTCAAAAGTTATATATTCATAGATTTACAATCTAAAACAAATGACAATCAAGTTATGAAACCTAAACAACCCTTTTTTAAGAACTAACAGCAAAGCGACAACCGGTATTGCACAATTAAGCCATCACACAACTCCGATGGACACACAAACGAATAAATTACGATGGAAAATACTGCTAGGTCGTAATAACATAGCGATTCACTCCGATAATGGCTATGCTAACATTATTTCCTTTTTTAATTTCCACGATAATTTGAAAGTGGTTTATTGCGATAATTATACAGAACTACGATAGCTGGAACGATTTCTTTGTATGAGCTAATTACGAATAATAAGTTGTCAACTCGTCACAATTATTAGTTTTTATAAACTGTACGTGAGTTATATTGAATTGCAGAATAATTTGTTTTTATGTAGACAGGTACTGTTGTCTTTCGGTCCGGGGAAACCCCCTGAACTTAACCCATCCTGGGGAAGACAGATTGGAATGACCACAGAATAATTAATAGTATTTGGTACAGAAGGCTAACTTCGCGGAAAAAAATTGCGACTCTAGCTGCAATGCAACAAAGTGCAATTCAGCTCGCTTACACTCTTGATGCCTAACGCGAAAGTTTCGTAAATGTAGCCGTTCCCGTCTAACGCTCAACTCTGTATGGCGTGGGGTGTTAGGGTTGTAGACTTATCGTTTGCGACATCATAATCATGTTATTATAGAATTACGCAAGACGCGAAAAGTCCGGTGAAGCAGTCAAAGCCTGCGCTCAGGCTAACTGCGTAAATCTCTTCATAAAAAAAAACGCAAGACGCGGCTAGCGGCACTCCACTGCCATTCGCCTGCCCAGGAGGCGCGCAGGCCGAACCTATCTAAACTGCGAAGTAAAACCCCATGATATTATTCTTACCGGATATAAGTACCAGTAACGTGCTTCTCCTTTCCAATAATTGGTCCAAGCGTGATCGTATGCACGACCTATGCTAAAACGCAAAACAGAATGCAAAAACTGCATAAAAAAGACAAATTGTTATTATACTAAGTTTAGATAAACTGCACATTACACAGAAGGATTCTTTAGTTATAAGTCACCTCTGAATGTGGTCCTATCCTTACCAAGATCATAACATACATGAGGTATGTTAAGATAACATTAAGTATATCCAAGTAAGCCATATCCTTTATCACGGCGACCAATAAACTAACTTCTTATCAGTGAGGATATTCGGTGTGTAACAATGATTTAAAGGTCATTCACCTGCTCAGGTTGTAAATAAAGCCGAAATCTGATTAAGAAACTAGGTAAACTCATAGCAAGTACCTTTTTTATTTTTTATGATTTGCTTAGACTGGTTTACTTGTATTAGTAGCTTTTGCAATTTTATTCCAGTAAAGTTTCAGTTGGCATGTAGGTATATTAACTAACTAGCTGTTGCCTTCGACTCCGCCCGCGTGGGTTTCGGTTATCGCGACAAAAAGAAGCCTATGTCCTTTCTTAAGATCCAAAACTAAATACCTAATTTCATTAAAATCGGTTCAGCAGTTTAGCCGTGAAAGCGTAACACACAGACAGAGTTACTTTCGAATTTATAAAATTTTTATGGATTAAAACCTAAAATAAGGCGTCAAAAACTTCATCCATTTCGCTGTCATCTGGAGTTTTCTAAACCACTGGCGGCATTGCCACGTTGTATGGCAATGCTTATCCTCTGTCCAAGGTAAGAACCAGCCCTTGGATCACATAAAATATCAACGAGACGATAGGCCAAATCTTTAAAATAACATGTGTGCTTTCGGACCCTAAGGCCCAAGTGTTTCAACGCCAATCTGCTCGAATATGTAACTTCCAACTAGGTTGTTATATTATTTCAAATATTGATTTATTCAATTCTCCGTTTTATTTTTCCTAAACGAATGATAATAATAACTCTTCTTGTAAGCCAAGAAACAAGTGATTGGCAGAACGAATATGAGTTATAAATCCAAAGAAATATAAACACAAAAATCTATTGTCACCTGTACAGTTTACATATTGACAATGAGAAATGACAAAGTTCCAGAATATTCTCCCTTCAGGCATGACTTTACATTTTAAGCCGTGTCTGCATTGTACCGGCCACCCTCTAGCCTTTACAGAAATCCATTAAGCCAAGGCCCCATGATATATGACCTGAAACTGTCACAATTGAATTATCTACGTGTGTAAATTGTACTTGAATGAGCCCATCTGCAGGCTTAGTGGTTTTTGCGTCATAATGTTAGTTTTACGGAGGTATTATTCTGTATTGTTTGAACTAAACTAAACGTATTATGGCAGTTTTATAATTATTTCTGAAGTTTAATATGTTATTTAGTTTTACTGTAATTATTAATTCTAGATCGCATAAAATTTGTACTTTTGTTTTCGACAAATAAATTATTTAAATACCCACTACAAAGAGTACTTGTTACACGACTATTTTATTTTAAAAAACGAACACAATTAATAAACTATGCAACCAGGTACCTCAATAAAATGAAATATGCAATAAAGGTGCAATATAAAGTCCAGGAAGCATGTTTGAAACGTAATTTATTAAAAGCGCAAGGTGAAAGCGATATTAAAAAATACTTTGTCCTATCAATATGAGATCATATTGATCACATTTTAGCAGTTTATCAGGGACAATAAAATTTGTAATTAAACACAAATAGTACAAATAATCGCTGCGCATGTGTTAATGCGTAATGACCCAAAAAATAATTTAATTAATTTCATAAATTTATTTTATTTGTTGGTTTATGTGTATAATACCATACAAGCAGTAACAATCTTATAAAAGCAAATAGGTACAAATATACTGCTTATTTCTTATAAAATTTCTGCCAGCAGACCTGCGACAGGATATATTTAAAAACAAACATAGACACAGTGTGTAACATACAAAAAATTATAATGTTATTTTATTACATGAAAAATTCAGCATATTCAGAAAATAGTTTTATGTATACATAACATATTTAAAGAAAACAACTTGCCATTTAAATATTTGTAATTCGTAAAAAATACTTAACAAGTTGAATCCGTCATCTTTTTTTAACTTAGCTATTTCATAACACAACGATGCATTGAATAAGTATTAAGTACTCATTTCTATGGCATAGAGTACCACACTAACACAAACTTTATGACTTAAGATAGTCGTGACTATTTGAATGGAGGCGACCGGAAGCTTGCCTTTATAGCCGTTTGATTGGCACCACTGTTGGTACATCCGGGGTATTACACTAAATTAATGGTATTCAAACTGTATTGGGGTTAGTGTAGTAGAAAAGTGAGTTGTAGGGTTGTGTCTTGTGATTTGTAGTAGGTTGTTTTTCTATTTATTATTTCTTACCCAAGTTTGTAAGGTAGATTTTTTTTTAGACTTCTTTTCTTCCATTTACCTTTTTTTCCAAAGCAACATGTCTTCACTTTCTAAACATCAAACGCTACATGTCCTGCAAGTAGCGATCGATGTCATATCGCAAAAGATTTTTTAGTTTGCCTTATAAAATAAATAATAAGACCTTCTTTTCATGTAATATACCAGCCTACACCAGTACTACAACTTCAGAAGAAATTTCCTTTTTTCCTAAACCCAACGTTTATCTTTTACTCCCAGATTTCCTTTTTCTTTAACTTTTAGCCGGTCTTTATAGGATTTCTTTTATGTTTTCGCCAACAGATTAGCATGCGAACAAAATGTTTCATTAGAGTACTTCCCCGGATACCTATTAGGTTGGAGTGAAGGTGAAAAGTTGGGCATACGCGCCTTTACAACCGACTTCGACAATGGCACAACTTTCTTACGACATTATTTGCCTCTGGATTAGGGCTGCTCTCACTAAATTTTCGAGTAATTGATTTAACTTTTTATAAAATACTTATATTTGTATAATAACTTTTTTGTAGAGTATTCATAATTATATTTCGGGATCGCCCGACTAGTTTCAGACTCAATAAGAGTCCCTAATTATGAGCTGACGCGGCGGCGGTGGTACACAGTTTTAGGCTGGCTGTGATGTCAAAATTAAGACGGTCGGAATTGTAAGTAATTTAAGTATACTTCCAAGGGGTTAATATTCTGGTTCTTCCATTTATAAAAAAGTCTCAACGCACGCAAACAGTATAATTTTTAAAATTGTAAAATTGATTTTAATAAATTTAAAATAAACTTATCTTCCTCACAAAAAATCACTTACACCTACACAATTATCTACTTTAAGAACCCGTTTATATGTAACCTGAAATTTGAATTCAATTTCAGAATTATTTTAAGTGCTGGCAACCCTACTGCCAAATATGGAAATTCTGTCTGTGTAGCCAAACGGTACAATGCGAACAAAATACTCCCAGATGTATAGGAAACGGTTTATGCCATACTGACGCTGGCACGCGGGAATTCTACTTTTAAAATTATATTTCTCTTTGGAATTGATTTTTGACATTTCATAGTTCGCTCGACAATTATCGATTAGGGCTGCGAAAAAAACCAAAAAAATGTCAGTAGAATATAATTATATTATCATGTAATGAATTTCAATGAATACTGCAAACAATTCTGTCCATCCCTTGACGAAATAACTTGTCATGATATATATTTTTTTGTACACTTTAAGTAATGTTGTATTCCTGTCGTATAAGCACGTGTCATATATCGTCGTACGTATCGTGCGTATCGTGCCGCACTTAATGACCTCATTAACTTGTCTATCGTCTGAGAGCATCATTAACTTGATTCCTTTGCCCAAGTTCAACAATAAGCAGTGAAATGTTTTTTTTTCATAACGCTTTTTTTCTTTATTATGTTGAGGAAGTTTTGCTTTAGATTAAATATTTATCATAAAAAAGTAAGAGTTGGAGTAGTACGGTTTTTTTTTGTTCTTTTTAATAAGTTTTCTGCAGAAGTTACTAGGATGCTTTGAAGACTTTAAAAAACGTAACAGTTTTAATATGAATAATAATTAAATATACTTACAAGCAGATTTTTTTTATCTGTTTTTACTAATGTAACATTATATACATACTAATGTGTATATTCGGCATTTTTACTTTAAAATTCAGATAAGTTCAAGCACTATGTTTAGGAGAAACCGTTTATGCCGGTCACGAAGTAAAGAGAACATTTACTTATAACCAGTGAATTTGTAAACATTGTAACTTGTCTACAATAACATAGAACCTGAATTTGCAAAACCGAAAAAATACTGGCCAAAAATAAAAAGTAAACGTAACCGTCACTTTAAAAATAAAATATAAGCATTTTAAAATTCGAACATCGGCGTAACCGTAATTTTTTAAAAACGGAACTTTACCAAACATCGCTGATTGGTCATGACGACAGTTCGAAAGGTCACCTACACATCGGACGACCATAAACGAACGTCTTCAATCACCGTGAGACCATAAACTTGGATCGTTGGGACCCGCTCTATGGAGATTAAATGCTCGTAAAAACTGTATCGGCCCCTTGTCCTCGAGATTGGCTTCTACAGTAGTGTTATACAGTCGGGAAGGAATCTTTGAACTTTTTATACTCTTAAAAAATAAACATTTCCTTTACTTTGACGTAAAACTAGGTAGAATTATTAGATCTATATGGCATGGGAATTGCATGGTATAATAAATGTGAGTGCCAGCCAAATGCGAGTCGGACTCGCGCGTGAAGGGTTCCGCACCATTTTATAGAACCTCTTTAATTCATTTTAATTTATTTTTATAATTTATAGCGGAAACAGAAATTTTCAACTATCTGCTGTTACGGTTCATGAGATACAGCCCGCTGACAGACGGACGGACGGACAGCGGAGGCTTGATAATAGAGTCCCATTGGCAACCTTCGGGAACGAAACCCTAATAAAGATGAGTTTATTTAAAAGACCACACTCGCTTTTAAAACAGATGGATTTATCAAGTGATATTATGGCATAAAGTTGAACGGGTTTAACTATATTATCTACCCTTGAACGTCTTCTCGAACCTGCCTATCTTCTAATATCTCTTTAAAATATTCTGAAGTATCTTATTATATGGCCAATCGTCTTGCCCCTCATTCAATTTATCACATACACGTTCCTATCCTCTCATACATTAGCAATACGAGCTAAACCAAAGCATTATGAAGCTATAAAGGTTCACAAACACTCATTCGTATGCAAATCGTATTGGATTTCGTTAAGCATTCACTTAAAGGGTTAACTGTATAACCGTTATAGTGGCCAGTGATTGGTCTGTTAAACTAACGTTAAATTAAAATAGATTTCAAATTAAGAACATAAATTTCCAAGAGATAATCTACAGAATGTAACGAATATTTATTCAAAAAAGGAACGCGATTTGTGTTTTTAAAATAAATTATTAATATTGTTTATTTAAATATCCTATTACTTAACGACTTTCAAGACATTTTTTTTTTATTCTGTGTCTATTTGCCTGTTATGAAAGGCAAAGAATTTATTTGCATAGTTTCAAACTAATTTCTGTGGAAAAGACTGGAAAGATTTTTCAACGAACTTTCAACAATATTTTAGTACTGTCTTATTGGTTATTATCTTATTTTTATTTTTTCTATCCAGAGCATTTTTTTTTTTTACTTTTGTAACTAATTTCCATCAGCGTTAATCAGGAAATTGATATTTATATCACTTAACTAACGAATAAAAGTCAATCTACGAAATCTATCAGAATTGATTGAGCAATATCCGATACATAAACATACGAACACATACATTATGATACGAGTCAATGACAAGAGCGAACGACAGATGCATGGGACTTAATGGCGTGGAAAGCAGATATCAACTACACACAATATATTAAGCATACAGTATACCTCTCTCTTTCTAACTACACGTGATTAGAAAGAGAGATCCGTGTAATTAGCAAAGTTGGAAGTTCTCGGAAACTTAACGAAATCGATATCATTAAAGTTTGGTGTTGGTAATGGTTCGTGGCTGGTGCGAATGGCCGATCAAACTTGTAGGTTTTGATAAGTCGAATACTATTTATGTATGATCATATAATATTAGTTTCGATTTGGCTTTAAGTCTTAAGTTATGAACTATAAGGTCTAATTTGCAAAATACAATACATAACCTAAATTATATATATCATCATAGTAAGCAGAACATAGATTAAGAATATTAACCTATCTAATGTTACTGAGCTACTTTAATCATGGCGCCCAACGTGGGACTTCAAATGTAGCGCATCTTTTACAGACAATTAACATAAATACTAATAAGATACCAAGCGGAAGTAAGATCAAACACCATTGTTTGTAGTACCATTAATTTTGTCCTGTTCGCATAACAAAAATAGCCAACTCATAGATCACCAAATACTACATAAATATTTGATTAATTATAAACTTGTGACATACCGCGTACACAGCATTACTCGCAATTATAACCACGGCCTTTGAGTGTTCAATCATTGCGTTCAAATGTCCAAGTATTTTGGATTCAGCGTATTCCGTTCACTGCTCGAGCTAATTAATGCAGATTAAGCGTAGCACGCTGAATATAGACTACAGAGCTCAAACACTGTAATAGCTTGCAAAGGCCAACTGATTTTCAGAAATTTCCACCTCACTTGCGTTGATGGCTGTTAAACATATGTTTGTTCTGACGTCGTGTATAATTTGCTTTACAGTTGGACACTAGAAAATATAATTACCTATTAACTACGTAGTTTTTTAAAAATATTATCTGGTTTTTTAGAGCATTTTCCGAGAATCGAAAAAATATGAACTGCATTTTAGATTGCGGGGTGATTAATCTATGTTTTTTTTTTAAAGCGAAGAGTGCTGATTAGATGCCTAAATAGTGGAGGTCATATGGAAGGTAATGAGACTGCGAAAGTTGTTAGCTGTATATGCGTTTTAATACTTGGGATCAAGTACTAATCAGAAGTAAGCAAGAGATAAGCAATGTCTATAACATTTTCATTTTATCTCAGAAAATGTAATCTGAGTTCAAAAGTATCGAAAGAGCGTGGGATAAGCTGTAGCTTTAATTGACACTAAAGATTAGATCTGTTGAAGTTCGATACTCACATACACAAACAAAAACCATCTCATACAACGCTTATGAAACACAAATAGTGGTATTTCACTTAACCCGTCATCGGCGACGGTGGGTATTGCGCTGTTTGCGCGGCCGGGGGTCTGAAGTACCGAGTGTCTGAACGCCTAGACATTCGCAACACAAACAACACTCCACTCGATGCGAATAGCACGCGAGGGGAGCGCTGTTTGCGCCACACTAACTCCCAATCACAACGAAACGTGACTTTAAATCGTGATAATAACGTTGTTGTAATGAACCCGCTTCGAATTAAATGGAACTAAGATTACAACTAAGATTTCGCGCGGAAGCGCGTGACCTTAACGCAACTGTCACTTCAAGTTCTGTCAAGCTCTCGAGTGCGCTTTTTACGGTTAACTTTACCAAATAAAATACTCTTATAGTATTTATCAAACACAGCAAACACCATTATCGAGATACACTTCAAATAGAAGCAGCGCAACGGTTTAAAAAATAAAAAATCTGATCTAGAAAATCTCTCCGCAAAGCTGCGTAGTTAAACATTGCTAGCTATTTACATACGTGTAGGCAAGTGCTAGGGTCGTTGTGAACAGCGCTCGATATCGACGAGCACTCGAGGGTTATAAGTGCAGCAAGCGTACAATACTCGAGCCGCGTGCCGGCGCGGCGCGTCGCGGCACGGCGCGGCGCGGTAATCACACCGTATCATGTTTATTCCACGTCTAAAACTTATCGTTTCTACATCGTTAACGCCGTCGACGAATGAAGCACTAAACGATTCCCTAAAAGCTGTTTAAGGTCCATTATGAGCGAAAATACCGAGGCACTTAAGGAGTGCGGGATTCCGCGTTCGGGGGCGGGCTGAATTTTCCGGAGTACTTTTTCAGATTAAAATTTTGGCATCGGGGAAGCGGTCGGTAATGAAAGCAGTACGGACCATTAAGCAGCGGCTCGGCTAGCCATTAGTTGTTCACGTTCACAATTACAACTGGTGGTGAGTTACGATTGTGATGCGGCCACTCCCCCCACCCCGGTCAGTATCGAGTCCCCCTCCACCTCCCCGGCTGTGACGCCGGCGCCGGTAATGACCTTCAAAATTGATTTCGTTCCATTTCTTTTTTGTTTGATGCAAATGCCTGGAATTTGCATTTAATTATTTCAACATTTTGCGTGGCCCAAATGTTTTTTTAATTGTCTAGATTTCGGTTTGTTTAAGCTAAATAACAATCACTGGTTTAAATAAATTACAGATTAGTAATTTACTGTACTTATATATAATTTATTGGACTTCATTGTACAATCATTTATAAGATACAATTAATAAACAACGATTTTTTTTTTCAGATAATACAAGTACCTACTTTTCTCTAAATTTTTAACATAAAGGAGGACTTGTGTGTGCACTAAATATAGCTCATGTTATAAGTTTTACTTATCTAGAATACGCTTACTTATTCAATTTAGTTCCGTACCTAACTTTAAGAGAGTTTCGAGTACTCAGCCGGACTTTTGTCAAGACTTAACTAAAGACCTCCGGCCAGGCTTTAAACTAAACGCAACATCTAAGAAAACTCCTTAGTTGAATCCAGACTTGCATGTTACTGGAGGAAAGCTAGAAACGTGAGCTTTGGTTTTAATTAACACGTGCTTAAGTATTAAGTAACCTAACATAAGAAAAACTCATTCACTATAAGAAATACAGCTGCCAAATAATCAAATATCAAAATATTTTCATAGCTGTCAATCTTCAAATGAAGCATTTTTGACAGCTGTCAAAACTTCTTCTTTAAATTAAAAATTGACAAGTTACAACAAAAGGCGTCTTAAAAGTAAACTTATCGATATAAAAGTTCGCATAACAATGTACGTGCCGACATCGCATTACACTAATAATCAACATTGATACAGTGGAAAATGTTGAACAAAGCTATTTCTCCGTGGCCGGGGGCCGTTCTCGTTTTACGAAACAGAAAATATGTAACTAAATTCTATTCTAGCGCTGTGAGCTGGAAAACAGAGCTGCTCGTTATATCGGGGTCGAATCCTCAAAAGCGTTCACTAGTGATGTGGATACGTTGATAGGGTTTTAGTCGAGTCGAAGTATACTAGGGATGTATGGCTGTGATAGTATCTTAAGAATTATTTTTGTATTATGGAACTTTAAAAATTACTTTAAATTTTCAACAAGTTAATGTATTGTTTTTTCTACTTATGGTCTTCATTCTTAATGGTAAAAATCCTAATATCAGGTTAAAATTATATGACTTTGGATGTAATTTTATAAATAGACCATTTTAGTAAAACTTATTTGATAATTGCAATCTATGTCAATTCACGATAATATATTTCACATGAGCACGGGGAAAGCGCATGAAGGAGTAAAGCACGCTGATTTATTTTACAAACTTTATTTTTTTTCAACAATGGAGTATTGTTACCCATCTATAAAAAAATACGATTATTATAACCGATAGTTTCCTATCGACTATCGATGCGATCACGTCACTAGCTCACATAAGCCTGTGTCACATCGAAGTGTACGACTAAGAGGATTAAACGTTATTTCGAACTGAACTGAATCGCTAGAATACTAAATTGTAATAAACGGACCACTTATTGATTCCTATTATAATCCATGTTTCAAATTGATGTTATAGGTAATATTTAATTTCAGAATTATAAAGATTTATGTGCTTTTGGCTGTTCTCCACGGCTCCAACTTCGGCGGTGTCGGTTATCGCGGCAAAAAGTAGCCTATGTCCTTCTCAGGATCCAAGCTTACCCCATACTAACTTTCATCCAGTACAACGGTTTAGCCGTGTGCGTTAGACAGAAAGACAGACAGAGTTACTTTCTCATTTATAATATTAATACACTAGCTGTCCCCCGCGACTTTGTTCGCGTGTTTTAGTTTGAACGGTTTTTCATTTTTGCAACATTTTTCATTTATGCTCCGCTCCTATTGGTCGTAGCGTGATGTTATATAGCCTATAGCCTTCCTCTATAAACGGACTATCCAATACAAAATTAATTTTTCAATTCGAACCAGTAGTTCCTGAGATTAGCGCGTTCAAACAAACAAACAAACAAACAAACAAACAAACAAACTCTTCAGCTTTATAATATTATAGTATAGATTGGTATGGCAGTATGGATGAATGTAAGTACAGTTATAAGTTTTTAAAAACAAAACGTCTTGTTTGTCCAGTAAATTCAACAGTATGCCAATTCAGTATTTGTTTTGAAATGAATTATTTTATAGTTCAGTCAATTTAACTCTTTTCTCTTTTTCAATATCCTATCGTTTAGAAGAAAACAGCGACAATAACTTTAATGTTATAAATTAATATATTAGTAAAATATCCATTGTAAGTTTAATTTGATTTTCAACGTTACTAACGAACAAGTAGTATCTGTTTTGGTTGTTCTTAGAAAACAATATTTTTAACCCCCGACGCAAAAAGAGGGGGTGTTACAATTTTGACGAGTTTGTCCGTGTCTCTGTCGGTGGCATCGTAGCTCTGAAACGAATGAACCCATTATGATGAGCTTTGTTTGACGTGATCAAGCTATAAGAAATTATGAAGATCTGTTTGCATTTTGAAAGTTATTAGATTTTTTCTAAAAATTTTCAGAGGGTTTCTTACACTTTAAATTATAGTTATATATGTTTGCCACTATTAATCCACCGAATTCGACCACATAGTATTTTAATCTAATTCTTAAGACAAAACTACATACAATATCAAATTATAATTTATATAGAACGGACTGTAATGACCTCACGCTGTGTTTTATTATGATAAATTACGATTTCGGTCATTATTGCGTCTTATGTAATTACCAAAAGATAATTAAGAGAAACGGGTGCGGGAAATAATTAAATTCCAAATTATTTACTAATGAACGATACACGTATCTTGTGTTACTGAGATGCTGTTGAAATTAAATTAAAAGATTTTTGTTTTGGATAAACTCTGGTAAAGAATAGAGGAGATGGAATGAGCAGGGTTCATTTTTTAATATGTAAGTTGGATAGTTGACAGTTGTGTACAGGTCTTAATGTTATGGTTTTGAACTTAAGAAAGAAAAAAATAATTATCTGATCGAGTTTCCTAGGTACCTATTATATACTAGCTGATTTTTTTTTTTCTAACTTTAAAATTTACAAACACCAAAAAAAAAACAGCTTTCTGCTAAATTGACATTCATCAAACGAGGGATGTTAAAATAGTCGTTATGTTTTTTAGAATATTCCAATTTTCTTATTTTTTCTTTCCATAAGAACCTTTTACAAAGTATTAGAAAAATTGAAAAAAAAAAGTATAATGAAATCAGTTAAGTCATTCTGAAGTGGCGTGGCCAAGACATAAATGGATTAATTTTTATTTATATAGATAAATTTTGTTAATCATACTGATTACATGTGTGTTTGAATGAATATTTTTGAGCTTTGTATTTTCTTTTTACCATATACCACAAAAACAAAAGCGATGATATTATCGTCTTGTATCTTTCGTTCTTGTAAAATATACATTTATCACACCAAATTAGACTTCTTTTTCTGCCCAGTTTTGTTTCATGTTGAGGTCAGCTACATAATACAAAATTAAACAAAGCCCAATAATTCACTCTCCAACTCCATGCACACAGCGACCACAAAAACGATCAAGTCAGCATCTTATCTGGACCAAGCGTGTTTCCGGAGATAAATCATGGGTCTCATGACAATCTCATAGCATCGGTGACATATGGTCAGAGGACGAACGGAACTTGCGAGATGGGGGCACCAAGAGTTTTGGGAAACCAGAGACTAAAACCGATTTCTAAAATGTAGTTTAATATATGGTACCTAATCTATGGTAAAATCTAATTTAAAACAACTAACTACAAAATTTAGAAAAATATTAAATTTTGGTCGCTACCAAAAATAGTAGAACTACCTTAATAAGTAAATTTCTAATTACGTGTCGCACAAAATAATGCTCCATACAACAAAAAGCGTCAGAATCATGGTAAATTAAAATTATGAGACATTCAGTGACACTACAATGGTTCGTATAATTCAACATAAAAGCTCAAAAGAGAAAATTGCTTATAAATTTCGTTCAGTTCGTTGACACAATTAATCTAAACGTAGCCTTGAAACTACCCATCCCCTAAGACCGTGTCGCAATGATATAAATCCCTGTTAACAAAGGGGCCTCCGCTATACAGGGTGACCGTAAATAAGAGCGATTGTCACATATTTTGTGTAACATAACAAGCGAACGTTAAGGTTGTTTATATTGAGTAAGAAGAGAATTCGAGGCGAATCAGTGCTGACTTGATACTGCCCTCCTGTACATCAATCATATTACTGCTGACTAAAAAATGCCTAATAAATATTTTTTGGCAGTCTGATCCTACAACTCAAGGGCTAATTTAAAGTAGATCAGTAACAAGTGTTAGACCTTATATAATCTAGAGAGATTGAAAATAAAATGTAGTTTGATACCAATTAAACTGAATCAAAAATATTTAATCGAAAAAACGACAAGACTTAATTTTAGGCAAGTCTGAGTGAGTGCTCACTAATACTGTCATCGTGTAAATTTATTTTAGTAGGTACTGACTTCAATATTCCCAATGGATATTTTGATGTCGATCCGCTTCACCAAGGCTTCCCCCCACTGACGACTGTTACTGACCCTATGTAAACCTACCCTTAGGGTCGTAGTAAACTAGATCGTAACAAAAACTACGATTGATGTCTAACAATGAAGAGGAAGTGATTACAGTTAAAGAAATTTTAATTTTTATGTGAGCTCAATTTGTAGGGTCTTAAGGGATTTTGATGGCGATCGGTATGGATGTTACAATGGGGTTTATTCGGTTTTATGGGTAGTAAATAATGGTTTATGTTGGGGGTTTTTAATGTTATTTATTAGTAGATAATGGTGCATACAGAATACCAGATAAAAACACATTATATTTGTGACAAAAAAAAGCCAATAAAATCAAAATAATACTGTCCACTATGTGGCCCACACACTCTTCTCATTAGGACAAATAACGAGCCTTGATTACTAAACTAAATCCCGAAACCCAGAATGCTTCATATTTTCCTTTTCTGTGCGTGCTAAGATATTGGTTGCCTAGGTGCCAATCATCATAAGTTTACTACAACATACATTTATGCACACCTACTATACTATACATTTCACTTCTAACCCCTCTTGTTCATTCGTATCTAAACAAACCGCTACACGTGTTAGGACACCGATGCTTATTTACCTAATAGTTACAGAGATCGATTTCAAGTTCACGATTGCCTTAATGTTACTAGTTCCTAAGTCGATAGCACTGAATCACGAAATATCTAAAACTAATGTGAACATGAATTTGGGCTTTTAAGGATACAAGAAATCATTATTTTTTGAATGATTTATAAAATATTTATGTAAAAAAATGTATGCAGTCTTTAATAACAAAGAATTTAAATATTTTAATTGTAAAATCCTAGGGCAGCAAAATTTGCAAAAATAATTAATAAAGATTTATTATGAACGGCAAAAACACTGCACTTTTATTTCTAAGCTAGATCTAAGATTAGAGATATCTATCTACTTATTTGGAATTGTGCCTGATTTCCAACGATAATTAGGCAAAGGTAGTTGCGTATTACCACAATACCAGCCAAAATACAGGCGTCATGTACTAAAAGAAAACTGTGTTTTAGTCAGTGGCCATTACCCATCATTAATATAAGTACAAAGAGACCTCAGCAATAACCAGAATGTTAATACATTACCACAAATAGACGTATAACTACTCCGTACCAAACATACACTTACATTTAGAAACAACGTATTTTTTGTTTTAATCATCGTAATAAAAGGTTAGCCGTAAAAGGTTTCGGCCCATCGTCCATTTACTAGAGTAGCATTTTCCTTTGTCGATATTTTGTTCAGCTCACGGAAAAACTAAGGAAACCCATATTGTTGGACATAAAAGAACGCTCCATTGAGATTAGGGCAAAAACTAAAGGGAATAGTGCGAGTGTCGGTATTAATACGATTATTCAGACGCTTTTACTTTTATTAAGATATTCTGCGACTGCTAAGATGACAAATGTACGGCTTTGAACAAGAGATCTTGTGTCTCCGAAAATTCTATGCACGAAAGTCCGTGGTAGGCCGTACAAATGTATGTTTCGTGCAGGAATTATACCTCAAGTAGTAGATAGCAAGGGAACGATTTAACCAAATTGTTTAGAAGTAAAGTATATACATGATGTATTTAAATGTCTGGTCTGGTACAAATAGAACATAGTTTACATGATTAAGTTAAGAAGCAGATAGTATTCGGATTAACATGTAAAATGACACCCCAGAGCCTCATCGCTATCGTAGAACCATAGCGCTTAATCTTACACCACAATTACACCGTCTATTTGGTCGAAGTCCCGATTGTCAGTATCCTAAATTGCGTGCCCGTTCGACGTATATTTAGTGCGCCCGGGGCGTCGTGTGCCTGAGACGGCTCTATCAATGGCCGGCCAGGGTCTCTCCACGTCGTAAATTAGCGCCCTCCACAATACCGCGGCATCGCGCACCGCAGAATTAACATAATAAAAAGGGAGCATTCATATGCCGCTCGTAAATAAACTTTTATAGCTATCGCTCTAATGCGTCGAAAAATGTCGCCAAAGGGAGCGCACTACCGGCTACCGACCGAGCGAAAATCGTGCAAACTTTATAACACAAGAATTCACACTCGCCCTGGGGTAACCATAATAAAATATTTGCGAGGAAAATCCGGATGTTCCATCAGAACACGTATGCATAGATAGCGTGATATAAAAACGACATTAAATTTACGAGCATCGATGTGTACGCACGCGTCAAGTCATCAAACATTTTTATGGATATAAATAAATATGTACATATTTTTCTGGTGCTCGCATTAATTTCTTTATTATGTTTCCCATACATTTTTATAAACATGTAATCTTTGGGAGAAATTCATGAATACATTTCCTACGATCATAAAAGCACTCCGTATGCTGAATAAACGAATTACTTTATGCATCGAATCCTATACTTAGACAGGAGCTAAAATAAAAAAGTTCGGCAAACTTGGCTTTTATTATCCTTTTTAACCTTTCATTTTGTATGTAATCTTGTATGGGACTTCTTATTATCTTCTATAGTATCAAAACACAATGGTACCGTAATTTGACGAACATGGGACCTAATACGAAGTACATACATTGTGGATGATACCTTCATAAATCTTTTCATTTACACAGCTTTTATAAAGCGGTGTCCGGCGAAATGTAAACTTATGGCAACCGTCGCGTGTATGAACGATTCGACCGTGGTTTAATGACGGCTTTGCCATACACCACGGTAAATAGCTCGGAAAGGATTTTTTTACCAAAGTCCATCTCCATTCGTTTCATTGATAAAATCAACATTGTCACATTTTGCGAGATGTGGCAATTTCGCTTTGAATTATCGAAGGGTAATATTTTTTGTCGAAAAGTATTAAGCTTCGTTCGTATAAAAGACAACATTTACGTTTAAATCGGCAGTCACTTTTGAAAATCGGTAAAAAATATTAAGTCTGTTTTTTATCAACTATCCGTGTGTATAAGAACATCGCGATATAAAAATAGTTTCCATATCATCTTGTGTATTTTGAATTCTTTCCTAAACATTAGCGATGGCACCACGTGAGGAGGGCGCGGCCGCGCACGGCAGAGGGCGCCGCCGTCGCCGCGGGCACTCCGCATCCCTCTTTGTGCTCGCTGTCTCTCCACGCCACGATTTGTTTAACAACGCCAACTTATTTAACTTGTCGTCGACGAATCGTGCAGCAATGTTTATCCTTTGTTAAACAACAAATTCACCATCTTCGTTCTAAGCTTCTTAATTAAACCTCGGAAAGTAAAACACGTCTTTGTTTCATCGAGCAAAACTTATTTAATTCCAGACTTTAAAGTGGACACTAACATCAAGACTACAATAAAATCAAATAGCGGCGACGCTTCGCACAGCGACGCTTACGAACAATCGTGAATTTCAATTTCATCTGCGATTTCGTGATATAACAACCTTAAAAGCTTACAACAACGGGAAAAAATGGCGTCGTTAAAACAAAACCAAAAACATTTGACACTTTCATTTCTTTGCAAATGAAAAATAAAGAGGCCGCGGAACGCCCGTAGCGAAGTCATTTCTGAACGAATTATGCTCTTAAGTAGATAATAAACGCGGCAATACCGCCGTTTGCGGGGAGACACGCGACACGAGTCTGACGCGCGACTTAAAAGCGACGACGAAATATCGGCGCGTAATTACAGCCCGTTGTGTAGGACGCGGGACACAATGGCGAGCACTCTTAGCGCGCCGAACAATGCACGCATCATGCAAATAAGTAGTCACCGTAATGGGAATGGAGGAAACTAATGCGAGAATCTTGTTACACCTATTAAACCATTAAGCCACACAAAACCGTAGAGCTGGTTCGCAGCACCTGTGTGTTCGCAACTGTCAGTTCACATCTATTGTGCGACAACCCGAGCCGAGAGGACGGAAAGCCAATGAAGAGCCAATAGAATCGAAAGGCTTCGATCCCTACACTTCCCTTCCCTTTATTTGTATAGTTTTCTTTGTGTGAGCTTCGCTTCCAAGAGTATATGTCGCGATACGTCATACTTAATCTCCTTAAGTTATGGTATTTTTTATACTCCTCTACTTTGAACGAATAATCCGAGCGTCACAAAAGATCATAATATGTTTTATCGATAAATCCTTTCTACATAACAATAGGACAAACAGGCTACCTTCCAGTATGCGGCATACAAATCACATATTGCCGGAACTGCATACCAGCTCCTAATTATTTGACGAACAATACTGTGTTGATTTACTGCTATCCCGTGTACAGTGGTGTGACTTGTGTATAGGGATGTCAACGTAGATTTGATCTATTCTGCAATTGTGTATCTGCGGCAGAGGTCGGTGATAATAGGCTCGATTCTCGGCAATTGGCGAGTATGTAGCTATCTGTAGACATCGATTGTCTTGTCGTATTACTGATACGGCGTGCGTTAGGCCCTCGTTCGTAATAGAATGGGGACTTTTTGTTTGGAGCGTCGAGACAGCTTCGCACCAACCCTGCGTATATGTGGGTCGGAGTTGAGATAAGGGGTCGCTTTGTTCCCCGACGTAAATATAAATTGCGCCATAAATGTCAAATGGACACAATTGCTCAGCTGGTCCGTGATTTTAACCGATTTAAGTGGGTATTCAGTAGCACGCGCCGCCGCCGGAGTTTGAGGCTCGCCGTGGCAAAAGTATTTTGTTTGGAATCTGTGGGACGAATGGCGGCATTAAAAGTATCATCGCTTGCACTGCGAGTGGTCAGTGGAGCTGGTTAATCGAGTGTGAGAGGCTCGATGTGTCCCCGTCGCGGTCCGCTAGCTCGTAACTCGCCGCTAACATTTTAAGTGATGCTCTGAATTACTTTTGTTAGTGGACTTCATCCAACAAACAAAAAATAGTACTTTTATAATCCCTGAGTAAGCCTGAAATTACATTAATAACAATAGGTAAGTATTGTATAAAGTATCATAAGCTAAATTATGTACGTCACCCTTAAAAACAGTCCAAACATCAACCATTTACAATAACTAATAAGTATTTAACACAATACTCAACGAAAAAATTAACAATCTTTTCCCGATAAATGTCGCTACTCGTTTCTCTAAAAGCCATAAATTTTTCGAAGAAGCGATGCAAGGAATTTGTCGAAGCATCCCGGTTGCTTCGGAACTACGCGACAACTATAAAAAGGGGAGATCGGTAATATAACTGTGTACAAAGGAATTTTTTGCGAAAGAACGTCTTAATAAACGTTATTGGATGCTTTTGTTCTATATCCTTCGATATTGTTTTAAGTTAAACAGATATGGGTGTTCGTAATTGATTAGGACGTTGAAAATTGCTAGTAGGGTTATATGATTATAAAATATTTCCATGACTTTTTTATACTTATTCGCTTTGTAACATGTTTGTTATAATTATACACCTATGTTCCACAAATAAATACATTTGAATTTGAATTTGTGTTCTTAATTTTATCTATGGATTTAAGTTATACAAGCTTTGATTAATCATATGTTTTATGCAAAAATTATAAAAACACTCTTAATAGAAACCTGGAGTTATTTAAGATTGTTGATTTGTTTACCTAATTTATTTAATTATATCTAAAATCCATGCTCAATATGCGAAAACAAAAGTAACTCTGTCCGTCCGTCTGTTAAGCTTTCTGGGCTAAATTGATGAACCGATTTGAATGATACTTGGTATGGGGTAATTTGGTCTCAAGAAAAGATATATGCTACTTTTTTTCACTATCCGACACCTCGCGTTGGATTGTAATAGTGACAGACCGGGGCAGACGCGTCTGCGTTATCACGGACAATCGTCGGTCCGGCGCGATCGGCTTTGGGTTAATGATGATAATTGTATATTTATTTCAACTTCTACTATTTCCGTCCCATGGCTTGATATTATATCTTATTTCTTCATACATTATCTAAATCACTTTCAGCTGCATAACATTTTAACGTGATAACTAAATATCATTTGTAAACAATCCAAGAATAATCTTAGGACGTTGCCAAATCATATATCAAAAACTTTTTAACTGCTTACGAAAATTATGAGGCAAGTCAAACGATATATTATAGTGGAACTTACCGACTTACTGTAGATAAACGATTCATCTGAAATATTATCGAGGTAGTTGAAAATCTTGTGTTTGGTGGATAGCTAACGAGTATGCGATGACTTTGTTCAAGCTGTGTGAGCGGCAGTGCAAGTTATAAGATGGAAGCCGCTGAAAATATATCTGCGTGTATTTTAGGAATCAAAGTGTATAAAATATTAGATTTATTGAACACTGTTTGGTTGCATTAGTAGTCAGTTGAAACCAGAACCGCAGCATGAACACTATCGAGAAAATATTCGTAACGAAAACGATACAATTTTAAAGGTGGCAACGGACACGGGCAACAAAAATTGGGCAATTCTTGGCATTTTCTATACAATTTTTTTATTGCCATGCTTTGTTAGGTATCCGGGGCAATATTTTTAATCAAATTTGCCAATAATCGCGCAATTAATTGCCTGCGTAAGTGAGCTGTTATGGAGATTTTAAATTTAGAACACCGTTCTCACATAAAAATTTTGACGTTCGATACAAATATTTTTTTGACAGTGTTCTTGCTACCAGGTCAGTAGAAAATATAGAATCGTGAAAAATAATGTAGTAATCCATCCAAATTCTAGAGATCTATTTTTATATATCCTGTATCCGCTACCTCTCCTGCCTTACCCAGAACTAATGCCATCATGTAGAGTCGGTCATCAGTTGCAGCGACGTGGAGTGAAACTGCGGAACTTTCGCGATTATAATCAATTATGTACACGCCGCCCGTTGCCATGGCTACAGGACCTCTGCTGATAACACCCAATAGGTACTCCTATCGGTCTGTTGTTAAAGGGTTGTTGTTCTATTAGATTATAGGTTATTTCTAGATTTAGTTTCTTGCCATTAGTTAAGGGGATTGCCACGGTTTGCTGTTGGAATGTTTATACTATATTCCTTTGTAAAATTATAAGTATGGTAATTTTTGTCATATGCCTAATATTAGATATTCTGATTCTGACAACCCAGGCCATTGCAAAGAGTAGGTACCAATTAAAAAGTGAATCAAATTAAGATTATTTGAGGATATCTTTAAGTCAAATTTTCTTTAAGACTGACAGCAGTATGTACAATTTCTTGAACTCTACTAAAAGATATTTCCTTTATGTGGTATTAAATAAAATCTAGTGTTAGAAACTAATGAAACACTGATCAGTACTCTGAACAGTACTAACTCTGTAAGAGATCACAAACTTTCCCATCAGAACTTTGAATGGGCCAGCTATTAATGAATGATCCTATTCATAGACCACGCAGCTAAAGAAACAAGCGTATTTACTATTTATTCCTTCACAAAGGGCACGTATTATCTTAAGCGTCAAAATTTGTCACACAGAAAGAAGTTGTCGCTACAAAGCCTCTTCATAATAACCATCAATTACAATTGACACAACGTCTTCAAAACTAAAGATGCGGCTTTGATAAATGACCTCCATAAGTCAGCCATTGTGTAAAGCTAAGTATACACTGTGACCGCGTATACCGAATGGACGTGTTTAAACATGAGTGTCCGAGGTTTGGACATTTATTGCGAAACATCCAAACTACAATTTTGAATGCGAAATTATTTCGCTTTCATGGCCAAGCCACACAACCGATTTTGATGATAAAACTAGGTATGTAGATAGCTTGAACTCTCTCTCTCAACAAAGACAAGACTCTCAACAACTCTCTTGAACAAAGGACTACTTTTTGTCGCGATAACCGACATAAACGCGAACAAACCCGCGACCGAAAGCTAGTAGAGACTACATAAATGTCTCGTAGCGTGTACTTAAAAAATGGTGTTCGTTAGTGTCTTAGTGTAAAAGTAGCCTTAGATCTTTGAGTAGGTCATAATCCGATTAAAATTGAACCTTTTAATCCATTGAAATAAAGGTATCCCTTTGTTTTTTATTGAATGGACGACTTACAGACTATTTTGGTGTAGTGTGGGCGTTGCTTTAAAAAGAAATGTAAATGATTTCAATAACAAATCAGTCGTTTAAGTCGTTCAAGGTGATAAAGACGCGATTTCAGTCAAATTGATTAGTTCTCTGGTATTTTTATAGTCTTAAATGTTTGGATGACAAGCTTTAGATCTTAATAGTATGACTGATCCAGCAACTTTCTTAAAATGCAGCTAATAGTCGACAATGAATATTTATAGGCATATCAACTTTGAACAAAACACATCAAGACTTTTTTTTTTCTTTTTCGTGTCTATTCTTTGTACGACCATCTTTCCGCGACGCTTCATCATTCCTCAATACCAATCTTACCAACTATCCACAAACCGGACTTATTTCGTTTAAAAAACCTCCCTCAGCCCATCACTCACGATTTTTAATTACTATCTCGAACGCTCCATCTGACACAGTCCTACAGAAAAACTACCTGTCAGAACCTTTTGGTACTTTAATCGGCAATTTGAGTCACTTCAAAGGTTTTCTACTTTCCCCTAAAAAAGGGTTTATTATAGTTAATTCGACCGCTCTTAATGCGGTTACGAAAAGAGATGAACAAAAATTTTTTAGACGAAAATTTTCTTAAACAGACCTCTTTGAACGTGAAAGGTTAATGAGGTTGTATGAAGATTGATTAAAGCTCTGTTTTTTGTACGTAATTACATTTTTTAATTATTTCAAGTTAACTAGCACTCGTGTTTGAATTATAAGATACTTATTATATAACTTGCTATCTATTGTTGTTACCATTTTGCATAATTAGGTGTGCATAAACTGTAAAAAAAATTGGCCCAACATTCGTTGTCAAGCCAATCTATACAATTTCATATAAACTTATATTTTATTTAAATATTGAACATTTCCCGCGGAGTTTTTGACATTATTTCCTTGACACACACTTTGTCCTGACAATTGAAAATACAAAAAAAAAAGAAACCAGCTAAAGTCCATATTTATGTAACAATATCTTGAACCTCTTTAGATGTCTTTTATTAATTTTAAAAGCTTCTACTTGATACACCACACGCGTACCTTGCTCTATATTATGGAAACACACTAATATAGCAAATTAAAGACGTCACTTTTTTTGTAAACCAACCAATCAAAAAATCTATCGTCTCCTAAACATCTCACACAATTTTCCAAAACAGGAGCTACTGCCTGCTGATTTACACAATTTTCCAAAACAGGAGCTACTGCCTGCTGATACTAGCAACGATATCACCGTTAAGACAATAGCCTCATCATCTCTGCTACAGTAATAGGCCATTACTGTAATCCCATCTCCGAAACTACATAACATGCCCGTTACTCGTAATGAATTGAATTTTGTTTGCAAATTGAGAAAGAATTGAGTTTTGCACAATACATTTTTCCGCTTCCGTTTTGATCCGTGGAAAAAAAGCGACAATTTCAGGTAAGGTAAAAGGGTAGGTTATCGTTTTACATGGTATATGTTTTAGGGTATTTTTCCAAAACTAGTTTTTTCAAATTTGGAAACGTTTATAGATGGAGTAGGAATTTTTGCTTTAACATAAGTACCTACCTATATCATGGAAACTTGTGTACTACAGAGTAAATTTATATATGGATTCATACCAGTCATCTGCGAAATTTTTATTTTTAGTGGTTACCGTCTTCATACTGCGTATTGACGTACTTAAAAATCCTCTTAATTTCAATTACAAAAATACAGAAGTTGTCAACACCAAACACATTTCTTTACATCTTTTAAGAATTTAGGTCAATAAAGAAATTCTTTACAAAAATAAACATCGAAAAAAAGCCATTTATTAAAAGATTCGTATATTTGCATTCCACACTAAATGCAACTTAAAGTCGACTAAATAAAGTAATAAATCACAGTTCTGGATTATTTTAAACGAAACAAGAGATTAACTAAGTAATTACGACATTTGAGAGCGTTAATGATATTTTTATTACTTTTAAATGCTGATTTGTATGTGTGATGTTGTTTTTGCAATTGCGGTCTGTCTGCAGTTTATCAATGACGATCGTCTGTTGTTTATGGCTTGTGAACGACTTAAACCGGGGCTCGTCAATTTGAATATTTAGGCTTAAAGATATGAGAAAAGGGATGCAATGGTTTGCTATCTAGTTGGGTATGCTAGTTATGCATTTGAATAATAATTAAATGTGACTTATTAAATTTTTATTCATAAGTTGTTCCTATTTGGCCAATGTTTGCCCCAATATGTGGTTAAAGAGTCGATAAATCGTCAAGAAGATTTACGATTCAAATTAAATCTTATGAATGACAAAACATTTTCATTTATAGAACAAAACCATTTATCATTAAACAATAAAGTTGTGTGCTGGTAGAGACTGCCTCAAGGATTAAGTCCGCCATTATACTTTTATTGTATAGAATATAATGCATTAAATATACAAATAAAGTTACAAAACCATTAGAAACCAGTCCATACACTGAAACAGCAAAACCAAGCAAAAAAACCTAACTGAAAGTGTTTGTAAGCTTTCTTGTGCGCCCTGAACATTAAAGGGAAAAAATTTAAATTTTTAATAGCACGCAACACCACCCTTCTTCCAGTGACTTGCGAATAACGATCATTTGTAAAGAAAGCGGTATTAACTCGATGTTAACATTTTCTAATAAACAAGCAGTTGCTAAGTCATCTTGTGTTTTAACCTTAGAGTATACAAACACAAGTGTAGAGTGCACGTATTGCTAGTAGCATTTAGTAACGAGCGTAAGCAAATTTTGCTTAAGTACTACGCTCGTTTATTGATTT
Organism: Diachrysia chrysitis; assembly: GCA_932294365.1. NCBI lineage: Eukaryota > Metazoa > Arthropoda > Insecta > Lepidoptera > Noctuidae > Diachrysia > Diachrysia chrysitis. Next base: position 1,702,356 of record OW028651.1, on the reverse strand, counting down.
AAATGATTTTCCGTGCTACGACAGACGTTTGGTTTCGATATTATTAGAGTAATAGGTATAAGGTTTTGAGATAGTCTAAATAAAACGCTCTGTTTTGACCTAAATTTTACGATTTTATTGTTCACAGTTCATACTCTGTTCATACACTATAGTTTACTTCTTTTTTCTCTAAGGTTTTAACTGACTAGCAATTATTTATTGTAAGCTGTTCGCTTTTTGTTTTTTTAAGGAGTTACATGTGTTTCGTGTAGGCTTTTGTTTTTTTTAAAGTGGTAATGAATACTCTTTTGTAATGTGTTAATGGTTTGTGTTACGTATACACAATGTATACCTATTATTTATTTAATCGTAATCTCTGAAGTAGTTAAGACTAATTTGGTTGCCATTACGTGTGTGAAAAGGTAGTGATTTATAAAGAATCGTCACAAAATGTAACATACATGATTTTATTAGACACTGTTCTATATTACAGACCTAACCAAATTTTCTTGTAAAATATAATGAAAAATTGACAAACTTAACCGTAGGCTAAATAAGCAAAATAATCTACATTGAAATTTCAACTTTACGCAGACGAAATAAAGTTTGAAATAAATCGCCACGTTTCTTTTTAGAAATTTCGCAGAGCTATTGAAAGTGACAATGGAATTTAAGCCTTTTATTCTTCCAAGGTCAGCCTATTTCGACAATATGACAATGAAACCCAATGTCAACCAAAACTAATACATTTCTGTGATAAATTACTTCTATTAAATTTTGTCTGTATTATTTTCTTGTATAATAAAAGCGTCTATTCCAATTGATTTTTAACAATTCGATAGTTTTCTGTTCGCAATAATAATTTCACTGAATGTTAAGTTTTCTTTTTGTATAAGTGCTTCATATAAAAGACAGATATTTTTAATTTTTCAGGGCAAAGCCTATATAGTCTATGGAAACAAAGATAGACCTAAGTGGCGTTTCGGAGGAGGGTTTTTGACCAGCAGAGTAAGTTTTGGCACACAGTCCAACTTATATATTTTAAATGCATTGATTAAGTTTAAATAATATAGTTACATGCTGTAACTTTTAATTGGTACGTAAGCCAAAAAAAAGTCGCAAAGCCGAAGTTAAATGTAAATGAAATTATTTTATAATTAAATCTACCACCAGCTCTTGAGAACTTTGAGTGTGATAGCAATAGCATAACTACCCTTTGCTTACAATTGCTATCAGTAATTCACCAGACGGGCCTGTTGGTCTAGTGGTTAGTGACCCTGACTACTAAACCGGAGGTCGTGGGTTCGATTCCCACCCAGGACGAATCTTTGTGTGATGAGCACGATCATTTGTTCTGTGTCTGGGTGTAATTTATCTATAATATGTATGTATTTAGAAATATATAAGTATGTTTATCAGTTGTCTGGTTGCCATAGCACAGGCTCTGCCTAGTTTGGGATCAGATGACCATGTGTGAGATGTCCCAAGATATTATTATTATATTATTATATATAAAAAATTCTGATGGCAAAAGTATAGCTGATAGAGATTACCTACAAACAGCCCGTCCTTTGCCCGCAATCGCTATCAGTAATTTATGAGTTAATAGCGTTTAATTCAACCGATGCAAGCGAAACAATAGTCGCAGTGGTTATGTATGCGACACTCATTGATATAAACTGTTCTGCATCGATCTATAGTCTGTGGTTACTGGCTAGATGTGGCTAGTGTAGGTTATTGTGTTAGTACTTGAATAATTTTGGGCTTTTGCTGGTAAAGCAAATCAAAGTTCAGGATTCAGGGCTAAAGATATCATGCTTTAGCACAAAATGTACAAAATTGTGACGTCATGCGATATTTTAAATCAATGTATCGTCGTGAGTTTTTGGTAACGTAACAAAAGACAAAATACGTGTCGAATATTTTTTATTTATATATCAGTCGGTCGTCACAAAAACATTGTCATATATCCCATTATGTAGGGATTACAAACACAATCAAAAAACAATTCAAGTTAAGACAATCAGAAGCCTGTCATTTTTGTATTTAATAAAACTAACTAATGCAACCCGACTTAGACTGTAGACCTTTAAAAAGTCACCATTATTTCTCAAAATATAAATAATAATATCTTGGGACATCCCAAACTAGGCAGAGCCTGTATAATGGCAATCAGACTGATAAACATACTTGATATATTTTAAATACATACATTTTATAGATAAGACACATAATCGTTTCCCTGGGATACACCGAGCTTAACTGTTTCGGTGGTATTCATTGGTTATCATTGTAGATCCTGGCTTACAGGAGTTGCAATGATGGGCATGTGTGGTGGGCTAGTCCCAGTAAAAAAAAAAGATAAGACACAGAACAAATAATCAAGCTCATCACACAAAGAGTTCTCCTGGATGGGAATCGAACCCAAGACCTCCAGTTTAGCAGTACACAGTAAAGATCAGGTACCTTATCTAGAACTCCCTTGATCTACGGCCATCACTGTCGCGGGTAGCCCATACGACAAACACAGACCGTTGAATAAATAAGAGTGGTCTTTAAAAAGCAATCTATAACTGTTTCGCAATTATAGCTTTTAAAAACTATATGCCGAGGTATTGTGGAAGTAAATATTCAATTTTCACTGAAAATTATATAACATTATTATATCGATTAAAATTACTGTCTCTTTTAATTATACAGCTAATCGGAATCCTTGAAAGGCAATGGGCAAGATGACGATTTTTAATGTATGTCAGATGGATTTAAAAAAAATAGAAAAGTATTTTTATTATTAAAATAAAAACTACTTTTTAAACAGATCTCTATCGCGGTTTATTTAGATATTAGTTCATCATATTGCGGAGGTTGGTATGCAAATAATTAGTTAAAATATGAAAGTAGAACGAGCAACATCTACTGTCAAGACGAAAACCACCTCAGTCTGCCAGTGACCATGGCACCTGCAAAGGCGTCGAAACGTCAGGAACTAAAATCTAAATAAACCGCGAAAGAATCCGTTTAAAAAGTAATTATATTTCATTGTCTAACATTTGCTTAAACCTCAGAAAGACATATTTTTCTTAACCCCACTTCTAAATTTTGATACGAAAGTGTTTGCCTATTTTTAAAAAGCAAAAAATACGTGTTTTATATTTTTTTAATATCTAAATGATGTACTAAATAGATTTAGGCTGTTCATACCCAGTCATCTACCATATTGTACGGAAAATTAGTTGGTATCTATTAACAGCCAAGTCGTCCTACAACTTTTGCTAAAAATATAATAATGTAATTTAATTAAATATTTATAACAAATTGGCTCAAAAATAAACACTGATTTGAACTTTATTATATGACAATATCTAGATAAGCCCAATCACCGCTTTCTACTTAAATCTAAACATATTACAACAGGTGGAAACCAACTTCCTTCATACCTAAAGAACCAGTTAAACTCCGAAGCTATTATTTAGCGCTGCATAATAACTAGTTATGACGTAAACCGGTGCAGCACGAAAGCTATCAATTGTCTCATAAATATGAAGCAAATGTGTCGCGATCGCTAGTCGCGGTTGTTTCATGAGTTCATTGACGCCACACTAGGGTTACTTAGCCATGAATACTGTATCTTATTTAATATGTACGCCTATATAGGCAGGCATCATAAAAAAATATAGTCATAATGAATGTTTATTATTTAATTTTCTTAAAAATACAATTTATTATACTTAACAACACAACGCTTTTCAACTATCCCTTAAAACGTACATGTAAAAAAGCTTAGTATTTTTTCTTATTAAATTACAGTTCAATCTTCCTGTTGTGATGTTTAAATTTCGTCAACATCAATAATCGGATTTCTAAAACTAAACGACCAAAATCTACGGTTAAAACTGTCAATTAACATGACCGGATGGCAAGGAGAAAGATCATGTCAGTAATACTCATTAAATATATCTTGTGCATGTGCTAGAATCAGACATTCTCGTTATTAATAGGCAGCTCCGCTAATACGGATCGTTTCCGTTTGACGCAGACCTTAACCAAACATATTTCTATTGAAGCAACAAGATAAGATGCATAGAGATGTCATTTTAGACATAAATTATGATAAAGGTTATTTGCATAACAGATTTTATCGCTACATTCAACTGTACCTATCTTTAAGTCCACTTAGATGTAACTGAATAAATCATAAAATCTACCTAAAGGATAACACGAGCTCTCATTGGTTAGAAGCAATTAATCCATACGTGTATGTATACCAATACAATTTATTTTTTAATATCAATATCCAATACAGTCGAAACGCAAAAACTAAATAAATACCAACAAAACCGTTACATTCCATTCTTAATTTAAGCCCCCTCATACACGAATTCGATATAGAATTACAATATTTCGAATTCAAAAAGAAAAAATAGAATAGACTCAAAGCAATTACCGTTACAAGTTTTATTGCTAGCGAGACGAGAAAGTTGCAGATGGCAGCCCTACGCTACTGTTTTACTATTAATAAATCTACTCGTATAGGAAACTGGGTACAATAAAGAGATACGTTATTTATTGGGCAGAGTAAAAATGTTTTTCATGTTGACGCAAGCGCCACTCGGCATAAATCAAATTTGTAAGCGTAATATTCTTCATGTAACATCTTTCAGAGTCATAATATTACGTTTACTTACAAGTTTTGACGACCCTAGTCCGACTTGTTAGCGAGTACATATTTGCTATTGGCGTTCACATGTTTTATGAGAAAAATAAATTTACAAGTTGCTGAATATTTTTGGAAAGTTAGAAATGTTAACCCAAATGCTGTGTCATAAAACTAATAAATAAATGTATTCAGTACGTCTGTGATTTTATTTTATGTAAGTTTATTTATTCACTTGTCTATCTCACTCTGTCTAGTCCACCTGTATTTATAAATAAATTTGCTTTGATTTCTATTGTTGCAACAGTTTTCTGTGATGTATGACGATAAATCTAGATTAGAACAATGAACTTGGCTAAAGTAGCCTATTAAAAAAAAATGTTTTGCAATATTAGTAAATTCTATTTCTGCACATAGCTATCTAAATACGTTTTATTCTCCCAACTGCCTAGCTTCGTACATGCTCTTGTAAACCCAGTACTCACAAAAAACAACACTCCTACATAAATACCTACACACTCACACTTACACACACGCTACAACAATATTTACTAACTACTAGCATACAAAATGTAGGTATATTAGGTATATAATTTATTTGTGGTTTTTAGTTTTTAAAATCTTACATTGCGTTTCTTATATAGCCACGTAGTGGTCGAAAATGATTCGCTATTTCTGACGGGCAACCTAAACATACATACACACATACAAAGAAAACCTTATAAAAAATTAATTTAAGTACGTATACATTAAACTTACACTTTCGGACAAAATAAAAGTAGCACCTATATTCGTAAAAGAAATACATTTTTGATATACGCAACAAAAACAATAGCTCATAACACAGCATATAAGTGTGTGTGTGGGTTCTGTAATTCGTAGGAGGCCTATAATTTCACGACATTAGCCTTTAATGATCATCAAGACGATGCACTGACACGCAAGTAAACCCTTTCGCAATTTGTAAGTGTACACCCAGTTATTATGGGTATTATACTAGTAGGTCTTTTGGGCCTGTTGGTTGTTTAGTAGGGATTTTGATGGGATATTTGTTTTATTTTGGACGTGATTTTAATCTGAGACTAGGCTCCTCTTTCTCTCACTATTACATTACACGATATAAAAGGAAAATACTGTCAACATCATCAACAACAAAACGAAATAATAAACAACCATCTCAGTCGTCACGAAAACGCAATGAAACACACAGACAATAACCTGTACACATCGGTGCCAAATGTCACCCAACCCTACGCGTGCAGGCAATAATGCCCGTAATATCGAAGCCGGGCATTTAACGACATGCAATGAAACACGGACATCGACGGGTTAAATGACCCTACGTATTGTTTTAACCTTTAAGCCGGTTATATTAAATTATTGGCGCCCGTCTCTCCGTTAAAGGGTTAACTATTGGAAATTGTAGATACATTGATTTTGGAAGGTGAAGCTTGTATTGGTAATTGAAAAAACAATTGTTCAGCAATCGATGTCACAAGATCATTTATTTGATTCAACACCGTGGGTCAGTTTTGTCACCCACTAACTTCAATTAATCAGCGCCTTTGGGCTTGTTAAGTATCTATTAATGTTAACATACATATTTTATGTTTCAATAAATAAATTATTAAAAGGCCCCTAAAGTAATGACGAAAAAATAACATTTGTTCTTAGTTATTTGTCTTTATACCATACCTGTGAAATGCAATCACAATAAAGAAACAAGTAATGTGGTATTCATATTTTTATATTAAACAAATATTTTGAAAGAACAGATTTATTATTCCACAAACTTCAGTTACAAAGTTAAGTCAATTCCAAATGCAAACATTTAAACAAAAACCAATCGCAGACGAAGTAGGGAGCGTATCAAACATTCAAGTTAACCCCAAACTACGGTGTGCGGTCAAAGTCGACCGCAGGAAAAAAAGTAAGCTTTTAAAAGAAAACAGTGGTTGTTAGGTGACCGCTCGATCGCGATAGCCGGCGACGTTGCGGGGGATTTATCGTCCACACTGCACACTTAAGTCCCAGGAGCTAAAAAGGAAAGTTTAAAGTCGCCGTCGCAGGGTTAAAAGGCCGCTCGTGTTTTTATGTGATTGAGAAATGTTGGATTAACTTTTATATCGCGAATACAAATTATATAAAGGATAAAATAAGATGTTATTTATGTTTTGTTTATGTATTTTTACGGACATTTATTTTTATTTTTATAGGACATCATTGGTTAAGAAACATGAGAAGATAATAATTTTAGTTTCCTTATGTATTGTGCCAGACATACTTGGTCCCTCGGTGTATAAAGTCTATAAAGACCAACCTACGTAAACACATTTCTTATTTAAATAGTTTCTTGCACGTAATGTAAATGTAAAGTTTTTAATTAAGGTATGAATATTGGTATTATACAAGAAAAAATCACATCAAGTAAAATTCTCAAGTTCTTGTAGAGTTCTAAGAACTATTAACAGAGATCTTTAAACTTATTAAAGACCTTAAATACCACAATATAAGTAACAAAATAAAATAAAATCAAATCGCACATCATTGTAAGATACCTCAAAACATTTCTAACAAATCAAATTAATATTATTCACGTAAATACGATTGATTAGATCTGTGCCGATCTATCACGCATCAATCAATTTGAATGAAAATTAATAATAAATATAATTAGGTACAATTTTGATCAATGGAGGTAACATTTGATACTGAGATTTACCTTAAAATAAAATCTTTGGGAAACCGAATAAAAGAGAAAAGAAAATAAATAATCAAGTAACATTTCAAAATACTGCTTAATTAATTGATCGATTATAATCTTTTATCTATGTTTATAAGTTTTCATGTTTAAACCCTCCATCAATATTAGCTGGTGTGATTAATATACATGAAATATACAAACGCCCAAAAGTCGAACAAAGAGAACGTCCAAATAAAAAGTCAAACTTATAATTTCGACAGTTACCTACGTTACTATAATTTAATATTCATCTCACGACGAAAACTCATTTAATTATGCATACATCTTAAAATAAAATTAACAAAACAAAATAAAAATACATAATTAAATCAAGTCAAAGTAATACGTCAAGTGGATTATTAGAATGCACGGTTTGCATGAACACCCTGTAGATTACTGTATGTGGGTTACACGCGAGCCCATGGGCACGCGACAATCACTGATAACTTATTATAATACTATTAAAGTGCATCCTTGCATTTTATTATATTTATAGAACAGCTTTAGCCTGCAATTTCGTCAGCGTAGAAATTGAAAATGGTGTTTGACATTCCAACTTGAAAGAGTATTGCATTGCACAAAGGTTTTATGTGATCTAAATCTCTAAAATCGAATTGAGTTTTCAAACATGTGTCAAAATAAAATGTAATTTAAAAGCACTAAGGAGTATTGATATCAACTTCGATGCAAATCACCCCCAAATAACTTTCTACCCCTTTTTAACCCCGTTAGGCGATAACAAGCTGATTTTTACATTTGAGCGAAATATTTTTTTTTTAGTATACCCTTTTCTGGCTTTTATGACATGAAGAATGTCTGTAGTTGTAGTAACCTTAAGCAAATCAGATCTTTGCAAGAACACCGGGAAACAATTTAGTAGTCGGAACTAACGGCTAAACCGCTTTCACAGGTTGCAGAGGTACCCAATAAATCTAAATAAAAATGCATTTATTTCTAACTAGCTGTCCCCCGCGACTTTGTTCGCGTGTTTTAGTTTCAACGGTTTTTCATTTTTGCAACATTTTTCATTTATGCTCCGCACCTATTGGTCGTAGCGTGATGTTATATAGCCTATAGCCTTCCTCAATAAACGGACTATCTAATACAAAAAGATTTTTTTAATTCGAACCAGTAGTTCCTGAGAGTAGCGCGTTCAAACAAACAAACAAACAAACTTTTCAGCTTTATAATATTAGTATAGATTAGGCTACTATAGGCATGTTTTCAATGTCAACAAAATAGACATTGCACCCTGATTTGCCCACCCTTTACCGCTTCCTAAGTCCGCTGGCTGTGGAGAAGAAAAGGCGCCACTACCCAGCAGCACGCTGTCTCTACTTTTACAAAACGTTATAAATAAATAAAATACTTCTCATTTAAAACAAAACGGTTTACACACGCATATTCCCGGGATCGCACGACTAGTTTCAGATTCAATAGGAGTCCCTAATCATGAGCTGACGCGGCGGCGGTGGTGTCGCGAGTCGAACTGTCTATATTGAGTCTGAAACTAGTCGGGCGATCCCGAGAATATAGGTGCATAAACCGTTTTGTTTTAAATAATTATGAATACTCCTCACGCAACTTATATAAACTGCACTGTGCTTTGTTTTACATCACAAACGACCTTGATAAACTTTCCCATTTAATTCTCTCGCCAACAATATGAAAGGTCTTAGATAAATTTACTGGATTTGGAGATGATTAATGTGAGTTCGGCCGCCTCCTTTTCTATAAGGCTAGATAGTACTCCAGGAGCGCTGCAGGACCGAAGATTTTGCACTAGCTTTTACACACGGCTCTGTTTATGAGGAAGTTCAGATACTTTGATAAAACTAATTCTGATTGCACGGATAGCCGAGTGGTCACCACGCTAACTACCACTGTCCGCGATGTGCTGCGAATTCGATCCCCGCATGGGACAAACACAAAATTTCTTAGTAAAGAAGTCGTTTAAAAAAAACGTTTTTTTTTTTAATTTTAGATTCTAAAAATTTTTGATAGTACTTTAATTATTATTATAAAAGAATACAAATAAAAAAGTATAGCATTGTTTAGAATCCATACTAGATGCATAAAATAAACCTTAGTAAGATAATATCACAACATTCCAGAAAATATGTATAACATAAATTAAATTACATCTACATCAGCTATAACTAACTATACAATTATTATCTATACTAATATTAAAAGCTGAAGAGTTTGTTTGTTTATTTGTTTGTTTGTTTGTTTGAACGCGCTAATCTCAGGAACTACTGGTTTGAATTGAAAAATTATTTTTATATTGGATAGTCCGTTTATTGAGGAAGGCTATAGGCTATATAACATCACGCTACGACCAATAGGAGCGGAGCATAAATGAAAACTAAAACACAGCGACAAAGTCGCGGGGGACAGCTAGTACAAAAAATAAACCCGCGGGCTTTCATCTAACCTAACAATATTATGTAAAATTGCAAAACATACTATAACTTGTCAGAATAAAATCGTCCATTAGCTTGAAGATTTGACCGCATTGAGACAGTTAGATATGGTCAAATGTACCAAGATAAGGGCACATAACTACTGCGCCTATCTTTATGCCCTTTTAGCCTACAGGCTTCACTCCCTTAAAGATTACGATTATCTGACACTCGGTTTGCATAAAACAAGCCTAACACTTTGGATATATGTATTTGTTAATGGATTTTTTAGAAGGATGTTCTTACTAAACACATCGGGAAAGAATTGGAACAATATACAGGTAAATGTTTTCCAAATATAATACTAAATATTTTTTATAATTAAAATATTGAAATACAAAACACTATTTGCGACACCGTATCAATAGAGTTCGAATTGAATATCAATTAAAACGCATTTGAATTTCAATAATTATTAATGTTTTCCACGTGAGTGCAAAGGGATTAATTTATTTTAATACCTTTCAATAAGAAAAACCTCGATTCATTTTCATAAATTACATTCTGAACTCATATTTAAATTCAAATACAAAATACAAACAACATTCCACTCGGCCTATTTAATAAAAATATTTATTCGAAAATCATAATACAATATATATCTTCGCTCCATTCGTCCCCAATGGGAAATAAATGTGTTCCAAGCTAGCTACCGTCAACAATACGTATTTAACACAATGATCGACAGAAGCTTCACAAGAAATATACATTTAAAGGCAGCGAGGCACAAGGCAGGAAAGGTGAAGGACCTCAAGGGCGGGAGAAATCTATAAATTTTTAGCGTAGGCCGAAAAATCAGTAGGACATAAATTGTAAAAAGGCGACGCCGAAACGAGCAGAATTGTCAAATGGTGCGGACGAGATACATTTTAGATATAGATAGGGTTGCCACCGCCGGCAATGATAAACTAGCTAGGGATGAAAGGAAATTATTATCTTTTTAAAGATAGAACGGGCGATGTCGGGGAAGTTTTTAAATGAAATTTTTAATTCTACTTTTATAACGTTGAATTCTTTAAAATTGTTAAATTTTTTGGCAAAAATATTATGACTATCAAGATGTTTTACTTAAATGTCAGCAAAAGAATCTGTCTTTTAAATAGCTTAAAGATAAAGCAATCAAGCGATAAGAAAAAATATTTCTTTATTTACAAAAGCTTCGCCCACTAACGCAATAGCTTTCATCCAATGTCACCCTTGTCAGCAAAATAGTGTATTTCCTATTGATTCATAAGGTCGTAAATAAAAAAGAAATACAGTACTATTTACACAATAGCCTTAGATTGGCAACCCTACTAAGAATGGTAGTGAAACGATGCTTGGAAACTCGGCGATGTAGGCACTACCGAGATTTATGTTAGAATCTGGTTACCGGTGATACAACCTCGTTATAAAACATATTAAATAAAAATATATATTTATTGACATCGATATAAAAAAAAGTATGGATTTTCAACCTGAATTAATAAAATAAACATGTAATGTATTTATCGTAAATAATTTAAATCAAATCTCACGAAACCTCTCCAAAGTTTATTTAGACATAGTTTCAAACATATACGGCGATATCGTTCTTATCATAAGATGGCTTATGTTTAATTATTTAATATGAAATATAAATATATTGAAAAATAAAGCTAAGATATCTTTAGTAGGTAACCAATAAAAAAAATGGTAAGATTAAAATGGTAAGAATAATATGCTCTCGTCATACCTGAAACAAATAAAATCTGACATTAGAAAAACTTACACTTTAAAACAAAAAGATAATTTACATAGTGTTGAATAAATATCTAAAAAACAAACTAAAAGAATGCATTTAGAATAAAATAATTATCTTTGTAGTTCTAAATAAAGACCAAAGGACCAATTTTTATTATTTACGTATTTTAAAGTCCTAAATAATGCTGAGACGGTTAATCTCTGCAAGAAAATTAAGTTTCTAACTAACTCTAGATTTCTTAGAAAGTACTTGGCTCATAATACTAAGATTTCAATATTTATGAATAAAAAAAAATAGTTGTAAAAAATAAAATATAAAAATCGTATTTTTAATTTATTATTTTATTGAATACCGTATTTCGAATAAACGACATCGGATCCTCAGGCCTAAAGCTCCAGTTACTTTTGATATATTTATGTTAATAACAGAAGGCCAACTCTGAGTTAGTTAGTTACAAAAACCTATATATTTTCACATAAAAGTTTTTCATAACAAATAACATATCGAATAAAACTGTAAAACAGAAACATACGTAATATTGATCTCCATATGAGATAATATTTACGTACATTGTCGCAGGCTGTGCCAAGGAGTGAACTGTGCAATAAAAATAACCGCCGGAGGTGCGTCGGTGACACGTTGAAACCGAGACAGGGCGCCGCTCACACCGTAGTGTAACAAGACCTAGTTTTTGTAACGAAAATAATAAAGCTTTCCTCTATTTTTCGACTGTTTCTTACTTTTTAGAAGTAAACAAACTATTTAGTTGTATTTCTCAATATAGAGTTAATTTCATTAGTATTATGAACACTTCATTTTATAAGTAATTTTAGTTGTTTTCTTGTTCCTTAAAGTCCGCAAATTAAGTAATTAAAGAAGAATTATACTCATATTTAAGAGATCATTTCCAAGCCTAATCAATTTAATATTATTATGAAACCTAAAATGCTTGTAGTTAAGCATATTTATGTGTTTCCTATTATGAGTATACCATGCACGTTTGCCATACACATGTGAATGATTTATAGTGCATTCAAAATCTCTTCATAATGTACTTCATAAGTACGTAAATGTTTAGTGCACTCTCAAATAAATCTACCCATCAAAAACTCCAACTTTTTATATTACTTTAAAATAATAAAATATAAATCAAGCACGTTTCGGTGTGACATCGCCTTCTCCGTGATACCATCGCTAGCACTGGCATGCCGCGCGACGCGGCCTGCCAAATTATTAACATAAACACCAGGCGATGCCCACTGCGTTCCTAGTTCCCTACCGCTGTTATTGAGTGCCGCAATTTTGTTCTTGGCGTGTGTACTGGCCCAATTTAGAATACTAAACATATTTTATCAAGATTAGTTGCGTTTTGTATAGGTAGGTAGATAGCTTTTAGATTTAGATAAGTGCTATAAGTCTAAAAGAATGAATTTGTGGGAAGTAAAACTATTGCATTCTGGCGACATATACATATTATAGAGCAAAGTATGATTTAAATTAAATTAATTATCTTTACAATTTTGTCAGTGCTTATGGTAGAAACTGTAGAGATTCTTGAAACCAAGCTACTAGGGTAACTTAACTTAAATTCCTTCCGACTGTTCCCCTTTTTCAAGTTTCAGTATCGAAAGGCGAACAAATCATATTAATATCATGTATATTGAGATAACAATGTCTCTTTTCAATAAGGAATTATTTTAAATGGAAAGTAAAATCAAAATTAAGCAGACGTTATTCCATTTCCGATATCTTACCAACATAAAACGCCTAAAATCAATACTTAGACGCAAATCGAAGGAACCCCATGATTTCTTGCATAAACAATGCAAAACCCAACTCCAAAGTGTTCGTAAATAATAAAATGCTTAATGTAATGATCGATGGTACGTAGTATAAGTGGGGGAAGCTCTCCAATATGCACTTACGATATACTTCATACAAAGGTTTTTCCCTCAAGAATACGTGTTTTCTTTAACTGGCTTTAAACTCGCTTTTAACGGTCGGTTAGAATACGTGATTGGTAGCGTTTAGTTATTGAAGAGCTTGGTGTATTGATTATTTATTTTTGTTTGTGGAGTAGAAAGATAGACTTTTCAGACTTTAAGACTATTAAAATAGTTTTAATGTAAAATTATACCCATAGAAACTTATTTTTAGGTAAAAAAATGTTTTTTGTAACATTTTTACCGCATAGTCCATTTATTAAATTTAATAATTTGACGCGCCTGTTGGTCTATTGGTTAGTGACCCTGACTGCTAAACCGGACAAATCTTTGTGTGATGAGCACGATCATGTGTTCTGTGTCTGGGTGTAATTTATTTATAATATATATGTATTAACAAATATATAAGTATGTTTATCAGTTGTCTGGTGCCATATTACAGGCTCTGCCTAGTTTGGGATCAATAGCCGTGTGTGAGTTGGCCAAAGATATTATTACCTACTATTATAATTAAAAATGTCATACATGCAGTGTAAAAATATGTATGATGTTGGCTTAAAATAATAAATAGAGGTAATTAAAAAAGTACAAACTAAACTAAATTATGTTTAATTAGCCTTTGAAACTAAGCTAAAATTATATAAAATCCCTGAGTTAGTACTAAATTATATTTTCTGTTACAAGAATGGACCCTTGTATTTTTCTGCGCCTTGAACAAAGTAATTCTTATTCCTTGTGTAGGTACTATGGGTATCCTTTGTACCATTTTACTGAGAATAATTTATTACTATGATTAGGGTTGTCATTTTTAGGATAATGCTGGCTAGTCTTAAATAATTCGTGTAATTTATGAAAACAAAGATATTTTATTAGAATTCGTGAGGTATGGTAATGTTTGCTCGCGGACTTTTAAATTAGGTAATACAAATATCAGCTTTAATTTCATGTTTTAGTAAGCAGGGTTTTGGGATAAATTAGTTGTGTTTTAATTCGAAATGTAGATCATTATCACCATACATAATTTTACTTTTGTTTAAGGGTACACAAAAATTTGGTTTCATTAGTTTTGTGTGTTTTAGACAATTATTTAATGGGCCTTTTAATTTGTATAGCCGATTTATAAAGTTGCGGTTCGTTGATGGTAAATCAACACCTAAGGTCTTGGAGATGTGTTCCGGTTTTAACACTTAAGGCTGTGTTTCCACCAGAGTGAAGATGTGCGAGGATGCGTACCATATCCCTCGCTACGCATTATCGCACATCTCTGGTGAAAACGTAGCTTTAAATGGTTTTGTGCCTTCAGATCTCCTATAAACTTAAACTAAACGCTGGCAGCAAAGTCTCTACTTTTAGTATGTACCTATAAAGTTATAGTAAAATAAGTAGTACTAGTAAATACAATCAAGGAGCAATGACATTTAGGAGCGTCTTAAAGTTAAGTTGCGCTTAAGTATTCAGCGGATATTCCTAAATCACAAATCAGACCAGCACTTATTTAAAATAGTGTAGTTCTTAGTAACAGCGTTTCAATATTTAAGGATACCAGGTCAAAATGACCATGGCTTTCACAAACTCGGATGATTAATGAACGTAGACTAAACTGTCAGCTGACCAGATCGCGCCATAAACAAGTCTAGAATTTCCATTACACGTGGTAACCGCATTTCCATTTTAATTACTAAAATGACTCACCATGGTTGTTTTCTTTTTAAGGGTTTCCACAATCAAGCCAGCATGCGGTTTAGCGCTGTATAATATACAACATTATAGACAAAATGTGCTAGAGTCACGGACTTTACACGGACGGGGATTAGTACATTTTATTTTTATTTTCTGAACTTATCTTAAAGTAGATTCTTTAGAACAGACTATGTCAGCGAAGGTTTTTATATGAAGGTTCGGCGCAAACGGGCCCTCGACCACAGTCACCGATGGCCAGCGACAGCAACTTAACACACTTTTTCATATATTGGCCGGCTGTGGCGAGTGGCCGCCACCGGCTACGCGTGGGCGGCGCGTCCATACAAAATGTATGTACGTAATTTCGGTGGGTCGTTTGCGCCGAGCCTTAATGTTTTTTGACAACTGGTGATCTGAATGTAAGCCGAATCTACAATGCCTGATATTTGTTCTACACCAGCATACATAATTTAAAATATTCCAATTTACTTGCAGTGTAACTGATACAATTTAAGTATTACTATTTTCTTTAAGTAACTTTCTTCGCCAGCCCTAAGTTCTAAACAATCACAAGGCGCTCGTGCATTTCCGTATGCATTCACTTAAAAATAAACTAGAGGGTGTATTTAATTAACCTGCGACCTCTACTTAACTAGAATACGTGGAAACTTAATTCTTCAGTTTAAAACGTTGGAAAGAGACTAATTGGTACACTAGCTTGTAACAACTTTGATTTTAAGTAGTTTTGTTTTTGTTAATAATTGTGGGTTGTTTTGTTACTTAAAAATGCACGTAGGATTTTTTAGCACCTAAGTTCTGTTTTAACATATCGATTGAACTGTTTGCACAATTTCCTTAACAATGTTTTTGTGAAGCATATCAGTCTGTAACAGTAGACAGAAAGGTTAAAAAAAGGAAAATGTATTTTGTCCTGTAGAATAGTTTATTACTGGTAACAATAAATTAGTTTTGTGAGGGGAAATAAACCTTTTTATTATTATATTATTATTAATAATAGTTTATTATTCGGCTTTGTATTAACTACTAACTAATCTACTTTAGTTACTAATGAGTCCTTAAACTATCAATAAAATATTGACAAAAACGAAATACTTTGTGAAAAAAACAGATAGAAGTAATGATAGAACTTTCTCAGAGACCAAAAATCCTACCGAGACCTACTAATAAATTCTAGTTACTTAAAAAAAAGTTATAGAATAGAGAATTCCCGAACTAAAAAGCGTTCGTAACGAGGTCACTAGTGATGGCCCAAGGTTCTCGTGTTTCCACCCATAAAAAACGCCGACACGTTTGAACAAGTAATGCTTGCGTCAACATCGCGCCTAGAACACGGAAAATCTCTTTTTAGGGTTCCTTACTCGAAGGGTGCCAACGGAAACTCTATTTCTAAGACTGTCCGATTTTCCATCGGTATATCTGTTAGGTAGCATTTTCATCTCTTCTTCTGTATAACCTTCTCTTAAGCTATATTGGGGTCGGCTGCTAATCTTACCGGATTCAGCTGAATACCGTATTTTACATGGAGCGACTGCCTATCTGACTTCCACATCCCATGTTCTGGCAGCGGCCTGTATCTCATGAATGTAATAGGTAAAATTTTCGCTAAGTGTAATAAAAAAAAAATGACGAATTAAAAAATGGCTCAAATGCAAATTAAAAAGTATAAAGTGTTACATCTTGTACGATAGTACAGAACTATTTGTGTGCGACTCTGTCTCGCACTTGATCGATTTTTTTTCACCAACAAGGATAATATTACTTTCTTGAAATCGGCGAGAAATGGCAGATTAAGTGCTGGCCGATTTGATTTATTAACGCCAGTTTTTTACGTGGCAACATTAGTGGCGATACATCATGTTTTTTGTTTTGAAGATTGTGAGGGTATTATGTCTTTAAGTTATACGTTGGCATATTCCTACAATTTTGTTCTAATATATAAGTAGTTTTTGATTGAACCGCGTCAATGTCGAGTGATCAGGACAATAAAAACTTTTTTATTTAGTATTAGGTAAAATTAAAAATTTTCATTAAGATCTGTTCAGTTAAAAAAGGAACACATTTCTTTTCGAATTCATTATATCAGGGTTTAATATAGGCATGAAATACTTCTCTTTGACATCAGTCAATATTCAATGAGGTAAATTCAATTGAGCGAATTCATACGTTTTCCTTTTAATCAAAATGTTCGCCTGATTACTTATTTATCCATATAATCACGGAACAAGTTTGTGGGATTGGAAAACTTTGTTCCTGATTGATATAAATCATAAAAAGTAACGAAGTATAGCATAGTTAGAAGTTAGCTTATATACCAAGTTTATGAAAAAATAGCTACCGTTTACAGGTACCCAAATGCCATGATATATAGTCGACTAGCTGTTTCCCGCGGCTCCGCCTGCGTGGATGTCAGTTTTTAGCGGCAAAAATCAGCCTATGTCCTTTCTCAGGCTCTAGACTATCTGTGTACCAAATTACATTTAAATCAATTCTGTAGTTTTGGCGTGAAAGAACGAAAGACAGAGTTACTTTCGCATTTATAATATTAGTAAGGATTTAAATTCTTATGCCCTATAATTTTATAAAAGCATATAAGCTATTCTTTTACCGTTACAATGGGGTATATAAACAGTCAAATTCTAATTACTCCGATATCCAGTTTAACAAACATCAACTTTATGCAAGTGTAAATAAAGTTCATTTGTATTTGAAATATGACCACGCATTTCCGTAATACTCTGTACAATGGTCTCTTCCCTAGATATGCAGACAATTTAATTTTGTTACCAAAATAAACGCTGAGAATAATATTGTTTCCTTCGTTATTCTCGCAAGTGTAAACAAACAACAAAGCAACGTTTACATATACCTGCCATCCTAGTTTCAAAGGTACATTATGAATAAACTTCTAGTGAAATTCATAACGGCAGCGCAAACACGTAAGACTCGTGTTTTCCAACTACACACAAACAATATTATATAAGTAAGTGAGTGTTTATTCAACACGTTACAACACTGTGTCGCTCTGTGTAAACCCGCTTTCAGATATGTGCTGAGCTGTCTAAGGATGTGTGTTTTGTCAATTATAATAAGGACAACAGTTATTCATAATAATTTATCTATCTATATAAATACTAGCTGTGCCCGCGGCTTCGCTCCCGTTAACTAAACACTTACCCTACCTACCCTACCTACCTACCCTATCCTACCTACCCTACCTACCCTACCCTACCTTCCCTATCTACCTACCTACCCTACCCTACCTACCTAACCTACCCTACCTACCTACCCTACCCTACCTACCTACCCTACCCTACCTACCTACCCTACCCTACCTACCTACCCTACCCTACCTACCTAACCTACCCTACCTACCTACCCTACCCTACCTACCTACCCTACCCTACCTACCTACCCTACCCTACCTACCTACCCTACCCTACCTACCTACCCTACCCTACCTACCTACCCTACCCTACCTACCTACCCTATCCTACCTACCCTACCTACCTACCCTACCCTACCTTCCCTATCTACCTACCTACCCTACCCTACCTACCTACTTACCCTACCCTACCTACCTACCCTACCTACCCTACCCTACCCTACCTACCTACCCTACCCTACCTACCTACCCTACACTACCTACCTACCATACCTACCTACCCTACACTACCTACCTACCCTACCCTACCTACCTACCCTACCCTACCTACCTACCCTACCCTACCTACCTACCCTACCCTACCTACCTACCCTACCCTACCTATGTCCTTCTCCTAATTCTTAGCTACCTCCCTACCAATTATCAGCAAAATCGGTTCAGCCGTTCTTGAGTTATAAATAGTGTAACTAACACGACTTTCTTTTATATATATAGATGTACAAAAAATATATTTTTCCTTTGGACCCGCCATACATTTCAAACGACTGCACCAAATCGTTTTTTTTTTTGTTATGTTCCATAATGTAAGGAGAAGGTTAGCACAAAAAAAATGCGTATGCGAATTTTTTCAAAATATCACACCACATAAGCGAATCCGGGCGGGCCAGCTAGGATTATACAGAAGTAAAGTAGATTTTTCGCAAAAAAAGTAGCCTTCGAAACGTTTTAAAATTAATATAAATGCCTATACTGGCGCAACCGTCAGCAAAAGGTACTATTTAGTGAGCAAATCCCCGCTATGCTACTACATAAATATGTATCATTGGACATGGTCACCCAGTTCAGCTTACCTCTATCCTCGCTTACTGTTTAGCGGCTTACTTCTGCAGTGGAATCCTCATGAATTTCCTCCAACCCTTAGCAAGCAAGCTCTTACCAGCTGAAACCACCGTAGTCCTTCTCTTTTCCCATACTCGAGATCGGAAACACATTCGCAATCTACCGCAAATATACGCTTAGTTACCACATTTCTAGTGGGAAAGCTGCCTTAGGGGTCAGCTATTAATCACGTAACACTCCAAAGAGGGGAGGGGTTCGGACCAAATCACAAAATACCACAGAGGCATCACGTGTATTGTTTTTTTGGTTGAGAGTTTTTTATTATTATTTTAATGCTAGTCAGCAAGAACCTGCAACCGTTTTGTCACGCTGCAAAATTTTCTACAATAACATTAGGTATAAAGATAGCAGTTTCAAAAAAAAATCTAGGTATTTTGTACCAAAACCTGCTTAAACTATCACGTGATTAATGAACTACCCCTTACTGTTTGTGAATGCAACGCTTATAATACTGTTTGGAACTTGAAGCACGTTAATTTCATCCGCATGTGAACTGCCTTTGATGTTCCGAGTGATTCTGTATTCATCAAGGAATTAACATCGGTACATTGATTACAGCACGGATTAATGAAGTATTTTGATTAATTTCGAATTCGTATTCGCATTATTCCGGGATTAGGAACTAAATTATTTGTCCATGATGTTTCATGCAAATGTTACTGAAGGATTAGTTATTGTTTGGGATGTGTTTGTTTATTATTTGCAAACGATGCTTCCTAACTTTGATGTTTTAAAAAGTGAAATGTATATAGTATAAATATTTTTTGAACTAAATAATGATAGACTTCTAAAATTCGATCCGAAAATAGAACAAATACAAAAGTTATTTACAATTCAGGATAAAAATATATAGTTTCAATACACTGTCTTGAAACTTTGCTCTCTCATAAAGTCTAAAAGTATATATTCTCCTAAAATCCAAAAATAATGACATAAGGAAGTAGAGTCAATAAACTTTACAACCGATCACAATGAGACAATAACTCACGCTCAAATACCGCACGATGACAAAACCATCATGAAATGCAATAAAATCTATTTCAAATGACTATGTCATCCATAAAATATCTGCATATTGTACGGATCGAAATATATTCAGAGCAATCGCTCATCTATCAGTGCACTCAACTTGCATTCTCCATAAACCAGTTCATGGCTTCGGCGAGATGTCGTAAAATGCTCCATATGTATCCGTGACCAGATGGTTCCAACTGTTCCTGCAGCAACATTGTAAGGAAATTGGCAAAGAAGTTATGAAATTTATTTTCGAGTATATGTTTTGAGAGTATGGGGAAGTTGACTGAGTATGAAAAATAAAAATCTATTTATTCTGGATAATAAAAAAATATCAGACACGTATTTATGTACTTTCACACAAAAATCTAAGAAGATAAAGCGAATCAAAGTGCAGGAGTGGGGGTCAATTACGTCACGGTGTTACACAAAATTGCGACATTTCAAATCAATGTATTGTCGTAAGTTATTGGTTACGTAAAAAAGAAACAATACGTGTCTAATATTTTTTACTTATGTACATGACAGGAATTGAAATCAATTTTAATCAACATCCCTTAAAGGGACGATGATATCAGGGCAGCTTGAAGTTAAAAAGCTTAAGTGGTTTAGGATACTGTCTTGAAGATAGCTCAGCAGTAGAACCGTTAGAGGTGATAAAACGGTTTTTTTTTTTTTTTTGGAAGAGGTCTACTGCAGTTAGCCTGAGCGCAGGCTTTGACTGCTTCACCGGACTTTATGTGATAAAACGGTGAAACTAAATATTAGGAAAGAGCTATAATAGTTGATACAGCAATGGGTACCAAAGTGTATCATTGCTATTACTAGTTTTAAGGGGCAATAAAACTGCCAATTCCTCATAATGGATCAGATAGACTCTATGGCATAAAGCCTAAAGATATAAAATATATTTATTTAGGTCCTGTATTTTATGTATGATATAGCATTCGCCTGTTACTTTTTACGGACTTAGAAACATAAAAGTGGTGCCTGATGATAATACTAATTAAAAAAGATATGTATAAACTTATTCTTATGAATTAAACCAAGACCAGAGGGCTGGGAATATGTTGTTTTAATTAAAATATACTTTACTGTCGTGGTGGCGTTGCGGTTCAACGAACTGATTTGTGTGCACAAGGCTGCAGGTTCGAATCCACTACAGGCAAGTACAAATATGATTTTTTCAAACTTATATATACTTCCTCAATTATAGTAAGACATCATTGGTAATCCTTAACCTGATTTCAATAAATAGATTCTGAAATCGCCAACCCGCAATAAGCGAGCGTGGCGATCAATGCTCGTTCCTTCTCTATATGAGAAGACGCCTGTGCCCAGCAGTGGGACATTTATAGGTTCGTATTATTATACGTTTACACAATTTTCAAACGATTACATTACTGTAAATAAAACTTTAAAGTGCTGTAGATAAATAAACCTGTGCTACATTTAATAGCACATTAATATATAAAATTAACTACAATCTCTGTAAAACAAACTCACAACATGAACTGTGTAATAAGTATCCGCTAATGTTTTTCATATTGATATTATGAAGTATCCCGTAGCACAGATGTGACCAGATTAAAGGCGCGCCGGCTAAATTATTTTGGTCCTAATAAATTAAGCTGTTGTACGTAATTATGAATGTAATATAAATTACAATGTTGTTTCCACAGATTATTGTGTTTGTTACAGAGCTGTAAGTGCTTATTGGTTGTTTAAAATAAGGATGTTTGTCAGGTGAAGAAAATTTGGTAGTTGATTTATTGAATTGTAAACACGGGGAGCTAAAAAAGCTTTGGAATCTATGAAAGAGAAAATGCGAGTATTATAATATAAAATCTTATATTTCTTCCACTTGTGTGATAGTTTCTTCTGTTTCTTATTATATATTTTATTTAAAATAAACGATTCTCGCAATAAGTCATTTAATCCGTGTGTTGTAGGAGGTTTCACAAACATTCAATTTACTTGTACAAAGAACACCTAGACTTGGAACAAGCAATTGTGGATCACACAAATGCTTGTCATCAAAGTTGATCACCACGCTTGCTTACTTGCGTGTTGCAGATTTCAGGGTTGCATATTTTCCAATGTGGTATCCAGGTCATGCTGACAATGTTTTCCTTTACTGTTAGTCAGTGGTGTTTTAAAGTAACTAAGTATCTACCTAGTTCCCCAAACCCAAACCACAGTAGACAAAAACGACTAAAGATCAAATAGTCTATTGTTACTAAATATCAAATAAACGCCAATTTGACTACAATCCAGTCTTAAACATACAGTAGCTGTACTATGCAGTAACTGAATACGACGCTATTAACTGTTATATTATACTAAATTGATATAACAGGGTTCATTAATGTGCTATAACCTGGCTAGGGTTTCGGTAGCCTGATATTGTTGTGTTGTGAATGTCATGGTGTAGTATGGCCGTCTTTTATTTTTATTAGGCTAAAGTACTGTCAAAATTATCAACCAGTTTGACGATCTCTGTGGTCGAGTGGTGTACAAACCGGTTTTCAAGGTCTGAGGTCCTGGGTTCTATCAACAGACGAGTCAATGTAGAAAACCAATTTTCTACATTGTCTCAGGACTGGCTGTTTGTGGTACATTCGTTGTATCTGATTTCATAACTCAAGTGATTTAGCTACTTACTTTGGGTTCAGAGCAATGTATGTGATGTTGACCACATTTATTTATTTATATTTTTTATGGAATAAGGCCATACAGCTTAGTAGATGGTTAGTGAACGCTATATGGATATCTGAATGTCAACGATCCTAAAGCTAGGTACTAGCTAGCTACCTATACACTAAAACACATAAGTGAGACACAATTTTTTTAACTGTTTACACACCACCACTAGACCAACACAGCCCAGTGCTAAAACGATGTCGGGTTCGATTTCCACCCAGGACTAATCTTTATGATGTGATGAGCACGATCATTTGTTCTGTCTGGGTGTAATTTATGTATGTATAATGTGCCATTTATATGCAAGGATGTATTTAGAAATATACAGGTTTATCAGTTGTAAGTTGTCCCAAGATATTATTATTTCGATAATGTCTGTGTGTCAAAATAAATGTCCTACTTTCGGATACTCGTGTTCACACGCGTACACTAGGTGAGGTGTACAGTTTCGTGGTGTAAGCCTAACATAAAGTATCCAAATAAAGGTAGCGAAAAGAGGAACATTTTAAATTAATACTGGGATAGATTGTGAAAGAAGCTTATTCTATTCCGTTACAAGATGAAGTCAGATTCAATTTATTTTCCAATATGGCACATAATAGCTTCCATTTCAAATTTAAAGCAACAAATAATATTACTTTCATACATACTTTATCCCATATTACGCTTTTAACGTATAGGCCATGTAACGATAATGCATCCATACTTTATTCAAAAAGCATCATAGACTTTATATTACACGTACACTTACATTTCTCTTTGATTTCACAACAAAACTAAAACAGTGTAACAGAAAGTGCAGTGTGCAACGTACACATTATGCATTTATACAAGCCAAAAAGGACTTATGTTGCTAAGTTTTTAATGCAGCGGAGCTCAAACTGTTCTCTATTACCTGTAGGTATACGACGTTGTTTAAGTTTAATGCCGTATTAAGGTAAATACCTTCTTAATATATGACCTTATATATAAGAGAGTCAACGATGTTAACTCATTGCTTCTAAAGACAAAAGATTCTAAATTAAAATCCTCTATAGAAAACCTGAATCTGCTATGCAGTTGCTAAATATTGTCAAATGTTTGCAATTTTTATCTCATTACAAATTCGACTGTTAAAAGCATTTAATGAGCATTTTGTTTCAGTAGTCTGTCAGTAGGACTACTAGTTTCGTTTTAAATAAAACTCGCCTGACCAATCAGCAATAGTTTCGCCTCTATTTTATGATACTATGCACTTACATCTTATGGCGCAATTTGAGTAAATCAAGACACCCTCGCCAATTAAAATTAGAATAGTTAAATGCAGCATGCTCAATTGCAGATACACTTTAATGGAAGTCAAATAGAGAACTGCAAAAAGGCAAAGACACGCAAAAACATTGAGAATCTCGGTAATAATGTGTTAGCAGTACCTACTAACGTGTTCCGAACGTGTTCATGCAAAGGTTTATCTCAAGCAGGGTCCACTTGGTCTCATGCCAGAGTCTAAACGTCGCTCCAATTTACGTAAAAGGTTACGAACGGTATGAGTGGTCCGCAGGAAATAAGATTATATGTTAATGCGTGCTTAAGTGTAAGCTCTGAGTATAAACCTTCCGGATTTGGCAAACGCCTTGTATCGGACTGTTTATTGTGAATGTAATGTTGTTTGTTTACAAAGGCAGGGTCACGGCCAAAGGTCGGTGTGTTTCTCCATTATATCTTTGGAGCTAATAGCATCAGTTGAAGCAGTACTTAACTGGTACAGAATTTAAATGTCGACGAAATTTAACTCAGCGTATTTAAATTACCTACGTAGATAAATAATAAAATTATAACATAATTTGTCATATCCATTTCTAGCTTCAGTCAGAGTTAAAAAAATCATGCCGATGGCGCTATATTCTTCTTTATAATCACGAGCTGTGAAATTATATTTTTAACTAAATAACTAAAATCTTTTTTTTTTACTTACCAAAGAGTTTCTACATTGCATAACAACTGGCATGACACTAAACACGTGCCTGTAATTGGTTTTAAAAAGAACAAGTAAAGTTACATTAAACATTACATATTCACTTATTTCAAGTTAACCCTCTAGATCGCGTGTACTCGTAAAAGATTAACAAGAAACTTGGCAACCTGTAAAAGCCCTAACTTTTACTAAGGCTGCCAAGAAGTGTCATCCTGTGTCTATTTTTTTTTTTATTTAATTTAAGGGATTCTTAAATATATTTTACATTTAACTCTGGTTCTTACATAATGTAGCTTTACATGGGTTAATAAAGTATTTGCCGCTTATATTTATTTTAGGTGGAATATAACCAGTATATAAATTAGTAGGTTTAGGTAGATTATTGGACAGAATTGCAGAAAAGCTGTAAATTAATAGACACATAAAAATGCAAATAAAATTAATTTTTGTCTTTCTAAAAAATAAAGCTCTACTTCCGAAAACCAAAATATCCAATGACAATACTTACTTACTGTAAGAAAACTCAAATATTTATTTCAGTTATCTCCAAACTCAACTCATCAAGACCCGTTGCCATGGAAACAACTAAACAAGTTTTTTGGCAAGCGCCAACTAAATGGTGATTACATTGCTTCACTTTCAAGTTCGGGTGACAATTGAAAACGTCTGGACGATGCCGCCATGGACATTGCCAGATCGTGTTAACTTTGTACGGGAAGATAGTGTTTTAAAATAAATACAATGTATTAAAGGACAAACTATTTGATTGGAACGCGGCTAAGTGATTTAACTTCTGCGCAAAGGATGCGTATTCAAGTCTGTCGAAGATATAAATATATCTTGGACTTCACAAATGTGAAGACGAATATACAAGATGAGTTTTTAGTCGTTGTACAAACGAAAACTATGACATCTACTTATATCGGTTTAAAAAACGATTGGTATCAAAAATAAAACAAAAAAATAAATCTTGAATGTCAGTACTATTACTACAGTATTGAAATTTGTTTTTATTTTTTCATTTATTTTTTGTAATTTCTAAAACTCACCTTGTATTTTGGACGTTTAGTCGTACTGTAAGATATTAACCTTATCTTACTAATCGAGAATTGCAATTGCATTATAATTATTGTAAGGAAAAAGACACTAATGAGAATTTCATTGGTCAAAGTAGTTACCACAAAAGGGAAAAAAATACTTGCCAAAAAAAAGATAAAGAATACAAGATTTTGTTATTTTTTTGACAATCTGGCAAATAACTACGAAATAAACTGTTAACATAACCTACATCTTTAAGTTAGTATCTCGGAGTTCTAACAAGATTTCCGCATCAACAAATGTCGTGAGGACCTCAATCGCAACCCTCGTCAACCCTGCCACTGCTACGTCTCATTAGCCAATGACGTGACGTTAAATGTAAAATGGGTTAAATAGAACGTGTTAATAGTTAAATGATAGTTGTTTGACTGTTTAGTTTTCTAATTTGTTTGATCTTTGAGAAGACCTGGCTTTTTTTTTGGGTGGTAAAAGCATGCGTACTTACCTACTTATACTGAGTTATTTCGTAGCGAATTAACAATCCTTTAATTGGCAACTGGATTGCGCTAATCTATACTAAAAATGGATGAAGGAGTGCATTGCTGCTAAGGCTGATAAAATTTGGAAAAAGTTGTGTTATAAAAAGTTGAATTTTACGCGTTTGCAGCAAGAGGAAATTTTTTGCAGTGGGTAAAATTAGTGTGTAAATATTTAATAGGGGTGTGACACGTATTTTTTTACCCTTATCAAAATAATAAAAATTGACAAAGGTAAAGCACTTTAAAGTTGAAGAGTGGGGGTTTGTGACGTCAATACTTGGATAAAATTATAGTGTAACAGTGACGTCACACAAAGTTTCGATTAATTTAAAAACAAAATTTCAATATCCCTATTATGTACCTATATCAAAATACGAAGATAAACACCTTTAAGCGCTTATAATGTTATTAATTATAATGGAAACTAGTGAATAGGGATGTTTCCTGGGTATGAAAAGTTAAAATCTATTAAGTCCGTCAGTTAGATAATAAAAAAATATTAGACACGTATTTTTTCTTTTATCAAAACAATAAAAAAATACAAAGATACACCGCTTTAAAGTTTCGGAGTGGGGGCTTATGACGCCACGCCTCGCTAAAAATCGTAGCTGGGAGTGACGTCACGCGTAATTTCCGTTCTCTGTATTTTGATCATTTTTTGTTTGCAGGAAAAAAGAAAAAATACGTGTCCAATAAAATTCTTTAATCTACAAGACAGACATAAACAAAAAAATTTAGGAAACATGCCTATTGTCGGTTATGGCAACGCCTTGATGTTGAAATCTCTGTGCAATACTACTTCTATTATAATATTTATTTTATTAACTAATAATGACATTATTATCAAAGCATTAATGTCAGCGGAAGACACGTTTATCTAGGCATTGTTTCCACTCGGGATATCCGACGTGCAGTTAATCTAACCTAATTACAATAACTGAAACAGCTGCGACTCATTTCAAATACATAATGTTTATGACTTCATTAGAAATGGTGTGAGCAGTAAAAGCAATATAACACGTTATATCTGCTATAGGTACTTGATGAAGGATTATCAAATATATTAGTTTTTTTTTTCTTTGAATAAATGTTACAGAATGGCTAGTTTTTTTTTTATTATTATTAAAATTTGTATTATTTAATTAATACGAGCTGGTTTGTTTGCCTAGTTTATTTATAAAAATCTCGACGGTCTTTAGCAACTGCTTAGCGAATTCTAAACTTAAGTTTTCAATAGAGGATTTGAATTTAGTATCTGCTAAGCAGAAGCTTAACGAGATTTTTATAAATAAGGCCGTAAGTGAATAATATTTAAGTCGTTTTACACAAATTACAATGTGATGTAGCCACTATGATTAAATATATGAGTAAAAGATACTATTGTTTCAATTTATTTTTTGTTGTTAATGGCTACGTCGGTCGTCGGGGTGACAATGATTCAGCCAATCTAAGTTGGGTGAAAGAGTGTTTACCGCGGAAAAAAAGAACAAAACTAAAAATTATATAGAAACAAAAATAAATAAAAAAACCTCTGAACAACTTAAATCACGTTTAAATCTTTAACAAAATATTACCCTGACATTTTGACATAAAAATATATTTATAACACAAAACTAACCAACAAGTCTAGGTACCTATCAAACCTATTTTGAAAACTTTTTCTAACAAGCGACATCACACACAACTCTATCGGGTAGGAGCATAATTCGCAAGTTGCGCGCCGACCAATGGGCGCGCGGGTCATGCGCGGGCAGCGGCAAGGTCGGCGCCTGCGCAGACGAGCTGACTGCATCCGAAGGTCGCGCACGTGGTTCGCACGTACCATACGTACATTTTACTTACAAAATCATAATTTTATACGTAAGATGTATTTAAGACGACTAAAATGTATAAATGAAGTTTGGAGCTAAAACTTTAGCTGAAATTAGGAAGGAATGTGAATTCGGTGCCATACTTTTTTTTATATATATTCTTTTTTAAATTGTGTTTGTTTTTCATATTAATTCTTGAAAATAACATTTAGAAGCGTACTTAAATACACGTATTATTATAGATTTTTAATACGACATAGTTCTACGGCTAAAGAAATGGACACTTGCTGAAATTTTTATAAAAAAAAATATATTTTTAAAAAAGAAAGGCCATTTTTTATTTGAAATATGACACCTGGTTTTTTTCGTTTCATTTACTCATCAGCATACAAGCTAGTTTGAATCAGATTCTAAGATAATAACCATAATTCGTCTTCCTACATAATTGAGACTTAATTAATATACAAATACAATACACAAAGATATTCATAAATTCATATACTTATATACTCGTTAAACGTGTTATAAAAACCGGTTGCAAGAAAAAACTTTATCAGCTTTTATACCTGCTATAAATCAACATCCTTCTAAAAACTGGCCACTGTATTACGCGAATCGTTTTAAAAAAACATTACCGAACATTTGAAAAAGGAATAAAAAAGTCTTGGAGGCGTGACGTGTCGTTCAGTCGTTGCGTCGTGGCTTGCGCGCGGTGGAGGAAAAATATTGCACGCATAATTATTTAGAGTCATGCTGGTTTGTAGATTGCGTTGATGGTCATATTACGTCTTGTACATTATTATAAACATATTATTATGCTTGTAATACTTGAAGAGGTGGGCAGAACTATGATCTTGAAAACACCTCCACACACTTCCCGCATTTTTAAAGTCAATGTAAGTGATTTACTAAAGATATAAGTACCTACATAAAGTTGCAGGTCAACGTGGGCTTTAGTTGGAAATCAGTTGACAGGGTGAAAATCTAATGACTACAATCTCGCCGAGGACATGATGGACTGGATGTGGCGATATGTAGGATTTGCACCGTCTAAAAACACCCCGGAAAGTTAAAAAGTTAAAAAGACGGGATCGGTCCTATCCTTGCCTTTGTGGGAGCCGCGGGGTCGCTAAAGTAAAAGGCACCTGTTCTTGAAGGACCCCTCCAAGAGGTCTACTCTACATCCGCAGTTTGAGCTGCAGAGATCGTTTGTAAAAAACGCACTAATATGAAAATCATTTTTTTTTTAAGTAAGAGGTGTTTCACATCTATCTACAACTGCTAGTAACCAAACAAATGCTATAGAACACTTTGGATTTAATCAGACTTTATAAAGCCCACGTTACAACAAAGGTCATGTAACGTCAATCTACACAAATGTACCTTTCTAATCGTATTGATCGAACAGACAAGCAGACAAGGGCAGGCACACACGGTCACGTATCGAGTTACGGAGCAACTTGAACGACACGTAACCGCAATACGAATCGTACCAGAATATTGTAGAATGTCGTACGTTTCATTAATATATAGTATGCATTATTAAGTTGATATTTCTTTTTAATTCTACTTCTATTAAAACAGTCATAATTTACCTAGTGTGTTTTTTTTAAAAATCGCAATAAGTCGCAAGTCCAGATTGCAGGTTTAAATGCAAAAAAGAACGTGTCGCAGATTAATTCTTATTACCTACATGTTGATTTAAAATCCTATAATATTTTAACCCACGAATACTCAAACGCAACTTAACTTTAATACATTCTTAAATATCTGTGTCCCTACTTTACACCTTAATGTGACAGACAGCATGAGACTTAATGACGACTTAAAACTGATTGAAAATTCAGTTTTCCGCCATAAGTGTAGCAAAATAGCATTTTTTTTAACTAAATGTTTTAGTAAAAAATTAACAGTAGTCATCACCTTTTTTATCTTGTATAAATTTTACAAAGTACCTAATAAACATGTCAAATAATGTATATTGATGAAATAAAAATTAATAGCGAAACGAGAAACAGTAATTTAATTACCAGCATAAAACGACACCAATAGTAAACATTTCCTAAATGACATCTAGACGACATCAAACCGGCGTATAAAATTAATTAGCATTAAAATTTCTTCTCATTAGTTATTAAATTATACTTATAAATACAAATGACAACTCGCTCTGCAGTCTAGTTGACTCATATGACAGAGCTACGTGACCAAGGCCACACGCTCAGTGCAATGCCACTTTAACAAAGATAAACTTTGTATTGAAACAAATGAAAACTGGTAAGACAATTGACAGGTCAAACATATATTCCCTTATCTCGAAAACTCACTCCCAATTCACTCAAACGACGTCACTAAATGACGTTCGTGACTTTGGCAAATGCACAAACATTGAATAAGATTAATTGCATATATTAAGATTCGTTTAATAGTCAGCTGAAGTATTAAAACTAATATCAAATGTAAATAACGTTGAAATCATAAATCAAACTAGAATCAAAACATTAATTATGCTTCACAATTTTATCGTTATTCTCTTAAACTATCATTTAATATGTTTACGAGTGATAAGTATTTACTACATGACCTAAGACGTTTATATAACCAGCAAATCAACAAAACATTTAAAGGTCAGATAACAAAAAATAAAATTGCCCCAACTAAGTATTTGCGATTTGACGCTTCATTGTGTGAATTGCTACTGATTTATTATTTCTGATGAATAAATTTAAAAGCAATAAAAATATCTAAACCAAATTAAAGTCTAGGCGAATACAACTCATCCTTGACAGATAGCTGACGAAGTAACTGCCCTAAAAATAAATTGTGACGTAACACGATCGAGTATTTAAAGACTTCGAGCACTTTGGTAGCGTCCAATGTCAATGTCACGGTCACATGTAACATATGTTTGTGTTGTATACAGATATTAGCACAGTCGAATTATAACATTATTTTTATCGGCGACTGATAAGGAAATTGCTGGTACACACGAACTTATATACATGTGTAGTGTTTATGTAATGTGTTTTTTTTATACGGGCGTGTAAATCACGTTGCATACGGAATGACGATGTAGATAGCTGAGATTAGGTGTTTGTTGAATTTAGCGTGGATAAGTGATTGGTGTTTTGAAAATAGATTTAAATACTCATTTTGTATGTATCTTTACGCTTGTTTTCAAAATGCGGTGAACAGAGATACAGGCTATACAAGAATTGAGTCAGTTCACTGAAAGTATTTATTTTTTACTAGAGACCTACCACCGACCGACCTACGACCTAGCACCGCAATATAGGCTATGTTACTCAGGGATAAGGTAGCATTTTAATGGCGATATTTTTATGTATCGGTTTAGTCGTTTTTGAGTTTATTCGTTACAAACAAACAAAAATACAAATCTTTCCTCTTAATAATATGAGTATAGACAACCATTTTTTGGGTAGCTCGATATGGGGAATAGCATATATGTATAGGCATTTAGATCCTTGTCCAGCCGTTTGATAGTTTAGGAGAGAAAACATTAAGTATTGAAAGAAGCCATATAAAATTGTATGTTATAAATATTTCCCGCCATTAAGTTGATGCGTCATGTCTCACGTAAGTCGTAATAATATTGCATGGTTCTTGGTCTTTTGTCTCAACACGTGGACTTGATCACGTATACCATATTGATGTTCCTCAGAGGGACGCTATGTTAGTCATTGTTATGTATTACTTATTGCTGGCCATAGTCAATCAGCATATAGATAGCAATTAACGCGCAATAAAAAATTAAAAAAGAAAAAAAAATCTGTAGAAAATGTTCACAAATGTATGATACTAGCTAACCCAGCAAACGTTGTTTCCCCAGGGTCAACCTTCTTAACTAGGGGTATAAAATGTAGCCTAAGACCTATACTCAGACCTACCAAATATAAACAAAAAAATCATAAAAATCGGTCAATCCGTTTTAGAGGAATTTGATAACAAACACTGTAACACGTTTTTTTTTTTAAATAAGAAATTTAGGATGCGCGACGCGAATAAAATTCTTCCAAAGCACAGAAAAAAAAATATATATCTCAACCTAAATCTAAAAGTCACACCTAAGTTATTATGTCCTCAAACGTAGGTACTTGCGATAAAAATACAAGATTTAAACAAACGATTGCAATTCGAACCATTTCACCCGATTCCATAAACAAATAGTCTTTACTCTATCCACAAACAATCTCCGAAATATCTTTAAATTCTGTCAGTATGTTTGGATGACAGATTGTAAAGAGGTTCCCCTGTTTTGTTATGTAATTGATACATGTTTGCTCCCGATTGTATAGAGAACGTTGTTTATTTTATAAACACTTAACTTGAGAGTAGTAAACAGACAGACAGTTTGGTTCTTGCAAGCTTTTCTGATAAAGCGTGGTGTTGTTCTTAGTTAAACTTTGTATTGTTAAAGAAAATATTTAATTACGCTTACAAATTATTTTTTAATTCTTAACACTACTTTCAACAATAGTACTAAGTATGCGAGCGAGTTTGACCGCTAGGGTGAGCTTCATATACTTAAGTTCTTCTGTTATCTCTACTGGTTAACCGTAAATAATGCAGTGAGTAAGATTTTAAAAGAACATCCATATTTTCAATTCTTAAACACACAAAATATTCATGGGCCTTTTACTCTTAAAACTTAAAACTGCCCTAGCGCAACTGTTGACACCGCACAAGAGAACCGTGAACGGAATCAAATTGCCACGACATTCGAAAATTAAAAACACAATTGATACATAAACCAATTTAATACATTTATTCGAAATTTCAAAAACATACATATTTTTTTGACACACGTCATTTCTTTTGTCATTTCATTTTGACATTGAGTTATTTGATGTCATTATAATGATTAGTGACGGTGTCAACAGCTGTTATCTGTCAGTTGAACGTGTTTGTGTTAGTTCGTTGCGTAAACCATAACGTTATGTAACTCAAGACATAAATTGTATTAGTATGGCGATTGTTATATGGTCTGTCAAGTTTCGTGTTTAATATTGCCATTTAATATCGAGTACATAAAAACTAACGTAGTTTTAACACCTAAATCGTAAAGTAAATGATTATGATAAAATTTGTAGTCCTCAAATGGTTTCCTACTGTAGTTCTGACCTTTGCATCGCAATATTTGTCAACGTAGAAACCGTTTACTAACCTTACTGTATGTATTATATACGTGGAAAAGTTTGTGTTTGTATAATCATCAAACAATCCATAGATTTCAATAGACTTTGCCAGACAGTTCTAAGTTCTTTTAGTATGATTTGTGTTTTGTATAAGCCACGCAATCGAAACCGGTAAAAACCAGTAACATAATATCGTCGTATCGAATCAATCGTGCAATATTATAGTAGTAACTAGTAAGTAAGTAACCAACCCATTTCTTACCTCGAAAACCCTTGAAATGACTTTTTTATTACATAAACAGATACTTTTATCTTCGCCTAGTAACCATGTGACGCATATCGGTGTACCACGCGACACTAGATTGCATTCAATAAACAAATAATGTTGATCGGTGAAAGTCGATAACTTTATCGTAGAGATAGCGTAAGGTGCTTAACGGTAGATAAGAGGAGATAGAAATAAGTGGACGTTACGAAAGTAACACTTATAGAAGTACATATATTGCAGGAATAAATACCACTTGTTCATTTATAATATTTTATATACTTCAATAGATTGTCGATAGGATGCCGATTGTCAATTATTTGAGTACACATTTAAAAAAAAATATCCACCTATTGCGATAGCAGAATCGGGGCCGGAAATTTAGACATAGATATTAGTCTTACTTTTTGCTTTATAAGTTTTGCGTGTCAAATCTCTCTGCATGAGGAAAAATCTAATGAAAAATGTATATTTCGTGATTAAGAACCATGATAGTTCCAACAGCAGCAGTACTGAGTTGCCGTTTTATAGATACTACAATTTATTTTGTTCATATTTCAAACAAGATCAACTGGAATATGGAATAAACATAGACACGCATAGAGTGCGCTAGTAGCTCGTAGTGCCGAGCGTCAACAAATTTGTAGCTGTAAGTACTACGCTCGTTTACTGATTTAAGTGATATCCCGTGCGACGACAGACGTTTATGCGAAAATATTAGGGTAATATAAGGTTTTTGGCGCCCTTTGTTTTGACCTTAATTTTATACTGGTACTCACAGTTCATACACTGTTAAGCGCACTCAATAGTTAACTTATTTTTACTCTAAAATCTTCATAATATAACAGATATATCAAATATCTTTAAATCGGTTCAAAACTAGTTCCCTCCATTGCATTCGACATTCGTCTCAAGTTCTCGACATATGTAAAGTCATCGCAACAAAAAGTCGGCAAGGCTATTGACGTCATTTTACGCTGCACGGTCTTAACGGCCCGGTAGGTATACTTAGGTTTCAGCGTAGCAACTACAACTGTGCCTAATGTCCACACAATTGCTATGCTACCGTCGACTCATTGTAATAGAACGGACGACTCCATCATTTTAGTTTCCTTGTGAATTATGCGATGGCACAGAAAAAGCGGCGGGAAATTAAATGGATCTCGAGATAAACGCAGCTTGATTGTGATGAAATAAAACGATTTGTGCCGTCCTGTAATCATAGTGTCTTGCTTTATACTTTTTATAGACTATATTATTTTACATTTTCTCACACTGAAGGGACTAAACTGCTTGGCCAGAATGTATCGATTTTTTACCCACAAACAAATGTTTAATGTACTGAAATGTGCCAGTGTGACAGTGCTCCACAGGAGACCATGTAATTACAGAACTATAAATAAAAAGCATATATTGGCTCGAGTATTCGCATTACACAAGTAAAGACTAGCCGTAGATGCAACTAAACTGACATGATCTCTTGTCCGCCAAAACGTCAGAAAAAAACAAAATAAATATTTTAATATTATTACGCCTGCTCCTCAAAAGATCTAGAAATAATATTTTCGTTCTGAGCTCCACCTAAAATATCAGTAGACTAGTTTTCTATTCCCTCAACGCAATAACTTTTTTACAGAGTTTCATTAATTTCATCAAACACATCAAAGACTTTCGATGCAAATTTTCCTCCCTATTTACTTGGAAACACGATTCACCGGAAGCCTAAATTTCAATACACGTGTCTACATTCGTAGTTCAATGAATCGCGGGAATGTGACTCAAAAAGCTGACATAATTAGGTCTCAGTTCAAGCAGACTCATTAACACACTTAAGTGGAACCGAATCAAGTTCTCTTGGAAACGCGAAGGAAACCCTTGTTTTAATGTTGGATTGTTGGCAATAGCAAGCTTGTCGTGTACAAGTGTCCCTGCATTTATGTGTATATTCGTCGTGACATAAGTGTCCCATTCTTAGATGATCAAGATTCATGAAAGTTTTGAATCTTGATCCTTAAAAATCTATTAATCACCCTGAATCAGAAACTATTGAAAGTGGGTTTTTTTAAAGTCAAATTTTATAGAATAAAATTATTAACGACATAATGGGCCTGTTTCCTATTTTTTTATTTAATGTCCGTCTTGTAGATTAATGAATTTTATTGGACACGTATTTTTTCTTTTTTCCTGCAAACAAAAAATGATCAAAATACAGAGAACTGAAGTTACGCGTGACGTCACTCCTCGCTACGATTTTTAGCGAGGCGTAGCGTCATAAGCCCCCACTCCGAAACTTTGAAGCGGTGTATCTTTGTATTTTTTTATTGTTTTGATAAAAGAAAAAATACGTGTCTAATATTTTTTCAGCTAAGGGAAAGCTCAGGGACAGCTAACTGACGGACTAAATAGATTTTAACTTTTCATACCCAGGAAACATCCCTATTCTTATATTGCAGAGCATCTTATTTTTATGGCGATAGGCTTTAACTTGCAAGCTAATAGAATTTATAGTAGTTATTCTATATATTAATACATACCATTGTACTTTGAGATTTGTTTGTAGAGTATTGTAGGGCCTTACCTGAAAAAACAAGAAAGTGCTATAAATATTTATTCGATAGAAAACATTTATTCAAAACACAATTACAAACAAGAGTAATCAGACGAGACGCCATACTAGTTGTCAAACATGTACAAACATGTTTGAAGGATTTGCCCGTTGATTGATAACATCAATTTGTGTACCGGCTACCATTCACTGTTGATCCACTTCGCCCGTATTTGCAAATGAGTGTTGTTATCGAGTGTACCCTGACAAAGGACCACCTCCTGTATTTTAGCCTCTCCTAGAGGTGAAAGGTAGCCTATTTGATTAAGCGAATGGAGATTGGCAAGTTCACGCCTATATCCTCATGGGGAACGCAGGATGTGAAAATGCTTTTATTTTCCATGTTGGCTTCTTGCTATATTTTGTTAGTAGTGTATTTATAGCTAGACATAGGTAAAATTTTAAGTTATTAAAAAAAATACCATAATCAAATATATTTTTTGCGATATATGGCATACTTTTAATCCAAAATGTAGCAAATATACTGTTAATCCAAAAAGTGGTAACAATACGAAAAATACAGTTTTCATAATTGCTATCTAAATACTAAATACCTAGCTTTTTCACCTCCCCATCGAATTAAAACGGCATTATATTCCATCGATATTTGTATTCAGTACACACTAGTTCAGTATTAGTAGTACTGGCAACCACTGAGCCACGACTGGCAGACCGTGTGGCGGCCACTGGCTTGCCACTGTCATGCTATACGCGTTACGGGTCAGTCTGGTCACTGTATACATACCTACACAGTGCATGCCAATAGGGGGTATATCTGTATAGGGATAAAGGAGGTTTTATTTTGCGCAGATTTTATTTTTAGAGATTAGAGAAAAACAATTATTTTATAGCCAATGGTGCAAAAGGGTCTCGATTCGCGATCCCACTGTTAAAAATATGTTTTACTAATATTAATTATGTAATTTTCAGTACGTATACACCGTTAAGTGAAAAAAGCAAGTCACATATTCAATTCTAAAGAATAAATTATTGAACTTCGTTTGTTTCGGTATTCTTAACTAGCTGTTTCCCGCGGCTTCGACCGCGTGGATGTTATCGCGGCAATTAGTAGCACATGTCCTTTCTCAATCTCTAGACTATCTGTGTACCAAATTTCATTTAAATTGGTTCAGTAGTTTTGGCGTGAAAGCGCGACAGACAGACAGACAGAGTTACTTTCGCATTTATAATATTATAAATAACGATTCCAAAAGACCACAGGAGACCATGTAATTACAGAACTATAAATACAAAGCATATTTTGGCTCGAGTATTCGCATTACACAAGTAAAGGCTAGCCGTGGATGCAACTAGACTGAAAGTTAGACCGCCCAGACAGCATGGCGGCTGCGGGTGGTACGAACAACTGTGCAGTACTACATATATGACAAGATTAGCGTCATTTTAAAGCTGCATCTTGCTATTTCGGGGGTAACAACTGTATAAAAACATAAAACCATTGATTCATTATATTAAATACATTTTTAAGGGGTAAGTTTTCTGTGTTTTGGGATCACAACTTTGGAACAATTATGACATCATAGTTCATACCCAAGACCAATATTATAACTGTCTTTGTTGGGAAGTTACTTTCCTATGGTTTTCGGTGCATATTGTATAAGCATTTACTGATGTTTATTTAAATTATTTTTCGGTTTTCGTAAAACACAATTTTTGTGATTTACAAGGGTCACACACATTGTCAGGTTAAGACGTAAAAGAGATCCTATAATACAATTTAAACTGGAACTAAGTTTAGGTGTTTTTACCAGAAGACTTTATGCATTTGTTACAGTACTCACTTGCAGTTAATAAAACTGGAGGGAAATAGAAAAGATATCTCTTACGATTTGATTTTAGATTTTTTTGAGTTTAAATTTTAAATATACATATAAACTCATTCAAATGCAATACGGTCTAACAAAGTTCACTAATAAAAAATAAAACTTTCATACACACGTATTATTATTTCTCAAACTGCATCCAAAGAGTTCGCAATATGCATAATAATTCCAAAAATTTTAAAAGACGATTTGGATTCTTTTGAATTTCGCGCCATATTTTCACCAGTAACTGTCGCCGCACGGTCTGGCGCGTTTGAAGTACGTAATACCTTTTATGTCATACATAGTTGCTCGACAATCGATTTGCGAATATTCGCTTCGAATGGATTTTGTATCAAGTTGAGAAGGTTGATACTTGTCTGCTGTAAATTAATTGAAATTGATTGTTTTTATATCGATTTATTTGTGACAATCGTGTCTGCTGTAATGTTTTTGATTGAAAATTTTTATTTATTTAGGTATACTATATTTTTAACACAAACTCCATAGAAAAAGTATGTGCATACAGGGTGCTATGCAGTCATTTTTGGAAAACTGTTTCTCCCCATAGAAATGATCAACTTTTTATCAAGGAAATATATAGTAAACTAGAAAAAGTAAATTCCCAATAAATATAACGTTAACAAATTATCACAAGCTGATCAAAATGAGTAATGGAAGTCCAAAGTTTTTTTTGGAGTAGACTATTACTTTCTAGGAGTTATTTATTTCTATGGGCACAAGTAGAATTTCAAATATCACCACGCATAGCCTCCTTAGCACTCTTTTAGAAAGGCACTAGAATAGATGTTATTATTTTATTATGGGCGATAGAATACCACCTCCAATATAATATGTACCTACAACACAGACATAATGACATCATGAAAAGTACAATCGAAAATATAAGTAACCAATATGTTTTGTACCTACACGAGTTAAACCACGTACCTATACGTAAGTCATCGCAAGGAAACGCGCTAGACTGTTTGGCGGCGTCCGTCGCGCCAGCTGTACATACGAACTTAAGTAGGTATGTCTTACAGCCTAGTGACTGAGGCTAAGTGGCTTTGAGTCCAGGAAGAAATGTAGAATATCGTTGTGAACTTGAAATATTTTGCGTGTTTTGGTCGAAGATAGGCAGCAATCAGGTCCTGAAATAGATTTTAGCAACGAAAAGGACGACCTCCGTGGTCGGGGTCTGAGGTCCCGGCGTAGGGTGTTAGTGGTACCTTCGTTGTCTCTGAATTCCATAACACAAGTGCTTTAGCTACTTACTTTGTATGTATGTTGTCCACATTTATTTTATTTATTTAAAGGAAGTATGTCTTTATATTCTTTCGTAGAGACTTTTTTATGTATATTACACAAGTGAACAAGATAATTTTTACAGATCAACCTTTCTCTACAAAGATAGAGGCAACACATTTTTACAAGTCAGTTTATCTACAAGAACAAAGACGAAAAATATTTACTTTAAACAAAACACGATCGACGCAAGTAAATTAAAACTGCAAATAAAATGAGCCAAAAAAATTTTCTTTTAAAGTTATTCATTAAGTACCCGTACCAGACTGTTTTTAGACATAATAAAGAATTGAAAAAATTCAAATTACTTATTTCAGATGAGCGGCCAGGAATAATTGAGTGAGCCCTTAGAAGGAGATGGGGAGGGGAAAGGGGATCACGCGTGACTGATCTAACTCAAGCCCCTGTATCAAATACTTTAAGACTCAAAATTCTTTAATAAATTTGACCCGATTAGCGCTGTTCCTTATTGGTCCTCGGCGCGCTCGGTTAGATCCTCGCAAGAATATTAGTATGCTTAGTAAAGAGTGCTTAAAGTGCAGTAATCATTTTGGAACTGATTTCTCCTGTTTTTGTCGAAGTGGGAGTATTGAAACAGTTCCTAATTATTTAGAAATTGATCAGTAAATTTCTAGAATGGACTGTTGGCTGCCGAAGTTGCTGTACTCACTAAGCCTTTTAAGGCAATTCTTACTTCTTGTTTAAAGTAGTCTGTATTAGACTCTTTTACGAACCTTTTAACTAACCACCCCTTTTCCCGATTTCAAAATGATGTACCACTGATTTTCCCAACGCCAGATAACTTTTATTCGTGGCATAAAGAAGACATCTGTCAGTTTTTGTTAGGAAGAACTTTTAAAAATTCAAAATTATTTCTCGGATAAAATTATCTGGCATTGGAAAAATCTGCTCAAAGTCGTTGATTGTTTTACTAGTTTTAAACCTAAATTTAATTTAATATTCGATCCCAGCCCCTATATTTTGTGACAAACATGAGCGTACATAATGGTTACAGTAATGGTGATACGTACGATAGCGACGCGGCTCACAATCGACCAATTTAAATAAACTATAAGCTGGAACTGGGAGTCCGCGAGGCGTGCACAAAAACTGTTGCCACTGTAAATGGTAGTACAGTGAGACAATATCTGCTAATGTTTTTATTAAGTTGCATTGAGAGCTAGTATCGTAAAATGTAGAACATATTGACATGAATATTTTGTTCTTCCATCCATCTGAGTATTTATTCAAGTCTTGAATAAAAAAAGAAACGTTTTTTGGGTCAAAGAGGACACTAGAACTCTTCTTAGAAATTGTAAAACTAGAATTATTGTTGCAAAATA
The DNA here is from genome assembly GCA_932294365.1 of Diachrysia chrysitis. Lineage (NCBI taxonomy): Eukaryota > Metazoa > Arthropoda > Insecta > Lepidoptera > Noctuidae > Diachrysia > Diachrysia chrysitis. Next base: position 1,661,307 of record OW028651.1, on the reverse strand, counting down.
ACAAGTTTAGCAACATTTATGTCGCTTTACAACCGTTTCGTGTACACCCAAAAGAGCAACCACACCAATTTAACCAGCACTACTACTGATTACAATAATCTGATTAAAAAATGTGATTTTTTCTCAACGTAACAATAAGTTGTAAGTAGACTTGTCTCACTGCAAACAAGTCTATGGCATCGGGCCACAGATAAACACGGAAAACAGCGTGGCAATTATGCAAATACATTAAAATCCATGCATTGTCCCGTGGCACGTGAACTGGAACGACTAGCCAATTGTGGCGCTGTCGTGAACTGCTACTGTCTGTGCAGGTGATGTGGCTGCTTTTAATCATTTCTGAGGTATGGAATATTATACATTGGAATAATAAAAACTATTTTGAAACTATTTATCGCTTTTATTTTTTATTTATTTTCCCGACATTTATATTATTTTACACAAGGTTTTATAATCACTGACTGGAATCAAAGTGTCGGGAACATTTGAAATAAGTTTTTCAATACATTTTATGATTCAGGACACAATAATAGAGACCACTGTAAGTAGAGTTACGTCAAATGGAAGCCATGCAAACTGACTTTGACTACAGACGCGTATAGTACGTTTGTAACCAACGTGGTGTTGTATGTTATGTATTGTTTATACTAGTATGTATATAGGGCTGTCAGAGAATATTTATAGTTGGAAATCAATATTACAAACACTGTGAATTTTTAAAATTTACAATCCGACAACTGCGGATCTGCATAAGAAATAAAGGGACTGTTGTTAACGAGAAAACCATAATATGTAGGTATTAAGGAATGAACTTATAATAAATATCTTTATAATAAAAAAATAAGATAAAAGGACAATTACCATAACTCCACAACGGGAAAATATGTTTACAAAAGCCGACAAAATTAACACAAACAAATTATATCTCACATTAGAAAACACATAAAATACCTTTCTCATCCGACCCATCAGAAACACATTAATTCATAACACAAAACCTAGAACAAAACGGAATTAAAAGCACCCCACCAGCGAAATAATTTAGAACAATAACGTTACATAAATCCCCTTACAAAAACATAACAAGGGACCTCAAATTAAAAGGACACAGCTAGGGGACACGGGATCTCACAAGTCCATTAATTTTGTTACAACTTTGGTCCAGATCGAATTAAAATTTTGACCATTAATCCATAACAGTGGTTGATAACGACATTAGTTGAAGACAACTTAGCTAATTACCTTTGGAAAGTCGCCTCCAAAAGTTTTTGGGATTGCCATGGTAATTATGTTTTAATTGGCTCAGATCTTTCCTTGATCGTTAAAGATTAGAACGCTAATATAGATTTGTGTCCGGTTTTAAAACAAAATGAATAATATTATAAACCAAATCATTTTTAAAAAATACACGCTACAACCAATTAACAAAAACAGCGATGAATTTCTCTTTCTTGTTTAGTAAAGAAATTAAAAAATACGATCAGTTGGTAACCCAGTTAATAAATGATAAATGTAAGTGATTTTAGAAAACCAATACATAGTTTCCCAGCAATGTTTTTACATTCCACGATCATAAAAAGTGGACAACACAACAAAAAATCCTTCCATTTTGCTTCCTAAAAACATTATTCGCGACTATCGGAGCGCGGGGCATAGACAATAAATCGTGTAGATTGTTGAGTGCATCATTTACGTCAGAACGTTCATGCAAGAAGGTCGTCAATCACGCTGTAACTCTTTTAACTGTGCAAAATCAATAACACGAGTGTGGCATGCTAGTGGTGGCGTGCACGAGTGGTGTACGCTACCAGATTGCTACTGTCATTATTTGAATTAAGAATTTTACTGTTAATTTTAAAATTGGAAACACAAAGCTACGTTCGCTGTTGTTTCTTTAACGGTTTTTGTAATTTATATTATTACATCGTTGTATGGTTTGGTAAATAATGATGATGACTGCTTTAGAATGATTATTTTGAATGTAATCTTTTGGGGTTATGATTTTAAAGTTCTGGATGTTTGAACAGGTATTGCTAGCTCATTTAATTTATTTCTATAAAAAAAAAGCTACGCTTATACTAATACACAGTTAAGTAAATTAATTTAAATATTATAAGGAATTGTTTTTTTTTATGAAGTTATTATTTTACCCAATAACAAATCGAAAAAGTTTAAAAAATGGCAATTTAGAATCAACTTATGAATCATCGAATGACACTGCAGTTAACACTATGCCACTGCGGTCACAGGTCAATCGTATTGTAAGCATTCATTACGCTAATTAATGCTAATTGTTATTCTGAACGGACACCTAACCGTACACAAGTCTTGCATACATATTTATTTTTATTTAAATAAGTATTTATACTATTTTCACACGCTGCACAAATGTGGTCAATCGAACGTCAGTTGTATAGCACCTTCGACACATGAATGTTGACCTTACTGCTTTAAAATTTAGGCGATTATCGTGTCAAATTATTACTGCAGATTTAACAGATCTATCCAACGTTTCTCTTCGATATCATTAACAGTTAGTTGTAGAAGCTATAAATGTTTATTTGCAATTCAATACAAAAAGTATACACTTTATAAATATATACTTTATTTCTTTTGACGTTATGTTCAAAATAAATCACGCTGTAACATATACAGCATGATTTATTTTGGACTTATATAATTTAAATTGTGTTTTTAAATGGGGCTTAAATCTGACACCACAAAACAGGAATGATACAAACCAATGCTCATCAACAATCATCCCATTCTCAGAATTGTAACAAAAAATCCACACTCAAAACAGCGTTCGGTAACTTAATAACCGCATAGAAACAATAGCACCAGAACTGAAGCTAGAAACATTTCAAGATCAAAAACCGACTGTAATTGAAATTAAAATAAGCTTAAATTATTTCACCACTCACGATCCCACAACAAACGGCTTCATTACACAAAATGATTTGCATTTCCTCATTTGAGAGTGCTATTGTAGCCCACTAGCGAACTGAAAGAGCAATGAATTGTTTGCAATGCACTTAATTCGAGTCGCGGTTGCTATTGTGTTAAAGGAGCGGTGTACACGGCTATTGAGTGTAAACTGTTGATGTTTTCCTCTCAGAAGAAGTAATTATGGGTGTTATAATCGGCTTGTAATTATGATACGATGTTATAATGCCTTGTTGGTCTGAAACCGGATCTTAAATGTGGTTTTGTGGGTGTCGTGCTGAGTCAAACGTAACTAGCGGTCAAACTTGGATCTTAATCATTCAGGAGCTTAGCTTACATTAATAAGTAAGGGTTTTACATCAGCATTTGTTTACGTATGTTATAAATTAACAGTTATGTGGTTTTGTAATAAATTAACAGTAAACTGGCAATATAAAATTAAATCGATCATATAAAATATTTAATTTATTAAATTTTTATGTATTAATTATAATTGGTACTTTAATACCAGGAGCGATTTGGGCGAGACCTTTGCCGAGCAGTGGGCCACCTAAAAGATTATATAAAAAAAAAAACTTAAATGCCATTAAATTATCTACACTTCAAATCTTTGAACACGTATAACTCTGTCTAATATTACATTATAATCTAGATACCTAAATTGTAATCTAAAACTTAATTTGATACAAGTTAGGAGAATCCAGAACTTAACATAACTAGTTAAAACTTAAGCGTTTAAGTGATATTGCGTCACATAACTGTTAAGTCAAACAATACGAACGCTTATTGAAAGGTAACTAACCATATATAGTAATTAGTGGGAGTTGCGTAATACTATGTATGTTTTAGTTTAATGTAGTGTGTCTTATGTAAAATTGTTTAGTTCTCGACAATTTTAGTAGACACTGCGGAACGCAAAACTATTTATATCATATCACATGTAAACCCATTATAGCATTTTTTTTCCGTCATTGTAATGAATGTTCTGTTTTATTATGTTTCTTGTTGTTGACAATTTTTCGTTCGTTATTTGTTTTGTTTTTAATATCTAAAATCTATATAAAATCTTATATGCTCAGTTAATGCTCTGGCTAACCCAATAGATTTTCTTTGGTCTTTATTTCTTGATCAAATAAAAGTTTCCGTTTTAAATATTTTTATATTAATTAGATGCAATTTAAATATAAAGTATAAAAATATAAAACTCTATAATTTTCCACTCTTTTTACTTTCTTAAATGAAAAGAATACCTACTAGCCGCTTCCTATTTTTAAATACACAGGTGTTATGGTGTTCTAAATAATTAATAGATTCATAACTTCTAATAACCAGTAATGGCCCCAAAACCTCACACCAATAATTACGAAAAAGAAACTTATTAATAAATACGCTGTCAAAAAAAAGTATTTAAGTACGTAATTATTATATTAGGCAACATTAAGGCAGTAAATTAATTGTGAGGCGAGAGGGAAATTGGGCCGTTAACTTTGACTATAAAATTGCTTTTTAAAAGAAATATTATGGTGTAAATATTCGCTATTCAGTGAAGAAATAACCTGAGAATGTGCATCGAGTTACATTTTATAACTCTGTTAGTGTTATTTACATAAACGAATATAAAGGTGCTTATTATTAACTGAGCAATGGTTTTTTTTGGAGCCTTAATTTCAGTTAAGTGTGGTTTTGAAGTTAGCTGTGGTGTACCGTAGTAGCGTGCAAGAAAAATTAAAAAATCCTTACTAATATTATATCCTATCCTTACTAATATAATCCTTACTAATAATATACTCTGTCTGTCTGTCGAGATTTCACGCCAAAACTACTGAACCGATTTAAATGAAATTTGGTACACAGATAGTCTAGAGCCTGAGAAAAGACATATGCCACTTTTAGCCGCGATAACCGACATCCAGGCGGGCGTAGCCGCGGGAAACAGCTAGTAAAAAATAATTGAGGAAATAGAAGGCAAGGGACAAACTGTAATATAATATATAATACAAAAAATAACTGCTTTTATTTGATCAATTTAATCATTCTTTGTAAATTTATACTTTACAAACAATAATAATAAAAAAAACCGGCCAAGTGCGAGTCGGACTCGCGCACCGAGGGTTCCGTACAAACCTGTAGGTATAAAAGTAAAAGTTCACGCATCACGATGATCGAGTCATAGTCGTAGTTATGGTATTTTTATTGGTAAAATGAAAAAAAAAAATATATATATATTAAAAATATTTTTATTATATGATGTAAGAAAAAATTGACGGTTTTCGCAATTTTTCATTTATCTGTACTATAAGACGTTACTTCGTACCAAATTTCAAGATTCTGAGTTCACGGGAAGTACCCTGTAGGTTTTGATTCCCTTGCGAGTGTCGAAAATTTGCGGCATAAACGGGAGTATCTTTTGATCGCGTTGACTTAGAAGTTTGATTTTTTCACAGCTCCAAGAGACCATAGACTTGAGTATTTGATATGAATTTCAGCTTGATACCTCCACGCGTTCCTGAGAAAAAAGGTCTTGACAGACAGACAGACAGACAGACAGACAGACAGACGGACAACAAAGTGATCCTATAAGGGTTCCGTTTTTACCTTTTGAGGTACGGAACCCTAAAAACATCATACAATGAATGAAATGTTACCCCATCAATAAAGTATATTATTCTCGAACCCCGAGGCAAGTATCCGAATGCATCTTGAACTATATCCGCGCGTAATATGGCCACGGCTTTGTTACCCTCAGTTATTATGCTGTGCCTCACAATAATCGTTATTGCCAGTATCGACACTACTCGTTAGGGTTGTCACACTTAAAATAATATGTCTCAAATATATAATATGTTTACTTGGTTGTAACTGGCAGGACATTACTAAGAAAAGGGTCTAGAAACTTCGATGTAAGGCCTTCAGGAAACCAGGCAAAACAAAAAGAAATTTCGAGTTGGAATGTTGTAGGTTCGGTCCAAATACACTAAAAAGGTTTCCTAAAATAGTTCTATACTTTTTTAGTTATTCTAGGACAGCAGCGTCTAACAGTAAAGTTGATGGTGTGACAATCTGGATTTAGTAGTTTAATATTTAGTAATATATATATATTTTCTTGTGAATGCTCGTTCCTTCTCTATATGAGAAGATGACTGTGTTCAGTGGAACATTTGTAGGCTGGTATTATTGTAATATATTTTTTTCTTGGCATAATACATCGTGACGTATATGGGCACTGTTTACGATATATGTAGTGATGAATTTGGAAGAACTGACCTAGGTCACACGACAATGCTTTTAGGCGGTAGGCCAACATTTTCACTGTATATGTATCACTATGTTTCAAGTTTTATAACACGTGGCTACTTGCCATTATTAGGCAAGTAGTAGACAGTCTTTGATTAATTTACTAGTGTTTGAATATAAGACTATGTACACTGTAATACTAGTAGTAGTTTCATTCTCCTCTTGATTTTTTTTTAGAATTATACAGATTTTTGTTTTTTATAGTAGAAAAGTAAACATTTATCATAACTCTCGTCCCCTCAACACAGGATTTTTGACTTGTGCAGCAGCATTATTTATCAAATAAAAGATAAATATTTATATGTACATACCTACAACGCACTCTAAAATTTAATTAAAAAATAACGGATAAAGTCGGTTTATTCCTAAAAGCGGGATTAGTTTTTGTAAACAGAAAATATTCACTTTTATTAAAAATAGCTAAATATTCCGTATGCAGTTAACCGCAGGTAAGGTTTCAACCCTATTCCTATTCCCCGTAAGACTGCTGGCCGTCTAGTTCACCGGCAGTGGCCGAGCAAGCGCTAATTAATAGAACCAGCCCCCCTAGACAAGTGGCATTTTGACAAGCGTTTACGATGATAGAAATCGCTTAAATGACATTAAATGTATAGAAATGACATTTTGTTTCGATAAGTCACGTGACTTGGACTTGTCACTTCTATACATTTGAGCGATTCGACCAGCGTTATCGCTTGTCGCATTGTCACTTGTCTAGAGGCCCAGAGCTCTTAGCCTTGATTGTAGAGTACTTTTAAAGAAAAGAACGAGATTTTTATATAACCTCGTTTCTATTAAAAGTTTAGTTCACAGTTGTAAGCAATTTTGAACCTACTCTAATTAAGACGTGTAGGTCTGTCAAAGTTCTAAATACACACTTAGGTACATAGGTATTAAGTAGATAATGAAATGAATTTTGCAAATATTACAAAAAAACCGGCCAAGTGCGAGTCGGACTCGCGCACCGAGGGTTCCGTACACACCTGTAGGTATATAAGTAAAAGTTCACCCATCACTACAATCGAGTCATAGTTATGGTATGATATAATTGCAAAATGAAAAAAAAAAAAAAAAAATCATATATTTTTTTTTATATGATGTAACTAAAAATTTACGGTTTTCGCAATTTTTCCTTTATCTGTACTATAAGACGTTACTTCGTACCAAATTTCAAGATTCTGAGTTCACGGGAAGTACCCTGTAGGTTTTGATTCCCTTGCGAGTGTCGAAAATTTGCGGCATAAACGGGAGTATCTTTTGATCGCGTTGACTTAGAAGTTTGATTTTTTCACAGCTCCAAGAGACCATACACTTGAGTATTTGATATGAATTTCAGCTTGATACCTCCACGCGTTCCTGAGAAAAAAGGTCTTGACAGACAGACAGACAGACAGACAGACGGACAACAAAGTGATCCTATAAGGGTTCCGTTTTTACCTTTTGAGGTACGGAACCCTAAAAATTACCCGAAAATAAAGCAAAAAGCATGAAAGAATATATTCAATTTAATTCAATTATTTATTGTATTCCATATTTGCTAAATACGTGGTGTAACAAAAAGATTATAATAAAATAGGATATTATATAGCTGTATAGTTTGTAACATAACTAGAATAAAATTAACTCACAAATACATACATCCTGAAAATAACAATAGTTTTAAAACTAAAGACACTGTTTTTCACTAAATTTTAGAAAACGTCTATAAGATTTGATTTTCCCAATTCACTATTTTCGTTCGCCAACCCTAAAACCCAGCGCGGGGTTATATTATTTATTATTTTTCTAGTAGTCACCTGCGGACGTTCTATTGTTGGCTTTCAGTTATCGGGAATATTATTAATGAATGAATGAATGAATGAATGTTCGCAGTTCGCGATCGCGTCGTGTATATGGTTGGCAATTCGATTTTGCCACAATTTATTGAATACAACGTTTAGTTCGGATTGTATTGCACATAAATGCTAATATTTGCTACACCGAATACGATTTTGAATAAATGGTATTGTGTTTATGGCTTTTGAGGAAGTTGGGGATGTGGTAGAGGATGTTTATTGATATATCGATAAAATAAAATGTTTAGGTTTTACATTTTCAGTTATATGAATAATTTAAAAACTCAAGATTAGATAGTCTAGGGTCACCATTATATATTTTGACTGGCCTGCTGGTCTTGTGGTTAGTGACCCTGACTGCTAAACCGGAATTCGTGGGTTCGATTTCCACCCAGGAAAAATCTTTGTGTGATGAGCATGATAATTTATTGTGTGTCTGGGTATAATTTATGAATAATATAGACATATTTTCATTATTCCAGATACATGAGAAACGCCTATTAAAATAATACAACCGGAAAAATATTTATGACGTCATCTATATTAACCGCAAAAGCCAAAATAAAGTTTACTTAGACGTAAGTCGTCTAGACGGCCTCATAAACATTTCTGCCCAACCCCAAAGGTCACGCAAAAACCGCGTGATAAACTAGAATACGAACGAAAGCTAGATATACGAACACTAAATCTAGGTGTCCGAATTAAAGACCTAACCTTAAACCTAAAGTAAAAAACTATTCGTATAGTTTACACGTTTTATTAAGTTGGTATACTGTAATGAAGCTGGAACGCTATTTCAGGTGAATGAGTGAACAAATAATTCATTATTTACAGATAAAATTCAATCATTCACCATTTTCTCATTCATTCAACTCGTTTAGTTAAGGCTAATAGGAGTTAAGTGTCTGTCAGTCTTGATGTATTATTACGAACTTAGTTGTTTTCGGATTAAAAGAAAATTTCATAAACCTGGGATTTGAATGTTTTAGGACCGCTTACACAAGCCCGGGTTAACTTTTTAACTCAGAGTTACACGCGGTTAAATTGAAAGTTTGTCATACAATATTGACAATTATTTCTGGCGTTAGCAACTAACTCTGAGTTAGTTTTTTCGTGCAAGTGGGCTTTAGACAGATCAGAATCAGCTGTTAAAATCCTTAAGGGTAACTTTATTTATTTTATTATATTTAATACCTTATGTACAGTGTACATAGGCGCGACTTAATGCCAGAAGGCATTCTTTACCAGTCCATACCAGAAATGAACGTGGTAGATGCACTGAAAATTGTGATATTCACACGTTATTTTCTTTTTAAATTTCCTAAAAAAGAATATAACGTATTAAAAATACATATGTACACCACATCAAACAATGCACAAAGCTCCACATTTCAGAATAAATAACGCATTATTATCACAGCCCTATTTATTATACCCCTCACAAAAAAACAGGTACATTTACACAAAAAAAAAACACAAACATATTCGCGTCAAAAGCTATTAAGTGACAAGTCAAAAATATGGGACCCAGAACAAAAGTTGTGTTAATTTATAGATCGTGATACTGACCCCCCTTTATTTCGGCTAGCGTGACCGTTGGACCCCAGTTGACCCCAAAAACACGTTTTAAAAATGTTGCATTAATTATCAAACATCTGTAAAATGCGTCACAATTTTGGTGCTATTAAAATTGTAATCAGCTAGTTTTATCTATGAGAAAGGTAATAAAACCGTATGCTAATAAGTAGGTGCAATACCGTTATTTTTTTTTAATAAAAGTGGTAGAGTTAAATGAGGTCCAATTAATTTTGAAGTCAAATTACGAATTTTAAATGTCAAGTGACTTCTAAATATTTGAACAGAGAATCTATACTAATATTATAAAGCTGAAGAGTTTGTTTGTTTGTTTGAACGCGCTAATCTCAGGAGCTACTGGTTCGAATTGAAAAATTATTTTTGTTTTGGATAGTCCGTTTATTGAGGAAGGCTATAGGCTATATAACATCACGCTACGACCAATAGGAGCGGAGCATAAATGAAAAATGTTGCAAAAATGAACTAAAACACGCGAACAAAGTCGCGGGGGACAACTAGTTTTAATATAAAACGGTTTTCGTTTCTTGTTGAAATAGATGAAAACATAGAAATTGTACAATAATGTGTGTTTTTAACGTTACACACGCTTTTACTGTTTGTAATAATTATAAAACACATAGAAAGCTAAATGGACGGTACACGGTCATATAGTCAACATTTACAACGTAAAGTAAAATTAATTAAAAAAGCATTTTCGTTGGAAAAACTACGTTTCACACAAGCCGCGGGCAGTTAGTTAATAATAAACAACAATGTCACATTACATATGCATACGTAACCCTATTTTTATCGTATTTTTTTTATCTCCGCGTAAATAACTATGTAAAATAAAAGCAACGCAAAACCGTTGCTATATAATTAAATTTTACATCAAAAACATTTTAAATGCAGCATGTGCACTCGTGAGCGTTTCAAGGTTATAAAAATGGTACAGTGGGTTATTTTCAGTGAGTACACTCGAGCACACGTCACTTATAACTATAGATTGGGAAAATGCACCTTATTGGCTTGAGATAAGGACGCTGTTGTTGTGGAAGTGTTGGTACTGACGTGGGGTGGAGGGTATCAAACTAATCGCCAGCTGCAGATTGTGCAGCAACGCGCGTAAATCTGATAAATCTATTTACAAAATGTGAGCAATGTTCACGTAACTATAGACATAAAGACGTTTAGAACAGACATGAATAATGATATTTTAATAACCAACATTACATGGTACTGCTTTGCAAACCTTAACCTTACCTAAATATGGCACTCCAAATACCAGCGGCTCTTGCGGCAATGACATTGGTTTGTACAAAAAATAAAAGATTTGTACAACGGACGTTTCATATAAATATCCAACGTTTTATATTAATTACTAGCTGTGCCCGCGACTTCGTCCGCGTATTTAGTTTTTTCTTCGTTTTCGAAGTTGCCTAAGTCACTCTTTATTAGATCAGCTATTTGTCAGTGCAATTCCTGTCAAAATCGGTCAAGCCGTTCCAGAGATTAGCCGGAACAAACAGAGACAGACAAAAATTGTATGTACATTATGTATATACATTAATATGGATGTAGTAAAAAGCGGTTATTTTAATTACAAATAGACACTTCAATTTTATTAATTTTTATAGATTCCTGATGAACTACAATTTAGGCAACATTTAATTAACAAGTGTTAACGATAGATCTAAAGATTAAATTAGCATTACTATTTCATTGTCTAATTGAGGGCTAAAAAACTTGATGTCTTTTCTATTAAACTCTGGTACGCTCTCCCCCTTAAAATAGAAAGCTCGGAGCAAATTTTCTTTTAAACGTCAGGTAAAAGCTCACTCACTAAGCTCACTACTTCAATAATCAGAAGTAATCGTTGTCGTTTGCTAATATATTTACTCCTTTTGATTCTAAAATATAGTATGCATTAATTGAACAGTTCTTATTTTTGTCTTTTGTTTTTTTTTTTTCTTTTAATGTTGATCCTCTTTTTACCCAAAAGTTGACTGGCGGCAAGTCTGGTGGCATCAAGACTATCTTATATACCATTTGGTACATAAAGTTTTTAATAAACAAATAAATCAATCAAAAGTGAAGTTCTTTTAAATGGTTGGCGACATTGCAGCAGACCGAAACGTAGGTTGATGGACTTATTATACTCCTACCAGAAAGACTGGTCCAGGACAGAAGTCCGAGGTAAAATAAGAAGACAGCCCATTGCAAAGCAATCCCTGGCTTTGGATAATACAGGCTTATAACTTTAAATAATTATGAATTCATACAATTAAATGACCTATCGAAACTTATATATAGGCAAATTATAGAAAATCGACATGAATCACGTGTTGCCTAATACGAAGTTTGTAGAGAACTGTTAATTTGACATATAATTTGATGTTTATTCAAAGGCTTGGTTGTCAAACCAAAATTATAAATTCAACCAGTGATAGAAATGGCGGCTATCTGTATGTGATTGCATTGATCATCAGTCCGATGTTCTATGTATTGCATTAAATGCACAAAATACATAGCAGAGCGCGTTACCTAAATACTCGGGATAAAATCCACACCTGTAATATTTGACGTCGTGCCAAATTCGTTACCGGCGGCCATAACGCTAACAACCAGAGATATTTCAATCAAAATTATGTAACGCATTACGTATAGGTATGAGTATAGTAAGTACAGCATAAAAGTATTTATTATTATATGAGTTTATATGAGTTGTTGGTTGATGGATTTTCCAAAAAAAAAGTAATATTTACGTAGGTACAAAGAATATCTTAATATGTTTTTTCTCCACAGCTTAGGAAGCGGTGTAGTGTGGACGAATCAGGGTGCTGTCCATTCTAATATTGACTACTTTGTAGCCTATTTTAAAAAAAATACATTAGAATTTTGAATTTTATCAGTGAGATAGTGTGAGAATAAAACCGGCGATGATAACATCACTAAATATTCAAACAAAAGCAGGAATGACAAACACCAACATAACACATTACAGTTCCAAATTCAAATTTTGGCAAGTACCGTGACATTTTCAATGTCTTCTGTTATTATTCTAAGTTTGAAAAATACACAAAAAGAACATATAAAATATTATAACTATTTAAAATGGCAACACGATGACTGATCTGAAGTGGCCTTTGCTCGCAATATGACAGTAACAAGCTGATATAATTAGAAATATAAAACGAGGAATTTGTTGATGACGTCAGTTCCCAACCTACCTCAATGTGCAATGTTTACAAAACTCTAGATCTGGATAATGCAAAGTTGGTCGTATACTGGGAAACGAGTTATTATGATACTCGATAACGAACTATAATAAATATCGTCGTATTCCAATCAACAATAAAAATACGTCTTTTATATAGAGTGCAATACTCCGGTAAATAATAATTAATATTTCATTTCCATTTTAATGGAAAACAGACCGACGGCAATGAGAATTGACGCTTAACTGATTTTTTATCGGGATTACATGTTCTGAAATTAAAAATACTGATTTTTAAATGCATTTTTAAAACAGCGTTATTCTGCGATATTCTTTTATTTCGTTCGTTTAAGTTTGCTTGTTCATCGTCAATATTGCCAACCTTCTAATACTAAGTAGACATTAATAGCGCTTTATTTATTAATTAAAAAGAAAAGTATTCCTTGAATTTATTTTGTATTATTCTGTGGGCAAAACATAACTCGTGGTGAGTATTTAAACGATTTTGAACTTGACCTTGAGAGAATAACACTGTAAACGTAAGGTTCACTCATCCGTACGTTTTGTTCGTTTGTTCTCATTTAGCTAGGTTCGAGGTCAGATCTGGCCAAGTGTCCACGTCGGGAACAATACGAGGCGTGGCTCATTATATATGTATACATAGATCAAGTATAACCATGTGTGGATACAAAAAAGTGTTGAATAATTTCACAAAAAATTTCAAAAATAATAAGTAATTTTTAACAATACTATGCAAGGATGAAAATATATTATGACTTTTTTATTATATTCTTTTTTCTATTGACGAATATAGTTATTTACTCAATGTACATATGCATACGCATACGTCCGCCCTAAAGACGTAATAAGTGGAAGGCAAAATTTAAACTTCCAGGCAGTGACCTCGGTAGCTTAGTTGGTAAAGAGACTGGCGCGTCAAGCCAGTAGACGGGTTCGAGTTTGCCTGAGGATTAAGGTTTTTTTTTCACTATTTCTATCTAATTATCAATGTACATTTTGCAATTTTACACTACGCTTTTGTCGTATTTCATAGAATTTAGACTCTGTTCTACCGAAGTTCCAGCAAATAGGTACACGTGATATAACATAGAAACCCATCACGAAGCGCACATAACACAGATCCACGTCAACAAACACCGTCGATTGATCGAGATGGCTCAGGAATGCTCCGAAAGCCTTTCAATGCTTGTGCAAATTGATCAAGAAATTGGCTTTCACGAATACATTGAAATAGAGTTTTCTTTACCCAATTCCCTTTACCTTTTCTGTGAATAACATCATTACTTAGCATGTATATATAGACAGCTGTCGACCTGTCACGAAAAAGCTCCACCCATTGTCACCCGATTATCTGTTACGGAGAATCTCAAAGAAATCCTAGCGACCCCATTCATATTAAATGAATCACATTCGATTTTTTATAACAATGTCGTATTTCGTAAAAATAAGTATTTTTACGAATAAGGACGTCATTTCTTCGTATTACTTTAGGTTGAGATAATGTAGCGTTTTAAGGTTAATACTATTATAAAAGTATTCAATAAGAGATTAGTCGATTTTATTACATTTAAATATACGTATGTGATATTTTAAAATGAGTCTACAGTCTACATTAAGATATCTTTTATCAGTACTAAACAATACAATTTTCTTTGATCCATCTGTCACTCAAGTGGTCTATGTAATGCTGCGGAGTGCGCGGGAGTGCGCGCGGCGGAGCGTGACGTGCGCCCGCGCACCGCCCAATGTCAAGGCCGCGCCCGTGTTTACAGAAATAGCAGCCGCCACAAAAATACTCATCGGGAATCACTAAATACGATCGGAACAGTGCACGTTCTAAATACTCTCAAAGATACATTGTTGTTTTAGTTTAGAAAATACATATGCTTTTTCGTGTGTTGAGTTATGAAATACATTACGCTTTTTCTGAAATAGTATTCAGTTAGGTTAAGCGCATGGGAACAGTCTTTTTGAGTCAACTTGGATTTCATGAACGTAAATTAATCTCGCTTGGGCAATCTTATTAGCACATGTTCGAAGATATTTTAAACTGTAGAAAATAAATCGAATGCATTTGTAAAATGCCATACGGAATTTACAAAAATCTATAATTTTTTAGTGAAACAAATATCAAGAACGTAAAACACAAATATTATTACAACACATATTTCTCGGCGCTTAATACTTATTAAAAAAGCTAAGTGATCTGTTGGCTCACTGCACAAAATTACAGTGCGTCCGCGAAAAACACTAATAAAGTGTCGTGGAGCAGCCATTAATTTTTATAATGAACGCGCAAACTGCACTTGAAAACGCGTCAACGGTTGCGTAAAATCGCAGAGATCCGTAATGACGCGTAATTAATATTATGTACATTACACTCTCAAAATAAATGTTCAAATGAACGCATTTAACCAATAAATCTTTACAGTATTTTTTTTTGTTTTCTTATTTAAAATAAGAACTCGACGGTTGTCATTTGTCATGCATCAGTTTTGACATTTGGAAACCTTGTTATATGCATTACATGTTTTCCTGGTAGCGTTCAAATATTCGTTTTAAATTATTTAATTGACTTTGAGTGAGAGTACTTAGAAAACATTTGATCCCTGCTCATTAAAAGCTTTTCTTGTAACATTAAATACGATAGTAGAAAATAATTGTTGTTTTAATTTTAGACAGATCAAGTTTCTTTACATTTAAATTGTCGGAAGCAGAACATTGTGTTTTATGTTTAAACTGTCACATAGAAAAAATGACATAATTTACGTTCCATTCTCTTAAAACCTTCATGTCAAACAACAAGGGGAGTGTTTCCTAATTTAATATTTTTATCAAACCATCATAACATTAAAATAGTTGTGTTTTAATTTATTATTACGTGCCTGAATGACATAACCGCACGATGCAATTGTGTTAATGGAACGTAAATGTAAATTTATCGCCCTTGAACACTCTGTGTCATAGAAATGAACATTACATTATATTACATAAGGAAATGTTCACTTCCGTTGCATTCACTGTGCTAACTAATACTAATTATAAAATCAGTTCAATGTCAAGGGTTTATAATTGACTAACAATTAGAGACAAATCGTCGTAAATAGAACGCGTTTACCTATTTTTGTTTTCTTGATCTGTCAACGACAGAGTACCAAAATGTTAAAATGCTGTAATAAAACACATTAATATTACATTCGACTTTGAAAATATTTCGTATAAACACCTTCTTAGTTTCAATGTATTTCTTACATTTGACCCAAATTGTATAAAAATAAACGAATGATAATATTTATGTGACACTTTTTCTTCGCCGACTAATTATCAAAGAAATTTGTTATTTCGGATGCTGTTACAGTATTTTCCTTCATTTCAAAATAATATACGGCTATGGAATATTTAACCTCTGTAGGTAAGTACTATAAATCATATAAGTTCTCAAGGGCTTAGAACAAAGAAGCTTTTATCATTAAAATCAAAAAGACTTTGTAAAAATGAATAATGAACAATTGTTTATACGTTCACGATATTTTTTCTTCACAATGTAAACAGATAATGCCATTTAGGGCGTGTTTAGTAAATATCTGTTATTTGAGATACTGATAATAACAGTTACTTTGTAACTTTTAGTATCATTGTAACAGTGTACTTTGTTACATTTTTAATACACATTTGTTTATATTCGTGGCATACAAGGAGGATATAATATAATGGTTCGAAGAAATGCGTAAATAAACTTTTGTACACAAAAATAATGAGTTCTGAAAACCAATTACACGTATAGTATGTTTAAATCTACGTTGTATTTAGTTGTATGTAAAACAACTACGATTTAAAAAAATTGAGACAGTATTTTAATATACCTTTATGGTTTGGAACCAGGTATTTATATTGTATCTATTTATATATATATAGCTAAACCGAACGAATATTTTAAATTAAAATCATAAATAAAAAAACAAAGTAACCAGTGTCAATTAAGTACATTTCCCGGTAGTCTATTTATTTAATAACCAAACCATTAGTTATTGTTTAAGTCTTTATCCCATAACAACAAGAAGAATCCAATCAAAACACCTTTAACTCTCAAACCAATTCAAGCACAACTCATGTGCTCCAATCAAATCGCCCACATAATTAATCATTAGTACATGCAAACTAAACAAGTACAAATTAAGTCTCGTCGCTATAAAAACAGAAGTTTTTGCTCTCTCAATTACAGATGGCAAAAAATAAAACAAATCTAGCGCCACTTGCGTCACCACATTCGCTCTTCTGAGCATGAACGAGTTTTGTTGCTAACGAGAACTATTAGAACCGATTGGATACACAATGAGAGCTACCGTTATTAATTTCGCCGCCAGGGGCGCTAGTCGCGCGCGAGGTCATTCCATAGTTTATTGGTGGGCTTTGACAGCTGAGGAGCTAGTGACGCAAACTGGTGAGCGCAAAAATGGTAGCCTTCATTACAAGTGTCATTACTATTTTTTTAGCAATTAAGAGGTGCTCATAGCTAAGTGTTTGATCGATAATACAGGTTGAGCCGCGCTCGCCGCGGTTTGTAACTGGATGAGTGACCATTTGTAAACAAACTGAGACCGCTCCGTGTCATACGTTGATCTTCGACAGTCGTTAAGTCATTACAATTCTGACAACCAGTCTCACTTTGGGCAATTGTAAGACTGGGTGCGGACCCCTACACAGCTTGGATAAAGGCTAAGGCGAAGAAATACTTATACTACCGACATCATTTAATTTAAAATCTTTGGCAGACCTTATTGCTTATGAGTGAATCACCATCAACAAAGTCACCTTCCCACGTGTAGTACGAACAGTCATAATTGTGTAGTATGAATATTATACAGTCATATTAATAAATAATCACTTCCTTAAAATTCTTGAATATACGCCAAATAACGAAGTTTTCTCTTCATGAGATTTAATACGAGTTGATAGGCTGTATTAGTTATGTAACGGGTTAAAAATATCTTATGAATATAATATTCTCTTTTACATAATATTTTTTTTGTGAATTGCCACGCACGAAAGGGTTAAATGTTAATATATTATCTTAAAAAAATGATAGATTTCATTTTTAACAAGTTTTATTTTTTTCAATAAGTACTGCAAAAATATTTCTTTCTAATTTTATATTAAAACATTTGAATGAACTTCATAAGCGCTATCGTAATTTTTTTACCAAATTATATGTCATCGTTTGGTAACCCTATTCGGTAGATTGAGACTTTACCGGACGTGTAAAGGTCTATGGCCTACCAGTCGTAAAATGGTCACGGCCACACCGAATTCGGTAATAAAGTATAGAAACGGCAAGTCCAAATATAAGTCCACGCTCAATGATATATGGACTTCCCGGAAATCTGTCCTCAATTTTAGTGCTCAAAGTTTGGCTTACGCGAATTGAATGCTACGAAATCTATTTGTCGAGACTTTATTTTTACCTTACCAATAAATTGTATTGAGTTTTCTGTTTTTTATGTCCAGATTTAGGAAAAAGGTCACTTTATAATCCTTTAAAAAACGATGTATATCATCATATTATTACGTGTACAAAAGTCTGCCATAATATGTCATTGGCACTGATAAAAAAAACAATCTAAATAATAAAGCGCAAATCAAAACGGGTACAATTTAAAAACAGAATACTAATTTAATTTCATTACGAAATCTGAATCCGGTCAACTGTCACTCAAAATACAAACTCATAATGTAAATTAATTCCGAGAATTGGCCTTCACGATTTAAATTTGGAACCTTCAGAAGAGATTTAAATGTAAAGAGTATTTATTGTGACCTTTACAACTGAAATTAAAATGGGTGATTTGATGTTGTGAAATTAAATACTAACAACGCTGAAAAGAGGCAAGGGGAAAATACAACCTTCTTACTTAATATCGACTTATCTAAGTTGCCAGGTTTCGTCAGAGTTTGTAGTTACTAAACTCTCTTTCTGGTATTTGAGATGTTCATTGACTATAGTTGAACTGATTGACGTAGCATTGAAGTTTGGCGTCTATACCATAAAAATAACAACTACATTACGACTAGGTATTCGTATAATGATGCTGAGGTATGCATTTCCGTATGGGATAAACATTTGCCTTATCCATAGAGGTGGGTTGTGAGTGTTCTTTAAGAAACGCCGTAAAACCCTCGAGAAAGAGATTTATATTAATATCCCAAGTATCGTTTTTTTTATGAAATGAAATGAATATCATGCGTCATACAATACTGTAATGCAACATGTACTGCACATGCGTCAAACTTATAAATTATTACGTCATATCTAACAAGTTATGACGTAAGTTAAGGGCTAAGAATCATTGCTTGATAGTTTGACGGACGTGTGTTCGTGAGGGCTGAATAACTGTCAACTTAAGAAAAACGAGACAATTGGATCGCGTGCGCAAAGGTTTTAATTACTTGGTAAGATCGATCGATTTATTGTTTTTATTAAAATTGTATTACTACTAACCTTCGAAAGATTGATTATGTAATCATCTAGGATAAGAATTACTCATCAATTTATTTTTAAGACTTGAATTTCATTCTAAAAGCATCGCAACTTATAGGTACTGTTAGACGTAAACGTGCATCTTACTAAATAACCCATCACTAGCGACCATATCGACTTCACTAATGCGCGGCAAAAGAGGAAGCAGTCTATGGTCGTTGAAAAAAACATGGCGGTCAAGATAAATAGTGAGGCTGATATAAAAGTAGAATTTATTAAATAAAAAGTGAGATAATTCATTTTATCGAATATATGTACGGTGTCTAGGTTTAGTATTTCTTTATTTTTCATCCTTCTATTTTATATTACAATTATTTATTCCAAACAATACTCATTGCTTTTGTGTAAGATAAAAAAAAGTGAGCGATGAAATTATGATTTATAGAAAGATGAGGGGAACACAAACATTACACTAACCAAAAACTAATAACAGCAGAGGAAAATAACAGAGAAAAATCCTAAGCAACTGTTGATGTTAAGAAAACAGGCTTTTTATGTCTTTTACAGCAAAGACTCGGAGGGAAACTAATAAACCATATCAGTAACATCTGCTGACGTTTTTCTATCACTCACAAACGTCACAATCACATCCTCCCATCATTTATCGAAAACGAATCAATGGAAATCAGTTCGTTCATGTAAACATGTGTGGGTTTTACGATCCTCACTTCCATTTACTTGGCGATACGATGTCAAAGATACCGAAGAAATTTGTGAAAGACATCTATTCGTTAACCATTGCGTACTATACAGCGTAGTTTGTTCCCAACAAGGTTATAACAAGCAATGTATTTCGAACTAATGATATGAATCGTATTAAGAACGTTGTAGTAAGTCTTAATGAATAACACCGAACTTATTAATTACTTATTAACTATATCATTGTACATAAACTTTTTTATTAACTTTAACTAATCATTTTGCTTGAGTATTTACTGAACGGTAACAAGAGTATGGAGTCTAATGGCACGTTATAGCCTGTGCAATCTACCGCTTTTATAAAACAAAGAAGCCCAAAAAAGAACCTTACTGCTTTGGGACAAAGGCGATATAAATGACCGAAGTGTTTGCTTGACTGTACAAGTCCGGACTTCGCTCGTAAACCAATGTCAGTTAACAATTGTATTGATAGTTAAAAAGCAGTTGTTAAATCACAAGTTAAGTTAACTTAAGCAGTCGTTAGACAAGTAGTCTTACTGAGGAATACTGTAATACTTAGTAGATGTGTTGTGGAGGTCAGATAGGCAGTCGCTTCATGTAAGATACGGTATTCAGCTGAATCTGGAGACTGGAAGGCGACCCCAACATAGCTTAAGAAAAAGCTAGGTAGATTTTTGTTTAAAGTAATCTTTGATATCGATGTCGATTCAGTAAGGTTTGAGTTCAGGAGGTACGAGTAAGATAAAAAATTTCATAATAAATTATGTTAAGTTTTTATTTGGGGCGTTTGTGAGCAGTTATTTAAGGGTTAAAAGAGCTTCCCTTTAAACGCTTAAAGTTCCAGCTTCGAACCTGGGCTTTTGATTTTTTAGCAGAGAACATCAAAATATAAGCAAAATCTAGCTATTATGTTGCTAACAATGTTAGTACCTATTATCTTCTTTTATGCACTTATTTCACCTACCTGAATTCTAAAAGAATTCGTTTCTGTATTAAAGAAGATTTAATCACATTGACATTTAAGCTTCCTAATTCAGTGAATGAATTAGGAAGAAATTTAGGATAGTGTAATAAGCGCTTTAGGAACTTTACTTAGAAAACACATAACGATAATAGTTTTAATGTCTCTAAGGTCAAGATTACTTTACCAACAAGAAACTTCTTAACATTAACATTTGAACTAAAGCAGGCGTTATGTTCTAAACCACACAAGAAATCCCGCGGCGAAGTTGGCTCAAAGTTTTTGACACACAACACTCTTTAGCGAACGTCGGGTAATCCGCAAGATCTTCATACGAACGACATCATTAAAATAAACGAGGAAATTTGAAGCGAACCCACGGGGCGCGCATATCACTGACTTGCGGGTTGAGTAGGAATATAGTATAGAGCGCTTTTCATACTTTTACAAAACATGCTAATAGTGAAAGTTTACATGTAAAACTATTATCTGGGTCGGTGACAAACTACTAAGGAAAAAATTAATTAAATATTAAAAGAAAACAAAACTTTTTTTAGACAGTGTGGGCTACATTATTACATATACATCACAGTTTTCCATATGTAAATATCATATAATTTAGCTGTTTACTGTTCTACTTTTAATAAAACCTTAAAAAATATTTCTATAAAAAAGCTCTCCTATTTTTCGACGAATTTACTCTATTTTACTGTTGAGCTGCCTTGCAGCTTGGTTTTAATACAATCTTGTATTTGATATTTTGTTACAAACTTACACTACAATTTCTTCACTTCACTATCTTACAAAAGAAAGCAGTTTCTCTTGTTCAAAGCTTCGTTATCATTAATTATGTATGCCCAACCGTTGACTCGAAAAAAGGTAATTTACTTAGAGAAATTCATACTCCCAAACCTAATTCGAGTCGCGAACACAACTTAAAGCTAAGAACGCACTGGTAAAGACATAGTAATTACTCTCTCTAAGGAGAGTACACACGCGACTTGACTAGTGGATAATCCATAGATCTGGTGTTATCCGCGCCTTATCCACAGCGGTGCAAGTAATAAGATGCTCACGTATTTATAACTAGGATCTAAAACGTATTGGATGTGCTTGTGTACTTAGAATGTAGGTAACTAGAGTGGAACGAATGTGATGAAGGATGAGTGAATGAGTGAAGGGTAAATGAATTAATGTAAATAATATCAGTACCTTTGTACCTGTTTGCTTTTTACATCTTTTACTGTTTGTCTGTTGTGTGTACATAAATAAATAAATAAATAAATAAATAAATACATATGAATGAATGAATGAATGAATGGTACAATACAAATTGTGACAAGTGTGAGAGAAAAGTTAAGCTTGTAATTTTTTTTTATTATTTCTTGATTCAATGATGTATTCATTATTTAAAAAAAAATGCGTGTCATTGTTTTTATGTACTTTACCTACTACAGAAGTACACTAGACGAACATTTAGTATACTAGATCTTTGATTATAATTATTTGTTTAACAGTATGGAATATCTATATGACTAAAAACTAGTTTTGGCGTTAATTAACGGAATGTAGGACGTATTTATCAAAAGTTTTTTTTTTCTAGTTCTTGTTGGAATGACTAATTAATGTCATTAAATAAATAAACTTAATTATAACTCTCAATAACATAAATCTAATTTCGACTAGACGAATAGCGGACTGGTATTATAGATGACATTAAACCAAATCGTTATTCTCGCTTGGGTCAAACATTTGTATGATACACAAATATTTGTCGAAAGTCTGGTAGTTCATTGAGGATGTGATTTGAATGTTTGTTAAACATCCCACAATATAAAGACGATACACACTTCTAATCAACTGTAGAATATTATAATAGACAAGTATGTATATGATTTGTCGTTACACATGGATCTCGTATCGTGTTTCCAAGAAATAACGTCATCATCTTCAGTCTTGCAGTAACCTATCGTTCCATATATGTACCTTTATGTCTACTCTGTTCTGTCTTTCGTCAATTGCATCCATCCGCGCTTTTTAATATCATCTAAACACCTCATTATAAATCCTTCTAATAGCCGAAAAACTCAAACTAATTAAATACAAATAATAGAAGGAAAAACTTAAACCTCAGGCACGACTCGTACCTGGCTTGACGCGCCAGTGGTCGCAGGTTCAAGTCCTGCCTGAGGTTTATGTTTTTCCTTCTATTATTTGTATTTAATTAGTTTATAGTCGCTCCGTATGCGTTAATGCGTAACAAATAATATAAAATAAATAAACTCAAACTAAAATAAAATTTAAGAACACTTCAAAGTTAAGTTAGCTTTTAGCGCTTTGAGGAGTTCTTAAATGGCTATCTGTCGCTACTTCACACCTTAGAGCGAGAGAGATAGACATAGTCATAAGATAAATAAAAAAAAGTTTAATAAATCACAGTACGTATACTAGTATTTGTTGAACAGGTTCAGAGGCGCCACCGGCCGTCGCTTGGGCCGGCTAACGGGCGCGGCCAGTCACCCTGAGGCCCAACACCACGTGGTCACTTTAGCGTTTTAAACTTCCCACAATTTGTTTGGTTTGCGTCATAACATCCTGAAGATCCCTATTTTATGTGTTTCGAATGGGGTTTGTTGGCGTTGGTTCGTGTGAGTGCAGAGATCAGTAGCAGATAGGATTTGTCTACTTAATGTAGTAATAATAATATATATCCTGACCGTATTCGGCCACAGCGACTTGGCATTTTTATTTAATTCGAGCTTCGTATATGTGCTCTCAGGTGACTGATATAGCCGATTTTTGCTTGGAACGTACGACCACATTCGTCGCAAGTCAGCACCCCTCCGACATAATTATAAGCGTAGGCTGCAGGTGGTCGAGCCTTGAGCCCATCTCGCTTAGTGTCTAGCTCTTCTCTGCGTCTTAACTCGTATTCAGCTACGTTTGCGTTCACGGAACTTCTCCAATGTGACCGATCCATTGCCTCTGTCTCCCACTGCGACGGGTCCATATCGCATCTTTTCATGTGGCGTTTGAGCACATCTTTATATCGTAGGAATTGACCGCCTCGCTTCCGTTTGCCTTCCTGCAGTTCTGAGTAGAAGATCTGCTTTGCAACTCTGTCGTTGGACATCCTAGATACATGGCCACACCACCGCAGTTGTCTTCGCATTAGATAAGCCTCTACTCCGTTGACATTGGCTCGTCGTAGAACTTTAATGTAGTAAAACAATGTTTAATAAATGTATTTTTTGGTTCTCTTTCTCTGGCTTTCAGTCTTACCGTCTTTTTAACTTTTATTACTGATATAGATTAAAAAAAAAACAAGTAAACAGCGTTGAGCCTAGACAAGTAACTGTCTTATGTAAGGAAGTATTAGCGCTTATTTTATTAAGATTTAGGTAAAGCATAGTAAGACTTTAATGAGGTATCTTGTAAATATACGACACGAGAGATCAATTTGAGGGCAATGTTCTCCAAAAAAAATCAATACTATTCGTGTATTAAAATAAAATTTACATAAATTATAAACCTGTCTAGTTTAATTCATGTGAATAGGTAAGTTTGTTACTATAAAAAATCGCTCGTCATCGTAATGCGGCTATTACACTATCCTAAATTTTATCTAATTTAGTCACTGAATAAGGAAGCTTGAATGTAGCATTTGATTTGTTCGTATTTAGTTAGGCTAAATGCTATAACACCTTCATAACTCACTTAATCCACTATTCTGACTTTAGGATCCCAAATGAAATCGTTCCTGAATTTCCTGTTATTTGTATTTATTTACATCGTTCCTGAAGTTAGCAAGATGCATTTGCATTCAGTCTTCTTTAATGCGAACAAATCAATTGCTTTTGACATTTAGGCTTCGCAGCATGCACGGTCACTACATCAAAAAACGTAGAGAGATAGATATAAGGTGTAACAATAGTATACAAAATAAGTGTTTAACGATATACAGTGTTAAGACGCAATTACTTTATTTTATATTCTGTAAAAGCGACAACAGATTTCCTGTTTAATTTGTCTTCTCTTAAAGGAAGGATAATTCTCTTGAAATGTAATTGATACCAACCTTGAGTTAAATACAAAATAATTGTTGCAATCTGTCCATATTTAGTGAAGATACGAAACAAAATCGTTCAAAAAATAATCTATTGTATTGAGAACGTCTTTTCTTCTTTCTCGTCAGTAGGAATCAAGAAGGAAGAATCAACTAGGAATTCAACTTTACAAAATTCCGTCGGCACATTTTTACTAAACTTATTATCATAATTACGGTAGAACCACGATTTTATGTATACCTATTTGTAATTGAATTAATTTCAAGACACTGACTGACAAATTACGTTCAATTTTATGGCGTCCTTCAAGTAATTGAGGGCCAATATAAATATATTAATCCGCTTTGTACAGAAGCAGTTTCCGAGAGAATACAAATTTATTTACGACTTGTTATTTCCCCAAAGCTACGTTTACATAATAATGCTAAGGGCCGATTACACCAGTTACATTAAAAACTAAGTAATATAATCCAATAAACCAAGTTCTACATGATCGTGTTCACGATTCGATTCTGAATTTAAACCTGTACCCTTACTCTCCAATTTCATTTTAATTCTAATACAATGACAATGCAAAATTTTTATTCATTTAGCAGGCACACAAACAACACAGTACAAAAAATACTCTCATAGTTTAGATTCCAGTCAGTTCCCAGTATTAAAAAAAAAAACTGAATCTTCTGCCTGGTAAACTAATATCAATTTTGCAAAGGCACTGAACAACAATAGTGTTGGTGAAATGCAAAGACCATTGAATTCAGTTATGCGCGAGAACTGATATTATCTACAGCTGATCGCGTTTATGTATCCTGAAACCAGCACTTATTGCGACATAAATGTCGAACACTTTCTTACCTGTTCACACTACGAACTTTCTTTGTCTGGATTGTGTGTCGCAATAAATGTCCCACACTTGGACACTCGTGTGCAAACACGTATACTCAGTGTGGTACACTTTGTACTGGGTATGGCGTATGATGGCGTAGTGTGCACATATCGTAAGGTCATTGTACAGTAATGTACAGTTTGCTTATTTGTACAGTCAACATAAAAGTGAATAATGAAATACGATGACAGAATCTCGTAATTTTGCATATTATTTGCCTTAAAATACAAAATGAATTAGTTTTATCAAATCATTCGTGATGGATACTAAGAAAATATTATTGACAGTTCGAATTAAACTTTTAATGTTGACTGTATCACTAAAATTATCTCTCATTTCCTTTATCGATAAAATTATTAAAATTTAAAAAACAGCTAATAGATTTTTTACCTTGAAGTGTCATTGTCCTCTGACTTTTGATAATAACTCAAGGTCACGGCTATCATATCAGCATTAGTAAGTATATTAATAACTACGCACCTCTATAAAAGTATAGAATCCATTGATATATTACCTGAAACAAAAAAATATTATTACATATAATAAATTATATGTTACTTATTAATAATCACTATATTACATTATTACCTGTTAGAATAGTGGTATATAGATTGGTACATGCTATAATTTACAGTGAATTTATCAGTACCCATGTATGTTTTTTCAATCTATACTATAATATTATAAAGCTGAAGAGTTTGTTTGTTTGTTTGTTTGAACGCGCTAATCTCAGGAACTACGGGTTCGAATTGAAAAATTATTTTTGTATTAGATAGTCTGTTTATTGAAGAAGGCTATGGGCTATATTATAACATTACGCTACGACCAATAGGAGCAGAGCATAAATGAAAAATGTTGCAAAACTGAAAAACCGTTAAAACTAAAACACGCGAACAAAGTCGCGGGGGACAGCTAGTGTTATAATAAGTAATACCTATAATTTGTCTAATAATGGATAATCAGTTTACCACAACAATTTGATAGCCCAGACCAGATTTTATGTGCGAAATCGCAAACTCTGCCTATCTCGTCAACAACGTAAGCGTTACGATAAGTATATGTATGTACAACAGACAATGATGTATATAACGTTGTGCTAGAAGCAAGGAAAATAGCAATTTAATTATGCTCTGAATGCTATTAGGAGTAATTAATTTTATTTCAGAGGGACTATTAAGCAATCTATATCTATACTTATAATAAATCTGTAGAGAGGTCAATTCTGTACATCAAATATATTTTCAAAATAACTATCAGGGGGTGATTAGTGATCGATACTGATGCCAAAAATGCAATCAGTAAAATTTTTGTCTGTCTGTCTGTCTGTCTGTCTGTCTGTCTGTCTGTCTGTATGTTCCTTATAGAAACGAAAACTACTCGACGGATTTTAACGAAACTTGGTACATTTATTCTTCATACTCCTGGGCAGGTTATAGTATACTTTTCATCACGCTACAATCAATAGGAGCAGAGCAGTGAAGGGAAATGTTGGGAAAACGGTATTTTTTAAGCTTCCGTCGCGTATGCAGCCTTAATGGTTAAAGCTACATAGAAATCATGTATGACGGAAATGTTCTACATAAAATTATCTAAAAAATATCCCACAACAGCATATGTCTATCTTTTATGGTTGATTCACAATAACACGTGTAACTCCCGATAGCTTAGCAGTTCGGAGATTTCTGATTATATTTGTTTACTCTTACGTTTATAATACTCTCACTCATCCCAAAAAAAAAACGTTTACATTATTACCTATTCAATAAAAAAAGAATCATAGAAATCGGTATAGAAACACCAAACTTATACATGAAATACGATAATAAGCCATCGCGCCGTCGCGCGTGAATACTGAATCATGCTATAAGGATTATTTTTGTGTAACGTGATATATTATATTTCCCTACTAAAATACGAAAGTTAATCTGTCTGTTACATCAAAACCACTGAACAGTGAGGAAGGACATATGCTACTTTTTTACGAAAAACGACGGAAACGCGGACGAAGTCGCTGGCAAAAGCTAGTTGGATAAATAAATTTATAAATGTCTGCGAAAACTACATTGTGTTTCCAAATCAAATAAACATTTTGAGTCTTAATTGAAATAAAATCTACATAATCACAAATTTTAACTAAATGAAACTTAATTATTCTTATGTAACTGTAGTTTTGTGGTACAAGTGATAATTCCTGATTCGTCAGGCAAACTCAAGGTCTGCTGTCTACCTCGCTTCCATCATTGTTGGCTAACTTTGAACTAATATCAATATATGAAAAAAATAATTATAAATTACAAGCTGTTGACCGCGGCTCCACCCGCGTGAGGGTCTGTTAGGTCAAGTTAGCGTGGCAAAAAGTAATGTATGTCCTTTCTTAGGATCCGAGCTTACCCCATACCGAGTTTCATCCAAATCGGTTCAGCAGTTGAGCCGTAATAGCGTAACAATAATACAGACAGCTACTTTCACATCTATACTAATATTATAAAGCTGAAGAGTTAATCGCTAATCTCAGGAACTACTGGTTCGAATTGAAAAATTCTTTTTGTATTGGATAGTCCGTTTATTGAGGAAGGCTATAGGCTATATAACATCACGCTACGACCAATAGGAGCGGAGCAGAAATGAAAAATGTTGCAAAAATGAAAAACCGTGAAAACTAAAACACGCGAACAAAGTCGCGGGAGACAGCTAGTTTATAATATAAGTATGAACGTATTAGTCAGATACTTTTTAAACCTGTTACTGTACACAGACTTAAAATTGAAATAGAGTAAGTAAAAACAAACCAGTGTTTAAGACACGGTTGCTTTCAGCTGAAGAGCGGAAACATTGTGGGAGACCTTTCTATTTGCCGCAACAGGCATTGATCGTATTGATTCTACGTTTCATAAACTTTAGTTATTATTTACTTAATAGTGAACATGGCCTACGACAATATACACTTATTACCGATAGTGCTCTGATAAATGGTTAGGTTTTAAGTTTAGATATGAAACGTGACCTATTAAACTAGTTTTTGTTGATAATCCGTCGATTAATTGTTATTATTTTGACACAGTTATGCACGGTTAATCGTAATCTATAATATTATAAAGCTGAAGAGTTTGTTTGTTTGTTTGTTTGTTTGTTTGAACGCGCTAATCTCAGGAACTACTGGTTCGAATTGAAAAATTCTTTTTGTATTGGATAGTCCGTTTATTGAGGAAGGCTATAGGCTATATAACATCACGCTACGACCAATAGGAGCGGAGCATAAATGAAAAATGTTGCAAAAATGAAAAACCGTTGAAACTAAAACACGCGAACAAAGTCGCGGGGGACAGCTAGTGTGTAATATAGTATCTTAAAAACATGATAAGTGCATTTTATAAAGTAAATACGTGACATTTTATAAAACGATTAATAAGTTAGTATAACAGCCATTTAAATATTATTTATTTGTATTTTAAATATTAAATATCAAATAACCAAATGTTTGCCTTATGATGTTTTAAGCAAACATACTCGTACACACAGCAAAAATTAATATGTATTAAATCAAATACAAAATGTAGAACAAACAGAACGATCCAAAAATGCAAACCCGAACAAACCGACGCTAATGAAACACATTTATTACAGCATTAATATTAATGCAACACCACGTTTACATTTACACAATAATATTCCAAATACCACTCAAAAGCAAACAACAGGAACAAGTCTAGTATACAATAAACAACTCCATAAATAGAAATTCAGGCTTTTGTGAATTAAGATAACAAAATATCGAAATATAAAGTTACACGCCAACGAAATCCCCCGGGAGACAAAGCGGCGGACGGCGGACGGCACACCATCCGTCCACTAATAAGGTTGTCACTTCGCAAAAATAAAAAAACATTTAAAAAGTCCACTAGTTGCGGAGATCATTAGCGAACGATGTCCTCTTATAAAATGATAGTTTTTTGACGGACAAAGTAGACATAATCCAAACTTTTTTGCTCTTTAGCAAGTTTTGGATCTTTTATCTCATCGTTAAAGTATGACGTGTTGTGTAACTACGTCAAAACATCGTAAAGTGATAAATAAAAGATAATAATTAATTACGAAATAGCCTTTATGGTTTACTCTTAAAATTAAAACGTTAATGACCGATATAAACACTTATTAGGACGCCCGTGTGAACGTTTATGGCCTGATATGATGATAAGAAATCTCCACAGAAATTACTATTCATCATAATATATTTTCCAAATAAGACACGATATCTCGTGATAACAACGTAACTAGGTAACTACCTACAAGTCTGCGGCACAAAGTTTTATTCTAATTCAGAACATTAAGCCTGTGTACAACAAAACGAACAAAAACTCAATATAAAGTCGCATTTGTATAACTTCTGGGCGCTGACAATTATTAATGCTTGACGAACCAATGTCAAAGAACGATTCCAAGTTCAAGAAGCCATAACTTGTGAGTGACAGCCCTGCGAGCGAATGTTGTTTCCCGCGTAGCGATTGCAGCAATATTACTTATGAAATAAAAGAGGTCGGGAGCTCCTTTCGAATTGCAAATTTCCGTAACTTATGCGCCTCCTCGAATCTCCATTAGCAAATTACAGCTGTCTTCAGCGAACTTTACATAACACTAACAATATGTCTAGAATAAACGGTGAATGCCGTCCGAAATCACTTTCCTAACTTATGATAATGGACAGACGGGTCCGCGGACCATAAATCTTATTTTTTATTCGCTATTCGTCTCGTTGGGAGTCGGACGCCGTCATTGGTAATTTTACGATCTCCAGTATTTTTTTATACGATGTGTAATAATAGGAAGTGTCATTCACCTTGGCTTCAGTAAATACGGAACACTTGAGATAATTTCTACTGTTTTTTCGACGGACCTCATAAAGTTTTACGGGCGTCATAAAGTTTTGTCTAATAAAACAAAGTCAAGCGAATTTATTTTACTATTTCTCCTAGTTTTAGCTGCCTTAAAAAAGAGGACGTTGACCCAACAAAATACGTAGCTTCTGTTTTTCTCTTCGTCTTTCTTATTTATCGGGTGTGGGAGCCCGTAAAAATTAGCTAATACAAGGGCCCGCACCTAAGTTGGGGTAAATATATTGCGATACAAGGACCCTTGAGATGCTACAACAATCTTCTCAAATCGTTGTTGAAAATTCAATGACATTCGCCCGAGGCGAACGCTGGCGATATCTTTTTACGAGTCACAAAAAAATGGCAGAAACTTTTTATCGGATCCAATTTTGTTCAGTAACTATGCTGGGTGGATTCGTGATAAGCTTTTTATAACAAGGGTGAGTTTCTCAGCACAGCGTTGGAGCGTCCGTCTCAGCGGACGTATCGCGACGCCAATCGCCTATGAAGATGCGATGAGAAATACGATGACAATAATAAAATGTTGACCAACTTATGTCGGTCCAACTGGAATTTTATTAGACAGAAAAAAATCGGGCTATAGTTCTGCATAAAAAAAGACAAAAAAAATGGCCAATTGACGTTTAGGTTTTGCATATTCTTAAAGAAAGAAATTACATTAGAAGGTAGAAATAGAAAAGTACCAGATATATAAATTAATTCACACGTCAAAATTGTATCTACCTTTAAAGCCAATGAATAATTCTGATTCTGAGAAACAAGTGACTTGAAAAGCCTCTTTTCGCAAAACCCTGTATCATTTATATTATACGCCGAAATATTTCAACCAGCATCGTATATGAAAATCTATAAATATACATATATCAGTGTAGTGTATAGGTACTATTTTCTCGGTATATTTCCCAGCGATATTCTTGTTAAGCTCATTTTATTTCTCGTTAGTGCTTCAATTGCGTTCGCAGAAAGACCTGTTAATCTGAATTTTCTTTTTAGAAATATGTTAATATTTTGTTATTTTTTTATTTGGAAGAGGATATGTAAGCCTGGTTCTGTGAATTTCAGACTTTATTTGATTTTATTAATATTATTATCTTTATTTATTTATTTTATAATTATACCATGGTGGTTTTACAGGTTGAAGTTAATTGTGGTACAGAGGGAATAATCAAATAGTTTTTTATATACTTCTTCGTACTTTAATCATATCAAAAATCAATATTCTTATTTATCATATAATCATGCAAATAAACCCACTATTATAAAGCTCTATCGCGTCAAAACAAGTTAACTATTTACAAAATAGTCAACAACTTTCTTCACTTAAATACGATTAAACGTAAACAGTTAACAAATAAACCTGCACAAGGAACCAGTTTAATGTTTCATAAAATCAAAAGTTCGTATTTTAATGATGGGTTGGCGGCCGCGTGTTCAAACAAGGCGGTTGTTTGGAAAAACTAGTCAAAACTAACTCCAATGACATTATAAATTCAAAATCGTTTTTATAAACAAGAGTTTGGTAATGGACGTAGAAGGTCACGTCTACGTTTAAATTGTTTAAAGAAAACGTTTCAGGAAATTATGAAATAGATGGTGCTTTTAAAAGTAACGGGTAAATTGATACCTACATTAGCTATTAGTTGAACTTTTCGCTATTCATTGTAGTTAAACAGTAGCTGATTAATAAAGAATGACGATTGGCTAAGTTAGGACATCCGATATCAATAAGCTTAGGTGGAGAACACGATGAGAGCGAAAGTTGCAAGTCAAGACCATAGATAGTGGATGTCCGTAGTATCTGCCGAAACCAGTTTGACTTAATTTCCAAACAAAATTTACTCATGTTACGAAACTTCCATCCCGGTCTAATTAACCCACAGGGGAAAAAATCAAAGTAACAATACATTGTTTCAATTCATCGACACGAAATACTTTTCATATTTCGAACCCCAAGTGTGAGAAGGGATGCGGCCCGCGGGGCGTCGAAAATTAAATGTGGTTGCGGAGGTGAATGACAAACGAGAATCAAGCAGGATACGCGGCTCCTCATCCGCCGTGCACCCCGCGCCGCGGACACCTCTAAACTGGCGCAAAAATATATTATGCAAATTGAGATTTATACCGTCGAAGGGAGGGAGTTCCGAAACAGAAAGTATCTGTGTTATCTTTACCTATATAAAGAGATTGCTTGTTTTTCTCCAACGTAATCTGGGAAATTACTTCGTGAATTTTCTTTCCGTTGAAGGAAGTCGGAACTAGAAGTTCAGCGTTGTAAATTGACTTAGCAAGCAGAAGGTCAGAGTAGAAGTTGTATAAAGCAATCTCGAAAATTAAGCTTAGATTACAAAGAAAATGTATAAGAAATTATAAAAGTTACGAAGTTTCCTAATAGAATTAAACCATCCACATTGAGATCTTAATAGAGTTCATTAAGGGCAACCAAAAATAACACATCAAATAAAAGGGCCGCAAGATCCGGCTCGTATAAACTAAAGAAAAATAGTTAACCCCCAAAATGCGAACGAGGGACAAAATTACCCATCCCAAAAGTATTTGCAGACGGCTTAATAAGAAGCGCGTAATTATCCGCAAATCCTTCGTCGGCAGAAGAGCCCATATCCGTAAAGGACTTGAGCAAACTCAGTTTGGGTACCGTCAGTAATAACTTTTTGCGAAGTATGCTAACCTAACCCAACATTGAACGAGTTCTCT
Source organism: Diachrysia chrysitis (assembly GCA_932294365.1). Taxonomy (NCBI): domain Eukaryota; kingdom Metazoa; phylum Arthropoda; class Insecta; order Lepidoptera; family Noctuidae; genus Diachrysia; species Diachrysia chrysitis. The sequence goes on along the minus strand of OW028651.1, from coordinate 1,627,709 downwards.
GTACATAATATTGAAAGCATCGTATATCTGTCGATATGTTTGCATTTCCGCTTCGTAACTGTAAAATCATTGGAATTTATCGCGACATTCGTATTCATGCGAAACTTTATGCTCTTGTATTGCTGGTGTGGCAGCTTTTAAATGGTAACAGAATTGAATAGAACGTTGAAAATGAAGCTGATTTCATTTGCTAACAAAACATTTTCTGAAATTAATAGCTTTATGCAAAGTAGTTGGTTGGTATACAAGGAGTAGTTTCCCCAGTCTTTCAAAGTTAGCGAAGCCGCTCGGAGTCTTGTATTTTGTCTTTTAAAATGAAACACCTATCAAAAGAATTTCCTCATACTCTGCGATGTCTAATAAAGTGTAAACGTCGAAAACTTGTGACATCACCGCACAAGACACGGCTGCCACTAAATTATGAATCATATAAACACGAGAACTCGAAACTTGCGAGTTATTACGTAGTTCATATCAAAATTTTAAATTGAACTATAAACTTGCTTAATTCAACCGGGGTTGGAAAGGGGTGAGCTATATTTTTGAACGTAAATGTGGCATTAAGCATTGGTGCGAGTGAGAAGGCCGATGAGAAAGTCTAGTAGAGACGTAAATTGCTACAGCGACGGAGGGTGCCTCGGCGAGCACGGAACGCCCGATTGCCCACGGCCCAAGGACCGCACCCAGTGCGCTGAGCCTCCTAGCTGCGTTCTCTGCGGCGAACAGGGTCACCCAGCCAACTACCGCGGCTGTCCGAAGGCACCCAAAACGAGAACCGTCGCGAAACGGCCCGTCGCCCGTGCGCCGGCCCCCGTGCAAAACCCCGCGTCCGCTCCGCCGCGTCTCAGCCCGCAACGCCCAACCGGGGCCTGCTGGAACATGGAAACGCACGCGCGTGCGTTCCCTACTCTCGCTTCTCCTCCTAAAGGGGTCGCGTCTCTCCCCGCTTTACAGGGACCCGCCGTCCCTCGCATCCCACTTACCGCTTTTAAACCCGCGCTTCTACCAAGACCCGCGCTCGCGTCACCGTCGGCCGCGGCCTCTCTGGCCCCGACGCTTCCGGCCGACATCACAGCGTCGGTCAAGAATTACATAGAGGTGTATGAGTCGTTTGACTTTAATCGCATCCGTCTTATGGCGGAGGCGATTAGAGCCAACCCCAACCCTCTGCACGCCCCTTTCATTAGGGAGCAGTTCAGCGATGTGTTCGCCGCATACAAAGCCGCCGCGTTCTAATGGCTACTAACACCGGTAAACTCAAACCCCGATCCCTTAAATTAGGATACTTTAACGCGCATAGCATTAATAAAAAACGCGACGAAATTGCTACTTTTCTCCGTGATCATCAACTCGACGTTTTTCTTGTACAGGAGACCTTTCTTAAACCGTCTCATAAAAACCCGCGAATCGCGAATTACAACTTAATCCGTAACGATCGTACCAGAGCCGTAGGCGGCGGCACGCTCATTTACTTTAAAAGGTCACTGTACTGCGTTCCGATGGATCCACCCTCGCTGTCGCACATCGAAGCCTCCATCTGTCGTCTTGGCATGACCGGGCATCGACCTTTGTATTTAGTTTCAATATATATTCCTCCGTCAACAGAGAGGGTCGACTTACGACATGACCTGCGAGCTCTTCTAGCTCTAGGCGACTCCGTCCTTATGGCGGGCGACCTAAACGCGAAACACGAGGCGTGGAATTGCCACACTCGTAACAACCGAGGTAGACATCTTGATCTTCTTAGCTCCGAATTAAACTTCGATATCATCGCTCCGATGAATCCCACTCACTTTCCCGCGAACGTCAACCACCGCCCCGACATACTAGATATAGCTTTACTCAAAAACGTCAACCTAGCGCTTCGGTCCATTGAAGTTATTCATGAATTAGATTCTGACCACCGACCAGTGATCATGTCCTTTAGTCCGCGAGTAGGTCCTCCAGACGCTGGTCAACCCATCCCCACTAAGATAGTTACGAACTGGAAGAAGCTTGGGACTCGCCTTAAGTCAGTCCAATCCGCGCACCTAGACTCGATACCGGACAATGTAGAATCCGCGACAGACGCTATAGGCGCGATCGACTCCCTCACTGAGCACGTGCAGTCCCTGGTGAACGAGTGTTCGCGGTCGGTACCGGTGACAGAAGACTCTCGCTGGCTCCTACCGGACGACGCCCGTGCCCTATTGACGGAGAAGAACGCGGCTATACGCGCCTACGACACCTATCCCAACGACTCTAATCGCGCCCGTATGCGTTCTCTACAGCGCGCTGTTAAGAAACGCATAAGGGCTCTGCGTGAGGATCGGTGGGATAGGTTTCTCGACCAATTAGAACCTAACCATCACGCGTTTTGGAACCTTCAACGTAGATTACGTAGTTGCGACGAAGCGGTCATGCCCCCGTTGAATCGTCCGAATCAGAGCCTCGCCTTTGAAGACGACGAGAAAGCGGAATGCCTGGCCGACAGCCTGGAGGCTCAATGTACGCCCAGTAACCTTCCGGTCGACCCGGCCCACCTCGCCAGAGTTGACGCCGAAGTCGAACGTAAGGCCACGATTCCTCCTTCAGAGGACCCGGAACACCCTCTCGCGCCGGTAACAGTAGACGAAGTACGTTCTCTTATCAAGGAACTACACCCTCGTAAAGCGCCCGGTTCAGACGGAGTCACCAATAAGGTGATTAAACTCTTCCCTCCAGCATTAGTTATCCTCTTGACAGGCATCTTCAATGCAGCATTAGGCAACAATCTCTTTCCACAGCAGTGGAAAGAGGCGATAGTCATCGGCATCCACAAACCCGGTAAACCGAAGTCTGAGCCAACTAGTTATCGCCCTATCAGCTTACTCAAAGTCCTTGGGAAGCTATACGAGCGAATCATCTACTCCCGTTTAATGGATTATGCCGAGTCCAGGAGTCTCATACCCGACGAGCAGTTTGGTTTTAGAACCGAACACTCGTGCGTCCAACAAGTCCACCGTATAGTCGAGCATATAAGCGCTGGTTTTCAGCGTGGACGGCTCACCGGTGTGCTCTTCTTCGATATAGCGAAGGCCTTCGACAAGGTCTGGCACAACGGCTTGATCTACAAGCTGTACCAACTCGAAGTGCCAGATCGTCTCGTGCACATCATCCGTGACTTCTTGTCGAATCGCTCCTTTCGCTATCGCGTTGAAGGCACACTCTCTTCCCCTCACCCGATCCTCGCCGGAGTCCCGCAAGGCTCCGTCCTCTCTCCACTCCTCTTCTCGCTGTATTCCAGCGACATTCCACGCGGTGGCAAGCCCCAAGTAGCTCTGTACGCCGACGACACGGCCATTTATTATTCAGGTACCAGCCCCTTAGCGATAGGTCGAACTCTCCAGACCGCGGTCACGGCCCTCGGGAAGTGGTTCACGAAATGGAGAATCGAAGTCAACCCTACCAAAAGCGCAGCCGTACTATTTAGTAGAAAACGGCGGCTTCCCGCTCCCGCTCCACCCATAAGCCTCTTCGGCAAGCCTATCCCTTGGGAGCAGCAAGCCAAATACCTGGGTGTGATCCTTGATCAGAAGCTTAGCTTCGTACCTCATATCAAAGCGGCACGCGCGCGAGCCGCCTTCGCCCTCGGCCGACTTCATTGTATGTTGAACAAGCGCAGTAAACTCTCTCTTGCTTGCAAGAAGAGAATTTACACCGCGTGCGTCAGACCTATCATGACTTACGGCAGCGTCGTATTCTCTCACGTACCCGATTATCGACTCAAACGAATGCAAACTCTCCAAAACCTTTTCATGCGTAGAGCCACGGGCGCTCCAGGTTACGTTCGTAACTTGCAGCTGCACTGTGACTTAAAGCTGCCCACAATCAAGCAGTTCATGAAACGCGCCGCGACCCGTTTCTTCGACACCGCCGAAACCCACCGTAACCCGCTTATCGTAGCGGCCGCGCGATACCGACCTTCAGTCATCTCCAAGGTAAAACGTCCTAGACACACTCTCTCCTATCCCGACGATAAGACAACGCTTCTACAAGAAGCATTCGACTTAGCTAGCAGTAGCAATACAAAACACAACCGCCGTATACTACGTCCTCGCCGGCGAGGCCCGTCGCGTATTATAAATAATAGTAACGTAAATGTTACCCCCCCGTCCCTAGATCAAGCTGGCCCGAGCCGGCCAAACTAGCAATAAAAATATGTCCCTAAATAATAATAACTCAGATCCAGCCATCCCTTGCTGTTTTTGCCTTATTAAGATAGTCAGCAACGCACTAAGTCGAGGTCCGAACCCCGCAGGGGGTGCCCTTAGTGAACGTTGCTGACGTAGTTAGTTTATTTTACTTGCTCTGGCTGGAGGCCTTACGGTTCTCGCCAAAAGTCCGGTGAAGCAGTCAAAGCCTGCGCTCAGGCTAACTGCAGTAGACCTCATCCAAAAAAAAAAAAAAAAAAAAAAAAAAACAGCGACGGAGGATGATTCGTGGAGACATTTTTATTTTGCATAGCGCAACCTTCTTGCGTACTCGTGACTTTGTTCTTTATTGGGTTAATCTGTAAGTACGTTGTGTAATCTCTTCGTGAAATTATTAGGCAGCCAACATGGAGTGCGTTCGTAACGTTCATTAATGTATTATTGTATCATTCAACAAAGTAGGTACATCCCTTGGTCGCGTGTCATGCGGAAATTAATAAAAAACCTCAATTGGATTTTCATTGAAATTAGCTAAGTATTTAGCTAAAAATATAGCCTACTTTGTGGTTAATGGGTGCTATTATTCGTTAATATTCGTTTAACTAGCATTGGTATTTTACGACAGTTCCTCGGTGGTACCGCGGTTGTTACGTAAAAACGTGGCATATATTGAGGGCTCACTCTTTGATTGTACACAGTGCATATGGGCTAGCAAGCAACCCGGCCGCGGCCTTCGGTCGCGTCGATCACTGAGCAAACACGCGCCCGCGTCCGCCGCACGCTCCGCTCGCCGCAAATTGAATCGTGGCGTAATATTTAACGTAGACATTTTGCGCTACCCTCGCCCCGGCAAAATTACGCGACACAGCCTTGCCCGGGAATAACTTATCATATAGCTCGTTTAACTCAGCCATCAATAAGTCATCGTCGAATAATTTTATTTTGATGTCGACTAGAACTCGGCTACCGTGTAATTCATTTCCGTGAAGTTAAGTCATGTAGATAAATTTATATCGAAATACAAGCTGACGGTATCGCTCGGTTATATTAGGAATGATTATTTTAAAATTACGGTACGGTAAAAGTTGGTAAAGGGTAAACGGCGAACTTGTGATTATACCTCCACGTACGTACCTATGCTAAAAACATTTAGCTGTGCTGTTAACAGTGAAATATGGCCGTGGCGTTTAAACTCAGCTTTATTTCAATATATTCTGCTCATTATTCTTGGTCGCACTCAAATATTACACACAAAATTACACTGAACACACATCGTTCAACGTTTTACTCATCACACTTCCCCACGATCGAACTTCATATTGCATCTAAAAATAGCGTAATGCGTTAACACACAAACCCGTGTTAATACGCGCGTCGTATGCATGTACGTGTATGGGTGCTCTTGTAAAATGGGCCGAGCCTCTTGAAGCGACACTCCTCGTGTTTGCCCGACTCACTCGCAGTGTCGGCGCGAACATATCGCTTCCCTGATATCGGTAAACAATTTACACGTTTCCTATACAATACAAGCGTTGTGCACACGTTCGGATGTATTTATGTATGTCGGGTACAAATCTTTGGAGGGGGTTAAAATGTACCCGTGGCGCGTAAGAGGGTTAGGTGTTATTGATGTATTGTTACATATTTTTGCGGCGGTTCGTTATGTGCACTATTGACGTGTTCCCTGAGTGAATGGCTCGTCGACTGCCAGCGCCGAGTGACACACTATATTATTTTTACTTTTACTAGTCAGACTGTAATGTACGTAGTGATTACTGTATGTAGGTGAGTTTTATATCGATATCATCTCACATCTTTGATGTAAGAACACATGATATAATCATTCATATTAAAGTTCCTTGAGCTGATCGTAACACCTTTTTTTTCTTCAGTTCCACATACCGTTTGTACTATTTGCATATTAACTTCACATACAATATACGACCTAAATTAAAAAAACCTACCAAAAACCAAAGTTCACAGGTACGAGCCACAGCTCAGCCAAGTTGTCGGAAGCAATATGGCGGCTCCCGCTCTCCTGTCATATCGCCGCGTCTACCAATTACTCAACACCTGCGGCCGAGCTTATTACGAACAGTTTTCGACACTTTAATCTCGTTCTAACTTATTTATACAAGGGATGTATTATGGGATGTACTAAAAATACGCCTTGTGATTTGACAGGTCAGGAGTTTTTGAGTTTATGATTCGTTGACGAACAGATAAAAGTTGGGAGAGAAGGACATGTTATGAGGGGGGATGGAAGTTTTGTATATGACAGTGAATGGGAAAGGCAGAGAAAGACCGACAAATATATGAAGAAATGTGTGAAGAATATGAGAAAGAAAGGGGTTAATGCTGAGATGACTTGAAGACGTAGAGATAAATGGAACAAAATACACAATGCACCATCCAAAATTATTCGGAACAATCAATTAACAGAGATCATTTTGTGTATTTTATTGAAGTAAAAAGTAAACTAAAATTAATAGTTTTCAATAACAAATTTTACGAATTGTTTAATTTGCAATAATGTCCTCCTGACCGAATTTCGGTTGCACACTCACGGCGAATACAGTTGCACTCTCTATTCCTTCACTCTCATGGTCCGATGGGACGGCAATCCGACACGACCGGAGAGAGATCAAGCGCAGGACCAACGTATTTACGTGCTTTCCGAGGTGTAAACACCACGAGCTGAGCTGTACTGAGTATTTCTAAACGAAAATATCTATAACTGTTTTCGCTCGACAATTCGAACCCGGAACCTCGTGCACAGGCAGTCAATTTACAATACAAAACCTATAAACATTTCATAAGTTTTATGTGTAAAACACAATTATTTATAGTGTAAAGAAGTCTCCCTTTACTCAGTTTATTTCTTAAGTAACCGTGTCTTTTTCACTTTATCAGTAGTAAGATGCCTAAAACACTAAAATTTTATATCATAACCTAAATCTCCAACACATAGTACCAAGCACTATCATCTTACAGCTAGTCTAAGTAATGACCTAGATATCTAGCAAACACGTGTTTGACGTCTGGGTACGATCTAGCTCTTCACACGAGTCGTTTAACTCCTATACCGATACCTATCAAATACAGAGTGTTTATTATATTCATGAAATGAATATAGGGTGTTGTAAAGGCAATCTTATTTCCCAGTATTTGATTTTGAGCTAGAATGAAACTATGAGAGACATTTCAAAATTGACATTTACATTATTAAAATCTAGATTACTCTGATTTTCACTTTTCGGTCTTACTGTCATAGTTGATACAAACAAAAAGTAGTTTATCTAAAAACAGGTTTAAGCCCCTATACTCCGTATAAATAGGTTTAAACCACAACTCAACTATTTTGTAAAATTTTCAAGTAAATTGTAATATTAAAAAGAGGTAAGTTTGTATGTACAAAAAAAAACTTTCTAAAAAATATCGATTTAAATAACACTGTCAGATAGCCTCGTTGTTGTCAAAGTAACGGAATCTATTGTCTCTTACTTCAAAATAAAATGTTATAAGAGATTATCAAAAGATAACAGTGGAAACACGACATTTACGCATCAAAACTATCAACACTAACTACAAATGAAGATTCAATTTATGAATTCCAGACACAATTATTTCAATTTTATTCTGACTACATAATAACAAATGACATTCAACCAACCAACGTGGTCAAATATTATTATAATTTAGACAATAGCGATCGCATAAACTGACGTGGATTGACATCAAGATCGATAACTACTTAATAATTCACATTCAGGTACATTAACTCAGATATAGGCATAGAATCGATCTTAAACATATGATCAGTACAGCGTACCCTGGAGATCGCATAGCAGAATATCTTGTAACTTAATTGACTTAATGATTTGACCCGAGATGTTAGATGAATAATTTTACTAGTCAGGTTTCTAATAAATCAGGGCTTACCTAACAAGTCTATGTAACTGAAAATAATTCATATTTACATGAATTATTTTCAGTTACATAGACTTGTTAGGTAGTAAGCCAGGCGAATATGTAGTCTACTCTTTAACTTCTAAGAAACTCTATTCAATATTTTAATCTAAATTGTACATAGTTTTTTAAATAATAGAGATAGGTATGTGCCTCTTCAATGAATTACTTAAATAGGTTAATTACATTTATGTCTGTCTGGACTTCCAGACTTCGATAACTTAATGCGAGCGATTAGTTACTGATATGTTTAATATGTAAAGCAGTTGCTTTTCAAAGCCGAAATAAATAATTAAAATACAAAAAAAAGAAAAATTAAGCACTTGAAAGGCATTTCCAATCAGTCCACAAATATTGGTTGAACAAAACAAAGCCAGGTCGGACCGCGTATCACACCGGCATGGCAACCGGCGCATTTCGCCCAATAAAACGTATTTGCGAAGGTGGTCTCGTCCGTACATTAATATCGTTCGGTTCAGCCTCGCCTGATTTACGAGCGCTACCACTGAAAACTCCACCTTCAGTGGAAACATAGTGGTCACGAAATGGGGCGGGCCCGACGAAGAAAACCTTAGAACATTTCGTATACCTACTTCGTTACGCTGATCGAGATTCGTAATTTATTAACAGATGTTCAAAAATAAGTGACATTGCATACTATAAAGAATACTCAACATCTTAAGAAAATAATAAGACCAATAACAACGAATATAACTCGACAAAAAGCATAAACAATGTAACTAAATGATTTTCCTTTGATATTTGAGCATAGTACAATACAAATGCTGACCATCCGACAAGATATTGAATTATAGACTCCGCTAGCCAGTACACAATAAATAATACCCAATATAAATTATATTTTCAACAGAGTTTCCTTAAATTCGCCACTGGTCAGGAACATATAAATCACAATACCTACATTGTTCATAAATCATTTACCCATTTAACACACGTCTTCACTTTTATACTAACGAAACTTGGCAACATCTTGACAATGTTTCGAAAAAACTAGACGTTGTTCAATGAAATTAATGTTATCATTTTAGTGATTGCTTACGTAATATAAATAGACACGTGTAGAGTAACAAGACCAGACTTAGTAAACTCTGACACAATAACAAGACAATTTTCCTCTTCACCATCACAAATTTAAAATTGTACCAAGATTGGTTGAGGAGTTTTTTGTTTGTTTATGTTTTAAAATCGTAACGTGCAAGCTCCATTTCTTTGCCCGTGTGCTTTGTAAGTAACACTTCTCACACGTGGGGAGCAGTGAGATAAATTACTTAGTCCGGACATCTGAACACTGTACTTTTGCATGAGAACTCCTACTGTATAATCGTGTCTCCGAGTCGAGGGTGGATTTCGATACAATTTTACATATTAAACAGTTTTAAGATGGATTTAAACTTCGGTCTTCGCGTTGAAATATGGCTGAAACTGAAACCGCCGGAGGTTTAACGTGAGATAATCACTTGAACGTGCAACTGTTAAATGTTTGAGTAACCCGAGTATTTAAATTACAAAGATATATATAGACATACAGTGCCTTATTGTTTAGTGTTGACTCTTTACGACTCTACATATTAAGAGTTTTAACGCTAAAATGTAAATCTTCAATAAGTTACTGTACTTTACCGTATAATTGAAAAGGTAAATATTGGTACGTATAATACTAGCGACCCGCCCCGGCTTCGCACGGGTGCAATATGCAAGTATTATACATATAAACTTCCCTCTTGAATCACTCTATCTATTGTATAATAACTTTCGTGAGGAGTATTCATAATTATTTAAAACAAAACGGTTTACTCACGCATATTCTCTTCAGTTCGACTCGCGACACCATTGCGCCGCCGCGTCAGCTCATGATTAGGGACTCCTATTGAGTCTGAAACTAATCGGGCGATCCCGAGAATATGCGTGAGTAAACCGTTTTGTTTTAATTACTGTATCTATTGCTGAAAACTGCATTAAAATCCGTTGCGCAGGTTAAAAGATCTAAGCGGTCAGACAGCGGGAGCGACTTTGTTTTATACAATGTAAAGATACCAGTATATTACTATCCTCGTGAAGGACAAAGACCTCTACTCAAACCGATAAGGGAAGCGCAAACATCAATGCTTCTCTTAAGTACTACGAGTAAGCAATTTCAGACCAGTTATCGAACAATTTTTTATACGCGTGGTACTGAAATATATATCACAAGCCAGGAAGATAATCTTAATGTTATGAGCCTTGTTGAGAAAAAGTATGTTTGATATGGCACCGGCTATTTTAAACCACATTTCTAATTCCATAAAACAGGAACCTGTAACAAATTTCATAAAGACAATAACTGTATTTTTACTAAATAAATGTTACTATTCTGTATCGTATTTTCTAGCTGATAAATTATAGTTGCGTATCAAATATGTTTTGTATGTTTGACTATGAACTGCATCGATGTTTGCATGCCAAAATGGTACAATTTACAAGGATTCTTTAATGTTATATAACCAGCTTATTGTAAAGACCTACATTCTGAGCAAATAAATATTCTATTCTATTCTATGTTAACAAATAATTTTATTTCTTTACTTGATCCTAAATTTTGCTGATCTGTGTACGGTCAATGGATTATGATATTGGCCTTGGGGCACTAGGCTTTTTTTCCCAAAAATTTCTTTCGATCCTTGCGTGTTTGTAAAATTTAAGTGCAAATTGTGTGCATTTAAAAGCAGATTCTGTGTGGCTTTGAGCTTTTAGAAGAAAATACGTTGCAAGTTAAATGCTTGTTTAACTTTTGTCTTGACTAAACCTATTTCCTGATTGTAACCATCTTTGCCTTCAAACAGAACTCAACTATCGTCTACAAACAAAACGATGTCGCCTGCAAACCCGCCATCTTTTCCAGATAGCCCCTTAAAAGGCTCTATGCCCACAACCAGTCCATCTGTTACTAGCCTAGACTGAAGGTCAATGAACCCAGACAGAATAGGACATTTCTCGTTGATATTAATCGTGTGGGTTTCTTTACTTGATAAACAAGGACTTGAAATCAGGTTGTCGGACACAAATGTGTATATTTTTATGTTGTATCAAATTCCAAGTTTGTATCTTACCAGCTTTTAACTGTCTTATTGCAAAACTAAAACTACTTTTTTTATGTCCAGATGTAATAAGCATTGATTACCACGCCTACTTGGTTGTAATTAAACCAGTAATTTAGATCCATCGTGCTTCAGGTAATCAGGTTTTTTAGTATAATAAAATAAATATATAGTACAGTGCTTACTACGGCTTTTAAAATATTTCATTGGAACTGCACTAAGCAATGTGCTAGCAAAGTTAGTAATGAAGAAAAGTTTTCACCAGCCACTCCACAAACATTCTATTGTAGAGATCATTTGTGTTCTAAGAACGAAGTCTGTAATCCGCTCCATACATTTTGTTTAACTCACAGTCGGAGTACAACACTAAGTTCGAGTTAGTCTCGCGACACCGGTATTTCTCAGCACATCTCAAGACACAGTGCCTTCCAGGTTTACGACACCGCCATTATTCTCGCTCATTCGAAAACCTTTAAGTTCTGTGCTGATCTGTGAGATGAAAAATGTATGCGTAATATACCGGGTTTACATTTTATGACATCTTCGTATAAGTTTACCCGTACGAAGGTTAAATAACTCGAATAACAAGCCTCAAATGTATGCAAAACAAAAGAAATACATATAAGACAAAATCGTAAATTGAAATTCGCCAAAAGAGAAGCTATGTAAAGCAGAAACATAAAACACGCGAATGTTGATTTCATTTCAACTATGACTCCATCAAAATATAGCTTATTTTATTTAAAATTGTTAGACTCGTACGAGAAGGGAAACGGTAGCTCGGGGCGTTTCGCGGTAAATCCATTCTGGAAGATACCATCCACAATTCTAAATAAAATATCACCGGAGAGCACATCCCGCCGCCTCTGCATTTCTACAATATTTACCGACGAGCCATGCATCAATGTAACGTGGCTTCCCTTGTCCCGCATTACCTGCGAAGCGCTCAACTTTCAAACAAAACACATTAAATTAAGCGAAATAACATCGTTTAATATTTTAAAACAAAAGTTGAAAACTTGGGGAGGTCTATCTCAACAGCGGTCGATATTTCGATAGTTGTCATGTAGCGAGCGATTCTTTGTTGTAGTGGCGAGTCGTAGGCGCGAAATGCAGTAATGTAAATACGAATGCCTGTAAGGGGCCTTGAAGCGCCGAAGTGAACGGCCCGAGCGGAGCGGGCAACCAGAAAGGGTTTACTATTGCTGAATTCATAATCACATGATAAAACAAATAACTATGCTACATGCGAATCTAAACATTCATGTTTTAGGTTAACTTACAGGCATTCATAAGAAGTCATATTAATTCAGTAATTAATACTGAAGCCTAGAAACTTCATCAAATTATAATTAACTATGTAAGTAGTTAATATTAAGTCAGGTTTGTAATTCCAAGTTAATTATGTTTTGTATACAATACCCTCACAATTTGGTAATGATAATGTTATTAAGTTAACTACAGCGATGTAATAGCAGCATTAGAATACCCTCGTTATTTTCTAAAACTACGTTTGATGTCTTAGTTTTGTACGACAAAAAAGAGCTTGCATGCATTAGAATTCGTGGTGATAATAGTGTGGTAACATGCAACACAGCGTTTGTGTGGTGTTGATCCGTCACCCTCGACGGCGGCAGATCCTCGCGGGTCGCAGCTCGCGCGTCGTAATGGTGCTTTGTGCGGAGCGCGCAGGGCGCAGGGCCGCCGCCCGATCGATACCGCTCACGTGCGCCACACGCGGCAAAGGCAATTCTTTGTTCTGCCAACTTATCGCCTAACACGACCCTTTATTAACTTCCGTGCGATACTTCGCGTTTTTCGCGTGACAATATAATAGTCTACCAGTTTTTCGGGGTGTAAACGTTTTCGCGTGTTTAATGTACTCGTACTTTCTTAGCAGATGTTATGTAGAAGTTTTATGTAATGCATCCATAATAGATTAGGTAAGTGAGTTAGTCGGTGAACGAGAGTGGTGACTGAATGAATGGAATAATGAATGTAATGTTAGTGAAAGGAGCTAATAGATCCCGTTGTGTGCTCGTAAATTGGAGATATAGTTGGTTTTGTGGAGCGCTTAACATTTCAAATATCTTGGCATTTGTATGCGCGTCGCTCTCGGCGGTTCCCGAGCGAGTTGAGCGTAGTTCCTTACATTCTTATGTCAATAATCGAGTGGCGCAAAGATCTCTGTTCCCACAGCTATAAGCAACGAAGTTACTTCGTACAGTTATCTTAACTTGTGCGGATTTGTCAACGGCTCACTGGGACCTAAGTTGTATTTGTTATTTTAGCTCCCTATTCCAAGAAAAGCTAAGTGACAAAGTTTGGAGTGGGTCATTTGTTCTCAACTGAAATTCCGAATCGATAGGTAATCAACTCAGCTTCGCTGACGGCCAACGGACAAAGAAAGTACCTCCTACACAGATTTCAGGTGAGTGGTTCACAAACATAAAAAGAAAATCATTTCTTTTTACTTGTTGAAACGGACAGGCTGAGTAGTGATAAGTTTGTCACAAAAAACTTTACAGAAAATGGCTATTTACAGTGACTATCTATTTTTTGAGTTCCTTACTTCTTTCACAATGAGAAATTCACTTTTTTATGTTTGGACTTTTCAATATAGCTTGTGGTTAGCGCGTGGTAAGGACATGTCCACGTGTTTCTAAAGACTAGTACCTAAACACATGGGCTAGCAACAAGTCTTCGGAACGGGTCTTGTCTGGACTAGGCGCGGACAAAAAAAAGGTTGTTCCGTCTGTCGTTTTAGACTACCGAAGATTACTCATGCCTTTCCTACCTGACAAAAAAGTAGGTATTGTAACACGATTCTCGAGTGTTTTTGTGACCTAATGAAAGTAATAGCTGTTATATTAATCATTGTTGTTTTATAATGTAGGTATGTGTGGCTTATATGGGTTACATTACTTGAGAAAGATTAGGTAGAGTGCACAGATGGTCGAGTGTGATGTGTCACGACAATTGCCATTGTGCGATGTGTTGCGGGATCGTTTTTCGGAGGGGACTCCAATTTGTGAATTGATTTTGCATGAAGATTCTTGGATTTCCATTTTTGATAAATTTTATTTATGTCTTCTAAAATTATTTAATAATTATAATTTAAAGCTAATTCCATTTAGGAAATTATTTTTGCAAATTGCCTGTTTTTAACAGTACGCTTAGATACAGTTTTCAGATAAACGGGTCACGGGCCTACTTTTCAACATGACTGAAATCGGACGCTCAAAAACCAGTTGCGAAATCGATTTAATATAGAAGATTAAAAATATTCCGCTCCGATGATTGAGCAATTTGTGACACGTTTCACGTCGGTCACTCAGATGTTGTTTTTTTATAACGTACAGTCAAACACACATCGATCGTCAAACCTTAACATAAATATCGTCTTTATCTTTATGCAGTAAGGTCGATTTTTTAAATTCATTTGTTAATAATCACGTGTGGTTTACTGTACCTCCCATTAGTCCTTCGTAAGGGTTAAATTAGATTTCACGGGCACTGATTTTGTTGGTGACACGAATATTTAACCTTGGATTCTTTAAATATGATCAGCATAAGCAGATATATGAAAATTAGAAGGTCTGATCAAATGGAAGGAGAAAACGGGATAGCAGACCATATTATGAGGGATTAAAGTCTAAAATCTGGGTAAGGATAAGAAGGTTTTGGATATGATTTGACAAACTGAATTAAATAATCTATCATTTATTTCTTTTCGCTGGGCCCAAAGCCACAAATGTATAGGTACTAAAACATATAATAAACCGGAAATGGAATGTTTTCTTGGTTGTTTAAACGCGCTCATCTCTGGAACTAATAGACAGATTGAAAACATCTTTTTTTCAATGATATCCTGACACATTAGGAACAGTATACATTTTTGAAAAAGAATTATTTTACCGCGCAAAATTTGAAAAACCCATGAAACTATAACATCGGACGAAGTTGCGGTGGACAACTAGTATATGGTAAATCCTGTAATTTTTAGCCAATAGTACCTTACTATTGGCTAATTAGTTAATAGGCTAAACAGTATGTTCTCTATCTAATATTATTTATGTATTGCCATGCAACAAAGAAATAAATACGCCAACCATTCAATAGGGTGATAACTTATTCTTTTTCAGTCCGTTGACAGGCAGTTAGCTATGAATAGTTAAAACTAGATAAAAGTGGTTGTCGTGAATTAATCGTCTTGTTTCAACATGTACCCAGGCAATGTTTGTTGTCTAATATTAAGTCGACATTGCTTTGTACCTTAACGTTTATGAATTTTATATTGAACGAGTATTTATGAAGTTATTGTGGAAATGTAAAACGTGTTTGTAGACGTAATTAGAACTGTACTAGCGACCCGCCCCGTCTCCGCATGGGTAGACAAAACATTAATGAATTATACACAAAAACCTACCTCTTGAATCACTCTATCTATTGGAGAAAACCATATGCAAATCCGTTCGGTAGTTTTTTAGTTTATCACGTTCAGACAAACGCGGCGGAGAACTTTGTTTTATAATAATAAAGATTTTAATATTTGTTTACATTTACCGTTCATGAATTGTTTTAATAAGAAAATGTTTTACATTAACGGAAAATGGAAAAAGCTTACTGATATAACAGTGCAGTTTTAATGCAATGGGATAGTTAAAACTAAAAGCTCGTATTTTTGATGATTAGATTTCTGCATGATTATTATAAGATCTTTGATGGAGAGATATAAGATTATAAGTTAACTTAAACATAGGTAATGTTTAAGTTAACTGTAGCACAAGGACACGTTAAAGAGACACTAGTGCACACTTCTAATTTTCGATAATTTTGTAGCTATTTTTATAATATGTAAATAATACAACACGCATAAGCACTGCATTTTTCATTACAAAATGTCCTATTCACATCATAAACCAAAATCTACATCACGCTCCATCAAACGGGGTGAAGCAGTAAACACGTCACAAACACGCGAAGTATGAAAAGTTAAATACCACACTAAAATGTTTAATAGCCGATATTAAATATGAACAAGCGGTATGTGGCGACCACGTGAATGGTGGCCGCGTAAGTGGTGGTGGTTGCGGCTGCGTTTATGGTGACCACATAACGCGTGCGTGCTGTTTAGTCGTGAACGTGCAATGTGTTGTTTGGTGAAAAATAATGATATAATGTGTTGCGGGGTTATCCTAATACAGGATGTTACCGAAAGGTTATATCTATCCAAAAGGCGTGAAGAGTACATCTAGTATAGAGTCACTTAACAAAATTTTAGTTCAGTATGAGTTAATCAAATAATTTATATCCAATTTTCGCATGAATTTGTCGACACCAAAAAAAATGTCTCTTTACCAGATGTACTCTTCAGCTCATCTTCTTCTTCATCTCATTCACTCTTTTGGATAGATATAACCTTTCTGTAACACCCTGTAGGTATAGATGTTAGTGTGATGATATAATTGTGTTATCAGAAATGCATAGATCGGTTTAATAACGCATAGAAAATATACTAAACTAATAACAAATGTTTTCTTTTTCAGCAAGTTAATATGTTTTACTTGTTGTAGACACAATAGTTATACAATGATGGTGTCATAGATGTGATTTACGCAAGAGTACAATACATGAAATGTTATTTTACATATAAAAATTGAAATATAATACAAAAATAATCCAATTCTACATGTCTTCATGCATATACCGTATCTTCAGTCGTCTCACCAACGAACAAATTCAAAAACATAAAAGCAAGCTAACCCTAATCTGCTGGTCGAATATCTCAACCAATCTGCTCGAACGGACGAGCGATCGGAACATCAAGGTTTGTTAGAAATGCAGATACGATGAATGCAACACTTCACAAGGTTGGCTGTCATGCATTGTGCAGTTCCTTTGGAGCTTGAATTGTGGATGCTGACTGCATGTGTCTTGCTGACACCCTCTATTCTTTACGTTCAAGTGAGACTAGCTAGGGATTTATGTTTCTAAAGATATTTGTCAGTCTTTCCTGGATAAGAAAAAATAAAAGTTTATGTAATAATTTAGATGATGCTTGTATTTGAATAACAATACGAGTTGGTTTTAATGCGGTTCGCATGTTCGATTCCTGTATGAGACCAAAATAATTAGAATAACTGTGCAATCAATCATTCTAAACATTCAATAGTTAATTTAACATAATCAAGTAGTAACTCCTACATGTTAAAGTACCAACTTCGACGGGCCTGTTGATCTAGTGGCTAGTGACCCTGACTGCTCAACCAGAGATCGTAGGTTCGATTCCCACCCAGAACAGATCTTTGTGTGATGAGCACGATCATTTGTTCTGTGTCTGGGTGTAATTTATCTATAATATGAATGTATTTAGAAATATATAAGTATGTTTTTCACTTGTCTGGTTGCCATAATACACGCTCTGCCTAGTTTGGGATCAGATGGCCGTGTGTGAGTTGTCCTAAGATATTATTATTAACTTATATTATACTACTGTTCTAATATGCTGAAGTGTTAATTCTGTCACATGTTACGTGCATTATGTGTTTTGTGGTAACTTTCCTAGACAATGTAATTTAAATAACATTAAATTAGTATAGGAAGCTATAGCCGTACCTATTATTTCAATTTAAAAAGCTGTCGAATGGTTCCATTTTTATATTTCCGTAAGTCGGACGTGATAAGATTTAATGCTATGGCTTATATCTATTTATATGGCAGTGAGTGTCAAAAACGTGTGTCATAGTTCTACTCAAAGAATCAAATTGTATTGATTTTAAATGAATTTAAAGGTAACCTAAATGTATTAAAATCATGAAACCTGTGTGTGCTGAAAATAGACTTAATTTAGGCTTATGTTGTAAAGGTGTTCAATAATTATTTCGAGAAGTTACCTAATTAATACAATTTAAAATCATTTTCGATTTCATGAAAAAATCTAATGTTCACAAATATACATCTGATATATTTGAAACGGGATGAGGCTGTAGTGTTTATATAACGACAGACTTAAATCTATTATTTTCAAGCAGCAAAATTAAAAATATAAAAAAAGTTTTTTTTTTTTAATTTTCATATAGGTACATCTAAATAGTATTGTATAATTCATATCGTAGAACTATTTATCACACCACCAATCGGCACTAATGGGGACACCAATGCACCACCGCTTTTACACAAACAAACAAAAAACGAGCAACTAGTTGCGCAACCGTTCAACCCTTCCGATGCACACGTCTAAAACAAAAGCCATCCGTCATACATTACGTGACGTCAACAAACATTATACCTCGACGAAGTTTAGTCGTTAGCCCTCAAGTCATTAGTCACCAGGATTACATCCGCCGTCCGCACGTCCCGTATTGATTGCCACACTGGTCATATTGACCGGACCCGTTTACATTCGGAATTATTTCGTAATAACGCATTCGGAGGGTTAACGATAACGGTACGAATGGGAATTTTAATATCAGTCTTCAAATTCCTGTTTGGGGAATACCTCGTAACGTTTTGGATTTGAAGGGAGTTGCTTTCTTAAGGTGACGCCTACAATAACCTTATGTAAATGTAATCATGGTGTATTTTTAACCCCCGACGCGAAAAAAGGGTGTTGTAAGTTTGACGTGTCGGTTTTTCTGTGTATTTATGTGTCTATCTGTAGCAACGTAGATGCTAAACGAATGGACCGATTATGATGCGGTTTTTTTGTTTAACTGAAGCTGACTTGATCTTAGCTATAATTTATGGAGATCTGTTCAACATTTTAAAAGTATTCAGCAAACTTCAAAAATATGTCGGAGGTTACTTTTTTTTTTCTTTCTTTACTGATATCAACTTTTTTTCTATCTGCGTTTAACATGAATAGGACATTTTACAGTGGGTTCCGAAATACCTATCATGTATATTTTGTGGACATTAAAAATCACTTTAGGACGTACTCAACCAACAACAAAACCATTCTATAAGGAAGCTAGTTACGTCACTCAAACAAATTCTCAAAACAATTGACTTGCTGTAACAATATTACCTAATATAAAATATTACCTAATCACGATCCGTATCTGACAATCTATCTCGTACTAACGTAACACTGACGATCGTGCGGACACGCGACGCATCACACGTCAAACGTCAAAAATAAACAACACTTGTACGGAAAAGTACTAATTAATATCAATACACTCTTACATCACCAATAAAGATGAAATACAGAAGTTCAGTAAATCTATACCAAATTTTAAACAAGAGGCCTTAAATTATCTATAAGTGATGTGTTTAGAATAAGGCCTTTTCCTAGACTTAGAACACTAGCTTGCCTATAAATGTCCCATTGCTGGGCACGGGCTTAAAAAAGTATATACCTATACAGATATAAAGCTAGAAGCTTTACAAGGAGGCCGTATTAAAAAAAACTATTAATTATAATGGTTTTTATAAGTATTTTGTCGTCTTATCAGGTTGAGTCTTCGTATTTTTCCGTATCGTGACCATGTGTAATAGTGATGTCAAACGTACTTATAAATCTTCAAAAATACACAATATACGTTATTTTGAAAGTCACCGAGGCGTTTATAGGACGGCTTGGCGCATGAGACGCATCAATCAGCTGTTTAGACAGAGACAGATATAGTTTGCTGGTAAACAAAGTCGTAAGTAATGTTACTAAGAGATTATTTGTTACTAACGACTCGCTCTAGTATTGCGAAAGTGCTGTCATTTTAAATGATCTTGGTATTAATTTTAATAACATAATAAATACAGGTATAGGACAAGAACTGAAAGAAGCTTCTTATAGAATAACTCGGATGGCAGTGACAACAAGACGGATTAACAAAACCTGTAAAAAAGAGCAAAAGATTTCATAGAAAAATAATTCAAAAGGCTATTTTTACAAATCTGCAAATTAATTTATTTTTAAAACCAGATTACATAACAGTATAAACATGACACTAAGAGTTGAAGCGATACATAATCTCTCTTTAATCTAATTATCTAGTAAATAAAGACTGACGAAAATAAATTGAATATTTGTGAAAACGAAAAAATGTCACATGTTGACATGACACCTGCAATGCGCGCGATTTTCATGGTCACTTATCAAAACAATGTCATTTACAAAGATTAAGATAGAATAACATAACACTGTCAAATGTTTTATCTTATCTATACTAAATCGTATTATATAACTTTTCTTTGTATCTTTTACAGCAGTCTGGTTTTAGTCTATTTAAAGAAATAAATAAAAAAGTATTCGAATATCAATACATAATAGTTGTAGATTTTTAAATATTTTGTTGATTCGCCTTCTGTGTAAAACCAGTTGATATTCCTTAGCACGTCAAATACATACATATTTCTATATTTTATTAAACTGACAAAAGTGATATTTTTGTCAATTAATTCCCGAGTCTTACAAAATTATTAAGCGAATCTACCCACGACTACACCTTCTATACCAAAAACAAAACTATTTTAATAATTCCCTCTTTATACTCTTTATTGGTCTCATTTATAATAACAGTGTAAATATCAAAATATCATTACTAATCTTATTTATGAAACAGAATATTTATTATGTTAAATAAATGTACCAATGTTTCGCAACATCCCTTTAACATGGCGACGCTGTCACAGTGACAGATCACGTCAAATAAATTAAACGCGAAGGTCAACAGTTATTTTAGTGAAAGCATTTAACTTATAACTGCGTGCGTTAGAAATATTTTAAATGTAGAATGTAATTTTAACTTGTATTATTAAAATTGTTTATTATGAAAGGCGTAAACAGTTGTTTAAAATAGCTTTTTATATTATTTTTACTTACGCCTAGATCCTACATCTTTTGATTCGTTATTCGTTAACGTTATTTGTTCGTAACCAGACTTCAGTTATTTGGGTAACGAACAGTTACATTTTTTTTATAGGAGCTGCTTTTTTTAACGTCTCGTTGATATTTTAACAGTTCGTTAAGGAAACGATTCGTTTTTTGTTTATTGGTCCTGGCCATTAATCGTATTTATTGGGACGAAGTCTTGACATTTGTTATTAAGGTAAAAGTTTGGATTTTCACTAAGATTTAACAGGGATTTGTCCTGTAATATCTGTGTTTATTACCTCTTTTATATGCCAAACTCGCATGTTAAATAACTATCGTTTAAATGTACAGTCTTGATAGAATGAAGGTCCAATCATATTTGAATATGATACGAATCCTATATGCCAGTAATCAGTTAGCTATTAGAGTTATTAAAGAAAAATTCCAAAATTATCATAAAACGGTACATTACTTTAAATTGTGGGGTAAGCAGGATTTATCGAGTGGGTTTTTCTAAGTAGGACGTTCAAATAATTGTCATTAATTTTAAACGTTTCTGTATAATTTAACTGTAGTTTCACAAGATGTTTTCTTAAAGAGCTGGTGAGTCATAAAAACAGTTTAAACGCAGAATTTGCATTCGTTCTTGAATATTTACTGTGAGACTAAACGCACGTCTCAGGTAGTAAACACTAGTAGTTATTATTCTATTAAAAAGTTAGTTTTACTGTTCTCTAACATATTACTGCTAGGTATTTATACCAGTACCAACTGTGTCTATTCCAGGAACAGAGGTGTAATACTCGTCCAGTTTTAACGACATGCAATCGGGTGGCATATGTGACTGAATGTTCAGTCACGTTGCCAACCTTTAAACACTAGACTACAAAACTTTATAGGCAACACATAAAAAATCTCGGTAAATACATAAAATTACCAACTGTTTGTTAAACTATGGTATATACAGTATGTAACGAAAATCCTGTCCGATTCAATAAAGGCGTATTCGTGGTTCAACATAAACTGTCCTAGAAAAAATGTCTCGCTCAGGCGGCTTCTTTGATATAAAACTGTAGGTAGTACACGTGAACTTTGTCGCGCATCAGTGTTGCCTTTGATCAGTTTTATTTTAATTTTATTATATTCGCCAGGGATAAATAATAATCTCAAATCCATTCAATAGTTACATATATGTGTACGATACCGAATAATACTCATAAGGATCGGACAGGGTTTTTGTTGCATGCTGTACATATTTAGTTTGTCATTTGTTTCACCTTTGTAAAGATATGTGTGATGATTACTTTTCCACCCAATTCCCTCCTGCCTGGTTTTTTCCCAAGCTATGTTGGGGTCGGCTTCCAGTCTTACCGGATTCAGCTGAATACCGTATTTTACTTGGAGCTACTGCCTATCTGACCTCCACCACCGATTTTACTGGGTAATCCAGTATTCAAAACTGGTTAGACTAAAAAGCTGTCAAATGAAACCTTCTTTTTCAATTCGAAAGCCAACAAATGTGATTGGTTGACCAAGAGAGTTCAAAAGACTAACATCCAATCAGGGCTGGGATTTGACAGATGAGTGATTCATCTTATTTTTATTTCACCGGCTTTTCAGTAATTTTGTAAATTAAATTTATAATGATTATAGAATAATGTAACTGTGTGAAGTCGCCGACGACGTGTTCCTTGCGTTAGCAGATGGAGGTAAGTGATGGAAAATTAACGTGTTTAGTTTAAATATATTTTACTTCCCAAGGGTTATTTCCCAAATGACTTATAAATTGTCTGTAGAGTAAAATTTTTGACCTTGAGTTCATCTTATGTAATTTCTCTGGTTGTAACTAATCTTTTTTTTAATATACGATAAACCTAACTCAGAGTTAGTTGCTGTAGAGTTAGTTGAGTTGTACAAGAGGAAAACTGACAATATTGTATGACAAATTGTGAATTTAGCCTCGTGTTAGCATTTAGCTCTGAGTTAAAAAGATAACCTGGGCTTGTGCAAGCGGGCCTGAAGGACCCAGCTTAAATTACATTAATTTGATTCTTACATTATAACAGAATCTACTTTATAACCAATTTGGTGACGCAATAGTTTTTGTTAAAACTTACAAATGTAACCGGCCACCGAGTATTACCTGCAAACAAAATAAAACGACCATTAATTCTCCACAGAATAGACATCAATTTAACACAGAAAAGCCCAAACTGAAGCAGCATTACGTAACGTAATACACCAGTAAGCAATAACAAGATACAAACACGATAGCACGTAACGAAGCGGCTTCGAGCGCGCGACACAAAAAACACTAAACTAGGAGACCACGTAAATATTCAATGAGACGGCATTAAGCCACCAGCCAACAAGTCAAGCTAAATGTCCTTGTTAATAGAAACTAACACCCGATGCCCGATAGCTCCTAACAAAGGCCCGTTAAGTTTATGGGACGCTCATGAGCGTGCACGCATCTCCACTCGTGTAGGTGTGCGATACGGGGTCGACGACCTCGCGGCCCCGACACGCAATTCCGAATCTTCGGTCACTTGTTTCCAACAGATTAATGGCCACTATTCATATTAGATGGCTATTTGCTGTCCCCGAACGAATTGCGGACGCCGCCCGTCCTCGCTATTTTATTTGTATTCGATCTCGTTTTGATATACGAATACGGTGAAACTTGAACGCCAAATTATACATTATTTTTTCGACTTCAAAGAACGAGGAGTACTTGAACGAGTAATTTACGTAATTGTATGTAACAGCTCGAAGCAGTCACATAAAATATTAATACATTTATCTAGCGGCGCGTTCGGCGTTCGGCTTACAAAACTGGCACGGGTATTAGCCACTTACAATGTGGATTACGTCGGGGTGGGTGGTGTTGTGATATACGCGAGCCTTTGTGCAAGTGGACCTTGAGTAAAATGAGAATTCGCTAAGTCCCGGCAAATTGAAAACGTTCCAGCTGAGCGGGAACGCAGCCCGTAAAACGGTACCGAGCTACCGAACGTCGGATCGCATTAACCAGGGCCCTTTGTCGACGACGCTCGACGCGTATCGCCCTTTCACTACCGTACCGTACCGTTTACAGACATTGCTGTGCGCTCAGATAACGACGAACAAAGCGTTCCCGACCGGCGAATGCCAATTCGGAAAATGCTCAGTCACCCCTGCGAGCTACTGTCGGAGTTCCCGCGGCGCCGTCCCGCACCGGTGTCGGTGTCGTGTCGCCCGCCACGCCGCTCGGCTCCTCACTCTTGAACCTCCGTCATGTTACATTTGAATACAGATCCTACGAATGAGTCGCCGGTGGCGCCCCGCTTCAGCAATAACCTATTACATCATTAGCGCCGAGCTAGCTCGCACAATGCTAGAACGCCATGTTTTCACTGCATGTTATGGTTCTATAGATAAGTTGTGTCTACACATCCGATGTTTATAGATAATTAATGTCGTAACTATTACAGAAGCCAAAACAATCGTTTTTCAACTGTGTCTGTTCGCACCATTAACTATCGTTACGCGGCTCAATGGCATTTTTGTCGGTTATAGAATGTTGTGCCGAAATACCGGGCGATTATCATCACGTAATGTTTATAGAGCAATAAACTCCGCTGTCCTATTGCGAAGGTCGCACGAGTAAGCCGTGCAGGCGTGCACCAAGCCCGCCATATATTTGTTTGCTGTTTTCTGAAAAGCGTTATTTTCTAAGTCTTATTTGTTTGGCTCATGCTACCTGTTCTAAAACAAGTTGATATTACACCTTTGTTATTCTGAGTTTCTATAACAACAGATTTCCTACACGTCTTTTCAATCTGACTTGCTGATTGTTTTCCCTGCATTTGAACAATAAAATAAATTGGTAAACTGTTTACAGTAACAAAACAAGCTACTAGAAGCACGCCTCGGTTCTGAATTCAATTTATAATTGAACGAGAACGTCACAAACGTTCATGGCATTCAGAAAATTCGCTGACAAGAAAAACTCGGACTAAATCAAGGCGCGTTTCACAGACACGGTAACTTAATTAGATTCCGTAGTCGGCCGCCATAAAGGGAGAGCCTCCGCCGGCGTACCATAGCCCACAAGGCCAATAAAGTCTACGCTGCGTAGTAGCTTGTAGAAATCTAAACGACGAACGAAGCGTATCGTTCGCGGACTTTCAGATCGGTTCAGATACGCGTAGGGCGTTGACCTCGGCGCGCGCGCATGTTCGCACACAGCTCTCGGCACAAACATGGTTAAAAATAGCGTGTGACGTCACTTGTTTATCATAGTACGCAAGGTTACGCAGCGAGTGGCGAGCGGCGACCACGAGCGGAGCACGCCGGTGATGTAAGGGCCGCGCTGCCACGACTGCACGAGCCGGCCGCGGCATCGAGTTGCAGTCCCGACGCCTTCCCCCCGAAACCAAGAGCAAAACGATTATTCTCGAACAATGTCTGTAAAGTGCAGCAGCCTGCACCAATGGACTGCACAAAAAACACAAATAACCTTATCAGCATCGATAAAAAGACTTCTACCCAAGGTCCCAACAATGACAGATAATTTTTTAGTGTAACAATGAAGACTAACTGCTTCTTGTTTTTCATTGCAATTTATTTGCAGGAAAATACCAATGATGGGCTCGTTGTTATTTTTTCGTGTCGGCGTCGACTTCGTCTGGATATTACCGATACTTTTTAATTTTAAGAAATGCGCTTTCTCAGGTATCTAGTTATGTATTTTCAGTTTTATGTTTTACCGAAATGACAATATGATTGTTCTTGTAAGGTAGGCTAAATTATGTTGTTTGTAATACACAACATTTGCATAAATTGGAATATGTAGGTAGTATTAACTAGTAGATCGTGCGGTCAATGAACCCATTGATGTTTTCAATGTCATAAACATGCTTACATGGCATACATTCCAGAGTTAATGTAGGACACTAATCATTCATAGGTGGTGATAACAATAACGAAAACTGATAATAATATTATCGTTCCTTTTCTACATAAAAAGGGATCACTTCCCAACAGTGGGATACTTACAGGTTGATATCGTGACTCTTGTAACCACTAAAACCATTATCAAACAAAGTTATCAAAATGAAATTGTTCAACTATAAAATTTTATAACCCAGGTTTTGCAAACAAGACTTCGAGTATTTTGACCAAACTTTTATTACTCAGAAATTCAGAATACAAAATTGTCTAATATTTTTGCTATTTCAATGCTACAATGTTTTTCTTCATCATAAAAATATTTGTAAAAACCATGTCTATTCTCAAACAAAAATATAACTTACATCATTAATTTCGATGTCGATATTTTGCAAAATTTCTTACAAGCCTTTTTTCGACAAGGCTTCTCCTGACGACCTTTGCTTAGCCGTACGAAATTAAAAAAAAAATACCTGTCAAAAATATTTTAGCTCTGACGTGTCCATAGATTCACACTCATCTTCAAACAAACTTTTTTACGGTACATCGAACTCGGGATTGTAAAACGCGGCTTATCCGTTTTGAGATTTAAAGGCGTTGTTATAATAAATGTAAACATCACTATAACACATAGTGCCACGTTAATCATTATGTAAACGACTGGGATATTTACTTGTGCACACACTGTTTCATGTGTGAATAATGAAATATTGTACAGATTGTTGATGTAACTTATTTTTAAGCCCTTATGAGTCAGTAAGCTTAGTTTCTTCAGTCTTCTTTTTTGTACGAAAATACTTCTAGTAACTATTAATTGATTCTCACTCATTTTCGGAACTTATAAACTAGTAAAACATTATCAATAATTCCTGAAAAGGGATGGGTGTTTCATTCCTAAGTAACCCATATATATAAACCTCTTCTTGACCGATTTTTATAAAAATGTTATACTCGCTAGGTCTGAGAATAGGTCGTTAACTATTTTATTTACCCATAATGATTTTTACACTGGCAAAACAACGTTTGTCGGTTCAGCTAGTATTATATACATTTCTTATCTCCTAAGCATTTTTCAAAACCCACTTAGTGTGACACCATAAATCAAATCTCACATTTATAACATTAATGGGAAGGTTGCGACAAAATCGTCTCAACACGATTAATCGCATTGACATCGCAACTCCAATACAATTTTATTTAATGTCATTGCTTATGAACCCGTCTATCGCTGAGCCATCGCCTGGGGTATCGTGAAAATAACATCGCTTGTCAATTTTGACATGTGTCAAATTTGACACGAGATACGACACCGAGTTGGTGATGTTAGTGATGTTACACGTGTAAGAAATAGTTGCGGAAATGATTGGAGTCGACATTTTTAGAGATGAGGAAGAATTCGATACAAAATTCTATAACAATCTTTGTTTGTTGAATATTGGTACAGATAGATAGTGCAAATATTTACGATTCAGACATTTCTGGCTGTATAGTTACAGTTTTTAAAGCAGCACTGACATTGACAGCACCTTTATGTCAAATCAGTAAAGTTCATTTCCTAAACATGTATTTACAACTTATATGAGGTCGACTTTACGTCTATTAAGTAATTAATTCGCTCGATAGTTAATTAATTGAACGTTAAACCTAATAGATTGGTTGCGAGGTAGAAACAATCACTTAAGCAGGCGGCCTTTGAACCTACACCTACGGCACCTGTCTTTGGCACTTTGAGTACCTATTTTCAAGTTCCACGTGAATTACTGACGATCGTAAGGTCGTTGTAACGAAGTTAAGCTACGGTCTTCAAGGTCAATATTTGGATAGGTGACTGTTATGACTTACATTTTACATCAGATGAGTTAATGTTATAAATAACATTGAAATTTTATAAAGGTGAACTTGCTAATATAAAAAAAAATGTGTCGCGTCCAGGCATCGATCCTGTCCTAACTAACAACAAACTATATTTAAAGCACCCTCTAGCCAAATGTTATCTTATCAATAACAATGACAATCCACTTTGACGCTTAGTGACGATAATACAACTAGCACACAAAAGGATATACATAAATATTTTTATAATTACCATTAATATTGTATTCTTTAACATGCTATAAATAGATTACACATAATAATATGAAAAATACTTTTCCGTACCTTTACCTTTGGCCTCGGTAGGATAACGAACTCTACTACGTAGAAAATAGGGTAGATATTGGTTAGTTGTAAGAGGCACATATTATATCATCTATATTATCTATACCCAGCTCTACAAAAATAAATTAATATTAATATAAATATTGAAATTAAAAAAAAATGCTAGCATATACTTGGTCCAAAAAAATATTATTATTTAAGTTTCTGTTATGAATACAGCTACACATATTTTGCACCTAAATCCATTAACAATAAAGTTAACTTTTCAATGATAGAATGTGCTGTAGTATTATTATTTTCATTAGAAATTTTTAGAAACACTTATCGTCATTCACAAATCTTGTAACCGACAAAGGAATGTTGCTATTGTGGCAATATATCGTTCTCCCTCTATTAGAAATGTAACTAATTTCCTATCAAGTTTGAATGAGGTACTGGTTTCGCTTAAAAGATTTAAAACTTTAATAATTACTGGTGATTTAAATATAGATATTATATCTGATCATTTGGATAATCAATCAGACGAATACCTCAATTTAATATCTTTGCAAGGCTTGATACCTGCTCACTTCTTTCCAACAAGGGGCCAAGCCTGTCTTGATCATATTATGCTAAGAACGCAAAAAAACGCAACTACGCTTGTTTTGGATACACAGATTACGGATCATCATCCTACCCTATTAAGTATTGATTCTATAAATAAACCCCATAAACCTAGTACATATGCAGTGCGCATCGATCAGCAAGCAGTTTTAGCTGACTTGCAAAAGACTGACTTAAGCTACTTATATAAAATTCAAAATCCTGAGCAAGCCGCGGACTTACTCATTAACAAAATCGCATCCATAGTTAAACAAAATTCTAAAGAAGTTTCAATTCCTCACAGAAAAAGAATATTGAAGCCTTGGATAACACCTGGGCTCCTGAAATGTATAAAAAACAAAAACTTGCTACATCTAAAAGCTAAAAACGATCCCGATAACACCATTTTAACTATAACATATAAACGTTATCGTAATTTTTGTAATAATTTATTACAAAAACTTAAAAGTATCCATGAAAGATCCCTTCTTCAGAAAGCTAGAGGTAACATTAAAGCAACTTGGGAAGCCATAAAAAACATTACAAATTTAAAACCACAAAAACGTATACCAAAAGAATTACTTGACATAGGCAATAACCCTAGAGATTCAGTTGATTTAGTAAATACATATTTTTCGAGTATAGGCAAATCCCTAGCTGATAAAATTCCAAAAAATAACCCATATCTAAATAACTCTTTGGCGCCCTATACCCCAGTAACTAAAAGGCTTTGTTCCTCGATGGCAGTGTTTGAAGTAACTGATGATGAACTAGATAGCGTTATAAGTGGTCTCAAGAGTGATTGTGCAGTTGGCTGGGATGGCATATCTACACAATTACTCAAATCTGCAAGAGAGTATCTGATTCCGGCTTTAAAATATGTATTTAACCTCTGCCTGAATACTGGAACCTTTCCAAGTGTATTTAAAAAGGCTATAGTTCACCCAATATTCAAAAATGGGGACAGAAGCTGTAGCGGAAATTACAGACCCATTTCAGTACTCTCTACAATATCCAAAGTTTTTGAAAAAATCTTAAATAAACATTTAAATAATTTCCTTACTAAATTTAACATTATCTCCAAAAACCAGTATGGATTTACGAAAGGCAAATCAACCGAAGATGCAGTGATCGATATGACTAACACAGTAATACAATCAATGGATAAAAATTTGAAAAATATTGCACTGTTTTTAGATTTGTCTAAAGCATTCGATACAGTCTCTATACCCATCCTTCTTAACAAGCTAGAAATGATAGGCGTAAGAGGTACTGTTCTTAAAATTTTTGATAGTTACCTTACTGGCCGATGTCAGTACGTAAAAATTGGTAAATTTACTAGCCAGGATGAATATGTAACATTTGGTGTTCCACAAGGGAGTGTACTTGGCCCGATATTATTCCTTATATATGTTAATGACCTTTGTCAATTACAAATTCCGAATTGTAAAATTTTTACTTACGCTGATGATACAGCATTGATTGTTGAAGGTTTCGACTGGCAGTCAACTTTCAATGCTGCAGAAAAAGCGCTTTCTTTAATCATGACATGGTTGAGTGTTAATCTTCTCACACTAAACATCGACAAAACTAAATATATTACCTTCTCCTATACGTCTGCAGCATTGCCATCTAACTCTCTACAAATAAGAGCACACACTTGTCCATTTTCTAGATCCACTTGTGATTGCCTGCCTCTTGCACGCACGCCAGATATTAGATACCTAGGTGTACAAATCGACCACCGACTTAGCTGGGATACACACATAAAAAATATAGCTGCCCGTACTAGAAAGCTTATGTATATTTTTAAAAAACTTAGATCTTCCGCTGACATCTCAACATTAAAAACTGTTTATTTTTCACTAGCACAATCTATTTTAATATATTGCATACCGGCGTGGGGAGGTACTTTTTCCTCCAGCATGTTAAGAGCAGAGAGGGCTCAGAGAGCCGTGCTCAAAGTTATTCTACAAAAACTCATCACTTTCCCATCCATTCAAATATATCAAGAATGCTCATTACTCACTGTAAGACAACTATATGTCCTACAAACCGTTATTCGTAAGCACTTGTCTACCCCCTACGTGTCCAGTAATAGTCGAAGACTTGACAATGTGTGTGAAATACCATCCCATAGAACCTCTCTTGCTGGTCGAAGTTATTATATTAATAGTTCTCGTCTTTACAATCGCATTAATAGAATAAAATATATCTACGATTTAAATAAGAATGATTGCAAAAAAGTTATCCAAAATGTTCTTCTTAACCTAAATTATAGAGAAACTGAAAATCTGCTTAAACCGTTAGGATCGTGTTTAGTCATACAAAATCAATGATGCACTCTCACTCTTACATTTACACATTCTTACACACACACCTTACACTCATACATACACTTACACCTAAACACATTCACACATTACAAAGATGTAAATTTAATTTAATTTTATTTAGTTAATATTGGTTTTTTTGTTATAATTATGTTACTTCTATAAATTAGTTAAATAAGGAAGGCACTGGCACCTGTGATACAATGAAATTCTCATTAGTACAGGTGTCACTGTTACACATTTTTCTGCTGTTCTTTTTCTGAAATAAATGTTATTATTATTATTATTATTATTATTATTATCCTTATCCAATCTACAAAACATATCTTAAACTGTAAAGCAGTCATTTAAAACGCGTTAAAAAGTTTATTATATTTAAACACAGGTGTTAAAGCTATAAAAATGAACATAAACCGAAATATCGGTCAATCACCGAAGTTTTTAATTTGTAGAAACTGTTAATTCCTAATCAATACGCATTATATTACTCAGTATTCAGTAACTGTGATGTTATCAAAAACCTTGGAAGTTTAATGTAATATACAAGTAATACATTTTAGCCATATACTATCGAACTGTCTAGGTACAGGGATAGCGGCCGCAGTATAGTGTACTTATTCTTATTCTTTATTGTACACATACACATTTTACAAAAATACAATTAATTTATAATTTGATGTACATAGGCGAGCTTAACTCATAATTGAGTTTTCTACTAGCAAACCTTTGAGTGATGGAGAGATTTGATAAAAGTTGAGGAAGAAATGTACAACTTAGTATTTATTTATAAAATAAACATGCATAAAAATAGTACATAAAATACATATAATAATATCATATACATATATAACATATAAACATACATACACTACATATACTCATGTTGAAAGGAAATGTACTACTATACTGCAGACGCTTTCCTATAACAAGAACCTAAATAAGCCAATGGGCAACGTGACGTGCCACTGTTTCGAACCCAGCATTATTTTTTTATGTATTATTCATAAATTTTTGTTACGATATATTTAAAGCATTTCAATTATAAAATATTTTTGTGATAACGTTCGGGATAGAGGCATTATACCCTATACTTGTAAGAAACAGTCTGTAAAACTCTAGATCTCTGCATTAATCCATACTAATATTAATGCGAATGTAATTTTGTCTGTGTGTTACGCTTTTACGGCTAAACCGCTGAACCGATTGCAATGAAACTCGGTATGGGTTAAGTTTGGATCTTAAGAAAGGACATACGATAGTTTTTGTCGGGATATCGACAACCACGTGGGCGTAGCCGCGGGCAACAGCAAGTTCTATATAAATGCATCTAATTTTATCAAAGTAATACATAAACGATATCAAGTGACACCGTGACACGTCATCGAACGATGTTCAAGTAATTTATGGGGACAGTCCTAGGTATTGTTCAGCACACACTGACATACCTGCCCTTACCAGACGCCATTGTTTAACGATAAGCCTGTCTCGCACAGACAACACATGACGCTCTATATGACCTGATTTCAATTAGATTTAATCAACCATATAAAGGCGTATCGATAAAATAAAGTGACGAAAAATAAATTAATTGACGATAAAATTAATTGACAAAAACTCGTTAATATCAGGTTATACTGACTCGTACTGGAAAAAGTAATTAGTCGATGATTTTTGTTACTAGCTTTACTTAATAATTTTAATATATCGAGGATTAAATATCTCTAAAAGTAGATACGTATCATAACCCTGCTTTCATTTTATTACATGGTTTGCCATTATTCAATTTTCAAATCCTTCTATAGTGCCAGCTTACCTACCTCTACCTCTACTGGACGTGTAAAAAATATTTCTATATGATAATGAAATCAGTTTAAAAACATAAGCAAACAAGATACCAGTCATACGAATTATATAAACCAGTAAACACGTAAATATATCAAACATCACATTATCATTAAGATTCATACAATAAATTACTGCACTTGTGATTCATTCATTGCTCTGTTGACCCCGTAAGGAAATAAGGACTGTCACACATAGTAAGTCGCGGTATAAATCGCGCGAATGTGCGGTATGGGGACCGCTCGTATGTTTAACCGGGTGACATTCAAATTCGCGGTTTCGTATTGCCATGCCAATCACTTGTGTGATAGTCCTCCATACAAAAATATATAAATCTTCTGTATTTATGTGATACAGAACCTCCTATGGAAATACACAAATATCGACTGTCTACGCAAAAAAAGAAAAAGAAAAAGATTTTGAGGTTGAACTTTCTACTGACCTAATTCTACTTACGATAATCTAAAAATTGCCTCGATCGTTTTAGTGCAAAGGATGGTGTTAATTTTATCGTTCAACTAATAAAAAAAACTTATGAGCAATCTGTCAACACCGCTAATGAAACAATACATTAACAAAAACGAGGACGCTATCTTGTAGTTATAACAGCACGCTGACGAATCGCGGCGAATGTGTGACCAGCCTTAATCGCGCATGATATGACACTTAATAATTTATGTGCAAATGCATACATTGCTAAGTTTCCTTAGCTTTGAGCAAAATATCGCGAGGGTCGCGGGTTCAAAGATCGCGTTATTACATAAGCAGCTGGCTGTTAGCTCGAGCTTTAGCAATCCGAGTGATACGGATCGCTCGGTGGCTTGTTTATAGGACGTACTATCACGACTCTTCTCCATGAAGGTTGAAGCTATAGAAAGGAGTATGCTTCAGACAGATTATTATCCTTTATTAGCTATTGATAAGATCGAAGGTCTTATCAAATAGGCACTCATAGTGATAGTTTCTTTTAATGGAAAAACATACAAAAAAGAGAAATGCAGGTCTTAATAT
This sequence comes from Diachrysia chrysitis, assembly GCA_932294365.1. Taxonomy (NCBI): domain Eukaryota; kingdom Metazoa; phylum Arthropoda; class Insecta; order Lepidoptera; family Noctuidae; genus Diachrysia; species Diachrysia chrysitis. Next base: position 1,593,799 of record OW028651.1, on the reverse strand, counting down.
TGAGCACTTACAATATTTTAAGAACCCACCGCGTGTTATATTTGTCTCACATCTGATTATAAGATTAGAGTTATCGCGGCCGAGGTTGTGTATTTGGAAATCATACTTCGAAATAAATCAAAGAAACAAGCGAGTGTCTAGGTCAGATCCATTGATAACTGGCAACACTGAGCACAGCTGTTCAATGTTTGTAACAAGTCCTACGCGGAATCAGTACACTCTATAAATATCTTCGCTCCCGAACTAGGGTACAACAAAAAACGTGACCGTCCATAAATTACCCCCGACCTAATGATAACGTAAGATTAGCGCCAGGAACACCAATTTGATAGTATCGAGACACGTTTTAAACAATTTTAACCCACTATTACAACGAACATCTAATCCCGTTTAAATTTACAGCCGCAGGACTAAAATGTGTAAGAACAAAGAGATTTTGTAAGCCAGTAACAATGATGAATGGCATCCTGCAAATAATTGCCCTTCGGAGCTAAGGGCGGGGCGCGAGGGGCTCGAGAGCGGGGGCGCGGGGGGCGCGGCGGTGGGCGCGGCAGGGCCGTGACGTCACGAGCCCTGCGGTCGTCGACCTGCGTGCAAAACAGCTGACCTGACAGCGCGCGAACGAGATGTGCAAGTTACGCGGTGCCACGTAACGGTAATACTAATTAAGGTTTTAGCGCCACTGACCGAGTTTTTATTGTAAACAGGTTGTATTAGTGCACTTGTGCGAGGGGAGGGTTCCGTGTTCAATTTGTAATGCATTTATAATAATCGCGAACCGGTTTTTGCGGTGTTGTGCACTATCGTAATACTTGGGTCACACGCGAGCTGATAAGAGGTGATGTTGTACGAGTTACACTTGTCGGGTTCAGCGCGTTATCGGGTATTGGGGTAGGGAGTCACTGACCTACAAAACATGGAAATAAAGAGTTCGAAGCGTCCACGTGTTCTGCGCCTTCTTAAACTCTTGTTACTTGGTTCCTTGCTCATCAGTTCGCAGACCACACTTGACGACACAAACGGTTAATTTAAATTGTAAGCGACCCTCTGTGCCCTGAGCGCTTCAAGTTTCTAGGTCGAGGTCTTTAAGGTATGCTAATGAAGGAGCTTCAGACCGCTCGTACTTTGTGCGCTGTTGGACAAGTTTTGACTAGAACTAAGCTTTATATTAAAATATTTCAACAGAACGGTAGCTATTATTGTAGGCGCAGTTGGTTCAGTAGGCAGTGACACGAATGCGTCGTGTTTGATTCGTTTTTCGGACTGCAAAATTGTTACAATTATTGTCAAGATTGCAATTATATATCCTTATTGCTATATATACATAATATAGGACTTCATAATTTATCCTAAAATACTGATCATTTGTGGTGTACAAAAAGATAATTAACACCACTTAAAAATACATTTACATATGTTTACATAATGCATGAGAGTCAGATGCACGTGTACTCCTATCACTAGCTAAGTATATTTCTAACTAATCCTAGAGAATGCAGATTAACGGATAATATTGAGATTAGGTACAACAGTGTAGCACGGATTAGCTGGTAAAGCATATTTCATCCCGGCTTCCGAGCGAGAGAAACCGCGGGCAAACCTTCAACATAATAAACATGAAGTAGATTTTATTATTATGTAATATATTACTATAATATCCACCTATACAGAAATATTCGATATTGTCAATTTTTTTATGTTAGGTACATATTCGTACTTTCTGGATATTATTTTCGGGTCTCAAATTTAATTTTGAAACTGATTTCAATTGTTTTAAATATAAAAAATGAAGGCCAAATCTGGCTTGTAGAACGAATAGTGTCAATAGATACTTAGGTCGTCAAATTGGATGTGAAGATGCTAGAGATAAAATAAGATTGAGTTTCGACCAAACAACATAACTCTCTGCCACACAACTTAAAGACTATTTTTGCTAAAACATCACCTTACATTTATTTTATATAAACTATGTTAATAGCTAAATCCCAGTTTTATAAACGAAATTTAATGCAAACTAGGATTTACGGGACTATGTAGGAAAAGTTACAGACGGAAGTTCATGTGCATAGCTTAACTTAAAATTGAGTTTACAGCAAACTTGAGAGATGGAATAGACTTAAGAGTTAATAGAGGCAGCATTTTAGTTCTACGTAAGTATATTATAAGTTAATATATTATACTTACTTGGATTATTCACATTTTTTCTTACACATAGTGTTACTAAAATTATTATTAATAATTATAATTAATGCTTTCTCAGATTTACACGAATGTTAGACATTGAAATAAAACTATCTTATGTCTAGACGAATACTACCTCAGTCTGCCCGTGACAACGACACCTGCAAAGGCATTGTTTTAAAAATTGTTTTATTTCAATTATATTAATAATTAAAGAAATACCCCTTTTTTATGTTGAATTTTAAATTCTGTCACTCCGAAATTAGGTAAACACAGATTAAGATTAATTACAATTACCTTGACTAATAATTGTGATGTTACTTTTTATTTTTACCTAGCCCTTTTCAGTTGATTAGCAGTAAAATCAATGATTCTAATTAATTAATGAAATAGATAATTAACAATTGATGAAAGACTTCAAAGTAAATAATCATTTTAAATTAGAAGAGAAGAAAGGAATAACTTGAAACACGTAATACGTGCCTTTAAAAATTTACAGTTGCCCTCGATTTCCCTGGGATCCCATCATTAGAACCTGACCTGATGATCATGGGACTACCTGGGAAATATAAACTTTCATACAAAAAAAAATTTGGGGAAGATAATTGAGAACCTGTTTTTTTAAGTCGGTTAAACAGCTTTTGTTCAATCATTGATTTATAGCAACGACTCATGTATTCTAGATATACAATCTTGATGTGAATCTCACATACAAGGTATATCAGAACATTCTATAAGCCATATAGCAGATACTATTGATACTGTCAGGCGTCTATCCATTGTTCGCCTAGCTGTTAATAATGATTATGACATTATTGTAATTGGATAGTGCAAAGCATCTGTTTATAATACACATCAGTACCTTCGGCATCGTATTTAAGTCAAAGAGATAAGGTTCAGTTTTGTGTGTCATTGTTGCTACTGTATAAGCTTATATATCGCAAGTTCAATGGATTATGTTATGTCTTTTATGTTCATGTATGTAAAGGCAGTGTAAAGGCTTTTTGACTGACATACAGAAGTGAGGAGCATCGATCATCGCGTTGCAGACGGTAATAATTAAAAATGTACTTGCCTATAGTAGTATATAAGTAGTTCAGGAAAAACTGGCGTAATTATATTATTGTAAGATATAATCACAGCATTTTATAAAATAGTAATGGACCTACTACCTAATGTAATATATTGTATCCATTTAGTGAACGAAAAAAAATAATTGAACCTATTTTATACTAGCCGTTGCCCGCGGATACGCCTGCGTGGATGTCGGTTTTCGCAGCAAAAAATAGTCTGTAGCCTTTCTTAGAATTCAAGCTTACCTCATTTTATTAAAATCGGTTCAGCGGATCAGCGGTGAAAGTGTAACAAACAAACAGACAGAGTTACTTTCGCATTTATAATATTATTATGGATCAAGAAACAGTCCAATAACGTATACAATGTTACCTACTTGTTAAAACTGAAATAGGAACCATCTTACATAAATTACATTCGTATATTTTATTACTGATTCCGGAATTATGCAAAACTCCATAATGTTACCAAATCAGGTTTAGTGGGGGTTAAAGTACAAGGATAAAATGTTACTTCCGAGAAATTCGGAACGTTTCTTTATTCCCGACTACATTCCCGGGGGATATAGGATGAAATATTATCCCTCATTACGGCTCCATCGATTTTGAATAAACATTATTTGCGCAGATGTACCTTAGAATTGGATGCTCCAGTGTCGGAATTTTGTGGAAATCACGAAAATATGGAAATACGATGCCAGAATTACAACAGGAAATGATATCAGTTGTTCTAAAAAACTGGAATGATGCAGACGTCTTTACAAAGTATTGGAGTTTATTTCTAAAGACTTTATAATATAAATTAATGTGGAAAAAATCACATACATTGCTGTGAACCCAAATTAAGTAGCTAGAGCACTTGTGTTATGGAATCAGAGACAACGAAGGTACCACAAACACCAGACCCAATTTATTTTATTTCATTTCATCTTACAAGCTAACAGATGACACATCCAAAACGCTTATAAGATTAACAAAAAAAAAACATAAAAAATACAATCTGAGTCCATAAATAATACAATCTGAGTCCATAAATGACATTAATATTGAAATAAAATAGCAATAATAATTAAAAAAAAAATAGAAAAATAAGAAAAACAATACAAACCAAGACAATGTAGAAAAGTTTTCTACATTGCCTGTCCGAGGATCGAACCCGATCTCAGAGCTTGAAAACCGGATCGACCACGGAGGTCTTCATTTCACTTTAAGTACGTGGAAAGTAAAAATAAACCCTTGCATAACAGAGGCATGCTTAAAAAGTTCATAACTTTACTAAGTTACTCGTTATCCTGGCTCTCGACGCTCAAAAAATACTGATAACAAAGCCTCTAAAATATGCATACCCATTCAACAGTTTCAAGACTCGTTAAGAAAGACATAATTAATATCCGACCCAATCTAAACGCGAAAGTTCAAACAACCCTTTATTCCCAAGACAAAATTCTCGAAACAATATTTTTCGGTCACTTGGACCAAAATAAACAGAGCTATAAAATTTCATGGGGCAGACGAAAAAAATCCCCAATCTCTATTAAGGAGGCCTGAGGGTCTTAATATAATAGCTGACAATGGTGTTAAAGGGAATATGACGGTGATATTAGGCCCTTAAGTACTTTAAGAGTGACCTAACCTAGTACTGCCCGCTTGGGTCCGACACGTATCACACGATGTTTTTTACTCAACTGTGTTACTGTTAAGGCGGGGTTATGTATTTTATCTATTACATTTTATAAATATAAGAAGCAAAATTGATACTTTATTAATTTATCTTTTAAAATACGAGACAGATTCAGAAATAGTAAGTAGCTTTCACTACGTCAGTACTATTATATATTCTGTGCTTTAACTTCAACTCCTAATAGACAAATTTAATCTTAATTTACATCACTAACTTTATAAATGAACTAGTGTTTTTAGTTTGTATGTATAAAAGAAACACTTATTTTTTATTGGAGAGCGGGTCATCCTAGCACAGGTATTGCTTTTACTTAAAAGGAGGGCCCTATGTAAGAATTAATGTAAAAATTGAACATGTTTCTGTAACAAAATATATATTTAAAAGTATTATGTAGTTTATGTATTATTTATCTATATTTAAATTAAGGAATAGTACACCTCTGTTACCCTACTTCTTATTTTTCTATCTTTCCTGTCCATCCAAAGGTTGACTGGAAGATATCGTTATTAGCGATAACACCGCCATTGTACTCACTGTTTGGTATTTATTTAATGCTGTAACTCTCATGGTGTACAATAAAGAATATTCTATCTATCCATCTATCTATGTAATAATTTTTCTAAATAAAAACATTAGGTTATTAATTTCGGGCGTAAATAAATAAGATAATAAGATGTTCTATTACGTCATTTGCTTGTTAAGACCATAGGTCAAGTTCGAATGGCAAAGATATGATTAATAAACACCTGTTTAATATTAAGATGTCTTGCAGCTGTCGTGTTGTTATCTGGCGTCATGTTTTTGTTATTCTGTCAATATTATCAAGATATTTTACATTTCTTTCCTTTCAATATGATGTCTATGTAATCTTCAAGGCATAGTCCAAAGGTGATATACAAAAGCTTCATAATATTGTTGAAGTTATACTTCTTTAGGCGCGTTATGAAAAAATGATGAGAGTGAAATTTTAAGATGCGCGCGCATCTTAAAATTACAACTCACAAAATTAACAGTATGAAGTTGTCTGCTTAACCGCTCATTAAGTCTCGAAATAAGATGCGCGCGCATCCGTCACGGAAAACCTACACCCTGAAGTTAGCTAGTCAACATTTTAGTTTTTCCAAACTACATAGCTAATGTAAAAAATGACAAATGTCAAGATGGTTAAAATACTTTTTGTACCAATCTGTCAATCACAAGTTTATGAGAAAGAATTTTATCTTGTTTCGCCAAAAAAGTGTAACTTCTTACGTGCGTACATAAGTACACACACACTTTTTTTTATATTAATAAATTAATAACTTATTTGTTTATCAATTAATCAGGTGGAATTAAGAAACGATGGTATTTTGTATTTGTTACTGACAGCATATTTAACTAAGACGTCACTGTAACTTCTATAATGAAAATAATTATGTCTGACAAATAATCAGAATAGAGTAAAAACTGGCCAAGTGCGAGTCGAACTCACGCATGAAGGGTTCCGTACTGTTTTATGCAGTATGAATTTTTAATTTATTTTTATTGTTTTTTGTTATAGCGGCCCAACACAAATACACACTGAATTTTCACTCTAGCTATGAAGGTTCTTGAGATACAGACCGCTAACAGACAGACCCATGGACGGAAACAGACAGACCCATGGACGGATGGACGGACAGCCGGACGGACAGCGGAGGCTTAGTAATAGGGTCACGTTGGCTCTCTTTCGGTATGGAACCCTAAAAAGTAACTTCTATAATGAAAGTAACGATAGATAATAAAATTAATAAAAACGCGTTTATCTTGTTCTAAGTCATCAATTTCATCATCAAAAATCTACGTACCTAGATTCTAGGTAAAACAAACGTAAACAAGTGTTCTATTTTATTTTAAATAAATATAATAACAGCAATTTAAAAAATAGAAACACCGCAATATTAATTTCCTAGAATGTTGTAAAGTTAACAAAACTATAAATTGTAACGAAGCAATTTATTTCTAAACGAGTATCAGTTATTTTTACGTTATCAACAGCGTACAGTTAACATCCTGATGACTAAATATATTTACTAAATACAGTATGCAACACATTAATAGCTTGTTGCTGAGTCTATGCAGAACAAATAACTCGTTTAAAACAAGGAAAAACGAAAGTGTTTTTGTGTCTCGTTAATAAGCTCCAACGTATTCAACGGTTTTGTACAAAGAGTAAACATAGACAAGCATAGAGCGTGCGCTAGTAGCCCTTATGACAAGCGTAAGCACATTTTTAACTAAATTTACTGCGCTCGTTTACCGATTTATGTGATTTTCCGTGCGACGACAGATGTTTATGCGAAAATATCAACGGTATTATTATAGTAATATTAGGTTTGAGATAGTTTTAATAAACGGTGTGCTCTGTTTAGACACAAATTTTATGATTTTACATGTTCATACTCGTGCTAACAGTTCATACCAGTGCTAACAGTTCATACTCCATGCGCGCACTCTATAGTTCACTTATTTACTCCTTTAAGGTTTTGTATGCCTATTACATACTTACAAAACCTTTTCCTTAAACCTGTTTGTACGTACGAGTTTAACATTAGGCTTTTGATTTATGCTTAGATTGCATGTATGCGTATTTGCACCTAATGATATTATATTATATATAAAAATGAGGCAGATATGTTATTAGGTCTTGCATTTTGAAGACTCTTACGTAACTATGAAGGTAACATGTCTTGTGTATAATATAATAATTATTGGCACCCATATTTCTTTGGCGTTTGCCTTTGTTACAGTTTCAAAACAAAGTGAGTTACAATTAATGTCCTACATAAGCACTCAAGCAAATTTTTGGTGTCTAAATAACTAAATTCTTCGTCGAGAATTAAATGACTAAAAAAGCTTAAGAATACACGCCTTCAGAGCTTATATGACCGTCTTTAACATCGACTTTAATGTAACATTAAATCGTTGAGGTTATTTTAAAAGCCTGAACATAAATAACGCAAGTCTTTCCAACATTAGCATCAAAAGAAAAAGCCTTTTAGAGATGTAAAAGTAAAGTTTCCACTTACGTGATATTTCAATCTACACATTCATGAAACGTTAAGCGCGTAATATTTCAGTGTGTAGCGAGAAAAAGCTATTATTTATATTTAAAGTAGGTAATTTCATGTATTTTATTTTCCATCTAGAAAAAACAAATCATTATCTGAATAGCAAATTAATAAATTTAACATAAAAATGTACAATAAAAGCTCATTTAATCAATATTTATAACAACACTCGTTTTTTACGTGTAAGTAAATTGAATTTGCTTCAATTTACTTACACGTAAAAAACGAGTTTACTATCACAATTAAAAATGACAAGTAATAAAACATAATATTTCCGATAGCAAAAACCAAAAATTACAAAATAAACTACCTATCTTAACCAATAAATAAACAAAAAGCAATTGAATAGCGCACTAACACGCCACAACGCAGTGAAGCTCAGAAGTATAATTCTCGCGTCAATCATGGCGGCGAGTGATTGACGCGCGTTAGACCCGGTAACCGGGTCCCGTGCCACAAAAACAAGGTAACGGGGTCAATGACCCATCTGATATACACTTGAAATTGTATCAATGTACTATCTTATCGCGGATTAAGTGTTTATTTGGTGTTCGTTGCTACGAGGGGATATCAATAGATTGATCATTGAACTGAACGTGTATCATGTATAAAAAAGGTTTTTATGTAACATGATAATGCGTGTTATTATGACGATAAACATGAGTAAATTCATGGTTTTATTAGAGAATTTTCGGATAGCTGAGTATCCTACAGTGTTTATAAGATATATCCTTTAGCGGCGATTTTACGAACGAAATGTTTTGAAGATTTTTCACACATTCCTCTTGATGTGTCAGTAGTTTTACCCTTGTCGTTAAGGCAACATGACATGAGCATGTGATTGTTGGTATAATTTGAGATAACAGACCAATTAAATAGGTCTAAATACATCATTCGTTAATTATAATCATCAGTTTCAAAACAAAGTCAGGTTGTAAACAACAAAACAAGCACCTGTGTTACATAACAACATAATCAAGCAATCAACACCTTAAATGTCAAAACCTATTTTAAATGTCATTCGAGTTTGACATTTGAGACCAAAAATATCAAATAAACTCGCTTTCAATATCTAAAGTCATAGGTTTAAGTCATTTTAGTTCCTTTCTAGATATACGTTTATTTCAATCGACCTCTAGAGTTAATAAACGTGAACATTTGAACTATGTAAAAATCCCAACATTTTCTAACCCTTTTTAAACGAAAATTCTAAATTACTTCAAGTATTTCGAGGTATGAGTCAAAAAGAAAATCGTTTTACCTTATTTTTCCTGGTGAAAATTGGTTATTATTCAAAAGTAGGTCAAGTGGGAACATAGAACGACATTTAGGTCACTAGTGAGGGTCATGAAATATTACACAGACCCTGAGCTTGCTGAAATAATCTGAAATTATTTATTAAATGATGGACACTGATACACTGATTAATCAAATACATAACATATTAAAAAGTCTATAACGTACTACCAAAGAAAAAGCATTGACCATTATGTTTTAGAAAGAAGAAAATAAAATCAGCACAAAAATAATTTATCTAAATCAACCTAATTATTAAAGCTATATTTACAGAAAATAGAAAAAAAAAAACTGTTTATAAATCTATCTAAAAAATCTATTATTATAATATTTTATTAATAAAGATGTCACAGTACGACAGTGACCCCAAAAAAGGGTTGCTTAAATACATTTTGCGTGGTAACTTCCGTTCGGAAACCGTCAAAAGTTGGCCACATTCGCGCATCGGACACCACCTGCGGACAAAGGCGTCGACCACGAGCGGAAAGCAAACCGTGGGACCTGTTAAGACTGGGCTGCGAGGAACCGGGGAAGATAATATGGACTAAAATAGCATACTTATATATTCACTAAAAAAATATTTAAACACTTTTGATGATCGTGATTACATTTAATATTAGTTGTTAATAGTAACAAAACAACCTACATAGGTAGTTATATATTTTTAGTGAATTTAATTTTAAAATTTGTTGAACAAGCAGGCTTGTACAGTTTTTAGGGGCAGTTACTTTGAAAAGGATAGACACAAATTGAGATATTAATAAATATTAAAGGAGATTTTATGTATTTAATAAAAATGTGTATTTATAAAGTACCTACAAGCATTATTTAATTTATAGTTACAGGATTCTCAGGTCTAAGTAGTTTGATAATGACGCATCAATATTAATTTTTTTCTAAGCTACAGATTACTTAATGGTTGTCGAAGCTTTATTTAAAATATCGATGTTTTTCTATAACACTATTTGATACCCACATAGGATACTTCCGACCATCTCACGATTACGACTTACAAAAACTTAACCTTTTAAGTTCAATTAGTATATTTCAACATAAATATAGTGCATGTAAAGCCATTACTATTTTAATATAGTTTATGTAACTATTATATATATAACTATAACAAAAATATTTTCTAGTTTTCTAAACAGAATTTTGTTAATTTACAAATCAATCTTTGTTATGTGGCGTTCTATCGTATTACCGCGTCTATCTGAACAGAGCCTTAAATACAAGTTGTGCCCGAGTCATCTTTGTTCGCAAAGGACAGTCTTAAACAATAGTTAAGGGGACTTCTTGTTAGCTAATCACCAATTAAAAGTAGTTTGATATTATGTCGCGTTTTCATAGTAATATAATGGGCAAATATGCCTGAAATGGCGGGCAATTATTAGTATTATCTCTTCGTATTTACTATGGATGTTTTGATGACCTATTTGTGTTATTTTAGAAAATACTACTTAAGTTCGTTGAATAATAGAATAGTCCCTAATAGGACATGAATAAGTACCTATATTCTATTAACACATAAAAAATAATCATTTATCTATAAAATAATTATTATTTTTGTAACTGCCAAACCTCTCGTATCCAGATTCCAGTGATACATATGTTTTACAGAAAATAAATATTAAATCCCAACACAATCATATCTATAAACTTATCTATAGCTCAACGCTATTTAATAATCGTTTGTTGTTTCTCACAAAACCAGATTAGTTTCAGAAAAATAATAATACGTGACTCGTTCTCGACGTACAATAAAAACACGACAACAGGGAATCTGCCACAGCAGCCCAGTTGATCTTCCGTCACCATAATTGAATTCATAGAGGCAACTTTTCCATATGAATAGCATAAACATTTGCTCACACTAAGGCTATATATTCACTTGCGACAAATGGGCGGGACGTGATGAGAGGAATGTGACGGAACACGTGGCGAGATCGCGACTACACTACACAGGAAAATAAAGAATACACATACAAGGATACACATTTTTTTATAAAAGTAAATAATGTCCAATCTCTCCAAAAATTCTGTATTTTTTCTTCTTTTACCATAGTAACATGTTAATATCTCATGCAGTCGTGTCTTGGTTTATAAAGTGACCTATGAACAAGGATGGTAGCTCGCCACGGATGGTCCGTAGATGAAGAATGTTAAGCCGTTGGTCCCGACTGTCATCTTTGACAGTCGTTAAGTCATAACAATTCTGAAAATCAGTCTTACTTTGGGATACTGTGTTACCGGGTAAAATCGGTTGTGGAGGTCAGATAGGCAGACACTCCATGTAAAATACAGTATTCAGCTGAATCTGATAAGACTGGAAACCGACCCAAACATAGCTTGGAAAATAGGCTAGACAGAAAGAAACAATTTTTTTATAAAATGTTAGGTATTGTCGCTGTCACCTCTGAAGTTGACCTCTGAAGTAATACTCACTTTTTATTTGGAAGTTTACTAATAATAGTGTAATAGGATATTCTCTCTATAATATTAGATTAATTAAATAGAAGTTGTTTGTGGTGTACCTACTGTATTTATCTGTATAGTGCCAATCCAATACAACGAAAACACCACGCTGCGACTATGCAACTGTCATTAAATAACTGTGGAGAATGACTATAGATACAATATGTTATGTAGGTACGATACGTCCGTCCTATAAATTCTGGTCAAACTATACGAACAATACAAAATAGAACCCCTCTCTTTTCCCCTACTTAATGTTTCGTCAAAGCGCTGACAATTGTTCTTTATTGAAATTGCAAAAGCAACTATGTATTATACTTACGCCCAAAAGGAACAATCACCAAATTAAATTAACGAATACTTTATTGTAACGATTAGTTTAAACACCGAAACGTGACGTCACACAAATTGAATTAAGAACTGTAAAATGCGACAGTTGACGATCAAATAAATTATTCCATTTTCAAAAGTACCGTTCTAAAACTGTCATCCACGTGTTAAGGAACACAAGACGGTTTGTCGTTCGTACGAGAAGCACATACTTGCTAATATCATTAAAAGCTTATAAATAGACCTACTTAAATCCCAAAACGAATATAGAACGGTAATAAGGTATGCAGCCCGCGTGCACTCGAATCGCAAGTCGACGCGCGTCTCGTGTGTGATCCCCCTTAGCTTCGAATTAGGGTTGTTTAACATGCTAGCATTGCAACGGGGTTCAAAACTGCTTTAATTGAATTTTTAAAACGACGATTTGTATTGTTTTTTTAGACTATATTTAAATGGAATCTTTGTTTCTAAACATTAGTCAGTATAGCAAAATAAGAAGTACAGATGATACAATAAGATAGTTAGTAGGTACCTACTGTGGCTTTAGGATGTACAAAAAATAAAAACCTAATTTTATAAATAAAATAGTAAAAAGCAAAGGCAAGGAGCCGTAGCAAAACAAAGGACACAACATAACCATATTTATTTATCGCAAAGCAAAAAATAATAATAACTCGGTAACAAATACAACTCTGTTCTATAAATATCACTATCAACTACCACTGTTTACACGACACTAGCTTGATAATAACGAGCGTGTCAATTAAAAATAATCATCAACTGTTATGCGCACGACAAAGAGCTATTCCCGAATTACTGTATTATACAAGTCGTATCAACTTAAGCAGGTTCGTATCTAATACCGTCGTACGCTAACTGTAGACTACACATATACAAGTAACGGGTATGTAATCACAAAGCAAAGGCAACGCAGAATACAGCCACATACGTACTACGTACTGTTATAGGCAACCCTACGCGCTCAGCCGTTTACAAACAGATTTCACGTGTGTTGAAGCCATAAAGAAGTGGCACAATCAATTACATACGCCTCTGGCGTTGTGAAATCGTCAGTTTAATTAGTAGATACACGTTGCATAACTCCGGGCGGATCGCGGCCCGCAAACATTCGCAATGAAGCCTCGGCCATAAACAGTGCGTTGACTCCACACCTATAAAAATTAAACTAATAAATACGCGCGCTCCTGAACGTTTGTTCTGTTTAGTGGTGATAAATGGCCGCATCATGCGTTTGCTTACACCAAGCAAGAACCGCGAGAACAAAATGAATCACAGCCTATATTTAAAGTATTCATCCGATATAAACGTAAAAATTCGTTCACTATTTGTTTATTTAAATTAGGCCGCATAGTTTACCGCTACGAGTGTATTTATCGCGTTGCACAAATCCGACAGTTTCATAGGTCATCAACACTACAATGTAGCGATGTAGCGTGAGAATACGTACATTTGTGCAACCGATGCGTAGTGAGGTTCAACGGACCGTTTTTTTAGTATTTAGGTTGCAACGATTTGCGCAAACGCGCGTGCATCGGATGCGTAGAGCGCGTTATCGAAGCCGCGTGCGAAGAACCAGCTAACGGGTCAGCCGGGCCAAAGTAAACAATTACGATAGCATTGTTAGCGCGGTCGACGACCCGCGCCGCCCGCTCCGCCCCGCGCGCTACCTATTACCAAATCGCGCGGCCACTCGCGCGCACCAAACGCCACGCACACGCGCCGTTGCGATATCATTTGCATGCGAATACGTGATTCACCTGACGCCGCCGCCGACTGCTCGGCGCGAGGCCTGCTCCGTCATCTGATAATAGCGCTATCTCACACTCCCGAATACACCCGTAATCTTAGATCGTCGATAAACTTGTTACACAATAATCATACACACTTGTCCCGCTACTTTCGTTTTCACAGGAATCGGTAACAGTTTTTGAAAAAGTACGTAATCACGCAAGGTCCGTGAGCGGCGCGGCGCGAACCAAACGTTGTTTTTCATTTATCACGCGGTTCGCTTCATATTTCATGTTGCCTCGGGAACGGGCGCGTTCTAAAATCTTACCAGAAAAGAAAATATCCTTCCATTTTCGCGGCGCTAAACAACGACAGTGATCCGGGGGGGCGGAGGGAGGCACCTTACTGTTGTTTCGACTAACAAAATGCCGTCGGAAACTCGTCAATATATCAGAATTGTCCAATGCAGAGAAAGAGGAAAACTGCGAGGGACGCGATACGACCGTCGATAGTTTCTGAAGCGATAATACTACAACTCTAGACCAATTTTCATACCAAGGGTAAGTAAATTGCGGGCCCTTTGGAAGATTTGGGGTCTGGGCAGATGAGATACAGGCGGCGCGGATACAAAGGCATGTACTTCACTAATACAATAACGTAAATTGCGTTAGTGTTGATAAGATAGAAGAAGCGCCAGAATATCAGGACGCTCGGAATAAAAAATATACAGATCACATGATTACCTCGCTGTAAAATGTTCAATTCGCGTTTCTTTGTTGCAGTCGGGAGCTTCCGTCTGCATTTACCATGTTCTTTATGGTTACAAGCCTCATTTAGTCTTTCTGTTTCTTCTTTGTTGGGAAAGGAAGTTGGATATTGCGTTTTTCGCAATTTTTCCTTTTGATTGAGTTCGTTGCGGGCTCCGAGACAATTTAACGTTCCCGGAATACCTCGAGCGTTGTGTTCCACTCGGTAAATAATATGCCAGAAATATTTTATTTGTAATCGTATATTTGCGGCTAAAAAGAACCTACTACAGAAATGAATACGCTTTTACTTTTATTTATAAACCTTCGCAAGGAATATATTGTTAAAATAGAAATACGAAACATTCTCTCAAAGGCACTTAAATGTAAGCTCACAGATGTATCTAATCCAGTCAAATAGGGTTTAGTACGAGACCACAAAACCGCATTTCTTCATAGTTCGTGCGGACCACAGATTCATTACGGCGCGGGTGGAAATGCCACAGATATCAAAGGTCATGTAATCGCTCCGCCCGACCTGAGCCGATCCCCAGGGCATGACGAAACTTACCATCCTTACAAACGTTCATCTCACTAGGAACTCGTATTTCTTTATTGTTGAAACCAATATACTCTGACATACAATACTAGCTTCTATATTTTAAAGTAGTCTTCATACATTATGTGTTATGTTCACATGCAGTACATCAAGGGACTTTAATATTCATACATAATCTACTGTGGAACTACTTTGAGGAATATCTCCGGGACGTTTTCAGTACATCAGCATTTTTACCGCCTCTACCTCTGTCAAGTATGTTACGAGAATGGTTAAAAATTCAACGCAAACTTGTTGAAATGTCTGGAATATTTATGAGAAAACCTTTAGATACAAGAAGCGAGATAGAAGAGACAAATAATTACATTTGAATATAGATTCATATTCATGATAGTCGAATGATTTCTGATGATAAAAGTATAGAAGTACCGATAATGTAATCAGTGGCACAGTAACTCACATAAATCGTGGGATTCGCAGCAAGTCAAGTGAATCTGATTTGTTTGGTCTGCGTTAGAAAGTATACGCAATATGTGGCCGATGCGTGCGCGCGTCATGAATAGAAATCGCTTCGGCGATAACTTTCGTGCGCTGTTCGATCCCCTGGTATAGTGATAGACAAGGGATCTTTTTATTTGTTCGTTTTCTATATCAAATATTGTCGTGTGTACGCATTGCCACTTGAGACACGAGGAGATTACTCACTGTAGTTATTTTTTTTATAAGGGTCTCCCAGAGTTGTACAGTTTTTCGTGCTTTCTTATTGACAGGAGACCGGATAATGCAAAATAAACTAATTTAAATCTAACAAAACTAACACAATATCAAATATATTTTTTTACAGATCCTACGATAGGGAGTTGCAATGCTGTAAAAATAAAAAAAATATCTTGTTACATTCATTTGAAATCATATAGCTGTAAAAAAAACCCTAAAAGGTTGTTGTGTCTAACTATATCGATCACTATTCCAATATACATATAATATATAGTATATGATTAACTTTAGAATCGAAACTTTTGAAATGTTTACAAGACCTCAGCTAGTATTTCTGGTAAACCTTAATCAATAAAGTTTGCCCGTTCATTTATATTATGACCGCTCTAAATTAATTACATAACTAAACTTTACTAATCAAAACAAGATTACATTTAAAATCTATTTTCTAAATCCTATTGTAATGCTAGAAAATATTGAAGAAATAAACAACACTTTCACTATCAATGTGTTCATAAAAGTTAGATAAAAAATAATCTTTTTTATTTAGACAATGACATTGACATTTCGTTTGACGTTATTGTTCGATAAGATTTTATACAAGATTACGTAAAGGCAAGTGGACAAATACATTTCACTAACAATTCTTTGACGCATAATGCAAGATGCAAGATTGCAGATTACCTGTTAATACCCTGAGAGCTATATACTCATATAAGTAAGGAATAACAAAAAGGATTTAACAAACAAGTCCATAATGCACAACGACTGCGAATCCGTCTTGACATTATCTACATTCGGCCAGCCATGTGAGAGAGCAAATCGATTCATAACATAACTATAGAGGCGAGATAGCCACTAACTCCTGTGAAATATACCTCCGACCAACGCTTGGACAGTAAATGCCAATATATTCCAGTTTTTAGAGAGAACTGTTTGGTACAGGCCACTGCGTACCCCCAATGTTGCCACATATATCTCATTAGATTAGTAAAGTGGAAGTTTTTTCGGAGGGTAACACAAGTATTCGATGATAAAGTATATTTGGGTTTCGTTTTGTCAAGTTCTGATGAGGTTATGTGGGGCATTTCTCATCATATTTTACTGCTTAAGACCGGTTACTATATGTTTCTTTTGAGGATTTCAAGGATCATGAAACGTGCTATTTAATACTTTGTTCTGTTTTGTAGAGCTAGAGAACTTTGGACTGTGTTGTTTTCCCATCCTATTTGAAGCTGGAGATCTGAAGTAACGATAGAGGGAGTCACGTCCTTATCTAGTGGAGGGCAAACCACAGATGGCAGTATACCCAAGCGATCGCTGCCTCACGTACATACTCCACCAATTTGTGAGAAAAAATGTGATAGTTCGTACGTGGAGCTAGGCATGCTAGCTTTTAATTAACCCTATGTTTAACTGGGATAGTTTATGACTTTTAACTTCCGCTCCGGGTACAACAATTAGTTAATTACAATCTCAATCATATTTAAGAATGAAATTGTTTATGACGTTGTTTCCCACAGACTAGATTACCTAATTGCAATATAATTGCAAACTGAATTTTAACAGATTTCGCAAGCAAACACAAATCCACAAAACAAGAATCTAGTGGCCGATAAACCACGCATACATTTATAACCTACAAACCCGCAGTACTTTCATTTCTAATTCAAAATCAATACATATATCTTAATGGTAAGCAGACAAATAAATAAATTACGTGTATAGTTAAAATAAATTAACTTAGTGTCTTGACTTTCACTGGCAACTACATAGCGTATTTAATATATTTTCTATACATAAATAACTTGCACTTAGAAGAAAGAACAGGTCGTTTCTATCAGATGCGTCCCCTGAGAGTCGTAGAGACGATTATATCAGGCTCTCTAACAAAATACTTCTCAGCGTTAGGGGTTGGCGATGTTGCCATGAACTCTTATTGCCAGTAAGCCTACTAATGAACTACCCAGTCTGCTACTGAACTAGACCCGTTTAGTTTAAGGGTAAATTGAATATCAATTTTAATGGGACCAATAACCGCGCTATTTATCAGAAATGTTTGATATTTTATTATCAATGACAAGCTTTAATTTTTGTGCTTCGGAAACTGACTTTACCCTCGTATTACCAGAAATATATTACAGAGAGATTACATCGGCTGTCTTTCCTATTATATTGTAAAAGATTCAAAAGATCGACTGAAACAGAATAAGAAAATCTAACATCCAACAGAATATCCAACTTAAACAGCTCCACATAAGACCCCGCAAAAGAACATCCAAAATTTACAACCATATGTAAAGTTGGACAAAAACTGTGGAGCCGCAAAAAGGTGGATCACCACACCACTATCCTCTATGAATTCTGGAATGGGGTCACTTGAGACTAATGGCATGCAAACTATGCAGAGTTGGCTGCTGACACGTGTTTTACATTCGTACATATTAATCAGCGGTGAAAATATGTGCCGTCACCCGTCTGACGTATATGCTGGTAATAATGTTCAAGGTTCTTGGAGACACGTGTAGCTTGCTGAAGGAATAATGCAAAGGTGGTATAGATGCAAGCAAATCCTAGGGTAGTCCTCTGAGCCTAAAACAAACTTTATTTTGGAGTGGTAAATTTTTTTGTTGGGTGATGATGATGAAAGATATTTGTTGTTTTATTCCTTAATACGAGAAGCCTGTAGACCCACCTCAATTTCAATGAAGGGTATCCCTTCGTAATTACATTTTAAACACCGTCCTACATGATTAATTCCTAATTTTTGATTGCTCAGTGATTGACTAATCTAAAAATTAGAAAATATTGGTGTCTAGATGTTAAATTTGGATTTGAAATCTCACAAATAATACAAATACATGGACGTAGAGTTTCAGAAAAGCATTGGTATATATTATACTTTTCATCATACTACCGAAGCGAAGGCAAAAGGAATTTGAATATTGGAGAAACAGTTGGCATCTGAAACACGAGAAGTAAAACGTTCTTATCTCAACAATATTGCGATACATGGTGACGTTGCACCGTTATCTAAAGAAAATTTTCGCATACACAATAGACAGTCGATACAAAGTAGCGTGTATCACAAAGAGGCGTGCACGTGTGTGCAACAATACCGAGTTAATGGCGGCGACACAACGCGCCGCCGCGCACTCTCCGCCGAGCGCCGACGCTAATGCTGATAACAATTGACGTGTGTGGCGAACACCGAAATATACAGCGACGAGAAACACTGCGCCCGAGAAAGAATACTTGTCTAAACATTATGCAGTAACTAATTAAATCAAACTCAGCAATAAGCGACACAGCCCTACCCCTTATTTTGATTGCGTCCATGTAAATTCATTCCCTCTTATTCGTATTCGGTTCTAAATGAATTTCGTGTCCAACGGCATCCGACCGCAACGGCCCGACATCGAAAACTTTATAAATTATTATTACAGCTACACAAGCGAACAAAACAAATCTACAAATTCGAACTACATAACGGGAGTGCTCAAATTGAATTGTAAAAGTTGCCGATGTTGTGGACAAAACGTTAACTACAACTGCGAACGTTTAGTGTTAATCGGAGCTTATAAGGTGAGCCAGAGTCCACGCATTTATTAAAAAATAAATATGAGAAGAGGGAGTTATGTAAGCTGATACAGCTGAAGTATTCGCTCATTTCAGATAATATACACATCAAATTCCGGCGTAATTAACAGAGCACGAGCCACGCATCATAATGTTTTCATAACGGGGCGCGTATTATGTTCAGCAGGCCGGGCGCCCGGGCGGGAGGAGAGCCTATATTAGTTTGGCGGGAAGCGCGGCGACATTCACGTCCGCGTTCGCGCACGACCTCCGCCTGTCAGATGTCACCCTTTACCGCATTCAGGGAAGATATCTGTAGCGTCACAAGTAATTAAGAAGCGAGCCACGCTTTGTGCCGTCCCCGGGGACAACTCGGGGGGCTTTCCGCGCCTCTCCCTACTTACATAATTTCTCTTAACTGCATAATCGATATCAACGTGTCGCACTTGTCCCGTCTAGACGTTGACGCGCTGGATCATAAGTCTGCATCGTATTGCGTTTACAGTGCACTGCGAGTAATGCAAGCTCGACCAGCGCCCTATCTCTATCCTCTACCGCTGTTGGCTGTCGAGGACTTGGGAGTGTTTGGGTGTCTTGTCTCCGCGGTCGCGGACGACGCGAGCATACTCCGCGGCCGACGGAGCGTTAATAAATCTCGCACCGATATATCAAATACTAAAGTTTAACCGTCCGTATAAAATTTCATACTTAGGAGCTGAAAGTATTTAATTGACAATGAATGTGACAGTGTAACGGCACGCGAGAGGGTTGCGAGCCAAACGGAGCGCGTCTCTGTTAATGGGGTCAACGAAATTGAGAAAAGTGAAACGGTGGAGTGGGCCGGACGGGCATTTATTACCGGCCGGACCCGACAACCCTCGTCCGGAGAGGGACGGCCTCATACTCGGGAGAGAGACGCCGCGCATTCCAAATAGCAGCGCACAAACAAAGAGAGGACTAGCAGCCCGCGGCTGACGCGGCCGCCGGCGACACGGCCGGCGCTTCTTACTCCCGAATTAATAACGAGATTTGTAAGGACTGGCCGTGACAGCGCTGCTCCGACTCCGCAGAGCAGCCGCGGCCAGGCTCTAGTGTCGCTCATTTATAAGAACTATAAATAATTAATTAGCCGCGCGCCTCGAGGGACGCCTTCACTTTACCCATATCAAGCTTGTGACATTTTAATGGCCTTTTAAACGTGCATCCACGTGAGCCTCTACCCATTGTACATTGCATAAATAATTGAATTCATTCAGTCGTTACAGTGATACACGCTGACGTACAAAGTATTGGATAATTATATTTCCGCTTTCAATCGTATTCGCATACACGAGGCTACAAAGACGGAGTCTGTTACAGAGCAAATCGCTGCAGGCTGTCTCCCTACGTAGTCGGAACGTAAATCGGTGCATCCAATCACGAGCAGCGGGGCGACGGCAGATAGGGAGTTGGAAATCAGTTTGCCACTATTGAATTATACGAGAGCTGCAGCCAGGACGTCATACGCCAAAGTTTAATCTCCCGGAGCGGCGGACGGGCTTATTATGCAAATAGTCGACGAGTCTCCTTGGTCATCTTACAGTCACGTACGCCGCGCACGTCCCGAGCGAGCGCCGCGCCGCATGTCGCCGCGTGTTGCCGCGTGTCGCCCGCGTCCGCACCGGACACGCTGTTTACAAAACCGACGCACATACCCCTGCACAAACCTAACACACCACGCGACGACGCACCGATCACAAAATCATTTCCCCAAAATGAAATGTCTTCATTACACGACGATAACAAAATGGAACCTTGGTGAAGATAAAATTATTTGACTATCAAAAGACGGGAGAAACTTCGACGACGACGACATCAATTTATTGCCCCTGAATAAAGTCCGACCTAAAATTCAAAATGAAGAAGGCATGGAGCGACGGAAACGGACGGGAGCGAGAGCAAAATCTAACTCTTTCTTTCGTCGCAAACCAACCCCCACCGAGCGTTAATTAAGCTAAAAATCGAAACGTCAAAGCTCGACTCGGGCTTTATGCAAATTTACCAGAATTGACTTTCGTGTCGACCGACGGCGTTAGAATTTTTACCGTTTTCCAGACGATTGTTTGAACGAGGTAATTAGGGAAGCGATAAAGACACGTACGCGGCCGTGTTAGTACCTGGTGGGAGTGTTTGAGTAGAGGCTCGGCTCTAGAGGCGGCGAGCGCTGCTGCCGGAGCGAGCGAAAGAAGGGCACGAGTGACGGCGTGTGTCGCTAGCCTCGGTACCGGTACGTACCGTTAGGCTGAACTCCGCAGCGCCCGCTCGACCTCGCTCAGCCCTGGACGACCGGCCTGCACAAACTATTGTATAATTTCATAATAAACCTACGAACACATAGAACACGCGCCCATAAAAACTTTCGTAATTACGATAGAAAATTAACACCGAATTCTAGCAACAATATAATCGAGGAAGGGCGAGCGGAACCACGGTGAACGGGGAGTTTTTGTGCTCGTATCGTGAGAATGGGCATTTAGCGGGTTGGTTATTCGAGGCGTATCGCGTGATATCATTAGAACATTATTGCTACCACAAATTTCTTTGTCACTTAACCGGCACTGGATTTGTTAGATTTATTGAGCGTGACGCTGCGCCACGGACGGCAGCGAGAATTTCGTAGTTGTCCCACATAGCTGGCACACCCGCCGTTTGTGTAAAATATGCCCCGCGCGGAACGCCCCGCGCCCCTTTCTGGTACAAACTTAACTGCGACTAAACTTGTTTTCTGAACATTGAATTAGACGACGTCGAACATTAAGGATTAGTATGTGTGTAGTGTGGTCTGTAGAGAAATATGAAGACAAGCGTGCAGTGGGCGGGACACTTGGCTTAGAACCGTGCCGCGGTAACGACGTGATAGCCAAGAGCAGTTGGCAGCAGTGTTACTAAAAATCATACGTCAGAATTGTTGGGAAATAATGGGGAAGCGTAGTTCCGATGTGTCGGGAACAGGATGGAGAGGAAGCGAGAGGCGCCAACAACTTGTCTCTTTTATTTAAATAGACAAAAAAGGTTTAACCGTCCGCATGTAGCCAACTAGCCAATACAAAACTTCGTTCTCTTAGCCCGATACGTCGGGTTTAAAATTGTTACAAGCAACATCCTTTTAGAAATATTATATTTGACATCTATTGATTCCTTGATGGTGGTGTTCAAATAAACCAATCTATACCAGTATCACCATAAATGTATAGATAAATATTCGGGCATTATTCACTAACGCAGTGGGATTGTACAAACAATAATACTCGGTATTGTAGCCTCCGTTAGTGGACAGGGGATACCGTAAATATGGCGCCGCGGGAAACTTTTAATAGAATAGTTTTTACCGAAAACGAACAAAGCGGTTCACGGACCACCACTGTTTTTGTTAATCGCCGAAATTATTACATTGTTCTACAATTTATATAAAATGAACTCTGTTTTGTATAGTTTTTAATCTTTATGGTGTTTGAAATCCGTTTTTTTTAAATATGTAATTGCAGACTGCGTCATAGTATACTAAAATCTTTTATAGTATAGATGTAGTGTATAAAAAACAATCGATTCAAGCAACTCTTCCTTTCTTGAACTCTACTAAAAACACGCATGATATCACATACCAAATTCCAATAAATCTAATTAACATATAAATTCATCATTCACAATTGTGTGCAAACTAAAAAACTTATTTCCTTGCAACCTTAAACACAGCACAACTCGAGTGTTTCCTACATAACGCAGTACGTAACGACTTACGTACAAGAATGAACATTGAGCCGCCATTACACTCTCGTAATCAGCTTTAAACTGCTTTTAATTTCACACCATCCATCAATGGACCACGCCCATGGATGTGCGTATAAATAAAGTTACGCACTCGATGGAACCACTGTACGCAACTTTGTTGATAGGGTTGGCAAACAGGGTTTACAAATAGTCTCATCTTTATTACATGAAAAGTTTAAACAAGTTTCAACAATATATACTCTTGGTATTGGAATGACTATGACTGACTCGAAAATCCATTTGAACCCGAATCATAAAAATGTGTAATAGGATCGTTTTGGATACCAAATCGAAAAAAATAAAGCAAGAGCGGTACATACCACCCAGATGGTAGTGAAAGTAAATATAATCCAATTTCAATATGTGGTTGATCGAATGACAAATATAAGTAAGTACACGCCATTGGGACAAGATCACGGAGTGTAAATAAAATGAGACCACGTGCGAACAAGTTTATTCCAAGAAAATATAGACGCACCTACCCAAATCAGTCTGAAATCCAATTTATTAGAAACCATCTAACCTAAATTATCAAAACTAGAAAACATAGTAACGCTAAAAAATTAAATCCATACTATAATGAAAATAGTACCTAAAACATAATAATATCATTTTCGATTTTATATTACTACAATTTTAAAATAATTTTCTTCATTCATCGTGACGTATGATTTAAGCAGGTTCTGTGCGAAAGCCTTCTAAAGGGCCAAACCTGACGGGACACTTTTCTCCGCCCTTATTACACGCGTACTGCCTCCGATTTGGGAGCAAAACTGTATTAAACACTAACATAAACGTTGGTACAATGATGAGTGGAAGAAAGGTGCACTTAAGTGGAAAAGAAAAAGATAATAATGATGTATTCGATAATATCTAGAACGATGTAGGACCTACAATTCTAGGCATTAAAGTAATTGAATTGGTGTAGACGACCGTCATAAATTATAATAAAGTAAGTGCTCATAATACGTTTATTGTTCCGTTTCGTCACTTGACGATGTAATTTTAATCTAATTGTCTAGAAATTGATAGAACGATGCGACGAGACACAATACACACTCAATTAATAAACTTGATAATTACATCGTTTGAACAAATATTATTTATACAAGATTTAAATTTGAATTTAACACGAATTTTAGAAGCTCAAGTTTTAGGGTTGGAAGCAATATATGGCACGACACAACCTATGTAAGTATATATAAATGTACATATTAGTTAGAGTAAGAAACCCTTGGAGAAAAGGTAACCCTTATAGCTTATGCTTAGCCACTGTCCCGACCCGTCCATTGGGATTATGCCTGTAAGCGAGTGCAGAACAAACAATAGTTCTACACACGCACGGGAACGTAAATATCTACAGAGCAAATCGAATTCAATTCTTAGAAGAGAGTTGTATTCGTAAACACCTCTGAGATATAATTCCATGTAGATGTGTCCCAGCCCTGGTGTCGTTCCGTCGTGTGGCGTAATGGACAAATAATGTGCACGTCGTCAGCCAACCATTATTATGTTATTCGAGGGCAAGCAATAATTGCTGAGCCAGTCTGTTTCTGGCTAAATTCAGTTGCCAACAGACTCGAATCATTTTCGCTTAGCTTACTTCACCGCACTTTGAACGCAAATCGACCTTAAGGACCCTGTTTTAGATCATGTTTTAGAAAAACAAGTAAAGAGTTAGTCGTGTTCATAAAGATGAACGGTTAACTCCATAATAGAATGCCTAAATAGAATATTCGGACGGGGAAACTATTACGAAACCACTATAGCCATTCCACAACATTTTCAAGGTAAATGGATGTTAAAACCAAGTTTTTTACACGTCGAAAACTTATTTTCACTAACCCTGCTTAGGCTTACATAACTCCCGCGAACGCTCCAAAGCTTTCTAATAAACGCCAGTGACTATGAGTTATAGGGAACTCTAAGAATTGCCAGTCACAAAATAAAGAAGGGAATGAAGAGATGCCTAATTAGTGTGCGAGTGTGGGTGTGAGTGAGATCGGCACGCCACAGGCAGCCGGTAACAATTATAAATTCAAGGAACTTAGTCGGCTCGCGTCGCGCCGTGCCTTTGAAAGCGAACCACTATTTTGATGCATCAGAGCCGCACTCGAGGGCGTCTGGCTTTCAGTATCGCAGACGGTTTTTGTTGCTTTAGTACCGAGATGCGTTGAATCTTGTGGAACATTGAATTGTTCGTACACTCAAATACACCGCGTTTTAGGTACCTCGAGTATTGATGTCGTTCAAAAATGTACATTAAATATATGAAAAAGGTAAGGCATGTTTGTCAGACGTTGTAAACATTTGCCGTCGAGACCAAATAAAGAGGATTGTAGCCTGTAAATATAAGGTTAATGAAGGTCTAATGTTATAGGGCATTTTGTTTTAGACGCGATTGCGAGCGCTCTCGATGTAAAACGTGTTTTATCATAGCTAACGAGCCGTCGGCGTCGATGACTCGAAAACAATACATCACATTATATTAATGCCGGCATTCAAAACGAGTCTTCGCAAGTAATTAATACCCATCAAGACCCATTTAGTTTGGAAACTATAGAACAGAGAGGGTGTTAGTGACAGAGCTAGTAATTTGAGAAGTATGCTAAATTTAGGTAAGCGTGTAAGCACATCGGGGCAATTAGCATCGTCTGCCAGCCTAGATAAACTGCGGGACCGCACATTGCCTAGGCAATATTGGAAACCTTTGACACAGCAACCACACAAGTTATTACTAATTCACTCTGTCAAGTTAACAGCTCGTTACTCTGAGTTTGGGGGTTTCTGTAAGCGTGGAAACCGCGATATAAGACAGCCTGTCTGGAACGTAACGCGACCTAATAACACTATGAGAATGAAAATTAGACAGTTTAATGCCATACCGACGTGACTCTGTGGAATTCATGGAAACATTCAAAGCTAAAAACGATTGCTATTTTAATGTTAATTAAAATCAGTTCTGTCTGAGAAATGTCGGGAAATGTTCGGCTGTTTATTACTGGATCGTAGCATGATTATTAGAATATTTAAGTGGATAATTGGTTAGAGTAATATCTTTGGTATGTTTGCGAATGCAAACAGGATATTTGTAGAACGTTGTTATGGCATTGTGTTTAAATTTAGTCCATTTATCTTCGGCCCAATTGTTTCCGAGAGTCAATTCGCTAAATTCTTGGTAGACAACAAAGTTTATAACACAAAGTAAACTAAGTCCACGTTGTGATGAGCGGTTATAGACAATGGTACATAAATAATTAGACATTATAAAGAATCTACTAGGCTAGCAAACATGGGTATTCTACGAAACGCTTTTAAAACACAAACGTCGACTTTTATGAAACGTTATGATGGATGAACATTGTATGATTGTACACTTATTTGTTAAAATGTTTAAGTCTTTGTTATTCTATTCACATTAAGTCTCATTATCTACATTAATATAATAAGCAGGTACTTAAAATAGAGCATCACCGCACATCACTATTACATATTTTAAACCCATCTTCATCGGGAAACCTTGTCTTCGAAGACATTCTTATTCAGTATCTATCCGCGTTATCTCCTGAATTTGATGAAACATAATACGACATATATTATGGATCAGTGCATTCGTATCACCACCGTCAGTCGTTTTATCTTTTCGAAAACAGTCTTAGATTCCTTTTTAATCCCCGGACCTGAGCGTGTCTGTGGCATCGTAGCTCCTAAAAGAATCGTCAGACTTTGATGCTGTTATTTAAAGCTAAAATTACAGTAAAAAAATAATCGGGATCTTTTTTTTAGTTCTGCTTTATAGTTAGGTATATCTTTCCCCGTTATCTGTTGGATTACGTGATGGTATATTACGCTATATATTTTATGGATCAGTGCATTCTCTTGGCGAACGACGCCGGACTTGCCCTACACTCGACCTTCCCCGAGTTTCGTGGATCGCCGTGACAAAATAACGTTCATAGTTTATACTTACAGAAAGATATCTTTAGGCTCGTGTCTTGTATTGAATGCTTTCAACATCCGTTGCGATTCTAGAATTTTCTCTAGTAGTGAGAGTTGATATTTTATTACTCAAATTCTTAGATAAATATTTTGTGCAAACTGTAGAAATATCAAGTAGATAAGTATGTAAATATTTTTTAAAATAATACTCTTTCGGTATAGACATATGAGTTATAGTTATTGAGTTTAAAATTCAATTGATTGAAATTTGTAAATTATAATTGTAAATACACGTAGGTTTTTTTTAATTTTTGGATGAAGTCTATTCAACGTTATTAATTATTACTCAGTATATTTCAACGTATATTTACCCGCTAGTATAAAATTGCACACGTAATGCATTTTAAGACCGTTCTCAAAGTAACTGCATACATTATTAATTAGTTAGAAAAAAAAAGTTATTTAACAATCAGTCAATCAATCTCTGGAACTACTAGTCGGACTTGAAAAAAACCTTTTTGTTTTACATAACCCGATCCATGATTAAGATTATGAACTATTTCTACTATACTTAGATCTTTAGCAGACACGGAAAACGAATAAAAACCTTTTGCTTTTGCTTACCGTTGAGCCACAATTAAATATTGTTCTGTAACATATTGATATGTACTGACAAATAAATCACAACGAAAATCAACCTTCCCGTTATTGTAATAAAGGTGTTGATTGTAGTGTATAACTGATAGGTATAGTGTACTTTACATTGTAACTTTGTAACGCGATGCAGAGAATAATTGGTTACACGATTAGGGCGGCGCTCTCCAACTGTATTAGTTCAACAGGACCAAGGTAATGTGTTATTATGTAGATGTATATATCTATTGATATATTAACTCAGAGGTAGAGATATGTATGTGAGAGTGACTCTATGTTGCGTAACGGTATATATAATAGTTGTAAGTGGGATATCTCCATTGGTTTTAGACTCGATAACTGATAAAGTTAATTTACAACTTAAGAGAGGTATGTATTCCTGTCCCGTCCTCCATGTCTATTGACCTGCGTGGTCGAGTGGCGAACACACCGGTTTTAAGGGTGTCGCTAGCTCCGAAGTCCTGGCTTCGATACCCGGGCAGGTCAATGTGAAAAAGCACTTTAATACATTGTCTCGATCGGATGTTTGTGGTACCTTCGTTGTCTCTGATTCCATAACACGCGTGCTTTAGCTACTTACTTTGGGTTCAGAGCAATGTATGTGATGTTGTCCACATTTATTTATTTTTGTTAATGTAAATACAATAACAACCCATTTCGAATGTTATGCGCATTTCCTAATAATATTCACATAAAAAAAAAAAACTAAAAATATATATTTTATAAACCGTTATCAATGCTACTGTCCATCCTGTCAGTTATTATTACTGCAGCTAATTACTAACACAATTAAGATAGTATTGTAGTCTGTTTAAATGATACAAAGTAGTTAACTGTGCCTTATCTGTTTAGGGCAGCACGGTTGAAAAGAATCCTATTGAATGATGATTGTAACACAGGTTATTTGAAAACAGACACTATAATATTGATATCACCTTTATGTCACAAACAGTAAGGTTGGTTTTCGTTGAGACTTTATTTGTTTGTTTGTAAAGCCGCGCACACATGGACCAGACTGCTTAGAGCTCGAAAGCGGTCGACAGCTCGCCAAGTCCGTGTAGGTACGTTGATCATTGACTGACTGACTGCTCGAATGGTTCGTGTACGAGCAGCCTAAGCTTTATAAAATGCCAAACGTATGAATAATCTTTATAAAATTAATTGGAAATTGACATTCTAACCAAGAAACACATGATGAATCTTCGCAATATCTCCTCATTATGCTCATCGAAGTTATCGATACTAAAACACATAAAATAAATAAACGACGCTTTAAAAAAAGTTCACCCATAATAATCCATACCTTAAATAGCGCAGCTTAACTTTCTACTACGATTGATAACGCCTTCAATATATTCGCAGTAAACGCTTCCGATGCTGGGCACTCTAAATCTAACATCGATATCCGAGGCACACTCTAATAGAATCGGATAATCGATTTAAATCGAGTCGTATAGATTCGAATAATCGAGTCGTACTTAACCCTCGGTAACAGGCAATCTCAAAACTATTTTTACGTGTTGCTCGAACCGTTTACATTAAATAGTCTCAGGTGCTTTAAATATTTTATAGACCAATAAATAATATACAGTTCTGTTCCCGGTTCCGTATGGAAAAATAACTTTAAATAAGGCATATGTATCGTTTTATTTGAATATTTATTCTATTAAGTAGGTATTTGAATCTCTATAATTCGAAAAAACAAATGAAATATACTCATAATAAAAAATATTATGCTAGGTATCCAAAAGATAAGTATCATTAAATATAATACGAAAACAATAATTGTAAGTAGGTATAATCAAGCTTCATTATTTTAGAAATCAACAAAGCGAATTATTTTCATCCTTAAAAACGGCACAAAAAATACAAAATACATTATCTATCTAATATAATTTTTGCAGACACTTTACATTAAGACACGCCAATTAAAAAGAAAAAAATAGAAACTTCAAAAGTATCCTCCAATAGAGACAGACACGTAAAAACTAGTATTAAAAGATTTTCAATAAAATAAATAAATAGGTACCTAGTGATGAATATTTTTTAATTCCATCATTAGGTATTAGATACACAACGATTTATGAAAAGAACACTAATAATATGCTTTACAAATACTCCCTAATTACTTATAGACGAGTAACTGTTATTTTTCATCTAAACATAAATCTTTTTTGATTGTAATATTCATAAAATATTTGTGATTTCATTTTCTGCTCTTGAATTCGTAATAGGGGTGACTTATATAAGTTTAGACATTAAAATCTCTTGAATTGGCTTTTTTCTTCAACTAATTCTTAGTATCTAATTAGGTACTTAAGTTTGTAGAGGTCCAATACTCCCAATTATTTATCGATCAATCTTCCTAAAAGGCGATTTTGTAGAGAGTTAATGTGGTAAAAAGTGCAGGTAAATAATTATCGAATCAAAACCCAATTTAAACATTGTTTTTTGTACATTCCGTTTGCTAGGAAATTGCTGAAACCTGTTCAATTTGCAGTTAATTACAACTACTGCATTCGCATAAAAGGAAGACTAAAAAAAGTACATTGGATACAATATTAAGAACGCGGAACAAATGTAGGATTTAATTTCAGACTACAGTTGAGTGTAACTCCGGTCTAGATTGGATTTGAATTAAAATGGATCGCTATTGGAGCGGTTATTGCTCTCTTTAATTCTTTGAAACAAGAACATTTTCAATGCACGTACAAAAGCATGATTAATTAAAAACAAAGACAGACAGAGTCAAAAAACTCTAAAATAATAGAGGCATCGCTTCATAATTTCACGATACACTCTTAGGATAAATAAAGGAAGCATCGCGAGTCACATACAAAACAGTCGTGACTCGCAACAACAGATACACTGGTACACTCGACAGAATATGACATTACAACACACGACGCATCCATCCGATTCAAAAGATTAACGAAAAACAAAGCGGGCCATTCATTTGACGACTCGACGCTACCACTATTTTATAACACTCGTAAAAACATGGCCCGAGTGTCTTTAATCTGTATTATATAAGGTATTAGGCAGTACTGACACCAGCTGGTGTAGCCAGGCACGATACCTGTAAGGCGTTAAACCCGTTCCACAATACTCGTAATAACTGTTGATTTATAACTGGAAATGTTAAACTAATATACTTTCGACCTTACGTTAAAAACCCACTAACTCCTAAACATTAAAACACTCAAGTAAATGAACACTAAATAAAAATGAATAAACTACTGCTTTAACATGAACTGCAAAACAAATTACTTATTTGAAGAAACAAATCATTAACATGCGATGTTCCGACAACTTCTGTCTACAAATGAGACATGTAATTTAGTTGGAACGGAACAAATTGTTCGTAGGAGAGATAGAAGCGTGTCTCACGTTGGTAGTTCTCCGTTCACCTGGCAAAGCGTAACAATTAAAATTGAAACGATCGCAGCGCGACCTGACCTCGCAGCTCGCAGTGCGGAGCTCCGTCACGTTGTCGTCAAAGTGTAGCCCGCCTTACCGCATGAACGACGAGCCGGCATAGTCGACACGACATCCCACGCGACGAGCCACACAAAACGTTCGTACGTTAAATAAATTGCCATCGAAACAAAGGCACGCCTCTTTGGAGATCACGGGTCTTTTCACATCCGACAGAATAAAGATTTACCATAGATTCAAACAAATTGTATACCTCTATAATAATGTCAAAGTTACGTTTATAAAACCCGTGTAATATTGTACTCGGAAAAAGTAAGAATATTCCTTTAAGGTCGCTATGCTGTCAAAGGTAAAAACAATTCAGATTGAATTATAAGAAACTGTATGGATGGAGAAACATCAAAAACTTGTTTATATTCAATCACCCGGGGACCGGTCGGCTGTAATAGAATTTCGTTTATTTTTTATACTCATAATTTCCTTCGAATGATATTTAGTATTATTAGAAATATTTACATATCAATGTGGGTAGGTTGTATTTTGGTGTCAGTGAAGTGACATTCATGTGGTACCTACATGATTTTTGTACACAACAATAACATTTGAAATAATGACGATACTGAATGATTTTAAAGTAGGTATCTACCTACGTTGAAATGGATCGATAAATAATTGCAGAGGAAAACAAATAACAACTGATATTATAGAGCGAAACACTTTGTATCTGACGGCGAGTTTGTTATACGTATACTTATGTACCTAATTAAAAGTTTCCCTTAGACAATAAAACACCACGCAGCTATAAAAGCGAATTCGAGGAGGAAGTAAGTAGGAAGCGAGAGCAAAGGATCCCGAGAAGCCGATAAGTTACATCAAATTTAAGTAGCGAATGCGTTTGGCTTTATCTGCTTGTTATTTAGTTAGTGACGGGCGGAGGGAGGCCTGCTCCACATATTGATTGATGGCCCAACGCGTTCACTAGGGCTGACACTAACAAACACTACACGAAAAAAACACGCTATCTCATCTACCTTCGGCGCACTCACGCAACCCCACCCTCTGTGTGAAAAGGGTGTTGTAAAACACAGGTCGGCGCGGCGACGTGGCAGCCCTAGAGTTAGTCGATGCTCAGTGAGCCCAACATAATCAGTACATCTCATCGAATACTCAATTAACATCCCTACACACGGACCGGAGATTACCGTAGAGCGCACCGCGTATCAGATGATCGCGCCTAACCTTCGCGTGTCATGTACCCAACTATACAGCGACGCCCGCCGAATTAAAGGGGCTCCGATTGCGATTCAATCAAAGCCAAATGAATTCACTATAAGAGAAAGGGTTGCGACATTCAATCAAGTGAGCGTCGGATCGAAACTATGAATAATGTAACATTTTAAAGCACGTTTTTTAGGCACCTTCAAATTAATAGAGGGACGCGGACAAGACAAAAGCGGTGGCGAAGGAGCGAGGATTTCCTGAAGACAATGGTAGTAATCAAGCCGGTGCGAGCGTGATTACCGCGCCAGCCGACCCTCCCCGCGCCCCGCGACCCGCGACCTGCTACACAATTTATAAGCTTACGACCAACAAGCTTGTACTATCTACTGTGCACGATGGTTGAAACGCATTCGAAGTCAAAATATTTCGTCAACCTTGGAAGTGATTGCGCGGTTGTCACTCATTGCACTAAACACACTCAAATTAAGCCGCGTTTCAGACAAATATATTCTTCACTCGTACGAATACGACAGAATTCAAGGTCCGGAATTAATTTGCAAAATGCAACGAAGAAACGCGAACGTGACTAAAGTCACCGTGTTTACATCGGGACTAACAAAATTGAGAGTGTCCTTCCTTTCTGCCTACAACACGAAACGCAACGAGTAAAAGATCCAATACACGGACCAAATTCAATTTGCAAATCTTCCCGACGGCAAAGATAGAATCAATTTACACAATCGTCTAAGCGAATTACGTCATTCGGCTGCCGAATATCGTAAAGAGAAAAAAAAGGCACCAAGGCCGATGGTCGGTGCAGTCCGTTCACTTGCGATCTCGACCGGTTGGGATGGCGATACATAAACAGTGCGGCGGGGAGCATGTCCGCGCGCCGCCGCCGCTCGGAGCGCGCCAAAAGTCAAGGTGAACCGGTGCTGTTTACTGAGATTGCTCTGTGCTCTGTATCGACGCCGCCGCCCCCCGACTGCAGGCGGCGCATCCTGCCACTGCGAACCTTCCACCGGTCACCCCGCACGCAATCGATACGTCAATTAGTGACAGACACGTGGCAGTTCGCATAGAAATAATGACTATGAGTATTCGATCGGCTTACACGTACACAAACGAGGTCGGTGAAACTGGGCGTCGTCGTACAATTTTCTTCGCAGTCAGTAGACAGCTGTCTGCGGAGTTGAGTTTTCACAACAATAAAGTGCGAGTGAACAATAAGCCGACCGCACCGCACTACGGCGAATGCAATCAAACGTTGTAAACCGCACGCGTACGTTTCTTTGCTCGTTTTCCGAATTAGGGAAGCGTTTCTAGATGTCTGCTCGCATGCGTGTAATAACATTCACGTCTGCAGCGACAAGCCATAACGCATCCAGTACGTGTACTTTTTCTAGGTTAAGCATCATCTCGAAAGTTGGCTACGCATAGGTAAGGCTAGTCGACAAATAAGGAAATAATAATGAAAACATACTGGACGCCATGCTAGGAGTAGATGAATTAAATGATAAAACGAAACAGACGGAGCCGGTGGTTTTAGAAAGCGTAAGATTATAACGTTGATACACAAGCATGGCGCGGGCGGCGCGCGGCATCCGCGGCTCAGTGTGCGCGAGCCAAAATCCATATTCATGTAAATATCGTGTGTTTTTGTTTACGTTCGCTCCGACAACGTGCGGCGGCACCGAGACAGCCTGTTCGCAGCGTGCATATCCCGAATGTTAATGTAATGGCGCTCTGTAATATGGATACTGTTGTTTCCTCCCTCCAATTATTTGGCGAGACGCGGGATCCGTGACTGCCGGGGACGTGGCTAGTGAGGCACTTGCCCGGCTGAGAGCCCTAAGCTCTCGTAGCTTTCTCTCCTGCGATGTTAAGGTCACGCCAACAACATAAACTATCCGATTTGTATATGTAATGTAATTATAATGTAAAATAAGCGTACATGAGCCAAGCCATACTTGTTGTCCTAAGATAGTGTGCCGTACAAACGTTATCACGCACGCCTACGCGACATAATTTACTCTTATTATTGTACTAAATTACTCATTTTACTACTTCTCGTATCTACTGTGATAAAAGCACCGGCTATGTAATATGCTTTGTTTGTTTGTTGGTAGCGTTATTATTTCAAGCTCTAGGTTTGTGTAGCTGTGGAGTAGAATAGTGGAATTTACGAGGGCTAAAACATAAAACATTAATGTGTTGTGCGGGTAAAAAGTTATGTTGACCCTCCAGCAAAAGGGATTTAACATGTTAAAGTAAGGCTCAATATTTCGGTAAAACAATATTCTAACATCGAACTGAATACACCTCACATTTTCATTTCAATTTACTCTATGAAAGCGAGGATATTGAAAAATATTTACTTTGTACGTATTTTATATTGAACATTACACAGATAATGGGAAATAGTTCGTTGGGCGCACAAGAAACACGAGGCTACTCTCTTTATTAAACTTTACTCACATTATGGGGTATTTCAATTTCGGGAGATATTTGTCTTTTTTTTTAGTCAACGTAAATCTAATAAAAATCAAATAACCATACAAAGGAACGAAACAAATGTTTCTTAGCCTACTAGAATATATTAGAAACAGATTAAAATAGCAAGGAAGATTAATGGATGCATGTGAAGATAGAAAATCAATCTAATTCAACGCTATTTTTAAAGATTTTTCTACGAATTCACCCACCATTACACCGACCCACGGTACACACGGATACCAGAATGATTGCAAGCACTAATACAAGAATAATTTGTGACTCAAAATACGGAAGCACGATTTGTTAAAAAATCTTACTTCACCGGATTTTTTTAATATTAATTTGTATAGGTACAATATACGAGACGGTAAGCTTTGTGTAAGGTAATAGGTGACCTAGTTTCACACATAAAGGCTGTGAAAAACCAAGCAAAATATGAAATATTATGTAACAAAGATGGCCAATTTTCCTCTTAAACTAAGCCGTAGAACCTAGACTTGTGATTACAGAAAAAATAGGTTGTAATCAATCCCCCGTAAGCCGCTTACTCTAATAGAATAACAAAGTTATTTCCTTCGGAGCTTAATCATAATGGAGCCCCAACTTTAATAGGACAAACTAAACGATTCTCAGTACGAATAAAAGAGAACGTTTCGCCAAAAGTTCGTCGTAAAGTAACCGCCAACGACACGTCAATTCCCTCGCCAGTTCAGCCAACAATTACCCTTGACAAATATATGACAAATCGTCATTGGAAATAACAATAACATTCTTATGATTCGAAGCCTGAGCATTTACGAGCGTTGTGATTTCTAATATAAAAAACTTCGGAAACTGTAAAAATATATTGTTAGTTGAGTAGGCATTTATTTTATAGGCGAGTGTACGCTGCAGCGTCTCGTCAAGTGGGCGTGCACTCACAGAATTGTCTCAAGATTTTTTGTGAAGCTCAATCATTTTCCCTCTGGCATGTCGGGGGCGACGCCAGGTATTCGATGAAGATTCGATCCGTTTTATTCCCACTAAAGTAGGGTAGGTTTTATCTTTTTTGTTCGTATATCTCGAGTCATAAAGCTTAAGGCGAAACTGTCCATGCGATGCGCCGCTCTTAAACGTTGAAATAGGAAAAGTAAATTTTATTGCCACTACACTGGCAGTATTTGCTACTTCGGGTAAACAAGTTATCTGTAATAAGTTAGCACTGTATACGTCACCTATTTGACTGTGTACATTGTATACACGTGTATTTTAATCATAAGCTAGTATTTGAATGAAAACTGCAACAATGTTCAACCATTGTGTATTCAACTGGATACCTTAATCTAATCAATAACTGTGATTTATGGTGTATAGTCATTTTTTTTCGTGACAAAATTTGAAGGTACGTCATATTGTTAATTCTGCTTATACTGTATAGCCATGATAGCAGAACAAAATACAACCTAACATAAAATTCACTTTACATTTATATTGTGTGAAATTATCCAAGCACATCTTTCACAAATCGTTTAGTCTCAGAGAGAGTTAGGAACCAACTAGCACCAGTCAACACAAGCTTAATATTTGCACTATCTGTCTAGATCTCGGCTTAATGAGGACAGACGTGATCAAAAATCAAGACGTTTTAAAAATACAGATGAACTTACCTACACGTAATAATCACCTTTCGCGGATTATTTTTACGAATCAAATAGTTCGTTTTAATCTCGTTCCTACAATATTTATGACAAAAAAATCTTGATTAGGGTTGATTGTTCCAATGCCAGACAATTTCATCCGAGGAATAATCATGAATTTTGACAGTTCTTCCATAGAAAATCTTTCACATGTCAATTTTATTCTACGAACATCAAAATCATGTGGTGTTGGAAAAAAAAAGCCATAATCGAAGATTGCTGAAACTTTAGGCAAGTCTTAATCGAGTGTAATTAACAAAAACGTAACTATTTTATATCCTTTGTAAATAATTAATAGAAAACGTTTATGATTAGGAGCCGGCGATAACGTTACCTACCGAACTATTAATTATTGAGTAATTATTGAAATGGCAACAATCCGTAAATGGTGGAAAATACTGGCAACACTAATTGTGAACGTGTATACACGACCATACATGCTTATATGGCAATAACTATGATCTTAGTAGAACGTTTAACGAATAGAATGTTTAATTAAGTACATTAAACATTTTTAATTTCAAATTGTCAAGCTGTATCAAGAATTAACCTTTGGGCCAAGTTTAAGAAAAAGTCTTTAAAATAACATGGATCCCAAATACAAAAGAAACCCTTGGTTCTTTCTTTTCCCAAATCTGGAAACAAGAAAACAGAAAAAAAGCTTAACATGTGCGAGTACAAAGTATCGGGTATACCCGAGTATTTCATTTTAATTTCAATATAATACCACCAGTCCTTCCCGAGAAAAAATCTTTATACACAGACAGACAACAAAGTGATCCTATAATCCTTTTTTCCTTTTGAGGTATGGAACCTTAAAAACAGTTGTGGAACTGCTTATCTCGCATGAAAAATTATATTTAAT
The DNA here is from genome assembly GCA_932294365.1 of Diachrysia chrysitis. NCBI lineage: Eukaryota > Metazoa > Arthropoda > Insecta > Lepidoptera > Noctuidae > Diachrysia > Diachrysia chrysitis. The sequence goes on along the minus strand of OW028651.1, from coordinate 1,556,228 downwards.
GTAAAATAATTTTATTTCTAGGCAACATTTGCGTTAACCTTAAAAACCATTACGATTCTGTTAGCTGTGACAGTCGGAAAGTTCGATATGGCTACTTAAATGAACACGATACAAATATTTTTGTGTGTTTAGGAGATCCTTGGGTTGAATACCCTACGTGGGTTTCAAGTGGGCGATGGAGGTTGCTTTCCAATACTCTCAACCTGTCACTGCCGAGGTTGTGTTTACCACCTTACTTCATATAATCGCAGACGAGGGGTTAACATGTTTAGACTACGATGAAGTCATAACATTGCACGTGTAGGGTTAGACACAATTGTTATTAATACTTAGATAGTTAATAGAAAACATTCGCGACTGGTCGTTAGGTTTTGATAGCCGGTGTTACTTGCCTACTGTTAAAATGATCGTATTACCTTTATTTATCAAATACATTATATCTAATTCCTTTATCACAATCCATAGCACCACAGGAGCTAGGAGCTTTGTTTTACTATTTAGTAAAGGAAGAATGGAGAAGAGCCGAACACCGAACACTGACAATAATAACAGCAATTAAGAATACAGATGTGCTTAAATATAAATAATTAAAAAAGTCGTTACTCGGACCGATTATATTATTATAGTAAGTATACCTATATTAAACCTATGTACATATTTAGTTCAAGAGCCTATCTAATTAAGTTTGTTACCAAATTTATAGAATAGATACTAGCTTTTCCCCTGCATTGGGACAGTTCAGGCATAAAATAAACAAAAAAGCTTTTGCACGCGGCTCTTGCTTGAGTGTCGGTTATTGCGACAAAAAGCATATTTTCTTTCTTGGGATCCAAAACTAAGTTTCATCAAAATCTGTTCAGAGTTTCAGTCGTGCAAGCGTAACAGACAGAAGCACCGACAGACCTAGATACTTTCGTATTTATAATAATATTAAGTATGGATAATTTATTGTATCTGAAATTCGAACAATGCTTAGACAGCCACGCCACTAGTCAAGGTTTTACTTAATATAAACATATTAAAGAAGGCATTTTAAAATCCTTAAGCTAATCTAACCTTAAAGTACAAAAGAACATTAAACTAGACAAACACATTAACCTATCTAATCTAAACGCCCTTTGGTTAAATTTGCATCAAATTTAACCCAACGATGTGTGGAATAGGACGTTTTACACGCAAATTATGACATAACATATAAAAATGTATGCAAATGACGCTATTTGTAGTTCTATGTTGAATGGGAACTAAGGGCGCGTTCGAGGCGAGGTTATTAGGAACAAATAAAGGTTAAATTAGGTTGTTAAAGCGACTGCTGCGTTGAGAAAGTGGTCGCAAATTCGAATCCTGCCTGAGGCTACAATTTTCATTTTTACTATTTGTATTTAATTAGGAACAAACACTTAAAAAATTAATTTAGTTTAGAAAATACCAATATTTTTAAACCGTTAAATTCAAGTTACTTATTTGTGTATTACTTAATATAATAACTAATACCACGGAAAATGAACAATATAAAATCTACCTACTTAAAAACAAGTACTAAACGGCCAGTTTCCCTTTGCAGTTCTTTGCATTATTTAAAATTTAAATATCTTATACGGAGTACAGTAGCTAGTGCCTTATTTATCAAAATCTCGACGGTGTTTAGCAATTGCTTAGCAGATTCTTAGATGAAATTCTCTATAGAAAAAAATAAATCAGTATCTGCTAATTAGTTGTTAAACACCGTTGAGATTTTTATTAATAAGGCACCTATCCTATTAATTATTTTATATTATATATAATCCTTACTAATATTATAAATGCGAAAGTAACTTTGTCTGTCTATCGCGTCGTCACGCCAAAACTACAGAACCGATTTAAATGAAATTTGGTACTGGTCTAGAGCCTGAGAAAGGACATAGGCTTTTTGCTGCGATAACCAACATCCACGCGGGCAGAGCCGCGGGAAACAGCAAGTTATTAATAAAATAAATTATAGGACTTTGATCAGCTGTGATACTGATATTACCAGTGTTACAATAGGCATGTTTCCTAATTTTTTTTTAAATGTCCGCCTGGTAGATTAATGAATTTTATTGGAAACGTATTTTTTCTTTTTTCTTACAAACAAAAAATGATCAAAATACAGAGAACGCAAATTACGCGTGACGTCACTCCTCGCTACAATTTTTACCAAGGCGTGGCGTCGTAAGCCTCCACTCCGAAACTTTAAAGCGCTGTATCTTTTTAAGTTTTTATTGTTTTGATAAAAGAAAAATACGTGTCTAAAATTTTTTTATTATCTAACTTACGGACTAAATAGATTTTAACTTTTCATATCCAGGAAACATCCCTATTAAATTTCTAGTAAACAGTGACGTAAAATTATTTGCCTCTTGAGATACAGTACACATGACATTCGTCAAAGGTCTAGCTAGTAAATAGGTCGGTTATCACCTATATAGATATATAACATACTAGGTATATAGTATCTATACAGTCACAACACTTATTAACTCTATATCTAATAAAGTTATTACACAATCTTAAGTTTTCTTAGGTTATCAGGAGGATATCACGGTAATTATCTTGATGATAGGATAGCTATCATGGTCAAAAACTAGCATTAGAGAGTTTAGATTTGAAAAATAAGTGCCTAATTAATTGATTTCAAAATAATCGTAATAAATGTCATTGTTAAAAAAATATAAATCAAAAAGATCATAATTTTCACTGACACACTGAAAAGTCAAAAGGAAGATTATAAAAAACATAAAGAAGATGGCCTGCATCAAGGCAAAAACCCAAAGCTGTTTTTATCCAAACACCATATACACGAGACTTTACACCCAAGAAGGGTGTGAACAGAAATACGATAATATCACTCAAAGCACTTATTTTAACATTTTTATCTATTTTAGTGGCAGAAGAAATGCAAATTCTAGCGACAACAGATAAACAAGACATCAAGACATGTTTATGTAAACAATATCGTTTGCACCGTTTCCTATGTTATCTGTGACATAAATTATGACAGGTAACAATTTGTAATCAACCGTATCTAGGACAAAACGATTCGAATTTTCGCAAAAACTTGTTGAAACATGCAACGGGTTTGCAGAACTAATGTAACTATGAACGTGTGCATACAATTGGGGATTCGGGAAAGAGTTTCGTTTATTTTGGTATTGTAGTTAGTTAACAAACTGTACCTTCTCGTTTAGACAATGTGACCTGCAGAATAGGGCTGTAGTTTTGTCAAAAAAAAGTTTTTAAAAAAGTACGCCGTGCTAACGTACGGCAGTAAGCCTTTGCAATGTAATTATTTATTTACTTATCTATTCAAAAACAATAAAAAAAGAAAATACAAATTGATGTTTAAAACAAACACTATTTAAATTAACAAAAAAACGAAATTGTTAACAATTGTAAATTAGTTGGAGAAAATAGTACCTACGCGATGGATTACCCATTGTTTTAGCGAGCCCTCAAAAGAATAGTGTACATTGACTCTGTGAATTAAAACCTTTCACATACCTACGTAATTTACTAGTATTATGTATTTTATCGCACACAAGATGAATAAAAGTAAGAATAAACAATGGACCAACTTTCACATTGAGATCTTTTTATATAAACTTAAGATTGTTCAAATAGACATAACAACGTAGAAAAAATGTCTTCACATTATCATTAAAAAAAGATGAATACATATACTGTGTTCGCAATTTATATGCCAAAAATGTAAACATACGCGAGTTTTAGGAAGAACAACTGTCATGTAACTGTCATGCTTACATATAAGGTACAGTTTGCACTATAACTTCCATTTTTTTTAGACTTTTTCAACAGAACTAGTCTAAAATAAACTTTATTTACACTCGCATAAAGTTAATGTTTGTTTAAGTGGAAATAACATCAATTGGCAAAAGAATTTATATAGAGTATAGGAAATAACTTGTATTTATAAAAAGTATTTTTGACTAAAATTAATGTAGATTGATTGGTATTAACATTTTTGTCAACAATTTTTTTTATTTGAAAATATCTTCGTCCGTCTTCGGAGTCAATCGGAGACAGTATTGAACTGCACAGGCAGTCAATTTAATTAGAAACTAACAAAAATCAAATGACTCAGTTAATTTTTTATAAAATTAAATCTACCTGAATAATCTCTTTCGTCTATAATCTGCAAATACAAGGCACTTGACACACGTTAATTATATACACCAACCATGTGGGTAGTGATTGATATGCCCTTATTCTATGACCTAGTAGTCTATCAATGTCTAGATTACCACATTATTTGTTGTCTGTGTAACACTACAAATATGTCGAGCTTCAGTTATCATAAGACCTCTAAAATCAACGATATTAAATGAAATCATTCAGTCTTAAAATATTTGAAAGTTGTTTATGAAATAATACATATTATCAAATAACAATATTAGTTGCAAAAGGCCGAGGTTGATAAAAGAATGCTATTTGCATGTACGATAAATACTAGTCCCCCTTTGTAAGTCAATGTAAAATCCTTACAATACATTTTATAAATCCAAAAGTAGCTGTCTGTCTGTTTGTCGCGCTTTCACGCCAAAACAACTGAACCGATTTAAATAAAAATTGATACACAGATAGTCTAGACCCTGAGAAAGGACATAGGCTACTTTACCGCGATAACCGACAACCACACGGGCGGAGCCGCGGGAAAAAGCTAGTTCAAAATATAGAACAAAGCGTACAGTCATAATTTGATCTAAATTAATATCATATTCATCAACGTTTTAGTATTAAAGCAATAAAAAACAGAATCGATATACCCTAAATACAGATTTAATATTTTAACATTGGCATTCATAGAAGACAGAGCTAACGACACATTCAAAGCTTGACTCACACTAGACAGAGCGGCGCAGATAATGATCTCAATAGCATAGCAACTAGCAGTCACATGTTTATGACGACAACTCATACATCACTGACATTGACATCGCCTTTATTGCAATGAACTAAGGTTCATTATCGTAATTCCGTAAGCCACTGACTGTGTTTTCCACCGCACCTTATGGTTTTGAGGCGTGAACAGAATTGTATATCAACAAAGGTAGGTAAGTTGCATCATTTAGGATAAAGATTATTTTCGTATTAATAATAGAGAAGTCAATCAGGAAGTATTTCCAATAGACGTTGCGTAATTATTTTTTTAATTAATATAATTCTTTGTTAGCTTAGTAACAGACTTTAATTCAGTAATATAAATATAATTAGTGGCACTGACAAGTTTCCAGGTAAGTCCACTGTATTCCTTTTCTGATGATAATTGCACAGGATGACGGCTACTCCATAGTTTTCTGTTTCCCATATCATGGCATTACCTATTGTTGGACTGTTGTATTGTTCGTTAATTATCTAATGATGCCTTAGTGTTCTATCTAGTTTTTTAGGTTTCAAGGCGATACTTATAATGGTCGAGATCTAATCTGCGTGTCATTTTTTGTACACTTCAGTTTGGATAAAATTAGGTTTCTACTCAGACAGAATAATAAGCGCTATCTTGATAAAGTTTTACGAGACTATGTTTAGTTTCAAAATATCAATCAATCCTAACATGTTTTAAATTACGAAACAAAAAATACTTTAAATAACAATCAAGGAATGAAGATAACAATCAAACAGACGACTTCCGATTACATCTCGGCTTCTGTCCCTTCTTTTACGTCAAAACATTAATGGCCCACCATCTTTCTAAACGCTCCACGGAACTTATAGAAATCGTCTACAGTAATATTGTTACGGTTAAATTAAAATAATGGTCCCAATTTATTAGCTGAAGTTACTCGGACTTAATAGGAAACACGGAGCGGCCAACTAGTTACTTTTATTAATAAGAAAAAAAGGCCAGCTAGAGCCTCAAATAAAGTGGGTACTTAAATTATTCAGATGAGAATTTTGTGATTATTATAAAGTTTTCATCTTGATTTAACGGCAAAACATACTTTGACACTTCTTTTGCTAAATAATTAAAGCTTTTAAGAAAACTTTGAATTTATCCTGCTGGAAACTTGACTCTGAAATAAACATAGGTTATCTCAAAAACATATTTTCAAGATCATATAATTCACAGATTTGGGGGCAAAAAATTTCAAAACAAGTAGCAGAGACTTATGAGAGCGATACCGACACACAGTAGCATGGCACAAGGCCATAAACCGAGATAGAAGCGTCCACAACACTCGTTAAATTTGCCCGACACGATGAAGAATATAGTGGAAGCGGCAATTTCAACAAAATCTACGCAACTCAAGTTTCACGATGTCAGGATTTTAAGAGGCAAGCCTACTCAGATAGGATCGTAAGCCCCACGATAGGGTTTTAGCTTTTATTGCTAACATTTTTGGGGATTCGGGAAGCTGTGCTGGTTAGATAGAACGTTAATCATGTATGGATTTAATTGCCGTAAAAAGTTTCATGAATTAATGCTTAAGTATTGTTTGCTAATGTCTATAAAATTTTTTTAGCACTAGGTTTCGTGCAAGGAGGTACGCTTGGACCTTTCAGACAGTATACGACCTTGACGTATTGCACCTACCGAAAAGCTTGCCCTACATATCGGAGGTTCATCTAAGTTCACTGCTGGGAATCTGGGACATTCACTTTTATATTACACTTCGGAGTTGCTGATCTAAACCACGCCCTCCCGGAACCTTTGTTACGTCGCCCAATTCGTTTCCCGGACGATCATACAATTCTGCTACTCCCTTATATTATAAACACTTTTAAAGTACTAGTTTAAGTATCTAAGGTCCAGTCATTTAAATATCTAAGGAAATCATTCTTCAGAAAGTCAGGCGATATAAAAATATACAGAATTTCTCTATAGGATTTAAACTATCAACGCTCGCTTTAAAATCTTATCTAAAATTGTTCAAGGCTTTGTTTACTAAAGCATAATATGCAGCGAGATCTATCAGTCAACACCATGTAGGTATAATCCAGGGCGATACGAATGCATTACTTACGTCTAAAAACATATGTTTCGTCAGCTTTAAATCTAGGTTTATGATCGTAATCAATTATATTGAAAATAATAGTAACCTAAGCATTAACAAATGTACTAAAATACATTCGTTATAGATTTAATGACCTTTTAACAGAAAACCATAGCCAAACGTTAATATAATTTTTTGCATCAATATAGAGCTAATTATAGCAAATTCTACACGAGTAACTTCATATTTTGATGTGCCTAAAATAAACCAAGTATGAAACGCTTCAGTAATTATGTTACGCATATAATAACTTATTAATAAACCAGTCTAAATCCAGATTTACCGGCTACATCTCTAAATTCGAAACAAAAAACCTTCACGAAGAAATTGTTACGAACCTACTAACGATAACGCTCAGATTCAATATCCTATCTACAGATAGTTTTTATTTCTACCAAAGAATATGACGGACGGACGTACGGAGTGTGTATGCCGCGTATTCCAAAAATCTATCTGCAGTAGAAAGAAAGACAGATGGATAGATAGAAAATTTCTTTCTGTTGTATGTTAGGTATAGGTACAGTGTAAACAAAAGTGTTCCAATTTAGACCTAAACAATTATGAGATAAGGATTACTATCTAATCTGATAAAACAGGCCCAAAAATCAGTGCTGACTATGTTTTTCATCATTAATGATGGGTGAAATCGTCTAATCTATTCAGATTACATAGGTACGTATAAAAATCTTACGCATAAATAATTAGTGATCTACATCAAATGTAAAAGATATATGAAACAAAATTAAACGAATTAGAGCAAAAATCTATATAAATTTATATTGGAACACACATTGAAAGTGTAAACAAAGCCTAGGATACTATCTATCTAAATTAAAAATACCAAACATATCTCCATAACGACGATAAAACATGAGCCTGGCATTATAGAGGAAAAATTATACCATAACTCAGATAACACGAGTTTAACACAAATAGCCGTATAGTTACCAACATAACGACAAAGTATAATGGTGATGTCATGTAACACTGACTAATCACATTCGGTGATTGAAGGTTAGAATCGACTACAATAATAACAAGACCATTAAAATGGCTACAATCGAATGTAGGTCGCATAAGAATAAGATTGATTCATTGCACTGCGATATTTTACGCCGTTGTTGAGAATTGCATCTAATTTGTATGTGATTGCATGTCTCCTGGCCTACAAATCTTACTATTATGACGCGTTTTAATTCTGTGGCGAAGTATGAAATATTGTTAAGTTATTTGGTTACACAATCTTCTCTTTTAAATATGTTGGAATATACTTTTAAGTAGCAAATATACGATGAAAAACATCGTTTTTTTAAATATTATTTAGTAGTTATGTTTTACCTACAGCTAAATAAATAATAATGGTGATATGGACAAAAAATCAAACCGTAATTACAGGTTATAATCACATATTAAATGATTAAGTATATTTGCACTGTAGCTAAAAAGATTAAACCAAAATATTGCTATTAAGAATACTATATGTCTATAATACTATTATCTTGTACAGTGAAGTCCTTTGATAACGTTTATTACGAAATACAGTACCTGCTTCAATTTCAAGGAGTTACTATGTATGGGTGTACAAATAGCCTTTACATCTTCCTACCCCTCAGGGAATGCTGGCGTTATAGTCATTATGCCTGCGTTTACATCAAGCAAACTACAGAACAAGCTTCTGGCCATTCAAATATTGGCTTAGTGCAGATATCGGAGCTGTTACTATGCAGAAATACAATTATTAGCAGTGTTGCATCATTTCTTATTATACGATCGAACTATAGTAAATGGATTTTCTAACATATTCCTAACTCCAGGCTACATATCTAAACTAGAAATTATAATTATCGTTTCATTATGTATAAATAAACTTTAATCTAATTATTTGACATTTTCAAACAGTCATTACTTTCAGAATTCAAGGAAACATGGAACGACAACAATCTAAATACCTAACACATTACACACACTCATCGAAAAATATCTAGTAAAATAATCAGAAAAGAAGAAACATATTTGCTTAATTGTAGGAACGTTGGCGAATTATTTAGCAAACGTGTCTATTTAGAGACCTATGTTTAAAACTTTTGATCATGGTTTACGATATTTAATAAGTTTTTATACAGAAACTGATATTACAGTAGTGCACGTAGCAATAATGACAATCCGTATCATAAGTAAGGACACGTCGCTAAATCATTGCCTAATAACAGCAGTGCAGGCAATTTTCCTCAATAACGTATTACGTGTAGCCGTGTAGGGGGAGAGCTGATGCATTCTTTTCCCCTTTATCCCGGAAATGGTCGACTAAAACCATACATTGTTTTATGTAACTATGTATAAATAAAGCCATGCCATTATATCTATATATATATATATATATAAATATGTTTAAAAGAGATGGTATGTGTGTATGTATGTTCACCTAAAACTCAAGAACCGTTAGCCCAATTGATATGAAACTTTGCACACATATAAAGGGCAACATAACCTCTCCGAAGAACACGTTAGTGCCGGATACGTGGCACTGGTGGCAGTGATTTTTATCTATTGTACCATAGGTATAATATAATAGTAGATTTTTTAGGTGAAGCAAAGCGCACCTGGCACGAGCTAGTCTAGATGGTACTTCTTACAATCTGAAGTACGGATGTAACAGGTATAATTAGGAACTACTACATTGCGTTAAAAAATATTTCAGTGACGTATAGACGCTATTTCTTTAGTTTAAAAATGAAAGGTGGTACGTTGAAAATGGATGTCAATACAAGTCAGGTCATGAACAAAAGTAGAACACTTTACACGAATATTTTGCAAAAGACGACAATTTCAAGACGTGTTTCTTTACATAGCACGTGCTTAGCCTAAGTATTATTCTTCTTTATATCGCACAATTATTAAACTACACGTGTAAGAGATAAAGCGAGAGATATTTAAGCAAAATAGTTTAGTTGATCTTCGGGTAGTGCGTCTACAGTCTTCAATAGCTTACGTCCGGCGCACCCTAAATAGTCTGAATCTTGCATCCTCGATGACAACCCTAATCTACACTACGGCGTGAGCGTCCGAATGACAATTAGATTACGCCGAAACGAATTATCTACTACAAATTCAATCACTTACAAACCGGGAAATTCCCGGAAATTCCCAACGTGTATATTCTGACTGTTCTCTTAGCATTTAAAATAGATGTAGTAAATGAGGAAATATAAGTATTCTAGAGACTTGACAGTATAATAAGCCGTTATTGCATATTATCTCGAGCAAAACGTACGCACGTACAAAACATTATCAAGAAATCTAAGTAATCTAAAAGTGTGTCAGGTAGCTTTAGAAACATTTATGGAGATAGACGAAGGCAGTCGCTCGATGTAAATTACTGGTACTCAACTGAACAACATTGTTTCGGAAAAGGCCGTGCAGAAGAAGATAAGGTGATACAATTACCCTTGAAATGTCATCAACCATTTTACACAGATAATTTAAGTCGTAAAAGTGCCTAAATTATCCCCAAAATATACCCAGTCATCATAAATTTATTCAACATAGCAACACCAGTCAGCAACAAACGATTCGCAGCGTGCAAAATACATGATACTATAGTTGACTACGGTTTATTGGAAAATTACAGTGGTCGCGGGCTCAGCGGGCGAGCGCACGCGCACCGCCGTCTCCGCTCAACGCCACGTCACCAAAGCATTATGTAAACACGATATATTATGTATACGAGCACAGCGAGACTATTCAAGCATTTCGGTACAACGCGTGAATATATCTAATCTGAAATGCGCGAGTTTTATGATCGTTTTATGCCTGCGCGTGAGTGGATTGATGAACACATTAGCATTCGAAGAGGGAGCGGTCGAGATGTGGGATAAGAGATCACGTGGTTTCGATATACGTGAACGTAGTGGCAAACTGGCAACTTTGTAAGAAACATTAGTGTCACGCGTAAATCATAAAGTATACAAGTGACAATAAACAACATTCTGCTTCATCCCATTCAACACGAATATGAAATAAATACTGGCCATTAAAGTCAGCAGTTAACCGCTTTATGTGTACAAGATTAACTGTAATTGAAATTACTATAAAACACAGTAATCACGAGAGACATGAATACTTTCATAATGAGGCAGGAAATGGGCCCTTTCTATTACAAAACAGTATTTCAGTAACGAGCCTAAACCACACGAACTGGTACAACATTCAAGTGAACACAATTTCCTACAAAACGTTAAGAGCTAGCAGTGTACTGTGTAGCACTAGGAAATATGTACGGAGAAAGTCACATTACCAAGTCATTTTGAAGATAGGAAAAAAGTACATTTTTATGATACAATGCCGTTTATATCTGTCCATCAATCACGCTTACATAAAACGTTGTAAGAAAACTCTTGAACGGATATACTTGCAAACCTTTCGCGTAAATATTGAAAAAAGGGATGTTACATTACGATGTGTATTATATTTTTATTTACTGTCGTTTTAGTACGACTTTCAAAGTAACGATAGGCTCCTCAAAAGAGTTTCGCACAAAATACTACACATAAATTGATTCAATCCCTGAGTTAACAACCTATCTATAGATAGTTTTCTCAACTATTTACATGAATTTGATATAGGGATGTTTACTTGACATACTAAACATTTTTTTAATGGTCGCCATGTTGTACGGCGTCTAAATCAAAATCCTATCTCTTTTATGATCTGATTTAGGGATAACTCATTGCATGCGCCCAATAGAGTTAATACATCGGCAACGAATATCTTATTCATTGCTTATGGAAAAGTTCATGGTTTTGTGCGAAAGATTTAAATAAATTGTACATCTTAAATATTATCTTTGCCTACTCTACACGCATATAAATTCAATTACCTATTACTATCAACAGATATTAAAGAGAAATTCCTTAGTATCGCACGATTATTTGCGTGTACCAGACTGCCACTAATTTAATTAATCTACTGAGAGGTTTTCAACTAATTTGGGGTAACACATGGTGCTACATTGATATAAAGTCTAATATTTTGACATAAATAAATTACTGTACATATTTAGGCTAAATTACAAAAATTATAAATTAAATTACTTTTAGTTATTAGTTTGGCAAATAACATTAATTTACTTATTTTATTTATTTGCAGGTTTTTATTTTGTATTAATTTTTTTGTCATATCTCAATCCGTACGGTGTGCAACAGAATCAGGGTCATTGTAAAAGACACGAGCGAACGAGTGCATAGGAACAATGAGGATGATACTCCTATAGTTAGCGAGAGCACGCTAATTAAATTATTGTCACTATTTATACGTCTGTGGTATTGTGCATTTTTTTGCATCACTATGTTCTGAACTATTTCTTACTGCCTACAAATTTAAAGGCGATATATTCAATAATATTATTGATATCGTAACTCGTTCCTAACTGTTTTATAACTTATGCTTAGTCACAACTTAAATTTAAGTATGTTATGCGTCATTGAAGAGATTGTAGGTAGGTCAACTTCTTCACGATTTGTTTGCAAAAAAATATATAGGTATCACCAGTGAATGATTTGCTATCATAAAATTTACTAATGTATTAATTATCTTCATCGTTAGCATTACTTAATGGAGTTTATATTTAGTACCTTTCATTACTGTTATCAATCGCCTACAGTTTTCGAGTTGTTTTTTGTTTTGTTTCTGCTTAGATTTATTGGTCACTCGAGAAATCCTTACTTTAATCCCTCATGGTTGGAATTTGGTGTTTCTACTTTTAATAGGTATCTCGTATTATATATTAATGATATTCTCGTAGTACCTACTTATACTTCATCAGTTTCTGTGAGAGTAACAAATACCATGGTTTTTAATTAGATAAGATCATAATTATAAAGATTTAATACATACTTTGAACATTAATAAAAGTAGAGTTAAACTTTGTTCGATTTATAAACTATTCGTTTTTTTTTACACGAATTTACTGATGGTTAACCGAGGTAAGTGTCGCTTTTAATAGGATAGTAACCAAAATCACTATATCAAATAAACATTACTTTTAAAAGCTATAGGTACATTATATTCAACTTAAAATCTAACCAGACACGAAATTACACACTCCTATGTCATTAAGGCACATTATACATTATTCTACCTAGAATCTAGATAGTAAATCAGACAGCACGTCACTTCACAACCTATTATCAGAATTAGAACAATGGTTTACAAAATGGACCTACCTTGCCCGGCTAGTTATGGTAAAGATACTATATTGTACAATATCGAACTTGTGTTGTTTTACTATTAATCCTAATAGATGGATGGACCCATTACGCACTAAAGATCTATGATGGCGATCATGTAAAGATTTAATGAAAGTCTTAAGAAAATTCGTTCTATCTTTAAGAATGTTTTTTACTTCATCTGAGATAATAAATTAGGAATTTCAGTGTGTTAGATAATGTTATCAATCTCTAACTTAACACAAGACAAAGATCAAACTGACATAGTAAGCTGTCTCCAAATGGGTAAAATTACAGATGTACTACAGTTATTAATTTCAGTCGTTAATTGAAACAACTTCCACTGCCAGTTATAGTTTGCAACGTGAAAAAATGTACGAGTTAGTTAGTAACGCAACAACGAGCCTTTGATTGACGAGGCAACTTTGTAGTGTTACTCGAATCTCCATAACTCTAAACAAATTACATTTTTTGCGATTCAACCAGTTAACTTATTGTTAGACTTTCCAAACGTATTACATCAAAATGAATGTGAAAAGTTGGCATACAAACGATTGTCACAAACTATACCTACTGCTTAAAAAAACGTAATATAAAAATAAAGAATAATTTAAATAGCTTTGTAATACAAGGTATATAAAATACTTTATTGCCCAAAGAAATAATTTAACTTTGTAACTTGAACTTGATTGGATCAGAGCAAAATGATAGTAAAAATACAAGATACCAAAGAAAATTGATTAAGAAACATATTACTTCTTAGAACTTCATTTTATTTTGCGTGAAAGGTACTTATGGACGATAACACAGTTACGTAGTTAAATTCAAAATTTAATAATAACAATTTCTTAATAAGTTTGGGACTTTAGTAGAAATAGATTTATTTTAGTATGGTCGGTATAAAATAGAAAGAGAATTGATGTTAGAAAATGTTCTGTATTTAGTAAGTTGTAGTTCTGTGACCTAGACCTTTCCTAGACAAATATCATCCTAGATTTAATAATACGATTCGCGTAATATAAAATACAGTCGTACGTACCTATATCATTCGTTATTTCACGAAACGTTAACGAGATCCTAATCCTATTACGATATTACGTAATAAAAAATATACAGATATCTTCTACCTATAATGCTTTATAAATGTCACAGAAAATACTTTATAGAATGAAATTGGTATATTATATCTATTACAGATACATAGAAAAGTAATGGTTAGCATAATTAAATGCAAACAGAGTTCTGTTATCAATTATAAATAGCATTAAACAATAAATAGTTGCAGATATTAGCGGCAACAATTTTATGCATTGACGCGTTGCAAATGTTGCCATGTTAATAAAACACTTGAGATATTCAATCACTTTACCTACCTACTTAGTTATAATTACTTGGTGTTAACTGTGTGGCACAGTAACATGTATTTTACAATTTAGTTTAGAACATACAAACGAATTTCGACGTCTAACGTAAATTGGTTTGTAGTTTTAAGAAAGTTTTTACGAACGCAACGTTATATGACTATATAAAGACGCGTAAAAGAGTTATAGTGGAACTAATCGGTGCTTCTCTTTTCTGTGTTTAGTAGACGTTACCTACTTTGTAATAGTTTTTCGTTTTGTTGAAGACTTGAACTTAAATGTTATAGGTACCCAGGTACTACCTATGCATATCACAAAAAGGTTTTAACAATAGATTATCGTGTAAGCTAATACAATATTGCGAAACGAGTGTCGGAAATTGTTACTTTTAACATGGTTACCTAGGTATTTTTTAGTCACATTCGTTAGCAAATTATAACGAATCGGTTAACAATTTACTTCGATTATTTACAATTTATCTCGTCAAACTAAATTGTTCAATTGAATTACTATTCGTAACGATCGTAACGAACCATAAATTAAATAATCAGTGTCCCCGCCCTATTACCTCTCGTTGCGATAACGAATTCAATGATGAAAGCGACCTTTAACTTAGGCAAATAGGCACATGCTCCTCCATTAGGGGGAGGATGAATAAGTTACAATTTTGTTATGCCAACTGTACTTTCACCACTTTCATTGTTCTAAAATTGTCAGCTCATGTTATCAATTTTGAATAAGTTACCTACCTATATATGTATTCTGTAAACTATCGATACACAGAAGGGTCTGTGATCGGCCCACTATTCTATTGAAGATCAAAGAACCCACGTTTATAATTGCAAATGTGGAGGATTGTTCCCAAGCTTGGGATTTAATGAAACGGGCGGGAGAACCGCAGCGCCAAATAAACAGGGTATCAGTTTGTTACTTCAATGAAACGAGAATAACAGCCTCGCTAACAAGTTACCGGTTCTAAATTCCTATTCAACGCGAGTAAATAACTATGTAGGCGAAGTAGTATGTCACGTAGCCTGGCTTTGTTTCGCAAATCGTCCCCGTTTAGCGACGCTAGCCACTCGACCTAAGCAAACACGGTGCGTAAACACGGAGCACGGCGAGAGCCACAGAGGCGCACAGAGCCAGCCACAGGTAGCCGTGATGAGTGGTGACGAGACACTCAGCTCGTGACGTAACCAGCGGGTGGCACTGCTGCCAAATGGGTTAGGAGCGTCATCCGGCCCACCCGCACGATCATGCACTCTTTCCCTTGCCGACAAACGGCTGCCAAGGTCACTGCGCCACGCGATAAAGCACCGCGCGCCGGCACCGGCACACGGCGCGACGCATACACTCCCGGGTTCATCGTTATCAATAAAAATATAAACACTCACCTGTTCTTTTCCAACTCGTTATGAGTCGTCCTGGAACAGAAAACATACAATATTGTACGACACGCCGACACTTTCACGTAAACACCACTGAGATCACACATTATCACTGCACTAGCACTACACCGGCCGCAACTCACCTGCTGCCCTGCGATTTCTTGGTCTTCGGCCGCCTTCCGCCGGAGCGGGACTCTTCGTACGCCGGCAAACTCGACGCGTATCCGTGCTCAGCTTCTGCAACAAAGTACACTGCCATTCCGTCAAAATCAGCTGATTATAGCACGGCAAAAATAGACGGGAGCCATGTTGACGTGTGCGTGTAGTTGCACTCGATTGACAATTCAAACAAAGAAAATCCAAATCACCTCTATCGCGCCTTTCGATGTATTCAGCAGCTTGGATTAGAGCAGCAATACTCATATTTATTGTATCCCGGTTGAGCACAGGTATTCACAAACGCAAAGCGACTTTATTCGATTAAAACTATAAATAAAAGTATCTATGCGCTCCGAAGTTCACGACTGCGTTTAACCGATGTCAAAAACACACTAGGCGACTCGAGACGCGCGACCGTGTAAGCGGTTCGTGATTTGTCGGCGGCGCTCGTGCCCCGCTCGGTGAGCCAATCGCGACGCAGCAATGCCCACAATAAAATACCTGGGTCAATCACGTGAACTTTGTGTTTCCAAACAAAACATTTTTTTTTCGTGCTCTCTTGTAGTGTAGTTGGATGGAGGAACTTCTATTTTCTTGAATTATTTGTATTATAAATAGTATTCGTACATGCACAAAGGTGCCGAATTAACTATACAATTAGTAATAAGAAAGTTTGCAGTTTCTTTTCTATAAAAAAGTTTTTAGAAGTTCGATGCGATGTGCATTATATAAGTAAGATATACCTACGTATTGTTTCATATAGCATTGATATGCATAATTAAATTTATTCTTATTTGTTTTTAAGATATCCAGTAATAAAAGATTATTAATTACATTTGGGAAACACTTTTAATATTTAAAATGTTTAAACATGTCTTGAGAGTTTCATTTAATATTTTCAGCATATGGATTCTAGCAAATATTACTGGAAGCAGATGGTTTCTGGGCTCCTGCAAAGAAGAATAGCTTGCTCAATTGTTATTAGAATCCAATGAGATTCTAACATTTAATACCAGATTTATAAAGCATTCAAATTTATTTTCCATTGCAATATTAATAAAAAATATATATTCACAAAAATTGTTTAGTACACATTTTCGTGCTTATAATTTAGAAATGGTTGAACTAAATAGTATTTGCAATTTGATTGTGAATTCTTCTATTATAAAGCTCAGCTCTTTGCTAGTTTTTTTAAGAGTTATATAGTCATAACAAACGCTCCTTTTATTGGCAATAGTATAAACCTTTTCCCTTTTAATAGAACATATTATAAGCCTGTTTAATTTCTCATCTATTAAAATAGATTTATAGCTTAAATGACTATACAACTCTATCCATAACTACTGAAGCATTTATCATAGTATTCTAGGTAACTTTACTTACCACCAATATCTTAACCTTCCTATAGTACTGGCTGATCACACGAACCATAGAACAGAGGTAGTTGCAGATGAAATGAGGTCTGAACTCAATCCCTTTAGCATTTACATCAACACAGCTGTTTAGTAGTGATGGTAGACCCAAT
The DNA here is from genome assembly GCA_932294365.1 of Diachrysia chrysitis. Lineage (NCBI taxonomy): Eukaryota > Metazoa > Arthropoda > Insecta > Lepidoptera > Noctuidae > Diachrysia > Diachrysia chrysitis. The sequence continues at coordinate 1,538,540 of OW028651.1, read as the reverse complement.
ATGTAATTAAATATGAGATACCATTCATCCTGAAACAAAAGTATATGTTAAAAAATTTATTCATATTATAAGTAAGTTAAGGTCAATAGTGACAGTACAAATTTGCTGTTATAATTATTTTTTATTGTGGTTTTAAATCTGATTTTAAAATAAATATTGTTTAATTTTTTATACTGGTACAGGGTTATGGAAGTATAAAACTATTAGAATGCAGTTCTTATATGAAATTATAATTATATATAGATTTAGCTTCCTCAGATATTAGAACAAATCTAAATAATATGGCAAGTTAAAGCAGATTAAAAAGAATCTGATTCCTGTTTAGAAATGATCTATTTATCTATTTTCAATTAGTTTAGTTGTTCATATACATTATTTAGGCATTCAGATGTTAAATAATAAGTACCTCTTGTGTCAATAATGATAAATCCACATCATAAATATCGGGCAGCTCCGGGTATGTCCCGTCAATGACCTTATCATTGTAGGTCTTTATAATAGTCTCGAGGCGGGCACAATTGTACAATATGAATGATGCACCTGTAACAGAGTGTAATTTATATTTGATTAACTCAAGAGCTCACAATTTTTGGTCATGACAAGTTTATATGATATTATTACTAGAAATTAAATGGAATGTCAATGATTACTTTATATCAATATAAAATGAGTATTTAATCTTTTGATTGATTGGCTCTACTATTTAACAGAAAAGTGAGATGATTTGAACTATATTTAGTTGTAAGATAGACTTGACGTAGTTAGTAGTAGAAAGTTTTATATTTGTAAGTAATATTCACCTTTACTAGATCCAACAGAAGAAGTCTCAAAGTTTATCTTGATGGCACCACTGGGTTTTGCTTGTAGTAACTCAAAGGCGGCTGCAGACTCTCCTAAATGTGCCACAAAATCCTTCCATTTTGGATCTGTGGATGCTCTCACTCCATACTTGTGCTGAGCTATCAGTGTCATCTCATCTTGTCTTAATCTGAGATTAAAATATATTTCACATTAAAATTAGGTTGAAGAATAGATTTCACTAGTTATTTAGCTGTGATGCAGAGAGTAGATTTGTTGTATATGGATAGGACCTATAAGGACAGATTGCATTTGAAAATAGATTGTGAATATTATCGTATTTACCTGATATAATCATCTGCACATATGGTTGTTTCTTTGACACCTGACTTGGCATTCAACACTGTCCCACAAAGTACTGTCTGATATCCCTCCTGTTTACTAGTAGATTTCGTTGTAACTAGTATAGCATGTTTCACAACATTTATTGCACATAAATTTCTTATTACATTACTAAGATACTTAGCACGTAATGTCGTTAAGTCATTATTATCTTCGGAACAAATCACTTCGACTGTTAATAACCATTCGCGAAGTATTTCTGTTATTATTTCATTATTTTGCAGAGATTCTAATAAGCCGACGCGAATAGCATGAGGCCTTTCCAAAAACAAATAAATACGGCCATTTTCTTCCTTTGCGTTGATTACGTGCAAATTCCATGTTTGGGAATCTTCGATTATATCCGTAAGCTTGTTACCAATAAGTTGCAATATAGAAGCGGTAGTTTTTATTCTCAATTGATCACAAAAGCCATATTTGTGCCAGGATTTCACGGAACTAGGAAAACTAAAATCACCGTGCGTTTGCAAATTATCATTGTGTTTCTTAACTAAAAGACTTCTTTCATCTCTTGTTCCTGCAGTTAGAAAGAAAAATATATTCTCAATAAACTGTTCCAAGGCGCTTTCTAGCATTATTTTTGTGTTAGCGGTGATATCGATAAAAAATGTACACCACACGCGTGACACTAGTCACTTGTCACACTGACAGGTAAAAGAGTTGACTCATTGTCTCTTGTCTGTGGTAGCTCATAAAGAAGTTTTAATTTTTAATGATTATGATAAGATTTCTAATTTCATGTCTATGTTTGTACTTATTTGTTTTCTAATTACTTATAAATAAGTTACTATAAATTACTGTGTATAAATACACAATAATTTGTTTTTTAAATAAAACTATACCTCTGTACTGTGTTTTGAACGAGAATTACCGAAGTCATAGAGATCATGTTTTTTTTTAGTTTAGAAGCGGATATAAGCCGACGTTGCGGTGACGTTGACAGTTCACGTTATTGTCAATTTGACAATCGGTCGTGGTTAGTAGCGTAGCATATTTTAAATCTCTAAATTATATTTTACTATTAACTGCTAGTCACAAAATACGGCATTTATAACATAGAGTATGTTTTATAATTAAAATGAATTTAAAATACAATTACTGTATCCTATTCTGCGTAACATGGCAGATCGTAGTGGTATTCTCAGCCGATCATCTGCTCGAAGGTATTTATTGTGGAAAAGAAAATTGTTACGAAGTTCTAGGAGTTACAAGAGAAGCAACTAAGAATGAGATTGCCAAAAGTTACCGACAATTGGCAAAAAGGTTTCATCCGGATTTACACAGGACTCCCGAAACTAAAAAAGAAGCTGAAGAAAAATTCAAGGAGATCGCTACTGCTTACGAGATCTTGCGTGATGATGAAGAGAGATCTGACTATGACTACATGTTGGACAATCCGCAAGAGTACTACGCCCATTACTACAGGTACTACCGACGCCGTATGGCACCAAAAGTTGACGTACGAATCGTGATCGCCGTTACTATTACAATTATATCGATAATACAGTACTATAGCGCGTGGTCTAAATACGACACCGCTATAAAATACTTCATGACAGTGCCAAAGTATAGAAATAAAGCTCTAGAAATAGCGAAAACTGAAATCAAAGACATACAGACTAGAAATAGGAAGAAATCTAAAGCTGAACAGAAAGTGGAACAAGACAGAATGATCAGAAAGGTTATTGAAGAGAATATGGACATCAAGGGTGCTTACGCTAAGCCAGAAATCATTGACATTCTATGGGTGCAAATAGTCATTTTACCTTACACTGTTGCACTCTATATTTATTGGTATCTTAGATGGTTTTGGAGATTTACCATTATGAAGCAACCATATGGTGAGGAAGAGAAGTTATATTTAATAAGAAAGTACATGAAACTCGGACAACACCAGTTCAATGCTATAGATGATGCAGAGCGCCAAGAGTTCTTAGACGAAGAACTGTGGATCAAAGAAAACTTCAAAGTATGGAAAGAAATAAAGGATGAAGAGGCAAAGAAAGCTCTAGCAGAAAATAACAAATACAAACAGTACAGAAGATATATCAAACAACATGGTGTTGGAAGGATGACATTCGATGACTCGTAGGCTTGTGATAGTTGTGATTAATTTATTTAATAAATTTAGGATCAGTCCTCCTGTGGCATTTTATTGACTATTTATTTAATATATGTTTTACTTAATATTTATCTGTTCTTTTAATATAGCACCAAAAATGATAATATACAAACAATAAAACAATTTTATTTTTACACAATTTGTTACTTTATTTGTTTAATCTCTATTCGTCTCAACATGTACTAAGATGATTCAATACAATTAATCATACAACACATTCATATTCACAATCATCACAAATGGCAATTTGTTAAGGCATACTAACACTCCCGGTGCTCAGACACAGACACGAGGCAAGACAATCAAATTTGCCTAGATACAACCTTAACAAAGTGGTACATAAGTCCACAAAAAAAAACAAAAATTAATAATGTGCTCATCATTTATCAAGACAAATCAAAATTCGTTATACAAAAACAAAATGAGATCCTTAATTACAAAATATAATGCAGTGACCGCAAAACAAGCAATCAAATTGCATTGGCAGTGCTTCCGACTCTTAAATATAACTAACCGTAATTCCGATAGCCAAAAACAATAATTTTGGAATGTTTTACATCATTTGTTATCATACAACTTTAACTCAGACACACAACATTTCATACATAACACAAGAATAGGGCACCTTAGTCAATCCGTGTGTCGGCAGTTGATCGCTAGCAAGCCTGCGACAGACATTACCTAATAATTCAATTCCATTTAATACTAGCTATACTTAAACAATGATTTATGAAACAAAATAAATTCGCATATCATATTTTTAACAAATTATTAACTCATATTTCCCTCCAAATTATAAAATGTCAAAATAAAAATTGTAGCAACTTGTTAATCATTGCTATCAAAGGCATATTACCTAACTAAAAATAAAATTAAATTGCACAGTTGAGTGACGATAAGAAACAAGTGAAAGTATTAAACAGTCTGATAAAGTTTCGACAGTATTGCGAGCGACCGGACCGCCTCGCAAGTCGGCATTATGGAAACACCACGTATTTCTATTGTTGAACAACTAAATAGCTTATTGTAATGACGTGCTATTGTTAACGGCACCATCTAGAAATAAGGTAAACTGTCTGAAACAAAGCTTGGTAATAATTGAATCGTGTAGTATTTGTACTTCATATCATTATAGTAACTATATTTTAGTGTTTACACAGTTGGATCAATTGACCTTATTAATAAATAGTATTTATTTTTGCCGTGTTACACATGACGCCAACTTGCAAAACACAACCAACCAATTATACATGTAGGTACATATTGCTTTAACAAATAATCAACTATTTTATGTATCCGGACATCTTATAATAAAGTGCATTGTTTGGTAAACACCAACAATTTGTACATCGACAATACTTTATAATCAGCTCAATTTCAATGAGGAGTTTCGCAATTAAAACAATCGCTAGCCGGATGGTTGTCTCTCAGTGGTGGAAATTGACAGATAAAACTCATGACTGACTGGCGAACCTAGCGGATTTTTTAACGGCGAACACGCTCATTGAATGCGGTTCCCTATTTTGTCATTAAATATATTTTACAAAACCCCTAAACGTCAAAATGGTATGTAATAATTTCAGTCTTATTTACTTATCAAATAAGATTGAAAGTCGCATGTTTGACGTTTAGACAGTTTTGTTATTCTATGGTAACATTCTATTGCAATTTCTTTAAGGCCTGCTTGTTTAATTTGTGACTTACGAATTTTAATGATAATTATCGATTTTATTAAAGTATATAGTTATAAAGCCGCTGAAATGGCTGCAATCATTAAAATTATTTTTATTTCACTTTGTAATAAATAATCAAACAAACAAAAGTAATCTTGCAGCGTTTTCAGCGGCTTCAAGCTCTTATTGTCCACTCGACAAGATTCCTTACATCAAATTAGAATCAGGTACTTACATTATGTAATGATAATATTATGTGGCGTTTATACTTTAAAAAGTAAACTTGTTGAGTCTGACAGATGTTAAAATATATGAATACAGGAATTTTCTTTACACAATCCTCTTAGAAAGCTCACAGTTTTATACAATACGTTTTAAGAATTCACTTTTTTGGCGCGCTTTTTGTATTTGCGCGACGGCGCGTTGACAAACAAGCTGGCCAATTCTTCTAATTTTAAAAGTACCATAAAAAGCACACAGGACATTTTAGTTTAAAATAACCATTATTTCAAGCAGAGAAGTTTATTTCGATACTTATTTAATAATATGCATTTTTGAAGGCAATATATAAACACGATAACAGTGACCTGCACTTCATATCACCAGTAAGAGATAAAACTTATGTAAAAGTCTTGCAAACAACAACTAAAACAAATATACTACTAGACCTTAAATAAATTAAACTCCAAACTCCTACTGAGTAATATAAAACTGTGGTATTTAAAAGGCATATCATCCAATTTCTTCACCAATATGGCCACTACGAATCGAGTAGAATACATATTTTGTACACACAATTTTAATTCTTTATACAATATCCTTCTATAATGTATTTACACAAAACATTTATTTAAATATAACCTCTCGTTTTTTTTATTGGGGACAATACGACGCCATATCGATTCAATATTTAGTTATATGTCTATCTACATAAATAGTATACACAAAATAATGATTCTAGTCTTTTTCAATGTGCTATTTCGTTTCAGATCATTTGTAAGCTATACCTTAATACATCATTATTTACACAGCAGTGAATCATCGGGAACTTTGTCGTCATAGTTCAATATAAAAGCAGAAAGTTACGATGACTCCCTGGCGTGTAAAAAGTTAAATATAGGTTTCGGTTCGCTCGGTCGAATAGTCGATCAGTGGATATGTTTATAGTATTATTATGCTTAAATTATTTTTTGGAGGAAAAGATTTGATTGAGCCACTACATAGTGTGAATTAGGTGTTCAGTTGATTATCTACGATAAAGTAGATCAATAAAATCTTTCACCGAGTCTAATCTTTTTAGTTTTAATCACTAAATCGGATTATGAAGTTATAATCCGTGAGTGACAAGTGACATAATCGACTATTGAGCCGGGCGCATTGCCACAACAACATGGGATTGTAGTGTAGTGTAAGCACGGGCCGGGCCGCTCAGCTGGTGCGTCGCGGGCGCACGGCCAGGTGCAGGGCGTGCCCTCACACGGGCGTCTCGTGGTCGGCCTCCTCGATGCGGCCGAGGCGCCACGCGTTCGGGTCGTGAGCTGCACAACAACCGGCCACACCTCACACCCACACTCTATGCCCCTACTGCACACGACTTTGGCACGCTAGACAGTTTGTCCGGACAGAAATAACCGAGCATCACTATTTGTTCGCGCAGAAAAGTAACTAACCCAGCAAATTTGTTGTGGAGGCAGTCATTCCATGTAAAATACGGTGTTCGGCTGAATCCGGGAATACTGGAAGCCGACCCCAACATTGCTTGAGAAAGGCAATGTAGAAAAAAAAGTAACTAAGCGCGACAATCTACAAAGATTTTAAGTTGTCAATGAAAGTGATTGCAGTCATTTTTGTCCGGAAAATAATCCATCGACTGCTCAGCGCCTAACTTCCATCAATCGTTTCCAATATAGAGCAAGAAAACTGCTTCGATAGGAAATATTGATGAAAATCCAAATCGTTGCAGAAGGTTCATTTGCAATACGTGCAAAATACACATGGCGAATGATTGTATGTAAAATTGATTGGCATGTGTATTTTGTGCATGTATAGTTTTAGTGTAAAGATAGATAAAACCCAGATTGTAAAGTTCCCACCTCACAATACTAGCGAACATTCACACAAGCATAACACCACGTATCACCGTGTTGTGCACGTGTCGTGTCGGCGACTGTTTGGACGTTACACAAAAATAATACACCGGCTGTGTTGCCATGATAAAGTCTGAAATTTACCTCTAAAATAAATATTTAATTCATTTCTACCACATTAAATTATTTTATTTTTTTTTGTAAAATACTCATTAACTATCAAATATAGATTTTATTTACGGTATTATAACGCAAATATAATCTCTATAGCTTGTTAATAAAGTACATTTCAGACTGCTTTCACATAAAAATGAAAATAATTTGCAATAAATTATGTAAAACAAAGAAAGCGTATTCTTTCAAAAGCAATGCGTGTTGTGTGGATGTAGACTAGCAAATGTGAAACATTTAATTATTCGATTCGAGCCACAATCTATAAAATAAACGAAATAATACTAAAACCTTATTTATTAGGCCCACTTCCACGAAAAATCTAACTTAGAATTAGTTGCTAGTAAGTAACACGAGGTTAAATTGACAATATTATATAACAAACTGTCAATTTAACCTCGTGTTAGAATATACTTCATAAATTAAAACTACTTAGTCTAGAATTTACAATAGTTGTGGCTCAAAACGATAGCAGAAAGCTGTTGCCAAATAATGGTAACTTCAAATATTTTATTAATCAATGAATAATATTTAATGTGAGTTAGGAGTGAGGCAAAACAAAACTATGTATTTTTTTTTAATTATGAACATGAATTATGGGGCCCATAGATTTACAATCAAAACTAGTTCATCAAATAAAAATGATCATGATTCACACAGCATAATTATATATAAGATTGAAACATACGTTTATATATAAATGTGGTCAAATATACAGACATTGCTCTGAACCCAAAGTTAGTAGCTAAAGCACATGTGTTATGGAATTCAGAGACAACGAATGTACCACAAACACCCCGACCCAAGACAATGTAGAAAAGTGATTTAGTAAATTGACCCGTCCGAGGATCGAACCCGGCCTCAGAGCTGGCGACACCTTGAAAACCGGTGTGTACGCCACACGACCACGGAGGTCGTATAATTTATGTCACGGTATATCTAAATCTATGGGTCACATAATCTCAACACAGATTTAGATGTGAAATGAGAGTGAAACAAATAACATAAAACAAAATATTACCTTCAACAGTCGATCTTCCAAACATGCTTTGGGAGTTCGGACATAGGATGGGACTACGGGATATGTATAGATTACACAACTAAATATACCTTACATAAACTATATGTACTTTGCGGGTAAAGGTAACAACTATTCATTAAAGCATACAGTATTAATATGATAATGTTACAAAATTAATAAACACTTAATTCTGGCAACTAAGAAAAAAAAAAGAGAAAATTCAACAAAATTTGCAACAGAAATTTATAAAAAGTTAATTTTAAGTTAAGAATGTTAAATGAAAGAGGTGAGTAGAGTTAAAATTGTGTATGTTATATATCTATTGTCTTATCTATGTCTGTAATTAAATACAAATAATAGAAGGAAAAACTTAAACCTCAGGCAGGACTCGAACCTGCGACCACTGGCGCGTTAAGCCAGTGGTCGCAGGTTCGAGTCCTGCCTGAGGTTTAAGTTTTTCCTTCTATTATTTGTATTTAATTACAAATATTCGCTCCGCATGCGTTAATGCGTAACAAATAATTAAAATAATAATTATCTATGTCTAATACAGATCAAACAAGAATAAGTGTTTATTAACTTTTAATGTTGTCTATATTTATCACGTGCAATTATTATACGAATGTAATTAAATGTAAGATATGAATGTATGGATTATAAGACTAGTAACACACTTAAAACTCAGACATAGACAAATATCTTCCTTGTTATAAGTATTCCTAAAGTCAAGTAAGAATATTCTGTATGATAAGAAGTTAGACCTACAGTAGCCATCTTGGGCAGTTAACACTAAACGTGATTTTTGTAACTACTAAAGAATTACAATATTAGTGTTTTTTTTATGTGATACTATCAAACCACAAAAATGCTCGTCTTAAATTCTTTATACTACGTTAATAAGCTCAATATTCTTAAAATACTACTTTACCGATTGGTATTAAAAGCGAGAGTCATAATGAAATTTATGTTTAATGGATAAGCGCCTAATCCAGCATTAAAAGGCAATGGCGTAGATGAATAAGTTTTTTTTATGTCCGCCACATACCTATTTTATTAAAAAATAATAAATATTGGACACGTATATTTTCATTGATTGATATTATCGATTTAAAATTGAGCATGACGTCACAATATTGTGCATTGCTCTTGAACTTTGATTCGGAGGATTTCTATATACTTGGTGTTTTTTTTTTTTTTGATGTGACGTGTCTAATGTTTTTATTATCTAACTGACGGACTAATTAGGTAGATTTTGACTTTTCTTACCCATTCATTTACGCCATTCTAGTTATTCTTAGAATAATAAAGAGTGGTATTATAATACCAATGGTTCTTCTTTAGAAATCGATGAAAGATTTTCGATACTAAAGTTATAGAGGAAACCTTCGACAAAGGTTTGATAAAACCTTTTTTATAATAATGAATGAAAAGTCTAAAAACAAATTAATATTTCTACTTTGAAAGTTTAAAATAGCCCTTATTTTCTAGTAAGATAAGACACACGACTCCTAATTAACACTAAAATGTATTTTATAATGTGTATGTAAAACAAGATATACAAAATAATATAATACTGTTATAAATCTATTTAAAACAACAATGTGTTTCATTTATTTATAAAGTGTTTGAAATAATACTGGTATAAAAGTATGTATAAATGGCGTAATTTATGTATACCTATTGTATAATAAATAAATCGTAATGTCTATTTTATATCGCATGAATATCGTGTATTATATGGGTTTTGGGAATATGGGATAGGAAGTTTACAATTCACGATTATAGCAAACACATTTATTATTATTACATTTAAAAAAAAAACATAACTTATGTCATTTTTTAACTTAAAATCAATTTTTAGAATATTTTTTATTATTTTTTGCAAAAAAGGCGCTAATTACCCGACGAACAATTTGTACATTTTTTTTATCGTGGCTTTCGCAAGTTAAGTGCCTAATACTGCTGCCGGACTCGCGGTTGTCGGGATATGACATTATGGATAGCATAATGCGTGAGCTACGAATCGTGAACAGTACGTAGGAGCGGGAGTCTCGCGGCGGCCGGAGCTCAGCAGCAGTGCGCGGGCGGCGCGCGCAGCAGCGGCACGGCCTCGCCTGCGCGCGACCACACGACACGACACGACACCCACACGTCATCCACACGCCACGACCACAACACCACACACGTTACGCACAGTCCCCTTCACATTACTACCGGACGCAGTCTCGGGAGGTTACAAAAACAAACTTATCGTGAAAAGCTAACTACATATTATTATTTAGCTGATATATTTTTTTGTGGTTAATTTTTCTTAGCAAATATTTTCAACATCATATGAATGAATAATAGAATTTCTATTTTATGACCGTTTAAAAGCCTTATTTTGACCACATCCAAGAGATATTTAGGCACTAATATAGTAAAATGATATTTTTTTTTTCTGCGAAAAATTCCGAAATCCAGTAATCTCAGAATTTTGATTTAAGTAAACTTTTTGTATATTGTGTGTTGCTTTTACTACTTGTAGGTACTATAGGTACTTAAAAAAATCATTAAGTTTTTAAGATACCTTACGAGACTGCTTCACGTAATAACTAATTAAGACTAAATTATTTAAGTATGTGCTAGTAATATTAATGAATTGTGATATAATATGAACTAGCAATACTTTAATCTATAAAGGGACTCCACGTACGCCTTTTAATTAGCTAACATCAATACAATAAATAAAATACTGTAGTATGTCGGCTTTTAACACCAGCATAAAAGATTTTTATAATTTTTGAATTAAACAAAGGAAATGAAACTAGATATTTTTTGGGAGTATTATGAACATAAAAGCAGACATATACAAAGTAAAGTAATTAAATACACAATGACCAATGGGAGTTTCGCAAAGATAAAAGTCATCACACACTATCATTTAGAGTTTGAATGTTAATCCTTACTAATATTATAAATGCGAAAGTAATTATGTCTGTCTGTCTGTCTGTTGTGCTTGCACGCCAAATCTACTGAACCGATTTAAATGAAATTTGGTTCACAGATAGTCTAGAGCTTGAGAAAGGACATAGGCTACTTTTTGCCGCGACAACCGTTATCCACACGGGCGGAAGCGCAGGAAACAGCTAGTTATAATATACTTTAAAAATCATAATATTGTACTATTTCTGATTTAAATAGTTACATGACTCCATTTAGATGCATCTACAATACCAAGGATAGAAATATTAACTATAGTCTCATTTAAATTATTATTCTTGATACACTACTACATAACACTTTTTCTTGCTCCTACCCTTCTCTCAATTTATTTGGGGACGGCGCAAAATGTATTGCGTTCATTATATTTGAGTTATAAGGCTCTTAGTAACATTTTTAAATGGGATCAAACAGTAGGTACTTATTTGAATTGCATAATTATTTAGGTCATAAAAAAACTGAAGATAACCCACTTTATTTGGTATTGTGTCAATAAGTATATTCACACAGTTATGACGAAATTAATGTGGGTACTTTTCTTTCATTTTTGTTTCTAACAATAGCCAAGCTTCAAAAAGATACCATTAATTAAAGAAACGATAGTGCGAAGTGACTAAAAATAATTTAAAATGATAATTCTACGGGGGATTATAATTACGTTATCTAGCCGACTATAATTAACATGATCATGCAGAATGATTTATGAAAGCTTTGAGCATCTGTTTTTTTTTTAAATAGTCTGTAGTCAGAATTTTTACAAATTTTTGTGACTTAATAATGACCTAACTGTCTGATAAGTCTGAATGCCTTTAAAAATATGACACCGACTTTTCGAGACAAATATTTAAATTTGACAAGAATATTTTAATAAGGTAAATGTTATCTAGATCAGTATAAACGTAAATTTATTTTTCAAAAAATCCCAAAGTCCGGCCTTATCTTACCCAACTTTGGCTGTATTTTATCAAATTCACAATATCAACCTCGCCATTAAATTTATTACAATAAACAACGTGTCACAGACTAGAAAAATAATATCAGTCAAAACTACCATAGACTAACAACGTTACATTCTTTTTTACAATTCAAGTAATAATGAGTAACCAACCAATAATTTTCATGTAACTTTAACAAAAGGCAAATATGAAGTGTTTTTCTACCCCCACGCCAAACCCTCGAGTTAAAGTCATTAACTTTACACCACGAGAACAAAACAAAATAGTACCTAAAATCTCTAAAAATCAGATGCTCAAAGCATATACCACCAACAACTAAACCTACACACCTTGTAACTGTCGGTTCAGTAGCGCGGTGATGCCGGGCCCGTCGCCCGCCTTCTTCACCACCAGCATCGGCTTGTCCTCGCCTTCCTCGTAACTGTTGGGCAGGTGCCCGTTAGATACCGCCATTGTCTCGCTCACCTGGAGATAGTGGCAAAGGGTGTTACGTTTGGTTATAGGACATTCTATTAGACATAATAGGGATGTTGACGGGGTATGAAAAGTTACAATCTATTTTGTCCGTCAGTTAGATAATAAAAAAATATTAGACACGTCTTTTTTTCTTTTATCAAAACAATACAAAATTATAAAGATACAGCGATTTAAAGTTCAGTAGTGGGGGCTTATGACGCCACGCCGTCGTATACATTGTTGCACGTAGTGACGTCACGCGAGATTTCAATTCACTGTATTTTGCTCATTCTTAATTTGCAGGAAAAAAGGAAAAAATACATGTCCAATAAATTCATTAATCTACCAGGCGGACATTAAAATTTTTTTTTAGGAAATACGCCTATAAAAGTACCTAAAATAGAATATTGTAAAATATTATCTTCTGATTCGGTGTGTATTTATTTTTATTACTCCGTCATGCTTTATGATTAAGATTTATATTATATTTTATTATTCTTATTGGCCCTTAAAACAATGTCTTAAGAAAGACTTGTGAGTTCAAATCAAGTAACATTGACATTAAGTTAATATTATTTGTCCCAAAAAGGGAAATTTTCTTTTAGAAAACCATTTTCTACATTAAATACAAAAATCAAAAGTTTTTTTAATAATATGCATGCATTTAGAAATCACAGCATACCAATTAACAAAAATCTACAAATCGAATTATTTACTAAATGCGAAATACAATAAATTACAAGTCAAATGGAAGACAACATCAAAATTACAGAGAAAGTTTTCACAACGTTTATATATTATTCCAGACACGTTCTACAAACTTCAGAATCGTTTACAAACTCCGTAATATCAAATCAAGTCTAGATCTAAGAAGAAGATCTCGGTCTACATTGTCAAAAAGTAAATTTTCTTCAATGTAGGCCTAAGCTCCGAAGCTCCCGAGAGAAATCAAAATAACATGGTAGCGATAGCCGATCGCTTGTTGAGAACACAACCGTCGGTACAAAGTAGGTCAATAGAATTTTCACGAAATTCAGGCTAGTACATACTGGTCATAAATAAATTATTCCGCGGCATAGAGCTTGTAATAATACACTTGCGGTCTATGTTATTTATGGTGACTGCGGTGCATTCATTTTGATTTTAATTTTAGGAACTGACTAACAGCCAGACAGATTAGGGGTAAACGAGTTAGTTAACATAAAAGAGTTTAGTCTAGAATCACAAATACGTCTTACTACGGTTAAGTACTTAATTATACTTTAATGTTTGAATAAGATAAATTAAAAATTTGTTTTATATGACACTTTCAAAAATTTATAATTTCTTCCTTGTAAAAACTGGTATTTTGATTACAATTAGTGATTTAACCGTCGTAAGTAATTGCAATATTAAAATGGATATGTGCTGGTCACTTTACTTTTATGTACAGACATAAATATGTCGAAATTCCGAAATACGTGAAATTCGGATGCGCACACTGCAACAGACTATGTATAAGCAATCTGACCTGCATAAGTTTATGCACGACATCCCGTCCCAGTATGTGGTCGAACACGGCCTGCAGGAAGGCGTCCGACATGATGGACAGCTTCAGCTTGTCGCGGTGCCACACCAGCACGCGGGACTCCTCCATCGCCATTATTGACACCTGGAAAATATTAAATAACTATTTAGTAAAGAATATGTATGTTTGTAAGGATTTGAATGTTTGTGTGAAGAGAAGATGGTTTTAATGTAATGTAGCAAAACATTTGTCCGTAAGTTAATCAAAATACATATTTTTCTAAGTAACGGGTTATGGAAAAATAAAATTATTCCTAAAATTTGCCTTACGTTTTTGAGTAGTACGTAAAGTTGCTATGTTATTATTATAACCTTTTCGTTTTAACAAAGCAACTTTCAACAAGAACAGTTTATTTAAACTTATTTAACAAAATTATAATCACGTTATAGTTAAATCGCTCCTAAGTTTTATACTTAAGAAAGAGCATTTAGGAACTCCTAAATTAAGACCTTTTTTAGAAGATTTAGGAAAACTAAACCATTGTCTAAAAAAAACTATTATCACGACTCTATCTATCTACTACCTCAATAGAACCTAACAATGTGGTCTCAAAATTCTAACATTTCTAACACAAAATGTATCTTTTGCACGAGTACACGTTCAGATTTTGCGAGGGCATAGCGTGTCTTGCAATTTAGTTCCGAAAAGCAACATTGTAAAAAAATATATATTACGAGTGCAACAAAGAGGTGCAAAATACATCCAGAACTCAAAAGAGGTCTTTTTAGATTACGACTTTTCAGTAGCAAAGAATTTGACTGGATGAAATTGACACAAGACAAAACACATCAAAAAAATACAAGGCTGATAGAATTTTCCACAGTATCTGCCGAGATTACCAAAGAAAACAGCTCTAACGACGTAATAAATTGTCTACAGGTGGTCTAATCAATATGTAGTCGCTAAGTAATGAATCAGACATTCTAGGCAAGTTTTATTATTATCTCGCTTTGGCGAAAGCTGTGAATCATCACATTTGAAATGCTGATGTAACGAAAGCCATATCGTCGAAGCACAAGATTTAATATTATAATTACTTTAACATTAATACAACATGCAATTTCTTTTTTTTTTTTAATTTTTAATTTAGAATATTTCCGAGTAAATATTTAGTTTCATTTATACGTAATAAGAAACAAATCTAAATAGACACAGCATACAGCATCACAGCTTCACTTTTACTGTGCACTGAGTGGGAACAAAGTACGCCTACGTAAATTATGGTAATACAGAATGAATGAGAGTGAAATCATGACTCGATCATAACGTAACGTATAAACAGACAGTTAATAAAATAAACGTAAGGGTATAACAGAAGTCCCGGTCACCAAAAAGTATCAAATTCTAAAAAAAGTTCAATTAATAAAAGAAAATAAAAAAACCCGACTGTCCTGTTTAGAAACATTTAGATTTGCTGAGAAAGGGTTATTTTATAAAAAATCATTAGAAATTACATTTTAACATACAAATTACCTACTTACATATTTTTTGTAAACTAACCTTATACTTTGATACCTTACTCGATGAGCTTGTTTAATAAAAATATTACCAACTTTATCGCCAAAATGCCGCCATTGTTTTCTTAATACCTATCTAAGCGTTCTTGGGTTTTTGAGACGAAACTAAAGAATCATTAATTGTTTAAAATCCATCTAGTCGCTTGGAAAATACGAGATATAGTAAAATAATTTAACATAACCCTTCTTTGGCAATTAGGCAAAAACATGTAATTCTTTTTGCAGCTCTAAAGCAATTTAAATATTGCTAAACGACAACTAGCAGAAGACCATACACATATTATAGTGTTGTCCAAGGCTGGGAAGTTGAAGCAAATACTGACAAAGAACTTAAAAAGTAGCAAGAAACTGCTTTGCATTTAAAATTTAGTTAAAGTAACTCCGAAAGCTACTACGGTAAGTCACGTAAATATCGAACAGATTCACTTAAAGCTCAAAACCGCTTATTCTTGAGCTAGGGACTATTTCCAACAATCCCAACCGCAGTATTAGAATTGCGTGTAAATAGCTTAATATAGAAGAACACTTATCGATATTGTTCGTTCATAGTTGCGTACTAGGAGTATTGTTGCGTAAAGTTTTGAGTATCTGTGGATATTTTAAGAATTAATCCGAGACAAAGGATATTTGGTGGTGGTAATTACAGTTATTTAACGATGTAGATCAGTGGTCGGCAACCTTTTGGCAGGCAAGGGCCACAAAGTGGCTAACTAAACCAAACGCGGGCCGCACTTGTGATATAAACCCTAGAAGACAACCATTATAATTTTTTTTTCTAGGTAGAAGAGGTAGTTACCTATTTGACGCATTAAATATTTGTTCATTAAGGTAACAGTTGATTACGGAAAAAAAACGTTAAAGCACGTTTTTTTTTAATTTCGGTGGCTGTCCTGATTACTTGTCAATGTGAACTGCCTCTTACAACAAGAACTATTGTTAGTGTAGTTAAATAGTAACTTTTATTTAAACCCTGAATACTATTATCACGAAGTGATTTTATATTTTTATCTACCCAGGTAAATAACTTGTAAGTTTAAATACATCTGTCCCATGCAACTTTTGGTGGTTAAATGTTTAACGCCAATATTTTTTCATAGAACCTCTCTAGCTCGCCTTTCGTGCGCTTTGAAGGTATGCACCAGTGCCACCTAAGTGTTCGTAGTAGAATGAAGTGCGCAGCTGCCTGCGTGTTCCCGCTAATAATAAAAAAATTATCAGTTCAGTGTCATGGGACAACATATTTCTCATTTCCGTTTATGGATCTAACTTGGTTGCCAATAAGCAAAATAAAATTACAAAATACTCGTGAACGCGCGCCTAATAATACTATGTTTATTTGTGTACTTAGTATTCTTGCACCCTATTATAAATGGTTTTCTTGTAATTCTAATTAATGTCCTTGTTTTTATTTCTTTGTTATCATTTCGTTGATTTGGTGGACAGTTTTGTCCACCAAAATGATAAAAAGTCCACCAGAGTGACAAAAAATCCCATTTCGGTGCATAATTATATCATTTCGGTTGGTAATTGTTTCATTTCGGTGTAAATACATGCCAGCTGTAGATTTTTTCCCTGGTGGAAATTTGTATGGGCTTTCCACCCTGAAGAAAGGAAGGCAGGGGCATGGTTTTTACAGTACTTGTCTCTACACTTTACCAGCCGGTTAGTTTAGTTGCTAACTACGGCGGTCTAATTTCTTTGAAGTGAGCTCTTTTATGAACCAATTTGGTTCATAAAAGAGGCCCACGGGAAACTAAAACAAGTTTCGAGCGCTGCATCGCCCAAGCACCACATTTATTTATTTACTTTTGGTACTACAAACAGTCATTCAATTTTATATATTTATTTAGGTAAGCCTGTCTTTTATTGGTATAAGTACATACATTTTCAGTAGATTTTAATTTAAGTAAATAGGTTGTATCATTTCGGTTGCAAGTTATTTGATTTCGGTGTCCGACTGATTCATTTCGGTGGCATCAAATTTTAAACACGTATATCTCATACGTTTATTTAAATATCTTAACGCCTATAAGTTCTCACATTAAGGATATCAAGAAGAATAAGAAACTTAACAATAGTTTCTTAATTTTGTATAAAAAAACTCTACTACAGTAGCTTTTGTGTAAAAGAGTAACAATCATCCATACATCCTTACAAACTTTCGCGTATGTTATAAAGGATTAGTATGGATTTACAAAACTTTCAAGGGCCGCAAGTAAGAAGCCCGCGGGCCGCAAGCGGCCCGCGGGCCGCGGGTTGCCGACCGCTGATGTAGATACATAAGAAAATTTCCATATGTATTTCAAAATCAAAGGCTAAAATTCCTCAACCACAAATACTGGCTAATAATATACCAGCAAAATGTTATATTACACCATAATGGAGCATAATATCGAGTTAGTCTTCTGTTAACACACATTTTGTTGTGTTGACATCGAAACACCCACCTGCCCTACAATATTATTACGAAAGGTACGTACATTTTCATATACATTCGCGAAGCTATGGCATAATCTACACGACTTGTATCCGTTGAAAATAGGACACTTCCGCAGCATGCGATTTCCTTTGAATAAAGGAATAAATGTGAACTATTGAATCGATAAAACACCTATATGTATTTGACCGCCGAAATGAATCGTTGTGTTTGTCATTCTTAAATTCTAGATACACTATGATTGTTTTCTGACACTTCTGAAATGGTCATGCTGTATGTTATTTATATCCAGGTATTTAGGTCATCTTTAGGCGTCTGTAGTTACTTGTCTACCTTAATATGAAAAAAGAAGCTTTTTAACAAACAACAATTACAAGAAACACATTCACTTCCAAAAACTTTCCTTCGGTCTAAAATAAAATCGTATTACGTGGTCGTATATGTGGTCATTAGGGAGATAAGAGCTTCGATTAGCCCTCGGATATAATACATTTGTTCAAGCATCATTGGATTTAGATAAACATACTGAATCGTAGAGCTAGCGACCCATTTAATGCCTTTGAGCTATATTTAACCGCTATGACATCACACAGTGAGATCTCATATTAATTACCAACTTAGAGCTCTCAGGATTAAGTTCTTTAAATTAAATTTGAGGCAATTAACTAGTTGGCGAGATAATTATAGCTTCTAGAAACGGCGGAAATGTATTATTCGACTGTTTACAAATGATCGTTGATTATTTTGGAATGCTAAAAGCTTTCAAAATACAACGAAGATAATATTACAAGTTTACCGTGTTCCGTTTTTGTGCTAATTGTTTTGTAAGCATCGGTAGCTATAGCAGGGTTATTATTTTAATTAGCGCTCTTAACGTCTGTTGATAAACAAATTAATGATTATGTTGTTAAAATGTATCACTTTCGATATACCAGTTCTTGTTGTTTACGTTTTATCGTAATGACAAGTGGTCCTTGACATTATAAAATTCTTAACGTACTTGTATTTATACCTACAGTAATTTTCAAAATTTCTTAAATTGTGTTTTTTTTTCTATAGTAAATACTAAATAAAACATACTATTAAATTTAACACTAGTAGCATCAGAACTCGGAACTTGTATAACTACGTAAACCTACGAAAGATTTACGTTCTGCCTGCGAAAGGTTTTATCCCCATTCCGATCGTTTTAAGTCTCAAGCTAACTTTTCTTAGAAACCTAACACAAACTCTACTACAATAAAACTTATACGTAGAGCACCTAATAAT
Organism: Diachrysia chrysitis; assembly: GCA_932294365.1. NCBI lineage: Eukaryota > Metazoa > Arthropoda > Insecta > Lepidoptera > Noctuidae > Diachrysia > Diachrysia chrysitis. The sequence continues at coordinate 1,519,082 of OW028651.1, read as the reverse complement.
GCCTATCACAATTCTCTTAAGACAAAAGAAAGTGTTACCTGAAAATATTCGTCGGTAGACACACCAAACCACTCCGGCGAGTCTAGGAAGTGGTGCGGGAACACTATGTGCAGCGCGCGCTGGTTCTGTGACACCACTAGTCTGGAACACACGTAACATGGAAATACATTTACTACACATCATCACTTGTGACGAAGCTGGAAAGAGATGTAACCATCAGAATGCAAATTCGTCCTTTGATAGACAGTTTTACCCCTCTAACATAATTAAAATATGATAATGTAGTTCAATAGCTTAACTCAAACATTGAATTTTGCAGCCGTAAACAGTCTTGAAATATCAGATTGGAAATGAGAAAATGGTTGATATATTGAGAAGTCAAAACAAGGAAATACAAAGCTTCGATAAAATACAGAGCTTCTAGTACAATATAAAAAATAGATATATATAAAAATTAATCTTTATTTCCCTTGGCCTAGGTTTTGATAAAAGCAAGAAACATTTTTTTTTAAATCTCACAACACACGTGTAACGATAGGGCGGGCAGCTATTAAAATATAAAATCACTAACAGTCGCGATTATTCTTCATTAATACAGGACAGAACAATACACAGTTAAAGCATCAATTTAGCTCAGAAAGGCACAATACTTGTAAAACATACTAAATCTGTGGCACTTTAAAAACCGCAAAAAACTTTTAACAATCAGGATTTAATAAGCAGAGTCTAACAGGAGCTGCTAATTAAAACGTGCGGTTCCACAGTTCTGCGGTCATATAGCATACATTATAATGTTCGCGGGTTCATTACCTGGCTAGGACGGCAACCCGAAAATTCCCAAACACGGTAATTAATTTTTGATCCTCTGTTTGAGTATTTATTTGCCGGATTGCGGTCGGTTTGATGAAACGTTATACTATTTATAAATCTATATTATAAAAATGATGTTTTTAATTAAAGACATCCAGAAAGAGGTACTCATATTTTCTGTTTAAATTTAATAAATATTGTTCTCAAATGCTTACCTTAGTCTGTCAACATTTGAAAACGTAAATAAATTCAAGTAATCATAACCGATAAAAAATAATCAGAACTGGAAATCAAAACTTAGGATTTTTTTTATCCTATTTCGCAAGCTTCGTCAGAACTTTTTGGACTGTAATCTTAAATCTACAAAAATTTCGATTGTGTCGAGTCTATAAAAAATGAATCGATAATGAAATTCCAATACAATGTTCTTTTAAAGCAATCACGATACAAAAGTTAATTCAATTATAAAATTACGTTAGTTCAAACAGGGTCTAATAACTTCTTTTATTTTCGATCATGAAACAAATTTATGAATTGTTTCTCCGCCCGTTACGAAGCTAGGGTCGTGAAACTTGACATTATGTCTTCAATACACAAATAAAAGGCAATATTTAGGGCTGCTACATTATAGAACAATTTCTATTATCACAACATACAATCGTTGGTCTAAATTTTTGGGTTAACACCAGAATGCCTATGTTTAGTGCTCGTTATTTTAGTATTGGTACGAGAATTTATTGTATTAATAAAGGTCTGATATAATTTAAACATTTTGTATTTTTTTTACCGAAGGTTTATAAATGTCTACATTGAGATTCAGATTGCCATCCCTATGTAAATATGATTTTCAAAGCTCGGTGTCGCAAAGGTCGTCTTCATAATAGAGTTTCACGACAATAAACCGCTCCCCAAAATGTTTGCTTTACACCAACCTTTAAAGAAACATTTATTTTTTGTGCTTACAGAGAATTTCCCGGACATTTCAATCGTGATTCCGGAATTCGTTATCTGAAGTATTTCTTTCTACATAGCAGATAAATTCGTGACTGAATCTTGTGCTAATATAGTGTTTAATATAAATTTATTCAGAGATTTAATCTCACCACCCACATGGAGTCATCGGACGGCATGGTCGGATGAACTATTACAAAATTGGTCGTTAAACAATCACTTGGCATCTTTTAAAATCGTTCACATCCTGTGAATGGCTCAATAAACACAAAGACAACTGTTGCCGTAAAAGGTCGGTAAAAATAGGTCCGTACTGAGTAGCGCAGCGTGGTGCTGGCTAAGTGCCTGGCAAGAGGGCCCGCTCAACTTGTCGAGGGTCATATAAAGTCGTATCGATAGTGTAGTGCGACTGAGCGCGCCAGCTGTTTAGAATCAGGCCGACTAAAAGCGCGGAACTTTACTGCTTCAGTCGGGCCCAAATAAAAACGGAATCTATTAAACTCGTATACAAGAACATCGATATACCTACGTATAAGTCAAAGCTGCTAAACTTACTTGTATTTAAAGCTTTTCAATCCTGTCATTTTAAGCGGTTTCAATTTCAATCGGTCCTGATTATCAAAGGAGCGTTTGTATTATGAAGCACGACCTACATCTACGACACAATCTACGGAGTGCTGTACATCTGGCGTCACGATACGATGCCTCGTAAATAAAGCTTAAAGCGCTGCAATTACTACGTCTGCGTACAGCCTGGTTTTACGACTCCGTCGCTAACGCGAGACAAGTTGTTAAACTTTATGTTTGTAACTAAGAGTGTTGTTAGACCACCGTCATTTTCTTCACTTATTTTAACAGTTGTTACATGGTCAGCAATTCAGTTAATACTTTCGCAGAAGCAGTGGTTTTCATACAAAGGCTCTCTACAATTTACCGCTGCGGTTCTGCTTTTAAAAGCGCTATTTAACTGTAGAAATTTTCATTTCACCAACCATAGAATCGTCTGCAATATTTCATAGTAGGTACTAATCAGTGTAATAAAACTGATACACGACAATATATGTTTTATTATAGGAATACTGGCTGAGAATGACTTCAGGAATTAACGCCTTTGTGCAACAATGTGCAAAAAGTTTAATAAATAAATGCATACCAATAGAAAGCAAAACTGCGATTTTACAAGATTATAGAAAGTGTAAATGATAGTTTTGGCCTTGGTTCTTTCTTAAGTGTGGATCGAAATCAATAATTAGAATACTCTAACCTCAATTTGATGGATAACACTTTATTTTTTTCCATTAGACACCCCAATAGGTCCACATATAATTGAACATCTACCGCAAATAGGCGATTAGTTTGCTCGAGTAAATCTCTTTAGTAAAACGTTAAACATCTAAGGCGTATAATCTCGCCGGCTACAGTTTAAAAGTATGAAAGTGACACTTTATCAACATCATGTAAATGAGTTCGGAGGATATTAAATAGCGAGACACCGAGGCAGATTCAATTTGAGACGCTTAGAACGCTTAGACTGATGTTATGAAATTAGACACGATCTTTAACATTGAGAACTCATTAAACATGTTTGTGACACGCTAAGATTCAACCGAGGTCTATTGATTTTCTGTACAGCTACCCAAAGCCTAGAAGAAGTTTTGAATTTGTTGAGTATTTAAGTTTGGTTACTTATTAAACTTTTTACTTTTTATAATGTATGTTCATTTTGTTAGGGATCCAGTATTTTATATTATTTCCGACACTTTATTTAATAGTAGCCAAACAGTAGCATTTGTTAATTTTATTGTTTATCTAATTTAGGATGATTAAGATTATTATACTCAGCAGAAAAGCCAACAAGAATTTCAACAATTTGTTTTGGGCTATAAAATTCAAAAAGATTTATTGGCAGCCATCAATAAACTCTGTGACGTAATTTAAACTATCCATCTGTGTCCTAAAGTTGTACAAAAATAGATTAATCTTTATTGTCAGCACAATAAAGGCTATAATGGACAAGGTTATCGAAAACATGCTTTAAGAGACCGACCTCAAAAACGAAAAAGGAGTGACGGGCTACTAGCTATCATTAACCAAAACAGGTATCAGTAATGAAGGTTAAAAGCACCCTATGTGGGTTCAATAAGATTCGAATTTGATGTATGGACATCGAGCACTTAAACTGTGTACCTTAGTTTGCGAATACTAAGAGCACTTGGAAGCAACATCTTACGTAATTATGGTGAAACTGCAACAAACAGTGCAGTATAAACAGTGAGAGATTATAGACTAAATCCTACAGAATAACAAGTTATACGAAAGTACATAACACGAGCAAAATTTGTAAAGAGGTCGCGACTTGTGAGTTTGTGCAAGCCGGTTGCGCAATGCGCCCGCGACACTACCGTACGTCGATAATTTTCCTTTCAATGGACGCTCATTCACAAAAAACAAGGCAACTCGTCAAGGATAACTTGCCAATTTTAATTAATGCAAAAACTGTGATTAATATTGAAATTGCTTTAAAGATAACTTCTGTGGTGAGAAAAAAACATAATAATGAACAAAATTAGCTAAACAATCTGCTATCAAATATATAACCTTTTAAGATTAATATAGTTAGGTACAGAGACTGATTAAGTTCAATAGTTAAATACATAAAATATGGACTATTAAAATTGGAATGTTTAATGTGATTTTTAATGCAAACAAACACACCACACACAGACATGACGCAATAGAATGTTCAACTGTCAAAATCGTTCATCCAAATCATCCATTTAACACATTGGATTATGTGCCCGAAGTAATAGACCCCAACAACGACCTTGCGGGAGACATGCATTGTCCAAACTAATTCTACTGTAAATACACTTAAGTACTTGATATTCTAATTACTGACTGAACAAGTTATTAACAATACAACTGGCTGGAGTATAATTAAATATTTATTCAAGCGTATTTCTTTTATGTAAACGAATTATCAAAGATTTGAAGTAGTAATAGTATAAAGCTTCAAAACACATTTTTTTCAATTATAACAATTAACAACATTGGTAATCAAAGATTTTGCTAAAACTTTAGTCTTGCATGTCGTTTTAAAGTCATCAAAACCTGAGCCAATTAGGAGTTAAACAAGGCCAATATTATTGGAACGTGTAAGTTTATTGTGCTCAAAATTAAATAAGATTTTAAATACTAGAATTTCCTTTTACGCGTTCTAATACGTTCTATCTGTTCGTTTTCTATCATAAAGCCAAATCCTGATTGAACTCCACCCAAAAATTCCGATTTCAAAAGTCATGTCTATTTCTCATAATTATTTTAACCTGCCTCATAAATCTAATTGACACTTTACCACGATAATTTAATTTAAACTAAAGAATGAGATTCGCACAATTAGGTTACAGATTAAATCACTTTCGTTTCACCGGACAGTAACATTGAACTGTTACATAAACACCTCGTTAGCATTGACCGAAATAACACGATATTATCTGATGCGTTTTATATTAATATTTTTATTACTGTCGAACTTACAAGTGTATAAAAGACTTAACGGCTGTGACTCACGCGGTGCAATCGGAGATGCCCGACTTATGGTCGAATACTCAAAAACAACTTGAATGTTTAGTCGTTGTTAAGGCTCATGCTGTCCTTGTCACTTTAAGGTGTAAGAAGCGACAGATAGACATCTATTTAAGCCTATCTGCCTTAATCATTAGCACATCTGTTTTTTGCGCGACTCCAACGTATCTTGAATTCATGATTAAGGGGCCCAAATGGTTTTGAAATTACTCGAATATATCCATTTGCATCCCTTAAGTAGAGTTTTTCCTATAGAAGTCTTTAAGAGCAATTAACGTCATTGTAACTTACAAAAGTTATTATGTATCCACACAAAAAGTACGAATTTAGGTCGAGCTTTGGGTCGTAAGATGAACTATGCGGCATTTTGTGTGGTCGAACTGCGAGCATTACTCACATTTTGAGCGGTGCAATATATCTAGAGTGTAGAGTAAGATGGGTATAAGACGGAAAATGATGAATCTTTATCAATAGCCATGAAAACGAAAACATCGCTAAACGGCTAGTTCTCTGAATAAATACAGAAACATAAATCAGAGGAAATTTGCCCTCGTCTAATGTAGTTTTAAAGTTTAGGTTACTTTAGGGAAGACAACTTTGAAGGCATTCTTAAAAATTGTATCACACTTGATAAATAACAATTACATTCGGATAATCCAACATAGATTGTCGTAAAAAACCATTAGTCTACCACTCTCTTTGTTTATTATTCAATTATTTTCATTCCAACAAAATCAATCAAGAGTCTGGGTAGGAAGTCTTACATATAAAAGCTTATTTAGTCGGTGCTAGAAATATCGTGCGAGTTGCGTTACATTGCTGTCTAGCCGTGTGTCTGTTAGCCGCGCGACCCCGCAATGTACTGCAACTTGCACGACATCTCAATCATGCCTTAAACCTAAAAGTAATTTGATTTATCATTATCTCATGTGCAAACAATTCACGGAGCCTACTATATTTATACAACAACCGAACTGAAGTCTGATTTTATGATACACTTTATACAGAATGATATTAAAACCATGCTTGTAAGTTTTCACATCTTTCAGTATAATTCAGTCTCGTAAAACAAAACTTTTATAACCTATCTTAATAACTTCATTATAATCCTGAACAATACAATTAAAATTCACATAGTTTGTGTAATTGGCTGTGACTAATATCCCATTTATATTATCAGATCAGAAAATCAGTCTGATGTTATTCACCTATTCTGTTATAATTTGGATAACGTTATGTGTTAAAGAACTAGGTACCACTTTAGAACTTACAGGTTTTTTAAATTTATAGTTACTGCTCGTACTTGATCTTTTTGTAAAAAAGTCAGGCTAACCCGCTTGAATTTCAGTTTCAGATTTCAGTTTATTTCTGTCACCACTAATCGATAGAACTATTCTGAAGGAAGGCAAGTCTATAAATAAAGATGAAGTAGTCCACTTAAAAGCATCTGAGGGCGGCGGGGTAGAAATATTTGATTATGAAACAGAAAATTGACTGGTCCATCTTTCATAATATCTCATGACAAACTTCCCAGAATATAAAAGTATTTTCCTCTATAAGTGGTTTTCAGTTGCATAACTCAATTTCCTGCAGTTCTCAGAATGAGTCAAATATTAGTGATTCCAGGTATTTCAGAAACTGTTAAAAGCAACATGGCTGCCGTAAGCTGTTTCTCGTCAGTCCCGTAAATTGCCGTCACGAGTATGAGTTACGTTATTATATCTAACACTTGTATTTTGATTACCATGTCACTCGGGTTTCGTTATACGTTAAAATGAAAATTAATTCCTATTGTTAAGGATTATGTGTTTCTTCTAATTGATTATTTAAACTACCTAGACATAAGGTAATAGACAGACAGTGCTCTCTCAATCTTGACTAGAAAACTTAACACGTGGAGATATAGACAAAAGTGAGGACCGCTTTTAGCTCTCTTTATGAGGGATAGTTGCATATGAGTAACCAGCAGCCTGCGGCTTCGTCACCGTATGCATCCTTAATGATAGCATATATGTTAGTATGATGTATAAGCTATGACTAAAGTTTAAAAAAAAATCAGATACGTTATTTTTTAAGGTAAGTAGGTTTAGGATATGATAGACCAGCTAACATAAACAGTTTCTTCCTAATACTCACTTGCCAGACAACACTAAGGACAGACTGTCTACTTTAGTGACCTTCTCGTGCGCGTACAGCTCGTGGCACTTTAAGTGTCGCACGTTGCGCATGCACATCAGCACGCGGCGGAACTGTCTGCGCGAGACCCGGAGTGGCTTAAATAGTGCCACGTACACCTGGAACAATGGAAAGGAAATTATTTAAAAAGTTCTTTCTTAACTAGTCTATGACGATTCTAAGTTCTGATTAGAAGGAAAACCTGGTTGAAAATGGACATAAAAGACAAAAAATATAACTTTTCTACTTATTCGTACTTAAACAGTATTCGAGTTTTTTTTCAATCTTTTATGAGCGACTCTTAAGTATCTGAGCTAATGTATTATACCATGATGTTGAGTGGTGAAGTAGTTTATCTCCCGAAAGCTCCGATTCACTGTGAATTGTCTTTTTATACAATCAATGCTCGTTTTCTTAGTTTATTTATAAAATTAAATTTTCCAGTGGATAACTGGATTATTTACGTATAATCCAAAAGTTATTTATTCATCCTATCCATTTTACAGCTTCAAAAATACACCTATAAAATACATTTGTACGAAAGAATGCAGTGATATGAAGTGACAAGTCACCAGCTCATCGCCACCCACTGCGGCCTATTTCCGACAGATGACAGACAGCTTGTTGGCGAGATATATCGTAGTTTATTTCATATTTTTCACTATCAGATACCTCTTATTACGTCACATTAACAACAAACACTAGCCTTGAATATACTATTTACTAGTTTCATTTACCAGTCTCTACAAACAATTTCAAGATTAAAATTAAAGACTTGAGCAAAGACAACTGTCTTTTGGTTAGAAATTAAAGAAGATATACCTTCATGTTAAGGGGATAACATGACACCGAAGAAAGCCCAGGGTGGCGTGGTGTCACGTGTCGCATTAAAACAGAAACTCTATCTGTTAACTGGAGTTACAAGCAAATTATATTTAGTATTAAATAACAAAATCAGAAAAACTTTCACATGATGTCATCAAAACACAAACCTGCTGATCATCAAATTACTAAAACTGACAATTTCAATTGAGAATATAAATTGCATAATATTGCAAAGGCCTACAGAATTTAGGTGTCACTAAAACCTTAATTTAAAAAGTAATATGCATATTATTACTTTTTAAATAAAGTCCCGCATGTCACAGGTCAATATTTACAGAAGGCGTGGAGTAAACACCGAGGCGAGGGCGGCCGAGATGAATATTTTTCTACGCGCGCTGTGCTGATACAATAGCACCGAACAATATGGCGCCCGGAATTTCGCCATTCTCTAAAAAGGTTCTATTGTTTTGGCTCTAAACGTGGGCGGAAGTGCAGCTGCGCTTTTGCTGGATTAGCTTGATTACAATGTTCAAAACAGAAGAGCTCTCGAGGATTTTGGGCTTTGCGAAACTATAGACATTATTAATAAGTGTACTTGACAAGTGAGGCGCGAGTTCCGAAAAGGTAACAGACATTTTCTCCCTTAGTAATCAGCCAATACAGGATCATTGAACTTCGACTAACGTCTATCCTACTTTTGAAGTATGACTCACCCACAATAAATTACAAACTAATGAAACAGCCATTGTCTAACTACAAATTCCTCGTTCAATCCTACGTATAAATTATGTATCTAGCATACAATTAACAAACAAATTAATTGACACAACAGATGTACGTTTAGTGCACATATGGTAATGGAATAAGAGACATTTAAAGCTTGTATGTAGGCGTGCTGGTCACTCTCTATAAATAGTCTTCCCTGAGATGTGCTTATTAATTCGCTTCTCGGAATTTTCGTCGACGCCTACTTACATACGTTACTTAATTCAGAATACAAACATAACGATAGGTCTGAAGAGGGAATGCTTGTGGGAACATACTACAATGAGATATATAATTTGGTCCTATTGTCAGTTATCATCAACTTTAATCAAATCAGCATCAAAGGCTTATCTTTATTTGGTGTGTACGTATAATTTTCTAGCATATTCTTTCCGAACACTGTGAGACTAGTAATAAAATATGCATATTTAGACATGGAGTGATAATTCATTATTGAAATTAATTGGTGTGCGGTGTATATATGCTTGAAACAGATTTTTTCTTAAGATATGATATGAATGGAGTTAAGCATACATAGTTTGAGATAAGAGGTGTTTATAGGACCACAGTTCAGTATTCATAATTTCTCGAAAAGGTTAAATGACCATTACACGGATGGTTGTTATCAATACTAATAATTTATTGGTAGTAATTACCGTGTGAATGATTTCAGATTTAATTGCAATGAAATAGCCATAGTTACCGCACTCCACTTACGGAGCGCCATTTTCAACACTGCAATATAATTTTGACCAAGAACCGAGAATGGCGCGCCAATTTTAGATGGTGCTGATAACCTAAACAGGAAGTGCCCTTAAATGGAACGCTGATAGCCTGTTACAGTCAGCTGTTAATATGCAACGTGACATAACGATGTAAGCAAAAGGGTACAGAACCAGGCAAACACACGGGACGAACTAGGATATCAACGTGTCTGTGTGTCGTGAGAACAATGGTAGTATATTATAAATACGTTTTTAAAGAAGTATGCAGCAGTTAGCCTCGAAAAAGTCTTTCTCTGCTTTTCTGTGCTATATTTAGTATTTCTCTAGCAACATTTGCTAAAGCAATCGTAAGCGTTACCTTATCGAGATTGTTTTTGTTAATTGATTTTAAAATTATGTATATAAATTATTAAGAATGTCAACATCTGTCCAGATTTATCAAATGAGCGTGACGCAAATTACACTAAGCATTATCAAATATTAAATTAAATAGCTTAAAAATCGCTGACGTAATTTCATAGCTTTACTGAATAGCTGAAAAGTCGACTTACCGTTAAACCCGATGAATTGGCTTTTTTTAAAGGTAAGAATGGGGGAATAAATTTTCAAAGTGGTGCTACAGTACCCTCGTAATATATTTGTGTGTTACTTAGTAGCCCCCAAGGAGACCGACTTATCCCTTAGTTCGTAATATCGGTTCGCGAAGTAGAAAAGAGCTTTATATTTAAAAGTTCCGATACAAGTTCGGAATATATGTAATTCTAGCGACCTAAATCCCGTTGCTAAGTGCTTAGCTTTCGCGGTCGGTTTGATTTCTATAAAGATCATAATACATTATGTAAGTCCTACGCATATATCTTCTAAATAAACTGGGTATTTGTGCATATTTAAGACTTAATTTGATATACCTATTTGAATCCCACGTTTTATTTTTCAGAAAATGTTAGTAATAAATATAAATTAATAGTAAAAAAGTGGTTTTAAACAAAGTCAGGTATTATATAGGAGGCCTACTCAACCTAGACGTTAAAAAGGAGTTTGATTAATCACTCCTTAGAAATATACAACATGGTTTTTATAATAAAAACACTTTAAGAATGTGTATGTGAGGCATTCTTTTCTTCAATACTTCTTTGTTTGAGTTACAAGTACCGTAAGTTCAAAATTGACCTTTAAGTATTAGGTTTAATATTTAGGTATAATTTTAAATGTTTCCATTCCATAACCTTCATTGTTAGTACAACTAACACAAAAGACAGTAAATGTCACAGCATAAGATAAAATTAAGATAGAACAAAGAACTAATTGAGACGAAATAAGAGCAAACAATGTTGTACAGAAAATAGAACAAACACCAGAGTCAGGAAATATGAATTCCGAACCCAAAAACTGATGAATTAGCTTAGCACCTAATTTAGGTAGCTATCAAATTAGGGCAAACTAAGAAACTTATTTAGGTAGTACGCGGTGTATTGGCAGAGTGCATCGAATAAAGCTTTCGTTACAGAGTCTACATTAATGACGTTATTTCTTCTATAGCCTCAAATTTCTTGTTTACTGTACAACAATTGAACTCGCAAGCATCAGCAGTAATGGCAAAACATTGATTACCAGTAGTTGTAGAAATAAGGATGAGTTACTTATTTGACAGCCATAATACTTTAAGTATCACCAACAAGATAACAAAAATGACATTTATAATAGTTGACGTCATTTTCATTTAGTTTATTATCACAGGCTTATGGTACTTAGCAATCAGTAAATCTCAACACGCAGCGGGCCCGTACACTATTATAATAGATCGTATATTACCAACGCTAATAAGGTCGAGCTAACGACTTCAACGGTGACAAGACTTCCACTGCCTTTTAATGGTTTTAATGTTGATAAAAAACCAGTTGACTTTTAACCGACTTACAAAAAAGGGGGTAAAGTATAGTTCTTTGTTTGTACGGATTTAGTATTTATGCATATGTATTTGATGGACGAACATACATGTGTACATCGCGCAGTTTACCGAAATTTGTAATATAATTGATACTATTTTTGGCCTTTACTTTATTTCAGCTTGGTACAAGTTTTATTCAAATAAATTTTCAATTCAATCAATTTAGTAGTTTTCATTATATAGCCAAGTTAGCCAATTGGACAGGTGGTTGGTTTTACTAAATTATCACTTATTAAAGTAAATGGTATGCAACTTACATATTTCGTATACCGCGTTTATTTTAAATTTTAAATGTCCCTTATCCAAGTTATCCATTCGTATTTGCTGGGACGTGCTTTATAATTGCTACGCAGAACGCGTTAGCCAAAGGAAGTGCACTAGGCAGTGCAGTGAGATTTACTTCAGCTACACATTAATACTGAACGGTAACTTAGCGGGGAGAATTGCTCGATTTAACTCGAATATCGTACTTAAAAAGCTTTGATTTATTTCCAAGATCAACATGATCAAAAACTGTATAATTAAGCAAGTTATTAAATATATTAAAATTAAAAGCCGTCAAACTTCATTCCATAACAAAAGTTTGCACTATAAAACTAAATTTTACTTCGCTACAAGTAAAGGCGTTTACGCTAATTCGCGCATAATCAGCTGATTATAATGTAGTGTCATTTATTCCTTATCTTCAAACGGCAACGTTGTATGATCTTCCATATGTTTTTGATGTTCCCAAAGGGGCTGTTGTTGGACCCATGTCTGCTTGAGCCTTTTAGGCCGAATATTTATGAAGAAATCTTTAGCAGCAGTAAAAGTTATGTCAATGTAATTATGTCAGTCATTTGAAGGCATCTTTTTGCAAATAATTATATCAATCGACATGAAAAAATCGGTCTCATTGAAACGGAATTCCCGTTCGTTACAGAACAAAAAGATAGGCAAGTTAGCATTGTAATTAGAATTGACAAAAACTACATCGAAGGTTGGAGAACAATAGACATTGACAAGTGAGAAAGTCGTGAACCGACAATGTTCCGTTTTCTATCGAACGCTTACATTTACTTCCTTGTATTCTATGGGAATTCGACGTCGATACAGATAAGTACGGCACCGGATAGACAGTTACACTGGTAATTAACGTAATATTATGGATTTATCGAGACTACCTACCGAAATTTACAATATCAATTATGTTGAATTGCAATTCTTGATCACATAGATCAAGAATTTGCTACAGCTGTTTCCTTGTTTCGTTGTATGTACTACGTCGGCCTTGGTCGTCTAGCAGAGCTTTTTAGATTTTCTGCAGGGCAAGTCCAATAGCCGTCTGAAAAGACCTAATTTAAGGTCGAATAAGAATGCAAAGATCCTAAACCTATTTCATCGATCCCCTTCTTAACTTGCTAAAAGTTGATAAAAAAAATCAAACCCGATATCTGTTTGTACCTTAACACAAAACAAACCAAAACTGTTAACATCTACCTACCTACTTGTGAGTAGACCCTTTTCACTATGGCAACGCTACCTAAAATAAAAAAGAACCCAACACGCACTTGACTTGTAAGATAACGTTGTCAGCAGGTTGGCTATTAAATTGGCAGGTAGAGGGCCCTAGCAAAAAATAAACAACCAACATCGGTGGTTTGCCGCCAGACAAACAAAACCAGTGTTGGATCAAAATATCCTAGGAACGAAACTTTGTAATTTTCATCAACATTTATATTTTTAGGTTAAGCATTTTAGTTACCAATGAATAAGATAGAAATAGATCAAATAAACAGTACAACGTACCTAAACCTTCAGTGACCTTCAGTGAAAGAAGACCCAATTAAATAGGAAACTTTGGAACAAACTAATGAGAAACCCAGTTGATATTTCACAAACATAGTTACGTATCTTCTCCTCAAAACATGTTTTCGAAATAGCAAACAAAACTTATGAATATAATATGAATGTATGTACTTTTAAATTTCAGTTGCCAACATATCCAATTTTGCATTACCAAAGGCGACGTTCTGGTGAATAATTTCGCAGTGTGACAGCAGATTCGTTGCGGCTGCAAGATTATATATGGAAGAAGATTTCGTTGTAAGAAAACTAAAATACTAAAAGATTTTTTTAAGTTCTCGAAAGTTTTTGAATCATATATAAGAAAAGCGGAATGTAAATCCCTGCTTTTCCAAGAGAAACATTTAAAAAACGGTTTTAGACATAAGCCACATTCAATCAGCTCTTATCCTTTGAAAAAATCTGGCTTTTACTATCCGACCTCAAAAAGTCAAAACAAGCTACCCGTGTTATCTTAGGTCGTAAAAGAGGAACAGAACCAATATATCTTCTATTTTATTACACAACCACTTAAAGGAAATCGGAACTATAAAACAGGAGAGCAAAACAATCAAAGTTGTATTAAATTTTCAATGTACGAACATCCGACCCATCTCCAAAATCAACAAGATTATCCAGACCGAGCTCATGATGTGTTTATTTTACTGTAAGTCAAACAAACTCAATCAACTGTGGTGCTGTTAATTTAAACCAGATATGTTAATAGCTATCTTCGCTAATGCCGGAGGGAGGACCGCGGTTTTCAACCCTTTGTCAACAGCCATGAAATGTCTGAACCTTTGAAAGGAGTCTATTAAGCAACCGTTTAATTAGACAATAAGAATTCTTCACTCAAAAACCTTACAGAACAAATATTAGTGTTTATATCGAAATGCTGAATTTAAGTTAATGTTTGAGAAAAACAAAAAATAGGTAATAAGTTTTTCGGGAAGGCTCGCACTCGCCACAATTACCCAATAAAGTCGTTCCTATATTGTTTTCAACTCCCAAACATGTGGCATTCAAGTCTCGAGATCCAATAAACCAATCACGGTCCCTAACAACAAGAATCGCATCTGTTAGCAAGCAATATTGGCTGAGCATTTGTAGTGCAACATAGCTTTGCATAAAATCATTAAATCAATAGCTTCGTTACGGAACACCTCGGTTGCGGTCGGTGATTTACCACCTTGCTTACACCCTTCTAATGAAAGGAATTTATCGTGTATTTCACTATTAATCATTAAGGAAACATTAGGAGGATAATGAACTGAGTATTGGGATTACGGTTAACAGTTTTTCACAGAATATCCTGTCGTGGTAATACTAGCAATTTAGTGCAAAATATGGAATTAAGTTTAATCTTCGTTCTGAATCTGATTAAATTATTTAGAATTTTTCTGAGACTGGTTGACAAAAAGCCACAACGAATTGGTGATTTTTTAAAACAATATATTTGGTAACATACTGGGGTACGTAACTACCGGCCTTCAAAGTATAGAAGCAATTAAACATGTTCATCCAATTGTTTACTTGGACATAAGAGCGTAACAGTATTACGTAATCAGAGAAAGTAGGTGACTCGGAAACTGTGAGTTTCTGACGATACACTAGTTACTTACTCAGTTATTAGTTTTTAAATATTTAGGGTTGAACCGTCGACAAGAACTAGAGTACTCCGACCATTTAGACAAGGGTGTCAGTTTCATGTTATGATGAAAAATTATAAATAAATATATGACACAATTTGTTTAACATTATCAAGTTACATTTTGCGGGAAGCGTCAATGATACACCCAGGTGTCGTTACTATGCAAACAGGGCAGAAATCGACATCGCGGTACGATAAATCTTATGTGCATATTTTAACAAATAGCTTTTTATACCATTCTGCTTAAACCGTAAGTAAGGCTTTTTACTCTTATCCGTAGAATCAAAATCACCCAATCATTTTCAATATGGCGAAAACTTCCGTCATCCAAAAACGTTACAAGATTTCACACATATTTCTTATCATGGATAATGCTTAAAAGGTAACAAACACAAAGAATTCCCAAGAGGTGATAATTTACTAACAAGTGAAGCCCCACGTGCTTGCTCCTCTATCATAATAAAAACAACACTTTATTTTTTCTGAAAGCTTCCTTTTAAACTATTACGTAAAAGCATCGAATAGTTGCCAAATACCGTAGCCTCACGAACAAGTCATGAACTATTAAGTTATACGATAGCCGCGAATCTTTATGCCCAAAGAGCAACATACGTAAGTATTTTTATTACCGAAACGATCTTATTTGTAGTTCCCAAAGAACAATATTCCAAGAAGTTTATAAAAAGGAAATCTGATACCACGCCAATAGTAAGGGTACTGCAAACTTCTGCTCCATCAAATGTGAAACTTTAAGTACGTTTAACCCTCGGTGGGTGGTGAGTAAGGTGGTGACGTCACAGCTGAAAGGGCATTCACACCGTCTTGCCCCACTGACCTCTGGGTACACAGAAAGGACTGCCGCTTCAACCATTAATCCCGTCGAAATGTGGTTAGCTAGCGTTTTAAATTTAAATCTCAGTCTTTTATCAAATCACAACTTAGATTTGAAATTGAAAGTTAATATTTCATCACATCGCTTCTTTAGTCTAGAGACTGCTTGCATATTAGAATGCCGTTAAAGTACGGATTGCAACGACATGCGATCAGATTAGCACGCTAATAAGTATAAATCTATACTAATATTATAAAGCTGAAGAGTTTGTTTGTTTGTTTGAACGCGCTAATCTCAGGAACTACTGGTTCGAATTGAAAAATTATTTTTGTATTGGATAGTCCGTTTATTGAGGAAGGCTATAGGCTATATAACATCACGCTACGACCAATAGGAGCGGAGCATAAATGAAAAATGTTGCAAAAATGAAAAACCGTTGAAACTAAAACACGCGAACAAAGTCGCGGGGGACAGCTAGTAACCAATAATTTTGTACAACGAAGTCATCGTCTCAGATGACTTTCTATTAGCTCCTATGTAATAATAGATAGAAAACATTAACTCTACTGAATATCCTCTAATCATCAGCAATGATTAATAGTCAAGAATGCAAGAAATTGTCATGGGTAGTTGCTAGAACGAAATAAATTGATATGGAAGTTTTCATTAGCTGCCTTTAAAAAATATGATCTCCCACATTTAATTGCAAAACAACACATGACAAAGATAACTTATATGAATTGTTTTATTTATTGCTAAGACAATAAACGCGACAATGAGGAAATCTACATTTTCTGCAATACGGATTCAACTTTCTGCACTTGTCTGAAGTTAAAACGTCAGCGACAATTATGTAAATAAAACTATTTCATAAAGAATATTTTTAACACACACTCTACATTTAAATTCGAATGAGAACTTCTATTATATAACGAATCTAATCTTTTTTCTTATTCCATAGTTACACTATCTAACTTATTTTTATGTTGACGAAACCTGCCAATGTTTTGATCAACTTAGTAAATCTGTTAGCGAAATGTTTAATTAGATATGTATTGCAAAATGCGTGATTTTACAAACATACTCAAAAAATCTTCATTTTTAAATAGTTTATCGTAACGTGAGCTAGATGTTACTCGTATTACTGGATACACTAATGGAGTGCGGACCACTGCGGATCAGATTTCAACCCATTGCAAACCGTACAATAATTAAATATAAATTATGAATAACTTGAGGGGAAAACAAGTTTGAATCTTGCGAAATATAAAAGGACAACCGTGTTTTTTTGTTTTTGCACACAGATGTCTAGTAAATAAGCTCTTATTGTACGCATATTTACTTATTTATCAGGCAAAGCTTTTGTTAACCTTGTTAGGTAACAATGAATGGTGCTAATGACTGACATTTTACCTAGTTGCCTCATTGTGTATGGGACTTATGATCAATGGCAAAACGTAAATATAAAGTATGCACTGCCAATAGAGGAAATCACCCCTTACCTACCCTACCCCTTTTGTGTATAATTAGGTGCAGTAGCTACTGTTGCTAGGTGCACCGGCGCAAACCCGATGCGTGTCTATCGACTTTCGAAACTCATGAGTCATCGACCAGCGCTTAAATATGGAAAGACTGTGTAACACATATGTGGTGTTACCAAACAATCTACTTCCGGTCGACCCGGCCCACCTCGCCAGAGTTGACGCCGAAGTCGAACGTAAGGCCACGATTCCTCCTTCAGAGGACCCGGAACACCCTCTCGCGCCGGTAACAGTAGACGAAGTACGTTCTCTTATCAAGGACCTACACCCTCGTAAAGCGCCCGGTTCAGACGGAGTCACCAATAAGGTGATTAAACTCTTCCCTCCAGCATTAGTTATCCTCTTGACAGGCATCTTCAATGCAGCATTAGGCAACAATCTCTTTCCACAGCAGTGGAAAGAGGCGATAGTCATCGGCATCCACAAACCCGGTAAACCGAAGTCTGAGCCAACTAGTTATCGCCCTATCAGCTTACTCAAAGTCCTTGGGAAGCTATACGAGCGAATCATCTACTCCCGTTTAATGGATTATGCCGAGTCCAGGAGTCTCATACCCGACGAGCAGTTTGGTTTTAGAACCGAACACTCGTGCGTCCAACAAGTCCACCGCATAGTCGAGCATATAAGCGCTGGTTTTCAGCGTGGACGGCTCACCGGTGTGCTCTTCTTCGATATAGCGAAGGCCTTCGACAAGGTCTGGCACAACGGCTTGATCTACAAGCTGTACCAACTCGAAGTGCCAGATCGTCTCGTGCACATCATCCGTGACTTCTTGTCGAATCGCTCCTTTCGCTATCGCGTTGAAGGCACACTCTCTTCCCCTCACCCGATCCTCGCCGGAGTCCCGCAAGGCTCCGTCCTCTCTCCACTCCTCTTCTCGCTGTATTCCAGCGACATTCCACGCGGTGGCAAGCCCCAAGTAGCTCTGTACGCCGACGACACGGCCATTTATTATTCAGGTACCAGCCCCTTAGCGATAGGTCGAACTCTCCAGACCGCGGTCACGGCCCTCGGGAAGTGGTTCACGAAATGGAGAATCGAAGTCAACCCTACCAAAAGCGCAGCCGTACTATTTAGTAGAAAACGGCGGCTTCCCGTTCCCGCTCCACCCATAAGCCTCTTCGGCA
This sequence comes from Diachrysia chrysitis, assembly GCA_932294365.1. Taxonomy (NCBI): domain Eukaryota; kingdom Metazoa; phylum Arthropoda; class Insecta; order Lepidoptera; family Noctuidae; genus Diachrysia; species Diachrysia chrysitis. The sequence continues at coordinate 1,500,323 of OW028651.1, read as the reverse complement.
AGCCTATCCCTTGGGAGCAGCAAGCCAAATACCTGGGTGTGATCCTTGATCAGAAGCTTAGCTTCGTACCTCATATCAAAGCGGCACGCGCGCGAGCCGCCTTCGCCCTCGGCCGACTTCATTGTATGTTGAACAAGCGCAGTAAACTCTCTCTTGCTTGCAAGAAGAGAATTTACACTGCGTGCGTCAGACCTATCATGACTTACGGCAGCGTCGTATTCTCTCACGTACCCGATTATCGACTCAAACGAATGCAAACTCTCCAAAACCTATTCATGCGTAGAGCCACGGGCGCTCCAGGTTACGTTCGTAACTTGCAGCTGCACTGTGACTTAAAGCTGCCCACAATCAAGCAGTTCATGAAACGCGCCGCGACCCGTTTCTTCGACACCGCCGAAACCCACCGTAACCCGCTTATCGTAGCGGCCGCGCGATACCGACCTTCAGTCATCTCCAAGATAAAACGTCCTAGACACACTCTCTCCTATCCCGACGATAAGACAACGCTTCTACAAGAAGCATTCGACTTAGCTAGCAGTAGCAATACAAAACACAACCGCCGTATACTACGTCCTCGCCGGCGAGGCCCGTCGCGTATTATAAATAATAGTAACGTAAATGTTACCCCCCCGTCCCTAGATCAAGCTGGCCCGAGCCGGCCAAACTAGCAATAAAAATATGTCCCTAAATAATAATAACTCAGATCCAGCCATCCCTTGCTGTTTTTGCCTTATTAAGATAGTCAGCAACGCACTAAGTCGAGGTCCGAACCCCGCAGGGGGTGCCCTTAGTGAACGTTGCTGACGTAGTTAGTTTATTTTACTTGCTCTGGCTGGAGGCCTTACGGTTCTCGCCAAAAGTCCGGTGAAGCAGTCAAAGCCTGCGCTCAGGCTAACTGCAGTAGACCTCATCCAAAAAAAAAAAAAAAAAAAAAAAAAAAAAAAAACCAAACAATCTACTTAAAACTACGACAATTATTGTGACATAAATGTAGGATACAATTTTCTTGTTTGTTTACACTACTTTCTTTGTCTGGTAGTGTCTGTGACTTGTAATAAAGGTCCCACAGTCGGATAGTCAGGTATACATATAAAAGTTCACTTTGTCAACTGTGTGATACACAATGCATAAGACAGTGTTTATTAGGCCCCTAAGTAAAACTGTCAAATTGATTTTATAAGAACATCGATGGTGTATTTTGGTTGAAATCAAAACCTCCTGTTATAAAGAGGTGTGATTTAATTAAGAAGACCACGATTCACGGTCAATAAAATATTCTTGTATGGATTGTTTTGTCGTTTTATGATTAGAAATAGATAGTATTATTTCAATTCATAAAGTTTGACATCTATGTTGTTTTACTAACATGTCTTGATACGATCAACTATATTATTTATTTTACTTTACAACAAAACTAATAAAAATTCTAGTAATACAATATTTGTAGCAAAAAATACTTTCTCTTTATTCGCTCATTATTTTTGCCGACATTTCATCTTTCTTTAAATGCTGTCTTATATCTATACATAACTTTCATCTCATGCATACTTAGAGAAATATATATTTTTCTCAATAACTATAACGAAAAACCTTGCTGATTCAATTTCGAATTTTTTTAAGTAGGACAAAGTAATAGCCCCAGTAGATTAGTAGTAATTAGTAGTTTGTGATTTAATGGGCTAAAGTTTTTAGACTGTTTTAGTCGATAACTGTATTAGTCAACAAGTAATTATAAGAGTAGATTATTAGATTTTTCGCTTATCGGTATTATAATCAAAATATACATTTAATACGAAATTTATTTACGTATGAGGAACTGTTTTATCGCAATTATGAGTAATAAAATAAGTAGATAAGGTACTTAATGATTTTAAAGTTATTGCTACTGATTAATTGATTATTTATTATTATTTCCTACTGATAGGCTGGGCCAAAAATATGTTAAGATCGAATAATCTTTACGGTTATTTATATATAGTTTGTTATAGTTTTTTTTTTTTTGTTAGATCATGTTGGTTAGCATCAATTACGAAACTAGTGCATTGCTTCTATACGTAGTATGATAATCATATTATTGTACGGAACGGGCCTCTTTAAGCAGCATTAGGGATAGGCTTAATATATGCTAATGAGGTTTGATTTCAAAATAAAGCATTTCCCGATCGATATAGGGACGTGAAGTTTAAATCGATAGCCGCCTTTTTTTTTTACAATGTGTAATACAGATAATGATGTTCTTTGCCGTTTAGACTTTTTTTTAATAAATACATTTGAGACAAGGGAAAAATACGGTTCAGTAGTTGCAAAATTTTCTGCAAAACTTCCAAAACGATTTGGATGATGTTTTCATTATTTTAGCAATGACTTTTTATTGATTAGCATCGGAATTTTCGAGGTCAAGCAGGTGAAACCCGCCATTCAAGATTAACGGAAATTCATTAATAAAACTTGTAATAACAGCACTGATGATAAATACAAAACCTGAAATGAGTGACGTAAAATACGCAAGCATAAATAATGAGAAAAAACTCGAAGGATTTGCCTCATTAGATTGTCTCTGATAAATGGAAAGGCCCACTTTGTGATATTAAATCCAGGATACTGTCATTGGGGAAATTAAAAAAAGGAAGTCATTTTTAAAAAAATACATTTGATTAAAATCGAGATACTTACACCCTGTATCTCGATTATATGTACCACGAATAATAGTTTGAATTTTATGTTCCTTATATTTGTACCTGCCTGACTTACATGGCTAGCCATATAAGACAGCAGTAGTACTAATCAACGGGATTTGAGTTCGATTTTATGTGAATTTACCATTGGTTGTCCCAGTAATATTGAGTTGCCGATGTCCCCACCAAAAATTCTAGCGGCTCGGAAAGCATGTAAAGCTTAGGAACACTAAAAGGCCTTCTCCCTGATCTCTGTCCAGTCGGATTGTCGTCCTGTCAGACTACGATACTGAGCTTGTGGTTAACTGTGTGTTAAGTATTTCTCAGCGATTCTTAAATAGGCTATCCTTGGCCCAAATTCAGCAAAATGTACGTAAACGAAAGGTTAGGTTATTAAAAATTAAATAAAAAAATTCACACTATGACAGTGAAATCATTTTGCATAATTATAATCACACCTGGGTTTATCTTTGTCACATTTAAGGCTAATGTTACCTACTATCTACTATGTATTACAAGTTTTAAGCCCATTTCAGATAATTTCCAAGATAGTGCTGATAGTATACCAGATTTCGCATATACTAACAGCAACCCGTGTTTTTGCCCGCGCAATTGCCGCTACTATACGATAAAAAGTTAGTGCAGTTTAAAAACTATCTGTGTGTCAAATTTCATCCAAATCTTGATAGTCGTTTTTGTGTGAAAGAGTAACAAACATGCATCAAATACATTTATGCATTTCATAAATTCAATTATAGCAGCTTAGACTAGGGTAGTATAATTTTAATTATGAATAAATAATATTTTTTTTCATTTTATAACAAAAGACAAAAAATATAAGCATTACCTACATGGAAAAAAAAAACAGTAAGTTGTTTAACTTATTTAAGCACTGTTCAAAATGTCTTTATTAAAATCTCTCCTTTCTCAAACAATTAAGTATGGTTACCCTAACTTTGTAACAGCAGGGGTTTTAATATTCTTTTTATTATTTGCTTGCATCAAAAATATGATGAGACAGGAATTTTATGACCTTTTGTTTGCTATATTAACTTTAGTAACTACATTTATATGAGTATATAAAAGTTTAGGTATTTTAATAGGTATGCTATGGATGTAATTTGTTTTTTATAATCTATTTAGATATATAAAGATGTAGCTAGAGATTTTTTTGGGGGAGAAGAATGCCCACCAGTATGTTGTATAAAATGTTATAAACCATTTATTGTAACATAGACTATCATTGTCTGTAATCTTTTATCTTTTAAATTATTTTAGTTAAGTAATAACCTTTTAAAATCTGTCTTTTATTTATTTGAAATTTTTTATTATTTTTATTTGAAGTTTTTGTGTACTATCCATTGTAAGATGAAGTTATTAATTTAAAGATTAAGTTTTGAAACTGGTTGTGATTTGATCTTAAAGCCCTCACATTTAAGCAAGTTGACCTCTGAATCATCAACTTGAGGTATTTAACTATAACATGTTTTTTTATTATTCTTACAACACAATGGCTAACTTTATAACAACGTGTTTGTTTTCCTAATTATGAGTTTTGAAATTTGATTAGAGGGTTGAATTTTTAATTTTGGTGTTGAACAAATCTGTAAGTACAAGCAAACTGGAGACTTCTTAAATCTATATCTCAGATTTGTTTTCCAGACACTACTGCACTAATCAAAATATATAATATAGTAATAAAAGCAGAACTAAATAATAATCATAATCAATGCTTAATTGACTGTGACTGAAAATAGAATTATACATTTCTAAACAACAACAAGTAATCTAATAAACAAAAAAAAAACATAATTACCTCTTCAATATCCTTATGGAACTTGATGGGACGCATCAAATAAAACTGTATAGAGAAGTAAATAAAGTTTATCACAAAAAATGTAGAGTTCCAGAGCACAGCGTCCAGGTAGCACTCAACACTCCACGCCCACATGGCAGAGAAGGCGCAGGCCAGCATAAGAGCCGCGCGCAGCACGAGCAGCCCGCCCGGCGAGTGTGGCGCCAGGAACGACAGCAGGAAGCACACATTGGCCACTTGGAAAAACACGTGGTTGATGGGACGCCACCGCGGGCAGGGGTTCAGGTACAGGTCCCACATGGACGGCCGCTCATATGCCGTCACGTTCACCAGGTCGGCCGTGTGCACCGCCAGCCGCGTCGTCTCTACCAGCCCCATCTCGCCTGTGCTCACCGCGCTGCTGTCACTGCTCGTCACTGGCGCCTCCGTTGTGACATTCTGCAGCCCAGTTATCATACCGATCGCTAAGGCACTGAGAAACAACATAGTCCCACCGCTCTCTCACACACACCCCGATTGAATTTGTCATCGAAATTCCAGTGGCAATTGGCATTTGAGTGTTGTTATTTTACACTATTACGTGTGTTTATCGTCTCTATTATTTAAAAACATTAATAAATCAAAGCGTTTTTATTTTTGTTTAAATTAAATATAAATCCACTCCGCTGCACAAAAATAGTAAAGCTATTAACGCAAAAGCACCGAGACAGTTCACTAATACTCTACCAGTCACTAAGACTATAATAACTTATATTCAATTAATTCCTTCAAGAGTCCAAAATAAAACGTTAGGAAACAGTAAAGCAAACAATCGAAGCACACAAATGACAAGCAGCACTGCTGTTTGCTGACTATTGACAGAAACCACAGACAATAAGTTAGTCTAATAGTGCTGTCACTCTGTTGTCTTCATCACAAGTCTACGTTTGTTAATATTTTTAGTATTATTAACAAAACCAAGTTAGTATGAACAAATATTTTCATTTTCTATTATTAAAATTTATCATGTATAAATAAAATTTCTAGATTAAATTGAAAACATCGTTCCGTAAGACTCAACAAAATAAAGATGAATCATGATTCCCAGGTACCGTTTAGAAAGTTCGTTTCTTCTTTCTAAGAATAATTTCATTTTACTTTGTACAAAGTTGAGTACTCCCTTGAATTAATTTAAGATTTTCCCAAATGGAAGAAAAGGACAATATTGAATGCAATCCTTTAATGTTAAAACTTAACTAACGACAAGACCACACACTTGAGTTGTGTGTGATCTGTCTTTGTAAACATTACTACAACTGTCAGTCAGGTAATGTCAGCTGTTATAGGAAGGCGGTATTATATTCGGAAATATTTTTGTATTCTTTTACTTTTGTTTATATGCGATGTTTTGTTCGTATAATGTCGGTCCCGTGTGAAATGTTACTACATCCTGAGCTTTTAAGTAATGAACAGTTAATATGCGTCATTCAACAGGTATAGTCATGGCAGTTACTATTTTTTATGGGATCAAAACAAAAGGAGACACTGATTTATTTATCATCTATTTGCAGCGACATCTCCGTGTCCCGAACATGGAACAAATGCGAAGGGATGAACTATTGGATGTATTCCATCATTATTGCGTACCTTATGGCCAAAGAAAATACAGAGATTCCGGCAGAGGTAAATTACTAAACAAAACGCGCCAACCGAGTCCCGAGCCGGTAAAAAAGTTAAATGTCATGGTTAATCAAGAAATCAAACAGACCAAAGTAAAGCTGAACTGTGAAAGGCTAAAACCTCCTCCAGACATATACTCCAGTCATACTAAGAGAATAAAACTAGAAACAACAATATCACCAATAGCTCACACTGATGTTTACAATATAAGTAAAAGAAAAGTTGCTGTAGATGCTGTAAGTTAATATTCATTATACTTTAAGAAATATTTTCATTATTGGTCAAAAGTGCATTGAGGTGAAAGGTCAAGGACAGGATATTTAAATAAAAAACCAAATAATGTACATAATGTTCTTGTTGCTTTGGAGCATAGCTATCTACTAAGTACATACCATGCTATTATATTATATTATATTTATGCTATGAAAGTAACTTAGTCCACAAAATGCTAAGCTCAAATTGGCAGAACTTTGTTTGAAATAAAGGTAGCAATGGAAATTAACGAGTAAAGAAAGGTTTTAAAAAACAATTAACACCGCATTCTTAAAAATAATTTTGTTTGCATATAAATTAAATATCAAATCAAGGACAAGTTACACTCAATTTCCTGCTGTGTTGAATGAAATCGCATTCATAACTTTCTTCTCAAACTTAATTTATATACTAAATAAGAATGTTATATAACTGTGTTTGTACTTGAGAGTTAGAGTTTAATACACTAGATAGTGTCACATACATAATATTTTCTTGATTTCAGACAACTCTAGCAAGTGACTGTCCGCCACCCAAGAAAGAACGAAAACCTATAACCTGGCCATAAATTGTGAGAATTTAGTATATTTTGTTTAAATAATTATTTATTAAGTATATCATAAATATTATAAATGCTCATTGCTCCAGACTCTTCTAAATATACAGAATATAAATAGAAAACTGGTTGAGTAGGTATGTGTAACTCATGTTGGACTTTTATGTTGTATTTTTATGTTAATTCAAATTCAAATCAGGAAGAAACAATAATGTATTTTTAGTCTCAAATATCTGATCAAGCCAAATGTAACTACAAATATTAACCTTAAAGCTATGAAATTAAGGTAATGTTTTACCTGTACAGTAACCACTAATGTGTAATTGGCTGTGCTTTCTTATTCATTACTAGCTGCGCCCACGACATCATCCATGTGGAATTTTTATAATAAGATACGATTTTTTCTAAAGTAGAAGTAGCCTAAGTTACTCCTTATTACATCAGTTATCTGCCTGTGAAAGTCGCGTCAAAATCGATCCAGCCATTGCACAGGTTTGCCGGAACAGACAGACAAAAATTTAAAAAAATGTTATTTTGGTATATGTACTGTATATACATTCATATGCATGTAGTTAAAAGCGGTTATTTTAATATTAAAAACAGTCAATTCAATTTTATTTATTTGTTTAGATAAAACATAATTGACTAAGTAGACACTTTAACTGGCAGTAGTCTCACCCCATATGACGTGGGATCAAAATTACATGCATATCTCAGCATATTAGTTTGAGAAAACTATGATTTTGTGAATTTTATCATTGCTATGGTCTACAATGCATTTTGAATTTGCTAAAAGTTTGTGCCTTGCTTAAATATAATTATATTATTAAATTGTGTCAAAAGTGTTATTTAAATAAAACATTGTTAATTAAGTGTTAGTGTTACTGTATACAAAGGCAGTGTAGGATTCAAGTTATTATTTCACACATTATAAATCAATAGATAATTAAGTACATTAATTAAATTTTTGGTTTTAGTGTTAAGTTTTGTAGGTATGTTTTAAATATAGACTGTGTTACCACAAAACAATGAGTTATGTAAATCTGTTGCTATCACTCATACCAAGGCTGATCAACATTAAAATTTGTTCATTAATGGTAGAATGATAAACTGACGTGTTTTTACCAAAATATTCCCATTCTAAGGGTATTCACGCACTCACTCGTATTCGTTTTTGATCCGGATTGGCCATCCTACCTACTGCTGTTAAAAAATCAGGCTTTCTATATGAAATGATGGCAACATAAAAACATATTCATGGTTACACTATTGTTGTGTTGTAGCATATCTTTAATATGTTGTTGAGCTTCTACAATGTAGTAATAATATGTAGTAAATGCTACTTTGTGGAGTAATTGGATATTTTTAACTAATGATGCCTGCTTTATGCAAAGTTTTTGTTTTATCCTATGTTTCTAGTACATGTGAAAATTTTTTTTTTCTATTTGAATGGGCTTGTAAAACATTTTTTATTTATTGATATAAGGGCAACTAATGTTTACAGTTAATTAGGGCGACACTGAGATAACCTGTATATTCTGAATAAAAGAATAAAAACTATTTGTCTTCACTGGACTCCTACAAACATAATAGGTATACTGAACATTATATTTTTAAAATAAATCCACATTTGAACACTATCTTTTTTAGTACTATCTAGCTTTGTAGATCAAATTACACAAAACAATAATACTTTTTTAATTTTGGATGTACTAATTCTCAGTAGTATTTGTCTGTTTTCCGTAATAAGGTAAGTAGTCGTATTTCTTATGAAAATTGCAATAAATTGTAAATTAATAATGGATCGTCATAGTGTATGCCTGCATGCCAAACACTAAATATATTTGTGTAAAATTATTGGGCACACAATCTGTTAGAATTTGATCAATAATATAAATTCTAATTCGGGCTGTGGTAGATTAGTAGAATGTCTTTATTCTTTTTTTACAATTGCACATAGTAAAAAATTGGCCAATCGCATCCCTTGACATCAGGTTTGACAGATGTTTAACTATTTTTTCCTATTAAGTAAGATTTTTCTAATGATCGGCGTTATAAAAACCCTAGGATACGTGTTGTCAATTACAACCAATTATCAAAAAACTAACGACCTTTTAGATTGGCAGTTGTTTTTTTTTTCTGAAGTAATTCTTTTAACATTACACCTACAAATAGTCACAAATACAAATCTGTACAAGATGTCCATAGGTCCTGTACGAAATCATGTAATTAGGGTTTAAATCTGGATAATTTCCTTTCTTAAGTTTACTTAATGACATGGGCGAATATATTTTTTCAAAGGGATGTATAAAGTTCAATAATTATAATCTATTGTATACAATGCTGATTTGGAATATTAAATACTTTTATAGTATTCAATTTGGTATTGTAGTAGTAGTGGTTCTGTATCTTTTTATTGTATAAAGGTAGACCATAATAACGTGTACATTGAACTTTATCGACTAGAATCGCAAATTGTGATCATGTCCTACTTGTGAGAACATTTTGTGCGCCAAAAAGCGAGACAAATGAGAGGTGTAAATTAAATATGTAAATATGTGGACAACATCACATACATTGCTCTGAACCCAAAGTAAGTAGCTAAAGCACTTGTGTTATGGAATTTAGAGACAACGAAAGTACAACAAACACCCAGACCCGAGACAATGTGGAAAAGTGGTTTTCCACATTGACCCGGCCGGGGATCGAACCCGGGACCTCAGAGCTGGCGACATCTTGAAAATAGGTGTGTACGCCACTCGACCACGGAGGTCGTCTAAACAAATACAGTTGCTTCGATTGCATATTAATGGTGGCAAGTGTTAAATATTTTTTTATTAAAAATGTATTTTAAACACAAGCTCTTAAATCTGCTAGGGTCAGAGTATGTACTAGTGAAAACAAATCAAACAATTATTTTTAATTATTTGTTACGCAGATGCGAAGTGGAATATTTGTAATTAAATACAAATACCTAATACAAGGGAAAATTTTGGTGCGTAGAACCAGTAGTCGCAGGTTCGAGTCCTGCCTGAGGTTTAAATTTTTCCTTTCTACTATTTGTATTTAATTACAAGCTCAAACACCATAGGATTTATCATTTCGTAACACACCTTCTGGCTCCATCATCAGACCAGCTCGAGAGCTACTAGATAGTTTGGGTGGAAGGGACAGAGACGGAGATGTTTTGTAGCTCTTTCTTGATGCTCCTAGTTTTGTTCTGTAGGTTCAGTCGTTCTGGCTGTTGTTAAGATTGTGCGCTTCTAGAAACATACATAGACAAATTATGTGTAAAAAAAATAAAAACTAAAACTTACACTGAACTATAATGATAGTTCAGTGTAAGTTTTAGTTTTATGTATAAGTTGCAAATGTTCCTGCAGTCGATTTTGTTTCGATTAAACTGTACATACTTAGTTATTGTATGTAGATAAGTTGTTTTGTATGAAATAAATCGGAAATACATGAACTTTAAAAGTAAATTGATTATTTTTATTTTTATCTTAATACCTGCATCCGTAAAACATCTACGAAGTGCGAAGCCTATTATTTAAACTTGTCTGGTGTGTAAAGAGATTGAACACAATGATTATATCTATGACAAGAACACCAAAAAGCATGAACTAAAAAATATCGAAAAGTGAAAAAACAAAAAAAATATAACGTCAAAAACATTTTTGAAAAACGAACCTTCAGTTTATATAACGAGACTGGCCTGTTTATTTATTATAGAACTTAATATTTTTAAGTTATTTATATTATACTTAAACAAGTTTTATTAATCCGCGTAACCATGCATGCACCGACGCCAAGAAATGTGAAATCTACGAAAAGTAGACTAGATACTATAAACCAGCCTGATGAGGGTGCTAGCCGGAAGCTTGCCACCATGTCGAAGACACAGTCACACTTCCTGGTGCCGTCTGAAAAACTGGATAAGGTGACGAGGAGAGTCATAGCACCTTACGCGCAAATTGAACGCAAAGGTATGTGCCTAGATAAAACGACGCCTTTGATTATCATGCAACTACCACCAGTACCACCATTTGTGATCTAAACATTGCATATTTTTTTTAACTACATATGTTTACCAGATGTATTAACACGGACCTATGTACTTAAATGGTACCCAAGCCAAGGAGATATGCCGTTTTTTTTTTGCAATTTCTAAGTTTTATTTTAACTTTGGTACCCTGCCTCCTCGAAATTTTTAACTGTAAAGCTGACGTCGGTAATTTAATTATTTCTTAAAAAGGTCTAAAAGAAGAAGAAGATAAAGCTGGAAGATACCTGGACATGAACAGATTCAACGTGTTCTTAGAAGACACAGTAGACCTGGAGTCGTTACTATACGAAACTGCAATGGTGCTGAAAACTGTCACCGATAGCTCTGGTAAGAAATTAATAAACCGGAATGTACAAAATGTGAAAAAAGTTTTTGTAGTTTCCACGTCTTTTTCTTGCAGGTGTCTTTGTGTACATTGTGGACAAACTGAAAAATGAAATAGTTTTGATGCATCCTGATACAAAGAATCCGGACAGACATCAGATAAATTTGACTATTGGTAAATATTTTTACATGAAAAGTCGTTTACGCCTATTAGAAAGTTAAATGAAACTAAATCTCTTGTAAAATTATAGAGGAAGGCAAAACCGCAGCAGCTCACGTGGCTTCTACAAAAGAGTTCCTGCTTCTCGAGGACGTGCAGCGTGACAGACGGTTTTCCGACGGCCTCAGATGGATAGACGCAAAGGTGGCACTCTGCATGCCAGTGGTCAAGCCGGATGGAGAATGCTATGCCGTTCTAGAACTATACAGGACTTACGCGAAAGCGTACGACGATGTAAGATCGATTTAGTAATATTCTAAAAGTTAAGTAAGACTTAAGTCAAATGTCAGTCTTAGCGTAGTTAATGGTAAAACTATGAACAACGAATAGAATTTTCAGTATGTGCAAAGACCAAAAAGTAATGAAACAAAAGTTATTTACAGATCCTCATTTCTAAAGAGGGAAAACTAAGCTTCTTCAGACCTAATGCTATAGTGTGAATATCGGCCGAAGGGTAGAAATCCGCTGGGTCCGGCTCTGATTTACCTGCCCTCGGGATCGCGAGATCTTTAGCGCATTAACTTAGGTGATGCTTAGATACCTGTAATATTTGGTCCGAAAAATAACAAAGGAACTCGTTCTTTGTTTCAAGGGTCAAGTTCGTGTGTATATCGTTAAAAGTGTAAATGAAAAGTGTTTGTAGGGTTGAAGTAGTATACATACACCGTATTATCATGTTTTAGTAAAAAAATACACACTGACTCAACCGTCTCTACAGACATTTACTTACACATAGGCTGTTTCTACACGAGGCGACGCAAGTCTATAATACCCGACGATTTTAGTCTCCAACGACGCGTGCCTATGTATGTAGCCTCTATGAGTTAATGTATGTATGTAGTTATATGGCAGTTGATTGGACACTATCGTCCGGTATCGGAAACTTAAGGCTCCTCGGGTTTTAATAATAATCAGTCTATATTCTCCAGAATGTAGTATACACAGTGGTGAGTGTCGCGTGCTGGGCGGGCGCGGCGGTGCACCAGGCACAAGCGCGGGTCACTTTACAGAAGACAGCCCATCTCAACTCGGAGCTGCGCGCGTTGTTACAGAACTATTTCTGCGATCTGGCATCTATTGACACCATGCTTACTGATATGCTGGTATGACTCACTGTTATCCGCAGAAAACTAGCAAGTTCCCTTACGTCCATAATTAAATATAATTAGAAAACAATACAAAACACTTATCAGAAATAGATTTTAGGTATCTTAACGGAAATGAATAAATAAGATAATTTTCAAATTTCCAAATCTGTTCCTCTACGATTTTCTTAGTAGAAATTCTATCCGTTACTAGATTTATTTTTGCTATTTATAATGCTAACACAACAATGATTGCTGAAATTGAAAAATCCCCTAGTAGCGTTATTCATAAAAACTGCGATGGTGTTTAGCAACGTATTAATAGATTCTAAATTAAAATTGTCTATATAAACAATGTATTTAGAATCTGCGAAGCAGTTGATAATCCCCGTCGAGATTCTTATTAATAAGGCCATACGAGGTCTACGCTCTTTCAGTAGGTAGGCTTCACTACTCAAAAGAACTCCAGCATTGTATAAAATATCGTTTTATATCCGCAGACGGTAGTGAAATCGTTCATCGGCGCTTTACGCAGTAGTTTCTACATTATCGACAAGGAGCATATCGGGGAACAGATACAGGCGGACATGTGGGACGATGGCTGGTCCAATGAGAAGACCACCATGCCCAAGAAGAAGCTTAAAGTCAAGTTAGTTTTTTTCTGACCAGTGCTTATACCGATTTTTAAGTAGGTATAGACAGAACGAAGTCTCAAAACGAATATTCACTCTAAACATTTAAATGAAATTAAGAAAACAGATTTTTCAAGCGCTTGTAATTGTTTCTTAACGATTCCCGTTTCATTCATGCATCTGTATTATCCTAGATATTATATCACGTGCAGGCACAGTAGGTAGTACATGCACAGAGCATTCAATGCAATTCAAATAAATATCAATTTTTACTCATGTGAAAATGATGGATCGAAACGATCATATAACTAATAATCGTGTTCTATTTTTCATACTAACTTCTACACACTACGTCTACCTCGATAACATTCATAAATATTTCCAACAGTTTAAGTCAAGAACAAACTCCAGCTGGCTTTGTGGCTCGGAACGGGGAAACCCTCAACGTACGCGATGCCTACAAGGACGCTCGGTTCAACAAGGAGATAGACCCCACTACTGGGACAGTCGTGCGATCTTGCTTGGTCTCTCCTATCACTGATAAAAATGGAGTCATTGGTGAGGAAATCTCGACTTTATTCTATTTGCAAGTGGTATTATTTTATTCTTAACCAACTTATCTCGACAAAAATTAAACTTTTTTCTTCCGTTCCATTTTATATTTAAGAGGTATTTTTTCTACAGGCGTAGTGCAACTGACGAACAAGACGAGCGCACAGCCGTTCGACCGCGAGGACGAGCTGATATTCTCTGTGTTCGTCAGTTACTGCTCTCTTATCGTGCACTTCTACACCATGCAGCAGAAGAAAGTTTATCACGTATGTACCAGCATTATCCTTCTAAAATGATGGGGATGGTGTGACGCTACCGTTGACATCTAGAAAAAATTTTAGGTATCATTAGAAAAACTAGACTTAAATGTTATGCAAAATTACCACTACCTATTTAAGGGTAGATCTTTGACCTGCAGTAGGACAATCCAGTTTCGATCTCGAAATTTGCGGAAACAAGTATTCGATCTAATCAGCTAGCCTTTCTTCTACCATAGTCTGCAGATTTAAAGTTACTTTAAAGAATAAATTTAACTTGTTACTTCAGGAAAACTTAAACCGCGTGTTCTCTGAACTCATGAGTTTACACTTGAAGCCGTGCAAACATGACATGGAGGAGCTGATGGAGAGCAGCGGCGTTGTTCTGCCACCGAACAACTTTAAAAGGTATCGTAATCTAGATTATTGACAAAAAAAAAACTGACAGTAGATTATATTTAAAAGAGAGATCGGTGGGAATATTTCAGTGTTCCTAGCTGAGTATTCAAAGCAAGGTAATCAAAAACGTATTTACTTGATTATTTAAAACTTTAGTAAGTGCACAAATTTTTGCACAAATTTGATACAGAATTAGACATTTCTTGCGCAGACTTTAATTCTTAATTGTACACATATCATATTGGGATATACAATAATAATAACTTCCATGACGTATTTCGAAAAGCCTCATATAAGAATAAGAAATCATATTTTAATCTATAGCTACGACTACCACATAAGCGAAGGCAGCAAGGAAGACATGCCGGGCCTCGTCTGCCAAATGTTTACCGAAACCTTCGCCACTCGGAACTTCGAACGAGCTTTACTTGGAGACTTCGTACTGTCTGTACTAGGATGCTACAGGGAGAATCCCTATCATAACGCAGAACACGCCTTCTGCTTTACACACACCATGTATCTGATACTCATCAATAACTGCGGGTACTTTGATTTTATTGAGGTACGTCCTGTAGTTCGAAAATACTTTTCTATACTTTGAAAATATTTCTTAGTTTTGCTTTGTGTTAGAGAAGAACGCTTAAAATACAGGCTAACGAAACATGGAGTCTGGGCAGCAAACATAAGACTTCAGAAGTACATATCAAAGAAAGGCCGGTACCTAACAGTAGGTTGTTCGTAGGCTGTTGTCGATTTGATGTCACCAGATTTAAGAAACAGAAGTTTACAAAACGTAACATTTAAATCCTTAGTCGACGTTTATAAAAAAAGGGGTTTCAGACTCCGTTTATATGGAGTCAGGACCGGTGTGAAGAAGAAGAAATTTTGTGAATTGCAATATTAATGCTAAATAACTTTTCAGACGGTAGCTCTAATGTTATCTGGTCTGTGTCACGACCTAGACCACCCAGGCTTCAACAACAACTTCCTAACTCTGTGCAAGCATCCTCTCGCAAGCATGTACAGGAATTCCATGCTAGAATACCACCATTATTTCCTCGCCAAGAAGATGATTGAGGTAAGTATTCCAAAATTAACAGACAAAAACAATTTCGCTTTAAAAAAACGTATTTCAAAATGTGTTTTTTTTTTTACTTATGCTTATAACTGAGAGTCAAAAGGGAAAGTTTTGGATGCAATTTAGATATTTATAATATTTATTTCATTGCAACCTCAGTTTTACGAGTCTATACAGAAATTTTATTTAAGGACGTAGGTCGCCTAAAAATGTCACAAAGGACTAAGACAGTCCCCATATTTTAATCAGATAATTAGTTATCAACTCAGCCTATCATAGCCCACTGCTGGACATAAGGTTCCAAGTTGCTATAGATATAGTTACTACTAAACAAGTTGATTGACAGGACAAGAACATCCTCGGCAAGCTGCCCACTCACGACCAGGAGCGCATCATGGAGGAGATCAAGTACGACATCCTGTGCACCGACCTCGCCGTGTACTTCCAGATCAGGGCGCAGCTCACGCCGCTGCTGGCTGACCATCAGTTCGACTGGAGCGACAACACGCACAGGAAGATGCTTAAGGTTTGAAAATTTTAAAAGCTGCTTAATTTGCACGCTGGGAATTGTTTCTGTGTATTGCGTTTAGACATAAACATAACAATTGATACTCTAATGTTGATTGATGATGATGATACTGATGACATACGCAGAACTTTTCGGAAATGCCCTTAGCAAGCTCAATCCGCAACCCTTTTATATTAAACTAGCTGTTCCCCGCGACTTCGTTCGCGTGTTTTAGTTTCAACGGTTTTTCATTTTTGCAACATTTTTCATTTATGTTATATAGCTTATAGCCTTCCTCAACAAATGGGCTATCCAACATTGAAAGAATTTTAAAATCGGACTAGTAGTTCCTGAGATTAGCGCGTTCAAACAAACAAACAAACAATCAATCAAACAAACTCTTCAGCTTTATATATTAGTATAGATATATTTCCTACTTAATATTATATCCAGGTACTTTTTTGATAAATAAAATAGTAATTTATTATGTTTAAATTTGTTGTTCTTTTATTTTATACTAGCTGTCCCCCGCGACTTTGTTCGCGTGTTTTAGTTTCAACGGTTTTTCATTTTTGTAACATTTTTCATTTATGCTCCGCTCCTATTGGTCGTAGCGCGATGTTATATAGCCTATAGCCTTCCTCAATAAACGGACTATCCAATACAAAAACATTTTTTCAAATCGGACCAGTAGTTACTGAGATTAGCGCGTTCAAACAAACAAACAAACAAACAAACAAACTCTTCAGCTTTATAATATTAGTATAGATTTTTGTTTTTGTTATTGTCTTTGTTTTTCTTTTTGTTCTTATTAATTATTATGTTATGTTTAGTTATTAAACCGTTGTACGCGCGTGGTGTGACAATAAATGTTTAGCCTGGGGATTGCAGATGACCTCATCTTGATAGGGACAAAACTTACGCACCTGGTCCACATGAGTCTGTTACAATGCTCTAATTTTTTTTTCCAGGGTATATTAATGACAACAAGTGATCTGTCGGGATCCTGCAAACCCTTCGGTGTGTCGAAGGCGATAGCTGAGTCCGTGTACGAAGAGTTCTATGCACAGGTTTGAATTAAATATACTTAGGTTTTGTCTTAACCGTTAGTGTGCAATAAAAAAATCTCCCCAAATAATAATAGCTAAGCAGAGTATTCACTCTACACACTACAGCCTGATAACTTTCTGGAGGAGGAGTATTCATAATTATTTAAAACAAACGGTATACGTCAGCTTATGATTAGGGACTCCTATTGAGTCGGAAACTAGTCTGGCGATCCCGAGAATGTGCGTGAGTAAACCGTTTTGTTTTAAATAACTGCAGCATGAGCTAACTCTCCTATTTATCTATCCTAGACCGTAGGAGGTTATCTATTTTATTTCCTATAGAATTCACCAAGTCACATCATGTGACATCATGTGACCATGTGGTTAAGTTTTTTAGGCCGCCTACACGGGCTGGGTGGGCATTCGATAGTCGACAAAACAAAAAGCTCCCGGGCGGGAGTCACACGTGACGCTTAAGGTAGAGCGCGGGTGGAGGGGGTTACCGCGCGAGTGCGGTTTGAGCAGTCTATGTGACTTGATCGCTGGCTAACTGCTCGACCAGTCCGGGCACGGGCACTAGAATAACCAAGGAAGTTAATACGGTAACTTTCAGTGCCACGTGATGTGCCCTTTTCCTGTGTTTACTATAAAATTGGGTTTCTTTGTAGACTAAAATGAAATTAATTATAAAACAGAAAGTTATTAGTGTTATCTCTCTTTTTTCACGGGCTATCCTCAGTATTGGACACAGGTCCAACACGCAGTGGCCTTGTTGAGAACTTTACTTAGTGTTATAATTATTATTACTCTCCAAAATTTCACGCAGTTTTATTCAATAAACCAATATGTCTGATTAAAATTCTTACTCATATCTACTACTATATATCTTACATATATATATACCTAAGTATAATGCTTTCAATACCTACCTCAAACCCGCTTTGGTGACGTACCAGGGCGACCGCGAGCGCGCGATGGGCTACACGCCGCTCAGCATGATGGACCGGCGTCGCGCCATCAACCAGCCCGCCGAGCAGATCCAGTTCCTCTCCGTCGTGGTGCTGCCGTGCCTGCTCATGCTGCAGAACATCTTCCCCAACACCAACCCGCTCACAGACAACTGCAGGTGAAATTGAAAGAAAAAAAATACATTTTTTGATTTTACGTGTTACAGAAAAAAAAACTATTTTTGATTTTACGTTTTGCAGCCATCATGTTAAAACTTAATTTATGCAGCTTTCTAATTTCATTCTTGTTCCTTTTTTTTTTTCTAAAAGTTCTTAGTTGTAACTTTTCAGAAGCCACCAGGGTAAAAGGGACTTGCAGGGTAAAAAGAGATTTACTATCAAATATGAAAAATGTTACTTGCCTTGTGGTGTTGAGAGACTGGTTTATTTACTATCAGGCTACTCGTAAATTCTCGTAATACGTGCCTATTATTGCTATGCTACCTTCATAACTTCGCATTATATCCATTCCAACTTCCACGACATGTTTTTATTCATGATATTTATATTAAACCATTACCGGTCTTCTAGAAAAACACAAGAAGCCTGGCACGAGGAGATCGAGATCCGTGGCCAGAAATTATGGCGGCAAGAAGACTCCTTGCCCAACGGGAACAAAAACTTACTCAAGGAAGAAAATAAGTCGGAGTTTGATCTTAATAACTGAACTTTATTACATAATAAATAGTTATTTATCTATTAAAGTTTTTTAATTAACACTTTTTTCATTGGGAGGTAAAATAGGCAGCGAATCGCGAAACTTAACCTTATTGATGGATTGGTGTCTTTCTTGACAGTTCATGTTGCTCGAACTACCCTCTTTTTAATATACAAATTACAATAAGTTTTATGTACTACCGCACAATGTACTTGGGATCTCGAGTTCTTGCAAAAATGCTTGTAGATTTAGCTTTAATTTCATTTACAGGTGCCTGAGGGTGGGTTCAGGGTTGTTTCAAACCGTCTGTTATCGTAAGTCCGTACATCAACGTTAAATTCTCATACAAGCAACCATAATAAAACGTTAACAGAAAGGCAACCAGCCCTAAGTAGGTAACGTCTAACAGGTTTTTTCTATAGGTTTATTTATTTTATTACATTCCATTGAAAAAGCCAATAAAACAAGCAATGACATGATAGCAAATTTATTTATCCTAATACAATCGATAGACATAATACATTGTATTCCAAATTTATTCGGTGTACAACGAAAATACATGTAAATTATACTTCTGTGTAACTAAACAGTCGGTTATTATCTAGTGATGGACACACTTTATAGCTAGTGACGTAAAGCTAATGTTTTTTATTTTATTTTTGTACACCAAAGGGCCTTAGTGTCAATACTTATTTGAAAACATTTTCATTATCTATCAATAATATTGCCAACATCCTGATCACCCCTGTAAATAAAGAAACACATTTTTTTAACTATAACTAATTTACAATCTATATTATTCAGATTATTTTTAACTTTCGCTCTTTCAACGCGCTATCGGTAAATAACAATTTTATAGAAAACTGTTGGCCGTTAACACGTCTTTACATCTATACCCATAGAGTAACACACAATAAATACAATCAATTTCCTTAACGAAATTATAAAAAATGAATTATACATTAAAATAATGAGATTTATAATGCATTACATGTCGAAATATACATGGCAAACCACAAACGAAAGGATCAAGTGGTGAGCTTGATCGATACACTAATAATTTCAACAATTCCAATAATATTGCTACATAATTTAAACAGAGTTAACTGGTAAACGATAACTTATTTTTGTTCTACATTTTCATCTGTGAAACAATAACGCACCTCGACCTTCACTATTCCATTTTTAAAAAATGAAGTACTTTTCTTTTTTTTTATAAAAAATAATCTGTGGAATGCTGTGCTGTGTAATCTGTTGTCTCAAAAAGTTTCCGTTTGATTTATTTTATTTATTAAACACGGAATATTATTGCATATTGTGATTTGTAACAAAAACTAGAAGGCAAAGTCATTGATATTTTGATTGTCACAACTGCAATAACATTCGGGGAGGAACTTTAAAACTACTCACTTGCTGCAACTGGCCTATCAACAATGTTCAATACCTTATATTGTCTTTTAGCTGTCTAATTACTATAGAGCACAGACCCGGCTCCGTCCGCCGTGTACCAGACAGGCTGACCTTAAATGATAACGTCCGTATGCCTATGTTACTATCTCGCCACAACAAACTGTACTTTCACCAAGAAATTCTTTATAAGATTTAGGTTTAGCACAATAATTTGTAGCAATAGGTATCGAGTATTAGTTCATACAAAATGAATTCGTGATGTTAAAGTCTTGGTAATGCGAAGATTCGTAATAATAGGATGCTCACAAGGTCACTGTGTCAATTATCACACACATGCAATACTGCAACAAAAACTTTAGCATCACGTTTTACAAGTATAGTTCTGATAAAAAATAAAACACGAGTTTCCCTCCTGGATTTAAATAGGCCAATGCAGGTCACCCTCAAGGAGGCTTGTTTTAAAGTCCGAAGCTCGCATCAGTTTGGAATATTGTCTATTATGTGTTCCGTATCTTGCCAGGCACGTAGTTCTTGTCTATGGTGGGCTCCTGTAGGAACATGTGAAGGCACCGCTCGTTTTGCGCCAGCGGATGGCCAGCTATCTTGTTGATGAATACTTCTAGACCTGTAAAAGGCATAATACTTTGTGAGAACTGAGGATAATCTCGTTAAATAATTACATACATAATTATAATTAGGTTATAACTTATTTGATGAGCACCGAGAGTTATGGCGCCATTTAGAAGAGGCCTATTGGCGCCATTTAGAAGAGGCCTATGTCCAGTAGTGGATCAAAACAGGTTGAATTAATTGCTAAATATTAGCCTTCAGAAGATCATCAAAAATAATTATTCTACTTTAAACATTAACAATTTTTTTTTTAAACAATTATTTAATTATTATTAATATTTCCATTTAGTCATTTAAGATGGTCGAGAGACGTAGTTTTATGTATAATATATATAAGAAGTTGTATCATAGGCGCAAGTAAGGTAAAAAAGTCATAAATTAACTGAATGTATCAACTTACATGGCTTCTAAACTAATTCAAATCAACCCACAAGCCCACTACTACGACAATATGTATAGTGTATATCAGTCTCAAATGTAATTACATTGTAATAAAACATGAAAATAATAAACATTGCACAATGTACATGAAAATGCAACTGTATTGTTAGTTGCACTTAACAATAGTTGGGTAAAATATTACAATAGTCTGTTCATTAAGTACATAAATACGTGTAGTTATTATTGTCACTATAGCAATGGTTAAATCAGTTTGATGATAATTAATACTACTTAATTAACTCTGGCTTTCCAATCCGCGGTAGATTTCAATGCGGTATGGTCAAGGAAAGTACCCTGATAATTTTATCCGGTAAAAGGCAAGCCCCTTAATCTTCACTAGGGTGAAAAAAGTTTATGGATTTCTAAAGTAAAAAAAAATATACATCTTATGCCACTGAGAAATACTTAAATGTCTTAGATGTTTATAATGACTTATATGTCAAGCTTGCTAGTGTCACACATTTCCTAACACAATATTCTATTATGATAGTATCTCAAGGATCATAAGCAGTCAACACCGACTAGCCAAAGAGGATCAAACGTTTACTTTCCATGCACAAAATTTTGCATTATCATCATCGGTTCAAGATTTTGCATAGCTGACATGATAACGTAAAATAAACATTTGTTCCTACGTAATAATTATTTACGGCCACAATATTATATATCTACTCAGTGCAAAGGCCTCCCTTTCCTCTTCCCTTGTTGCAACTGGTGAACTGGCCAACATTTCTCCACGCAAGATCTTATCTATGAATCGATCGGAAGCGAGGCCATCGTATAATAGCATTAACTAACAACGGGATAAAGGGTATTGCTTATTTTGGCTTCCTAATAACGAGTAACGACTGAGATACACAGAATACGCACGATAGTGAGTATTTAGGTAAATTGTTATACGATAGGGGGCGACAATATGATAAAGGAACGTATTTTACCATTTTGTGATTTAAATTATTTGCAACAGATAAACAAGGAAATAGTCGTTTTAATTTATATTTTCCGACGAATATTTAAGTGAGATAAGTAATTGTTGAGTACTGGGTAATTGGTTCTGAATGTTTACTAGATTTCGAATTGACATTATCATGTAAGTACCACCATTAAATCTATAATGGTAGGTAGGTTACGGTATGTATCGTTAATATTAACAAGATAGGCAAAACTTTCATTTTATTTCATTGTTGCGATAGATATCAGATAGCAATTTAAGCATTATTTTATCACAAACCTATCGACAAATAATACTAGAGATAAAGTTTATCAATAAATGAATCAATAATATCTCACATCTGTCTTTTTATAACATAAAATATCGGACATAAAATTACGACATTATAGCCCTGTTTGGATGGATAACTGTTATCGCAAAGCTTATAGACCCTAAAAAATAGCATGGTAATTTAAGCCTCGGAGGTAGACGCGAAGCATGGAGGAAATATTAAACGCTCTATGATAGTTTTCTACAACTAAAAAATGGTCCAAAAGGATATAAGCACTTCTTTTTCGTCCTCTTTTCCCAATTTATTTGGGTTCGGCGCACAATGTTTTATCCTTCCATTCCACTCTATTAGCAGTCATAATGTCATTCAGATTTTTCCCACAGGATCTAAGCACTAAAAATAGGAAATGTCTAAAAGTCTAAAAGCAAGCATTTCTTATAAACTTTTTATCATTTCCAAATTCCTAACAAATTAAAGTTAAGTAAATATGTATTGAAGACAATGGTCTCCTGCACTATATGAACAAGCATGAATTTTCGTCGTGGTGGTCTAGCGGTTCAATGACCTGATTCGTATGCACATGGTCGCAGGTTCGAACCCAGGCGAATACCAGTGTGACTTTTACGAAGTTATATGTACTTTCTTAATTATTTTAAAGCCTGATATAAGACGATACCTTTATTTATAAGAAATAAGTGAAAAAAGTTCATAATAACATGATATAAGGATAAATTAATACAAAATTCAAAGCTTTGCTATGTACTCTTGGGAATCAAAACTAACAAGCTTGAATGACTTGTGGTGGCTGAACGGAGCGACAAATTAATTAACCTGATTGACATTATTAATTGCATTATAGCACTTAGTAATAATTTTATTGTTATTGCTTGATATCTATGAATAGATAAAAGACGCCCTTTTAAATCATTATCATTATCATGCTTATTTAGTTTTGCATACATTACAGAATTAGAATATTAAAGAAATACTTTATTCTCTTAAATCTAGAATTTTTCATAAGTATAAGAGAGTGAGAGAGTATAAGAAAATTATTATAAGTTTTATATAATAATTACTGATTTTAAAATTCACTACACATAACACTGTGATGACAGTTTTTTTTTGTTTATTTTCATAGTTATACTAACATCAGAAGAACTTTCCTTTAAATTGGGTTCAGTTAAAGGATTCAGCTGGCGATTAACATTTTTAAGTAGTCCTTCTGCCCTATCAAGTAATAAAATCAATCAAATATACACGCACTTATCAGGAAACAGTCAAAAATAGTGAAGATACTTTATAGCTTTGAGTGGTTTAGTGTAAGACTACAAATAAATCATAATATTAATGTCAACATGCACTCACTGCTGTAACAAATACTCATAGTAAGTAATCAATTATCATGCACAATTGCATGCATTAAACTTAATGAACTTATTCCAATTAGTCCCATTATATTAAGAAAATATACTTGTTTTTGTATTATAACCTCAGATATTTGTTACTTATTGAAATGTTAGCCTACCTAAGGCATTACTAAACTGGTTTGAAGTATGCTCAAGCAATTATGTTAATCTTGTATGTCAGTACAATATCCATTGGATACATATTCAATAATGTTGCTCGACCTTCAATCTAATTAACTATTTTTTTATAAGATTCTAGTTTAGTGGTTATGTAGGTTTATAGAACTTTATTATTAATATAATTTAGGTTAACTTACTCATTTTGTATTTACAATGTTGCAAAAATGGGGAAAATGACAATTTTGTTAGGTATGATTATTATTAATAAATATTAAACACATATTTTTTGTTGGTTTATGTAACCAAAAAGTTACGACGATACATTGATTTGAAATGTCGCATGACGTCACAACGTTTTGTACGCAAACATGACGTCAATAGTCCCCACTCCTGAACTTTGTTTTGCTTTATCAATTACTGGAGTGTTTACTTTTTTTTAAAGCTAAAAATACGAGTCTAATATTTTTTTATTATTTAACTAATGAACGAATTCAATTTTGACTTTTTATACCCAGTCATCTACCCTACTATATTTGTTTTCTAGAAGAGTAGAAAATATTAAAATTAAGCTATTATTAACATAGCTAAAATGATGACGGGCCTGTTGGTCTAGTGGTTAGTGACCCTGACTGGTAAACTGGAGGTTGTGGGTTCGATTCCCACCCAGAATAAATCTTTGTGTGATGAGCATGATTATTTGTTCTGTGTCTGGGTGTAATTTATCTATAATATGTATGTATTTAGAAATATATAAGTATAGTGTTTATCAGTTGTCTGGTTACCATAATACAGGCTCTGCCTAGTATGGGATCAGATGGCCGTGTGTGACTTGTCCCAAGATATATTATTTATTATATTGCAAATTTGGCAAATTTGGCAATATACTCATCATAGCACTAAATGAATTTACCAATTTCGGTAATTGAAGACTGTAACTAAATCCAAAATAATATGTAATTCCATACCTTTTCTACGATCTTCAATAAATTCTTCTTCGAAAATACCATCGTCTCCACGGAACGGTAGCTGTCTTTTCAGGGCTTTGCCTGGCAGAGGAGGGACTACAATCTGAAAGGAATAAATTGTTTAATATAATATCTGAGCTGCTTCACTACTTGATATGTTGTAGACTTTATTTTGATGCAATTATAATGAAATTATTGTTTAGCTTTTATTAAATCAGAAATTACATTTGGGCTAACATTTATATATATTAGTAAAAACAAATAGACTCAAATTTAATTAATTAAAATGAATTTAAATTTGTTCATTTTAAAACAAGAAAAGGAAACTATTTTATATTAGATTATGAAAAGGTAATCTAATGTAGTTAAGTTATACATTTTAATCTCAAATTACCATTACCAACTTGCTTCTTAATCAGATACATCCTTAATATGACTTTCCTTTCAAATCACATTGGAAGTCATGTTTTGCAGGCAACTATATCAATGTACATGTCAATGTTACCAGTTCAGTGCCCTTTACATAAGAACATATTATTTCCACTGATATTTTGTAAACAAAACCAGTATGTTTAAAAAACTAAATAGAGCAAAAAAACTATAAACATACATCAACAAAGTCGAATTTGTTATCGAATTAATTCCGATATTGCTCATTTATGAATCACACGTAACAATAAATATTTTTGTTCACTGATAACAGACGAATAACACGCACCCATATCAGTCACCAAAAACATTGAACTTACCTTACTGTCTCTTTCCAATTCGTTTCTTAACCATTCGAAATCGCTGTACCGCCTTCTGACGCTAGATTCTTTTACTTTAAACACTGGCAGGTTCGTCTGAAAGCAAAAAACTTGGTATGCTAGAATAAACCCATAGGTATCAGCGCAACGTCGCGTCCGTCCGTGATACGCCCACAAAATCACATTGACGCATCAATAGCGGCCGTTAATCTAATTATATGACCATAATACAGGCGGCAGCTTACCCTCATGCGAACTTCGTAATCCGTGTAACGTTTCTTCCCTACTCCCATAGTCGTGACTGGGTTCACGACGTCGATTTCTAGGAAGTTCGCCGGTGCCGCGTAGGCATCGTCCAGCGTCTGCTTCTTTACATTCAGTCGCCTCGTCGCGTCGGCTGTCGTGTCTTCAGCCATCATAACTCTTTATTTATTGTAACAATCACAAAAACTATGAATAGGACGGCCCACTAATCAAAAAGGAAATGAAAAATGACAAGATTGATACATCGTTTGACAGTTAAACAAATATGGCGGTGTAACAGAATTGAAAAATCTACCAATGTTCAATAAAACATTTTCAGTTTTAGTAGTTTATTTGTATTATTATATTATTGAATAGTAAATACAATTTAAATTAAAAAAAGTGATTTGGTATAGGAACAATGACTGTCATAGTCAATAAATTGTAATTGACACAGACATCATAAGAATACTAAATAGTCTAAATACCATTTTTTTTAAATGGCAATACTGTTAGAATTATAAATTGAGACTTTTGTTGGCCATAGAAATGCCATTCAGCCCGATCCAGTCACATCTATGACCTCATCGTCTTAAGGTTTTAACCAAATGAATCACTCCGTGAAGTTAAACAAAGGTTTTTATGTCAGCTTTTCAACACTTTCAGACTGCCGCTAACTGAATGACACAGATGTTTAATGCAAATATTTAACATGTTTAGGTGATTAATACAACAGATGTTTAAATTATTATTTATTATTTTCCTTATTTACACACAACCAATTATTTTCAAAGAAATTGGCTCATAGGGTCTTCCTCGCGTCGTTTTTTCATCTTATAAGCCTCCAGTTCATCTTCTGTAGGTGCTTTCACCTCGAACATGCTATTGTATGGACGCTTCCTCTCATCCACCGAGAGAAGATACTCAGCGCGCTTTTGTTGTCTCTCTTCCATTTCCAAGGCCTATATCATAAAAAATATATATGATTAATTATAAGAATACCTAATAAAACGGACAACGCTATCTTTTTTGGGTTGGTTAAATTTTTTTTTTTTGCTTTTTTTCTTTTTCTAGCGTTTTCTATAATAGCTATAACTTAATAGTCTTTAGTACAACATGCAGTATTAAGTTAACAAATAAATTACCTTTTTGAGTTTATCTTCATCCTTCTTTCCAGATTTTTTTAGTTCCCTCTTCTTCTTCTTTTTGGCTTTCTTTTTATTCTTCTTCTTCTTACTCGTCTTTTCTGTTTTGGATCTGATTTCTCGTTCAGAATCCGATGAGCTACTTTCGGAACTGGATTCGGATGATGATGAAGACTTGTCTGACTTTTCTTTTTCTGTTAATAAAAATACTTTTAATTTTTGTTTTTTGTCAAAAACATATTGTGAAAACTCATGCTTTTTTAGTTATTTGCTGCATGGGTTATTTAGTCAACAAGAACAAGGTGCAATAATCATTTGTAATAGGCATTATATTATGGTCATATAAAGACTATAATATTTATGGTCATTATATGACCATATTTTGTGTCTTATACAAGACTACAACTTGACAGGTACTTTACATGACGATGACAAAATCGGTATTTTCCCAAAACATGTTTTTCATCAATTCCTTAAAGGACTGTATCACAGGCATTTTTCAACAACAAATATGTGTTATCAGATAGTAAACTGCTTTCCTCATGAATTATTTTTGGAGAAGCCCGACCGAGACCAATAATCATGACGCGGGGCTGTCGAGAGAACTTGAACTGTTCGTCTCGCGACACCGACGCGCGAGTTAATATGACTCACGAAAGTTATTATGCAAGAAATATCTGCTGCTAAAATATTTTTACGAAAAGTATCATTACCTTTTTCTTTTTCTTTCTCAGTGTGCTCCAGTGTATGTGTAATTGTTGGTTTTTCTTCATGTACTTCCAACACCACAGATTTACCAGCCTCACCAACACAATATGACATCTAAAGACAAAAGTAAGTATATTATCGATATCTGCAGGCTTATTTTTTTTTATTTACGCTTTACCAGTAGCGGATGCTAACATTTACATCTCTAAAAATTAGTTCTTTCTACTAATTCTATTAAAATTCTAATAAATAATAATAATAATTAAAATATTTTACCGTTTTTCCTCTTGTAGGGAACAATGCGAATATTGTGGTATGTATTTATGCTCAGAGGAGTTATTTAATCTATATTGTGATAACTTATTTATTTTCTTAGTGGCAAGCTTACCTTAATAAATGAATGGCAACATTTGTATCCCCACTGCCCATCATGCCAGTATGATCCCCAAACTGAAGTGTGATTGTTGATCATGACATCCTCTTCATATTTACTCCTGGAATAGTACAAATACATTAAAACTATTTATTTAATAAGCCTTTCATATAATAATAACGCGTTCTAGCCAGATTTGACTAGCAATATCTACAAGTTAAAAAAAGTAAACAAGTGATTGCGTAATAAGATAGACTATTTTCTTAACGACAGACATAGTAATAACGAAAATCTGACTATTCGGTCCTTATACTTATAGTTCCATACAAATGACAGCATATTTATACGTTTCCTTTTGTCCTAAAGTATGAATTGTACATTGTATCTAAAATAGTCGGCTATTTATTCTAAATATATAAAAGTAGGTGTTTGAAAAAAATATGTAATATTTACGAAACTTAATCTTTTTACACGTCAAAATAAAATACTCACTTTGCAAGTTGTTTCTCTGGTCCTTGTACAAGCGTACCATCTCTATTGTAGCGCGTAAACACTTCTGTTTGAGCCAGCAGCAGTTCTTTAGGCGGCACAGCTAAGTGCTCCTCCCCACCATACTTCTCTAGGATTGATTGTTTCACCTGAAAAGGAGTTTGTGGATTGTAGATTATGTAATAATAATAACTTTAATTACATTTTTTTTTTCACAACTGTTTAATAAAGCCTCTGACTCCCAAACTAGGCAAACCTGTATATCAGGAGCCAGCGCCCTCTCCCACACATGACTTAATGATCTATGTATTGAAAGTGATAAGCATTTGTTTTATAAAAGTATATAAAACAAATGCTCATTTTTGATTACATGATTACAGAAGACCGAATTTTGTGTTCTTTTTAAATACTAGGTATCTCATTCCAAAACGATTGAAGCATTGGCGTGTGTAAGTAAGCAGCGTGTGTTTAGTGAGCAGCGTGTAGTGACCTGCGTCTTGAAGTGGTCCTTCTTGTCGTGGTACTGTCGCTGCAGCAGCTGCAGCTTGGTGGGCTCGGCCAGCAGGTGCACGTCCAGCCCGCGCGCCTGCGCCTCCCACGCGAACACCTGCGCCGCCGCGTGCCCGCGCGTGTCGCCGCTGAAGCGCACGAAGTTCTCGCCCTGGTAGTCCGACCTGCACACGGACATTATACGTTATGTCATTGCTGACGAATAAGGCTGGTACTCCGTGAGCTCTAGTACTAAACTTAATCCATAACTAGAGAGTCAGGAAACGCACAGCAAGTATTTAACTGTCTGTCATCCGTGTTAACTGCGCGTAGCCGCGGACTCTTGACAAAATATAGCTTGTTATTAAAAATATATGTAATGGTTTAATTTCCCTAGTTTTATTGTCACCTTTTTAAATAGTTAAACTTAAACGTTTTCTATGATTTTCTTTTTATAGTTTAATAACTTTTAAGTTAATTAGGTACTTCAACTCACTCTGACGCAACAGGATTAGGGTTATCTCTCATCGAACGTGTCTTGGGGTCATAGTATGCAGAGTTGGGGTCCAAATTGCGGAGGTATTTTGCTGTGTCCTCTCTGATACGCAAGTTTCGCACTGTGATACGCTGTTTGGAATCCACCTGTAATAAACAATAACAGTGTAAATAACAAGTGTTAGTCATGAGAAATTATTTATGGTCCCCTACTGTGTTAGACCAGGAGATCTATTTATATATGATCTTACCTTGGTACCAGGCATGTCAACCTCGTCCACATACTTGTCTTCATCTTCCTCAGCATTGTCATCATCCTCTGTGGCTGTTGGATCTGAAACCATGAAGAATGTTAGGCAAGAAGCAAGCAGTTCTATCCGCGACACCACAGCCACCCCGTCAGCTCATGATTAGGGACTCCTATTGAGTCTGAAACTAGTCGGGCGATCCCGAGAATATGCGTGACTAAATCGTTTTGTTCTAAATAATTAAGAAAAGTTAGTCACAAAGTCATATAACATACCATCCACATTAGGCAAATATCACAGAAACTCAAATCATAAATGCGAAAATAATCCTTTTTGCCTGTTTGTTACACTTTCACAGAAATCAGGAAATATTACAAACAAATTGATAAACATTGATTTGAATTTAGGTTAAATTTATTACAATTGAAGTTGAATTGAAGAAAATTAAAACTATCATCATGAGTGCATTTGCCTTTGCCTTTTTATATACCATACCTTGTTCCAACTTCTTTGCTCTTAGTTCCCTCTTAGCATCCTCAACCTTCTGGTACTCCTCAATAATAGCTTTATGCTGCAGAGGATCATACCCATTCCATCTGTCTCTCTTGCCGTCATAGCTCAGATTTAGGTTAGGCTGTGCAAACTCATCTGCGGCAATACCAGCATTAGTGAATTTGGCACCAATCTGTAATTTGATAATCATTATTTGCTATTTAAAATACTTACATAGAAATTGTGGTCAATTTATAAATTTTGTAAGAATGATTACATGGTCAAATAATCTACATATATATATTTTTTTGTTGCATCTATTATGCAAAAATTACACAGTGGACTAATGTTATATTTAAGTAACTAAAACACAAAATTTTAAATATCAATATGTACCTTTCTAGGTCTGTCCAAGCAGTCCTTCTTCTGGTGCGTCATGGCTCCACAATTCTCACAGGCACCTTTTCTGAATTTTGTTGCTACTTTTGCCTGTCAAGCCAAATTAAAGTTATATGAATAGAATTTGATCAGGAGTTCAAAACTATTTTACGAATCAAATATTTTCGTGTAAAAATGAGTTATTTTATGTGTAGGTCTTTATATGGTCTCTGGCCGCAACACATGCATGCATTGAATGCTACATAAATCAACAGATGCTACATAGATCAATGAAGATGGTGGAACTATGCCTTCATAATCATACATGGTTCAGAAATAAAAATAAGAATGAGTGAAAAATGTTTACAGTACTTACAGTATCAACACCTTTGTGATAATAGGTGTCTAGTCTGGTAAACTGGCCCTCTTTATCCTCTTGGGGACGCTGATGCTTTAAGGTGGGCCCAGCGGTACCGTAATACCATGGTGCAGAGGATATGTACTGTGGAATGTGAGGATTGATGTCTTTGCCTGAAATTAGGATGGAGATTTGTGAGTTGAATTCTTAACATGAACATTTTTATTGTTTAATTAAAGTACAACAAGAATAACTAATTAAAAAGTA
Organism: Diachrysia chrysitis; assembly: GCA_932294365.1. Classification (NCBI taxonomy): domain Eukaryota; kingdom Metazoa; phylum Arthropoda; class Insecta; order Lepidoptera; family Noctuidae; genus Diachrysia; species Diachrysia chrysitis. The sequence goes on along the minus strand of OW028651.1, from coordinate 1,468,901 downwards.
TATTAAACACTCAAGTAAGTCTATGCAAAGATAAATGGTAACTATTTTTATGATTCTTTTCAAGGTGCCTTAGCACATTTAAGGTTATGTTTATATTTTTCTTTTGTTTTATTATTTTTATAGTCTTACCTGTCTCATCGACGGCAGCTGGCGCTGTACCAGCCTTACGCGCCTCCTCCAACTCCTTGGCCTTCCTCCAGTCTTCCCTAGACTTCTTTTTAGGCTCATCTTCTTCTTCTCCAACATCGTCTTTATTGCGCAATATCTGCGAGACGGCAGTCCTCGCGCCCGACGCCATTGGGTTTAGTTATTTAATTCTCATACGCTTATCACTTTAAATACTAATTGCTTTTAATTTAAAAAAAATATTTACAATAGAAACGTAATCCAGTTGTTTTTATTTTGCAAATGGCGACTCATTTTGACGCTTGACACTGACACTAATGAATGAATGAATGTGCTTGACTGGACATGTTGGATTGATTCGTCCAAAAACCAACTCTTACAACTTTGCTGAAAGCACATTGCCAAATTATAAAAAAAATAATAATAATAATGTTTTCCTTTTGAGACACACATGAACCGGCCATACCTACAACAAATATAAAAGTAATACTAACCTAAAAGACCGCGGGCGTAAAAATGGCCGATAGGGTCGAAATTGTTAAATACGCAAGTATCGATATCGACATTTCTATTCGATAATATTTGAGGAGATACCTGATACCTAGTGCTCTAAGCCTGTAGGCCTATTCGCTATTTCCAGTTGCCTACCCAACCGATGTTTACCGGATAAAAATAAGTATAAAAATGCTTATTCAGTATCGTCGGTAACCAACTAAGTAGTAGTAGATCTAGTTTGTCATCCAAGTTATACGATAAGAAACTTGTGTTTTCACTGTCTTTTTTATAAAGCAACAATCGATTTTGTTGAAAACCGCCATAGCGAATATCCGTGCTGGTGGCTGTAATTTTTTAAACGATATTACCTAGATTGTTTTAAAGTCGCGTGTACACATACTTATGAAGAAAAAGAAACAAGAATTATAGTATGTGTAGTGAGCAGGTGATTCAATTTCATGCAGCTAACTGACCGATTTCGATAGCATCAGCCCCGTGTTCGTGTCCTCAAAAGTTAAATCATGTAGTAAACGCTTACGAGGCGGCTTGCGTCCTGGCCGGATCCCCGCCCTGGGACCTAGAGGCGAAAGTACTCGCGTCATTGTATCGATGGCGCGAGGAAGAGCGGGCACGGGGCTCGAGACCGGCGCAGCGGCAGATCGCGCTGCGCCGAGGTGAGCTCCGTCAGGTCCTGGTGGCGGAATGGCGGCAAAGGCTTCTGCGCCCTGCCGCCGGCCTCGCTACCGTCGAGGCGATCCGGCCAGTACTCGACGTCTGGCTCGGGAGGAGGCACGGCTCCCTGTCGTTCAGGGTGACGCAGGTGCTGTCGGGGCACGGCTGCTTCGGCAAGTACCTGTGTCGCATAGATAGGGAGCCGGACGCTCGGTGCCACCACTGCGTCCATTGCGGGGAGGACACGGCGCAACACACACTCTCTGAGTGTGTAGCTTGGGAGGAGCAGCGCCGTGTCCTCACAGAGGAAGTTGGAGGCGATCTGTCGCTGCCGGCCGTAGTGCGGAGGATGGTCGGCAGCGCAGAGTCGTGGGACGCGGTGGTGTCCTTCTGCGAGGACGTGATGTCGCAGAAGGAAACTGCGGAACGGGAGAGGGAGATCTCGACTCCCTTCCCGGGCCGCAGAAGGCGCACCGGGCGCCGGAGAAGGGCGGACAACGCCCTTTTCCGCCCCCCATGAATGGGTCCAGGGGCGAGGGACTTGGGGAAGTCCCCGCCCCCTATTCGATGGACCCGAGGCGAAGGCGCGCGCGGGTGTCGGCGCGCGCCTCTGAGACGATGCACGGGGTAGTTAACACCTCACTACCCCGTGCAGGAGACGAGGCCCGGACAGACCGGGCCGGCACTAGTGCGGGGCTGCGGAAGAATTTGGATTCCCGCGGCCCCGCGCGCACGTGCGAGGAGACACCGGGGGGTTTTAGCCGGTAAGAGTCCGGCACGCCCCTCCGCCTCTCCCCAGGCGGAGGAAGTCCATGAGGATTTCCCCCCGTCAAAAAAAAAAAAAATGTAGTAAACGCTAGTTACCTTAGAAATACTTAAGACTTTGATTTTATAAGGTACAGTCGCTGGCACGTAACTTGGCAAGAGTCGTGAGATGCGCAGCAGTCAATCAGGTCTCTTTGGTTATCGCGGCAAAAAGTAGCCTATGTCCTAGGCTACTTTTTGCTGAAGTGGTTGTTTTGTTGTCCTAACCACTTACAGTGCTTAGGGCTTGCAAGAAATAAAAAGCGAAGCAAACTATAATCAAGGTGGGCGTAGCCAAACGTGAGTCACCGGCGCATCACCTGACGATCACCTCATATGACGTAGGGGTGGCGTGACTTCTGTGCTGCGTTCACACGGCGAGCGCGCTTGCCTACTCGCTACACCACTCCCCCGGTGAGACCGCGACTACGGGCGAAAGTAGTCCGGGAACCGGACAGTGCGTCCACTCCTCGTCTTTTTGACGGTATCCTGCATCATTGGGGTATCCTTAGCCACAAAAGCTGGCTTAATGCGGTCTATTGTGACTCGTTGTGTCTTCCCTTTGACATCAAGATCATACGTCTTCTGGTCGCGGCGAAGAACCTTGTATGGGCCCAGGTATGGAGCTTGAAGTGGCCTTCGTGCTGGACCTTGGCGCAGGAAGACGTAGGTTGCATTACCGAGCTCTTTGGGCACGTAGAACGGACGACTGGAACTAGTGTGCCAAGACGTGGGCTGCGGCGTGAGCTTGTTCATATGTGAACGAAGCCTGCTGACCAAGCTGGTCAGGTCTACTTCTTCTTCAGTGTCGCTGGTGAAGAACTGCCCAGGCAAGCGAAGGGGCTCGCCGTAGACCAGTTCTGCTGCTGATGTCTGAAGGTCTTCCTTCCACGCGCTGCGGATGCCTAGGAGTACCAGCGGCAGGACCTCAGTCCAGCTCGATGAAGCGTGGCAGGTGATTGCAGCCTTCAGCTGCCGGTGCAGCCTTTCAACCAGGCCGTTCGCTGCGGGATGGTAAGCAGTGGTTAAATGGTGAGATGCACCGACCATGGCAGCGAGTTCCTTGAAGGTATGAGACTCGAACTGCCGGCCTCTATCGGTGGTGATGTGCTCTGGACAGCCGAACCGCGCGATCCATCCCGAGATCAGGGCGGTCACACAGGTTTCTGCGGTGATATCTTGAAGAGGGTACGCCTCAGGCCAACGAGTGACACGGTCGACGACGGTGAGGCAGTACCTGAAGCCAGAAGATAGAGGTAAAGGGCCTACTAAATCCAGATGCACATGACGAAAACGTGCTGATGGGGTTTCAAAAGCTGTCAATGGAGTTGACGTATGCCTAGACACCTTGCTTCTTTGGCAAGGCAGACATTCCTTGGCCCACTGTCGACAGTCCCTTCTTACGCCGGGCCAAACAAACCTCTCTGTCACCAAGCGGACGGTGGCTTTTGCGCCCGGATGACTCAGGTTGTGAAGGCTATTGAATACCTGCTTGCGAAACGACTTGGTGATGAATGGTCGTAGACCTGCTGTGACGTCGCAATAAACGTCGATGCCAGACTCAGGTAACCTGATTTTCTCCAGCCTCAGGCTGGAACCATTCTTGATGAGGTTATGCAGCTCCGCATCGGTTTCTTGTTCGCAGGCCAGGGACTGGTAATCTAAGGGCAGACTAACTTCATTAACACGAGATAGCGTGTCAGCTACGACATTGTCCTTACCAGGTACAAACCTTATGTCAGTGGTAAATTGGCTGATATAGTCGAAGTACCTAAACTGACGAGGAGAACAGTTTTCTCGGGGCGATAAGAAGGCAAAAGTTAGCGGCTTATGATCGGTTATTATGGAGAACGTTCTTGCCTCGACCATATATCTAAAATATTTTATTGCCTCGTATATGGCTAGGAGTTCCCTATCATATGGGCTGTACTTTTTCTGCGCTGGGCTCAGCTTCCGGGAGAAAAATGCCAGTGGAAGCCAATCTTGGTGCCTTTTTTGTTGCAGTACAGCTCCGATTGCGGTGTCTGAGGCGTCCGTTTGAATGGCTAGTTCTGCCTGTGAGTCTGGGTGCACTAAGAGAGTTGCTTGTAACAGACTTCTCTTACATCGATTGAAGGCCTCTTGTAGTTCTGACGTCCATTCTATTGGTTGCGGTCCTTTCACTTTAGGTCCAGACAGAAGATTATTGAGGGGTGCCTGTATAGAAGCTGCGGCTGGGATGAAGCGGCGATAAAAATTAATCATTCCCAGAAATCTTCTCAACTCTTTCACATTCCTGGGCAATGGAAAATCCTGGATAGCTTGGACTTTAGACTCGAGGGGCTGTACACCTGATGCTGAGACTTCATAACCCAGGAAGTTCACCTGGGATTGACCAAACGTGCATTTGCTGGTGTTGATCAGTACTCCAAACTCTGTCAACCTCTCGAACAGCTGTTTCAGGTGTTGCTGATGCTGGATGCTGTCTCGGCTAAATATGAGGATGTCATCCAGGTAACCGTAGCAGAAATCTAACCCTCTGAGAACCTCGTCCATAAACCGCTGGAAGGTTTGTGCGGCGTTGCGAAGCCCGAACGTCATGAACGGAAATTCAAATAAGCCGAAAGGCGTAGTAATTGCCGTTTTCGGGATATCTTCTTCTGCAACTGGCACCTGGTTATACGCCTTTACCAGATCTACCGTAGAATAAATGGTGCTACCCTGCAGCTGTTGGGCAAAGTCTTGCACATGTTTGACAGGGTATTGGTCCGGAATAGTTCTTGCGTTCAATGCCCGGTAATCCCCGCAAGGTCGCCATCCATCGTTCTTTTTGCGTGCGAGATGAAGCGGTGAAGACCAAGGGCTTTCTGATCTGCGTGCTGTGCCGTTCAGTAACATCTCCTCGAACTCTTGTTTGGCTATTCTGAGCCTTTCAGGGTCTAGACGTCGAGGGCGACTTGAGACTGGTGGACCTGGGGTAGTGCGGATATGATGCTGAGTCGTATGCTTGGTATTTCCTGGTTTACCAGCAGGTCGTGTAACATCAGGAAATTCTCTCAAAAGTTGATGATACGCTGTACCGGTCCTGGTTGTACGGATGGATGTAATTGCCTCCGTTGATCCTTGCTGAGGTGTGGAAACTGCAAGAGTAGTAGTACCGTCAATTAAACGTTGATTGCGACAGTCAACTAACAGGTTGTAATAACCTAGAAAGTCGACTCCTATAATTGGTTTTGAGACGTCCGCTACTATAAATCGCCATGAAAACGCACGTCGAAGGCCTAAATCTAACGTGAGCGGTAGATCCCCATAAGTTGCTATGATGGTACCATTTGCTGCAAACAACTCGTACTTGGTTTTGATACGCGGCTCCCGAACAGCGGATCGCGGAAATACACACAGGTCTGAACCCGTATCTATAAGATATTGTATCTTGGTTTTGCGATCCGTGATGAACAGGCGGCTCGATGTAGAAAGGCAGTCGTTTTCCGCCACTAATGGCTGCCTTGATAGTTTACCGTCTTCTTATTGTAGGTGCAAGGTTGCGTGCATTTTGTTGCCCGGTCACCGAAACGGTAATGGTACCAGCAATGAGGGTGGTCGTTTGGTCTGGAACGCGATCGGGAACGGCGTGGCGATCTTCGGCTTCGGCCGCTCATGTGTCTACGTCCGCGTATTTCCATACTCATTGCTTCCAATTTACGCCCTAATTCCGCAACTGTGCGAGTTAGCGTATCAATTGCAGTACCTGGATGTTCAACAGCTACTGGAGTGGTGGTACTTGTACTAGCTACTTGCGCTGTTACTGGCACGATGTCATTTATACGATCCGCGAGCTCCGCCAAGTCCTCCAGGCCCATATTTACCTGAGAAGCCACTATCGTCTGCAAATTGGTCGGAAGTCTACTCGACCAGATTGTCCGGATAAAATCATCAGGTACAGTTGGACCGGCTAACTGTTGAAGATGGCGAAGAAACTGTGATGGCTTCCTATCGCCAAGCTCTTCGTGCATAATAAGCTGCTTTATCTTACGCTCTTGTGATGCAGACAGCCGCTTAATTAATTCAGCCTTCAATTTTTCATATTTCCCGGTGGCTGGTGGAGAAACGATTAGGTCCCTTACTTGTGCTGAGTGCTGTGGCTCCAGCTGGGACAGCACGAAGTAAAACTTGGTGGAGTCTGTTGTCATATTTGACAGGGTAAACTGACCTTCCAGTTGCGCAAACCACAGTACAGGATCGTCAGGGTTGAACGTTGGCGTCCTCACACCAACTCGGTAGGTCTCCATGAAAATGTCCTTGCTGGTTTCTTCTCCTCCGGGCATGATGATGAAGAATCGGGGTCACCAATGAAGTGGTTGTTTTGTTGTCCTAACCACTTACAGTGCTTAGGGCTTGCAAGAAATAAAAAGCGAAGCAAACTATAATTACTACTGTATTGATTTATATACAATATACAATGAAATATAAATAGCGACAGAAATGTGAAGCGGTCAAGCGTACAAAGCAGAATGCATAACATATGAGACGTGGACCCGTATTTATATCCACAAGTAATTAATAATAAACGGTTCACGCTTGACGCTGCGCAGGAGTAGACCACGCCCACGGCATTATGGCTGCCGGCCGTAAACAAAGGATGCGCGGGCAGCCATCTTACCGCGGAAGCGAAATGACAATATCTGCATATCGGTCGTCTCAAGGTGGGCGTAGCCAAACGTGAGTCACCGGCGCATCACCTGACGATCACCTCATATGACGTAGGGGTGGCGTGACTTCTGTGCTGCGTTCACACGGCGAGCGCGCTTGCCTACTCGCTACATTGCTATTTCTCAAGCTCTAGAGTCTAAGACTATCTGTGTAATAAATTTCATTTAAAACGGTTCAGTAGTTTTGGCGTGGAAACGCGAAAGACAGAAAGATAGTTACTTTGGCATTTATAATATTAAGTAAGGATTAAAATATTGTGTTGTTATTCCCATCAATAAATAAAAAAAAAACAAATCCTTCTTAAAAAATAACAAATCATGATAAAACTATATTTATTCATACATTAGTCATTTGATACAATACATAATATTTCAATTAAGGGTGAAGTAGATATAATTAGGCTACAGTTTGCGGCGAGCCCTCGGCCGGTGGTAGGACGGGCGGGGAACATAGACGCGTTCGTTACTGTCCCCTGTCTGGCTGAGGGACTCTTCGAGAGGTTCCGCACGAGGAGTGAACAGTTTTCGCCGGCTGCGGGTCACGCTGGGAAAGGAATATCAATTTAATTAACATTTGGAGTCACATAGTATTTATTCTATGGCTTAAAAAAATCCACGTAAAAGATTTTCTTTTCGACGATTCCTTTCAATGACTATACAAGTCGTGGCAACGGTCTGTGACTCACCTTTTTGTAAATCAGTACCATAGTCAAATGTGATTTTTTATAAAACTGTTACTGAGCTAGCAAAACATTAATTTTTAGATAAATTGGAAGCTGAAAATTATATTTTTATAAGTGCAGTTGTTGCTCTTGCGGCTTTTTTTTCACATTTGACTACGGGCTGCTGTTGGCCCCTCACCGCCATAAAATTTAAATAATAACGCAAAGCGACAACACACCTACCACCGGAAGAAACGAAAAATCTTACTTGGTAACAATTTTATTAATTCTAATCTTTTTTTATTAAGTCTCAAAAGCGTGTTGTCGTGCTCGTAGGGACCGCTTCGAATTTCTCTGTTGCCTAAAGGAAAACATATACAGAGAAGAATAAAAATACTAATTTTGTTAAGAAAGAAATAGAAAATAGATAAAAGTCTGTGCAGAAAGGGAACCGTCTAGGGATTGAGCGGGTTGCTGTGTTTAAATAGCGCATTTATATGTTTAAAACACTGTTGCGTCATTATAGTCCGGCTATAACATCTGGATATCTATAAAATTATGTTAGAACATAATGTTTCCAGATGCCGTCTTCGTAATTGTTTTATGGAACAATTTTAATGTTATCATAATGTTAGTTCCATTTTACGCCAAGACTTTTCTCATTTCGCACAGACTGTAAGGGCCCATACAAAAGCATTCTAAGTAAATGACAAACTAACCTTTTCGAAGGGCAACTTTGTATTCCCAATAATGGCGGCAAATTTTCTTCTAAACCTTTCACAGGTGATGGGATATCTTTGACTTCTTTTCTCGGGGCCGGCCTGTCTAGTGTGACGTCAGAAAACTCACTCTGTAAGTTCACAATATCTTTCAACTTATCATCACTCTCATCATCTTGATTTTTCTTTCGGCGTAATCTTAGCGGGCGTTTACGAACTTTACTTTCGCATTTAGCGTGACTTTCAGCTAATATTTCCTCATCATTTGATGTAGTTTTATTGTCATCCACTTTAGAGGTTTTCTTTCTTAAATTGTATTTAATTTCTTCCTTTTCTTTTTTATCAACAGAAGTGTTATTGTCTTGAACAAGTAATTCGAATTCTGTTGCTCTTGGAGCTGTTATGTCTTTGTATATATTTTCAAAATCCTCGATTGTATTATTTTCACTGTAATTTTCTTGTGCTTGTGCTTGATTTGTTTCATCTAAAGATGTTACAGGTTCTAATTTAGTTGATTTTTTACTTTCTGTTTTAATCTCATCAGTTTCTTCCACAGATGACATTGGTTCCAATTTAATTTCTTGTTTGATTTGTACTTCAACTGATTTTATATTTTCTTTAACAAATAACTTAGGTTCTGGTTCGGGTTTTTTAGCTGATTGTTTTAAAACTAGTTTTTCAATAGACTGTCTAGCTAATTCAATATTATCTGCTTTTTCTTTAGTTTTCGTTGTGAGTGGTGAATCAAAACCGTCAAAAATATCGACAGAGTTATGTTTTTTATTCATTCTCGCTTTATATGCGGATGTTATTATCTCTGGTTTAGTGAAACTCTCACCTAGAAGCTTTTTGATTGTACTAGGTTCAAAATCGTCCGACACATTCTCTTTTACAATCGACGGTGATCTTTCGTCATCATTATTCATAAGTTCATTGATCCGTTTATTAGATACTTCAACATTTACATCTATATTATCGAAATATGTGCGTTTTTCTTTATCTATTGGTATTTCATCAACAATTGTTTTGGGTGGGTTGTCAATAACCGACAAATTATCAAAGTAAGTTCTTTTTTTAGGAAGCATTTGTATATCACCAAATGCAGATTGGTTTGTCTCTTCATGTGGGCTCTCTTTTGCAGCCTCCTCTAGCTGTTCAAATTGTCTTAAAGACGCATCACTGCCGTGGTTAGATTTAAAAGATCGGATGATTTTGTTTACAATTGCCTCTGGAACTTTTTTGGGTCCTTTCATGTCTGAATTAGACTTTTCTCTTGTGATAATGCTGGGTTTAATTTCGGGTACTTTTTCAGGCACAGCCCATTGGGGTTCTGAAACTTTTTCTGTTAATTTTGTGTCAGTAGTTTTGTCGTTTATATCATTTTGTACGCCCAGTTGTTTAGAAGAGAGTTTTATATCAATTGCAGACTTTTCTCTTACAATATTGTTCACAACAATTTCAGTCTGTTTCTGCAGAATATCCGATTTTTCTCTTACTAGTTTATTTGCATTAAATTCAGGGATTTCCTGTACATTCATGTCATGTTTAGATTTCTCTCTAACAAATTTATTTTCGACTTTATTACAATTTTGTTCTACTTCTCTTGTTTTATTTCGGATGTCGGATTTTTGCTTCATTATTTCAGAAGAGTTTAAAACTCTTTCTGGGACGATTACTTCCAAATTAGACTCTTTGAATATTTTATGAACTTCATTATCAGATGCTTTTTCTGTCATAATATCAATTTTAGATTTTTCTCTTACTATCGGTTCTTTAAATGTAACATTTTCAACTTCATTTTGATCAATGTCGCTACTATTCTTAGATACATCAGTCTCCGAATCTTTTACGAAATAAGTACCTCTACAAGATTCCTTTTCTTTAAGACTATCATAAGAATCATTGCTAGCTACTTTACTCTCACTTACAAAATAAGTGCCTCTCAAATCCATTTTAATATTTCTTAAAGATTCATTTTTAAACTGTATATCATTGTTAACACTTATATCATTAACATTATCAGAACTCAGATCTTTTATTGAATCACTTTTCAAACTTTCGTCATATTTACTGTCAGTTACTTCACTATTACATGTTACGCTTACATCGTTCTTTAAATCATCTAATTTGCTATTTTCATCAACATTTGTCTCATCTTTCTTACTAAAATCACTTTCTTCATCTTCGCCTGTGGCGTAAGTTGAATTCTTGGAATCATTTTTGAGCGTATCATGGGATTTCTCAAGATCTGAAGCACATTCTTCATCAATATTATCAATAGTATGTATACTAATAGTGTCGTTTTGTTTTTCTTTATGTGAGGCTAATATGGATCTGTTGAGTTCTTTCTTAAAGACAGGTTCAAGGCTTTCATTCAATGGATCGCTCGGTTCCTCGTCGGAGTCGTGTTCACTGTCTGAGAGTGACATAACGTCTTCACGCGGCGGTGTGGATTCTTTGAATGCTTTTTCTGTAAACAAAAGATTAAGTGAAATGTATAGGACCTAATAAAGATGGTCTTAATAGAGGCTCACGTGAATATGTTATGACTTTTAACCATTAGGCAATTATGTATATTATACACAAGATGTTAACTTCCTAGTTACGCGCTGGCATATGTCGAAATGTGGAATAGCAATAATGAATAGTACAAAAGATAGGATATAGGATAAGCATGTAATAAAAAGAGATCATCTCTTTTTACATTTGACATAATCCTAATTTGGATGTTTTCGAGTCCTCAAAATGTGAGCGCTAATAACATATCTGCCTCATTTTTATATGTCATCATTGTCTTGTCAATAATTGTTTAAAGTACTAATAGTTTCTTACCATCTCTTTCCTCAATACAAGTGCGAAGATGCTGCACTTCTTTCTCAGCACGCGCTCGAGCTAGACTCTCAGCAGTCAGTTTTTCCTATATAAAGAAAAAACAATAAATTCTAACAAGGTACATGATTTGATAAAAATATTATGTTTCAATATTATTTGTTTAAATAAAGCTTACCTCCAAAACTGCTATTTCCGTCATAAGTTGTGCAACCTGAAAATGAAGTAATATAAAATATTATTACATAAGATCATAAAACTAGCAAATGCAAAGCAATGGTTTCGGATTGGTGTAGAGTAAATTTGGACAGAAAAGTCCGAAGTCATGGAAAACCTTTACCTTGTAGGATAGATTAAAACAGTGTATTTTGTGCCAAACATGTAAACAAACACGAGTTTTAGAAAAAACAATTCTAACGCTAACATATAAGGTACCAGTTTGCGCTAAAGAATCACAGATTTTTTACGACTTTTTCAACTACTAAAATGAACTTTAATGACCCTGACATAAAGTTGATGTTTAAGTGGAAATATCATCAATTGGCACCAGAATTTAAAGAGACTAGAGAATCCCATTAGACAGAGGAGGTTTCTATTGTAAACAAGTTTAAGTTATTTAGGTTCAACTAGTGAATGAATCAAATGAAGCCAGAATGTTATGTTGTTACCTTAGCCTGCAGGAACCGTGACGGCGTGCCAGTAGCTGGCGGAGGTGCTGGGACTTTAGCTAGTCTACTTTCATACTCTTCTACCATATCTTCCATCTGTAAAAGAAATATTTTATTTATTTTTTTAAAGTTTCGTACAAAAACGGTCTTATTACAAAAGCTGTTTATCTAAAAACAGGTTTAAAACTCTTTCAACTCCGTAGTTCAAGTCAAGAGTTAAACCTCTTGACTTGAACTACGGAGTTGAAAGAGTTTTAAACCTGTTTTTAGATAATCTGGTTTATAGATGATTTTGTAATAATACCGAAAGGGTCCAAACGAAGATCTCTTCTTTGATTCAGATGTCTCTCTGCGCCTGTATCACAGAGGTCTAGCTAGCGGATAAAATGTTGACTATAAATAGTCTTATATTTGTCCTTTGTGGGCTTACTTGCTGCTACTAAAGAGGTAAAGAAGCGAAAAAAGAGAAAAGCCGTTCAAGTGCGAGTCGGACTCGCACATGAAGGTAAATGTAAGGTAAGAAGGCAACTGATCATACCTCACACCGTAAAGCCTCTAGCTGCGCCTCGTAATACTGTTTCGTCAAGTCTTTAGCTTCTTCGACCAGCTCCCGCATAGTATTCGCGGATTCCTGTTGCCGCTCCTCCATAGATGCTAACAGCTCTTTGTTGCGGGCTTGTGCTCTAAAAAATTAAACAATAACTTTGAATATATTATTGAATTATTTTGAGTTGACCGTATTTTTCTTTTTCAAGTTTAATGATTACGATAATTTCAATATTATTGTTACAGACTTATAATGAATATTGGTATACATACTGTACAAGTTCAAAGTGCAGCCTCTCATTATCAGAGCGCAGCTTCATGACCTCAGAGCTGCAGCTTATGGTGGTTTCTTGTGTACTGCTCTCTAGAGTTGACGCATACATCGTATTGTTTATCTCTAAAACCAAACGAAAATATTAATAAAATAAAGAAAGTTATAGCAAAAACTCAGATTTTGATAAAATTTGGTGTGGATTAAGTTGAATACTTTTTTCCAAATAATCGTAAACCACGCGGCGAGAGGTGTGAGCCAGTAGTAAATAGTAACAAGTAAACAAAAGAGAGTTGGACCGATAGAGGTGTGAGTACGTGCTTTTTTTTTGTTTTTAATTAATAAATGTGGACAACATCACATACATTGCTCTGAACCCAAAGTAAGTAGCTAAAGCACTTGTGTTATGGAATTCAAGACAACGAAGGTACCACAAACACCCAGATCCCGAGACAATTTTCTACATTGACCCGGCCGGGGATCGAACCTGGGACCTCAGAGCTGGCTACACCTTGAAAACCGGTGTGTACGCCACTCGACCAAGGAGGTCGTCAAGTTTATTAAGTATAACAATAAAAAGAAAGTAAATAAGCATATATCGTACGTATGTCCTGCGCGACGGCGGCCAGCGTGAGCACGTGCTTGGTCTCGTGCGCGTACTCGGGCGCGGGGTTGAGCGTGACCACCATGCTGACGGCCTCGCCGCGCGCGCCCGACAGCCCCGTGCCCAGCAGCCGCGTCAGCTTCGACTCTCTGGACCACCACCAACATAATCATCATTCCAAATCGGCGATTCCATGTCTACACTTTTATGCAGCTTATTTTAATTGGTACATGTAAAACCTTGTCAAGCGGAGTTAAAGCGATACACAATTTTTTTAGCTATTTTCATATCGTTTTTACTTAGTAACTTTTTAAGTAGTAGGTTTATAGATAGAAGAGGATATGATGAAAATAAATGTCGATTAGTTAGACGATTAACGTTAGTTTTATTTTTTGAAATTAGCTCTATAGAAACACTATATTTGCTTAATCCACCGAACTATTTAACTTAATAATATTTTTTTTCACACTATTTGATGCATACATAATCATAATACATATCTAAATGAATGTCGATTGATTTTTTATTCCATCCGATAGATTTTGATTATGAGATTTTCCATTTTGTCGGTTACATTATTATTTCAAAGACAATCTTTCGCGACCTTGACATATGTTTAGGTTTTTTCGTCCCGTAAGCAAGAAGTTAGTATTATCTCTGTCTTGCATTTCGGGATTGGCTCTCCAGTCCGTTAGATTCCGCCTACTCGCAAATGAAATAATTATTCGTGTAGCGCCTTAAGTCTTAAAAGAGATCGTAACGAGTAGGTATCAGACCGGTAGGGCACGAGCGCGTCGTGGCGCGCGCGCTGCTTGCGGCGCAGCATGTGCAGGCAGCGCTCCAGCACGTGCAGCGACGAGTTGATGGCGCGCGACTCCGCCATGCGCGCGCCCGTGTTGCGCGTGGCGCGCGCGCGCTCGCAGCCCGCCAGGTCGCACAGCCGCACGTACGACGTGCGCACCGAGCCCGAGCCTACACATACACAATTATCTTGTTTAAGATACGTTTGCATGGCGCGGGTTAGCACGAGTTAGTATATAAACATAAGTAATACACACCTGTCTCAGTAAGCATGGTAATGGTAAATATGCAGTGCGATCGCGAACTCTGCGCGTGTACACCGGTAGCTGCTACCACTAAGTTGTGCTTTCCCGCCACCATCACATCGTAGGCCTCTTCTCCAGAACGGACGAAAGCTTGTGTTGCGCCCTAAATACACATATCATAATTAGAATAAAACAATATTAAACTGCCAGGCTTAAACGCGATTGGGTAGGCCATGTCAGTCGCAGTCGGCACGGGTTTTTACTCTAATTCAGCCAGCAGACAAACCCAGAAAGAAGTAGCAGAACGACCATACTCGACGTATACCGCAAGGGCCGGCGAGAGGCGTACGGCGGGATAAGGATTTATGGAAGGCCTTTGCATAGATGAAGAACAGCATAATATACGAAAGCACATACATAAGAAACTAAAAAAGAAATATAATAAAACATTAAAATAAAATTATAAACAATACTACGCCATCAATGCCGCATCTAGTAAAATCAATTTCATGCATCCATGTTCTGCTTGGCTACGATCGAGTTTCTTACCGTTTTAACTTTAGTGTTTACCCGCATTTTTAGATATGTTTTGTTTTTATTTACCTACATACGTTTGTGCGCTCTAAATATTAATCTTAGTTTTAAGTTTTTCAGTAAGTGAATTATTTACAATTCTTTATGAGAAATAAAGTTGTTCTTAACCGTAAAACAAAAAAAACAGCGCAAGAATAGCATGTTGGTTACTGTCTGGTGACCAACAAACAAAACAATTTTCTGTAAATGTTGCTGGCTTTATAAGATCTTTTTAAATTATACTCTTTTTAGTTATTTTTAATAGTTACATTTAAAATAACCTACCTTTACATAAACATTGCCAGTATTGTCCTCCCTGATGCGAAGTTTAGTTCTCCTTTCCGGTGGCGCGAGTAAATCATAAATGGCTTCATTGTAAATCTCCACAAAAGATACCTAAAACAATAATTAATAATTTAGAGTTAATGAAGAACCTATGAATCTATTGACAATAGTTTTCATTTTGAAAGCTCTGCTAAGAGTACATGTCCAGTAACTGATCTGTAACTGAGTAATTTAGAGATGAAACTTGACAATTCATGATGATATCAGATCCCATACTTTAACTTACCCAAACATAGTGTCGGATCCTGTTGGACAAGTCAATGGAACTGACTGTCAGGTCACTGTTCAGCTGGGCACTCATCCTGCGATACTTTTCACGTAGTGGTGCTGACACGTGACGTAGACGCTTCACCCACTGGAAAAAATTGTACATAAGTAACTTCCGAATGAGTTCATTAATTCATACAAAAAAACAATGAAACTTTGAAGGTTGTAGTCTGCATGCTTGGCCAGATTTCTATGATAAAATTGAACTGAAGTATTCATAAACACTTGGTGATAACTAAGTGAAGCCAGGACTAAATCTTATAGAACACATTTTTGTCTGTCACTCTGTCTGTCAGTTTGTTCCGGCTAATCTCTGGATCGGCAAGACCGATTTTAACAGGACTTTTACTGGCAGATAGCTGATGTAATAAGAAGTAACTTAGGCTAAATCTATTTTAGAAAAAAAAATAATTTATTATAAAAAACGTAAAAATGAAGAATAAAACTAGTTTGGGCAAAAGCTATTTTTAAAAATTAAGTGGGTACAAACCTGTAACTCATAATCCTGTACCGCATGACTGAGCTTCTCGGCACCATTCTCTGCAGGTCTGAATGCAGGTTGCTGGGCAGCATCCACCAGTCTGAATACATACTCTAAGGATCTTGGCACCAGGCCAGGGGCACCAACCGTACCCATTAATGTGTATGTCTTCCCAGAACCTGATGCTCCGTATGTAAGGAGTGTGAAGTTCTGACCTTCCGGAAGCTTTTTTAAGTTATCTTTGACCACTGCTTCAAATATATCCTAAAATTTAAAAAAAAGATGACATTTTATGCTTGTTTTCTGCTTGTAACAAGTATAAAAAACTATCAGATATTATGTTGGTCTATTAAATAGGATATATTCATAATAAACAAGTCTTGAAATGTTTATTAAAGTAATGTAGTCTAAACTCAAGGGTTCATATAACATTAAAAGTGTTATCTGTGTAGTTTTGTACATCTCATTCATTAGATTCAAACATCCTTTATTATCCCACAGCTGGGCCAAGTTCTCATGTTTTGATACTATACACTCATTTATATAACATCAACGCAATTATTACATTCTCTTAGACAATAATATAAAAAAAAAACTAAGGTAAAATAATAATAATAAATGAGATATATTAGTTCAACCAGCTATTTTACATTATTTTTAGCGTAACAAACTTACTTTCTGATTACATTCTGCTCCAAAGATCTTGGAGAACGTGTACATTTTAGAGACATTGTGCTGGGTGCGCCGCCCGTGGCCCGCAGTGGCTGTGTCCAAAGATGTCACCAGACACTTGTCTGACCGAACCTCGTACAAAGTGTTGGGAACTCTACAAGGCTTCAATCTTAAATACACCTGCACTAACTCCGGCTCTTCAATCTCCGAATCTTCCTCAAATAACTCCAATAAATTTGTTCCTTTTTGAGGCCTTGGCCGCATAAACGGATTCTGTATTAACGGAGGCCGAGGCTCGATGAACGAAGGTATGTCTCGCTTAGAGACTTCATTGTCAGAATACCGTTGTTCTAACATGATATATAACTTAGCACCAGTTCACCGACATAAATTATTTTCTATAATATTATATTAAACAACGATCAAAACAAACGGCAACGGTTCAACTTTTAAAATTAATTTGACGTTTGGTTTGGATTTTAAACTTTTCTTTATGTTGGTACTTTTGCTACTTTCCATACAAAGTTACCAGAGCCAAAAAGTCTTATAATTCTTTGATCACTTAAATACACAAGCTTTGGTTCTTGCTGGAGTTAAAAAGACGCTTAATCCGAACCTGTGTAAATATAAATAAAAAAACAATCAGTCAAATTTTGGTTACAAATGTCGGATGTGTACACTTGTATACTGTTTTACAGTTGTTTATTTTTGTAATGTAAATGAAATTTAATCCATGCCGTGACAAATGTGGTGAATTCAGTTTGACATATCCCTTATATACAACTGGACATTTGTTTTGTATAGATTGTAAAGAAATATCATTGATGATTGTGAGGAATTTGTGAAGATGCGATTATTTTTCGTATTTGGCGTCGTGCCATAGTTTTAATTGCAGTTAAATAGAGGATACGAATCATGAAGTGGTCGGCGTTGATAATTTTAACGTTATTATGGGTTCAAGGAGTGTTTGGTTATTGCCCATCGTTGTGTTCATGCAAGGGCAATAAAGCAGCTGACGGGGCGTTAGCGGAGCCCCTGCCCGGCGAGCTGCTCAGGCTCAAGTGTGGCGGGAGCCCGGCACAGATTACTGAGCTAAAAGAGATAGATTTAAGCAAATTATGGACTATAGTTGTAAGCCTGTAAGTACTAGAATACCAAATAACTGTGAATACATTAAAGTTTATGTATCAAGTTACTTAGATATAATGTTTTGTTTCAGAAATCTTTCTGGAAATGCGATCTCGACTTTATCCAGGGAGTTATATTTACCAAATTTACAGAAACTGTAAGTCACTAAACTCATTGTGTTTTCTTAGGTCATCAAAACATGTTTTATAGTTAGAATAACATCTTATTTATGACTGTCTCTATATTGTCATGATTGAACAATAATCTGTTTGTTTTCATGATTGAGCTACACTACAGTTTGGCAGTGAAGCCAAATGTATGTCATTTTATATCTATGTACATGACATACATTCAAGATATTCTCATTGTTGAAGAGATTTGTATTTCACAGAAGTTAGATTAATTATTTTAGAAGCAACTACTTATGTACTGCCTATTCATGAAATGAATAAATTTTAAAAACCTTGTACATTTGACTGTCCAATGCAATCTTGGAAGTCAAACTTGCATTGGATAGTCAGCAACAAAAGTCACTGAACAATACTAGATTTACAAATTGTCAAAGAGGTTCTGTGATATTTAAGAATGTTGTTAATACACAACTTTTTAGTAAAGCTCTGTCTAGGTATATAAGCTATTTTGGTTCTGTATAATAACTATCGTGAGGAGTATTCATAATTATTTAAAACAAAACGGTTTACTCACGTATATTCTCGGGATCGCCCGACTAGTTTCAGACTCAATAGGAGTCCCTAATCATGAGCTGACGCGGCGGCGGTGGTGTCACGAGTTCGACTCGCGACACCACCGAGTAAACCGTTTTGTTTTAAATAATTATTTTGGTTCTAATTTACAATACTAACAACCACTATTTACATTTTTATGGAGTTTTAAATTAGATTGTGTTCATGGACTTTTGTTACTGTCTATACATACACAAAAATACAGTTAACTAAACAATGAAAATTATACCACATAATAATATTTGTCTACAGAGATCTTAGCAGAAACCAGATAACTTTAATAGAATCAGATGCATTCTACAACATGACATCACTGCAGAGGCTAGACTTATCATACAATCAAATTAGCAATGTGTACAAGGAAATGTTCAAGGGACTGACGAATTTGGAGAGACTGATATTGTCACAGAATCACATATCTGCAATGGCAACTGGGACCTTTGATCATCTTGTTGGATTGAAACAATTGTAAGTAGAAATGAGATCATAAGATAACGATAAAATATAGTTTATTTCAATGGGCCTGTTTCCTATTTTTTTTTGTAATGTCCGTCTTGTAGATTAATGAATTTTATTGGACACGTATTTTTTCTTTTTTCCTGCAAACAAAAAATGATCAAAATACAGAGAACTGAAGTTACGCGTGACGTCACTCCTCGCTAAGATTTTTAGCGAGGCGTAGCGTCATAAGCCCCCACTCCGAAACTTTAAAGCGGTGTATCTTTGTATTTTTTTATTGTTTTGATAAAAGAAAAAATACGTGTCTAATATTTTTTTATTATCTAACTGACGGACTAAATATATTTTAACTTTTCATACCCAGGAAACATCCCTATTGTGCCATGTAGTGCTATTTGACTAATGGCCGAATACTCAAACATCATTACATATTGTCATTGTTATGTCTCACACTATCTCTGTGATAAGGTGTAAAATAGCAAAAGATAAACATTTAAAGCTTTAACCGCTTCTACCCGATTATTGCAACAAATATTTTTGTGTCAATTTCGGACCAGGGTTGTATATTTGGGACCAAATACCACATTACAGTCTGAAACTAAACACTTTAAAACCCTGCTAAGAGTTCTAACTAACTAGTTCACTTTAACCAACACTATTTTTATTTTACAATATAATTCACTTATTGGATTTATGTACTTACGTAATGAGTATGCTTGTGTGTGGAAATATGTGCATTCTAAAATTATTACCGTTCCTAATTTACAGAGACATAACTGACAACCCGTTAGTTTGTGACTGCGATCTCCTTTGGGTCGGCGATTGGTCCCGAAATACAAGCGTCAAGCTTGTAGGAAACCCCAAATGTGCATTCCCAGATAATATGGTCAATAAAAGTGTGCGAAAACTGAAAATATTCTTAGACTTATCTGCCTGCGGCAGTGTGCTATCCTCAAACACTTTGATTGTAAAACCAGCGCACGACCAAGTTGTATTTGTTGGAGATACGTTAATGTTGTCTTGTAATGCTCCATTTGCCTCTGTCATAGCCAAGTATGAGTTACATTGGGTTCATCCTATGCTAGAATTCTGTGACGTGAATGTGACCAACACAGATATGCAAGAAGAAGGATTGGCTGAAACTACAGTCTTCTTCTCTGTAACCCATCACCATATGGGCCGGTGGACTTGTATGTACAGTGACCAAAATCATATACGACATAACTATACGGTTGAAGTGTTAGTTTTATCAAACACCACAGATTACTGTCCGACGAATTACACGATAAATAATAAAGGTTTGTATTCATGGCCCCAGTTAATGCCTAACCGTACGGCTATAGTGCCATGTCGCAGTGGAGAAGGGTCGGCTTACCGATCTTGTAATTCTAACGCGACCTGGGGTCCGGCGAACACCAGCGAATGTTCCTACATAAGTAATGTGACGAAGTTGCTTCAACAGTTTGCCCTCCTAAACGTAAGTTTGGTGCAGTATTCAGCTGTTAATGCGACTGAGAGACTAGCTATGCTGATTCAAGAGAAAACATATCCGTTGGCTGAGATTATAGATCCAGATGATGTTATGTTTATTGCTAAAGCCATAAGGAATTATATGCAGTACATTGCTGAGGAAAAAGATTTGGGTGAGTATGACAAACAACGTTTTAACGATTGCCTTCAGCTCTCAACGAGAAAAAGATTTATAAAAATATTTCTTTCTAGGACCTACATTACTGGACGTGATAAGTTCAGCAATGAACATTAGTATGCCTGTAATGGCGCAGGCGGAGTCTATGTACGGTGTTTGCACGGATTTGGCGCAAGCGGCTGAAGAGATAACACAATACATTGCTAATATACAAGGACAGAAGGTAAAGTATTAAGTTGAGACATTTATTGTTAGCAAAAAAAAAAGGGATCTCTCAAGGTGTTTTTACATAAGCCTTCGACACACATAATCACGGTTAAATTTAAAATATGTTTGAAACATATAGTAGTAAAAATATAGTAAGTACAGTATAACAAACTTTTGGCTATTATTCTTTATTGGCTTAAAAATTTATTCCACTATTTGTTCCTATCAATATATTGTGTACCGCGTGATTGAGGTAGAGAAAAGCTTTCTGTATGTGCCCTTTTGCGACGTTTTCCATCGCATTGTATTTCTGTGTGAGTTAAATCAGAGGACTCTGATGGCAAGGATTTGTAAATTGTTTTTATACTTTTTTTTTCGTCGCCTACCTTTAGAGCGTCCGCTCATCTTGTTTATCAGTGCCAGCATTGACAATGCCCTTCTGTCCGGACATGAAATTGTTACTGTGCAGCGACTTGCAGCCTCTTGTTCAGAGCCGCATAACATTAGCATCGTACTAAAGTGCCTAGTTTTCTGACGTGCATGACGCTTGTGCAGTCCAACCTGGCGGTAGAGCGGTTTCGCGTGGGCGAGGGCTTCAGCGGCGCGACGTGCGTGTGGTACAGCGCGCGGCGCGCCCCGCGCTCGCCGGCGCGCCTGCACTGCACCACCACCAACCGCACCGTGGCCCCGCTGCTCACCGTCTCCGACGCGCTCATACACGCCAGCGTGCAGGTCACACACACTCACCTTGTTCTACATTACTCTTTTAAAGTCTCTCAGGCTACTGCGACAAGGAACTACATCTAAGTCAAGTCAACACCAACCAAGACCAGCGTGATGACAACTGGCTTCACTAGAGGCGACTAAATTCACACAACAAAATTAATTTATTTAAAATAAGCAGCTAAGTAAGCATTAGTTAACTAAAGTACTGCGTGCAGCTAGGGACTTTGTTGCCTCCACGGCAAGAGCACTTCGGTAAATACTAATTTGTGTATTTGGTCCTACTTGGCAGCCTGTTTTAAATAAATGATATTTTTTTATTAGTCATTCGAGAATATCCGACGAAAACCATATTTTTTTCTCTAGATTCCACAATCTCTACTCTACAGTACTACCAACTCAGGGGTCTTACTCCAAAGCCATCCTCAGGACTTAGTCATATCTGTCTACGAGGACGCGGCGTTATTCCCCTTGCTACCAATAGCTGGTAACGACGCCGACGCACGTAAGACGGGACACAGGACTAAAGATTATTACGGCAGAAGTACTAAAAGGGAGGATATGAATATAGAGATCACTTCACCGATCGTTGGATTTCAACTGAGTGAGTATTTTAAAGTTCCTTTTCATCAGTTTACACCGTTTTACAAACAAATAGCGTTTATCGATAAGCGATCATGACACCCTATTGTATCAGAATCCTGATTACTTTTTTTTTATAAAAGCGTCAAATAAATAATAACTACCGGAGCGGAGTTAAGAAATAATAACTGAGATATAAAATCTAAAACTTTAAAACTTCTTAGTTTTCTGTGGTTTACCAGAAAGTATAAAATTGAAAATAAATAGTAAATTCAGATTCTGTCTTTTTAGTGAACATACTTGTGACTACATGAAGAGTTTAAAAAGTTTTCAAATGAATTGGATCGACATTTTGACACTAAAACTGACCACTTTTTCATTAATTTCATAGGAAACGTATCCCTTCGCGGTGAACTACTGGAGCCGATCATAGCCACAGTCCGCGCTCGCTCCGTGGGCGGCGTGGACGGGCGAGCCGCCGTGTGGGACCCCGTCACTAGACGATGGCAGGACAACACCACGGGTATGTATCTAATAAAACAATGAATACGTCCAGTGACAATTTTTTTTTCTAAAGTTTTTTTTGCTTCGATTTATGGATGGATCCAATCTAAATTATAATTACATATTTACCGCATTTCCAAATTATTTAACAATATATGTTTAGCTTAAAATTATGGAAAATAATGAATATATAAACAATTAATCATTTTGAGATACGTGTATAATATACATGTCTAAAATCCATAAAACCGTACGTCTCGTTATCCTAATTTACCTATACCATCCTTATTCCAGATTGCAAAATATCGCATGTGATATCAGAAATGATTATAATCAGCTGCAGCCGGCTCGCCTACGTAGGTCTCCTTCAAAACGTTGAGACCGGCATCTACGGCGCGCGGACCGACGGCGCGAGATTCAAGGTATCCCACCCCGCCGTATACGTTGGCAGTCTTATACTAATAGGCTGCGTCAGCTGTGCCATCCTCACCTACATCATGTGCTACCCCGCAATACAAATGCCTAAGAAAGCCAAACACGCACTCATTAACACCTGGATTGCTATAGGATTACTCTGCTATATGTACACTCTAGGCATTTACCAAACAGAAGATGTAAAACTTTGCCAGATTCTTGGACTTCTCATACATTATCTTTCGTTGTCTTGTTTGTTATGGATGTGTGTTTCTGCTAGCAACATGTATAAATGGATTACAAAGACCCATAATCCGGTGAGAACTCCTGAAGATGATTTACCCCCTGATGTTCCTGTACAGAAACCTATATTAGGATTATATCTTGTTGGGTGGGGTATAGCTTTGATTGTCTGTGGGATATCGGGTGCAGTTAACTTGAAAGATTACGCGGGATACTCACAGTGTTTCTTAAGTACTGCGCCTGCTTTGAGCGCGTTGTTCGTTCCTGGCGGGATCTTAGTAGTGTTTTTGTTGATTTTATTCCTTTTGATACGGTGTACGATCAGGAATATGAATGTGCAGTTATCTGAAGGTACGCAGGCCACGGAGAATGTTGATCTGGAGATGTGGGAACCTCAGAGTAATGACAGGGCCGAAAGGAGAAGTGTTAAATCCACTTTAGACTCAGAAATTGAGGATATGGAACATACTCCTATCATCCAGTTAAGAGCGCAGGTTATAGTCATGTGCCTGTTTATGTCGGTGTGGTCTTGTGGGGCCATTGCTGTGTACAGACCATTGCCTGCCTACCTGCCGTACCAAGAAGATATCTGCAGCATAGTCTATGCAGTATGCGCTACAGTATTAGGCACCTTCATCCTTTTCTTTTACGGTATTGCGAGAAGTGACGTCAGAGCCCAGTGGTCCATGATGCATTGCTATTTACAAAGAAGCAAGCAGTGCTGCAGAAATAGAAGCGTTTTTGATGCAAATCAGCAAAACTTGCCTCCGACACAGACAGCCACGCCCCCTATACAGCCCATACCCAATGATAACAGATCTAGGTCAGACAGCAGGAGTTCAAATAGAACTAATTCTAAGACCAACAATAGCGGGACTTACAAAGCTGCAGCTGAATTAAATGGGCAAACGTTACAAAAGGATACCCTGAAAAATACAAATGGGAAAACCCCTAACATCAACCTAGTGGTTCTACATCGACAACAATATAGATCTAACAACTCCATGATGACATACCCTGAAAATGGTTCAGTGGGACCTGAGATATTCTATAACCCGAACCAAATGAATGTCGCTAAAAAGTTCTTCAAAAAGCAGAGACAAAACATGAAGAGAAATTGTCTTGAATTACCGACCAGACGGGATTGTGACAATGATTCACATTTCTCATTACCACTGCCGACTAAGGAGGCTTATAATGGTGTAGCCAACATAATAAACTCCGGTTCTAAAGTCAACAACACGAACATACACGTAGAGAGATCAAACAACGGTATCAAGGAGACGAGAAATGTTTTAAACCCGAATCTTTTAGAAGAAGATTCGAAAGATAATTACAAAAGTTATTCCACTGACCGTAAGTCGTGGAACAAAACCGAGGATCCTAAACCTAGTAGGGCCCAAATTATGAACATATACACGAATGTCCCAGAAACTTTGGTGCCTCAACATCAAGTAATCAAAGCAAATGTTCCTAAGAACTATAATGGACACCGTAGCAGTGTGTCCGAGGAATGCTTACAAAGTCACGCGAGCGAACAACCTGAAATGAGGACAATATCCCAGCAGTGCAGCTTAGAATACAGTTCCGCCTCAGAAATAGCTATGCCGCACACATGCTCTGATCAAACACTCAACACCCATTCTGAACTGACCTCATTTCAGGAAACTCACAGTGCTTTATGTTCAACCAACGAAATAACAGACACCGAAAGTTTCGGGCAATACATAGACTACCTGCAACCAGGCAAGCAAGAGAAAGAGAATGTCATAGACAAATCCCTGCAGGACATTTCTGAGGAGTGCACGATGAACTCCGATGACATCAACAGGTCCAGCACGCCGCAACATTTAGACGGTGTGTCAGGTGAACTAGATAACCTTCTCCAAAGTCAAGATCGAGAAGGTTCCAAGGAAAAATTAGACGATGATAAGGACACATTCTTTATGGCAAAGACGACGTATGATTTTGAAACGTGCAGCACAAACGCCAGCGAACAGGGTTTTGAAAATGAAAGCGATATTTACTGCCCTAACTACCAAATGTCCGAAGTCAGTATCCGCAGTCACGGCTTATACGCACCCTCGCCGTCATCCATGTGTCCAAACGAGATAAGCTTCAGCAACGAGGACGTTTCAAACATCGAGAGCCAGTACGTTAACTACGATCCTGGATGGCGTAAAACAATAAAGAGTAATCCTAAGTTAGGAAAGTATGTTCCGACGCCTGCATTAAGCTGTCCTGAGGTTAATAGAGACAGTAGTCCGGTGTCGTTCACGAGCGAGATAGACGAATTGTATACTCAGATAACTAGTAGAGAGAGGGACAGGGATAGAGATAGGACGCCGAGGAAGGAGCCGGGGCTTGATGTGACATTGAACAGTGACGTCACGTTAAAACCAGACAGTGACAGTTGTGTGAGCGAAGCAGTGTCGGATGTTGAAATGAAAGGAGAAACTACAGTGTAGTTGTAATCTGTGGTTCTAAAGTTGTGGACATTTTGGTACCTAAGTTTTAGGTACTGTCAAAGCCTTTGGTTAGTGTTTGAGATTCTATGTGAACTATTGTTGTGTTATTAAAGGTTGATACTGTTATATATGGGCCAGAAAGATATTATCCAATTGTAAACAGCTATTAGACGTTTAACACTTTATTATAGTGTGTGCTAGATTTTAAAATTAAGTTTTGTTCTGTAAATATAATTTTCATAGGACATACTTTATCTTTTGATTGTCTAGAATCGAAGTATGTGGTTGAGAGTATCTTTTGTGGAAATATTATTTCTTTCTATCTCTGCAACATTATTATCGACTGAAGTATTAACTAACATTGATGACAACCAGTTAAACCCTTGTGCCATTTAATACTTGCTTACGAAATTGTTTAAAATTATACCTCGTTTATTATATCGAAACAAATAATTAAATTACCAACTACACCTCAAAAGTATTTCAAAATGTTAACTATTATTCTTAATAATTGAATTTTTCAATTAACCATGATTGCTATATAAAAAAAAACAAATTGATGGCAACACCAATTTTTGTCTTTTTTTATTCGAGATAAAAATCCATTTAATTAGTTTTTTAACAATATTCGTAGGCAAGTGTTTGTATACTTTTTCAATTAGCATTTAAGTTGTATAATTATGTTAAATGTATAGTTATTTATTATTAAGTTTAAACAGTCTGATTGGAGGGTAAAGCTTCTGTCTTGTGTACTACGCTTGAGTTTAATACGTAAATAAATACCATGCTTTCTTTATATTGAGTGGCATTGAGTTAACAGGGACTTTCCAAACGAACTCATTCGTTAAAAAAGCTGGCGAAGCTTTTCCAAAACCTCTACGGTCTTATTACTATAGTTTATAGAGTTTGAAACCTGGTTTTTAGATAAACCGCTTTTTGTAATAAGACCGCTAATGTTCGAGAGGTTACCATTATTGTAGCCACTTGCCCGTTTGGCAGTTATCCCGTTTAATCATCAGCCATTAAACTAACAAGCTTTGTACATATCTCAAATATTATTATACACTGCTTTCAGTGACCATGTCAATATAAATAAAAGCATGGTTGATAAATATAATGTGCCAAAATCCAATAGAATTCTTCAATTAATTTGTACTTAATACAAAATTGTATGGATAACATTGACTGAAAATATCACCCGCCTTTTATCTAGTCTTCTGATTGTTGGGGTTGAATTGTAACTCTGCATAATGTAAAAATTACAATTCATTTGTAATTAAATACAAATAATAGAAGGATAAACTTAAACCTCAGGCAGGACTCGAACCTGCGACCACTGGCTTGACGCGCCAGTCGCTTTACCAACTAAGCTACCGAGGTCACTGCCTGGAAGTTAAAATTTCGCCTTCTATTTTATTACGTCTTTTAGGGCGACGTATGCGACATCTAGTGAACCAACCAAATCCACCAATCAAAAAATATTATTTGTTACGCATTAATACATGCTTAGCGAATACTTGTGATTAAATACGAATAGTAAATACAAATAGTATTCGTTTTACATAATTAATTGTAGTTTAAAGCAGTTACAATTTCACCCCATACAAAATATCAAAATCGTTTAGATTCAAACCCATCTCATTTTTGTACACAGAGTAGCAAATGTAAGAAAAAATTCAGTATAAACGATTTGTGCCTATTATATGTGTGGCCTAAGTATGTTTTGGCTTTTGTATGCTGTAACAAATGAGAAAAAGCAGTATATAAAAAAAAAAAAATGTTTATGAACTTTAAAAAGTATGTTTTTAAGCAAGCTAGTTGTTTGTGTTAAATTAACAAATTCTACAGCAGCATGCATAGATTATAATATACGTAAAATATGATAGATTTATTATTAATGTAAAATGATCTCTTCCATTTAAATTTATTTATCTTTAATATGTTAACTCAATCATTTCGCATTTTCTATCGCATCTTATTTTTTAGAACAGCTGCTATTTTTTAGAGTATTTTTCGATTGTACTTGACTATTTTGTACTAGGTGCTAACTATTATACCTTCGGTGAGTTTCGGATAACTTCGGCTCGAGCCCCAAAATAGTCAAATGTACTCGAAGATATTGGCGCGAAAACTGTCTAATAACGCCCGAAATTATAACCTCTTTTATAGATAGTTTTCCTTACCAGAGACAAGTTTTAAATAATTTGTTTGTGGCTTAAGTTATATTTCTGTCTCTAGTAGAAAAAATTATCTATGGTTTGGTTATTAATTTCCAGTATATTTAAGAAGTGTTTTACTAACATGTTTCTCATTTGTTACGACTTGTAGATATTGAATCGTAGCAAAGTTCTCTACAGCTAATGTGATATAAAATCTTCCTTTGGCGCAGTTGAATGCGTCCTAATAGTTTGTAGATGCTCTAATATGTATATTATTATAATTATGAGATTTGTGAATATTATATTAATAGCGGAAATTTATGGATGGTTAGCTTTTGTGGAGCATATTGCGTATTAAAGAGGCGTTTGCACTTTGTTCTTGTTTTATTTGTTACATAATTAAGGTATTATTTTTTTATCAGTGGTAATTGATAGATAGGACGATAGGTGATTTTATTTTTGAATACTGATCTATTAGGTTAATTCAGGCTCTGTCACTAACTAAGATAATCGGATTCTACTTTGAACTTTGAACTTAGTAGCTTTTTTAATTAATGAGTTTAGATTGAATGATTGAGCTGTGAGGAATCAAATTATTTTAATTTAATTTAAAACAAGAACATAAAATAATTTTAATTGACAATTATTAACAACAATAATTAATTATAATAATATCTGAAGTTGAGACGGTCTTTGGTATTTATACATGCTTCAAACTTTCTAATATTTATGATACGAATAAAATAAATTAAACTAATAATCATTTTTTTTTTGTAGAAACAGAAAAATATATATTGTTTTTTTTTTTCAGAAATATGGCAATACACTGTAATTATAATTTATGTTGTATCGTTCTAACACATTGTTAGAAAGAACTACAAAGTAATGTACTGATAATAAAAATCTTTATGATGTAGACAAATATTAATTTAAAAGAAATTAAAAATATTCATACATGGATAACAAATAATAAAATAAATGTCATTGGTAAAAATGCATTTGAATAGTTAAACATGCCTTAAAAGATAAACTATTATGGTTACAGTAACGATCAATTTTTCTAATTACCTTATTGAGGTACGAAGGTATAACAAAGCATTGATAAATAATATACTTACAACTTAGAAGGCCTTTCCAGCAATGATACAGTTTTATGCAAGTGATACAAGTATCATTGGAAATTACATTACTTATTTAATTAAAACAAGGAATTTATTTAGCCCCTGCTGAAGTCTGTTACTGTGACCAGAATAGTCTCGATACATCCTTATTTCTATGGCACTGAATTCGGCATGCTAAATTAAAATAACCTTAAATATATTTGAGCAAAACATAAGTAAACGTACAAGACCTATGCTCGGTGAGAACTTTCCATAAGGCTTCAGAGAATTTTAACAGAATTAATTCATAGCCAGATAGAGACAGAGAGAAACAGATAGATTAATGTCATACCTTCAACATTCATTGTCCTATACTCAAAGGCCTTGTAGCAATCTATTTTATTTTGTTATACGAATCATTATTCACATTCATACATAATGTTGTTGGTATCTAAAATATACTAATATTATACAGTAAATTTTATTTAGTAGATGGCGTACTTAGCGGTAATTTTCAGGTAAGTACCTTTTTATTAGGATCACGTAAGGACGGTTCTGATATGACGTCATAATCCATTACTTAGACTTTAAATAAAATACAACACAAATATTACTTGAGCTCTCTGTATTAGTACACTTCTCATAGTGAGTAAGATGGAAATACACATCTACGATACAGCGAGACAGGGACGACTATTAATGTTGAAGCTCTTTGTAGAGGTCAAGTATTATTGGTTGTTTGCACAGATATCTTAACGATATTGGTAATTAGTTAAGAGATAATGATATATCTAACTGCTTAGGCATACTTATCAACTTACTAATTGTATGTAGCTTAATCATTAGACATCGACTTCAAAGAGAGAGGTACCTACTTTGTTAACTGGCCACAATTTTTCGACCGGAAATTATAACTGCCCATTTTCAATCACGTAAGAACCGATAAGACTGAACCTACTGACTTTCGGAAATATAATTCTAAAAACGGTCTACTAAAATTCCCTGCAGCATTTTCTCCCTCTAAACCATTCAATCCACAACACAAAGTGTTTAATTCGCACAGTTACAGCACTAGTGTAGTTCACTTCACGCCTGTGTAGGTGGCAACACTAGCCGCGCGGTGAGTTCGCGCCCTCTGTCGGCTACAGCGCCCAACATACGGCCCATTAGGCCTCTTGGAACCTCTTCCACTAACTTGTCCTTGACTGGAAATTAAAAACAAACATGTTTTAATAAAATTAATAGTTACGGTTTTAGTTTTAAATTTTATATAATATAAAATTTAAACACAGGTTTTTAGTGTTGCAAAGAAAGATAAATCATTATTTTATTTACCAGTATGAACCTCATACCTTAAAAACACACTATAATATCTACTGGACTTATTCGCGTAACTAATCTCCACGCTTGAATCAACTTACATTTATAAACCACAAAAATACATTTGTTGTTAAATTATTATACATTCATAGTGATTGTAAAATGATTTGATCGAGCGAAAACTTTAGTATCATCATTCACAGCCCTTTTCATCTCACTAGATACTATATACAGAAGCCTATCAATACTATAGATAGACTTCTATTTTCATGCGCTAATAATTACTCGATGAATTTATAAGCTATTACGTCCAAGTTTTTACCTTCAATAATCTAAATAGCCATCTAGATATCATTTAAAAACTTAGTGAAAATAAATAAAACGTACCTATAAGGAAATCAAGCAGCACAAGAGCCAAGTCCTTGCTGTTAGGTTCGGGCTCGGCCACGATCCGCAGCGTGGAGGCGGTGCAGTGCTGCGCGCTGGCCACCAGCTGCGCCGCGCTCGCCTTGCTGCCCACCAGCAGCGCGGGCGCGGACGTGCGCAGGCCGGGCCTCACCTGCCACCACGCTGCTCCTGGAATGGGACATATGGGGTTTTAAAACTTGGTGATGTGTTATTTAAACTTGGACTTGAGAGGTTACGTCTGGGGTTGTTTAGTCGTTTTGTCTCACTGGTACCTACTCATGTAGAAACTGCTGGTTACTTCTGCTTTCTTCCTGGTGGAGTAAAAGCTAACAAAATTCTTTATTTCTTATTCGGCTAACTCTTCCTTGAGTCTATGAAGCTCTCCCCATTGAATTTTTGTTTTATGTAATAGTAGAGTAAGAATTTCCAGTCAAATTTATTAAGTAAGAACTTCCAGTTAAATTGGTTTGTGGAGGTCAGATAGGCAGTCGTTCCATGTAAAATACGGTGTTCATTTGAATCCGGTAAGACTGAAAGCCGATCCCAACATACCTTGGGAAAAAGCTAGCCGGAAGAAGTAATAGTAAAGTAAGAACAACTAAAAGGTAAAGCGTATGTAGTGCATACCTCGTACATAATTAAGTGCGCCGGACCAGTCGCATGCCCTGGAGCTAGCCCAGCGACCCTCGCGGTCCTTGAGCTCACCCTCAGCCAACCACCGCTCAGGAAAGTGTGGCCACTGGAGAATAACCCAAGAAATACTGTTAGGATTATAGTCAGCATAAACTCCTGAAATGCCGCGAGAGGTATTTCGGTAATAATTGTTTTAAGTTTATGGTATATTAAACATACATGAACTACGGTCGGCTTTTATGGGTCTGTGATGTTTAGAACATACCTGTATAAAATGCAGTGCTCTGTGACAAAAAGCAGCGGGTGGATACTGCCAGTAGAGATTCGGATGTGGTGCGCCTATTACTGCAAACTTACTGATTAAAGGCCCACGGGAATGGACGAGGTACCTGGAATATAAAAAAAGACAAATTTGTAAAGAAAAGTAAAATATTGATTGAGTATCGACACGTAGGTCCTAAAACACTGGGAAGCAGAGAAGTAATTAGATTCTCGGTTGACAGAAAAACTATGGGGTAAGGATGATATCAACTCTCAGAAAGAGAAACTACGCGTCTATTCATTTTTTTTAAAATTTTAACAGAGGTAGAGCATAATACCTAAGTAGATAGGCGTAGGTACAGTTCACAACATGCATTTCCTAAGAACATTGTAAATATGAGAAGGAAAATCCGATATAAAAATTTGCTAGAAATTATCAGGAGTTAAAGAACCCAGTCACTCACGGAAAACAAGTTACTTAGATAGATACCTAGTAAAAGTATGACTAAAATTAAATCCCGATGTTGTCAAAGATAGGATAGAATGTATTCGAATCACTGCGCTGTACTGACGCACCCAACAGTGAAAGTTTTGAAGAATGCGTCTTTATTAATCAATTAATCGTTGATCTTTAACCTCGCTCTTGCGGCATACAAGTTGTACGTCACAGTCTTATCAAAGTAAATATAATTTGTAAGTATGTCTTCTTTACATAATCAGATGTTTTATTACTGGCCTCATATACGATTAGAACCTAGTTTCAATATAGCAGTTGACCATCTTTTTTAACTAGCGCCGTTAGTCCTGAGTCTGATTTGACCCCCGTATTTTTTTTCGGGTCTAGGAATAATCAAAAATATTTATGCTGTTTAGTGGACCTTACCAAAAAGTTTTTAATTGTTACAGAATTTTTTATTATGTATTTGATTAATATTCTAGATTCCAATTAAAATAAAAATCTGATATTACCTAAGTAACAAAATTTTAGCTAAAATACGTTTTAGGCCAGTTAGGTACTGATACGCGGAAATAAAAAGTACCATTAGGCTTTTGCTTCCTGACAACCTTTGGATGATGCAGACACTATACTTAAGGTAAATGCACAAATCGGCTGATAGGTATGATTCATCACGATTTCGAAATTTGCACGCACAATTATTATGAAACAAAAAAGTCATCATAGTCTTTAGTTCCGTATGCTCATTACTAATTATAATTAGCTCATTATAATTCTACGTATCATATAAATATTGTCAACTTCTAAAAATTATAATTACCAAAACAAGTGATTATAGAAATCGATACGATAAACTGCCGGTAGTAGGTACCTACCTACCTACCTATAGTGCGCAGACGCATCGCAGACGACTTGTGCTACATCAGCCTTCCTATCTGATAACTATTTGTTTATTAATATATTGGGCCCGAAAATTGTGTTATTAGAGTCTGTAAATCACAAATTACAGCAAAAAACTTTAAAAGTTATCGTTATGATGTCATGTTTTTTCGATTTATTGTAATATTGCAAATTGCAACATCAAGCAACATGTTGGAAAAAAACCCCGAAGAATAAACAAAACTAGCGTTATCTGAAGTTTTTGCATACTTAATTAATTTAATCAGAATACTCTTATTATAAGTTCAAAAACACCGACAGTGGTATTTTTTTAGTTCCAAAAAGCCAGTAAAGTTGAAATTGATAAGCTGTTACTACTTAGGTGTATTACTATTGTAGCATTTAATTTTATTTAATTTACTAATAGATTAAATGGATAGATATGAGGATAGGTAGGATAGAGATTAGGCCGGTTTTCAAAGCAAAGATTTTATCGATAGCACTGATTAGGTAGGTAGGTACTTAATAGTACAAATTGTTTAGTAAAGTGATGTTCACAAACCAAATCGCTGTTATTTTTTGTTATTTAATTAATTATCTAATCTTTGTGTTATCTTCATGCAACATTAATCCATTATTTTGGGTTCAATGACTCCGATGCACAGTAATTCACTTAGGTTATTATTTGGTTCGTCAAAAATCACAAATAATTGAGAAATACAGAAGATAAAAAGTGGCTGTAATTTTTCCATCAACAAAAATAGCTCTTAATTAAAAAAAAAAGTCCATATTTTTTTAAGTTCAGCCAGATCGCGGGCCACAAATGCACGTGAACTACCTACTTATAATAACTTTTGCAAACTACATTCTTGTTTTTCTGTTAACTTTATCATTTCATGTAAAATATGTATTTAATTCGTCCGAAAAAGCATCTAGGTTACAGACTAATTATTATTATGTGTTTTTTGTTTTCGAGTTCTGATAACTTTTAACATTCTTATCGTTGTTGTTATGTTATTCACACTGTTTTAACGAGTGATAGTTATCAACCTGCCGTTAAAGGTATATTCAATCAGAATAGTTGAGAAATAGATTATTATTTATCCATGCTTTATGTGTCTCGGTAACATGTAGACGTAAGGTATGGATACTAATTGATATTTGATAGTAAAAAATGGATTTTGGAGTCTTTTACCTTGAGATGCGCTGCGTATTTAAGCTATTCATAAATTAAGGTGAAAAGTAGTCTACTTAGTAGTCTTTCTGGTGACTATTTTATTCCGTTGACTCGTAATTGGTATCGAGTTATAGCGTATCTATGGTGGGCTCTGGGAAGACTTAAAAAAATAACTAGGTACATAACTTACCAAGCAAGCATCCCTCCGATCCCAAACCCAATAACAATGGCCGGTCTATGTTCAGACACTCCAATCGCCTCCAACAATGCGGACAGTTCCTCCACAGCTCTTGGAGGAGACAGCTCACTCCTCCGCCCACCCTCACTGCCTCCCGTGCCTCTCAAGTCGAGAGTCACCACGTGGTGGCTCGTTTCAGCCAGTCTTCGAACCACGTTAGACCAGTTCGGACCCCAGAGATTCCCAGAATCGGGGGCGTCTTTGAGAATTAAGACTTGCTGACCAGATCTTGGGCCTGTCTCTACATAGTGGTATTTGACACCCTGGAAAAAAAAAAAGTAGGTTTTTATCATGGTTAGGGTTTTAAGAAGGGCTTGAGCAGTTAGTATTTAGGAAACGTGAATGATTGAAACCTGAAGAAGTTCTTAAAAGATTGGCCAGAGTCAGTACAGTTTACAGGTGAGCTTGGAAAATTTTAGGGAAGTCTTTGTGAAGATTAAGAAATACGTAGTTATGAATG
Source organism: Diachrysia chrysitis (assembly GCA_932294365.1). NCBI lineage: Eukaryota > Metazoa > Arthropoda > Insecta > Lepidoptera > Noctuidae > Diachrysia > Diachrysia chrysitis. Next base: position 1,434,222 of record OW028651.1, on the reverse strand, counting down.
CGGTATACGATACGGTATCGTGGTTACCTGGTTAAATGTATGTTAAGAACAATTTTTTGTTATACTGATATCCTTTTCTGAAAAAAATGTAAACAGATATATAATTATCTTCTATTTAGCTTACTAATCGCAACGTTAGATACGCCGAGCCAGGTTTCCTAGCCACCTGAGTCATATCAGACGGAATTTACATAATCTTGACGCTTCAAATGTTCGTACAAAGATACAGACACGCTAGGATTACTTGCGACACATAATTAATGTTTATTGGCTAATAGATCGTACGACTTGAGATTATGATGTCAATGTAAATATTTTGCATTTTGCCTAGCTTTTGCTCAAGCTGCGTTTGAGTCAGATTCCAATTTCACCGGATTCAGTTGGCGATTCATCATATATCTTCATTGTCCATGCTTTAAGCCTAAATAGGGCGACTGCATCTCTGCTAAATGCATTAGTATTTATTTTAATTATAGGCACTCAAAAGATAAGGTCTAAATCTTTCAATATATACATTGATTTACAAATATAAGTAGTATAGGTACTCTAAATACGGACCATCGTGTAAATGTTTTTGCTATTTAAATGATAGGTAAATTTTAAGTTTAAATTAGTTTTCTGTATTGACTGGCTTACGTTTATTTAAGTAATAGATACGACAATTAATTAAAAATAGTTATACAAGTGTTACTAAACGGAGGTGCACTGTTTCTTTTGATGATTTGATTGGAGAGAAATTCAATAACAGGACTTTAAACATGTTTCTTAAATATCAGTTTTTCCTTTTTACTATGGGTAAGGCCCGGTTGCCATATTCAAGAAGTGTTGTTTGTAGACGGTAGAATTATCTAAGCAAAACGAAGAAAATTCTACCTTCCGTAAGCAAAACAAATCCTTTTTTGAATTTAGGAACCAGGCATAAAAGATCACATTTCGACAAGTTCGTATGTAATATGTAAAAATAACTTTGTTTTAAAATAGATAAACCTACAGTAGGTAATATTTTATCTGTACTTTAATGGTCAAGTTAATGTCAGTTGATTAAATTTAATTTGACTAATTAACGACACTTATTGAATGTTTGTTATCATTACAAATGAAGGGTTCTGAACTAATATAGGGGAGAGTTGGTTATATCGTACTGCCATTTTAATCGTACCACTTCTAAATTTCCCTCTCAACGGGTTTTTTTTTCTACACTAGCAACGCCAAATCGTGGCCCTGCGCAACCCCCCGCCACCCACCATTTGTAATTGATGTGACTTGACAACTGTGCGCGTGAGTGAAAAAAACATTTTTTTGTGGAAGTTATTACAAATTTTGTCGTAAATTCGTAAGGATATGACTCGTAAACAAGGTAAGATAGAGATACACAGTTATTATTATTTTATTACAATTTTATACTAGATTATTGTTGGTTTTTGTTGCGTGTCTAAGTTTTGAAGTTATGCCGGAATGTTGCTTTTTTTTTTAAAATGGCCTAGTTCGCTAAATTGTACCACTCGCAGTTGGGTAAATTGTACTGGTAGGATTTAGCCGACTAGTCTAAAAGTACTTATATTTTCCAGACTGTATTTATATTATTATAGATGACGGACCCAAAAGCTAAAAATAAATATTATAATTGGAACAAGGAGGACCTAGAAAGAGCTATTCAGGCATGCGAATGCATTCGCTGTCACCGGTGGCTACATGAGACGTGTACTTTGAATCCAGACATTGGGGATGATTGTTTCCAATAAGAACTATGCATTAATTAATCATTATATTACAAATAACATTGTTAACAAAACTTTTATATTGTCACGTTACTTTATTAATATAGTTTAAACTGTATTTTTTCTCAATATTATTATAGTTGTGTTGATTGATCTCAATATTATAGTACAGTCATGTTATTCTTATAAGAAAGCTTATAGATGTGTTGATAACATTGTTCCTTTATTACCTAAGAGTTAAAAATAAATAATTTGGTTAAAGTTTTACTGTCTTTAATTCAGTGGTACGACTTAAACACCCATGGTACGATTAAACAACTTGGTGGTACGATTAAAACGACTTGTCGGCTAAATCGTACCGATGGCAGTCCTTTATAAAAAAACATTTTTAAGGATGTTAGAGTAAACATATGGAACTGATTTCTCGGGCTTAGCAAGGTAAAATATTAAACTTTATTTTGCATATCCATTAATTATTCTAAGTCTTGCCATAGTCGAAATATTTAAGTTAAAGTAAAAAGTGGTACGATATAACCGACTCTCCCCTAATGTCAACCTGTAGCAGTCCCGCTGCAGAGTAAAGATTTCTTAAAGAGTAATTGATCACAATGCGGTCTGCGATTGTAGATTATTATTATATCTAGCCTGTAATTTCCCACTACTGGGCAAAGGCCATCCATTCTTTCCAGCGATCTCGGTCCCTCGCTATTTCTTGCCAATTAGAAATCAATTTAAGATTGTAGATTGATAAAATTAATGTTTAACGATGATATTTTCCTACAAATGTACATTAGACATTGGTAAAAGTACAAAGTAGACACATGACTAGTCAAGTTTTGTACCTGATTTACCTGTACTGAGTAAGAGTCTAAGAGGAATCGCTTTCGGGGGACAGCTATTGGCATAACAAGCAATTTTCACTACCTATGGCATCTTTTTACTTCGCCTAAAACTTTTTCACGGTTCACTCGAGCTAAGTCTTTATGGAATGGCAGATTGGACAGCAAGAAAGATGACCTAGGAAGGTAGTACTACGGTAGCTACAGTTATCAACACAACAAAAGTAGGTACCTTCCTGAATGTTAAATTAAAATATCTATTCAATGAATTTTTGATTTTTTTATGAGGATATCCAGTTGTTATTCTGTTAGTCAAGGATTTAGGAAAGGTAAGGGTAAGCGAAACTACGATAAACGTTTTATGATGTATAACTAAGAATTGCAGTTTTAATTGAGGTTCATCTGGAATAAGGATTATCATAGTTCGATCAAGTAATTACGACTAGTTGTTTACATACATCTGTGCTATTGTCTTTATTTAGAAATACGGAACATATTCATAATTTTGAATCTAAAGTCCTCAATAAATAAGCTATCTAACACTGAAATAATTTTTCAAATCGGACCATTAGTTCCTGAGAATGGCGCGTTCAAACAAACAAACTAACAAACTCTTCAGCTTTATAATTATATTAGTATAGATAGGTACCTACTTGTATCAAATTGGTATTAGGGTTTCCTTCAGAAATTGAGAAGTAAGTAGGTATGGGTATAAATGCTTCAAGCTGAAAGGTAAGGGATTAGATCGTCTTACAGATCTGAAAACCACAGATTTTTACGTAAAGATTCCCGAATTTCAGTACTTTTTTTTCAAATTGGATTTAGGTAGAGAACCTACAACATACCTAAGGTAATAATCTCAGTGTTGGATGTACAACAATTAATTTATAATATTTCGTAATTTAATTACTTTTGATCATGCCTCAGGGGGCTAGTAGTGCTGTCAGTAGGGCTGTACCTACCTACAAACAATAAGGTATCTTACTAACTATAGGTAATAAAACCTTTTCGTTCTGAATTTGGTAAATACCTGTTTTTTTTACTGCAATTCTTATATTGTCTCTTGAATGGCATAAATTTTAATAGCAAGAATAACTAAACGTTTGGAAGTTTTCTAAGTTTTATGAACAACTTTAGGCATCCTATAGGTATCTAATTATGTTAAACAAGTATATGAAAGTATTAAGTTAGTTACATCATCATCTGTTTTATAATGTTGAATCGAATTTAAAAACAATCTGGGATAGGAATTGCGACAATAGTACCTAATTTAAACCACTTACAAAAACATGTTTCAATTGTAGGTACCGGCAGTTTTTGATAAGTAGGTAAACAAATTAAATTATTTTGGTATTTACGTTACATCATTAGATACCTACTTACTAATTTATTGTGAAGCAAATAACATATTTCATAAATAGGTACAGAATAATAACATGTCAATCATTCTAATAAAGAAAAAGAAAAAAGAAAAATATTTTTTCAAGCAGTAGCCGCGACAAAATAGTGTTCAAGATAATATAATAATAATAAATCGTTTATTTATACAACAATTTGTTATCATATAGTTTGTGATTGGAGCCTCCTTTTAAGATGAGTGCATAGCGTTCCTCACATAGTAACTACAAACTAACTAGGTACTCACCATAACTTTGATATAGCAGTGTGTCCCTATAGAAGAATCGACCGTCAGTTCCACGGGCTGAACCTTCACTTTCCTCCTGTGTCCCTTCCACAGCCTCTTCACCAAGATCTCCACAATCTGCCAGACGCCGAGAAACACACAAGTCAACATCAACTCGACCGCTTGCCATCCCGATGTCACTTGCAAAACTTTCAGATTCTTAGCTCCCATCCTAACGAGTAACCACACTGAACATGCGTTAAACACTGGGCTGATAGGCTCAAAGGTCTACATTAAATTGCTGCGCTATCCACGGACATATTCTTATCACTACTATCAAAGTTTTGTTCGTGAACGGATATCACGCGTGTCGGATAAGGACACTGGGTAGGTAGGCGCAGAAGTATCGCTGTGATAACAAGTTATTGAGCATGCGTCATGTTTTTGTTTTCTCCGTCAATTTCTTGTTGGGTTTTTTTTAAGGTTGTAAGGTTTATGTTCTAGTTCGGATTGAATTCGATTTTCACTTTAACCCATATTTGGATCAAGTTTGGTATTTCATCGTGACACCTTGTTTACAAATTGGGATCTTGAATAAGGCAGTATTTAAACATCTATGATTTAAAAACGTTACTGCCTGGTCTACGGTAAAGGGATTACCCCGGTAGTTTTAGCCACTATGAGTCCACCCTACCCCTCCCTCGTTCATGTTTTAGAAAATCTATAAATATTTCCCTGGGTCAAAAAAAAGTTAAAATTTTAATAATAATAAAAACAAGTTGTTAAATAGTTGATGTCCATATCCATAACAATAAAATAAATGCGAAAGAAACGTCTGTTTGTTACACTTTCCCGGCTGACCACGGAACCGATTTTGTTGCAACTTGGTATGGGTTAAGCTCGAGACCCAAGAAACAGATAGGCTCCTTTTTTCCGCAAATACTAACACACACGGGACTGCAGTCAAAAGCTACGATTGCATAAATAAAAAAAAAACTCATTTAATATAACAACATGAGGACTAGACCTTTTGTAAAATTCTTTCTTCGTGACATCGGACTGTCAAACAGCTTTCTGTTTTATTGGTTATTAACATTGTCTTGCTTTCTCTAATGAACCGTGTATGATGCTGTCTTTGTCTAGCTTACTCCGAGTTGTTGACAAGAATGTGTATTTCTGTCTACCCACAATTTGTGTTAATGGAAAATATGATGTAAGTAGGTAGGTACAGATAAATCTATTACTTCTATTACTAATATAAAAAGTTGAAGAGTTTGTTTGTTTCTTTATATGTTTGTTTGTTTGAAATCGCTAATCTCAGGAACTACTGGTTTGATTCGAAAAATTCTTTCAGTGTGGGTTAGCCCATTTATTGAGTAAGGCTATAAGCTATATAACATTACGCTGCGACCAAAAGGAGCGGAGCATAAATGAAAAATGTTGCAAAAATGAAAAACCGTTGAAACTAAAACACGCGGACAAAGTCGCGGGGGACAGCTAGTAATTAATTAAAGTTTACTTTTGGTTCTAGTGTTAGATACTTTACTGGAACTAAGAATGTAGAAACAAATGTACAAATTATTATTAGGACAGACCAAATTTTACTTTATTGCGTGAAATAATATCAGCAAGTATTTAAAAAATTTGTTGATATTCTAACTGCGAATGATTATAAAATCACAATAACCTGAAGAAATTATGTTTTGCACAATATTTAAAAAAATATTTTAATCAGTGTTAAAGGAGTTCAATGAAATCCGCAGGAACAAAACAAGCAAAGTAAAGGTGAAGGTCTATGGCCAATTAATGCAACTTTAATGAAATGATAAAGTAATTACTTACTTTCATTAATTTTTTTAGTCCAGCATAATATTTTGACAGACAAACGGTAATAAACAAAATAAACATATTTGATAAAGAATATATTTAGTTCAAAGATTAATTATTAATTAGGGATCAATCACATGCAGATCACTGGCCGACACGTTACTCTTAGAGATAAGAGTATGCAGACAAACAATATTATTTTTTCTAACTCTCATATTTTAGAAATGTAGAAAGAGATAGTAGATTATTTTCTAAAAGTTTATCTTCAATGCCATACATAAGCAACAAATAAAAGCAGTCAAAGTCTGCGCTTAGACTAACAGTATTTAGATCCCTTCAAAAACAAAAAAAATATATATATATATCTACTGCTTATGAAATTTAACCATTTATATTTGTAGTCTGCAGGCTTATTTGCTAAAGCGGTTATCAACTAAACGATTTTAAAAAAAACACTGAAACATATTTTTTTGTATCTTCTAACTTCGATGACTAACTAGATCTAATACAATGTACCTGGTCACAGATATTAGGTGATGCTAATTTAGGAGAAAATTTGCGTTTTAACATGGCTTGGGTTGTCAACTAAAGACAGTAAATAAGCCTGATGATTACCTAACAATCTATCCTAATCGATAAAAAAAATCAATCCTCCTTGTAGGGCTAAAAGGAATCTTAAACCACACTTTATATTTTTGCTGACTAAAACACTCTTAGTTTCCTTACCTATTGTTCCGACCTAAGGTCTCATCCTATTCAAACCAGAAGCAACACATTGTTGGCATGTATTTCAATCCGCAATCTTATTCAAACAATTCCAAAACGATTTAAAGGCCCTCATGATTTTATTCGAAGTGTTTACGAAACAATATAAGAAACATGTTTTTTTATTGTTCGTACAAAGAGAAGTGTCCATGTTAGGGTTTATTTAAAAACAAATTAAGTGAGGTCCGAGACGGTAGGCACTCAACTCAGGCTTAAGAGGATAATGCTGATGACATACTTAGGTTACACCACTTGTTGAGGAAAATGGCCACCGTACACGTCCCAGAAATTAATTTAAGTTCCAATTAAGTTCTGCTAAGGCAGATAAAAATAATTAATTACTTAAGTAAGTACATAGGAAACAAAAAACAACGTTTTCTTTAAAGTAATTCAAGTGTAAATATTTGTTTAAAACAAAGAAAACAGGCTCGGGTTAATGATTTAATTTAATTCAAAGGTCAAGTGCAAATACATTTATAATAGCAAGTCAAATATAATCCGTTAAATACTTTTACCTGTTATTGTCCCTTTTACATTGACTGACACACAAGGTTCGTTCATCTTTGACACATATTATCTTAAGCAGCAATAATATTAGAGTTATCTATATTGAAATATTAATTAATGCATCATTAACGTTGATAATTATTTCTAAAATAATTTTTAAACATAATTATACATTTATATATTTACAATCACAAATAATTGGCTACAAATGTCAAACAAAAAGTGGTAAAAACATTAAATACTTATTTATTAAACAGAGAAATACAGCCATAAATTAATACATATCTCTTTACATGTCTGTCAGCATTGTCTATGTAACAAATGCAAATTCCACACAATTAGACTAGATTTCTATGCGTAATTGAATCGCACAATGAATAGGAGATGAGGTCACGTGGCGTGACATACAATAAGTATAATACACCTGCCCCTTGGTAGTCGGAGGACATGCAGAAATGTCCAGTCACCGTTGCTAACGACGGCTAAAGGCTCGCTATACTTATTGTGACGTTTAGTCTGCCTCCCAGACTACCTTTGAAAGGATTAAATTGATTTTCAATTTGATTGTGAGACGCCTGCGCTAATGTTAGGAGCAATGAGTTGCGGATGTGTTATTATGCTGTGTCTGTTATTTTACATGCATTGAGTGGAAGTCTGTTATGTGAAGTGATTCGCAAAGTGTATTATAGAGGCGAGGTAATTCTGTAGCCATGAGAAATGTTTGTTAGCTGACGAGTTGGCTGAATTTATTATTTTATTCCATAAATAGATAACACTTATTTGTAAGAACTAACAAAAAATTTAAACCATAATATTCTGCCGTTATCGGCACATTAATATTTGAGAAAAATTAACCAAATAATAACAACAAGCTACAATTATAAATAATTATATATAAACAGTAGATAAGACAAAACATAAAAACACTTTAATGGTATCTGGGGGCACGACAGTGAGCCCGCCAAGACGAGCCTAGCGAAGCGTAGGTAAGGGCACTGCCACCTTTGCTCGAAGCGTTTCGTCGTTTTCTTGTACCCTCATAACTTGGGTTTGGAGTATACTAGATAACCAAAATTCACGGGATATGTTGTCGATAGCGAATTTATTAAACATACAAAGTTTTAATTGCATAGCTTCTATACTTTAGATTTCATTGATATCTAAAAAACCCTGATTTCGTTACTGATTCACTGATAGTAATCAAAATTCTTAGGGTACTTCCTAATATCCTAGAAAGCTGAAATTTGGTATGTAAGCTAATATTAGTACACAAACAACAAAAAAAGTCTAAAACATGGAATTTTTACCCTCCAATTTTAACCTCAAAATTACCTTAAACTAAGGGATGGAAGTTTGTATAAGACTTCCGCAAATTTTGACGCTAAAGGTGTGAAAATTGTTAAAAGGATCCTTGTTATAAATAATAAAAAAATAACAAAAATAAAAAATATATTGTTATAAGCAACGTACAAAAAGAAGTGAAATCACCATATCTCTTTTCATTCTCATTTTGACTGTCCGAGTCAAGACCATATGACTCGGACAGTCAAAAAGTTATTAGATCTCATGTAGAGCCAAGCTTCTAACTCTACACGCCCTAACTCTTCAAGGCCTAACATTATAAACTCTACATCTTAGTCAAAATATGTGGCTGGAGGTGTCACAGATACAGCAATTAAAGCAAAAACTCTTATAAATAAATGTCTATTTAAAACTTTCCGTCAGATATGAACCTAGGTATGAACAACCCTTCAACACTGCGTGTCCCATTCAATACAAGCAGGCTTTTTTAATCACACAATGAATCTAACTCCTATCAACACTTACAAAACTGCAGGCCATTTCAATACTCAATCTTTTCATCATACAATGAGTAACTAATCAATAATTTAAATGTATCTGGGCACAAATCATCCCCACTTTATTTACGAACGTGACCCGGCATCGGCGATCTAAGATAGCTTTCCTACTCGATCTGAGTGTTCACTCGAGTTAGTAATAAGGGTGATTGCACAATGCCAGTCATGCCACATACTCTTATATATTATTTTGTATTGAATATGCAATGTACTGTTGGATTTAATAGTGTATCAGAAACCTAAGCCAAAGTATACCTGTGGTCATCTATTACTCGCGTACGGGACGTGAAAATAGAGAAGCGACTAACTATATATGGAAGCAGCATACTTAAGTGACAACCTTCCTAACTTATTTCGTCTTTATGGATTGCGTGAGTCATAGATATGGTGTGTAAAGTAAACCTACTTGTAACTAAATGAGCCTCCATTTCTAGATGCCTCTTGACTTTGACTGCACGGATAGCCGAGTAGTATAGGTCACCACGCCAATTACCACTGAGCGCGACGTGCTGTGGGTTCGATCCCCGCATTGGTCAAGAATTTAATGTTTTTTCAAACTCTGAGTGTTCTTTGTGCATGTGATTTGATCTTTGTGAAACTCTCGCGACTCAAGGATTAAATTCCTTAAAGCGGGAGTCGTTTTATAAAAAAGGTACGTTTTATAGGCAAAAGTGATTCTATGCGAGATTATTTTATTTAAAAAATATCAACAAAGTCTATTATATATTATGTCACCTTTGATATTTGGTCTAAGTGCTGAATTTTATTTAAATCATTATTTTGGTTGATTGCTGTTCCATCTCAATGACAACACCATGTATCTCGAGGTGGCAGAAAGCGTCTCGTCCCGTCACGTCCGCCACGTCCCCTAACCGCTCACACCTTTGTAGTCTATACATAAGGGGAGATCTTCTGCATCTATCTCAGACGTAACAATGTTATCTCAGAATATCCCTCTTTTGTGTCTTTGTAAGATTGGAATTCAATGAGTTTTGTGTTATTTTTCATTTTTTTCCATTTCAGTCATTTATATTTTCTAGATGTCACAACCAAAATTTGTCATTATGCTAAGGCATAATTTACTTGACATTCAGTGAACACAATCAAACAGTTCTATATTCAAAATGTAGGATATTCGCACGCAGCGGTCTCGCAGCGGGCGATCAACATGGCGTGGCGGGCTGAAGGCATAATGGCACATTGTACAGTATCTATTAATTGTGAATACATAATTCGTGAGACTATACTTTAAGTTACATGTAGGATATGTTATTTTGTTTTTTTAACCTCACGTATTTCGTATATTCGCCGTTTCAGACACCGATGACTGACAAAATGGGGTAATCTGAGCTAACTAAAAAAAGGTTTTAGGTTGTGACTGCTGTTGAGGTTGAAGATGATTAAGCTTCTGTTCTTAACGAGGCTTATAAATCTGGATAGCAAATAAACGATACCTGTTCTGTAATAATAGAATACTGACTAACATTATACTTAGGTATAACAAAATACCTCAACATTTTATGATCACGCATTCCCACTAATGGTCCAAAAAGTTATCCTGAAACCAAAACAGGACAATCCTCCATCATCCCACGAGCTTGTCACATCGCAGAGCTCCCGGGGGACAGATCGTGCGATTGTCATGTTAATGCCGCGACGGGCCGACAGGGGGCGTCGTCGCTCTCGCGAGGTGATTAATAATTATTTGACACTTCCACCTCCCCTTATGTACGGAGAGAGACTTTGTTTATTTATGGTACTTTGATATATAAAGCTTTTTGGCGATACAAATCTGCGTGGAAATGTATGAAATTAAAGGAAAAACGTTGAAATTCACTTTAGGGAAATTTGACAAACAATTATTGTCGTTTACGGAAGAAATAACACAAGCTGCTTGTTTCTAAATTTAAAAGGCCGAATGACATTATCGCTGCTTTGAGGTTTTAATTATTTTCAGAACCTGCCTGCGGTAGGTAGGTGTATATAAACCTACAGCAGATACTTTAAATGTATGTGTCTTTTAAAAGGTCATCTTCGTAGTTTAAAAATTTAAGTCATGTAGGTATTTGTGTAGGCATGCATCAAGAGATATCTTTAGCTGTTGTACCTGTTTGTCGTCCACCATCGTGATTTTGAAAAGAAGAAAACTAACGCAGCGCTTAATTAAACTATTATAGCATTTTTTTGGCGGGCCTGTTGGTCTAGTAGTTTGTGACCCTAACTGCTAAACTAGAAGTCATGGGTTCGATTCCCACGCAGGAAAAATCTTTGTGTGATGAGCACGATCATTTGTGCTGTGTCTGGGTGTAATTTATCTATAATATGTATGTATTTAGAAATATGTAAGTATGTTTATCAGTTGTCTGGTTGCCATAATACAGACTCTGCCTACTGTGGGATCAGATGGCCGTGTGTGAGCAGTCCCAAGATTATTATATTATTATTATATTATTATAAGTATTCATTTCGTGTTGTAAACTACAATGGTCTACTCTAATTTAATTATAAAACGGCCCTTTCTTACCTTTATAAGTATTACAAAATAGAGCAGAATTGCGGTTTTCTCGCGTGTAACACAACACTCACTAATCGGATTTGGTCCGCAAACGACACCTCTATTAAAACCTGCAACGTAAAATTATACTACATGTGCTGACATTTAGAATAGACGTTTTTAATACAAACTTTAATTTGCCGTTGCACATACCGACACGATATTCAATATTTTTGCTTGTTCTGTATTTTATTATTATTTAAAGAAGGATTGAGTAGGTTAATTGAAAGATGTGATACTAAAGTGTATTATTATTTATCTTTTTGGAACGATCTATTTTTCTGACCAAATTTCTGTTTTAAAACAACAAAGAAATCTGCTCAAAAAACATAATTTTTCCACCTGTCTGTAAGTTTATTCCCATATACGTATAATTTGAGAAATCTTTTAGGAACAGCAGTGTTAAAATTGTTTTCTCTAACACTTGGCTTCAAATTACACCGAAGGCAAAGGAATAAAGTGCAACAAGATACTTTTATTCAGTATTGTAATATAATTTGATAAATATCTCGGTTTCAGTGTTAAATTTAAGGCGTTTATTTTGTTATTTTTTGTACCCAACGCGTATCAATGATGTTGTTGAATGTAATTTGAAATAATTTGTGAAGTATAGCCTCTTTTTTGCTGGTGGTAAGTAACGTCCGCGGTACACTCAGATATCCAATTTCTGTGGATATCAATGTGAAACCATAAAATCGTTAGTCAAATTAAATAAAAATAAAACCGTACAAAATGAAAACTTGACAAACCATTTTGTAAAACTGTGAATTAGTTTAGTATGATTTATTACTAAGTAGTTCATAACTAAATACAGACTACATGATAAAACGTTATGTCTGCGGCTTGCACACACAAGTAAGATAAATCCCGCTTCCTATTCGCTGTGCTCAAATAAAAACAGTAGCCCACGGATCATTAAAATCCGTACTTCCCACATGTTAAAACGACTGAAAAAGCGCGCCAATTCGGTTTACAGACGTAGCGAGCGGACAGCCGGACTCTTTTTTAATTTCTTTTTTTTTACGGCATTAGCATGCACCGAGTTCGGTCGGTAACTGCGTTACGCGAATTACTCTGTGTACAACTGAGGACACAGTCGATTGTCGAATGATTTCAACACAATTTTGTTTGGTATTCTGAGCTTTATGAGTGATGTGCTAAGGTGGAAAGTTGCGTTATTTTATCGTGTGGTGGTATGGTAAGTTGGTGCGTGCATTGTGCCTGAGTGCATTACAACAGGGTACAATATGCGAGGGCCACTCGTTACCTACTTGACTGTGTAACTTCGTTTGTGAGTTCGCGTTGCCTCGTGCTTGGTGTTGTACTGGAGAGCAAGTGGGACACAAGGGGTCTTATTTATGATGTATTTATCTAAATAGGAATTAATGTTTAGGTTAGATAAGTTTCTAAATAGGTAGGTACCTTATTTAGAATGTTTAAAGTCAATGCTCCAGGAATAAATTTATTACTCATTCAAGCTTATGTGCGAATTCTAATTCTTTCTATATAAATTAATTATTTAAAAGCATGAAATACTGAGAATCCAATACCTAGGTTGTAAGTAGTACCTACCATAAAGCCGTTCGCTTTAATAAGATTATCCAAGTTGTCAGTATTTCAGAGAAAATAAAATGTAACGTAATTTATTCATCCATATACCTATGTCCATTCCACTCCTAAACCAAAGCCCATCATTTTGATTTCCTCTGGCGAGGGTGCGTCACTCGTTGCGAGAGCTCGTACACCTATTATGGCGCCCCCTACAAAAAGATTTATTCAAAATGTTATTTTACACCGTCTATGTACCCTGGTCTATTGTGCTCAATCCTGCCATGTACAATGAAGTCGTAATTTGAAATAATAACGCGTTCGATTTTCAACTTTATTCGCGGGAATTATAAAAAGATGTCATTCGACGCCATTTTGGTGTCACGTAGGGTGAGTGTAACTGTTATTGACTCGCATTATTAAGTTACATTGAGTGGGTAATGGGTAGTATTGCGTTGTTGATTGTGACGCATAACTATACAGTTGCTGTTAACAATATTTTATTATTTTTACGACCGTTAAGGTTTATTTTGTAAAGCTATGTGCAAATAAGGGAAACTAGTTACCTTATTTAGGGAAATTAAGTGTTTATTTAACATGTAAAGGGCCTAGTTAGTACCTACCTATAGCTGTAAGAACCTTTAAGTTTAACACTTCATCTGGAATCCTGTTACAGTTTTTGTTATCATCTTAAATAATTTAACAATTTATCTTGTTTTCACAATAATCAGGCATCAGATTGAAAACATCTGTCTTTAAGTGGACAAAAAGCATCTACCTACAATTGTAGTTAAAAATAGTCTAGAGTGGATGTACCCATCTTCCAGCAATTCATTGTGCGAAACTGGTGGCTATATCCACTAACGAAGCCAATTTGCCGGCTCCCGTTCAGTAATGAAGCACTCGTGATGACGCGCTCACTGATAACGAACAGCGTTAACAATTAATTTTCTTCTTCATTTTTTCTTTTATTGGCACTCTGTTCGTGTTTTAAAAGAAAAGAAATGAGTTTGAGGTGAAAGAAGTATCTACTTATTGTAGGAGTGGTAATTTTTTTTGTAAAGATGGTTTTTTTTTATAGAGTTTTCGCCTTTCGCTATGAAATAGTTTTATTTCAGGATCTGTAAACAATATATAAATTTACATAAGTAGGTAACTACTCTAAAAAATTTACTGCACCCTTGTAACCAGGTAAGTATTTAACAATATTTAGAACCCATTTAGAGGAAGGTATGTATCCTTAATAATAAATTAAAACAAAACAATAGGTAGATAGTTCCCCACATTTTCCCCTATCCTCCCAATTTAAAAAGCAAAGTCTAATACCAGTTCCACAATCCCCATGGGACTAACAAACCACGTATAATCTCTACAAGTGACGGGCAGCTGCCAGTTTCGCGAGTGGCTTCGTTACGCCACGAGAGGGCGCTTGAGCTCGCAGTTTGAGCTCAACTCCTTCAGAATGATGACAATTATACAGAGTTTGAGATGCTTTTACTGTAGGTGTTGTATTTAAAACGATAGGGAATTAAAGTTGTGCCTGTTTTCATTGGTTTGATTATTACATTGTGCTCAGTTATGAACAAGAATAATAATATAGGCTAAGATGTCTATCTGCCTAGCTTAATAGCAGGTTTATCTGTTATTATTATGTTTTAAGATATTTTTTATTTTCTTATCCCTGGAAAAAAACTTTTAAACGTCTTCCGTCTAGGTGGATAAATAAAATAGGTACTTACGTTGCATGGTTTGAGCGCAAGTGCCCAACATACTAATAACAAAAAAATCATTTGAGTGAAAATCATTATTACTAATATAATAATATTTGATTATTATTATTTAATATTGAACCTTACATAGCCCAATAAAACCGCTTCAGTAAATAATTCTTAATAATATAAAGTAACATCTTCAGTTTCGCCATTCACGACATAGATGGCGTTACTGGTGCCTTGCCGCACTTACACGAGTGTAGCGGGATCTAAATACTTATAGAGCTCCCGTGCCAAATAAATATAACAAGATAGCAAAAGAAAATGTATATTTGATTTTTAAGATAGTTAAAATTGAACTTAGAGGTTGTAAGCTTTTTAAGTAGTGAGTATCTAATCTAATTTTGGCCACATCACATCTATAATTTGCCACGATAACTTTATTGTGCAAATGGGCCTACAATACAACTGTCGTTGCCTATTTGGCTATTATTCTTGTAACTAAAATAAGAGAAAAAAGTATCTAGGTATAGAAGAATTAAAGTATTTGCTGGATTTTAGCAATAAACTTACTGTTATCTATTACAGGACGTTTGTCTTTGCAAAAAAATAGTAGGTACCTAGGTAAAAAAGAATTGAACTTAGCAATTAATATTTTAATTATTGATGCCACTTGAGTCTTTTATGAATAGGATCTGTTTTCAATGAACATTAGCAGGTATTTAGGTAGGTTTTCTTATTTTAAAAAGCAATAAAAATGTATATTTTTTTTATATTCAACTGACGGACTAATTAGTTTTTGACTTTTTATAAACCCAGTCATCTACCTACCCCATTATGTGCCCTTACTCTCCAATTTAATGTTAATTCTAATACAATGCCAATGCAAAACTGTTACCTAAGTATTGATTTATATAAGACATACAAACAAAAACAGTACAAAAAAAAACTCGCATTGTTTAGATTCTAGTCAGTTCCTTCCATTGATAGAATGTTTTTTTTTAAGAAAACTAATCTATCCTATCCTCCCTCCTAAGCTAATGTCAATTCTGCACAGGCATTGTTAGAATTCAAATTAAATTGGAAAGTAAGGACAATGGCCTACAACAAAAATTTTATTTAAAGGAAAAGTTTACAACTCAGGTTATCAAAGCACTAAATACTAATATACTAAACACTTTATGCATATCCTAGTATCCACGGCAACCTGTTTATCAACGAGTTATGAAGTTGTAAAATATTGGCGGGAGTCGCGGCGGAAGCGACCATCGTTTCCGGCGCAGACAGCCGCTATCTTTTTACGAGTTATTTATGGAGCCAGGCTAAATGGAACTATATTTACAATCATGTCTGAGTTATTAACTGTGGTCTACCATAGTCTGTAGCAATTTCACTGAGGGCCAGCGAGGGCTAAACTGTTCGTAACTACCCCAAGAAATAGGTAGGTATGTGTTGAGTTTTAGTGTTGGTCTGTAAACACACTCACACAGAAGTACCTACCTACATGGATAGTCTCTATTAGATACCTACTAAGAAAAAGATCTGAGGAATAAATAAAAAAAAAAAAAAAAAAACTCACATTAGATACCTAATTGCACTAATGTCTACGTGTATATGTATGATGACATATCTACGTATAGTCTTAGATGACATAGGTAGTAAGTACCTAGGTACTATTTCATTTTCGACTTCAATCGTATGCCGTCTAAAATAAAGAATACTTGTATCACATTAAAACGTTTAGATGCTAAAAGGCGACCAATTCTGTTTTCTTTTACAGATTCGGTGGCATGTTTTATGTAAAAAAGAAATAGTAGGTACTTAGGCAACAAGATAGTTAAAACGCTTTAAGCTAAGTGTGGATAAACCAAGTAAAACAACTGTAGTTTTGTTCTGTAATTGACAGTCCGTTGCAAAAAATACGCGGATATAGTATGCGATCTTATACCGACGTATAGTATGACATCTTACCAAATGGATAGCGGTAGGTTCATTTTAATGTCGTGACAAAATCTTTTAGATAAAAATACGTTTTTATGAATACCTACTTGTGCCATACAAACAATCCCTGTTAACCATAATAATTACTTAAGGCAGAAACCAATATCCTTGCCTTACCTACGTGTATTTTCACCCCACACAAGTGTGAGCAAAATTTTCGACATATTAAAATTAGGAAACCGTTCATTATGTACTTTGCAATGCGCGTCCACTGTCCGCTACTAACAATACGTGGGCAGTCCCTGAAACGTCACAGATTCATCTTTAGCGCGAATACTTTTAAGAATAAGTAGGTACTGCTAGTGAGTAATAGTACCTACCCACTCTTCCCCTACCTAAGTATCTATTCCTCTATCTCTCACAATTAATAATAAACAATTTATTTAAATTACATTATGCAAATCACGTATATAATATTAAAATACCAGAAATAACATTACAACGATTATTTTATTAATTCATGCAAACGAGCCAGCTGGCACAACGACAACATTGAGTTATTGATATCATTCGGCCTTTAACAGCTCTATGGTCAATTGCATTGTCTATGGTCACGTATCTCTATTGTCCACTAGTCCTTCACTACCGGCCTTACAATTGATTCCAAAAATAATAAAATTCTGTTGGTTTTTTATCTCTATCACTCCTTCAAAATCGAAAGGAGAAAAAAGATCGTGTCCGAGATAATAACGTGTTTGTTATGATAATAGACCTGTTTACCTCTAAACGGGACGATTATCAAAACATGGGATGCTGCGTGTTATTTCAACTGGACCGTGCGTGACTCGATATTTGAGATGTGACGTGTTGAATATTTAATTAGGGTGCTTACAATCTGTATTTTCAATCCAAACAACTAACTGGTTTACCCAATCCTGTTTACTTCCATAAAACGAAAACGACATACATTTACGTTTGTAAATAAATTGAACGACAATAGATTCCTCCACCCTTTGTATTTTTGACAGCTGTCATTTGCGAACTTTTAAATTAAGTGTGTCACAGACAATAAATCACAGTGCGTCCCTATTCCTTACAGGAGCGTTGTCTTTGATTGGCTATGTGCATTTGTATCGATTACTCGTCGTTATGTTCTCGAGTAGTCAGTGGGTGGACTTTAGGTGTGCGTGTAATGGATACTGCCCTACTGGGCGGGGTCGATGTCAGCCAATCCTGTAACTGATACTCTACTTCTTCTTAACTATCGCTGAACGATATTAAACCTTAATGCAAGCGCATAAGGTTGCAAGTTACACATTGTTGTACCGTATTTTTGTAAGCGATACCCTAGTTCTTTATTATCAAAGAAAGGAACAATGAACGTTATAGCGTGGAGTTAGAACTGAAATTTGAATAGAAGTTAAAAGTAATTGATATGTTTCGTCTAAAATTGGTGTTATTTGCATTGTTAGGTAAATTTAGTACATAATTTACTAGTTTGGTACATGGGTATACTTAACTATACCTATCGTTGGTAGGTAGGTACTATTAAGTAGGGTAAGTAACCTATTTTTAAAATGTGTTAAACATAAAAAGACGATATTAATTAATTGTATTATAATACGGAAGAATAAACATCATTTGCAGCATTTCTATTAGTAGTAACCACCTATTATATGGTTGGATGTATAATAATTATAATGTAAAAAAGAACCACTTTTATATAAACCGATTCTAGTTTTCAACCTAGTTATCAACATAAGTAATGATCGCTCTACATAGGTAATAAGTAGAGTCACGTTTTGAAAGTAATCCATTATTCCAGTTCATCCAATATTTCTAGCGTCATTATTATTGATAAAATAAACCAACGAGGTCGATCAATACCGAATACTCTTTACATAAAACGACCAAAGACAATAATTAATCATTCAACATTTGCCTTTAAAAATAGAACTTTATGTATTCGATGTTCGAAACGAACAATACACGAAAAAATCATTAGAAATGGGAGGTAGGGGAGCACCTGACGCCGGAAGTCATTAGTAAATAGATGGACACGAAGAAATGCGATAACGCCCCGCTCTCCCCAAAATTACTACAAACCATTATACAAATTAAACATCCAAAACCACATTTAAAAATATTAAGATCTTATGCCGAGGGAATAGAGTTCAATGTATTTACGTGGGCATTTTGACAGCTGTCAAAAGTAATTTGGTTTTTCGATATAAAAAATGACATTGTGTGGCCAACACCAAAACATTAACATCTATTGTTACAATCTAAGGAGGTTTTGAGGGTTTCCTAAAGATAAAAGTATTTTTTTCTACAACGGATTTAAATATCCTTTGGGTGTCTTCCTGTTATGTTAGTTACTTTAATAATATGTTCCTCTTTATCTGTTGGATGTCACTGCGTTTGTTATTACATATAGGATTGTTATCTTGCATCTTTGACCATATCTATACCATACCCATACCTAGATCAGAGGCTGTGAAGTTATGAAGAGAAGACTGTTAAGTAGAAGCTATCTGGATTTATCGATAAAAAAAGTTAAGACTAAGACACTTACGTGGTTTATATTATATTTTTAACAAACTGTCTCATAAAATGATACAGTTTTACCAAGTAGATAAATGAGTTTTTGTCCGCAGATGGGATGTCTTTTCTATGTAAAATACAGTATCAACTAAGGTCGATAAGATTGGAAGACGACCCGAGGTTGGCAAAAGAAGCTGCAGAAGCTGATTATGTACCATATTATTTCATTATGAGCACATTCAAAAGTAAGTAGCCATGCATAATCATACAAATTGTTTCCAATTATATTTCCTATTTAAATGTCTGCGGGCCGTTCAACGGTAACCTATAGAAAAATTAACCGTTTCACCGCGACACTTGGGTCAGTAAGACCCTTTACCAGCACTATAAAAGCAATAGTTGTGATTTAACTATTCCAAACTAAATGTAACGGAAATGTTTGTTCCGAATCTTTTATAGAATTTCAACGAGATTATTTACTTAGATCTTGGTGTAACAAAACGGCAAAGAATAAAAAAATAGCGTGTTTCTCGTCACACTGCATATATTCATGTTTATTATTTATTTTTTATGTTGAAAATATCTACTTACGAGAGACATTGACTGTAAGATTAACTGCTCTTGGTATATACCAGACATACTTTGTAAATACCATTTGATGGACTCTACACCCAACCAATATTAGACCATTCATTGTAAACTTCAAACAATTGAAGACTTCTAAAATTTAATAACTCAAAGAACTTCGATCTTAACATCAAGCTTATACCTAAACTCGTCATTTACATGATTGTGGAGTTAACAGTCGCGAGTCGCGGGTGTGACGGTGACGAGCCCCCAACCCGCCGCTTATTAACTTACCAAAACCAACAATCGTGATTAAATCGCGCGTGAACTAATAAAATAATAAGACTTGCTCTTTAGCCCTCAGTGTAGGGTTACATGCCGCCACTTTTGTTACGTTGGTATGTGGAATTGCAATTTTTATCTTGTCAACATGTTTTTTTTATCCGACAGAAGTTTTTCTTTGAATTTATTTTTACCTTAATTCAATTTTGGATTAAATTTCTGTTATGTTGATATTTTATTTGTCTAATGCTAATTGATCAAGTGAAAAAGATATAGACCTATATGAATTGTAAGTTAGTAGGTAGGTAGGTTTAAGTATTTAACTGTAGTAACGCCACGTCTAATTTTAATTAACCGAGTAAATAAATAAAAACTTCGGTCTCGGTGTCATAACATTAAATAATCAACTTACGCCACTAACATCGTCTTAAGTTTTGTAATCCGCAATTAATATTCACAACAAGTATAAGCTAATGCATGAATTAATTACATAATAGCTAATTAACAGTTCATGATATAATCTACGCGTATAACGTATAAATATCTAAGCTTGAAAATCGTTTCTCAGGAAATTTTATGCTTCAGTAACTCTTTTTAGCGCTAAAAAATTGCATAGAAACCGATGACGTCGGGGTGAAGAGGGGAGAGGGGTGTTGTGTGAGGGGAACGCGGGGAGTAAATTTCATTACAATTAGCTGTCACGTCGTATGAATAATTCATGTTCGGGGTCTGGAAGGCCCGGCAAACAGTGAAGGGTTGATTGTTGCAGGCTGTTTGCGAGCGGCCAGTAATTTGCGTCCATCGTTCATTAAGCGTCGTTTACGTTAGGATTTTGATGTTACCGATAATTTGGATGTGATTAGTCTGTTGCTGGTTTTAGGCTGAAATTACTTGTGTTGTGTTTAGTTAGTTTGTGGACAAAAAGTTTGGTTGTTGTAATTTGATGTTGCGTGATTAAAGTTTTGTAATTTGTGTAGATTGGAGAAGTAACTATTTAGTTAAGTTTTCAAGTTTCAAAGTTGTCACACTATTAACAGACGACTACAAATGTAACGGTCAATTGTAGAGATGTTGATGTATTTTTATCATGTCAGTAACAGGATTTAATCCAAAATACAAACGCATTGAACTATACTTGTTCAATGCGTTCAAACTTCATCCATTCTGTAAAATGAAAAGCGACCATTTTACATGTTTGTCTATAAATCTCCATGCTATCTTATATTTCCACTATTTTCTGTTGGCCAGGGTGAAACGTCAAATCATTGGCACAACCAGATAGAGATAATTATGTCTTTTTTTTATGCGACGCTAATTCTTCGGACTTATTTATATAGGCAAAACCATATTTTTAACTCAATACTGTACCTAGTCAGTAGTGTAGAGATTTGCCAGTTAGTCAGTAAGTAAGTATAGTTTGGTTGACTACATAAGGTCTGCCTACAGGTATTTATAACACAATTAGTTGTCCCCCGCGACTTTGTCCGCTTTTAATTTTAACGGTTTTTCATTTTCGCAACATTTTTCATTTATGCTCCGCTCCTTTTGGTTGCAGCGTTATGTTATATGGCTTATAGCCTTCCTCAATAAATGGGCTATCCAACACTGAAGAGATTTTTGAAATCGGACCAGTAGTTCCTGAGATTAGCGTGTTTAAACAAACAAACAAACTCTTAAGCTTTATATATTAAAAGTATAGATTAGGGGAAATCATTAACTTGCAACCCATCTATATACTGCTTCAACCATACCTAAAATCCATCTCATCTTACGAAAACAGTTGAAAGCCGTCATTTCTTAAAACAAGATCAGAGGTTAGCTTCCAAAGCTGGTGAGCTATATCTGGCGTGTTGACACTGTATTTAGCAGTTCATTACTGCGTGTCAGCGTGATGTTAGAGCGATCGCCTTACGACCACACAATGATCGTGTTACAGTTCCAAATATACGTCCAAGTTTAAGGCGGCAGTAGGTTTAAAGATTTTAAAATTAGGACAACCAAGTTAGCTGGTTAAAGAATCACTATTTCTGCCTGATATTCGGCTCAATTGATCTGTATAAATTTACATCAAAAAGGCTCTATAGCGCTCGATATAGTTCGTATTAAATTGCTGTTAGTATGTTGAAACACTCTGTTACTCTACAATTTAATTTTGTTTATGAAAATTGGCAAGTAGGTGTTATAACATTTTCTCTAAAAAATATATATATTTTAGAGAAAATTTTCTATTAATACCTCAAATAAGGCATTTAATATATTCGATAACCTATATATGATTTTGTATTCAGCCTATTAATTTCATTGCTGGACCCGTACTATGCGACCATAAAGTGTCAATTGGATGAAGTGGAAATGAATGTGCATGCACTATTTTTTGACACTTCGTAGTTTGTAAATGCGAAAAACTCTTCCATCACCATCAGTATCCATTTCCGCTCCTCTTATAAATTGCTCCACATTTAGTGTGAGATGGTACAACTGCTCGCTGCGCCGGCGCCGGCGCCGCGGCATCCGTCCTGTCATGTACCTACCTCGTATTAACGCGGGCTGTGATTACCTAGTGCCGGGATTGCACGCCTAGACGTGTTGGTATGTGTCTAGATCTTACATTATATTTTTTTAACATCTGAATTTTGAATTATGCCTATACTATAGCCCTAACAGTTACTACTTTCGTTTAACATGGATACTACTACCTAATTCCTTATTACCTACGGGATAATGGTTGTATTTAATGATTGCGTTAGTTTTTTTTCTTACTACAGAACCACAACAACACGCGAAATAACCTTCTATAAGCTCGCTTTTAAAAATGTTTGACCACTTTTCTTCAAACTGAATGAAGTCTCGTGGTAGGTATATATAGCAGTAGGGACCGATTATCTTAAATAAAAAAAAACCAGATTTTTGCCACAAAAGCAATAACTTCACTTACCTTATCATAATGCAACAGGATCACAAGCATCACTCATACACACACTACAGACTACACCGTCTCAACTCAAAAATACAGTTAATCGTTTGCAAAAACAACATAACTTAATGTTTTTGACGACATCGTCCAATATTATTCTACTTACGGAGCCGGGCCTAAACAAACACACAGATACTTCCGACAATCCGACATGACATTAGAACTTTGCAAAAAAATAATATTTAAGTATTAAATTACAAGGGATATTCTCCATGTTTTTCCGAGTTCCCACGTGGCGTGGCGCCATGGATTTTTTGTTCTATTTTTCTACCATGACTCGACACTTTTGGGGGTTAACGTAATTATGTTATTGAGTGTCTCCTTTACTGTTGTCTGGACTTTTTGATATTTTTATGAGGACTTGAAGAAACAAAAACCACTCCAACAAGCTTTTAAAATTTTTGGAGCCTAAATTGAATTATATTTGAATTCCAAACAAGAAAAAATTATAAGTATTGGGCGAAACGTATTTATTCAAGTCCATGATGAAAACAGTATTCATCCTTTTTCGACTTTTGATGTTCCAGAGGTTTTAAATATCGGTATCACAATTTTTTTTTCGTCATAGTTATCGTGACCTTGGTCTGTTAGTTTTTCATTTACCAGTAAACATCAACGTCTACATATCGTCTTAAGCCGCAATCTACCCTTTCATAATGAAGGGGCAGCCACCAAGACAATTTAGTCATTACCTTTCAAACAAAAACCTTACCCTACTTTTAAAACTGTAAGTCATGTTGTCCACTCGATGACTTTAATACAGAAGTTGCAAAAAACATATTTAATCTTTTTTTAATTAAAAGGTAGCCAGTGAAATGTAGTCATCTTTTATAATTACTGGTTGGTGGGAAGGGGGCTTGATGGCTGCCGGATCGTGAATGAACCCTCTTAATGTTGATGCGAAAGTGGATTTACTAAAAATAAAATACTTTTTTAATTCACTTGATACAATCCAACAACATTTTTTTTTTACATTTCAATCAAAATTATACATTTATGGCCTTATTAAAAAAAAAAATATTTATAAGAAATTAAGAACTAATTGCTAAGAAACTATTCGAATTCTCTATAGAAAAATTGAAATAAGAATCTGTTAATCAATTGTTAACAATCGTCGAGATTTTTTATAAATAAGGCTATTTACCGTAAAGTTTAAATATATTTGTAAGCTATACTGTTAAACCCTTTATTTTGTTAGAACGCTCCATAGGTTTTGACGAAAAAAATGCAGCGCGGTGCATATTTAATATAGCGCCAAAAATCGTATAATTTAAAATTTTGATATACCCAGCGTCACTCTCACAATTGAGGCGAATCTTATTATACCAAAGAAATATACATACACAAATTATTAGTTGTGTTGTAATTTTTTGGCTTATGATGACATCATAATCGTCTGTGTTTTAGACTTGGTAACTACTAACTCTTTAGAAAGAAGGTAGACCAGAATCTGAAGACAAAACCCCAAGGCATGGTTGTACCAACTTGTAGAAAAAAAACTACGTAAGTACAACTTACTAGTTACCAACCAACGTACAACTGTCTGTGTCAATGTTATCTCAACAACTTCTTATCTTAATCTCCAACTTAACATTCTCAACACGAACGAATAACTAAAAACGTTGTGTACTGATTATTAAACAAGAACTCGATAAGCTCTATTGTATGCACTAAAGATGCTAATCAACATCATTTGATGCGTTAATTGAAAAATGTGCATTCTCATTATACCATATAGGGCTTTGGTTATTAATTCAAATGCTATTTGCAGTGTTCGTTGCTTTGCTGTATGATTTAAGGTGGTGACACACTAGAGCAGGCCAGTTAATATGGCAAAGCCTAGCTAATAGTTGTGTAGGGTGGATAATTGGGACATATATACAGATTAAGTTTCCAGTTTAGAGGTTTTATTGCAGGCTAAAGGCTCCTTTAAAAAAAAAAACATTTTCTTTAGGGTGTAATGATTAATGTACTTATTGTGGGTTCCTTATTGGGGATTCATGGTGATAGTAAAAAATTTGACTGATGTTAGACCAAAATAAATAAATGTACTGTTTAAAAAATTACTCAAAAGATTATTTTATCTTTACCACTATTTTGAAACTTATTGTGAGTTTTGATTAATTCATGTTATTTATTTGATGAAGTGACCAGTGGCTAATTGCATATTACCTTTATGCAAAGAAGTTACCAGCATAGGTCGTAACCTATGCTGGTAACTTCTGGAGTCTACACGTATGTAGACTCACTTGTTTGCTACTTAACAAGGAGCCGATGTCGTGTGTCGACTGTCTATTGTTTTAGACGGGCCGGCTTGAATTAGTTGAAAGGAACTAATCAAATGTACCCTAAAAGGCATTATTTTAATGCTTTAAAGAAACCGTTTGTAGGTAGTATAAATTAGTAACATTTTACACAGCTTGTCCAAATAATGAATACAAATAAAGTAAGTACTTATAGTCTTTTGTGTTTAAACGACTCCCGCACTAAGCAATTTAATCCTCATAACGTGAGGGGTTTTACAAACATTCAAACCACATGCACTAAGACCACCCATACTAAAGTCAGCTTGTTTTGCCTATCCCTAACCTTTTCCTGTCCCTTAAGGCGATACACAATTTTTTTAGCTATTTTCATATCGTTTTTACTTAGCAATTATAAAAGTTATTGACTTGAGATTTGGTTCCTAGATAGAAGAGGATATGACGAAAACAAATATCGATCAGTTACACGATTAAAGAAACTTTCCTCGATAGTTTTATTTTTTGAAATCAGCTCTAATAAAAACTTTTTTTTGTTTTTTCCACCAAAGTATTAAACTTATTAATATTTATTCTGCACTAAGGGTATTTGATGCATAATCATAATAGCAAGATTAATGTAGATTGATTTTTTATTCCATCCGATAGATTTCGATTAATATGTGATTTTCCATTTTGACGCTTACGTTATTATTTCTAAGACAATCTTTCGCGACCTTGACATATGTTTAGCTCTTTTCGTCCCGTAAGCAAGTAGTTAGTGTCATCTCTGTCTTGCATTTTCGATTGGCTTTCCAGTTCGCTTTACTCCACCTACTCGCAATCGAAATAATTATTCGTGTAGCGCCTTAAACAAATTTCTTTGATTAACTCTCCATACTGTCCAGCTTGGGTACTCTTTCTTCTCCTAAAATTGTTTGTCCGAAAATCATTACCTATACACGTTTGCTATAAAATTCAGTAACATATAATATCCTTAATGTTCAAAAATTCAAAAATTTGTTTTACAAAGTCGGTATGCCTAGTATAGTGCATTTAGGAGAGGCCTATGTCCAGCAGTGGACGAAGATAGGCTGATGATGATGATGCCTAGTAATCAATTAAGTTAAGGTATTGTGAACATATGGTGTAGAACAGTAAATGAATAATAAATACTTAAATAAATAAGTGTGGACAACATCACATACATTGCTCTGAACCCAAAGTAAGTAGCTAAAGCACTTGTGTTATGGAATTCGGAGACAACGAAGGTACCACAAACACTCAGACCCTAGACAATGCAGAAAAGTGGTTTTCTACATTGACCCGGCCGCGGATCGAACCCGGGATTTCTGAGCTGGCGACACTTTGAAAACCGGTGTGTACGCCACTCGACCACGGAGGTCGTCAAAACAGAAACCATAATGTTACCTATTTGATATCCCGTTGTTTTAATTTACCTTAATAAACACGCATAAACCTCAGAAATCATTCGTTTTTATTTTAATTATATTTCTAAGACTACATAAGACAGCCATTTTAGGATTCCAAATATCTTCAACAAAAACTCATCCAGTAACATTTCACCATGTCTCATAGTTTTTGTGACAAGTATATTACGATCATATTTGTCAATGAAAAACTTCAAACCAGTTTGAATTGTTTTTTATTTGTCACTGGCCCAATTAATTTTACAACGAAAGCTATACCTAGGGGTCGCCCTTTACAAAGGTCAGTGCGTACCTGCGTACTCGCAACTTCATAACCGACTCATTGTGAGAAAAGAGGTGGAGGGCTTAGGTATCCCGTAGTGCTCAGGTATTTTATCTAGGTAGGGACATAAAAGAATGGATTAAAGTATACCTATCTGCGCAAAAAGCATAGACATTATAGGTGTGCCTTGAGCAGATTTTTTTTTGTGGACACTCATTTTATCGAACTTCGTACATATTTGCTGTTTAATAATGATATTGTACACAAGATATGTTACCTTCATAGTTACAGACGTTTAAAATCTGTTTGCGCTGGTAGGTATATGTAAAAAGTTGTCAAGTTTTACTAATGAATAGTACAAAAGATAGGATAAACACGTAAGAAAAAGAGAGCTAAAATTTGAAAACGTCCTAATTAGGAGGTTGTCGAATACTCAAAATGTGAGCGCTAGTAAACATATCTGCCTTATCCTTACTAATATTATAAATGCGAAAGTAACTCTGTTTGTCTGTCGCGCTTTCACGACACAATTAGGTACTGAACCGATTTAAATGAAATTATGTACACAGATAGTCTAGAGCCTGACGAAGGTCAAGGTTTTATATATAAAATATCATCGTCTTTAATATATTAGTAGATAGGTACCTAACCTAGGTAACAGTAAGTCCTACAACTATTTATTTTAGTCAAAAGTCGATCATGGCATCTTTAAAACATTTATATCTCTGTGCTGATATATATTTATATTCTCGCTAGTGTAGAGTCCTATCTGCACTATTGAATAATCGAAGTAATAGCGCAGTATCAAACGGTCGCTAGTTATGTGAGGGTATGAATCACCAGCCTGCCTGGTGGCCCATGAACGTTTACTATGCTACACAGACACACAGACAGATATTACTTTAAATTATTCAAGAAATTACGACTAGATTAGCTGAGTGCTTCGCCTCATAGAACCATGAACAACGGGTGTTGGTGCAAGGTTTTTTTATTCAGTAAATGTATTCATCGGAAATACTTTAGATAAGGCTTTAATATTGATGTTTGATTATTTTTTCGACGACCTCCGTGGTCGAATGGCGAACACACCGGTATTCAAGGTGTCGCCAGCTCTAAGGTCCCGGGTTCGTTCCCCGGAAGGGTCAATGTATAAAACCACTTTTTTACATTCTCTTGGCTCTGGGTGTTTGTGGTACCTACGTTGTCTCTGATTCCATAACACAAGTGCTACCGCTTTTTACTTTGGGTTCAGAGCAAATATGTAATGTTGTCCACATTTATTTATTTTATTTATATTTATTTATTTCTATACATTTACAAAAATATGGACGGGATGGATTGTCAACCAGATTTCTCAAGAATAATCTTTAACAATTTTTTATCTTTTCTTAGTTAGAAGCTACCCACGCCGACTTTAGACGGGTGGTGTGAGATTTTCATGCGCTTTTTTGTCATTTTATAGCGACATAACAATAAATAATTATCGGCTTTGGTAAAATCATTTGGAAGTTAATGCGTGATCAAGGGAACATGGAATGTTAAAATTTTTCATTACCATTCGCAAATTCCACAAACAAATCGTCGCTGCCGCCATCAATTTTCTATCGACGAAATCCTTAAGCGGTTCTTTTCTTTTTATAAAAAAAGAAAATAGAAAATAAATTTTCCAGAATTTCGTTCTAAAACTAACGACGTGGGAACATCAACGCCTGGTGTTTGTCCGATCTCCGTGGATGCTGTCCGCGAGATCTTTTAAAACATCCACTACTGGCTCGCATTACTGCACACATTCGTACATAGGGCTGTCTCAACTAAATAAAAGTTAATTCTGAAAGATAACTTGGTGGTTGGAGAGCATACTATAATTAGGTAAGTACATTACTTGAAGTCAAGATGAGTGTTGCTCAGGTAGGTCACTTTCAATAGTTCGTTTAAAAATACACCATTAAAATTTGATTATAACGAGGAAAATATTTTATCTTTCTGTAGCAGCAAAAAGCGGCTATGGATGTCAAGGTTATCGCTATTTTCAAACTTTGTTTAGCATAGAAGAGAAACAAGACAAAATTAAAGTGAAATCTAATTTGAAGTCAACGTATTACCTAAATTTTATTCCAAATGTAATTTTAATTTTAGCAAACTCTGTCAACCCTAGTAAGAGCATCGATGTTGACTTGTGTTTAAAACTGTGTAAATAGGAGAGGTCTCAAGTTACGGGATCGATTTTAAAACAATATTCAGGCACGGTCGGAGGCGCCTGCGCACAAACATGTCCAACTACACCAGGGGTGCTCAACACTTAATATTTTTTTGAAAGAAACCAGTATATGTATGCCTTATTTAAAAGTCAGCAACGCATTTTCTAAACCTCATGGATGTCAAAGAATCGCTCTTAGGCTTCAATTTTTACTTACTACGTACTCGTTGGATATATTTTATGTGTTTTTAGAAGACAACGGTACCTAAATTCATTAGAACTCTACTTATTGGGTGAGTATCACATAAATAATTATATTATGTACTTTAAAATACAACCTAATGTTTACTA
Organism: Diachrysia chrysitis; assembly: GCA_932294365.1. Classification (NCBI taxonomy): domain Eukaryota; kingdom Metazoa; phylum Arthropoda; class Insecta; order Lepidoptera; family Noctuidae; genus Diachrysia; species Diachrysia chrysitis. The sequence continues at coordinate 1,404,460 of OW028651.1, read as the reverse complement.
CCTCTTAAAATTTGAGAACCACTGAACTAGACTAAAGGAAAAAATGTAACCCCTCTTTTACTTACTTGAAAAAAAAGTTTGGTAGATTTCGGAGAACACTTAGCATTTTACAAACAGTTTGGTTTGTGTTTTGAAACCAATAAGATGATACCAAGATGTTGACAAACACGTGGAGAGAGGAAATAAAGAAGTGTCATGGTAGAAGTGTGGTTTTTGGACTCGTTATGTAGATACTGGGAATCTGGAGATCAGAACAGGTGCAATCTAATATATAAAATTCTCGTGTCACGGTCTTTATAATTAAACTCCTCCGAAATGACTCGACCGATTCTCATGAAATTTTGTGTGTATATCGGTTAGGTCTGCAATTCGGACAACATCTATTTTTCATACGCCTTAGTGATAAGGGTGGCACTCTCCAGTTTTTCATCTATAAGTACCTAAGTATGGCGAAACAACATTTGCTGGGACATCTAGTACGGAACGGATAACAGATAACGGATTATCGCGTTACAATGAAAATTATTTTGCTGTAGATAAATTTCAGGAATACGTAGGTAAGTATTAGATTTTTAAATTTTAAATCACTTATTCTATAAGAGTAAATGTCGTGATGGACAGTGGTTCAATAACCAGATTTACACAAATCTGCAACCTTGTGCACACGCAGAGGTTCGAACCCATTACAGGCAAGTAGGTACTAATGTGACTTTTTCAAAGTTATATAGTAGGTACTTTCTTAATTATTCTAAGACATCATTGACAATCGGTGAACGAAAACATCGTGAAGAAACCTAGATTCCAAAAATTGGAATATGAAATCGCCAACCCGCAATGAGCAAGCGTGATGATCAATGCTCGTTCCTTCTATATATGAGAAGAGGCACTGGGACATTTAAACATAATATCCATCAGTAGGTAATAAAGAAAATTTATGACTCCAAGAAAGGAAGGAGTTGACGTATGTCAATTACAGTGTTTAATTTGAATTGAATTATTAAGCAATGTATTCTTGGTATTTTATATTAATTCAACGGTCATATATACTTAATTAACATTTTGCTAAAATATCAGTATGAAGGATTTTTTCGAAAAACTACGCAACAATTACTATTAATTTTATTAATTCTACAATTTAAATTTCATTGACAATAATACATATTTTAAAATAAGAAAAAGACAGGTAAGTTTTTTTTATATTTAGAAAATTAACAATGTCATGTTTATCAATTTTATCAATATCATAAGTAGGTTCCTAATAACTTACTATGTGTCACTAAAGCGCATTAAAAACATAGCTAATTTATGATTTACCTGAAATGTAAACTTTTCTCTGAAGCTACAACGAAGTTATGTTAATTTTTGAGGAAAACCATCTGTGGTTATACTAATAATAATGAGTGTAAGACAGGAATGTGTGTTAAACTTCTTGACTTTACCATCTTGCGTTGGTATGTCGTACTCACACCTTGTCAGGCTGGGACGCTAGGACAAGACGTGGTAACATCAAGCCAATCGAATAATTACGATGTTCGTTAACATAATCATCACTCGGATCTTGCACTACTCGTAAATAATACGCGATATCTTACGGAATTGTATCAAGAGGTAAATAAATTCAGAAGGTTTGTTCGGTAAAACATATGCATTTGCAGACCAAACTTACGTTGCTTTTACGATCAGTTTGTTTGTAATTAAATACAAATACATCATAGAAAGAAAAGCTTAAACCGCAGGCAGGACTCGAACCTGCGAATACTGGCTTGGCGCGTCAAGCCAGTAGTCCTAGTATTATGTATTTGTCTTTAATTACAAATATTCGCTCCGCATGCGTTAATTCGTAACAAATAATTAAAATAATCAGTATGTTTGTCTTAACATGAGCTAGAAATCATTTTAATAAAAATATACCCTACCAAGGCTAACTTAACCTATGCCTAACCTACAATTATAACCTACAGCTACCTAGCTGTATGTTAAAATCTTCATTCTTTGTCAATGATGTTGATTGTGTCAAAGGTTCAATTCAAATTATATTTTGATGCAAATATTTATAAGTAAAATCATGGCAAATATGGTAATGGTAACAACAGTGTTAGGTACATTTTATCCAACCTCTGTTTTATAAAAAATAATTCTATTTAACAGACTTAAATCTACTCATTGGATACATTATATTATACCCTAGATTGAGATCGGAACCACCTCATAATTGTGCAAGAATTTTTTCTACACATATTGCGTACCAACTTCATATGACCTCAGCTTCCTTATACATCGCATCACTACATCTTAGCCTTCTGCTCACTGCGCGTAATATCGCGGACAGGTGGCACCGCAAAAACTAGCGGTCGATCGTCCCCGGGAAAAACAATCAAAAGGCGCCGCGGCTTCAGAGGAGCCGCTTTGATACCGGGACAATTACCCCCTGCCCCTCTCACCTCACCTCCCCCGCACCACCGCGCAGGGAAACTCATTTTCCAACGCGGAGTAAACCTGTGCACTTATTAGATGTCTACAAACTTATATTTGCGAGCAAAGTAGATTGGCCTGTGAGGTAAGCTAAGTGTATAAGGTTGATTTTGAACCAGTTTTTAATTTCGCTACTGTAGATGTATTTTTGTTAGTTCGCGCGACAACATTTTTATTATTGCGGCTGGTGTTATTCTCTATAAACTTTATATCGATGGTGTAAGACACATTTTTGCGAAATAGAGTCGGTTATCAGCAGCATATAAAGTTGGTACGAGAGTTCTCGCGCCGCGGATCGACCGTCAATCATCCTGCGATTCGAGTCCTGACAAAGGAAAAATCCTTGATCGCGGAATAACTCAAACATGATCAAAGTGCTATGTTGACACCGTAAGTAAACGCACGGTGAGTTAATTTCGCCTTTGACTGAATTTATGGCGGGTGCGGGATCAATTCCCTGTTACAGACATTTTTTTGTGACGAGGCGGCGTCAATTGGTTGCGATTACTGCTTAATTTGATGCTGCGAATGTCTCGCCTTGGAGCCGGCCTGTTTGATATTGATTGAATGATGGAAGCCGTTGAACCTTACCGCGCTACTGATTGTTTTATTTGGAACTCTGAATATAAGGCAGCTGATGACAACCTTGATTGATTTGGTGCAACGGGTAACATTATTGGTCGTATTTACAAATTGCGGTTTAGAAAAGCCAAATTAACATCCACTACGCAACAATTTCCTGTTAAGATTGTTGGACATAGAAACTTAATTACCCAACTGCCAATTTAAGGAAGGCTTCTTTTTAGTTACTATCCTTACTGGACTTTAAACGAGGCTGTGATCCCTGAGCCTGTTTCGACATTTCTTCTAAGGGTAGATGCAGTTAGGAAATATCGAATCAAGCGAGCTCAAAACCAAACAAATAGATGACATGTAAAGTGTTGCTTTTTTTCCTAGTTACAAAATAAATCATTTTATTTCTAGTCGAAAAAGAAAACCGTCTATAATTAACATATTTTTTTGTCTTTTGATATTTAATTCTTATAAAGCTTATTGCTTCTGTCGGTCAGGTTAGCAACCGCTAACGAAGCTCCAGCCTCATTATAATCCAACAAAACCGCGTTAATTTCTCGCGCACATTCCACGACACGTCTTGAGCAAACCAATGAAACTCGAGACTGCATGGATCTCATTCATTCATTTATTCTCATATCGTTTGAAACGCGATAACCCTGACAATGGAACGCCAGCGACAAATATTCCTACTAATTTCACCTACCAATTTGCAGGGCACATTCTTTTAAATGTAGGGTTGTCACAGGAATTAACGCAAAAAGTGTCGTGGCTAATTCTTGATGAAGAGAGATGTTAATGTTTTAATTTTGTTGTGTTCTGGAGATTTCTTAATTGATCAACATTTTTCTTTCACCCTAACAAGTCACTTTTAGAAATGACATTATTATGTCGGTTAGGTAATAAATTTTTTTTAAGGTTTAAATTAAGAGAGATCTATTTATATCGAGCAGTGAATTGAAATGTACCTAAGGGCAGATACCATTGATGATGTTGAAATTCTCATGATGAAAAAAAGCATGTTCAGTAAGACTTAATTTTTTTAAGTAAGCTCGGATCATGTCCCATGCTTTTTTACTTAGCAATGCCGCGCTTTCTATTTAACCTATATCAAGAGTCGCTTACATTACATTATTACACACTTAGATATGTTACTAACGCACTGCAAAATAACATTACACAATAATCTAAATGTTTAGGACAGCCCTGTGCACATCATACAAATCGGCACCGTTTGACATAACCGCTTCCTCTCGGGGGTTTTATTCCATTCATTCACACAAAATGGCGACGTATCGGCATTATATGTTCATTTGCAGCATTGAGGCCGACGCCGGTGACACTGCGCGCTTCCTGCTCTCACAGCAATTAGCCCACTGTGCATCACAATACGCGGTGCGTTTTACTAAAGCTCTTGCGCTAATGTAATCAAAGAATCTAAAACAATCTTGGCTCAATATTTGGTTTCTTTAATCTCGATGTAAAGAATAGGAGTTGTTTGCTTTTAATTCTAAAACCTAAAAATCTATAGCATTTATCTATACGTACGTAGTCATATACATATTTTGACTGTCGAGTCATTTAGATCACCACGCCAATAACCACTGTGCGCGACCTGCTGCGGGTTAGATCTTCGCATTAGACAACCATTTGTGTGATTCACAAATGCTTGTTCCAAGTCTGGACGTTCTTTGTGCATGTGAATTTAATGTTTGTAAAACCCCCCGCGACACAAGGATTAAATTCCATATAATTATTATCCTATATTTCCCGAGATAAAAAGAAGATAAGATATTTGTTGTCCAATGACACCAACTGCTGGTGTCAACTTGTGCTTAAATATTGTTTAGTGCCAGATTTTTTTTGCCATCAGAAGACCTGACTATTTTACTAGCTACAATAATGCTTCTCACTTGAATATTTAAGCCCTTTTGTCCAGGCTAAATAAGCCTAAGCAATATAGCCTCATTTACTCAGGGATTATATTTTTAATATTTGAAATCGGTAATCTGTTTCAGTAATTTTTGGGGTTTTCCGTTACAAAAATACAAATTTTTTTTTTGTTCTCTATAATAGTATTAAGTATAAGAAGTATATTAATAATAAGTTTAGAAAGATTAAAGTATCACGCATATTAGATTATAATTCCATTTGAATCGATTACCAGGGTATCATATCTCTAACTTACACGGACTAACAAATTTGCGAGCAGCCACGTGGCGTCATCAAGCCCCTTTGTTGTAGGAGGGTGAGCAGTGGCCTGAGAGACGAATGTTGAAGGTATTTACCATAACATTGTGAGGACGCGTGAACTATATATTTGTATGATAGTAAGAGAAAAGAACGACGTAGTGCTGTTAGTAGGTTTGCATAACAATGATAGAGTTCGGTAGAGAAGAGATATCCGTATCGAATTTATTGTTACAAGAATCTTATTAGTAACTTAGATCTTTGTTTAAAGGTCGCGTTATCTGTCTCAATGAAGAACTAAAAATAAAACACCTGACGAGAAATATTTAAGGTAATCTAATCCACAGGTCTGATTAATTTTGTTTGAAATGTTAAAATCTATTAAATTCAATCGTGCGCCTGATACACCTACAACTACAAGAATATCTGAATATATCGCCGTCTAAAAGAAAAATACTGTAGAATATTTTTTTTAACACAAGATGCAATCTTACTCAGCGCCTTATAAATCAATACTCACCGACTACCGTTCAATACAGTGTATATTTTTATTCAAACGGAACCCTATACTGGGGTTCCGCTGGTAATTGTCAAATTAGCGCGCACAGATCAAAGGCGCCGGCGATTTGTCGCGTTTTGATAATGTGATAAGTTTCGCGCGCGATTGGGTTTGGGCGGGGTGCCAGTGATAGCGAAAATAAACTTACGATTTTATTTACAGTGAATTTGAAGTCTCGATTCTTTTATTAATATTTTCATCTGAAATAAGGTCATTGGCAACTTCTAGTAGGTATAATTTTTTTTCGAGTGTTTCTAAGTTAGCGCGACGATGATAGGTAGGTATTCAAGATACCTACAGGAGAAATTAATGGAAATATTTTTTTAATACGTTTAAATTATTGGTGTTATTGGCCCTTTGGTATCTAATTTTAGCAATGATAGTGCCATTTTCAATGCCAGATCAAAAAGCTATGTACCTTCAAAATTAGATTTATTTTATATCTTATTAAATTATTTTACTATCACCTTCACTGGCACCCCACAGTGACTGGTGTTGACTTGTTGCCCCCTGGTACTTCTAGCGAGGGGAGCGAAAATATTCAAGTAGGGTAATTTGTTGTCCAAAGTAACGGATTACTATTACAAGTAAATTCAATGCTAAACGATACGCTGTTACAGTAGCAGAAGGTTTGTAGATGTAATTATGAATGAGAAGGTATGGGGTTGTCAGAAATATAAAACGTGGAGCATGATTTCAAAAATCAAAATTTTACATACGTCACTTTCCTGAGATTGATATACAAATTGTTCTCTAGATTTTGATAACACACACATTTTAGATACAATAAATAAAGTTACTGTCGAGATAAAAAAAGACCAAGAGTCGTCAATTTAAGTAGTAGAAATATAACTATCTTAATAATCATTTTTGTTTCAGTTTCTCTATTATCCTGGCAAGGAAGAAAAGTGCAGTCAATAAAGTAGTAGTGATAAAGGATACGAAATCAGATTTCCAGACACTTATGAACCTAGTTGACGACCTCCGAATGTTTTCTTTCACAAAGTCGTTTATGTTACTTTTTTTAATTTTATGCCTTCAAAACATAACCATGACCTTTGTATTGTTTTTTTTGTTTTTTATATTTCGTGGCTATTTTTATTTTAATAATGTAAGTTCTTAATAAGATCGTTTATATAAATTCGTTCTTGGAATTTTTAATATAATGGTATTAATGCAGCACTTTATGTTGATCCATGTAAATATTCAACCTTTTTTGTATTCCGTCAACATAGCTGCAAGCAGTCTACAATAACGTATTAACAAAATATAAGTACATTCATTATTCTGCATGTCTTGTTACTAAGCCGTTCATATCATTATAGAATTCTTCGAAACTTTAATGCAATTGTAAAACAAAAATAAACAGTTGCTATCATTACCAGAGCTAAAAACCGCCACTCACGGGCACTTGTGTGAGCTGTCAGCGGGCTGCGCTAACTGGAGAGAATAAAAATTAAAAAAATTAAATTATAATCGTGAGGCGTCCGGTAGCCGGCAGTGACGCGGGCCGGCGACGCCATTGTCCGGCCGTCACCAGTGACTAAACAAAATACTAACGACCCGAAATGTTTTTAGAAAACAATTTAAGAAGCTTCCGTTTAAAAGTTGGTTTATTTATCCTATTGTGCGTAAGCGGATCGTTTCGTATCGTAATTGTTGACTGGCAGCCGTTGGTAGCTGTGGGAAGCTTAGAGCTGTTTTTTTCTTGAATCAAATAAACATTAATAATATTTCAATATGGCGGCCCTGGATGTAATTATTGTGGTCTGTTATTGGAACGGCAACTGACGTGTGAAACGGAATTTCGAACTGTTCCGAAATTATTACTAATGAAAATAGATATTATTTTAGTTTTGGTATTGGATATTCATTTTGTTTGTGTAACCGACCGGTTGACGTGCGTGTGTGTAGACTGTAGCTTCATTATCACATTATATATAGGATAATAGTGCTCTAATTTATTGAGAATAGCTCCTAATTTTTGTTTGTATTGAAAACCGACCAGGTTTTCCCTAAAAATTGAAATAAATAAAACATAAAGTTCGTCATACATTTAACCTTCTTAACTTACGTTAACTCTTCAGTCACGTGTTAACGCGATTATTACACTACCCTAAATTTAGGATCCTAAATTAAGTCGCTCTTGAATTTCGGAAGGTGCATTCGCATTCAGTCTTCCTAAATGCAAACAAATCAACAAATGAATTAAGATTTTTCTAGAATCTTTCTTTAAAATTCAGGGGCTGAATTAGGAAGAAATTTAGGATAAGGAAAAGCTAGCCGAGGTTAGGGAGGATACCCATAAAAAATGGCCCAAAATCACAAAACTTCATTTTTAATGGGGGTTTTCTGTTTTATTTGTCCTCCTTGAAATAAGACATAAGCTACAGTGACCTTTTAAGCCGATGGGAAGCTTTATGGAATGCTGACGTCCAAGGAAAAGCTGAGGAAATGTAGGAGTGTTACCGGTTCACCAAAATTCTTCGTTTTTCCTTTTACACGTACCTGACTAAAAGGCAGTTGCAAAAATACAGTAGTATAGGTACCTAACCTAAGTTTATTTCCCACCACTGCTAATAGCATGCCTATTAGGGTCCCCGTTGTATCCGATTGTACGATTGCTGTCATCCGTGCGGCAATGAGGATGCTGCGATGGCGGCTATTGGTGCTCCCTGCCGGATGCAACGGTCGCCCACTCGTGCGCACCTCCCAGAGCGCGTCAATCTTTGTTACTGCAGTTTTCTGCTTGTATGGGATGTTTATGTATGTAGTATGTATTTATTAGGTATCTATATTCGAGTATGTGGGAAGTTAGTTTTGATAAGTCTAAATACTTGCCTACCCTTGATAGAACTATTTAAACTATCCAACCCAGTGTTAGAAAAAGGTCACCTTCCTGGCCTTTCATTCTCTGTGACATGTATGGTATCTAAATCTTCCACCTTACTACCTCAGTCGCCTTTCTACAAGTTGTAGCGAAAATTAAATATCAATTAAAGTTGATGTATAATCAATCCTACAACAATAAAAAACTTTTCATTTCGCTCAAAAAAATAACGATAAAAAAAGTAAGTAAAGCAGTTTTTAAAAGAAATTCTTACCGTATTGAATCTTTCTGTTTGCTAGATGCTTTCTTCAAAAATAAAGAAAGTACTTAGCGCTAAACTTACTAAAACATTATCAGTCTGACAAAATTAAACATTTGTATTGAAACAACAATACTCAAATGTAATCCAATCAGCTCTCAATAAAATATGACAAAATACTTGATGTTTATTTTTTTAACAAGCTCCAGTCTTTATTTGAAAAAAGAAAACAATTTAAAGCTGACAGAAGCTCAGTGAGCAGCGAAACGTATTCAAATATCGAAAATTGTTGACAAATTAAGTTCCCTACGACTCCCTTACCACTTGAGAACGACTCGACGAAATTTTAAACTGTCTAACCAACTTAACGATACACTTCTGAAATTAGAACACGAGCTATAACACAACTGAATAAAGTCCATATTCCTATGTTTATTGGTTCTTGAAGTACGAAGCTATCTTTGCAAAGTTACATGAAGGGACGGTACTGAGCCGTTCGTTTTACTAGTTACTCAATTAGGCCTTTTGTATTTGTTTATCTGAGTTTGTATAGCGTCAGAAAGGGGTAGCAATACGATTTGAAGTGTATTAGAAAGAGACAAGCTATGCAAAGTAATTTGAGACAGTTCTTTTCACCGGCGCGGTAATACCTATTTTGAATGGCAACACGAAACTGGCGGGAAATGCATTCAAATTGTATTCTGTTTTTACTTTTTCTAATTTGTGTAATGGCCTCGGATTTTCTTTGATACATTCTTTTCTTGAATTAGTTTTTCGTTACAGTTGGAGTGACTTTTCAAGAGATAGCTGTTACAAAATGGCGAATTCTTCTATGAAAGAAAGCCCGATTTGTAAAAAATAAAATTGGGAAAACATTATACTATATTTAATCATCAAAGGATTGCTATATAAATAAAAAGCTCATTTTCTGTGGATCGCATACATTTTAGGAACTCTTTCAAGATTACAAGACTTCTTCCCAAACACAAACCGTCTGCAATACTTTCTAACATAATATCGAACAATTTCATAATAAATTTAATTCAGATTCGATGTCTGACTAAACATTATTGACACTCGATCTTTTATTCTAATCGTACACTCTGAGGAGTGGTCCACACTGACTAAAAAAACCAGGGGATTTGATTTGAAAAGGCGGAAAATAGTGATATTAAAAAAAACTTTAAATTTGGTATTTGAAGGGTAAAGGGAGTTTATGTATGTTGAATTTAGAACTCAACACACAATCATTTACTAAAATTAGTTTTCCTGAGTAGATTTATTTTAGTTAATGATTTTGTCTATTAGGTACTTATATCATAATTTTCCCAGATTCTGTACCAATTTTCTTTGTATTTGTAGCGGGACATGATAGCTCTTTACGACTGAAGTTTTGCTTTGTGTCGAATCCCATAAAACTGCGTACAATAATCGAAAAAATCAAAATATTTAATAAATCTTTGAAGGTTTACACAAGTTGTGAGATGTAGCCCTTTACGGTAAAATACAGCCACCCTCGCCCTCGTCCCTGATTGAGCAAATATCGTAATATCCATGTGACTTCGATCGCGACCGATGGTGCATAAAACATCAGAAGATCAACCCGAAAACCGTGGATGATGGTATGTTAGATGTTGTAAGTCGAGTGTTAAGTTACGTGTTTGTTTATGGGATTTAATAAAAATTGCTTTAATTTTGGGTTTTATTAAATACCTACATAGATGGATAACTACCAGTTTTTTTGAGATGTACGCTACCTGTTAGCCCACTTGACACTTACAACCACAGAAAACGAGAAATTCTTTGTTTTATCTACTACTGCTCATAACCTATGTAAAACATACTATATCCTTCGTAAGAGAATTGTATCTTTACTAAACATAATATTGTTTAAATATAATACTAGATATTTTAAAGTTTTTCATTAAAATTTTATTATTTCATACAGATCATGACTACATCCTGCAGCCATCCTTGCTCTACGTAACTTCAGTAATGAACTAAGAATGCGGCTATTTGGAAACCTCCTAAAATTGTATGGAGCGAAAGTTATGAAAATGATGTTCTTATTAAAAACAAAACTCTAAATACCTAAAACGTCAATTACAATCGTTTAGTTTGTAACTTTTTTAAGCATTTTAAGTTTATGGTGTCATAAAGAAACCAGGTAGAAAATTTTATATAGGACATGGAAAAATATCAAATAATATATTGGCTTGGCGCCATTCTCCCATGAAAATATTAAACTACTTTTAATATTAACATTGAAACAAAACACTAAACGTTGACTTTTTTCAATTGCCTCTCAAAATGGAGTGGTGTTTGCAAAATACAGCTAAATTGTGTAGAAACGTCAACCCTTTGTCTTTGAGGGTCGTTCTTACCCCTAGCACTTGATTACTGGAGGGTTATTCGTCGCTTTGCGGTCATGTTGCAACGATGGGAATTTATGGACTAATTGTTAAATTTTGACTTTGTTGCATTAAAGGGTTAGTACTTGATTCTTTTAGTTTGTTAAAGAGTCTTTAATGGGCTTCGGTTGTGTTATTTTTGTAGTTTTCTTATAGGAATGTTAGTTTTTTGTTTTTGCCGTGTGAGAAATGTATTTAGTAGCGTTTAAAGTTTCTCACGAGTTGAAGTCATAAAGTGAGAGCGTTTGACTTTATTGTAAGGACTTCTTAACTTGAGACTTTAAATTGTTATGTTTTGTTTCTGTTATTTAACTTGGTATGCGAAGGGAGGTTGCTATAGCTAAACGCTGTTTATTTGTATCGAGCTTTAACTGCTTACTTCGCTTTTGTGGGTTCGAACTAAATTGTGGTTGACGTTACAAATTCTGACCACAGATTTCTATTTTACAGAGTAGATTACAGAACTTTCCTGAGGAGAAGAGTCACCCGCTGCATAATTATACTAATTGTTAAATTATTGTTACTCAAACCTAATTAATATTAGACTAAAAGCGAAACTGAATTGTTTTATTTATTAAATAAAATACAGAATGTTTTTTTTTTTCTTTTATCTACAAATTTGGAGAACATCACATACATTGCTCTGAACCCAAAGTAAGTAGTAAGTAGCTAAGCAAAGAGTTAGATTGAACAATAGTCAGCTAGGTACAAAGGTACTGCTTATTCAAAATAAATGCCCGACAGCAGATCAGTGACAGGAAAAGTAAGTACTAAACAATAGTCAACAGAGTGTAACTCACAATCACAAAGTTGAAACTTATGTAAACATTTTCTTACAAAACCAGACAATAAGTAAGTAAAGCTCCCACATCTTAATTACATGAGGGTGTTCGTGATTTAAAAATCCGCTATTTTCGCCAGTCTGGCAGGTCCATCTGTCAATTTCTACCAATGAGAGACAAGCGATTAGCTCGTAAATCGGGAGATCGCGAATTAAATTAAAAATCTTGTAATCAGAGATCGTTGTAAGCACACCTCTTTCTCACCTAACTCAAAAACTTCAATAAATGTGAACATTTCCCGGTGACCGAAGCCAGTGTTAATGAAGGCAGCTTCGTTAAATGTTTGAAGCACATGCTCCATCGCACTTCATCCCACTTCGTTTGGTGACACGTGCTTTACGTAACCTTTGCCAGGGTGGCAGTTGGTAAGTTCGCTGTCGAATTATTCTAGGGATTTGACTTTTGGATTGCAAAAAAAAATAAAACAAGTACCTATAAGTTAGACAGATATTTTTGGTCAAATAAATGATTTTCAATAAGATACTGTTTAATCCTGGGTCCTACATGATGAACTTATGGATTATGTGGCACTAGAAAACTAGTATAAAAAACAGTTTCATGTAAAATGTTGCCAAGACGATACCATATGATTCGCACTGTCAAAAAGTTATCAGATCTCATGTAGAGCCAAGCTTCTAACTCTACACGCCCAACTCTACAAGTCCTAACTTCACAAACTTTACACCTTAGTCAAAATATGTGGCTTGGCCATTTCACCACATTCACATAAGCGTAAGATGATAAATTTATTTTCACTGTTCACTACTTTACTGTTATACAAAAGTTTTTGTAGTAACGAAATGGTCATAAAATTGAGATGTTTTCCCATTACATTAAACAACATTCCTAGGTAACATACCTACTAATTCTTAGACTGTATTAATAACCTATTGATTGCTTAGTTGCAATTCATCCTTGGACCTTACGCAACAATAACCGTTGCCTAGCAACTGCTTGAGCTAACAACAACATTCCCATGTATGGTGTTCCCGCAAGATATCCATCAAGAGGTCAGTTCCCATGGTTAGGACGCTTGACTTTTGACTCTAACACTCACTTTGTCTTTCACTTTTTAAAACGAAGCCTTTGATTTGTACAGTGATTATTGTAGTTTCATATTTTAATATATTATTGCTGTTTTTAGTAAGTTCAAACACGTACCGTTAATATTTATGAATTGCTCATTGTGTCAAAGTAAATCAACTCTGGATGAGTTTGTGAAAGTAAGTGTGGATATGGCCAAAAGTGATGGTTGGATTGTTAGAACATAATACCACTTTTAAGGCCTCAATACCTTATCTTTCAAGTTTATGTAGACTTGTCGTTTAATTTGACATTACTTGTACCTAAATATAAAAGAAATAAAACTATGCGATAAGTACCAAACATAATTTTCTTACAGAAGAAATTAAAACAAACAAAAATCAGTAAAAACAAAATCCAATAAAAAAATAGAATCACCGAAACAAATAAAGCAGTTGCCGCACCGATGCGGCGAAGCGACAAATATAGTTAAGCGAGAATTGTTCGTCAAAAATACGAGTAATTTTAATTGCGACGCTGATAGAGGCGTATTATCGCGTTACTAACGCTTTCTGCTCGCCCCCCGAACCCACTCGCTTAATGCTTCCCTGATTTTTATGAAAATTACTTGTCTTTGTTCTGTCTAGTTTGGAGTTAATATTTGGGTTACTTTTTGTTGCTTTTTAGACTGTCTGTTCGATGTGACAAAGAAATGTAAAGACTGAGTTTTTAGCAAGATCTACGTGTTATATAACGGCCATGTTGATCTAGATTATCTGACAGTAGTACAAATGCGAACAAAAGCGAACAATTTATCACGGCAACACAAACACTAAACCAATCTAAAACCAAAATATACAAATAAAATCACCAACCGAATGAAACTGACAATCTCGGGCATATCATCTCTAGACAAATCGAATCAGCCACAATCCCGGAGACATATTGTTTAGGAGATCCAATCTGCAGATTTGTTGTGTTCACCCCGTCACCCGACACCCCACGGCCATGGGGTAATGGTGACCTTATAACTTTGATATTGATTTACATTGGTATGAAAATATAATCAACAATCTAGACATTCAGTCGCAGTTAAGAGTACCTATAATGCTAAACATAAGTATATCCATTAGAAAAGTACCCTGTACCTTAAAACAGAGGGTTTAAAGAAACCTAAAACCTCGTTATAACTAACAATCTTGATAGTTCAAATCTTTTGGGAGTTGATACATTACTTATTCATTGCGTCGGCTAAACGGAGCATGAATCATTGGTTTATTTTCTCATTCAGACATAACTGAGACGTAATTGTGTCGGGATTATGGTGTCAGGTTACTGAGGGTCCAGCTATACGATAGAAATGGGAAATGGCTAATAGAATATGAATTGAAAGTTTTTAGGAGTCGGCTGGGAATTAAAGTTTTAAATTATATGTGTTCTATTTTAGAGACGGACATAACAAAAAGAGCAATATTTTAATCTAATATATGGAAATATTGGTGTGACACTGTGTGTGTTAGCCCTGCGTACATAATTTGGTGGAAAAGTGTAATTCACAAAAAAATATATATATTTAATTGTCTAAAACACATTATTAAGACAGGACCTATGTGTTTGTCGTTATAGTATTTAGTAAATTTCATTTCACAATTGATGAATCCTAAGAGTAACTTAGGGACTTTAATTTTTTCACAAAATCTAATTATTCAAGAAATATTTCTTCTAAAATGGCTAACTTACAACCCACGATAGAATACGTCACAATATAAAATACCCACTACTTTATCAACGATCCTCAGTATTGCGACATCTCATCTCGGGTCGCCCGAGGCTGTCTCCTATCCGTGGCCGGTGGACCAACTCATCTCGTTATACGGCTACGTTCAGAGTCTTTGTTATTCCCATATTGTGCGAGACTGCGGCTAACCTCGTTTGGCAGTCATTTCGTTTTGTCATCTATAGTGGCTTGTTTTGCGGCGAATGAAAAATGTAATGAGGTAGTTTTATAAATTATGGCTATCGACTCAGATTTTTGTAGGGTTTATAAGTACCTATGCAAACAGACAGGTACCTATAAACTACGTGTGTTTAGAAAGAAAGTAACAGTATCATTATATAAAAGCCAACGTTCGTCTAAATCGAGTTGCTTTCCAATTCTATAAATCTGATATTGTAAGTGCCTGTCTTCCTGAAGTGCATGATTAAATTATTTATTTACTCTAAATAAGTTACACAAAAGCTTCACAAAAGTCTATTTCTTGAATTCAACTTTTGCCAATCAACGCCATTTTCAACAAATATAATTCTTTCAATATAAAAAAATGTTGTAATTAGCTCCCTTCGATCAAATATACTACTACTTAACATAATCCTAGCTTCCAACTACTAAATGTACTACTTGCTTCCAATCCTCGACCGGGCTATCTAACGATTCTACTCTCCCATCAACAGCAACTAAACGGAGCCGTGTAAACAATCCGAACCAACATTAACATCATTATTTTCTGCCGAAATTACCTCCAGTCTCATGTAAACGAAGTTCCATCTCCCTTTGTGAGCAAGAAACGTTTAAATTACACTTAGTCATAGAACATGCTAAGCCTGGGGCACGAATTAGGTGTACAAAGCAACTCCCTGTCGCCTCCTTCCTGATACGAAATACAGCTAACATGATTTTGACTGAGACCGCTACTTGCGGCTCAAATTATTTAGTAATTGCGTCGAGATAAAGTTGTTTAGACGTTGATTAAGTGTCTGTTGTTAAGTGATGTTCTTTTGTTTTAAATTTGACATTCATCAGGGGTTTAGTAGGAGTTCGATTAAGAGGTGTTATTTACTGGAACTGGAATAAGACTTTACAATACTGCCCCTGGTAGCTGAAATATTTTTAAAACTTATCTTTATTTAAAGTTCTTGCTTTTATATTGCATGTTTATCCGCGGGAAAATAAATCGCCGATAGCTTTCTCATTTACGAGGAAAATGAGACCTAAGAACTGTATGTTAAGGCCTAAATCGATAAGTCGTAGAACTTTTTGTGAGACAAAGTTAAAATGACTTTTTTCATGTTACAATGATTTTTTTTAAGGTGTACAATAAAGAATAAACAAATGAACCTGTTGCGGGCAGAGTGATGACTACACTTCAGGTTCAGCAAATTCAACTACTCCGTGATGGAAACACATTTAAGCAATATCTCGGTATTAAAAAATAAAAATGACTGGCTAAAGTCTGTGGCATTTACGTTCGATCCCTGGTAAAGGACGAACAGTTCAATTAAAAACCACACACAAAATAATAACCTTAACAAAAACCGTTTAGCTCCCCACTCCTCCAGCTAACTTTTATACAAAGTAAAACATTTATTCGTACAAGTAACAATTACGTGTAACAAACGATGGGCTGTATGTACACAAGGTATGTATGTATATTATTTATCGGCGTGTCCTTGTTACGTGCGGCAAGGCGATATATCACGGGGAACACCTCCGCGATGTCCGTAAATATTTACGCGCTGTTGAAACTTGCTTTAGGGACCAATTGTATTAAAACCTTGTTTTTAAGAGAATAGGTATGTAAGTGTACGGTAGAAAAGCTAAACTATAGGTATATGTAGTTATAAAAGTCAAAGAGAATACTGCATTGGGCGTGTTTGTTGATTCGTTACAAATCATTAGGTTTAAAGTAGTGTCCGACCAAAATTTCGGTTTCGGTTTCGGTTTCGGCCAGTTTCGGCCTAAAAATCAAGTTTCGGCCCGGGTTTCGGTTTCGGCCAAAAACGGCCGAACCCTTCGGCCGCGCCGAAAGTTACAACATCGTACCTTCGGGTCGCGCTCGGCTAACGTTGGGCGCGCTCGGCACGGCTGGTAATATGGCGTCGCTCGCCTGACTCCGCCGGCAACTACCTAAATCAGTGCGCTTTGCTCGTGTAGACGTGTCAATACGTGTTTTCACTTTATAGGGTAGTTAAATTTTCAAACAGAACCTCTGTAACTGTGCTGAAATTTCATTGTGATAAATCTTTGAAAGTAGAAACCTGTAATTATAGGTTGGCGAGATATTAATTTTAGAAAAAAACGGGCTTACTAACATTTTTTAGACTTTTAAAGGACTTTTTTTTTTATTTATAAAAGGTTCGGTTTCGGTTTCGGTTTCGGCCGAAACTACAATGAAACCGAACCTTCGGTTTCGGTTTCGGTTTCGGCAAAATAACATGTTTCGGTCGGTCACTAGTTTAAAGTAACAATTATCCTTTTTTTATTGTTTTTTTTTTACGGGTTTAAACAAGTGACTTAAACCCACGCCAGGCGCACGACGTGGGTACCTATATGTCGGACTTGCACTGCCAGATATGACAATGTACTAGTACTTTAATAGGTATCTCTGCTAACTGCTTTATTATTAGGTACAGCATCTCGAAAGTTCCCTAGACAAATAGAAATGCTATTTTTTTTAATATGACACATTATCTAATTCGAATTTGTTACTTTACGAGACCTTTAACATTTTTCTTAAAAAAGTAAATACCGGAGCTAGGAGATAACTGAACTAGTTAAGTATTAAAAAACGTGCTATTAAAAGAAAAATTAAATTTCTCATTATTTAGAACCTTTACATAATCATTCGCGATGCTAGTTAAACGTTATTTAAATAGCTAAAAAACTTAAATTCCTATTAACCATAGAGCTAACATTATACTTTTTCTAATAAACTCCCGACCTTTGCTGTCTACATGACACATTATCTAAATCGATCAACAGCTAATTAATTTAATTATCATAAAACGGTTAAGGCCGTGCCAATTATTAAGCTATTATTGTTCGTTTATGTACGTACGGAACCATTTAATGTAATGGCATCTCGCGCTTGACAGATTATTTTGTAGAACAGCTGCTTAGTATTAATGTAAACTGTGAAATGTGTTTTTGTATCGCATTATTAACCACTAGACAGTCTTGAACTCATTAGTTTACTCTTTTAAATTGGTTTATACCGATATTTTCTTTAGCATACTAATGGTGCAGTGACATTTTGCATGTTCAGTGGTCATTTGCATATAGTTACAGTCAAACACAAAAGTTAGTGTCGTTTTAAATTAGTAAATACAAGCAGAATATTACCCTGTTTGACGATAACATTGATCTAACGGTTGTATTTTATAAATATGTAATTTTGTTTTTTTTTTATGTATTTAATCCTGTTGGATCTTATATTTAAAATTTCGTGTCCGATGTATAATTTAAATATACAATTGCATTGTATAAAAATAATTATTTAAAAAAATAATTATTTTTAAACAATGAAACAGGTAAATTATATATACTTAATAGCTGACCTGGCAAACGCTGTTTTGTCAGGGCCACCCTTATCACTTAGGAGTATAAAAAATATGACCTGTTCTCAGATCTACGAAATATGCACAAAAAATTTCATAAAAATCGGTTAAGCTGTTTCGTTCACTAAAATGACCGTTTCCAATACATTGATAATAAGACAAATATTTTTTATGTAGTGCTGTGAAGAAATCCCTCTGGATACTGAGTATCAGTAAGTCAGCTATATTCGAATGGATACTTGCACAATGCATGTCAAAAAGCCCCCATGAGCTAGCCAAAAGACGTTTACAAAACCGGTTCGATATGTTACAAAATAATATAGTAAAAAGTATCCCGTTAGTTTGCAGTACAACTAGCTAGTATTTCGTTGTAACAGTTAATTAAGACACCAGCTGAGCACATTCATTGTTAATTTCTGTCGATTGTATTAGAATATTATAGTTAAGTTCGGGTAAAAACTTTTTAATCATTTAATTATTATGGAATATTTTCAACGAAATCGTTATTTAATTCTATTAATTGAAGTTGCGATGTCGCAGGGGCGCATGACGCGTGACCTTGCCACGAGGCTTGACAATTTAATCGAATTCTGAACAAAAGTCTAGTTTTGTTTTTTATTAATTTATCATGTAACTTTTAGTGTTGTTTCGTATTCCAGAAAAAGAAAACAATACAATCAAAAGTAATGATGTCAAAGACTATTCATAGTTAATATTAATCTTAAATGTAAGTTTACAAAGTTTATTATTCTATTAATTAACTTAATTTGTCAAAGTATGAACGCAAAAACATAAAAGTATAATAACGAATAATAAAACAATCAGCAAAAATAGTAATAATATACAATCAACAAACACAAAGAAAGTACGATCCAGTGCCTTTCATAAGAAAGTATTCTTATGAAAGGCACTTTTTATTGAACATGGCATTCACAGCAGGAAAGGAAAACAAATAATTACTATAATAATAAACACATATTAATTAAAGAAACATCCATGACTAAGACATTATCGGCCGATTAAAGGTCATAATTGTTAACCTAAAAAAAAAACGCGCGACAAATTGACGCGTCGTGTCGCTTTGCGACAATTGATCGCAATCTTCGGCCGGATACCGATCAATTAGAGTTTTAAGCGCTGTGTACATGCGATTGTCGGGCGGTTTCAGAGTGATCAGGTAACACTGTCGCATGGTGAATGGGGGTTGACAATTACGGAGATGAAGACGTTCTCTACACCGCGTGATGTTAAATTCAACTGTTCATATACAATAGCTTTATATTCTATTTGTTTTGTTTATTTACGTGTAATATGGATGTCAGATCTAGTTTCTGATTGGATATTACTAGAGTAATTAACAATTAGCTTTTTATAGTTGTAAATAATTTTGCGTGTAGGTATAGCTTTCTTTTATAGTTATATGTTCGGAATAGTGTGAATGGAAAACTGCACTATTGCCAGGGAAAAATCTGAATAATTTCTTATCTTATAAAAACAATTATTTTCTTACATACTAGCTGACCTGGCACGTTTTGCCATATAAAATAAATAAATGTGGATAACATCACATACATTTCTTTCCAAAGTAAGTAGCTAAAGCACTTGTGTTATGGAATCAGACACAATGAAGGTACCACAAACACCCAGACCCGAGACAATGTAGAAAAGTGGTTATCAACATTGTCCCGTCCTGGATTCAAACCCGGGACCACAGAATTGGCGATACCTTGAAAACCGGCGTATACGTTACTCGACCACGGAGGTCGTCAAAATATAAATATGTCCAAATAATAAAAATCTAAATTCCAGGAAAGGGTTACCCTTATCACCTAGTGGTTTAAAAAATTGCCTACGACCTATTCTCAGACCTAGCAAATATACCTACACAAAATAAAATATAAAAATCGGTCAAGCCGTTTCGGAGGTGTTCTATAAGATTTTTATATATTTGATCTCGCATTCACTTGGTAAATATTGTAATCGCTTTTTATATTAGTTTTACGTTCTCGTTAACGTCAAAAATTACACACTTAGCTAACGTGTGCTTATTCTAAAACAGCATTATAATTATTCTTTGTGATTCATGACCGTGTTAGCGTCAAAACTAACAAACATGCGATTAATGTGCGATGTTCAGCTTTTTATTATTATATCATGTTGTTGCGTGTCTGGCTGTGAATAGAATTCTTTACTTAACAGTTTTTAAAATAATGTGTTTCAACTACGAGCTATTTTGATAAGATTTGAGCTGATCAGGGACCTCACTCTGCAATCCATTTTAATGTAAAATTAGTTTAGCGGACATGTCATTAAGTATTCTTAAAAAAAAAAGTAATACTAGCAATGAAATGAAATAACTGGAATCAAAAAATTGAGAGATTTTTTTTGTACTGTGCGTTTTTTTTGTGCCTGTTATAAATAACAATTTTGCATTGGCATTGTAGTCGAATTGAAATTCATTTAAGAGTAAACCCTCAGGTTTTAACTCATTTTTATTAACAGATTTGTTGTTTTCGTCTTTTATCTTATCGGCTCCCTGTTTTGGTTTAATATAAATACAGAATGACAATGATTATTCTATTAATGAATTATGGAAGAATACAAGTTTTATAATGATTTCATCTTTTATAGGGATGACGACGTAATTTAAATATCTCATTTTTGTGTGTCAATTGCATTCTGTGGCATCCCATAAGTTTACTTATAGAGTGAAATATTTTAATACCATCCTGTAGCCGTTCTATAACAGGGCAATGACCTTTCCCGTACCAAGAAGACGACATTTATAAAGCATGTTCACAAAATTACTTAATTATGAAAATGAGCATAATTAATAATTATAATTATTAAAGTAAAAGTAAGTTAATTTCTTCTCGGTTCGTGTGCACAGTGCCTTAAAAACAGATGCGCGACATCTGCCTGCATCCTAATACGAGGACATTAGTAGAACAATGGGAACAAACGGCTATTATGCTAATAAAAGAATTATTGTTATGCTATCGCCAACACCATATATGTACGTAATTAGGCAAGCGACTTGTAATAACTCATATTTATGTTTTTATAGTTTTACTATTAAATAATTTCGTATTGAAAATACGTGGGATTTCCTTAAGAGGGTGGTTGAAGGACCTGGCGTGGTAAATAGGCTTTTGAATAATGACTATTTAAAGTGTTAAACGAGGTTTGTTTTGACTTTATAAATAAATAAAAATGACGTCTTATAATTTGTCTTCGGTTTTTTGTTATGGGTTATGAGCAATAAATTACGTTTGTGTTATTTAATTGCAGCTTACTTAGTCGACTATAAATTAGTTTTAGCGTACATGAATGTAAAGAAAATAATAGGTTTGTGTTAAATCCTAGGAATAATTAATTTAGTGGAACATAATTGTCATCGTGCCAATTAAAAAAGCCTAAAAGAGGGTCTAATTAATATGCATTCTGATTCCTTACGTAGCTCGTAGATAATATTTTCAATGATCGATAACTTTTCTGTCTTGTAACTTTTTGAGTAGGCTTTGAGTGAGTTTGGCTTTTTGCTTGGGTTAGATTCATGGGCTAATTACTCTTATTATTAGGCGTCAAGCCAGTGGTCGCAGGTTCGAGTCCTGCTTGAGGTTTAAAATTTCCTTCTATTACTTATTTGTATTTAATTACAAATATTCGCTCCGCATGCGTAACAAATAATTAAAAAATATACTGGCACATTATTCAAGAATAGATTTCATAAGACTCAATCACTGCTCAATCCTCAAACCAGAGAGACTTCACAGCCTCCAGGCTCCATTCACTTAAAATAAAAATATTTACAAAAACCCCGCCCCCGGCCTGCGCCCCCGGACCTCGCCCCGACTGTCCGTTTGTAGTAATTATGTTATTTATATCTTCATTCGCAGATCATATCGGACTAACTTGTCGATATCAAGATGTTTGGCGTGCGTGTGAAGTGTCCTGAGTATAGTTTTGTAAGTAGTGGAAATTAAATTCATCTATGAAAGAGGTTCAGAATTTGTCTTTACAATAGCGTATTTAAGGTATGATAAGTATCTTGAAATTATTCTAGATTGAACCTCTTTAAAAGTCAGCAAATATTGCTACAACGAAGAAGCAAAAATTAAAATAATTGTGTAGTTCGAGAATTTCTTGTAACAACGGGTACCTATCGTAAGCATTTAAAGGACATACACGATGGCACTATGGACTTGGATTAAATATTTGAGAATATCACAATGTTTTGTCCTTTGCTTCCACGGAAGTAAAGTTTTTCAGAAAAGACATCTTTTCTACAGTGGGACGTGAGTAATAATTACAACACGACAGATCTGGGTGTTTATGAAACTTTATATCTCCATCGCCGCATACCTTCAGGCTACATAAAATATCTGCAAAACAGTGATCTGTGATAAATAAATCACACAAATCTGTCACAGATTAAACAAGAACAATTGGATTACACAATGGCCCATGTTGGTTAAACAAGCCAACGATACCGACAGTATTCGATGTCTACTCTGGAGCCATCCAAACGAAATCTATATGTCGTTTGCGCTCACATATGGGGTTAGAACAAAACACTTACACAAATATTTTCTTATAAAAATAACTAATATTGGACTATGTAGAGTTTGCACCAGCAATTTAAATATGTTACATGATATCTAGTCCATCGCAAAGTTCGTTAAATACACTACAGACCTGATTAGTTGCTATATTCGCATGTCACGTTATAATTCTCAAATTATGTTTCTACATATAGTACAGTAAACTATTATATATCTTCCAGTACTTACTTAAGCTAACACAATATTCTGAAATCAAACAAATCACCTACGCTACTCTAGCGTCACCCCACGCGGCAGGCAGGCGGTACGATCCCAGAATTTTTATAACACTACCCCTTGTGTCAATCTGAAAAAGTTTTATCATTCGCGAGATGAATACAAAACGAAACCCGTAGTGATTCTATAAAACAATATTTGAGCCATACGACAAATGTATTGACAAAGGTCTGAACACCTGGGATAGTTATGTATTTTGAGGTTCATTTATTCCTGATACAGAATAGTGATATTTTGGTATAGAATTTAAGTAGTGCCAATTGCGCAAATGCTTTTTAAAGATTCCAAACGCCTTGTTGTCACTTTGCGTGACGCAAGGGCTGGCTTTTACTTTGGACAGAGGATAAGTTAGTATTGCCATACAATGTGGCACCGCCCCCAGCCTTTTGGGAATATTTCCAGTGACAGACAGCGATGTGGACAATTTTTTTGATGCCATATTTTAGGTTTTACGTTTTAATTAGATTAGTTTATTTTTATTTTTTAACTGTGTATATGTAGTTAAGTATTTAGAATTAAATTAATATTGTTGATCTGTGTCGATAGATAGATTTGGTACAGGCAACAGGTGAAATAATTTTGCTTTTTGCAGAGAGTTCGCCTAAAGTGCGCTAGTTCAGTGTACTGTAAGATATAGAGTACAAACAAACGATGAAACAATAAAAAAGAGAATTAATGATAACTGCCAAATATCAAGGCTTGGGACCCATTAACATTTCCCGTGGAATTTTATTCTCGTTCGTAGTCACGGGTTTATTACCTTGGATACAATAAAAACAGCTGACTCGAATCTCGTGTGTCGAAACCCGCAATTATGTCAATCTCTGGACAGCGGCGACATCTCAGGGCAACAATTAGAGCCCCATTAATTAGCCTCTACCCCGGGCATGACGTAGCCACCCCGGGTTAGCAGGTCACTAGGGTCAGGAAAGATTAATGATGATGTCTGGTTATATTGAATATGACCTTTCATACGTGTTACAATATGGAGTAAACAAAGTATTTTCATCTTGATTTCTAAACGGCAATTTATTTTATTTGACTGTTTTACTTTGTTTCGAGGTGTGAGAAGATTTAATTATATGTGGAGGAGACCTAGCTGATGGGTTTTGTTATTTTGATTCTTTAAACCTCAAACCTCAAAGGCCAAGGGACCATCGGCCACAAGTAGGTACATCAGTCGCTTTCACACACAAAAGCTCATTTCCCTAATAAAGGAGCATCCACACGAATCGTACTTGCCGCAGCGATTCGCTAATGAAGATATTTGGGGCAGTGCGCTATCTCATTGTCAATAAATAATGTCGCCCGCCCCCGCCCGCGGCGCTCTCTTCCGCTTCGACCGAACACGGCACTCTTGTAGCCTCTTTTGTTACGAAATCGATATGAACACACCCCTTTAGCGATTTAAAACACTGCGATATTATCTGAAACACCTTAATAACGTACAGGTGTTTTAATTGTGGTGATTAGTAAATTTTACCCTTTTTTTTGTTGTTGCTTGGTTATCAAGAAGCCTTTTGTTCTTTCCATACGTATACTTCCATAAAATATCTAGAATGCATTTTTTGTTGCAAATGTCAATGGTCACTGGACAGTGGTGTTGACTTACATTTCTAAATAAATAAAAAAACGGTTTTTTACAGATCTATCTACGAAATGTGTTATTCTTAGGGGAAATTAAATTATTTATACTTATTTGACAAAAAAAAAAAAACACTTAAGGGAATCCTTTAATCTGTTTTTCCAGCTTGCAGCTCCCAAGTGTCATAAACACATTCACTGCCATAACATTTGCATTTACAGAAATATCTGTCTCCTTAATACCAGTAACAGTCTGCCAATTATTTGCTGCTCAAAGACCCCGCTTATCTCACGAGTCCACTATTATTTTATACCCTTTTATAATTAGATACGATCCAACAGTATCTGTCCATGTAAGTAGATGAAATCGAACCAGTGCCCAAATGCCTCCGTTTTTACTCCAAACGTTTTCGGTGCGTTGTTTTTGCGTCGGCAAACTTGGCTCAGTGGCTGCAATTTATGACATATTCCGACGCATCGTAAGTGAGACATTACATTCCTTTTAAGTTATAACTGCGCCTGCGACTTGTTTGTTAGTAGATTGATCGTTTTTTGTTTCCTCATTTCTTTGAGACTGTTTATTCTATATTTCTTTTGTGCCCGTATTGTCTAGATCTATTGTGCCGAATTCAGAACGATAACTGATGAGGTCTGTGTTTAAAAAAGTTAATAAATGATCATGATTTGGTTTAACATTATGTAATTATGTTAATTTTATTGCCTTACCTTGACTTGCCTTGAATCTTGCCAGAATTCATTTTATATTTGGTAATGATATGTATTTATTTTTTATTTTTTCATAGTAGTAGTTTTTTTTTCGAACAACACTCGCACTGGTTTAATCCTTGTGTCGCGGGGTTTTTACAAAGATTCATATTACATGCACAAAGAATACCCGGACTTGCAACAAGCATCTGTGGCTCACACAAATGCTTGTCCCATGCGGGGATCGAAGCTGCAGCACGTCGCGCACAGTGATAATTGGCGTGGTGACCTCGACTATCCGTGCACTAAAAAAATGTGTTAAGTACTCGTTAAGTTATTAAAAACAGGAACTTATTGTTTATAGAGTCATAGAGCCTTTTATCATTTATACCTAACCAGGCGTCCGTGCTTACCTTCTAAATAAAATCTTTAATGAGACACCATCGATTTTAGATTTAACAAGTTTTAAGCACGACACCCTATTATATCCAAATCTCGAGTTCTCCGGCGTTATCTTTTGTCCCTCTTGTAAATTATTTGTTCTCACATTGTTAGTGTAATCGGGAGATCAGTTCACGAACGATCATGATACGATTTAGTAAACGAAAAAGTAGCTGTTAGTTAGAATATATAATATACCGGCCTATTAATGTCCCACTGCTGGGCGCAGGCCTCTTCTCTTGAAGAGACGGTATGAACATTGATAACCACGCTTGCTCACTTGCAGGTTGGCGATTTCAGATTCCAGTTATTGCAATCCAGGTTTCCTCTCGATGTTTTCCTTCACGGATTGTGTGTTATCATCATCATCATCATCATCATCATCATCCACAGCCTTTGTCATCCCACTGCTGGGCATAGGCCTCTCTTTTCATGTCATGCCATTCTCTCCGGTCCTGTGCCAGTCTCATCCAGAATCGACCCGAGACTTTAGTTATGTCGTCGACCCATCTTGCTCCCGGACGACCGACGCTTCTTTTGCCTAGCCTTGGCCACCATTCGGTCAATGCCTTGCTCCACCTGCCATCATTTTGTCTGGCCAAGTGTCCTGCCCAGCCCCATTTTAGTCTTATGATTGCGGTACCGACATCCCGAACTTTTGTTCGGTTTCGGATATCCACATTACGGACTCGGTCTTGAAGTTTGATGCCGAGCATAGCGCGCTCCATGGCTCTCTGTGTTTTATGTTTTAGAAAAATTAAGAAAGTACATATAACCTTGAACACACACAACACTAGTCACATTAGTAAAGGGTTCGAACCTAAAACTTTGTGCGCATAAATCCGTTCACTGAACCGCTTGGCCACCACGACCTTGTAAGATAGTTATAATATACCTCTGCATATTTTTCTTCTTCCTCGTAGCCTCATGGCTGAGGGTCGCGATTACACGAGTTTGTTGCATCTTCTACCAGTGCTCAGACAGATGTTTGAAGAATCCCGTACAGGCCTCCTTCACCACACCTGTCCACCGGGTCGGTGCTCTTCCATGGCAACGAATGTAACTAGATTAAAATAATGCAGGTATACACATTATTTTAAATTATATCTCTATGCAGAATATCTTAATTCTCTCTGTTCAAGGTTTGCTGGAAAAAAAACCCTAAATTGGGTTAAGCTCGCCTTTTGTACATCTATTATTACGTAAAATTTTAATTATATTTTTTGTATACAATAGTAATTAGTCATTATTTTAAAACTACCTTTTTCCCGCGGCTCCGACCGCGTGGATGTCGGCTATCGCGGCAAAAAGTAGCCTATGTTCTTTCTCAGGATCTATAGACTATCTGTGTACCGAATTTCATTTAAATCGGTACAGCAGTTTTGGCGTGAAAGCGCGACAGATAGACAGGCAGACAGAGTTACTTTCGCATTTTTAATATTAGTAAGGATTAAACTAATTTTAAACAGCCTGTGTTCAGTTAGTTGATAAGTTGTAGTTTTACTGATCCTCAAATAAGTTAAGTTTTATGGTTTCGAGTATCGAGTTGGGTAGCAATTGATATTTTTTCTTACGTCAACAGTTCGATTCCTCAGTTTTGCGTCATCGATCTAGACAAAAAATGGTGAGAGACCAATTAATCGGTTAGTTCCACTTTTGTTGTTTCATGAGAGTTAAATGATCCACTTTGTTAGTCTTGTCTACAGACCTAGATGTCGCTAGTGTTAATACTTGCTTTCATCGTTCCGCATTAGGTGCTCCCAGAGAAAAACTAGTGCGAATCAAAGATTGAAATCGATACGTACAACAATCGGCAGTGCAGTTGAACGCAATCCCACGGTAGTGCACTTTGTAATTTATTTTCACTACATATAAAGCTGCAATTATCTTCAATCACACTTCGTTAGCAACGAATCTGGCGTTATTAACACTTTGCGGGCTTTTTACCCGCGAACCAATCGGCCGCCGCCGCCGCCATTTGCAGTAATTACTCATAAGATGGCGGAACAAGATGGCCGACTTCATTCACCGGTTTTTGTTGTGATTTTATGTTTTAATTGTAATTAGCTTGTACGGTGCGCCGGTGTTGTAATAGATCATTCATTTACACGTAGTTACATTTAATGGCGCTGTAACTTTTATTTTATGGGGATTGGAAAACGCTGTACGGTAGTGAGCTTCTTAGGAATCTCGCTTCGTTAGCTGCCTTACAAATTGGTTGCTTACCTCACAGTCGTGTTTTGTTTTCTTGCCGTATTCTTGGTAGGGTTGGTTTAATGAACTTGATAGCTTCTTAGCGTGTTTTGGATCTTGATCTGAAGACCAAGGGATTAATAAAAAGATAATGGCCTTTATTGTACCTTCTTTATGCGAAAAAATTCGTCTCATGACACCCCAAATTCACACTTAAAAAGTGATGATATAATTTGCTTAATTCGATAACAGTTAGTACCAAAATTGATTGAGATCGATATACTTAGGTGGATTCCTTGCCCTATTCAATTAAATTCAATTAAATTAAATTAAATAATTTCAATTAAATAATTTAATATACTATAATAATAATAATTTATTCATAAAAACGTAGGTACAACATTATAATACAATATATCTTACATTATATAATAAAGTACAACATTGCACGATTGTCTGAACTAGGTCGAAACCTGTGCCTCAGACTAGTTAGTGCTTACGTATCTTTATTGAGTGACCTTAAAATAACTTAAACATAAACAAAAGGTAATTGCTGCAGTGACATTTTAAATGAGATGTTATTAAAATTAAATTTATTTACATACTATAAGTAAGTTCTCTGTATGTTCGTACGATAAACTTTTTATATAATTATTCAGGATGTGTTTACAGCTGAAATAATTTAAATTATAAATACTAAGTTCCCTATTTAGTCTATTGTACAGAAAAGGACCTAAAAATGCGAAGAATCTATTTAAGAAAGTATGTCTAATGCTTGATAAAGACGTGCAGACTATATCTTTCCGTCTCTTATTATTATAATCAGAGACGTACACTAGCATAGTGTGCTGTTTTAGTATTATTTGCATAATGAAAATTTGCCGAACAGTCAACACGTTGCAGGATTTGTATAATAGTTGAGTGGGATGAAAAAAGGGATAGGCGTTGGCAACTTTTAGGATGGCTCTCTGTGCTCGTTCAAGAGGAAGTAATACAGTTTTTGGAGCTCCACCCCAAGAGGTAATGCAGTATTGGATTATAGATTGACATAAGGCCATGTATATTTGGGTGATTAATTTTGAATCTGCGATAGTTCTTAGCTTTTTAAAAACAAACATTAATTTACGGATTCTGTTCACTAAACTTTCAATGTGCAGTTTAAATGACAATGTTTCATCAATAATAATCCCAAGATATTTTATGTTATTAGTTTTGACGATACGGGGACAAGTGCACATGTTGACTGATGGATTAATACATTGGTGTGCGTACAGATAAGGGTTAGTGTCGTTACGGTGTAGCGTGCGCATGGAAAAGTGAATGAATTTTGTTTTATCAGTAAGGTAAACGCAGCTACTACCGACCCTGATAAGACAATTTTAAAATCGATGATAATTATTAAGAGCTGTGATTGCTTTCAAATTCAGTGTTTTATTTTTATATGAAACTGTTACTTGTCTAGTTTATATTTATTACCTTATATGCCCAAGTTTAGAATGTTTTCTTAAAATTAAAAAAATATTAAGTGAATAACTCGATTTTTGGTATTACCGACCCATAGGAACGGCTATGAAGCTATTAACGATTTTTATGAAGCTATTACCGACTGTAACAAAACTAGGTATTTTGTTAAAATAAGAACAAGTAAATGTGGTTTCGTGAAGGTAATTAGCATGGATTAAGTAAGGCATGAAAGCTTGCATTGACTTTCCTCCGCTTTTGTTGATCCATGTTTCTGCAAAAATAAATTTTATGTATTTCGTTTGCATATAATGTATTAATTTTCATAATTATTTTTGTTATTAGTTAATAATATTAGCTAGTATTTTCTGTAACCAGTTAACCAGTGTAATGTAACATTATGGATAATGATTAGTATGGAGTCGGTAATAGGTTCCCATACTTGCTATCACCGACTCACACGGGTCGGTAATAAGCGATGTACCTATATACAAATATGAAAGCGTTGCACCGACCCACAAAAACTAGATATTATGTATTTATTTGATATTTATAACTTTAACAGAGATTTTAAATAATTGATTAAACAAATAAGATTAATAAATGCACACATTATTATATGATGAAAGGTTATATAATTATGTTCCTTTAACATAACAATAAATGAATAATTTTACTATACGTGGTGAATATAAAATGGAAAAACAAGTAAACTATAGAAAAAAGTATAGGTCGCTAATGGTTTGTAACAATGGCTGACTATTTGAGATTAAAATGTCTTATTAAAATAACTGTTTTATCATCACATATCGACATAAAATAATTAAAACTAAATATAATGTTTAGGGCAATTACCGAGCCATGGATCGGCAATAGCTGCCACTATTAAAATTATTGAAGCTATTACCGCTCCATTAAAATTTCAAGTTTTATCCTATTAAATTACTTAAACTTTATGAAATACTATACGAAATAAAGAATTTACACTTAAATAAACACATTTAATAATACACAACAAGTACAGGCTTCGTATATTTATGTAAAAAATCTTAAGCAAAAATTGAATGTGCTTACCTGTAGGAACAAGGACTTGTACCACACGGCCGGCGAGCTCGCTGTCGTCACAGAAAATAACGAATTTTGTCTCTTTCCCGGGATACCACGCACACAAACGTTAGTTTTTACGATGCTCAATGAACAAACATTCGTGTTTCGTCAAGTATCTTCAGCATAAATCGGTCCAGTAGCATAAAAATTGCAAATTAATGGAATGGATCGGTAATAGCTGCGGATTTTCGATGGGTCGTTAATAGCTGCATTTACCTTATTTAATGTTAGTAAGTTCTGACTGAGCCAATTATTTACAAGGTTAAATCCTAGTTGGGCGGTCGCGTATAGTTCCTGGAAGGTATTAGCAGAGAAAATTAACGCTGTATCGTCGGCATATGAAATTATTTTCCCGTTACATAAGTTTAAATTACACAAATCGTTAATGTAGATTAGAAATAACGTAGGACCCAATATACTTCCTTGGGGAACACCGTAACCAGAGTTTTTCTGATCATCGCTTATGAAATTATCTATTTTTGTACATTGGTATCGATCGTCTAAATAGTCTGCAAACATATTAAGCTGTTTACCCCTTATTCCCCTTTGAAATATTGCCCTTTGAAAATTATCTTTTAACTACATAAAC
Source organism: Diachrysia chrysitis (assembly GCA_932294365.1). NCBI lineage: Eukaryota > Metazoa > Arthropoda > Insecta > Lepidoptera > Noctuidae > Diachrysia > Diachrysia chrysitis. Next base: position 1,373,046 of record OW028651.1, on the reverse strand, counting down.
TACAAATGGCAAAACCCTTAACACAAAGTAATTTAATCGAACAACATACTTAAAACTAAGAATTTTTATTAAATTTTAATCCATTTCAATAGAACACAGAAAACTTTGCTATGAACATAAAATTAAGCCGTATAGGTAATCAATTAAATGTACAAAAACTAGCCGTTCCGATCCTTACCACTACCATTAAATTAAGCGATATAACAGCAAAAAGGGCTAAAAACTCATAAAAGGCGAATTACACTTTAACAAACATTCCGTTTCAGCAATTAATACTACGGAACGGTGTTGCATTTAACCGTAGTTTAGCAGATGTGAGTGTAAAAATACGAGTTAGCATCCTTGTGCACCGCGATTATGTCATTATAGTCGATGTGTAAAAAATTAAAGGGCATTATAGTATGCGATGATATAGCGTAATTAAATATGGCGGTAAAAACCGAAGCGCGTTCGGGCGTTGTCGGCGCGCGATCGCATTGCCGAAATGTTCGAGCCCGCGCTTCGCAACCATTCGCGGGCTTGTTGTTTTTCTTCCTTGGTTTTGTTTGTTTGGCTGCACTGTGACTGAATTTGATGTATGTTGGCTATGTGAAGTATAGAGGAATTGATCTTAAAGTATACGAAGTATAAATATCTTTTTATATTGATAAGTCCAACTTTAATGTCAACTGTTGCAATTATGTCCTACCTAAGATTTATCTATTAGTCTTATATAATTGTGCATACTAAGTTTGATCAAGTTGAACAGCAGTATAGATCAGGCAAGGGCTATCATAAAAGTATTTATATCGAGTTAAAAGATTGTAGGCACATAAATTTATGCAAAACCCATCCTTAGCGCACTGTACCTACAGCTTTTCAACCCATCTCTTGACAACGAGTAGAGTTAATAAAAACTCCATTTTAGCCCCGTCGCTATTGTAAAATATTCAGACAATGTAACATTTGCACGATAAGAAATTTTTAATCTTACTTGTAAACCTTTTAGCAGACGTTCCTAAACTGTGCTAAATAGTATTAACTTATACCTAGTTAGTTAAAATTAACTTTCTGTAAATGGTAGCACTGTCGCTATAATTAGCACGTAATGATACACTATAATTAAGGGCAACACCAAAAAAGGTCAAGTCGGTAGTCGGCGCATCGCACAAATGTTCGCTTCTGCGCCTGCGCATGCCGCGCGGCTCCACCGATTTATCAATCGTTAACATTTTATCAAACTGAATCGAGATTGAATATCTATAGATTGTTTTTCACAATTTTTGAGGTTTAATTAAAAAATACTTTAGAATAGTTAATTAAATTAGCCTTTCCTTATTGTGTTACAGAGTAATTACAAATATTGCACTAATCTATTACCTACAAGAGTGTATTAAGTAGCTAAATCCACTACCTAAATTTGTATCTAATTTTTAAAATAGGCAATTTTTTAATTATTTTTACTGACTTAGGAAAAGGAAAAAAATTAAACGCCTTAACTTCTTACAAAATATAAAATTAGTGCATTTTTATTGCAGTCTGCAAGTCTCCGATGTAAAGTACAGAAAAAAAAAATAGTTTGTGGTCAGAAAGAAAAATAATATAAGTGAAAAATAATACACTATCAATGCATTTGCATAGATCCAGACCATAATACTAAAAAGTTTATACTATAAACTCCAACATCTGCGATAACATTTTGACATTGAAGGCGACCTTATTTCAAAGCAGTAAGATTGCTAATAATAGCAATTCGTTCGTTCTGAAATGGGCTAGATGTTCTACAAGTAAAAACAACACTCATAAATTTGAATGTTTAACTTTTAAATATTTTCAAACTTAACTATATATACACTTTAAACAAAACTAAACTTAACTAATAAAATCTCTAAAAAAATTGCGTCAAAAAATTCAATTATAAATTACAAATACACTCATAAATTATGCGAAATTCATGGATTATTATAATCCTGTTTTTGTTATTTACGGGTACTAGGACTTTTACAGTACCGCGTATTACATATAACGTACCTCAGTTAAATTAAACGACTTGTGTGGGATGAGCAGCTGGTGATATCGATATTAAAACTTTTATTTTACTTGTACAAAATTAAGTTTCGGTTATAAAGGATATTAAAAAAATTGATAAGTAGGTACATTGTTAAAGGTTGTAGAAACGGAGCTCGTTGTAAAATACAATCAAAGATAAAATTATGTACCAAAATTGACTGCAGTTTTTTCATGAAAAAAAAGAAGGTATTTTTACTTCAACTTACTACAGAAGCTACGGAACTCGATTCCGGCTTGTTTATCTTTTTTAAAAATCAACAAACAAAGTTTTCCTAATATCTTGAAACGTAGCTAACAAATTAGTTAAATGCCCAATTTCTTTTAGGTTTATTATTACTTCCCTTTTATTAATCACATTACTTTCGATTTCTAGACTTAATTTTGTCCTTGCAATCGATAGGTACGAGATATTTGTTAAACAACAGGCAGTGAAACCTTTTTTACCATCAACTTTTTTACTTTCAACTGTACCTAACTGTAATTATACACTCTTTAAAAAAAAAAGTTGCGTTTAGTTTTAATTTTTTTAGCGTATTAGTAGGTGTATATCTATACTAATATTATAAAGAAGTAAAGTTTGTGTGTTTGTATATTTGTTAATTTGTAAGGGGTAATCTCGGGATCTACTGAACCGATTTTAAAAATTCTTTCACCAATAGAAAGCCACATTATTGTTGAGTGTTATAGGTTATATAAAAAAACCGAAAAATAAAAAGGCTTTTGCGTGGTAGTCCGTTTTGCAAAGTGAATCGGAGAAAAAACAGTCGAATGAAAGCGTTTCTTGCGAACGCTGCCTTAACTATGAAAGATATATTTTTGAGTTCTAGAGAAAAGATGTGGAGCTTGAAAATGCCTACAAAAAAGTCAACGACAGCATATGTCTAACTTTTATATTTAAGTTACAAAAAGTAGTTTTTTTTTATATTAGTATAGATAATTTAATTTATAATGTTAATAAAATAATTTAAATCGTTAGGTACTAAAAAAGGATTATTAACATTATGCCCAACGAAGTGGGCACGGGTCAGCTAGTCGTTAATAAAACTAATTGATATCTGCACTCACGCTTGTAACTCTTGTTAATACATGTAGTATATTTTATATTCCTGTCCTAGTATTTTCAAAACCCTTTTAACAATTTTACAAGTAAAAAATAACCATGGCACAATAAAAATACCTCAGCGCAATTAACGAGTTCGATCTCATAAAACTGTAGTGTCTTATTTAAATTAGAAATTGCTTGAAAATTATTATTTCCTACTTTATAGTCAGATAGTATCGAATTAATATGCAAATGTTGAGTCGGCGGTTATTCTGCCGTCGGCGACTTTGAACTTTTAACCAATGGGCTAGATTATCGCCTACTTAACTACTTACCTTGTATTTGTAAAAAAATAATCGGTAATTATTTATAGAAAAGCGTTAACTGGAAAGTGTTATTTATTTAAATTAATTGCTGCTGCGATAAATTGTGAAAATTATTACACCTTATTGCATATCGATCGGATAGATCTTATGGTTTTTGAGCTAAGTGTGCACTTAAAAATTACTGAAGCTCTTAAATATATTAAAGTTACATAACTTATATTCATATTATTTAAAATTGCAATTACTTAGTGCGCCTTAAAAAAATATACCTATTTATTTAATACCCAAACATATTTTTTCTTAAACAGAGAATTTTTATGTTTACAAATATTTACAATAACCCAACAAACACAATATCAACCCTCCTCCTGCCACGCCAATCCATCAGACCATAAAACAATGCACTACTCCCTCTATTAACCCAAATGCATCTATACTTTATCTTTTTACTCACCTACAACACTGATAAAATATATATTTCACACTAGAAGGGAATCCATTAAAATTCTTTATAAATATAACTGTGTAACATTATTTCAGTTTGTGTCGCAATTTTAATAGGCAACCAGTTGGCGTATTATGGCCAAAAATGGTGGTGTTTTATAATAAAATGTGCAGGGTTGGCACTGCATTCCGGTCGCCTAGTAATCAGGTGGAATGAGGCAGAGTATTGTGTTCTTATGTTGTTGTTACCTGATACTTTTAATTTTATACTTTAAATTTTGTTAAGTTCTGATAAAAAATCTAAGAGATATTGACACTAAAATCACATTACTAGGTACACTTACCCCCAAATACTAAAATGCAACCTAACTGTAAGACTTAATTAAATATCGACGACTTCCGTGGTCGAGTGGCGTACACACCGGTTTTCAAGGTGGCGCTAGCTCTGAGGTCTCCGGCTCGATCCCCGGCCGGGTCAATGTAGAAAACCACTTTTCTACATTGTCTTGGGTCTGGGTGTTTGTGGTACCTTCGTTGTTCTCTGAATTCCATAACACAAGTGCTTTAGCTACTTACTTTGGGTTCAGAGCAATGTATGTGATGTTGTCCACATTTACATTACATTATTTATCTATCTGCTACTTTACACCTTAAAGTGACAGAGACAGCAAGAGACTTAACGGCGACTTAAAGCTGATTGACGTTTCAGTATTCGCCATTAGTTTTAGACCAAATAAAATTGAACAAGTATGAAAAAAATACCAGATCCCTAAAACATTAAAAAAAATCTTAAAAACTATGAAACAATACCTTTCTTAGAAGAGTTTGATTTCTCAGCAAAAAAGTAGAGTTCTGTAATTTGTTGGTAAAAACCATGAACTTGTTGGCCTTTAATGAATTGCAAAGTGTCAATATAGCAATTAAAACTTTAATTTTTCCAAATTCTTAGAGATGTCGTGATTTACTGACAGCGCTTGTCAAATGACATGCAACATTGCAACTATCAGTGTTACCATCATGAATAAGCAATTATTGGAAAATCCCGACAGTAACACTGTTCCATGGCGAGAATTATTATATTATGCAATCTTCATGCTATGCTTCTTTTAGTGATAACGATAAAGTTATATAAAAATACTATCTTTTACTCCATCAAAGTTCGGCAACTATTTTACATTACACCTTCTTTGTAAAAAAAATAGCCCTATTATTAAAAGTCGCGATGGAGCTCAACAACGGATTAACAGATTCTAATTTTAAATTCTCCTGAGAAAAATTTAATATAGAATCTGCTAAGCTATCCCTAATCACCACGCCAATTACCTCTGTGCGCGACGTGCCGCGGGTTCGATCCCCGCATGGGACAAGCATTTGTGTGATCCACAAATACTTGTTTCAAGCCTGGGTGTTCTTTGTGCATGTGATTTGAATGTTTGTGAAACCCCAAACGACACAAGGATTATACAGGTATAAATTACTTAGTGTAAAGAAAAAGAAAAGAATCGCAGTCGAGATTTTTATTAATAAGGCCAATGATATCTAAGGCTGAGTCTCTGTAATTATCCTATCGTCTGTAAGGCTCTAAAAACTGGGCATCGTTCGCCCTCGTGAATGCACCATTAAGATTCTTTCGACACACTGGAAAGCCAATAAATCAGGCAGAAGACGACGATAGTAGGTAAGCATGTCTGCAAGCATTCATCGAATACCTTTCAAGTTCCGTCTAGAGTGAATATGAAGAGATTAATGAGTTTAATTAAGTACTCCATGATGATCAAAATTTTTTTTTTATTTAACCACCTAACAGACATTGTAAAATTCAATAAACTGTGAGGATTGAGTACTTCTAAAATACTAAGAAGTTACGAAAATGTAATTGTGAATAATAAAAATATTTTTTCAAACGGAGGGTTTCGTGGCTACACGAAAGCCGTATAGTTTGATCGATAATCAAAGTTAAGCCGCGCTCGCCTCGGTTGGTCCATGGATGGGTGACCTTTCCTTTATTTCTCTTTGCACTCTTGTCGGTTTTATGCTAATGTGTGCCACTTTTTCTTATATGCTATTGAAAATAATAAATTGGTAAAAACTAAAAAGAATTTCAAGAAGTTGTACCTAAAAAATATATAAGTAAACTGACTATAGTAATTGTCTGCTTTTAAAAAAAGACAAAACTATATAAAAGGAATCGATGGAAAACAAAAGATGAATACAAAAAGTTTCTAAACTAAAAAGGGCAACTAACAAAAATAATGCTAGAAAAAAAAAGCAGGCAACCAAGATAAACACTAATGGCCTTATTTATAAAAATCTCGACGATGTTAAGCAATTGCTAAGAAAGTTGGTAATTCAAATTCTCTATAAAAAATAAATAAATAAGAATCTGGAGCATAAAAGGCAGAAGAATTAATGATGAAGAAAGTTAAATAATATCTGTTTTAATTACAAATATTTGTATTATTATCTTTTAATATTATGTCATCCATTAAAGCTTTTAGATATATTTCCTTAAAATATAACCCGCTACTCTCACAGTCAAACAGCTTTTAACCGGTAGCTATTTATTCTCGGCAGTGTTTAAACCTTTTGCGTAATTTGCAAAAGCCGCCCTGGAAGACCTGTTAATTAATTGGTAATGTCTTTAAAAGAGGGACGTGCATAGTACTTGAAAGCGCGCGCATTCATGCATCTGTTTAAAAATAAAAACATGCAGGAATGTCGAAGATGCCAGGAAATATGGAAAGTAGACTGCCTGTCTCAAGTAAAGTAAGACACATTCGCGTAGGTACTGCTATTTTAATGATTTGTTTTTATTATACAGGTAACAAAGACAGGATGAAAATCACGTCACCGTTACTTTTTTTTTATTTTTTTTTAAGACCAATTTACTGGACGCGGCGGCGGTGTTGTTGTGAATCGAACTGACTGAGTACTGAGTCCGATTCGTGATACCACCGCTGCCGCGTCAGCTCATGATTAGGGATTCCTATTGAGTCTGAAACTAGTCGGGCGATCCCGAGAATAGGCGTGAGTAAACCGTTTTGTTCTAAATAATTATGAATACTCCTCACAAAGGTTATTATACAACCCATATTGTACTACCAGGGAATGAGAAAATAGAGATTAAACAAATCAATAAAAAGGCTGGAGAAGGATAGAAAATAGAGACTTGAATAAATCATCTAAATTAAGAAAGAAAAACAACAACTACAAAATTTCATGTAATTAGTCGTTTAGACATTGTTTTTAACAGCCACAATGGTTAACTGTGTACCGATGATACCTTGGGTTAAGCCCATAAATTAAGAAAAATGTAACAATTAACAGTTTATAATTGATACATTATTCATTTAAGATGGCTATGTATACCGTAGCGTGCCTGTTTAACGAAATTGAATTACTTATTTATTTACAATATTAAAGCCGTTGTATCTTATTAACTACATTTATTTTAATGATTATTTATTTCATTGTAAATTGATAATTAGACTTTCATTTTTTTTAAAAGGTCTGTAATACGCATACATAACAAATACGTTAAAATGGAGCTGGGCTGGTCATATTAGCTCGAAACTCGAACCTCGAAGCCGGAACTCGAAAACGGGGTAGGCCGAAAAGACGATGGCGAGACGACATCGATCACTGCCGGATTTGTGGGAAGCAGCTGCAGATAGAAGATCCTGGAGCAAATTGGGGAGACCTTTGCCTAGCAGTGGGACACCTAAAAGATTTATAAAAAGAAAAACAACGAATATCCAAGTTTAGCCCTACTTTCTAAAAGGCTGGTCATTTTTATCTTATATTAATGACTGATAACCAATTACAATACTTGACTCAGAGATAAATAACAAATTTTTATGATGATCGACCTTTTAAAACCCAGTTGTAAATCTTCAAACATTATGGGTTTGCTGTGTAAACAGAGCCATGCAAACATTTTTCGTCTGTTAGAAAATACCTCTTAAAATTACAATTTAAATGTCATCTCAGTAAAGGTCCAAACATCCCACAGGTCACAGCCCATCAGCTATGCATTAAAATATTCAGTATATGAACCCTATGACCGCAGGGTCAAGTACCCACAGTAACAATTAAACTTTAATAATGAATGGGACAACGTGTACTTAAACAGTAAGTAGTACAACTTTATCTTCTAATTAAATGTTAATAAACAAAAACTGCAGCATTAGGGTTGAGTGGTTGGCGCGAGACATGGACGGTAGCGGGTTAACTGTGTCAGTTGATGTTTTGTGTGACATAAAATTACTATGTACACTTATTAGAGCAAAAAGACCGCTGTTCATGATGTGAATTAACGTGCGCACAAGGTTAAAATTAAGTTCAGTTAGTAAGACCAATTGCTCAAAAAGTGATCCAGAAATAATAGACTATTGGAATGAACTGTTTGCTCAAAACTTTACCAACTTAAGCCAGTAAGAAATTTATAGCTATTCCAATCAGCTGTTTGTCAAGCTTCCCAGGTCCCCAAACCACAAGCTCGCGCGTTTCCCGTCCGCTCCGCTCGGCCGCCGCGCGCTGACTGCGACAAAAACTGACCGGACCTGTTGTAACGGCCTGCGCAGGCGCATCGCCCCGCAACACATATAGAGCTGTTAATACGAATTTGCATCGACTTAGATTCAATTAGAGATTAAATTGAACTCAGTTTTTAATCGATTGATCTCTGTAGGGCGGTAACTTGAAATGTATTATTATTAGTTATAAGGTCGTAAGACAATTTAAACGGTCTTGTTAATGTAAACTATTTTATCAACGTTTTAGTTATTTATAGGTTGTGCATTACATTATTTGTTTTCTGTATTTTTTAAATAAAATAGATATATAAATAATTTATATATTTACACTTTGTCATATATTTTAACGGACAAGCACCCTGATCGTTTTAAGTGTATCGGACTTCCGTTCACAACACTTTCAGAGTGAGGAAATACAAATGACCATTTGATATGCTTGCTTTCGTTAAAATTTCTCGGTGGCTATATTAATAAATAATATCTTGGGACATATCATTTTACTTTATGTATTTCTAAATAAATACTTACATGTTATTGAAAAATTACACGCAGACACAGATCACATAAGATTGTTTATGGATGGGAATCCAACCCACGACCTCCGGTTTAACGGTCAGGGTCATTAACCACTAGACCAACAGGCCAGTCAAACAGCCATGATCTCCATTTCTATTCACTTCCATTTACTATACTTTTTAATTAGTACTCGAAGTATTTAATGCAGTTGCAGGGTACTCACAGCTCTACACATATAATCGCGGCCACAAAACTGTTACAGTATAGCGATTTTTATGAAAATCAGTTGCAATTAATTAAATAAGCGGATCGCGGAGCCGGCCGTATTAATTGCCGTATTGATGAGTTATGATTGTTAATTAGCGATTACACCGAGCGTCGCGCGCCACTGGGTGCCCTGTGCTCATGTGCGCTGTACTTGAGAATTTGTATTGAATGGTGTTTTGAGACCTCAATAATGGTTATCACCTCTGTGATTTGGGATTCTACTAATATATAATATGGTAAAAAATGAACTAGAAAGCAATTTTGATGCTTGTTCACCATTATTAAACAATATGGCTTGGTAACGGTAAATAAGACTGCCTCTTTTTATTTAACTACATAGTTTTATTTATACTATAAGTTTTAATTTTACTACCTATAGCTCTTTTTTTGATATAATAAGTAGGTATGTATTTAATGTTGATGAATCTAATTAAAAGCTAAATAAAGATAAACAAATTTCTTTTTTAAAATTAGATATGTATAACCGGTCATAATACTCTGTGAGATGTTCACATTATGACATACCTATCTATTATACATACCTACTCAAGTAAAAGGAAAATGACTGATGTCACGAATAGTGAACATACAGTATTTATACTTACTGAGATGTTAGTGTTGTCAATTACACACGAATTTGCGTAAACTTGAGCTAGTTTAAATGCAGTATTACATGAGATAGCATTTCCATTCCGTGAAATAATGTAACAACACGCATGTATATTCATCTTTTAGCGTGATAACCTCCCGTTTACTTTAAAACTACACGAAAAACTTCAATAAAGAAAGTACAATCATACTTGTATAAACAAAAACGAAATGAATTCGCAAGTGACATGTGATCGAGTGTAGCAAAACATTACATGCAACCGATAGCCGAACAATGGCCTTATTACGTATATTTCAAAACCAAAGAAACAGCAAAAGACATCAAAATTATTGTCGTCAAATTGTAAATTTGTATTAAGACATTGAGATACGTAATACGAAGAAGTAATTTGACAGCGATTACAGTACACATTTTGGCATTTTTCTGTCGCTCTACTTTTGCAAGATACGTAGTACCGCCGCCGTTCACGATCGATATCACGCAAATACGAGCGGGCAAGACACGATTCAGACTGATCAGTATCTGATAACTGCGGGACATTTGTTTCTGTCTTTCGTAATTGAAGATTTTGAGGTCCTTAAAGGGACTTATTATTGCGTTTTTTTGGTCCTGATTTATTTGCGAAGATAAAGTGATGGAGTTATCCAGGTCTATGTTAGGTAGAGTTAGATTCGGGTGCTTCATTCTTTTACGATCTAAAAACGATAAGGTTATTTGGACTTACTTTCTTAGTAGGTAAACCTAAAATGAAATTAAAGTTACTCTATAAGTTGCCATCGGTGAGGAATCCCGATGGAAAGAAAGAAACATGTTATGAAATTCTTGAGAATTAAGACCTAGCGGTTCAACGAACGGATTTGTATGCACAAGGTTGCAGGTTCGAAACCACTATGAACAAGTATCAATGCAACTTTATCAAAGTTATCTGTACTTTCTTAATTATTCTAAGACACCATTAGCAAATGGTCAAGGAACACATCGTGAGGAAACCTGGATTCCAAAAATTGAATCTGAAATCGCCAACCCACAATGAGCAAGCGTGCTGATCAATGCTCGTGCCTTCTACACATGAGAAGAGGCCTGTGGCCAGCAGTGGGACATTAATAGGCTGGTTTATGATGTAAAAAACTGGTAACAAGAATAAAAGAAAGAAAATATGAATTAGCAGGAGTAGAGAGACCAGTCTATTGCTGTGCTAATGTTTAGTCATTGTGCTCTCCACTTAGGGAGTAAAAAGAGTTGGTAAGACAGTAGCAGTGCCCATAACTTTCTCTGCTCTAAACAAAAAGTGATGAATGTTTGCTGGCTACCGTGTTTGTATAATACTTGGACTTTCTATTTATAGCGAATTCGTTTAAACATCTTACTCTGTAGAAAGGCAGTCGCATGTCCTTTCCAAGTTAATTACATATCCGGCAGGTCGCTCTATGCACATGAGCATTCTTACAGGATTCCGCGTTCTTTAGGGCTGACACGTGATGAGTTTTAAAACATATTTTTTTTTAAGTTTTTATTGGAAATTATTTTTGTTTTAAGCCATATTTACCAAGAATAAAAAACGTACGACACTTAAAAAGAGTACTGAATAACTGTAAAAAGTTTTTATTAATAAAACAAATTAGGTATTTGTGCTATTGCAAGTACATTTGTAGTCAAATGCATATATTATTTTTAAGTCACCTAATTGAGCTTAGAAAAGAAAAAAAGTGCGAAATCAAGGAAACGGTTTAAAATATAATGCCATAATCATGACCATGTTTTAAAAGGGTTTCTCTTTCTCAAGTTTTTTAACAGGATGGAAATTATTAAAAAATATTTAAATGAATCAGTAGTAAAAAGTATAAGATTTGTGCGTGATAGCCCTGGTCCCAACCTCTCTCATTAGTATGGAAACTAGATGACGCTTTGCCATATCATTTGTACAGCTCGCCGTACAACTGTGGAAGATAGCTATTGACTTGCTTTTTTATAGCAACTAATGAATTCTAACATTATACTTTTGTACATTAGAGTTTCTGAACGTATAGATAACAATGTAATCATAAATACGTATGCTCAGTTTTGCATTTCCTTGTCGGATAATTGAGTCGTTAAAACTACAAAGTTGCTGCTGGTAGGCTATGAAGGAAACTAAATTGTTTAATTTATAGTTGTTTTTCTGAGAGTTAGTTTTTTATGTAGTAAATAAAATGCAGTTGTATGAATCAAATAAAGTTCCATAAAAATGTAGATGTCATTACTTTAGGGGAGAAAGCCAAACTCTCTAACGGTCATGAATTTATTATTTCTGTACGTGATAGAAGGAGTTTGTCTCTATGGAACCCTGACCAACGACCTCTTGGACCCTGTTAACGTTGCGGGTTTGGTTACTATTATTTTATTATAGCAGGATATAGTAGAAGGCCGAGGAAGACCCAAGCGGAAATGAAGGTATACCTAAACAAGATGTTTAAAATCAAGTTAGGGTCACTGATCTCAATTAGCCTTTAACCTAAAAGGCTGAACAGAGAAAACGTAGGTCTTTGCATTAAAAGAAAAAATGTGAGCTCTTAATTAATGAATAAATGTATTTTGTTCGGTCTTTGCTCAAAATGTTTTTTTTTACAAAAACCTGTCTAGTTTTGATACTTGATCAATTTCACAAACCCGCGTAATGAAACGTCATACATTACCTGCTTATTACCTCACGCCTAATTGCAATTAGCCCGATCGTAATTATATTCCAAACGAGAATATTCTAATTGAGTACCAATAAATATAGGTTTGTTTTATGTAAGTTGTAATTAAATACATTAGTTGTTTAGTTGAGGGCTGCGTCAGTTTGTGTGATGTTTGTTAGTTAATGGTTTTGTATGTGATGTAAACGGTTGTTTTTGTACGAACCTGTCAGTGAGCATAGCTTTTTTATAGAACTGGGTTTGTGGAGTGTTTAAAATGGCAGTTTAGCTCCCTTACACCCAACTTCAACTCGTTTCTGACTTAGTAGACACGATTATACTTCAAGAGTGATAAACTGAAAACTAATCTCTTAGCTTAGAATTCACTGTTTTACTGTGTGTGAAAATTAAATATGTGATTCAAGAGAATCCACCTTTTTTTTTATTGCGGGGTGAAAATCTAATGATTTCGACCCACGCCGTGGGCACGGCGGCGTGGGGATACGTCGGACTTTCACCGATTAAAAACACCCAACGAGTCCTTATATTAGTGAATTATATATACCTATTCGGCTTACCTTAAAAACTTTATTAACTTCTACCCATCGAATAACGCCCAATTAAGTGCATCTTTAGCCATATATCACCATGCATTACCACATTTCGGCTGCAATATGCTAAATCAAACAAACGGCTTTAGGAACAAGGTAATTAATACTCCTAATGTCTTCATTGAAAGAGGGAAACTATAGCGAATTAATAGCAATATGTTAACATGGACCAATAAATCTATCGCGGGCAACATTTGCATGTGTATGCGCTAATTCATGCGACCACAGTTTTTTTTTGCAAGCATGCACCATCAGTTAGTGTTTACTGTGGAAAATTCTTTTTATCAGACGTTTTTTTATAAATTGCATCTTGTAAATGGAGTCGTGTAAACATGAAAAGACAGTTATTTAGATTAGATTGTAGAGGTTTTGAGAATTTCGAAGTCGTACTGATGCATTGAGTAAAAGTGATGGTGGATATTGTAGTTACATATTTAGATATAGGTTTATATTATATAGGTCTTCAAATAAAATACACAATTTTGCGTCTAGTTTTGTTGGCAAACAAAGCTAGATGAAAAAATTGTGCCGCGACCAAACGCTATTAATAAACTGTGATATTATCTACTTCTGACAATTTATGTAAAAAATGAAGGAACTGATCAGAGTTTTTAATCTCTAGTCAAGCAAAGCGGCACAGCACCGTCCAATGTTCAAACCATGTCGAAACTTATATATTTTGCGTAGATATGTTAAAGGATACAGTTATTAATTCCTTTGAAAAGTAATCTTTGCACAGGTGTGGGATCTCAGGTAACTTAAAAAAAAAACAGATTTTTATTTTGAAAAAATAAATAGGATTTTATCATTTTCTCATTTATTCTTTTATTCATATAGCTATGTCTATTTGGTTTGGCTATTCTAATTCGCTATTTATTCTGGCAATCCGGTAGCAATGCACTTCTGGTAATAAATTTATATCGACAGAGTTATAGTGGGTGGCTTCGCGTCACAGACGCCGCGCTTCAACATTTGCATATTACCGCGTTACGTTTATTCATGCAACTATCGTTTTTATAAAGAATAGTTTCACTATCAAGCTGTCTCTTATAAAGACTTGATAATATACAATTTCTTAAAATTTTGAAATTTCGGACCTTAACTATGTTACTGTTAGTTAGTTATGACCATACATAAAAAGATAAATAAAACCAGTTCCCTTTGGACAGACATAATTTGAAGAAAGTTAGGTTAGACGTGAAAGGCGAGGGTTGTAATGCAAATTGGAAACAAAAAAAAACTTAAAAATATTGGTCCTACGTATTTTTTTTTTTAATAGCTACAGTTTAGAAGTCCGTGCTGTGGCTGTGTGTGTGCCGTGGGCTGTCTTCTGAAGACATAAAAACTCATATGGTTACAACCACCTTTTTATTCATAAACCAGAAAACAGTGTTGAGTATGGTCACCCTGTTCGACCGTTCGCGTCGTATTGGCCTGCGCAACATTATAAAGTTAATTATTGAATGTTGCAACACTCGCCAGCCGGAATGTCAGGTGTTAATAGACATTTGCATACTATTGTGATAATCATTATTAGGAAATTTTGTGAAAGAAACTTGTTAGTTGCGGAGTACCTAGTTAGGAAGCTAATTGTTTTAGTAAGTGTTTCAGAAATTCAATAAAGGGGCTACATAAAGAGAACATAGTTTTGAATGCTTGCTTAGAGATTTTGGTGACTTTCACAAAGTGTATATTTATGTGCTGTAATATTAAGTGCCAAATATCAGCATCAGCAAGTGATAAGTAATAAAGTAAACTGTATTAAATTTTAAGTAGTATTAGAATCTTTTTGACCCCATAGAAATACCTGACAAAGGAACCTGGGTCGGACTGAATACGGTAGGCGTTGGACCAGTTGTTATTGTAAGTTTATTGATAAGGAGTTTTGAGACATAAGGGTTGATTAAGCACCTTTTTTTTTATGGAACTCTTCTTAATTTAATATAATTAAATAATGATAAATAACAATTTCATAAATATTAAAATAGCACATTTATATTTAAAGAATATTAACGGTTCTTTTATTGTAGTATATACTAATTATCTTTGTATGCCTTACAGTAAATTCAGGGTAGGAACTTCGAAATAACGACTTATTAGAGATCATTATACCCGAGATATTCAGCGTTTAGATCGCCAATCAAAGAGTGCGTTTCAACTCTTTTAAATACGAAACAAATCTGAACATCGATCGATTGGAATTGAAGTGAACCCGTGCTGTTGGTAAGAAGGCCGCTAATTCTACCGTACCCATTTTATTTATGTCTTCATACGAGCCGCCGATAGCCCCTAATTACGCCGCCGACGCAAAAACGCTAATCGCGCATCGTACACATACAAACGCACCCTTAAAACCGATTTACAGCATCTTTAATACATTTCAAATACCACCATATTTCCTAAATGATAGATTCTAATTTCGATTATTTTTAAATGCACATAAGACGTTATTGAAGTGTAGTTCTACATGTAAATCGTGGTAGTAATGCCTTATTTGAATCCACTAAATCTATTCGAAATGAATCTTTATTATAATCGAAATAAATTTAAATTCTGAACTCCGCCAACTTAATAGGGACTTACATCGTTTTCGGTATTCAGATTCTAAAAACTTTTGTTTTTGATTTTGGAGTTTGAGTGGAGGGCTTATGGTTAAGTTTTGCGTGTGGCAATGGTGTGATATAGGTTGTTTTGATCGTGTGTTGCGACATTGCGCGGGAGAAGCGTTAATGAGCGCTGGTACCTTCGGATTCCGCGCCAGCTATGTTAGTGTATCGGCTTTTGTCGACGCGATGCGACTTTTTGCGATGTCCAATGATAACAATGACCGGTAAGAACGAAATGAGATAACGAGGAATGTGATAATGCTCGCGTTAATTAATTAATGTTTTGCGCTACATTAAGTTATTATTAGAATACGGAGATTTTAACTGAACGCTTGCAGCTGTTTAGATTGCACTTCACTTGAAACGGTTTACATTTAGATTTTAAATATCTGGAGTTGTTTTAACATTAAATAAAATAACATAAAATAAGAGGCTACAAGATTAACGAAACGGTTAAGGACGTCTGTCTAGACTCTAGACAGATTTGCACAATTAAGGCTCTGCCCTCTAGAGCCTTGGGTTTTTAAATCAGTAAATCTACACTTGATATAAAGTACTCTACATACTTTTACGAACTTAGCTTTGTATTTGTGATTTTACAGCTGCAAAAAGCAATATTGTTTATCATTAAATAGTGTAGGTATACTATCACTCGACCTAGGTTAATAATTAGAAATTATGCTAGTGTACAAACACATAGTGTGTCACCACTAATCACCACTCAGTGTGCTTATTGATTGAGAAATAAGTCCCAATTAATGTAATAGTCAGTTCTAACTGTTTATTTATACCCTGTCATAGAGTTCCTATAAGATAAAGATAATAGATGTTACTACATCAATCGCTGATGTTGACATCAGTTTGCTACTATCCGAGATCCCTAGAGGCTGTGTGAATGTCTGTAGTGATTCGTAATGTAAGTTGAATAGGATATAAAATATAAAAATAAAAAAAATATATATTTTTTTTTTTCTGTATTAGAGAATAATTATATTTAGACAAATAAATTCCTTACTAATATTATAAATGTGAAAGTAACTCTGTCTGTCTGTCTGTCGCGCTTCCACGCCACAACTACTGAACCGATTTAAATGATATTTGGTACACAGATAGTCTAAAGCCTGAGAAAGGATATAGACTACATTTTGCCGACACAGCTAGTTATAAATAAATAAATTACAACCAGAAACAGAACAAATTATCATTCTCATCACAAAGTGATTTGACCTTGGTGGGAATCGAACCCACGACCTCCGGTTTAGCAGTCAGAGTCACTAACCACTAGACAAACATGCAGCAGCAGCATAGTGTAGTGTCTAAAATACTATCAAACTTATTTAAAACCGCAAAAGAGAATACGCATGCCGATTAAAACTAAATAATTATTTATCGATGTCCAGCCCGCATCGGGTCCGCGGCGAATGGAGTCATTACGCCGCGGACTGCGGACTGCTCCGAAGCCCTTAATTACCGGACATAAGTCAGGGGAACCGTGTTTGTTTCACTCTTTCGCTAATTTGTTTTAATGCTATCTGATGCTGTGGTTTTCGGTAGGGCTGCCTGATATGCTCGAGATATGTCGCCGGCTGCCCCGAGATTGCCCGAGATTGTGTTCTGAAGTTTTGTTTTGGAGCTTTGCATTGGATTTACTAAAAACGAAAATATGTAATAATGTATCGGTTGTTTATTATGTTGCTTAAAATACAGTTGAGATTCACAGTGGCTATAATAACTGTGATTGTTTTGAAGACAATCTCAATGAAAAAAAAACTAAGGGAAAGAAAAGCAAATGGTAACAGTATTATAGGAAAATAGTCTAATGGAAATGAAAAACAAATCACACTTTTTAAAAAATAATTTCTCAATAACTTCATCGAGATATACCTATGAGTACAATTAGTTTCGACTTGTAAGTCGAAATATTAATAAGAGGCTTATAATCAGAATGAAACGCAATATTTTCTTTGTCAACCCTACGTGTAAGATAACACAAATCTATAAAATAAGTGTAAAAGTAACGTTTGCAATCGACTGCGTGATATCTACAGCGGAAGCTATCAAGATACGGATGAAATACGCAATGAAGTTAAAACTTAGCAAATATTATTTTATTCCAGTACTTTTTATGACATTTTTGAGATTTATTCTGTATACAGCGGCGATAGTGTATGACAAATTGATTTCTTTTCCACGTAATATGAATATTAATGTGTTATTTAGTGTTCACAAATCATTGACGCAACATACAATAATAGTTATTAAATGACAAGTAACTTTATTAGTGGCCCACCAACAGAATTGCGGTGTAAGGGTATTGTCAACCGGACTAAATAAAGGACAAAAAAATTGAACATTTTCCTTTTTTATTATATAATTGTTATGGCAAAAAGTCTCCTCTAAATTAAAGCTAGAGAATGCATTGATCATCATTTTTATTTATTGCAAGTTTCAGATAAAATTAAAGATTTATTTCCTTAATTTGTTTTTCTTTATTGTTGGACAATGAGGCAATTAATTTGTATTACTTTAAAAGAGTTGAATGTACGGATATCCGAGTGGTATATGTCACCAGGCCAATTACTACTGAGAGCTACGTACCGCCGCGGGTTCGATCCCCGCATAGAACAAAATGATTGTTTCAAGTCTGAGTGTGTGAATTGAATGTTTGTGAAACCCTTGCGATATAAGGATTAATTTCCCTAGTGAGGGTGTCGTTTTTATAAAATACGAATAAGAATAATTTGCGTTGACACCAGCTTGTATTTAAACCCGTGACTTTATTTACACCAAGCTCGTCATGGAACCACTGGGCCAGCACAAGCAGCTTTGAATAAAGAAAATATAAATGTGTGTTCTCTTCGGTAGGTAGTATACATACATCAAGGTATTATAGTAGTACCTACGTCTACACCGGCCCAGTAAAATTACCTCGCCATCAAAGTATGATCCACCATCATCGTCATACATTTCTCATACAAGGTACATCCGGAGATATCATAATTAAGTCTTACGGCGTCGTGTTCAAATTAAATTATGTACGAATTAAAGGTAAGGGCGCAATAAATCGGACGCTGCGCAGGCGCCGCCGTTACGCGCCTCGTGATGTATCGGCCGACACACCTATGCGATACCGGCCGGACCGCTCGCCGGCGCAAAGAGTAGCAGTTTAGAGGGATACAAATAAATATATACAAACAGTGATACAAATATACCTAACCCATGAAAAACATATTTTTGTTTCTATTATTCAAGGAAAATAAGATACATTTTTGTCTGGACCCAAAAATATAACAGAATTATGATTTCTGGTTCTTCAAAAGCAAGACCTGAAAAAAAAATTGCTTCTTTAAATTTTACCGGAAATACTACCATATATGTGTATATTACATGGGATTCAATCCACTAAAAAGCACAATATATTTAAGATCTAAGCTAAGAAAGATATGGGCATGGAGTTCAAAAAACGAAGTGAAACTTAGAAGTCAAAAGTAGACACTGTTAATAAGACCCTGAACTGAAAATTATTGGCTACAAATGTCTATACTTTTTGTTTTTAAATGTTATACCAGATCACTGGCCTCTTTTTCCCGCTATAAGCATTCTCCTTGTCCTGCACCTCAAATGAATACAACTTAATCTGCAGAGCGGCTTCCATTTAGCTTGTTTGTTTTATTTCTCGGAATCAATAAACTGCGTCAGATCATATTGGAAGCGGACTATCGGTGAAACGTATCCCGACACGGTCCACTCGCAGGTTTTTATTTTAAGTAAGCACGATTAGAGATAAACATTTAATACAATTTAATTAAACATTGAGACTTTTGTTTCTGTTAAGATTAAGTTCAAATACAAGATGGAAACTGGAAATATCGGCTTCGAGAATACTTTCTAGAAATTCTTAAATTAGTTCTCTTTCTGTGCTTAGTATTACTAAATACGCTTTTACGTATTTAATTAAACACGTTGGCAATTAATAGCATGGTAGTAAAAAATACTCTCTTAATTAAAAAAAAAAGTTTATTTCGACATTCAATCAGTGTTAGTTTTTCACAAATGTTCTTGGTTTAAAAATCCGCTAGATTTTTATAGTCTCACATGTAGTTTATCTGTCAATTTAAACCAATAAGAGAAAAGCCACTGGCTCGTGATTGGTAGAAATTGAATCTGTGTCCGTTAGGTTAATTGATCTATTTTTACATCTAAAGCCTGCTGCAAAGCTACTGAGATTCATAACCTACAACCTACCTCTATCTATGTTTATATGTGTATTATGGGTCAAAAATTGTACTGACTTACAAATAATAACATCCATCTAATGGTTATTAAAAGCATAACGTGGCAACGAGTCAGCTGTTTATACGTCACCTATTTATATATCCAAAGGAAGTGATGAAGTGCTGATATTCTTCAACCTTCCGACACAGGACTCTTATTAGAATTGAAGCGGTTATTTTATTACCCACATTGAAATGCAAGTTACGTTAATACAACGACATAATAGGGATGTTTCCTGGGTATGAAAAGTTAAAATCTATTTAGTCCGTCAGTTAGATAATAAAAAAATATTAGACACGTATTTTTTCTTTTATCAAAACAATAAAAAAATACAAAGATACACCGCTTTAAAGTTTCGGAGTGGGGGCTTATGACGCTACGCCTCGCTAAAAATCGTAGCGAGGAGTGACGTCACGCGTAACTTCAGTTCTCTGTATTTTGATCATTTTTTGTTTGCAGGAAAAAAGAAAAAATACGTGTCCAATAAAATTCATTAATCTACAAGACGGACATTAAAAAAAAAAGTAGGAAACAGGCCCATTGTTCGACAGTAGGATCACATTATGCCACTTTAATGAACATCAATGGATAATGTTTGGTTTACCATACTTAATAAGGAATAAGTACACTTTAATAATTCAACGTTTACAAGCGTAGTATTTTGCACGATCGATTCTGATGATCGGACTTTAACGATTAAAGTATTGGTTAACGAGATAAACTTTATGATTGTTATGCTCCATAAGGTGAGAATTAAAAAAGAAACTTGATTGTGATTTGAATGTTTAAAAAAATGGTTTATCGTAATAGGTCTTGAGTTGCAATTGAGAAATTATAAAATCAATAATTTGAGTACAATTCATGAAAGTAACATTAATTATCATTATAAAAATTCAAGCATCAAATTGAAAGTTTTCTTTAAATTTTTCAATTACTTGACTCATAGTAGCGATTTTTATCTTGAATTATCTATACTAATATTATAAAGCTGAAGAGTTTGTTTGTTTGTTTGTTTGAACGCGCTAATCTCAGGAACTACTGGTTCGAATTGAAAAATTATTTTTGTATTGGATAGTCCGTTTATTGAGGAAGGCTATAGGCTATATAACATCACGCTACGACCAATAGGAGCGGAGCATAAATGAAAAATGTTGCAAAAATGAAAAACCGTTGAAACTAAAACACGCGAACAAAGTCGCGGGGGACAGCTAGTTTATTATATTTGTGTTATAGTGTAATTCCGTAAGAAAGTTGGTAGAATTTTAATAAAATGCTACTTAAATATTAATTATCTCTAAGAAGGAACTGCTTAGGTGTGAATTAACATGAGCAGTAGGTAGTATCACTATGCAAAAAGTACAAAACAATAAAAACGTTAGTAAAATAATTAAAAAGTGTGGTGAATACTTTCACTAAAGCTGCTACTATAGATTTTGTGGACAAGTTGTAAGCGGAAAGCATTTATTTCTCTGGAACTATTCAATCATCCGTTTGTACGATTCACGCATATAATAATGATTAAACAAACATAAATTATGTCTTTATAATAATTTAAAGCACGAAAGGGATTTTTATCTTCTCCTAGTTTCAATAAAACGGCGCGCTCTTTTTTAACACTAATTTTACGATTTTACTTGTTCATACTATAGTGCCTACAGTTCATACTCGATATGCGTACCTACTCTATGGTTTACTTATTTTTTCTCTAAGGTTCATACGGTTTTGTAGGACATGTTTATTGTTTATCCATATCCATGTTACTGTAATTTTTTCTAATAAAGAATATACCATACCAAATCATACCAAATTGATTTAAAATATTTAACTTAGTACATTTTAAAGAAGAGGCAAGTATAGAACAATTTACGTTTGTTATTACTTAGTAGCTAGCTTAGTTCTTTTTAATATAGTTAAGAATCAATCCTAGGGTGTCACCGCTATCACTTGCACTATAGAGCTAGCTCACAGAGCATGTCGTGGCCTATCTCTCCACACTGACGCGAACAGTTTTTACAAGCGCCGCGGTATTTTGTAACCTCATTAATCATTAGCTTTTTGTAACCGCAAGAATTCTGTGTACTTGAAATAATCCCTATTTATTATTCTCGCAAATATGGAAATGATAACATTAGATCATTAATTATGTATAAGATGCTATATTATCTTTCTCAGTACTGCTCATTTCTACTAGTTGATTATTTTAATGAAAATAAACAATTTAATTCTAAGAAACTTACTAAGTACATAAGAAAAAACTAAAACAAAATAAACTAATCTAATTAAAACGTAAAACCGTAAAATATGGTTGAAAAATGCCAATGAATAGGTGCTTAAAATCCGATGATCCATGTTAATAAAAACAGCATTTTATATATAGCTCCAAAACAAATGAAAACAGGTAGGTAGGTTGTAGAAAAATACAATGGTTAAGTAAATTAAGTCATCAATTAATAATATGCAAATTAAAGTTATGTGTGCATAAAGATTGCATCAAATTATTTTTGTTTATTAAACACTTTCTCTAAGAAAGAACTCTTTCTCCAAACAGTTCTCTCAATCTACCAATCACCATTTGACACCCGCTTACCGCTGGCAGTACCACCACATCTCATCTTAGAGCATGTCCACAGATCGCTCTCAGTTTTTGCTCGTTCCACATTATATGCAGATGTCATGAAAGTAACACCGCGAACATATTCTCTCGGTTTTTGCACTTGTTATTCAGTTATGTTGCTAAATAATTACTACGTTAGGAAATGGGCCTTTACGATGTGAACTATAGTATTATTGGATAAAGTGTCTGAGAATGTTGCATATTTTATAGGTTAAGCAAGTATGTAGTATCACTTTTTATCAAATTACATGTGGAAAAATAAACTAGGTAAAAACAGGAAGTTTATCTAAGAAGGGAAAGAAGGAAATCAATGTGTATTTCGAGGCTAGAATTTACAGCTTTTAGGAATCAATAAGCATTATTTATCAAATTATTAGTTGTATATTGTTAACTGAAGAAAAGAGGATATTATTAGAAACAGTAAGACCAAGTTTATGGCTACGCATATTCGCAAACAAATGCAAAAAAGGCCTTAATTTTTTAAACTAAAGAATTTTAGCATACATAGCTGTCCCCCGCGACTTTGTCCGCGTGTTTTAGTTTCAACGATTTGCAACATTTTTCATTTATGCTCCGGTCCTTTTGGTCGCAGCGTAATGTTATATAGGTTATAGCCTTCCTCAATAAATGGGCTATCCAACACTGAAAGATTTATTCAAATCGGACCAGTAGTTCCTGAAATTAGCGCGTTCAAACAAACAAACTCTTCAGCTTTATATATTAGTAAATAAATATAGATTAACATTTTATAGATATGAATATGATTTTATATATAAGGAAGCCAGGAATTGAACACGAATTGGTAGGTATCGAAGGTTGAGTGACGGAATAAATAAAAGCTCTTATTTCTTGGGATTCTAAATGCGGTAACGGTTAATCGCCACAGTGCATAATTCATACATTAATATTCTTTACCATCAGCGAACAAATTGTCGATACCAATGCTTTTTGTCGCGCATGTCCACATCGATTGAGACTTCTCCAGTAATTAAGAGACAAAAAGCATTGCAAGTGAATCCAAAAGGCGGGTCCCGGTACGCGGCGATTCATTACGAGTCACACGTAAAAACATGCGTAATTACGCTCCAACGAAACGTACGTACTACAGCATACTAATGTGGAATGATTGCGGCCTGTATACATGTTTAAATTATCTCCTTTGTCGCGGAAGTATTTGTCTTCGGAAATATTCGGGTGTAGTCGGCAAACATCGATCAATCGTACGCTCATGTTAAGTTCTCCGCAGAGTTTTGTCAAAGACAATAACGTTCCATACCACAAAAGGAGCGAGAATGAACATCGGAATAAGAATTTCAGAAGGGAAAAATTCAAGCAGTTCTTCTTCTTTCGTGTCGATGGTTATCTTCAGATCTGACCAGCCCAAAACATAGCCAGATCAATTGCTCTTTGATTAGCCTCTTTTAGACACGCGCCTCTTTTAGCGGGGACAACACAGTCTTATCCGTCGTCCTCGTGAAAGCCCTATTTTTCAAGCAGTTATTGCACTTACATGCGGTCTTAAAAAAAATCAAACTAACTACTACTAAAATCATGAGTACCACCAGTATGCTCGTTGTAGTAGTCCAACTCTATGGTATTGTTATCTTTATGTCGAAGTAGTAAGGTATATTTTCGTAATTTATTTACGTGTAGACCATGGACGCCATGGACGTGTAGACCACAGGTACTACCTTAAACCATCTGTTTATATTCTTGGGTAATCAGCTAATCTGAACCAAGTGTGACCCTATAATTTGTCAATATTGGCATTTAAATAGATAACATTAGGTAATGTTAAATTCTTACATGACTAGAAATAATAACATTAATTACCTGATTAAGTATCTGATAGCAAATGTTTTGCAGAACCAATTTACCTTACGATCTTACTATTTAGTTAGGTAGGTACTAAAAAAAATTTCATAATAATTCAACTTTGTTATTCACGTATACCTAAATGTACCTACATAAATATTTTTTAGGCTTACTACGAAATGACAAAACTCTGCTAGAAAGTCTTGAAACTAATCTAAAAAATCATATTAGATACCCGTTTTGAGAGTTTAATTTTCTATGGCATATCTTACAAACATTCAAATGGCGATCTCAACATTTTATACAGTCAATAAGGTCTATTGTGAACTGGTCTCCATTCCTGAGCTGATCTCCACATCTCAGGTTATCTGCATAGCGCAGCATGTCTTTGTTGGCTAGGTGCTGCGAAACAGAAATATCTGATGCGACATACTTCCTCCACAGACAAACGGTTTATGGCCCCTTGCGGACTCACGGCTGTCAAAGTATGGCAACAAAGTACGTATTTGAATTTTAAAACTGTTATTAATTGAAATTATATTAATTAATTGTTAATATTTGTTGAAAATTATGTATTATTTTAAATCGGTGAAGGAAAACGTACTAAGGAAACCTGGATTCCGGATTAGAATCAGAAATTGCCGACCCGCAATGAGCAAGCGTGGTGATCAATACTCGTTCCATCTCTAGTCATATTTTATTGGTTTCAGTTTGATTAGTTTATTATAAGGTAGCTGAAAGTAAATAGGTGTTTTTTTTTTTTTTTACTTTGACGTAAACAAAAATACACTGAAAAGTATTAATTGCTATTAAAATTAAACTAACTTGTAGTTTATTGTTTAGCTATACGTCCCCAACGATCCTTGGGGAAGGCCTATGTTCAGGAGTGGACGTCTTCCGGCTGATATGATGATGATGATACGTCCCCAACGTTTCGACACTCATTTTTTTAGTTTGGCTTTGCAACAAGTTACTATTTTTAATGTTATTGACACTATAATATGTATAATTTTCGCCGAAGAATTATTTTCTCATAGAAAACTGTGTCTAATATTTCGCTAAAAAAATTTAGAACCGACAAAATCTTGATGATGATCAAGATCTTCTGTATATGTTGCATAACGTTACCAGCAGTATGTCCAACCCAATAAAGGCTATCGCCTAGTCACGTACGCGGCTAACAATTAACATTTCGAGGTTCGCGATGCCGCCGACGATCAGCAAATATGGGTTACCTCTTAATTACGTCGGCTCCTTGCAGGGAACGTTGCGTGTAGAACGCTTTTGGTGTGACCGCAGTGATTTAGATCCATTTTGCTATTTTAATTGTGACTGTGTATGAAATGTTGGTTGTGGCTGATGTGAATAAGGAGAAGAGTGATGGTTTTTGTATTTGTAGTAGGGATGGTTTATATTTTTCTATATTCCTACTGTAGCAATGCTTCTGATGAACTGATGGACACAATTTTGCTTTATTAGGAACAAATTATAAAAAATTTAAAATATTCTAACTGAGATTTTCGGATCTATGATGCCATCCCTTAAAGACGAATCTAGCTTCTATTTGAAAATAAGATAAAATAAGAGTTTATATAGATTTATAGAATATAAAGTCTTAATATTTGATCTTCCTCCAACATCTAATCAATTGAACAAATAAAAGTCTGCCACGACCTATTTAAAAATTATTTCTAAACGAGTGATTTGTAAAATAACGTTTGCTTCAAATCAAAACTTAAATAAACGCTTTTTAAATAGCCATTGTAGGGCCCCAAATAATCTCAAATATAGCGCTACGGGGGGTCTACTTTTATCTCGGCCGGTCCGGCTCGTGGCGGCCCGGTCCGAGCCTGTCCGACTCACCCTAGCCGTGTTCTTGACGTATATCGAATTGACCGTGAAGGATATTTGCAAAAAAATTAAATCGCTTTTTTAGGGGTGAAAATTGATTGAGACGTTTATGGGGTGACCAGTGGGTGAAATCTGAGGATGTAAGAAAACAGGGAATTGTGATTATTTTGTTTTATTTAATTCAAAGTTGTGTGACGAAATTTGTTTTTCTTTTTATTGCAATAAATGTAATTAACACAAAGAGCAATCGAAATTTTTATAAACCTAAGCAACACCAAGAAACTAAGCAACACATATAATTTGTGGTTTTATTACATTTTAGTTTCGAATAAATAGTGGTAAAATTGGATTAATGTATCGTGTAATTTAAAGTTTATGGTTACGTGAAAAAAGAAAAAACACTTGTCAAATATTTTTAAGATATAAAAAAAAAATAGTCATCTTTCCCAATATAAAGACGAGCTGAGAAATATTTATCTCAAACATTCATATCAAAATTCACCTACCTATGTAATTACAAACAACAAAACAAACTAACATACAAACAAAAACACGTAAACAATTTTCCGTCGTATACTTTCATAATGTCGACAATTATCGCCAACAGTTATATCAGTGCAGCCAATCCATTGTTGGTGCACCGTGGGACCTGTTCTTACGCTAATTGTGGAGATTAGCGCTCTCTGCGTCGCTCTCTGACTGTGTCTAGGCTGTGATTGCGTGTTTGTCTGTTTGTTACTTAATTACTTAGGTATAGATCATTTTGTGGTGACCTACCACCGAATACTGAAAGGCCATTTAACTTTAATACGTTCTTAAATGTATACCTGTCGCTACTTTACACGTTAAAGTGACAAAGACGGCACGAGTCTTAAAGGCGACTTAAAACTGATTGACGTTCCGGTATTCGGCCACTAGTGTGGTAAAAAGTGGAGTAAACTTGATCCGAATGGGAATTAGTAATGTACGACCTACAGTCATACTGCGAGGGTTGGTTTAAGGTTGCGCGAGATAGAGAACTATGGGAGGCCTTTGCCCAGCAGTGGGACAGCATAGTCCAATAAAAAAATTACTTAAAAATACAATAATAAATTTTCCGCTTGGATTGACGATCTGCTTATAAATTAATATGTACAAAAACTATTTATTTCCAAGTAAAGCCACGGATTTCACTAGTATATTTGTACAGTAGGTACGCCGTTATAGACGTATCTGTGACATGGAACTGACAATGGTGTTTTTATGTGTTGTTTGATTTAGTACAATTTTGTATGCTGATCTGAGAATTTATGGAGTATCTTGTGGTTGTTGATGATTTCTCTTAATTGTACTCCCATAGCAAATGAATTAATCACATAAGCTTCTTATACTGATACAGCAAAATAACTGGTAAGGTATTGCAATGCAGGTATAGGGGTTTTTGAAATTTCGGAAAGAGTTTTTTTTATTGATGTGTAATTATTTGTTATGCATTATTAACGCATGCGGAGCGAATATTTGTAATTTAATACAAATAGTGGAAAGAAAAACATAAACCTCATGCAGGACTCGAACCTGCGACCACTGGCTTGACGCGCCATGATGTGTTAATAAAAACATGTGATATATATAAATAATTACTCAATCAATGATTTTGTTCTTTATAGATGAAATATTAAAAAAGTCTGTCATTAGAAATATAATCCATAACCAAAACCCTTGTCGCATACCTATGTGAGCGTGAAACGGGATATTTCCTCTCTTATTAAGAAAATAGTTTATTTAAAAAGTGAAACCAATTTAATTTAACTGCTGACGTAGACTATATTTTTTGTTTTATCCAAGGAAAGCAAAGCTAAAGTAAACGATTGATAGATTTCCATGCTATAAAGTAAGAGTTTTCTCACATAATATTGACAGTTGACACATATTCAGCGCCTTCCCAGTCGCTCGTAAAAACTGTGAATCATAATCACTCGATAATTATCCGTCATTGTCATATTCTTTTTGATAGATACACACAGCACTAGTTTTTTAACACACACAGAGCTGCAGAATATTATGGAATTGTGTTCTTAGTTTATTTTACGTTTTCCTCTGTTGGTCAAATATCAAGTTTTAAGCCACCGTGGTGCACGGTGGCAGAGACTAACGAAATTGTATATTATGCTTTAAAATAGAGGCAGGTATATTAAACATATTGAAAAAAAAATTACTCAAAACTTAAAAATTATATAAAAAAATTACTTTATTATAGTATAATCTCGCAATCAAATTCTCGAGACTTTCGAACACAGTACATAGTATAGTAGTACGGTGTATAGTAGTTACATATTACAAACAATATTTTTTTCTACAAATTCTTGTATATTGGTTCCTACAAAAATATCGCCAATTCGATACCCAAACAAAACGGCATAATATAAAACCCTTATCAGAAAATAAGAGGATATGAAAAGTGAGCGAGAGAGTGCGGCGCGCGATCAAATTTAATTTACGACGACTGTCGAGAGGGCGCTGTGTAAGTCCAGGTGGGTGTATTACGTGTTGCAATGTACAATAGCAATTGTGTTCATTGTACTACTTCGATAAGTCAGGTTTTGGTATGTCCAAAATTTTGGCACTTATAATAATGTTAAACTGAAATATTTTTATTTGCCTTCTCTTTATATAAAAGAAAAACAACCAGTCAGGGTGAATGACTTTAAAAAGTTTTATACTACTTATAAAATAGTGACCAAAATAATATAATATATTAATTAACCTTTTACATAAAACATTTCAAATATGAGATTTTTAACAATTACAAGTATGAAATTAATTAAAAAAATATTCGAAATTTCGTACTGGCGCCCATTTTAAAATGCTATCCCTTAAACACACGTTATCTAGAGTTAATCACATTCCGCTTTGAAATAAAAAACTGCAATACTTACTAATTAATGATGTCTGCAATACAATGTGCTATTATAACTAGTACATGTTCATTTCTTTTGTTAAGCTATCTGCGTCTAATTAATGGCTCAACAATTACGATTAATTACAATAAATAGCTTAGTGTTAATTTATATCGTTTTGAATAAAGAAGTTTGGTTTTAAAAACAGAAAGCAATAGATACGGTTTTAAAAGAAATGTGATATTTATAAATGTTGCAGGTACGTGTAAAAGAAAAACTAAAAAAAAAATTTGGACGATAGCAATAGGAAGTGTACACGTAATAACGTCCGGGCCACTGTAAGTCCATCACAGGGAGTATAACAGTGATTTTCGCAACACCTCACTGAATATTCAATTTTGTTTACAAAGACCCCGTGTATAACAAACTGACATGCATACAATTTTCATGCAAAGCCTCCTTAGACATCACACCTCCTTGTCTCACCTTTATAAGTTTGTACAAGTGCGAAAGGGAGGGGAAGAGGATGATGCCTCAAAGAAATCCTGGTTTTATCGTGGGGTTCAAAGGGGCAGTGAGTGGACAGCTTCGGTAAGATCTTAATTCGTAGCTTTGACTTGATATTGCGGGATTTGAGCTTTCCTTTAAATATTTTATGGATTCTGAGAGCGCTAATTGCTATCAAATTTTCAAGAGATGTAATTAAATCCTTGAGTTTGATGTAGGTTGAGAATAGAGTAGACTTTTGCAAAAAAAAGAATATTTGTTTTTTTTTCTTTCACAAAAAAGTAATAGCCACCCCACGACAACTACGAGTAATTAGATTCCAATTAAGGCCTTTGCCTGGTGTAGGACAGACTTGTGATCGAGAGGTCGCAGGTTCGATCCCCACCCATTACACTATTGACGTGAACCCACTCCAGATACAAGCATATTTAGCTTAGTTGGAGGGGTTAACAAGATTGCTAGTAATGTGAATTCTACCCACATTGCTAGCAACCTTTTTTTAAAAAAAAAAAAAAAAAAAAGTAAGGGTAAAAGCCGTCCCTGACATGGAAACAAACTTTCAAAGTAACCAACGATCCTTACTTGGAATACAACCCCAAAAACTCGACACTACATAAAAAGAGCTCATATAACGAACATTGTACAGTTTTAAACAAACTGCTGTTGTATGGCGTGCTAATGCGCTATTGTTTAACAAATAATCGAGTGTGACGTCAACAAACACTAGAAAAAGACAAGACAGTTACAGAATGTCAACACGCCGCGAGGGTGGGTTAGGGTGGCCAGTGTTCTACGCGAGCTTTGAAGACGAAGCGAGTGCGAATTGAAAGAAATAATTGCTCGCTTTGTGAAACGAAAAAATATTGTAATAATATTGTATTAATGTATTTTTAATTGTTAAATGAAAAAAATACAATACAATAGTGCTCTTCTTATCGTAGTAAGATCGCTGAGCAGACTAAATAACTGTTCTTCTAAGGCACGCATAACAAAACATTAATTGCTATTTTATAAACTTAAACAAAAAAAAATGTGTGTTCAAGAGAAATTAAAAAAAAACTGAAAAATCTCTGAAAAAAAATCTCAAACAAAATCTTCTCATCTTTTAAAATTTTATTTCTATGATCGCGGCAATGAACCGCAGCGTATATTGCGCAAACAGGGGCGCAGAGCGGCAGGGGCGACATTGTCTTAACGCACACTTCACAAAATGGAGTGGTGTACATTTTAATGCACCGATGTGCATTTGGCCGCTTGAGTTCCGAGTTATTGTGTTGACGGGTATTATGTAAATACACATCTTCATATTTATTAATAGATGCTTACATCTAAAAGCTTCGATAAATATTCTTAATATGCTGTTTATAGGAATAGGCTTGTCTTACTTAAGGTAACTGGACTGTATGAGATCGTGGTAGTTTGAAATGCGTTCCTGCCTGGTCCCCGGAAAATGGGAAAGGAGTAGCACCCTGGTAGTTTTGTCGGCAAGAGTTTGGCAAACACTTCCGTCGTGTTGAAATAGACCATGAAACCTTCTTTAACCAGGGTAATCCATCCCGGGTAAAAAAAAGGTAACTTGAAAGTCCGGTGACAGAAAGTACCTATGGTATAAGAAATCTATAAATGAGAGAGAACACTTATTTTTTTATTTTTCTACCCTTTCCTTCTTAAAAGTTCAAGTGGATTACCCGTATAGCTTTACAAACATGCGATATTACTAGTGATATGGACACATAACGTTATTATTGCTTTAATTAATGCGATACAGAGACGCCGATATGTTCAGAATTAGTTAGTGACATTAGTTGATTGCTTTTATAACACTTTCTTAATGTTTAGCGCCATGCAATGTTCATAACCCTGTCTCCGTTAAAAAGGGTGTTGTTTGTTTGGTATTTTTTCTCGGAAAATTTAATTTCGGCCATACATACTGATCTTGTTTTTGTAGACAAATTCGAATTTGCATTTTACATAAGGACCGGTTTGTCAGGATATCTGACACTTAGTTCATTTAAGACGCTTTAATAATTATTAAATGTTTTTTTACTGTGCTTTTTTTTAAAAGAATTAATGTAGAATATCAAGATATTAAATATATTTTTAAGTAGATATTTACTCTAGCGCTAATGAGTATTTACGCTCTCAGTAGCTACAAGTTCTCATCAAAAAAGTCCATGACCTAACTGTAAAACCAATATAGTTTAAGTGTCAACAAACACCGATTTAATCAAGCGAACAAATTGTAGACACGCGTTAATCCTTAATCTTGTGTAGTTCCTGCTGGCTAAATAGAGGGCGCCACCCCTGTGCTCAATCGACGGAGAAACGTTTTGATTTCAAACGAAAATTCTCGATAGGAAATGTATTTAGACTCTTTATCTACTGAACTAAAAGGAAAACTTTTTTTTGTTTACAGATATTTTAGAATTGTAATTAGTAAGTAAAATTGTTATACAAAGATACTGTACCAAATATCGATGCATGTAAT
This sequence comes from Diachrysia chrysitis, assembly GCA_932294365.1. Taxonomy (NCBI): domain Eukaryota; kingdom Metazoa; phylum Arthropoda; class Insecta; order Lepidoptera; family Noctuidae; genus Diachrysia; species Diachrysia chrysitis. The sequence continues at coordinate 1,340,957 of OW028651.1, read as the reverse complement.
ATTTTCTGAGATGTTACATCATGCTTTGTAATTTGTATGTTTTTATATTTCTGTATGTTTAAGTATAGTTAACGCATTTGATATAGATAAACTTGTATTTTGTGTTGCTATAGATTATATACTCAAATAACTTTATTTTAAAGTCCCGTTGGCGGACATAGCAACGGATTCACACGCCGAATGTCGCTCTACTGATCATCCATATGATTGAGCAAGTTACAATACATAAGATAAATCGGTAAACGGTAGGAACGTTCAAGAGAAAACCCTTCTCAGGGTTATATTATCATAATTATAGAAGACTAGTTGTTTCCCGCGGCTCCGCCCGCGTGGATGTCGGTTATCGCGCCAAAGTAGCCTATATCCTTTCTCAGGCTCTAAAATATCTGTGTATCAAAAATCATTTAAATCGGTTCAGTAGTTTTGGCGTGAAAGCGCGACAGACAGACAGGGTTACTTTCGCATTTATAATATTAAGTAATGATTTAACATATTTTAAGCAATGATGGATGGAGACTGTACGATACCTGGTAGAAAACCTACAAGAAACAAATAAGTAAATCAGACACTTTAAATCTTGTATTTTTGTCTAGAGGACGTATGACTCTTTTATAACATTTATAATTTTGGAAACAGACATGTCCGTTCGAGATCTTTTTATTGACCAAACCACGCAGTAGATGCAACCTAATATACATTAAATAACCTAACGTTTGCGTCTTATCTCTTTGATTGCTATACCCAAGAGAAAGGTAGGGTCGTAATGAATAAAGTCATATTATTATGATTTCTTTGCACAACTACAAAACGCACAGTCGGCACCATTTCAAATGTGATGTGTCGCTCCTAAGCGCCTTCATTTGTGCCTGTTCTAATTCATAAGCTGAAGCGGGTATTAATAATGAGATGAATAGTTTTGTAAATTTAAACCATTCTTTTGTTACAACCTATAGTAAAAAGTTAACTTAACACATTTTTAACAGAATTCAATAAAAAAAGAGAAGGTCTCAATTCGGTTATCCTTTTTTCATTAATGAAACAATTTGGTTTCATATACTTCCCGATGGGTCCCATAGAAATATTGTCATGACCTGATGATAAACTTCAGAGATACAGAAGGAAACTCCTCATAGGATCATAGAAGAACTTTTGTAACAAGTACCTAATATTGCTTTGTTTATACATGTAGTCGATGACTGGCCTAGCAAGGTAGAAAGAGAGGGGGTGCGTCAATCACCCCAACCCCCATTAATACTTTCTAAAATGAAATATATCGTGTGAGGTATCGTTTGAAAGGGCTTTTTGTGAGGATTTAAATGAAGTTTTTTACATTTATGTGTGAATCATTAAGTTTAATTAGGGCACGAAGTGTGTTTCCACAAATATAAAAATTACGTGGTATGTATTGACCTCAACCCAAATAAGTTGATACCTTTATTTGTTAATATCAACAAATAAAGATAATTGTTTTTTTTTTTTTTTTTTTTTTAAGATAATAAATCGCTTCAACTCGTAACTTAGAACACGACCTACGATATTAACTGTCACTGCAAGAATCGCCCGTGTGATTAATCGCAGCGACAGACAGACGCAGGTGAGCTCATTCCGGACTAATTGCAAACATCGACCTCTTTTGTTCAAGTGATTGTTACCTTTTGTGCGCAGACTACATTCACTGAAACCATTCGACGTACTCGCGTTTCATTTGTCAAAATCAGATCGAGCTGTCATTAAAATCCTATGAAAGTTATTGCGAATGAAATTAGAGTTGAGATAGTCGTGGATTTGATATAGTTTTTTTCTGGTCTGGTAGCTATCCTTCAAGTGGTGATAATAGCGGATTTTTTCTCATTAGAATTACAACAGTTTTTTTTTAAGAGATTTACTCAGTTAGCTGAGAGCTGAGAGCAGGCTTTGACTGCTTTACCGGACTTTAATTACAGCTGAAATTAACTTTCTTTTGAAGAAAAAAAAATGGCTTAATAAACTGGACTAAGACGTATGTAAATGAGCGTAATATTGAGTAGGAAGATCTTCTTTGTATCTAATAACGATATTTGCAAAAGACTTTTAATCTGGTTTATTAGTAATTTACAACAAAATTCTTAATTTAAATATTTAAAAGTAAATAAATTTATATCTATATTTAACATATTCAATTTAACAACCTATTTATTAAATAACAAATTAAAACTTATAATATAAATAAAACGTATTAACCATTATCAAGCAAACCAACTTTTAGTTATGTTTTTGAGCGTAAAATGCCTATTCGATAAAGTTAAGGTTTCATTTTTATATTATTATATGCATTACAAGACAATCTAATGAGATTAATAAACTCCGAAATCTTCATATCACGTTTCGACTAGGACGAATATTATTTTAACTACAAGTTGCATTCATTCAATAATAAAGATTACATTCAAAATGTTTTAATCTATAGGCTTTGAAGGTCAAAGATGATGAAATACTAAATAAGCCGAGGCTTCCTGTTCGTCAAGACCGACAAATTAAAATACATTAAAGTGGGCATTCACAGCTTTCATAGTATCTGTATAATCAGAGGCTTTTGTTTTTTTGTGTGGCGTGTTGAATGATATTTGATAGCTACCAAACCCAGTTAGCGATAAATACGGCCCATTCAAATATCAATTATTTGTTTCTTAGCGTATGCCTCAAATGTATTGATATGTTTAGATTAAATTTATATAACCACGTTTATTTTTCGTGTTATTTATAAAACACATAGGTAAACATAAGAAAATAAATGCACGATTGCACAATGACTAATATGAATTGCAACGCGTTTTATTTTAATCTCATTTCTGAAAGATAAATAAGCAGAATGTTTACGTTTTATTGAATACAAAAATAGTTTAGAGTATTTTAAAAATATGTACTTTGATATTACGCTTAGAGTGTCTTAACAATTTATTCCAGTACCTTATGAAATATCAGAGTTTCAAATACAGGAGTTTTGTCTGTATACCCGCGCAAATAGAGTCATTTGAGGTTTTAAAAGCACATAAAAAGGCATCATAGAAAAAAAAAAGATTTTGTTTGTGCATTTTAACACAGCGTTCAGCCTTTACTATCACAGAATATATAAAGTTCAAAGTACAATAATATAATAATTACTTGAAATATAAACCCGCCATCTACACCAAATTGGGCCAAACCCTATAAATAAATCCTATTCAAATATAAATTTATTGTGAGCAGCGTAAACGCGTCGACACTCGTACTAATTATTTTGTTTGTTCTTAACCTTTGTGCAGCCTCAATGGCTTGAAAAGCCAGCATAAAGCGAGCTAATGTGGTCAGATATTCGTACTTAAAGTGTAATACGATCCTATTGAAAGGTTTTGTAAACCCTGGTATTAAATTTTGCTTCGATAAAAATGAGCTGCCAATGAGGGAAAGTATTTATAGTAAATCTATACTAATATTATAAAGCTGAAGAGTTTGTTTGTTTGTTTGTTTGTTTGTTTGTTTATTTGTTTGTTTGAACGCGCTAATCTCAGGAACTACTGGTTCGAATTGAAAAATTCTTTTTGTATTGGATAGTCCGTTTATTGAGGAAGGCTATAGGCTATATAACATCACGCTACGACCAATAGGAGCGGAACATAAATGAAAAATGTTGCAAAAATGAAAAACCATTGAAACTAAAACACGCGAACAAAGTCGCGGGGGACAGCTAGTCAATTATAATAATATGCTTATTTGATTCGTAGTGGCCTATGAACTGTTTTTTTTTGTAACATACAAATGTCTGATTTTTAAAAGGTTTTCCTCCTTAGGACGGACATTTTGGTTGGAACCGCGGACTCAGAGTCATTTAGTTTTGTAACTTAAACGTTTCTTAAGCGCGTTTTTTGAGGTTTATGAGAAATAATAACTTTTGATTTGATTTAATTTATTATCTATTACCTACTGCTGAAATGATGAAGCAACAGGTTTTTATCTATTTAGCGTTTTATATTTATCATACAATATTGTAAATTAAAAACAATCATGTTTTATGTATTATCACTATTCGTATCTAAATAGGTACTACTAGTAGCACAGAACGCACATACTCTATCGAGACTAGTAGGTACCTAGCTATTTACATAGCTAATAGTAACAGTAATTAATTAATGGGGCTACCGCGGATTTAAAGCCCGCTAGAGGAGTCTCGCATCAGGTCTATCTGTCAATTTCTACCAATCACAATCTGTAGTAGTATCTTGTCTCTAAATGGTAGAGTATAGCAGATACACCTGATGCTAGTGCATCGATCATTAAATTTCAATTAAGAATAACATTTGGGAACCTTCCAAGAGCTCTACGTTTTTGAACCGTGCAAAAAAATTAACAAATATCAAAAATCGTTTGATTAGGATCTAACAATCGTATGAGTATGGAAGATGAATAATGTACGAGTATAAAGACCACTGTTTTGTTAACAAAACTAATCAGCAACAATAAAGAGAATAGAATAATAGCAACACGCAAGCAATCCCCTTATACCCAACAAACAAAACACTACCTCAGAGGTGTCAGAGAAAAATGCCTTAATATTAGGACGAAGGAAATGGACCAATTAATGTGGACCTATTCATCACGAGTTGTCACCTCCATCGGTCAAACACAATACAAGTAATACAACTAGTTTGTCCGACACACGTGCTCGTTCGCACTGTAAGCCACCTACTGTTTGAGAAACTGGATTTAAAGCTGTGTGAATTTGTAGCTAATGCTTTTGGGAGAGAGTTGGTTTTAGTTTGAACCTGTTGGGGAAGAGTGATTGTTTAAATTTATAAACAAAAATTAGCACCTTTAAGTGATTATTATGAACTATTAATAATTATTTGATAAATTTATACAAATAAATAAATGTTTCGTAAAAGTTTTTTAAAGAAAACTACCATCGATATTCTTACTGTATCTCATAATTAATTTATTTAATTTAACTTCAAAGACTTTTATGTATTTTTCTTACTATAGTTATTGAAGACTAAAAACAATTTATGAAGCAGGCCTTGGGGTTATTTCTTTCTCAAACTCATGTTCACATCAGATAATTTCTAAATATATAGGTATATTTTTTTTGTTAAAATAAGGAATTGAACAAATACCCAAAACTAGAATGATATTTTTATACTGTAACCGTCCAAAGAAAATTAGAACCCAACATTAAATATCCATTGTTTAGGGCTCCCTCTATAATAACACATTGTCGGTCCACTACGGTAATCGCCCGCTGTTTTTCTAGATAATTGGACAAGAAATCAAAGGAATGAAAAGAAAATGTCAAAGAAATGTTTTTCTTCGACCCCCATTGATGTCCGCGATAACGCTATTAATATCAGACGCTATTTCTGTTACAAAAAGAAAAATACAATCAGATGATTATGTTCCCAAGTTTCAAGAGACTGAATAGTGAAGGAAAATATTAGAATGGTCCATTGCTTAATATTTCGTGTTGTTTATATATTTTCTATGCCAGAAGTTGAATGTTGAATGAATAAAAAATGTGGATATCACATAGAATATAATAGTTTTTTTTTTAAAAAGGTTACTAGCAATGTGAGTGGATTTCACATTACTAGCAATCTTGTTAACCCCTCCAACTAAGGTATATATGCTTGTGTCTGGAGTGGGTTCACGTCAATAGTGCAATAGGTGGGGTTCGAACCTGCGACCTCTCGATCACAAGGCGATCACCCTAACCATTAGGCTATTGCCGCTTATATTTGTTGTACATCACGGAAGTTACAGCATTAAAATAAAAAAGAACAGTAAGAGAGGTGGTCGGAAGGGCGGACAATGGTGGTCTAATCGCTAATAGCGATATCTTATAGACAACTTTTGGATGGACAGGAAAGACAAAAAAATTAGAGGTAGATAGGGTAACATACATTGCTCTAAACACAAATTAAGTAGTTAAAGCACTTCTGTGGAATCAGAGACAACGCACAATTTTCTACATTGTCCTGTACGTGGATCGAACTCGGATCCTCAGAGACGGTGACTCCTTGAATATCGGTGTGTACGCCACGCGACCACGCAGGTCTTTAAATGTGCGTGTGACTTTTTCCAAGTTCTGTGTACTTTATTATACTTAGGGCGGATTTTTCCAACGCCAGATTTTTTTATCCCAGGAATAATTTTAATTTTTTAACAGTTTTTGCGTATAAATTCTGTCATTCGTCAATTTTATTGAATGATTGGAAAATCAGAGCTTAGTAGATAATATTAGTAATGGAAAACATTGTAACAGTGCGCTTACACGTCCAATTAATTGCGCGATTATTGGCAAATTTGGTTTAAAATTATTACCTTCACCTTATCCTACACCTAGCGATGTATGGCAATACGAAAATGGTATAGAAATGACTTAATTTTAATTGCCCGTCTAAAAGCACCGTAAAGGCATGTTTCCTTTAGTTTTAAGAATGGAAATCACCAACCCATAAAGAGCAAGCGCGGTGATCAATACTCGTGTATATTTGCCTTGAAGCGGTACAGTTCACTTTATATTGCTAAAATCATATCCCTTTGACAATGCCGTGTCGGGTAAGATACAAAGATATATTAGGTATAAATTACTCAGAGCATTACAGTCAATCTGTAGTCAACTGCCATTAGGGTTGTCAACTGTTAGAAGTTTGTAACATACTCACAAATAATACCTACCTACCCGTAAAATTATTTACTCTATGTTAAATTTTATTTGATGTATGTTGTTGAATACAAAAGAGAATTATGTACTTCGGAATAGATAAATACAAATAATTAATGTATTCGTTTTATGTACCTACTGAGATCAAAGTGCAAACAAAAGTTAATTATGTCGAAAGAGTAATAAACTTCTCAAACAAAATTCAAACATAGATATGAGATACAAGAAATAATCTACCTCGTAGAAATTCCTGGGTAGGTCTGTAAATTATTTATGAATTACACATAATATGATAACTGGAGTTTGACTTAAAATTAATGGCGTTAGAAAAAGTGTCAACCCTATATGTAAAAGTAATATCAAAGTCAGTGCGATTGGTGTGAGCGACGCCGAGTGCGAACGAGCGGCGTCGTTTGATGTCGACACAGCCTATAAGAGTGCACATTGTCGGTCTAGTAAACCGTAGATGACACTAGTACAGTCGAGTAAAAAAATTATATATGACTAAGAAAATTGTAACGAGATTTCCACATAAAATAAAACATTCTTACGATGTACAAGCGACAGGCCAAATTGTTGTGTTTATGTGACAACTATAAAATCAAAAACTCAAATATCAACTGGTTTTATTAATACTGTATTGTACAACAAATGGGTTGTGAAATTCAGATTAAGCAGTCGCTCTATTTGAAATAAATAAGGTATTCAGCTGGATACGGTAAGGCTGGTAGCCAGTCCAATGGTTTGAGAAAATACTACATAAAATAATAAGAACAAATTCTCACAAAAGGATTCATAAGTTTATACGTGACTGTACCACATAAATCATATTTATAACTTGACATAAAATAGCACTGTAAAAGTAAATACTTTTGTTTCACGCCGAAAAATCATCTAAGAGAAGGTTCATAAAGGAATAACTCTTATTTATGGATTCATAAGAAACAGGAATACCAATTTCAATTTGACGATATGTTTTTGTTTTCAGAAAACGCTGCTGTAGCAATGATAATCATATATTCTTTTTCTTTTTGAAGACAAAACTCTTTTTTAAAATAAAGAAAATTGTTTTTGTTTTATTATTTTTATTTTAATTATTCTCCGATGTTTCAATTTCGAATATGGATAGACGGATTATCAAAAGGTAATTTTAAATTATATTCTATTCATAAATATCAAACAATAATACTGTTTATTAAATATGAGCTTTTTTGTAACAAAGTCATGAAATTCACCATGCACGACGTTGAAATTAACCTATTTTAGCGAAAAATTCGCTTTGGACTTAACCCTGCGGCGGCTCGCCACACGCACACCGCCCACTGCGCCGTAACTTAAAAGAAACGTTTTTTCTAACAGCCGTGCATGTTACCAACGAGATGCCAATAAATCATGCCGCGGCCGCCCCTTGATTTAATATTGTCATAATAATAAAAACGCGCGTTAACGCGTGAGGACCACTGATGTGAGCGAAGATGCGGTGGAAATTAAGTAGGTAGAATAAGTTCAATTTCATTTTTCGTTTGAAATTAAATAACTCATGTTTATTTCGACATACTTCAAAGAAATCTGAGATGACTAAAACATTCTTTTGAAGACGACGTGTAAAATAGATGTCGTTAACTTTGCAATTCTCTCCACGACAAACATGTGAAATGTAGGTTAAAAAAAAAAACAATAAAATTGTCGCCTTTAATAATACTTCTTTTATGATTGTAGTAATTACTAATAAGACCAAGCTTCAGATCCAATCTAGTCTGCATTATCAAGTGTCGTATCTACCCACAAATCTTTGCCACAATCCGTCTCCGTTTTATAGCTGATGACCTTTTTTGCCCCACTTCGGCAAAGCTTTTGACACCTGCACGATAGCTACTTTAATTTGCCTCGGGTTTAATGCGGTAGAAACATCAATAACTCTGCAACGCGGCGGTCTTGTCGACCGAACGCCGTAATTAGGGGTTAAAATTGACACGTTAGCAAAGTGATAGCGGAATATTAAGTTTGAATTTTAATATTATTATGGATTTTAATTATTTGCTTAAGGTATAAGTAGTAATAATATTATGTTTTTCAAATTATTTTATCAATGTGGTTATTGAAGTACACACGACAAACTAAATAGGTTTGCAGGCTACACTAACACATCATCATTACATACATAATTATTATTAAATGTAATAAAAATGTTAGTGTATAATATAAAATGTTAGTGTGACCTGCAAACCTATCTAGTTTGTCGTGTGTACATTAGAGTTATTTTTCCAGTTACCAGATAGAATTTTCAATTTGAACATTTTCACTGTTGCCCTTTTGCTGCTAAGTTGAATGCATGTCAGTAATTTGTTACTAAAGGTCGTAATCGTACCCACATATTGAAATGTATGTACAGGAATAAAGTCTTTCCATAACGTATAGTTATATCCAAGGCCCATATATGCTGGCATTCCGTGAAGATTAGTTGATTGGCAGAATGGCTGATTTGTTGATCAATGGAAGCCATGTTTATATATTATCACACTAGCTCCGAATCAAGGAGGAATAAGGATCCAAGTAACAAACCGGCTCTTAACTGAATACCTCAGGGGACTTGGCCTGAGAACTTAATTTAAAGAAAAGCTCGTTTCTGCACATCAAATTTCACGTCATCCAATTTAAAAATATTATTTTTATGTTCAATAAAGAATTAAGCATTCGATTTGCATGTTTTTCTCTGTACAATGACAAAAACCGAAAAAATTACAACAAGTTTCCACAAATGATAAGTAATAATTTCACATTCACCCAGCAACATCAATCAGTAGGCAAAAAACTGAAGATATCATCTATAAAAATTATCCGTGGTACAGTCTACAGCACGTCATTGGTTCCACAAAACATGAAAAATGAAACTTACCGCCTTGGAATAAAGGTGTGTGGTGAACAGTGATTTGCGGTTATACCTACATTTAGTTGCGCCCGCGCCGCGGTATGGCCGGAATGTCCACTGCGCATGCGTCGAATTTGTTACACGCCCTCGTTATACGCTGAGGTAAAAACTGTGGGACTTGACGGATTTTTGGGGATTGGGGCAAAATATAGGCGACTCTTCATTAAATTTTAACTGAGACTGCATATCGAATTACTCTCATTTCTAAATCAAATCAAATCAAAAATCAAATCATTTATTTTTGCAACTAGGATAAAAATTATCACTTTTACAAGTCACATAAAACATTTTTTTAGAGCTCGCTGGATTCGACATTTCCTAACTGGCTACCCTGAGAAGAAATGTCGAAACAAACTCAGGGGTCAGCCTCTTTTAAAGTCCAGACAATTATTGTAATTAAAAATTTTGTGTAAATAAATGCAGTGTCTTTTCTGGACTGGCCTTTTGAAGAAAGAGCCAGTTCGACCTGAGCAAGCCTGTGCCAACAAGTGGCAAGAGTGCCCCGAATAGCTCATGCAGCTCAACCATTTTCGAGGGAGCTGCACAACCCGACACACAACAATACCACCAGTGGCACCATAAAAATATGTGGGGCAACAACTTACTCAGATCGCCAGTTAGCAATAACTATACTGAAGAAATAAAATAATAACTAAATGAGTTAATGGTAGACCTACATAATATTTACACTTACAGTGCCTTAAACTTACAATTAAAAATAAATTAAAAAAAAAAGAGATAAAAATCATGAAAAATCGCACATCTAATTCTGCAGTATTGCCTATCCGATTCCTGGTAATATTTGCCGTACTAGACCGAAAAATTTCTATGCCGTTGTAATATAATTGGTATTGATTTCTGGACGACAGATTTTTAGAGTCACTTTAAAGATTTTACATAAAAAAAAACCAGAAGAAACCAGAAACCTGCAGAACTAGAAACTAACCTGCAGAAGTTATATTTAACTGAATTATTGAGATATAAAGCCTAAACTGTAATACTCAAATATTTCCTTTTTCACAATCAATTATTATGAATCATGTCTTCAAATACATTTCCTCATAACTTTGTTACTTTAATAGAAAACTCTTTTGAACTATAACTTGGACCGCACACGCTCACTAATGACGAGTTTGGGAAAAACGTTTAAGTCGACTGTTGCGCAGGAGTCATTCGTTACGGCGACACACACATAATGATCTAACACAAACTATACAGTGTCTATCTGATCTCGTAGGTGACGATAATTAAAATGGGATTTGTATGACAAACCATGGACAATTAATTTAAAACCAAAAATAATAAAGACCTTATTAGTGCGAATTAATGCAATAATGATTTGTAGTGTACGTTTCAGTAGTCAAGTCATCAATTAGGTATTATTCCAAAACCGCATTATTGCTATTAAATAAATATAATAAATAGTACGCCAATAATACTTCAGATGAAACTGAATGGTATTACCGAAAGATTGGACCAGTTGTTCTACTGGCGGCATAAGTACATTATAAATTATTTAACCATAGGGATAAAAGAGATGGTTGGATTATGTGAAAGACGATTTAAACAAGAAGGCCCAGATAAAATCAAGAGATGAAGTTAAAGCGCCAGATAGGACTTACACAATTCGTTAATTTCTCATCATTTAAATAGCCGCGGAGATAACTAAAGAATCAAAACAGACCTAAGGTGACATGAGAATGAAGGGATCGTCTTATAAGTATAAGAAAATAAACCGCCAATAAAAGACACGGTGTTAAAAACGTTTTCCAACTAAAGAGCACTGTGTATAAAATGACGCACTCGGTAATGAGTTCTAAATGTCTAGGAGATGAGACTCGGTCTCACGGCCTCGCGATTAGCGGTTACCTAAATGTCTGAGAACAGCTGGATATGACAAATGTATCCAAAGGTTCTCTTCTTTTGTATGGAATTTTGGGGTTTTTAAACGGTTTAAAATAAATGTATAAATGATGTTCTAATCGACTGATCTAGAAAATTCTATAGATACTAACTGTAAGTGCTCCGTCAGTGCGCTAGCAATATTATTTATTAGGGTTTTTTATTTTTATGATCATCTTATTTGTTGTCAGAAATAAACGGAATTCACAGAAAAGTGTGTTAGTTTACTCAAGCCTAATTTAGCCCCATCAGAAAATTTGTAATAAAGAATAGGTTTTAGAAGGAATAAGTTTAGAAACATTTTGTACTTCTCTTCTTCTTCTTCATCTCTAGTTCTCTCCAACAACCTTTTGATTTGGTTCTCGGACCTCTTACCTTGGCCTGTCTAATAAAATTTACTACTTACTACTAACTTTTCTTTCCATTGCACTGACAGTTTTAAAGACCTCTACCAGGTCAATTAGTAAGTAATAGGTAATATTAACATGTTAACCAGCTCCCATCACCAGTAACAAGGTTAACTTCAGGTTAATTGCCTCACACTACTATCATTACGACCATAACTTTATTAATTGCTAAACATTTATTTAGTTTTTACACCCGACTTTGTCTGGGAACTACTAAATAGGGTTAATGTCTTCGAATAAAATATCATTGCGTCCAGTTATTAATATTGGTAGGATTTTTATTTTCTATCATATTAAATGACCATTACCATGCGTATTAGGAGGATTGGATTTCTCGTGGTTAATGTCAAAAAAAATTGTTAAAACAAAGACGAGTTAGTTACTATATAAAACTATAAAACACAAGAACACCCAACAGCAAAATCGAACCTCCGATTTTCATGATCTTTGATTTGTTGGATTCGTCGAGAACGGGTGTCTAATTACGTAAGTGCAACCGCAGGGCACCGCTAGTGTTATTTAAAATATAAATACCTACTCATGGTATTTAAGTATGTATATCTTCATACTCTCAACTTATGTGCTTTCCAATTAAATGCTCCACAGCAAATAATTGCAACACCGTCAAGTTACATTGAACTCTAAATCTATATTTCTATTGGCATCGATAAATCAACATCGGCCCATTTGTTTATAATTTCAACAATAATACACATAATTAAAGTTAATTAGTTACTTTCTTATCTGCGCAGGAGTCGCGGCGGGCGCAGAGACACCGCGGCGGGCGCTTGGTTCATTAATTAGATGTCTTCATCTTGTAAGATCGGAGCGGCGCACACAAAGATTCTCTTAACAATACTATCAGGTTACTGAACGTAAGATGTAGTGCACAATATAAGTATATTGTTTTTGTTTTAAAGTTTTGCAACTGCGTTTTGTGGTTGTAGTTTTGGGTAATGGTTGAAAAATTCTAAATTAAACTAAAAAAGGAAAAAATAATATTTATTATACACTGCTTAAACATACAAAATTATGATTGTGTTTAGGTAGTTACATCGTCCAACGGTATCGATACCCAGTTTTCTCCGCAGTTATCTGAATTTGTATCTTTAGTCTTTTGACAGATCTGTTAAAAGTGCAAGTGGTAACGCAAATTATATTTATACATACCTTAATTAAGTATGCATTATTTCTTGGGACGAAATCGTAGTATGTGGTCTAACTTTGACATACATAAAATAATAAGCACCTGCTTCGATTACAAAGTAAAATAATAAGTAAATGTAAGATCGAGAGCGTTGACATAATTACAACGCGAATTACATCACATGATCAAAACTCATTTACAAAAAACCCATAAAATTTTCAATAACCAATATTACTTAATTAAAAATTATTACTTAATGTTACAAAGTTAAATTGCGAAACATAATTATTTTATTTTCTGAGTTTTAAAAATTGTGTGCGTGTTTTTGTGTAGTAAATAGACGATGTGTCTTAAGCCTTTGAGAGTAGATGAGCTGTCGGCGCTTTGGCATATTAGACCAATGTATCTCAAAATTTAGGTCATTGTAGGTCATTATACTAACTGATGATACGTAAATGTATTTACTAACTTTATAGTAGGTATTCCGCTATATACCTGCTGATATTATAATAAGCCGTTTTAATGGTAAAGTGTCAGGTGTAAAATAAATAATGTCTTTTATTTGTTTCGGTGCAGATTTTATTCACGTTTATAATTTTTTGTATGACATGAATAAATGTAAAGATCTGTTATAGTGAAAGAGCTTTTTAAAATACAACTTACCATTTGCCTGGAAACTTTTAACCATATTGTGTGTATTCTGTGGTTATAGCTATAACATTAAGGTTTTAATGTTTACAAAGAACCTAGATATATTTTATCATTATCTAAGTACCTTCCAGCTTATTTCATTGAATGTGGATAAGTTATTTCAAATATCATAATAAAACTTTGTTATTGGAATACCAGTCATTCAAGAAAATAGCACTCATAAACTTTGAGACCCACAACGTACTCCTAATCTATTTCCCTCCTTAATGCGAAGTATTCACGTAATTCCAAATTATTGTTAATTATTAATTATCTACATTACTGTAATTATTGTAACATCCACCTGTCGACGATGACGGAGTTTAGTATGTATGTTACATGTTAACAGGTAACTACGTATCGTAGGTACACATATAACTATGGGACTTTAATAAACGTATGACTTTGATAGACGTAAAAGGTAAAGTTTAATAAAAACTAAATTATTACGCATTTAATAGCTGTAGGCTTTAGGTATCCCCTCAATATCATGTAAATATAGTTATATAATTACTTTCGTGAGAAGTATTCTTAATTATTTAGAACATAGCTTTTAGCTTTACTCACGCACATTCTCGGGATCGCCCGATTAGTTTCAGACACAACAGATTTACAGTCACTTCGACTCGCGACACCACCGCCGCCGCTTCAGCTCATGATTAGGACTCCTATTGAGTCTGAAACTAGTCGGGCGATCCCGAGAATGTTCGTGAGTAAACCGTTATCTAAATAATAATGTAAGTATAGTGTTTGAAATATGTAAACGTTCATCGTACAGAAGCTTAAATATCATTTTTGTACAATGTACGATTCAGAAAAAGTTGCGTCATTACTCTCTTGAAAATTTATAGCGACGTAGATTTTATAAATATATCTGAGGCCCTCTTTCTCCAGTCGCGTTTAATTTAGATGTTTGACCATCCATACGACAAAAGGTATATTTACATAGAGTACATTTACTTACAAAGCTTACATTTATTTATATATTTACAAATATCTAAGTATGTTTATCAGTTGTCTGGTTGCCATGATGCAGGCTCTGCCTAGTTTGTAATCAGATGGCCGTGTGTGAGTTGTCCCCAGATTTATAATATTTATATTTATATATTACTACTAGCTGTCCCCCGCGACTTTGTTCGCGTGTTTTAGTTTCAACGGTTTTTCATTCTTGCAACATTTTTCATTTATGCTCCGCTCCTATTGGTCGTAGCGTGATTTTATATAGCCTATAGCTTTCCTCAATAAACGGACTATCCAATACAAAAATAATTTTTCAATTCGAACCAGTAGTTCCTGAGATTAGCGCGTTCAAACAAACAAACAAACAAACTCTTCAGCTTTATAATATTAGTATAGATTACATTTCTATTTTTGCAATTTTGCAAATATTAGGCTTAACATGGAGTTACTAAGTCCAGTCTAAATATCGATCTTAAGATGCAACCGTCATAGAATTGCCTATAAAACAATGTGTGGTGACATAAAAGTTAATTGTATTCAAGGTGTTCACCCCAAAGTTCCATACATACGGCAGAATGTTAGATATTTTAATTACCATAATAATTATAGTTAAGACTTTTTGCAGAATGATTAGGACGGTAGTCTTTGAGTTGTAAAAGGAAGTCCAATTGATTACTGACGCTATTAATATGGAGATGTAATTAGTTTTTAAGATCGTTTGATAGTTTGCATAAATGGTTGCAAGAATACTAAGTAAATTAAGTATAGGTACAGTAGTCTAGTTGTATAAACGATTCTGGCGATTTTAACTCAGAAACCTAACTCACCTTAAAAATCTTTTGTTTTGAGATAGATAGAAACTTAGTTTATGAGTACCGTAGAGCGGCAAGACTTAATTAGGGCTATTTTACCAACACAACCCTAATTTAATTTGCCGCACTACGTACCAATGCGCTATAATAAGTCAATGGCTTTAATAGATAGGAGCCGATCAAGAAAAAAAGTTTTCATTTCTCAAAAACCTCAAAAAGGCGCTAAAGAAACGTTAAAGTTACAAAACTAATAACTCTAGGTGCGCGGTTTCAAAATGTTCTTCCTATGGAGAAGAACCGGCCAGAAACTCCATAGGTTACTCCACTAAAAATCATCACTTACTTTTATCACACGTTTACCCATCATCACTTTTAAAATAGACATCGATATTGTGTAATCTTGAATCGATAGTCGGATAAGTTACATATTTTGTCTGTGAACAAAGGCAAGCACGTCGTCCCTACAATACATCAAGTAACAACGTATTTAACCAACCAAATTATACCACAAAAAGAGTATCCAAAATCAAATTACTCAAGAAACTCAACACTATCTCCCCTCGTAAAGGATAGCGCAAATATAGGTTGGCAGAACGGTTGAGTTTCAGAACCAGGTGGTCGGGTAAAGCTATCGTGCGTAAACGCAAAATATTATGTTACATTACCTGGACCATGACACAGTCTATAAACCTATATTGGGATCAAGTTCAGACCAGTAGCAGGGATAACAGCTTAATATCCTGAGTAGATGGGTCATCTATTTTAGGTCATCTCGCTTGAGTGAACTTGAGATTGATTGGTTATTCGTGGTGTGATTTTGGTTGAAAAACTTTAAAATTTTGGCAATGTTGAGAATATTGAAAACATAATACCTACTTATTTAAATGGAATTATAAAGACATAATTGTCGTGGTGGCCTAGTGGCTCAATGAACGGATTTGTGTCCATAAGGTTGCAGGTTCGAACCCATTACAGGCAAGTACCAATGTGACTTTTTCAAAGTTATATGTACTTTCTTAATTATTCTAAGACATCCTTGACAATCGGTGAAGGATAACATCGTGAGGAAACCTGGATTCCAACAATTGGAATCTGAAATCGCCAACCCGCAATGAGCAAGCGTGGTGATCAATGCTCGTTCCTTCTCTATATGAGAAGAGGCTGGTATTATATATAAAGACATAATTAAATGTAATGACACAAATTAAGACCATTTATGACCGCACTATGTATAATTAAAACTCGCAAGATATCCATTTGCCCAAAGCGAAAGGTTCTTTTAGAAGGCCCACATTTAAACTTGAATGCACATAATAAGGTCCGATTTAATGAATGACATAGAACACTGATATCCAGGTAATTCGCTAAAAAAAACTCCTTTCATTCAATAACAAGGTTCTTGATTCGCTATCCGGTTTCGTGGTTTCCAAGTACTTGGAGGTGGCTAGCAGCATTCATCCAATTGATCGGATTATAAAACGGCGAGGGAGCGGGCGGTGTCGCGTTACCGAATCTGTATGCGACCACAATGAGCATGCCGTTTCGCGGTAAAACGTGTTAATAATGTGGTGCCGGCTTGAGTTGGGGGCGGACAGCGGGGAACGACTTCGTTCAGACCTTTGAGGATCGCGTGGATCCACGGACTATGTGATTGTGCAATTTCGAAAACTTATATGATGAATTAAGTAAACATAGATTGATGCTTTATGTTCTAAATTGTAAAATGGAGCGTCATAGGTAGGTTGTAATATGAGTTTTCATTTAAGAAATTACGAGTTTGTTTGTTTCGGCGTGTTGTTACATTTGCCGCACACTTTTTTCTGAGATGCTATTCAATTTTGATGTTCATTGTCATTTTATGAAGAGTTATACAAAGATTGCGATAGTGTAAACATCTACTCCTTCTTTGGAACACGCTAGAGAGTATATTGTTTTTTCTATTTAAAAAAAATGACTCCTAAAAGACTAAGGAATTTATTCCTTTTGTTGCGGGGGTTTTACAATCATACAAATCACATGCACAAGGAACATCCAGTCTTAGAGCAATCCTTTGTGGATCGAACCCGCACCACGTCGCGCGCTGTGGATTACCACAGCGCGCGACGTGGTGCGGGTTCGATCCACAAAGGATTGCTCTAAGACTGGATGTTCCTTGTGCATGTGATTTGTATAGGTCATCTCGCTTGAGTGAACTTGAGATTGATTGGTTATTCGTGGTGTGATTTTGGTTAAAAAAACTTTTAAATTTTTGCACACTCCTTTTAAGCGCGCCCACGCCTATTAAGGCGTGGTGACCTATACTATTCGACTATTCGTGCAGTCGTGCAAATGTATATTACTGTACTTAATTATACATAGTACGGTTAATAACAATCGCTTCAGCGTATCGTCGGTACCGCAGTAACGCGATACTATGTAGTTCCCGCGGCTTTACATCTCGACCCTAATTTTACGGCTCATTAGCACTTTTGCTCATTCTTTTTTGCAATAAACCGATGTGTCGTGAAGCATCGTTGATTTTTCGTGTGCCAACTATATTCTTTTGTGCCTGTAAACCTTTGGTATCAGTTACTCGTAATTATAGGAGAATTAAACAGGCTATTATTGGGTTTGAGTAAGTATTGGATGTCAGCAATTGGTGTGTGGAACATGTTCTTGTCTTTTGACGTGGATTATCTTTTTTATACGTCACTCATCACTAGCATTTTCTATTCAATCTAAGTTTTATGTAAACATTCGGAGTTTTTACTTTTTTTGCGGATCTTTTGTTATTGCAAGCATATTAATGTGTACCCTTAAAATTTCAGCAATGAAACGTTGCAGTGATTGTTGGAACAAAGTGAGTTTTGGAACATATATAGTTGGAAAATTAACGTACCGATAAGATACTTTTTATCCCAATATATCTAAGGGAACTAGGTGGGTAAAGCCACGGGGTACAGCTAGTAAAACATAAAATCGGTTTATTTTTATTATGCAGTAATCTAGACACGACGGTTTATTGCAAATAGTAAATGCAAAGTGCATAGTAGGTACAAGTAAATGTTTTCATTATGTTTTATAATGGTTTCGTTCAACGATAAAACATTTATTAAGTCATAACAGAATAAAAGCCTAGTCATAATATTAGTTGCAGGTTGGATCAGTTTAAAATAGATGAGACCCATTCAAGCACGGCGCATGCGTCGCCATGGCTTAGCTCAACTATACTGTAGAACCCGTTGACCTGATACGAGAGCCACCTGCAGTCTATGAAACTTTTGCTACATTAGATCTAGTTTATAATTATGTTTTAATGGTAAATAATAATAGTAGAATAAATGAACAGTGAGTTAAAGTTGATTTTGTACTTTTGTCCAATATTGGAACAGTATAGGATAGACAAAAATACTGTGAGATACAATTATTGCAAGGAGCAAGTTAATAAAAAGTCACCGATGTTTTTTCGTCAAGGAGTCTTTCATCTTAAGGATGATTTTTCTTCGTCTTAAACTAAGCCGTATTCCAGTGGAATGACATTAATTTATTAACCATTTGACTGTCCAGTTTAATGACCACACTTGGAACCACGCCATCATTTGAGAAATCGTTACGTTGCCGCGTTGATACTACAGATTACAGATACGTGATTAATTTAATGAATATTAAATAAACTTATTTTAACGTTTCCCTTAACTGGAAGTTATGGTCTCCAATGAATGGTTAATTAAGGTAACGTTAGCTACAGGTAGGTCTTGGTGGGCGAGCGCCGCAGTGGGCCAGACCTGAGCCCGCCACTGATATCTGACACGAGGCCTTGTCACCTGGGCCTTACGTATCTACAGGCGGTCACTTTTTGGGAATATTAGGAATTGTTCAAAACATGGCTAGTGCTCTGTTAAATATAAGACTACTAGCTGTTTCCCGCGGCTCCGCCCGCGTGGATGTCGGTTATAGCCTATGCCCTTTGTCAGGCCCTAGACTATGTACCAAATTTCATTTAAATCGGTTTAGTAGTTTTGGCGTGATAGCGCGACAGACTTGGTAATATTATAAAGGCTCAGAGTTACTTTCGCATTTGTAATAGATATTAGTAAGGATTTATTCCAGCCTATTTAAGGAAAGTCACACAAAAAGATACATATTATAATATGAGCATTTTTATTTCAATTATAGTTATAATATGTTTTGGATAATAATGTGCTAGTTACTTACAATAAATATATTACTAAGCATATAGGTAATTTGTTATATTACCTACGTTACATTTTTCTTGGTGTAGCAAAATTACGAAGCTCGAAACCACAAAACGTAATTTATTTCTACTGACAGTTAGCACAAAAACTAGTGTCCGACCGAAATTTCGGTTTCGGTTTCGGTTTCGGCCAGTTTCGGCCAAAAAATCAAGTTTCGGCCCGAGTTTCGGTTTCGGCCAAAAACGGCCGAACCTTTCGGCCGCGCCGAAACTTACAACATCGTACCTTCGGGTCGCGCTCGGCTAACGTCGGGCGCGCTCGGCACGGCTGGCAATATGGCGTCGCTCGCCTGACTCCGCCAGCAACTACCTAAATCAGTGCGCTTTGCTCGTGTAGACGTGTCAATACGTGTTTTCACTTTATAGGGTAGTTAAATTTTCAAACAGAACCTCTGTAACTGTGCTGAAATTTCATTGTGATAAATCTTTGAAAGTAGAAACCTGTAATTATAGGTTGGCGAGATATTAATTTTAGAAAAAAACGGGCTTTCTCACATTTTTTTGACTATTTAAGAACTTTTTTTTGAAGTTATACTTCTTTAGGCGCGTAATGAAAAAATGATGAGAAGAAAAAAGAAAAATGTGACACAAAATTAACAGTATGAAGTTGTCTGCTTAACCGCTCATTAAGTCTCGAAATAAGATGCGCGCGCATCTGTGACACAAAATTAACAGTATGAAGCTGTCTGCTTAACCGCTCATTAAGTCTCGAAAAAAAAGCTACCTACAAAATGGAAATTGAACCTCGATATTAGTCGCGCATGTTGGTACGCTCGTCACCTCTGATCACTGTTTTCATATTTATAATATTTATCAACATGTTTCTAGTTTATACATTCACAACACGTGTTTTAGTTTCATACAAGTGCGAATTATATATGTGCTAATAAATTATATTCAGTAGTGATTTAAATTGAATATTTTGATTGATATTACTATTTGTGAATATTAGTGAAAAAAATTGTGCTTATATACTTTTTCAAGTGCTCCAATATAATTGAGGTTAACTATCCGTGTGTATTATTTATTGATATAAATTAAAATACTTTTATTGAAGTTATATGTACTTCTTTAGGCGCGTTATGAAAAAATTATGAAAGTGAAATTTTAAGATGCGCGCGCATCATTGTCACACAAAATTCACAGGTTGAAGTTTTCCGCAAAACCGCTCATTAATTCTCGAAAACGATGCGCGCGCACACCGTCACGGAAAACCTACACCCTGAAGTTAGCTAGGTAGTCAACATTTTAGTTTTTCCAAACTATATAATGTTAAAAATGTCATATGTCAAGATGTCCGATGCCAGTTATAGAGTTTAGAGCTTTTTATACCAGTTTATGAGAAAGAATTTTATCTTGTTCCGCCAAAAAAGTATAACTTCTTACGTGCGTACATAAGTACACACACACTTTTTTTTTATTTATAAAAGGTTCGGTTTCGGTTTCGGTTTCGGCCGAAACTACAATGAAACCGAACCTTCGGTTTCGGTTTCGGTTTCGGTATAAAAACATGTTTCGGTCGGTCACTAACAAAAACGTATCTGACTCGTTTCATGAAAATCTAAACGTTTCTCAACTAACTCACTAAGTACTATCTAGAAGTGATTACGATAGATCTACTACAACACACTTTCTCAATATAAGTAACTGAATTATTAATATCGCAACACTAAACCAGCAACAGCGGAAAATCTCGGCAATATATCAAAACAACATCAATATTAATTCCGTATTAAATCATTTCCCGCCATTTTGCCACAGACTGTACGAAAGCACAGATAACTTAGAGTAAAAAGTGCGCAAATCCCCGCGGATCTGCGAAGCCGGATCGCGTTACCAGCTAATGGCGCGTGCACGCGATCTGGCCCGCACTCGCGTTTAGCCCACGTATCGATACTGTTTTTCGGAAATTAAAAAAAAACTACGTAAGTAGATACGGTTGGTAGGCGATATGCAACGACATACATACATAATGCCTGCTGGCTGCTTCATACATAATGGGAACAATAAGGATGTTTTTGTTCTGATCTCATTTGTATTCTTCGTACGTGTCGACATGACCTATTCATTATGTTGTGGTGAGAAAACTGGCGAGTTACCGAAGATATAATTACAAACGTCCCTAGAATAATCATGATCACCCTTTAACGATAAACCATTAAACCTTCTTTTATTTAGTAAGTACATTAAGCTTAAGTGTCCTATCAGTGATTCGGGAAGTTCCCCTCAAATGAAATGTGGCCCAACAAAAGGCGAGTAACAGCCAGCGTGATTAGTAAAACGTGTACCGTATGTAAACAGTGAGTGTTTGTATTGATGAGATCTGGCCGAGTGGGCGACGTCGCGCGCAATTACTTGTCAATTGAACTGTAGGCGCGGCACACGCGACGGACGCAGACAGGCGAGGATCAGAAGGACAATCGTTCCTGAAGTAGATATAACCTAACATAAATAGTAATTATATCAGGCCAGTTACTTCTTATTTTAAACTTTAAATGAAAAAATTAATCGAAATTATTGTAAATAATACACGCGAAATATCACGAGACGCGCTAAGACCAAACTACATTTAGCTGTAACGAATTTTAAAATTTGTTGCACAGGTGTTGACTATCTTTAAAATAACTTTACTGTCATCGCACGTTTTTTTACTTACTTATCGAGCTTACGACGTTAATAAGAATCTCTCTGTATACGTAGGTACCTATTGCCTAATTTGTACGTAAAGGTCATGAATCAGAAATCAGGTCAATTAGAGGTAGCTTTATCAATGAATGCAACGGAAAAAGTTTTCACTAGGACCTACCTATAATCTAGATACAAAACTACACATACATCGATTCATACATGACGTCTGGTCATTATTCACTTGTTGCTCATGAGTATTTCTGTAGAATCCTACGAATAATAATGTTAATTGAAAAGAGCATTAGCTACAAAGGGATATCAATAGCATGATTTCAACAGTGGCTGTCGGCACACGTGATCAGGTGGTGCATTCATCTGAAAGCCAGTGCTGCGGATTCGCGCACAATCGTTTTTGTTGGTTCATCGTCTTTAAGTAATGTGTCATACTAATTCTTGGAGATTTTTCTTATGAGGTTCTTGGAATAATTAACTGATATGTCTTGTGGTTTACCTGGTATAGAGTGATGAGTAAGTTCTGTAGATTTCTAGATCACCTAAAAAGTTGTTTGAATTTTCTTTGCCTAGACTTAAGGTACAGATGTCAAGTGATTAGGCTTTAGTCAGGACAGCTGGTAGAAATGTCCAAATGTCAACTCGAACCTTCAAAGCCCTACGTTATGTTTTTCTTTTACTTCATGAATAGGAAATTGTGATTGTATAATGTATGACTACGCTTTACAACTGTCAACGATTCAGTCTAAACAAGGCAAGTGCTTCGTTTTTTGACGTCTAAGTTTTTGTATTCGTTTGTTAAAACCTGAACTACTGCGCGTGTTCCTGACATCGCTTCCCGCACTGTCGCCTCGGACAAACTAATTAAACGTCAAGCATCGGGAGCCGAAACACAAACAAGCGTGTTTACCGACAGATCGAGACGACCCCGTTGTTAATATTTTAAACTGGCAACATTTAGCGCGCCCTCATTGGTCGGCGTTAGCACGAAGCGCACGTCATTTATTTTAATTTGTCATTTGATTTGACAGGCGATGTCAACTTGATGTTTATTGAAGTTTGAGATTATGGGTGCTACAGGGGCGCTGTCCAATTGCTGCTGGTCGTGATTGGGAGTTCATGTGGTAGCGGAAATAAGTGTACCTACTATGTATACTTCTGATAGATAAATATGTATGTTATAATATGACATTTATGGTCGTTGTGTTTATAATATTCGTGTGGTAACAAGTATCTGCCTTCTGTGATACTTTCCTTCGTTTGAGAGATATTTTACTAACAAGCATCCAAAATTATTGAAAAGTTACTTACGATTGGTTTATATGTAAAATTTACTATGCTAAGGTAAAAAACAATGAGATTATAGTTATTTTACTATGTTTATAAAAACTGAATTATGATGAATATAATAGATATGTCCCTGATCGCAATGTAAGCAACTATTTTTACACGGCATCATATTCAATTTTAACGACCAACCGAAAATAACCGCCAAAAAATACAAATTTATAACCTTTCTGAATACCCGAACTGCGCATCATATGATATGAAGCGTAAGTTTAATAAAGCTATAGATTTTGCAACTTAATACAAGTCGCGGTCAAAACTGCGTGAAGAGCAGCTAAAAGCCTTACCCCGGGTACAGTGGGGCGGCAGACGTCAGTGCGGGTTGCTTACGGATGGGTGCGCACGAGGGCTCGAGCTATTTGTTTATGGTGCTTAATAGTTTTAATTCGATGTGCTTTTTGTTGATCGTACATTGTTTGAGTTTGGAGATGGGATTTGTTTGGTAATTGAGCAGAATTAAATGTTTTTATTGTAGGTATAACGAGATACATGAGTTGAAGAAACCTAATTTTAGTTATTGTACCAATTGTATTAAATAGCAGGTAGGTAATATATTTTAACGCTGTGTCATATTTTATATACAATATTTTCATTAAGTTATATACGAACTTTATGAACTGCTAATATTAAATGTTTGTTACACCGCTGGCAACATTAAAATCTTTTAATCCCACAATTTTTTCCGCCAAGAAAGCAATTTAAAAATAGAACAGATAAAAAAGTCTTACAAATCGCTGCGTTCTATAACATCAGTTTATTATCAATCTCTGCATTATTCCGAGATGTTGAATGCTGTTTAGTTATTCTCAGATTCATAAATCAATGAAAAGCGGAATATGACTCAGTTGGCATAAAAAGCCACCGTCTTTTGTATGAAGTTTGTACCTTTGTGAGTTTCAAGAGCATCTCAAAGGGTTCGAGACTCAAGTGCTTAATGACTGCGTTCACAATGAACCAAAACATATTGATGTTACGCGTCATTCATGTATTTTGTTACAAATATAATAATGTTTTATATCAATATGGTTGTTTTTATATTTTTTGCGGTTTGTCCTTGTCCTTCGATATTGTAAGGTGAAGTAGCATCCTATTCAGCCTCTTAAAAGGTTTTCAAAGTAGAGGTTTACAGTTCACTTGATGATGTTAGGATTCGTGAGTCATGAGATTTATGTTCTTATCGTTGCATTGCACATAAATAAGTATTTATTTTATTTTTCCAACAGTGGTTAGGTACTAGCTCATGATCTCAACCTGCAGTATCGACAAGGATAGGGATAACGATAGCATAATTTGTTGACTTTTAAATTCAATTTAATATCATTAAAGTCATGAACTTGCGATTAAGTTGCCTAGCCTTATCCAAAAGGACAACTTACTACATTCGAACCATTTCGTATTTCAATTAACGAACCACTTTGTAACTAATACCATTCTTTTTAGATTTCTTATCATTTAACTAGAATATTTACTACTACAATACGTTAAATGGCCATGGGGCTGCTTTCTTTTACATAGCACTAATTTCTCAGTTTGTACGTTACGTTAAACGCAATATAATAAATTATGTTGTATCATAGCCTTATTATATATCTGTAGGCTTATTTACGTACATTATGATATATCGATAATAAACACACCCCTATCTTTTAACAATTCTGTAAATACAAACCCTTAAGTGCCGTAATACGTTTGTACTTACAGAATTATAATTAATATAATCATCGCGAATCGTATTTTATTAAAAAAAAAGCCTGAAACTGTCCAGCAGATTGCAAAAAAACCTAAGAGTGTTTGAATTTCGCGGGCTACCCTGACGCTTCTACCTTAAAATAAAATATTATATTAAACATACAATATGGCAGAGAATGAAGTCACCAAATAATAATTTTTGCATAGCCGCAAGTTATATCTACGCCGGTGCTAAGTTAGGATTGAGTTAGGGCTATGTTCACCTGTTTCTCGTTTATAGTCCCATTCGTCATGCCTTCTAGGTCTCACAGGTATAATTTAATTATACTTAATCCATAACAGCCTTATTAGGATTGTAACTGACCGATGAGCTTAGTAAGTGTACCTCCTAGATAAAGTAATAAATATGATATATGGAGTTTAGTCTCACTGCGCAGTCACTGGCACATATAGATTAAATAAATATTAAGATAGATTAATCTACTTAAACTTTTTGGACTAAGTAGCGTATATTTAGACATCGTCTCTCTAAACTAGTCAGAAAAAGGTTTCTAATACATTCTAGAATGGTGCCCCATATACAAGGTTGCTAAATAAACTGCACTTTTAAATGCATATTCTTATTTAAATAATGTATTATCCATAACTCTTTGCTGGTCGCTTGGAAGTTGGAACTAGTGATGGCGTGATGTCTAAGACGGCGATGAGTAATATAATAAAATCTCTATTTAACATAGTAAAATAGCTACGTTCGCGATTACCCCGCGTTTGTGTTTTCCCGGCCTTACTCTACAATTCTGACAACCACTATTGCCATGGGGTACTGT
Source organism: Diachrysia chrysitis (assembly GCA_932294365.1). Classification (NCBI taxonomy): domain Eukaryota; kingdom Metazoa; phylum Arthropoda; class Insecta; order Lepidoptera; family Noctuidae; genus Diachrysia; species Diachrysia chrysitis. Next base: position 1,314,700 of record OW028651.1, on the reverse strand, counting down.
GTTACCCAGTAAAATGGGTTATGGAAGTCAGAGAGGCAGTCGCTCCATGTAAAATACAGTAGGTATTCAGCTGAATCCGGTAAAACTGGAAGTCGAACCCAACATAACTTGGGAAAAGGCTATGCAGAATAAATATTTATCATATGTATCGATAATAAAAAAAAATAATCAAGTAGTTATCAGGTTCGCAGCTTTACGACACTTTTGTAGTTTGTGTTAGCTACGTCTATAGTTTTTCTAGTTAATCATGTCAAGTAATTAATGCCGTAGGGCTTTACCTGTCCCTTCAGGAACACAGGCGTACTGACACACATTTACAATTACAACAGCTTTGTATATTTTTTTCTTTTAGTCACGTCTACCATCATTGTATTTATTAGGTACTAACTTTACACGTCTGATGTCCGTTAACTCAGGTCTGAATTAACACGGGACATCGATGTCCGATGTTAATTCGCTAAACTATTCTAGCAAAGCATTTACTTAACCGTTTAAGGATACTGCATATTATTGATACCAATGAATATTCAAATATTTTGCATAAATAAAAAAAAAATTGAGAGTTGAATTGACTATAGATTATGAAGAATGCGATGCTAATCTTAGGCAGTTTTATAGGCTATTAGATATCTTTATAGCAAATTCTATAGTAGATAGTTACTTTAAATAGTAATTTAAAATAATATCTAGTTAAATACCTTATCCTGACCACATACTGAGCCTAAGTTATATAAATAGTTAGACATAACTATACTATCAACTCGGGAAAAGAAACAATATTATTTATGGTAGAAAGAAAATACAAAACTATGTTAAAAAGATAAACCTGGTTAAGGAACTAAAATTAAACGTTTTATCTATGATACCTTTTCTATCAAGTGTTAAAACGAGTGGAAAGCATTATGTAAGTAGGTATGTAATATCTAGATTTTTGTATCCCGCCGGTACCGAGATCGATGTAACAAAGTTATTTAAATTACCGTCGGCTGGATTTGTAATCAAAGCATATACGGAGATTACTGAACTTTAAGAACTAGAGAAGTATAGTTACGTTAAGCCAGTAAGTTAAGGAAATAGGGAAATAGCAGCTGCCATTAACTATTCAAATGCCTTTTCCTTTTTAACCGCCATTAAATAGAAATCAATGTTTCCGATAATCGATCGATTTGAATAATAACCTAACTTTTATATAATAAAAAAAATGTTAAAGCCTTTTTAATATACCACATATATATATATATTCAGGTGGCAACTTTTTGGTCGGAAAGAGTTTGAAAGTCATTTGACACGAGAAGGAGAAGAAGAGGAAGAATATACCTCGTTATGTTTTTAATTCACATTATTATTAAAATTATGTCAATAAACATAAGAGAACTTACCAACAGCACAAGCATTAAAAACCTTCACGCTACGCTAAGTAGGAAAACAACGTTAATAAAAAAAACAAACATTAAACAATAAATAATACATAACATGCAGTTTGTCTTAAAACGACAAGTGTAAACAAATGACTGAATTATATCCAAACGAGCGTTGTTGCGAAGTTTTTGTAGTCTGCTCACCCCTCTGATGTACTCAACGATAGAGGAAATCCATAAATAATTAATAGCTATGGAAGTATTAAAAAGTAATCGTTGGCCCAACGGTGGGTAAACGACAAGCTCAGGATCTGAGATGTTAAGTAATGTTGGTTTTTGATTATTTGAGTTCAAAATCCAATGATTAAATTTTAATATTCCGTGTCTTCAATTCGAGAGAATGAGACTAAGAGTTTATTAAAGCGGGGGGTAGAAGAAGATAGTTTATTATAAAAATAGCAAATTGCCAACTAAATTACGACATCCGTGTCAAGGTGTCGCTATCTCTAAAGGTCCTTGGTTCGATACCGGACAGGTAAATTTAGAAAACCACTTTTCTACATTGTCTCGGCGCTGGATTTTTGTGGTACCTTCGTTGTCTCTGATTCTATAATACTAGTGCTTTGGCTTCTTACTTTGAATACAGAACAATGTATGTTATGTATAAAAAAATATCATTTGCACAATTAACAGAAAGAAAGGATGCAGATGTTAATATTATTTCTACTTAACCTGCTACCATCACAAATTATTGAAATAACTGCCTCGTAATTCCACATTTGAGTTATTAAGCCATTAGGTAGTTATCATATTACTTATAAAATACAAACAACATTTCAACCTGTCGAAAGGAAACCATTTTATTCTATTTCGTTTTAAAATAATCGTCCCGACGGATGGTCGAAAGCTTTCGTCTGAATCCTGCAAGTCACCGCCGACATGTGGCGACTTTAAAATTGGAACGCACCTCGCGAGCGCGCGTATTTACTTTTTAATTCTTTTTTTTAATCGAAGGAGTCATTAGATTGTAACTCATAACGGTCAGGGTTTTTTATCGTCTGACCCAAAGACTTGTCAGGTGCCTTTTTAATATTTCGAAGCAACTTATTTGGTGCAAAAACTCACAGGGACATTAAGGACTGCAACTGTCTTTTACTTTAATCGATTGTACGAAAAAGGCTCCATTAGCGTTCATATATTATTGTCTAGAACTGTCAAGTGCCAACATGAACATGAACTATAAATTAAAATCGATACTTTGCATATTATAAATCGACGCGAGTGGAAATACAAAACTATTAATTTAAAATGTCGTATTTATTCAGCAGACTTATCTAACTCTAGGGGTACTCACACGAACGTAGGCTCAGTAATACGTTAATACTTAGAACTTCAATATATGCCTGGAGTAGAAATTGAACCTGCCATAGTGTCAATCATATTTCTCGAAGTTACCAACAAATCAAACTTAAACAATAGGTAATCGATCAATCAAGATAGGTGTGACAAGATATGCAGGTTGCTTCTCAGAAATATAATATAGGTAAGTATCAGTTTCTAGAGGCTTAAAAAGTTATTAAAAGTGACATTCTTATCTTAGTTAAAGGTTTTCATATTCAACTTTAATGGTTAAAAGCATTATAGCTAGGGCCTGGGTACGACCCTAAGTACTTAATTCTTATATTAAGTACAGAAGTTAAATAATTAATTTAACTAAGTTACCTCTTTTAGAGGGTAAATAAACTGTTGATGGAATTGCTTTACGTGAGAAACTAATAATATAGCAATCAATGCTTTAAAATTGAAAAATCTCGCTTATAACCTCAATGCGCGCCAACCTTTTACAGTAACGAATCATATTCATAGCGATCTCACAGCGGTTTTCATCAAACTCGCGCCAAAACCTACCATCTTCTTAATTCAAAACCGACCGTCACTTTTTAATATCAGATCGAAGCGTCGGAATCTATCGGCCTAATATTTCATAACAAATTACAAATACGTCTCAATACATGACACGGATTCGTCGGGCGCCCGCCGCGAGCTCCAACTTAAACAAAAACAAGCCGTCATCTCACAATGGACTTACAAAAAAAACGGTATATCGGTAACACAATCTATACATATTAAACATACAATACAAACAATGCGATGCTGATTGAAACGTCAAGCAAATGACGTCCCGATTGATTCAGATCGCTGCATTGTACTTATTAACAACGTAATTACGGCACGCTGAGATATAACTATTTATTTTGTGTCCAAATTTATTATTGAGACGTCGAAAAAAACAGATCACGATGCAATGATTCGTGATTTTTGTTCGTCCGTCCCTTTCTATTGATTTTTATATCGATTTCCATATTGAGTTCAGTGATGTATCAAAAAAAGTTGTTTGGTTTTTTTTAACCGAAATTGTTTTATGATGTTGGCGTTTTGTGTTTAACATATAAAAAGGTGATGTATAAAAGTTTCCAGTGCGTGGTTTTTTAACGGGTCTATGGGCATTGCGTTTGTAATGGTGAATTTGATACTTTGATGTATGATAAAGCTATTGTAATGTGTTTTGAATGGACTATGAATATTAGAAAGAATATTACACTACACAAACAATATGATCACAGACAATGTGCGTACGATCTATGGCGTAAGAATAATGTACCTAGAATATTTCTACCGTAATATTAATTATTGTGGAGGAACGTATTTTCATCATTATTTCAGTCATTATTGATAAACTAGGAAAGACTAGAAAAAAAGGCAACCCTTATAGGATGACTTTGTTGTCCGTCTGTCTGTCTGCCTGTCGAGAATTTTGTTTCTAGGAACGCGTGCTGGTATCATGTTTAAATTAATATTAAATAGGTACTTAAGTCTACGGACTCTTGATACAATAAAAAATTCAAACTCCTAAGTCAACGCAATTAAAAAATACAGAAATTGAATGTTTTTTTTTCGATAAACTCAAAACCTATATAAAACTCAAGCCTCTAAACACAGAATTACAAAATTAGGTATGATGATAGGTCTAACGACACAAGTAAAGGAAAATCTCAAAAAATTGTAGTTTTGTAACATAAAAAAAATAGGTTTTGCCATTACAAACTTATGTTTGTTAGACAGTACAGTTGGAAATTTGATAGCAAAATTTGCAAGGAACCCTTCAGAGTGCGAGTCAGACTGGCATTTGTCCGGTTTTTTTTCGTAGACTAACTTGGGCATCAGTTATGTCAAAAACGCAAGTTACGCAAGATAACGAAAGATGTAATGATCCATAGATATAAGAAATCAACCTTCTAGATAATCCTTAGTTGTTACATGACTGGCACTTACACCGTTATGTAATATGTACATTGAGTACCCAATGTCTGATCTGTAATCTGCCTTTGAACTAAGAATTCGGTTGCGTCTTCTATTTTGCAATATTAGAAACTTTACTTCGAACTTAATTTGTCAGCTCTAATGGGGAGGTTGACTTTCTTTTTTGTGTCTATAATATTAGATAGTATTTTTTCTTTTTTACGTAATTAAAAAATTACGACGATCATTGATTTCAAATGTGTACGTTTTGTGTAACATCGTGACGAAATTAGCCCCGAGCTAGTGATTTTGAAAAAGTAACAAATATGTGTCTAATATTTTTTTATTTTCTAATTTATGTACTAAATCCATTTTTAGTTTTCATACCCAATTAATATCCCTTTTACGTCCGCTCTTTTCTAATTATATGTAAGTGAAAAAGATAACTAAGTATAGCATAAAATTCGTTTAGTTCGTGTTTAACAGAATCGACGCCACTGATTTCCCTGTTAAAATTAAAATCATTTAATAAAATACATCTTGAAACGTTTTTATTGATATCTCAATCTTCATGTTACACCGTCATGTATGTTACATTGTAACATGCATCAGTTCCAAATCGATTGTTAATTCAATAATCATAAAGTCTTTGCCTTGTTGCGTTTGAATGTTTAAAAAAAAACAAATATGGTTGGCGCCGTTGTGTAGGGCCACCATTTCAGACAACCGGAACTATGTTACAGCCTGTCGCGAGATACTAAAATATATTCAAATCAAATTAAATTTGAAATTGAATTTAAAGAAATGCCCGCTAGAATCAAACTTTAGACATAAATATTAGAATTATACAAAAAAAAACTTTTGTATTCTTACATAGTATAAATCAGTTCAGCATCTATTTCAATATGTTTAACAAATACTTTTACACAAACAGGCAAAAAAGCAACCTTTTTTTATACTAAATAAAAACTTTGATTAAACAATTAAACATGCAGTTGGTAACCCTACGTCCCCTGTTAATTGAAAAGTCGATCGCGTCTTGTTCCTTGTCACGCGTGTCTCAGTCGTAGTAAATGGTGTCATTACAACACGCTGTATCATATTGACCTGTATAGTGTTCACTCTGTATAAGATGTATGATACCGATTTTTTATAACTTAATTGAATTGTAGAAGGATGTTGCCGAGTATTAAGTACCAATGGAATTGGCTGAAATAAATGAAGAGTCAATACAAGACAGGAGTGTCTTTTTTTAATAATTATACGAGAAAAAATTAAAAAATTAAATAAAATCCGGTTTAACTTATCCTAATTCTAGAGATTTTAAATTTCCATCGGTTACCTGCACAAGTAAGAATCTTACAAGTAGAGTAATTTTTTCATGTTTAGATTAAAGTATTCTAATTAAATATTGTATGAATGGATTTTTAGAAATAAAAATGTTTTTAATGGTCTGCTTAGAGAGGGCTTAAATGATGTCCCATTTGACCTCCTTTTACAAAACATAAGAAATCTAGAGATGTTTGTCTGTACAAGAGTCTGTATGTTGTAGAGATTATTTTTTTCATCACGAAGTACCTATCTTTAAAAAACCGCAATATGCGCAAATAAATTACCAAACGCACACTCACTACACACTAGATAGATTTTACTCTAAATTAAATTCGAATAAAAGTCATCGTTTCTGATACATCACTCGATACCCAAATCGAGTAACATCTCAGTTATGACGCCCCACGCTGGGTAACATTTTTATAAGAGCATCGCGAATAATCGACAGAACCGATCTTATCGATCAACTGACAGCATTTTAATTAAGAGCCAGATTTGAAAGATTTGGAAGCATGCAGATATCTGACTGGATTTGGCATTGACTGGATTATTTCACGCAATTCTCGGTAAAAATAACTGTTCGTGAAGAAATTAGTATGAGAAAAGTTATCATCGTTCCATGCTTTATTTAATTTCCACTTAGATAATCAAAATAAAAGATTTTTTAGGAAATAGTATTCCTATTGTTCGATATTTAGTAATACACCATTACGAATATAGAGCAGGGAAGTTGAGCTTTATACAAAACGTGTTTTTTTATGGTTAGCTTGTTTGTTTTTTATTCAAAGACAACTCGCTGAATTATTATGAAGATTTTTTTAAGGACATAGAGCGGAATTTTAGTCATGTTTTACGTTTTTATTATAACACCAGGTAAACGCTACCGTAGACGGTTTTTCCTCCAGTTTTCATTTCTCCTATCTTTGTCATCAATATACTTAGCAATCAGATGTATTGTTTAATACTCTTATCAAATAGGTTGGATTCCTTGCCTCTATTACTGTCGTCTGGTCGCGTCGTAATGACGTCGGCCGGCGCCGGCGCATACTGCACCGTCACTGTCTCGTACTGTGCGGGATACACAGTAGAGCAAGTTACAAGAAAGTTACATGTTCAACTTTTAAAAGATAATCAAAGTGTTGATTTGAAAAAATAACATTATTTTTGATTTAGATGTGTATTAGTAGAGGTTAAATAAATATACATAGAAAACACCAATTTAATTGCTAATAGGCAGTTCCAAGTTTACACTAATTCTTTTTCTTATTTCCTTTGATTATGAGCTATAATATGGCTGCATTCGATATTTAAACTTGAACGACCACAAACTTCTCCATCAAGATAATTATATCTCCATAAATTTAAATTAAGATAAGTGTAGGTATTTATTTCTATTCCGAACTCTTTTAAAACATTTTTTAATACAACCTTTGACACGTGTCTAAACCCTATCGATCTACTGCTCTGGCAGTATACTGTAGCACACGAACCTCGTTCACTTACACATGATCGTTGTTTCCCACATGCCACGGTTTGACAGCCCCAAATATGACGTCACGACGAGATGACAGGCGCCACCAATCTAAAGGAAATGTTCCATTTATAAGTGTTGCCAGGTAAAAGTGAGCGGAGTGTTACACAACTTTGTCTTTTTATTTAAAGTTTATGATCTTTGGTTTTCTTCGTCGAGTGCTTTATTAATGCTTTTTAAGTCTGGTTGTCGTCATACAATGTGAAAATATATATAAATTACAGAAGATTTAAACAATTAAGTTATCTATGTATATTTTTTTCCGGAAATGTGTTTCTTGATATTATTGTATCAACATATTATGATTTATTTGATGAAATAAAATTAAGTTTACAAAAAATGTAACAATAAAAAATAGTTAAGTAATGATTTTGAAGAAAGTAGAGTGTTTGTTCATTACAACAAAATATAACCTCACATTAGATAGATATATCATAATACGATATCTAACTAACTACTACGTAACCACATATTACTTATATTATATTTATTACATATATAACATAATAACAGTTCAATTCTACTGACTAAGGACATACTGATTAGTTGTAAATTATAGTAATTATACCTATTTCAAAGTATGAATCAATCAAATATATCAATTTTAAGCGTACGCAATTTTAAGATTTAAATTATGACATTGAAAAAGTGTGTCAATGCCAAATTTATTTAATTTAGAAGTTTTTTGTGTTATTTTATTTGTATAGTAATAAATAGTAAAAATTTATAATATATAATATAACAATATATATAATAAATCTCTATTACCTAGTAATTTTATTCTATTCGTACCCGCTTCTAGATCCAAGTCAGTTGCTGTTTTACACGTTTTGTTAAATGCAATAGTTATTAAAAACCGTTTGTCAAAAAAACATTTACCGGCATTTACATCCCGATAAACTCAAATTTTCATTAAGTTTTAATACTTACAAAGTTCTAAATACAATTTACTTTCAAATAACAATTACTTAGGTAACTAGTAATCTTCAAAATTCTGTTTAAATTACTTTATTCATTAAACATATTTAACAGATTACTCCAAACAAAAACAATTTACAATCACCCCAAAATCTTGTAAAATCCTATATATACGGATTAAATTCATTTATTATTATATTCTTTTGACATTTTTACATTATTTATATCTTAATATTTACAAACTTAACTATATATACACTTTAAACAAAACTAAACTTAACTAAAAAAAAAAAAAAAAAAAAAACTAAAAAATTGCGTCAAAAAATTCATCCACGTCGCTGTCGACTGGAAGTGTACCCAAAAGGCTGGCAGCATTGCCACGTTGTATGGCAATGCTAATTCTTTGTCCGAGGTAAAAGCCAGCCCTTGGGTCACGCGAGGAGTCAACAAGACGTTTTTCCAGATCTTTAAATAAAAGGTGTGCACTCGGACCCCACGGTCCTAATGTTTCAACCCCAAACGGCTGGAAAGTATAACTTCCAATAAGGTTGTTATATTTCCGCCGTTTGAGGTTCTCAGCAGCCGCAGCAGCAGCGCCAGCACAGAACGACGAACTGGGAAGATGAGATGGCGCAAGAGTATCGACACAAGTAGCGTCCCACACTAAAGGCCTACCCATCTTCCAAGGGAACAAAGACATCCCGTCCGGTCTCTTGCCGTCGTCGCGTGCCAGGCCATTAGGTTCAAGTACAGCCGGAACGCCGGCGGCAACAAGAGCACGTCGGATGATGTCGTTTAAATTGGCATGTCGCGCCATGCGTCCTGCGCTACGGCTACATGACAGGCCGTGGTGTCCGAGGCTGTTGACTACTTCGCCACAGTGACAGCGATGTGGAGAACAACAAGAAGCGCCAAGGCGTAGTGAAACACAGAGGCGGAAAGTAGTATCGTCGAACAAGGTGCCTATGTTCGACGACGGTAGTGCGTGAAATCCTATATTGAAACAAAACAAAAACAAAACCAACTGTCACTATCCCACCGTTTTCCGCGGAGGGTACCGGGGATCTTCGCAAAAACTAACAGAGCTTAAAAACTTTATTATAAAATGACATTGGATTAATCGGAGGCCACCTTGCCGCACTCATTAACACAAATGGATTCACGAGTCGTTCGCGGACAATAAAAATCGCATTTACACACAAAAAAACGAATTGATTAATGACATGAGTGAGTTTACTATATTATAAGTTAACGTGATATACAGCCATCTTGCCTGACAAGCGAAATGCACAAACTATTTTATAAAAAAAAAAAAAAAAATGATTAATCGGTGCGTGTTACATGTTTGCGTAATTTACTCAAGATAGAATGAATTTAAAATTAGAATCACTGATTTGAATTTCGATAGTCGAGTTATTACTGACAGCTTTAATGGCGCGAAATTGTTCTTTTAATTCGGTTAAATGTACCGTTAAGACCTAAATATTGGTTTATTGAGGTAATTAATAATAAATAACCTAGCTGCTAGAAATTTTAAACAAGCTAATGAAAATGACCTTACAATGTAAAGAGAAAATTATGTTTATAGAGTAGTAGGTAGTATTAATAATGTCCTCCTGACCGAATTTCGGTCATGGCGGCTTTGCTCGACAGAAATTATCCATCTGCGCGGGAGATATTTCAATGCATAAGTGTATGCGTGAACCCAGTTGCACTCTTATAGTCCGATGAGACGACCATCCGACACGACCGGAGAGAGATCAGGCGCAGGACCAACGGCTTTACGGTCTTTCCGAGGCACGGGTGTGTGTACACCACCTAATTTCCTAACTCCGAGCTCCGCTAGTAGGTAGTATTAATAGAATAAAAAGGCAGTGGCCCCATGTAGAAGACTGAAACCCAATACCAACATAGCTTGTGAAATGGGTAGGTAAATGAAGAGGAGTATTCAACTACTGTCTATGTCAATATTATTGAAATGGCGAGTAATAATAGGAACTTGTTTTGACGTCTAAGGTTTTGGACGATCTCTACCAGAAGCCTGAAATCGGTCGGTAATGTGTCGATAAGTCTTTGATGGCCGGTTTCTATATTGTAGAAACGAGAGACGATAGAATTATCTGCGTTTTGTTTAGAAAATTCTACCGTCCGTTAGCAAAATGAATCGTTTCTTCAATATACCATATACCATAAATAATTTATACTTCTATACTTTAATATTATAAAGCTGAAGAGTTTGTTTGTTTGTTTGAACGCGCTAATCTCAGGAACTACTGGTTCGAATTGAAAAATTCTTTTTGTATTGGATAGTCCGTTTATTGAGGAAGGCTATAGGCTATATAACATCACGCTACGACCAATATAAGTGGAGCATAAATGAAAAATGTTGCAAAAATGAAAAACCGTTGATACTAAAACACGCGAACAAAGTCGCGGGGGACAGCTAGTATTAAATATTGAACTTGTTGGTCAGTATGTCGCACAATAATCAGTCACACAGCGAGCAACAATTGCATCATACATTTATAGGAGACTCGCAACCGTCGCGATAAATGTATTTTGTTGCTTCCGATATATAAAAAGCTATGTTCTGTTGTCTGTTAACTAATTTCCAAACACTTAAACGCAACTTATTTTAAGTATCCCGCTGTTTCTGCTACTTTCAGGTGTAGAGACATTACATTAATGACCGAATAATAACGTCAATTAGTTTTAAGTCGCCGTTAAGTCTCATGCTGTCTCTGTCACATAAAGGTGTAAAATAGCGAGAGATAGACATTTAAGAACGTCTTAAAGTTAATTAGCGTTTAATTAGCTAGTTGCTTTTCGAATACCACAAGTTAACCAGTTTTTGAGTTTTTTATGTTTAATGTAGGTACCTACGTATTTTTACATTACGGAGAGTCATGTGTCATGAATTTGACCCACGCCGTGGTCATGGCGTCTGGACATGCAGAGCGCGGCTCTGGCTAAGGCTGGTTGCATTCCCAGCGACGTATTAGTTCCTACCATGTGATAAATGTGTCTGTTAATTATCAAAGGTCTTCATGAAAATCGTATTTGAAATTATAACTATAAATTTATTAAAGATTATAACAGCTCAGAGTGAGAAGAAGGATAGCTACTGTCGTATCAAATTATAATTAAAGAGAAAGCTACATGATTGCACTTTCTAGTTAAAATTAATCATGCGATTATTAAATAAAACTCACTTAATTCATAAAAACGTAACGGGCAAAGCAATTTTCTAATTCATGCAAAAAATTACGATACAATTGACTATCAAACATATTGGCATCAGCTCTCTACAATCTAAATTATATTAAGTTAATAATTGGATAATATATAATCTAGACTTATATAGACCTTGATCCGAGGAGTCTGAGTGCGCACATGCTTTTTAAAGATCTAGCCACACGCCTCGTGGACACTTCGCGCGACCCAAGGTCTGGCTTTTACCTTGGACAGAGGATAAGCAATCAAATCAATACAACGTGGCAATGCCGCCAGCCTTTTGGGAACACTCCCAGTGGACAGCGATGTGGACGAATTTTTTGATGCCATATTTATGTTACGTTTATGTTTAATTAGATTAGTTTATTTTATTATTTCTTTTGTGTATGTATATATATAGTTAATTTTATTTGAAATAAATAAGACTTATATTAAGTGCCTTCTATCCTTATATAAAAAAATGCTATTTTCAAAAAAGCTATGCACAAAAAGAAAACCTTTCCACAAAATCATATTTTGGTAATTGTAAATGGGCTTTAGCAAAGCCCGTAAGCATAACTGATAGTTATGGCGAAAATAGGTCTCTTACAAGTCAAAACGCTTTACTGCTTTCCATATAAAAAAAATTGTAGGGGTTGTACCTATTTTTAATGCAGACTATAAAGTCAAATAACGACGGATTTTGGATGTCTGGAAGTTATCACTATTAGCGATAAGACTCTCACTGTACTGTATATCTTCATGTTGTAACTCTCATGGTGTACAATAAAGAACATTCCATCTATTTATCTATTCTTACTTAAGCATAATATACATAATATCAACAACCAATTTAAGATTAACAGGCGTTATATTATGACTAGAAGCTCTTCTATTGAATCTTTAGCCAACAAAAAAGGTTAACATCACCTTGCAGTTTAGTCTACTCATTAAAACGTACCTTTTTCAAAACGATATAAAAAAAACTAAATTGTCTGTGGGAGGATACTGGCTGATGCGCGTCTCAACGACATAATGAGGATCACTGGACTTCCGTATAATGGCTGTAGTTTTTGTTAAAACCGCATCATATCATTATATTCTGACCTTGGTTAATGTATGTTAGGCAAAATAATGCACAGAACGTGTTTGTAATATACGTATAGCTTAAAGAAACTTAAGTATTATGAGTAATAAAATAACTTAAGTTAGGTAAATGTATTGTCATTTGTCTGTGAAATTATTTACACCACACATATAATGGAATTTTACGTTGGTCTTAAGAAATGAAGCACATCTGTAGGATAAATGCCGATTGTATCAAACATAAAAACATTGTAAATTCTGAATGACTTATAATTATCTTACTTTGTTCCACCCACATTTTATTCAATTTTCGGGTATCAAAACATCACGTCAAAGAAAAAAGACAAAGCATTTGATAAGCAAATAACCTACAATTCTTTTACAATATAACATCAATTTTGAATTTGCTAAACCCAATCAATACACTGTTAGCGGCGAGGTGCGACTCACAGCGAGTAGCGGATTGGAGTAAGCTCATAGATTGAATTTTTAATGTCATTAAAAAAAAACAAAAGACACGTAAACCTGCCTGCGTCTATACCCATCTTTTAAAACTTTATACATATTTAGGAGCCATTTAAACAACGACTGTATTCGTGTAGTGTCGTTCCGTTCCAAATTCAAAACAATCGTAAAATCTTGAAATTTTAATATAGAAAGTTTAAGTTTGTCAGAAAATACACAAAATTAATCTAAAAATAGTTTAAATAATTTCTTAAGACTTAGCAGTAGCTAAGTTAATCAAAATATTGGTTCGTAAAAATTACTATACTTACTGCCGCACTCAGCAATGTTAATGGTTATACTTAAGGCTTACTTAAATCGATCATACAAAATCTTCTAAGAAACCATTAACGTCTCTGAGAGCGACAGTTTATCTACACAAGATACGTACTTTACTTTTACTTTACTACGCACCTAGGTATTCGGATTTTATCCACCCCTTCATTACAAAATCAGACACAAACATAAACCACTCACTCTAAATCTGACAGCCACGCATCCACCCGGGTACGCACGGATAATGATATACTGACCCTACAGAACGGATAATCCGGCCGCTAATCGCTCACAATCTGACCCGGGTTCCAGGGCGTTAAGACGCGTGGGGCAATCCCCGGGGAATCCACCACCCCTGTTATTGTTTCAATCTCTCCCAAACTTGTAAGAGAAATGAAAAAGTTTAGAACCTCTGTAAATGTGAATATTTATACCACCGAAGTTAACAAAATGTGGATAAGTACCTAAACATAACACAGCATGTTATTGTCAAGTTTTCAGAGTTGTAAAGTTGACTTAAAATACGTGAGCGTAATGGCTTTGCCTCATCTTTTTTGGCAAACTTCAAAAAGGGAAGACTGCCAAGATCTTATTGTAACTTTAAATGTATAAGTAGTTAATCAATATTCGAAGACAATGTCAAAAGTCTTGACTAAATCTCAACCAAAGCCAATTCAGACTAAAGTTAATAATTAAATAAAACTAGCTAGAATTTTTAAAAGGGTGTTCCAGTAGCTAATTTTTTACCACACCCTAGAATTTTAGGTCAAAAAATTGTATTGAGCGCCCAAAATTGTAAAGTATTTGCTCAACACATCTAACCAGTTCTCCAAACCTCAACAGTTCCCTAATTCCAGTTAAACATGCTACTTAGCACCAACCTTGACATAATTACCCAAAGCTGCCAACAAAAAGAACAAAGCGACCATTCCACGCTACTTAGTGCTAATGTCAAAAAATATTATCATTATGTTGGCAACACAGTCATTAAATCTGACCTTGCTGTAGTAAAAACTTAAATATATTAAGCGTATGTTTATTGAAAGTGACTATTTGTGGATGTAATTTGCACTAATGCACTAGATAATAATCAGTTCTTTAATCCGGGTCTAGTTGTAATATGAAATCGGTTCCATAATTTATGGTTGCTGTATATTATCTGTACACGAGAAGACTTTATCGTTTTGAGTATTTAAAATACTTTACAAAAAAACTTCCAGTATTACAATTATAAGTATTTCAACATAAATACTGTTATAACATAAATGTTACCACATACTTACTCTCTTCTCCTCTAACCAACGATTTAACGTTACAAACCCAGCTATACTCAATTAATACTGCATCTTTTTCCAGTAATAAATGTTGGGTGAGTCCATTTTTATTGCTCGGAGCGATGGAGAACATACCCGGGTTGCCGGCTCGTTTCCGCGCCGGAAGTTAAGTGCCGTCACCGGAAATCCATGAGATTGGACAAAAATTGGCAACACTTGCGCTCGCGCCTCCGTTATCGAATAACTGAGAGTGATTGGCGGGAGACGCTGTGTTAACGATATTCTAGATCACTTTATGGTCGTAGTACCTATAGACTACCTGCTATATTTTAAATTGGTCATTTTATAGCGGTTGCTGAGATCGCGTGTCTTACACTCAGAATTTCATTGAAAATTTGTAGGCGCAGGTTTACGAATACAATTATGATTAGGTTTAGGCTAACAAAACAATAATTGAACTATAAAACATTTTTTTTCAATAAAAATCTTAAATAAGTAGTAATAGTAAAAGTAAGAGCAAAATGTAAAAAATATATCATAAATATTTATTTTATAAACAAGAAACATTTATTCGCATTTGAAAAAGATTATTAAACGCAATACATATTTCTTATAATACTTTTCTAACAAGAACAGACAGCAGAACACATTTTATTTAAATAATCTTTGAAAAAGCACGTCAATCAAAAACTTAATTCCGTCACATCACTTACCATACACACAAAATAACAATACAACAATATTTTAAACTCCAAAAAAAACCACGAAGTTTATAACACACCATTGAATACAAAACTACCATATAGGCAGAATGGCAAACGCTCCCGATTCAAAAACGCTATAAGATAAAAAAAACAAATTGTTTTTTTAAAACATATACACTGTCACATTAATGGTAGTTGTTTTTACGAACACCATAATGATGTTTTATGGGGAAATTATACAATAGAAGGTCTCAAATAGGTCTGGCATACCAGGCTAGCTCATTCAATTTAATATAGATGGTTTTTCGACGCAATTTGAAGGGACTTGCATTTATTTATTAAGTGGACAATAATTTCTACCATTATCATAAATGTCGGGTTAATAAACACTTTGTCGCTAGTTGGGGGATTATAATGGTTTATTACTTAATCCAAATATATTGCTTTGTTGTGGTCACGGAGTTTAAAACATTATTGTATGTTAGCGAAATATTAAAGTAATTTTTTACCTAACTTATTTTCTATGGGGAATCTATGATGAATACATAAACCATATTTTAGCATTTAAATCTATAGATACAAGTTTCATAAATAATGTTTTTATAAAAACTGTTTTGCACTCCCTTAATAAATTAATTCAGAAAACTTTGTTACAATTATATTTACTTATTTCTTGTTGGACTGTCAATTTAAAATTACTAAATAAACTAAGTATAAATTTAATTTTAATGATAGTTACAATTTCAAAGTATATCCAATTTGCACCTAATATCGTCATAGTATACTCTTTCAACAAAAAAATTGAATATAGCTAATTGTATTTGTTTTATTTGTACATCGCACCTGGCTTTTTTTTAAAGGAAATTAACCCTAAGGTCAACGAATGACCGTGTGGGACTAACATGTCTAGAATCAACTTATACTTGAAGTAAATACGCAAATCTAATGTACCTACTATCACGCTCTTATTTAAAACAGGTGAGCAAAATCTCAATAAATAGAAAAAAGTAAATGGCCGCCATAAACAGGGTAGGTATCACCGGTCGGTATCATATTATATGAATTTAAATCAAATACACTTAAGGTTTACTTTTATGTAAGGCTTAGTACACTTAATTGTGTACTAAGCCTTACATAAAAATAATTTCGAATTAAGAAAAACATTGCAATATCTTACGCACTGTAAAAAGGAAATACATATTATCATAATTAATACCGACTAATTCAAAGTTCACTTAAACAATTAATTATATTATTAGATACAGCGATAGTGCTGCAATTGCTACCATTTGTCATAATTTCACAAAAAAAAACATTAACTTGTAAGAAACTCACTCTTGTTCAGACGTCAAGTCAAATCGTATCGCGCTTGCGATATAAGAGTTAGATTACATGCGAATTTGTTCATTGCATAAAAAATATCGTTGTTTCTTTAACAAAACATAAGTTATTTATTTATTGCTCGGTAAAATGGTATGGCGTTTTAATAATAAAGTTGTAGATTAAAACCATACATTGTGTTACAATATAATATAATATCTTAGGACAACTTACACACGGCCATCTGATCCCAAACTAGGCAGAGCCTGTGTTATGGTAACCAGACAACTGATAAACATACTTATATATTTCTACGTAAATGGACATTCATATTATAGATATTTATATCTTGTCAAATTTATTTTAGTTAGGTACATCATAAAACCTCTTAATAAAATTAGTTTTATACACATCTATACTAATATTATAAAGCTGAAGAGTTTGTTTGTTTGTTTGTTTGAACGCGCTAATCTCAGGAACTACTGGTTCGAATTGAAAAATTCTTTTTGTATTGGATAGTCCTTTTATTGAGGAAGGCTATATAACATCACGCTACGACCAATAGGAGCGGAGCATAAATGAAAAATGTTGCAAAAATGAAAAACCGTTGAAACTAAAACACGCGAACAAAGTCGCGGGGGACAGCTAGTAACTAATATAGATTCAGCATAATTTTCAACCGATTCCTGAATATAAGCCTTCCTAGTCCAAATAACAAATTTATAAAAAACTCTAAACGTTTAAGCTACTTATACTAAGAACTTGCACTCTTACAGATAATAGTTTCCCGTGATTGAGTCGTCTTATGAATTGAACTAAAGACCTCACAAAACCATCAATTAGATAACATGTGGAATTTGTAGATAATATTAATCATATTAACTTCATACTTACTTACTATCAACATGACCACTTTCCCCCAACAAATCGTCCGCCCGCACTTACCAATCATCTTTTTGCCTCGCACATCAATAAAGGAATATAATTGCATTAACAAAAGACATGCCATCAATTCACTGAATTATTGGCCCAATAAAATTTGAACCGGACAATATATCAGCATTGTTTTTGTACACGACAATTTAGTGCGTACAAAAGGATCTTATTAAGGTTGAAATGACGTATGAAAGGTAAATACAGAAGATTCACCACTTAAAAAATAATGCTTAAAGAATTCTTAATGACGTATGTTTTTAACATAAACAATATAATAGCTGTGGGCATTTTTACCTAATTTATCCTTTAGATAGTAACATAATCAGTCTAAACATAACAATAACATAATCCAAACTGTATTAATTTAAAGTAACCCTGGGCTTAGCATTCTCCTCCCTTTGGTAATGTCACTTTCTAAAATCCGTTGCAAGTCGCACACGGAAAACTTTTGTAACTTTTTTTAACATCGGAGCGAATGACATAGCTCATTTCCTCGGACTATTTCAAACACATTTATTTTAAACTAAAATTAGATTTTAATCTTTTCATTCGAGAATTGAAAAAAGTTGACCTTCTTTCCTTTTCTTTTTCATGTATGTATTGTGAGTGTAAGATGTACAGTAACATTGTATGTTTCTATAAATGATTTACGTGGAGAGAATAACAAAGTATGCCAACTTCTTGTTGTCATAGATTGCCGGCGTGTGAGTTACAAGTCGATTCTTATCGCGATGTTAACATACCTCCTGTGAGGTGACTCACTAATGGATAGCTTTAAATCTAGATTTTTTATCTTGTGTTCAAGAAAAAATAATTAAAGAAAAGACTGTACTACCCCTAGACTTAACTTAAAAAGAAAAGTAAGCCATATGATCAGGCATTTGGCTTTTTCCTAAATCGTCATCGATAGTAGTTCGACTTGAGGAGGATTTTTCCAACTCGAAAAAATAGTTTTGTCCAAGTAATAATTTTGAATTTTTGACAGTTCTTCCATACAAAATCTGTAAGACGTCAATTTTATTTCACGAATAATAATTATCAGGCGTTGAAATAAATTTAAGTTTGTCTAGTTCATTAAGTACACAACGTTAGTTAGTTACGAAGCCTCTAACTCATGATATGTTTCATTATACAAACTAATTTACTATCAAACGGTTTCTATCATGGCGTCTACTAATAACGTACAATTCCAATCTAAAAACACAAAACTATTCACAAGCTATCACGTTTAAATATCCGTGTTGTAATGAGAATGGCGAATTAATACATTATCAGCATCGAGCCGACGACGCCTCTTGCAATATCCTGGGCGAGCCCGCCGGCACTAGGCCACTAGGGAAAACACACACCCATCCAAAAACCAACCCTAAACCTCACATCATACAACACAATTTTAAATAACGACAATTATCAATTAAGTTGTATCAAAAAGGTTTGTAAAGGCAGCATGATAAGAGACTTTTGAAATTAATAAGGCTGTATATGAGTTTCGTGTGTCAATAGTTTCAAATGTCAGAAAAAATATTAATTTAAACATGGTTTATTGGAGTTTTTTTGAAGATATTTTTTTAATTTGATATGAGTGTTGAAAAATGTGAAGCTAAGACAACGAATCTTGACAAAAGACCAAGAACAAAATTTGTTATCTTAAGGTATGCTCAAAGATGCTAAAAAATACAGAATAAAAAAAAATAACAACCGTGCTATTTGGTTTATGTACAAAAATATCATTTTCAATCACGGATTGATTTTAGATGTTGTTTCTCTTAAGTTTTTAGAAGACTTCGCTTAACATATAGTAACTTCGGTATACGATACCTTAGTTCTCCAAGGCAATCTCAATTAGAACTAAAATATTATTTTTAAATATTTTTTTTGAGATTATAAAATTTACGTAGCAGTAAGTGTACAAGAAAACAAAAACCATTGAACTTGAAAACACACACCAAAAACAAAAGAAACGTCAAATAGATTTGAAACTCAATAAAATAAGCTGGTATCTTCAAGGCAGTCTGTGGAGGGTGGGCAGCAATCAAGTTTATTGAGTTTGGAGACCAGCCCTGCAAATCATTTTACTATAATGCGATACGAGGGGCGAGAGACGTTGTGGGACATAAATTGATTTTTAAGGTCACTAAGCTTTTGAAAGTTGCGTTTCGATTTTAAATTTGCGTCTTCGTTTTTGAAGAACATTAGGTTGTTTAAAACGTAAATTACTAGGCAAACAAAATTCAGAATCCGATTCCATCACTTAATACTACGTACTTACCGATAGTTGTATCCAAAGATTAGGCACTGACTTCAGAATGTGCGTCATACAGCCAATGAAGAATATCTTTAAATAGTCAAAATTTCACTAATTCAGTAAACACACACACACGTCGAAAACGAAAGCATATTTAATTTAATAGATTCACATTGTACTCGACTTCAAGCAACAGAATAAAGTAAACCAGTAGAAATTTCTAAACAGAAGATACTCTAATTTAACCATCAGGTAATAAGTATTCTTTGGTTCAAAACAGTCATAACTATGGAGTAACACTATAACACCACTTAACGATATTAATAAACTCATCAACAATGAAACTACTAAACCGTCAATATTGACCGAAACGATAACTTCCCTTCAATAATTCCCTTCACCACAAATACAGAACAAGAAAGCAATAAGAGAGTAAATCCCCGAGGTGTTGAGTGTCAGCACTAAATGTCTGACTACCCTCCTTGACAAATAGCGGGTAATTGAAAACGGACCCCGGACGTGGTGCAAGTTGTGGGTGAATCGCTTGTGGTTTCGTTTCTAATAAAGTAAGTGACATACGTTACCTTGTGACATAAGTGTGACATGTATTAAAAGCAATTTGTAAACTTTTGGTTGTTTTCTGATGGAAAACGCTAAGGACAGCGGAGTAATTGTTTTTTTTTTATGTTATGTGTAAAAATCATATTATTTTATTGGATTTTCACTTTGCTTTAGTATAGCTACAAGTTACTATTCTTTTCTAGGTCCGTACCTATATAATAACACAAATAAAGAGTTACACAATGTCTTTTGAAACCTTGAAAATACAATATTCTCACAGTCACAAAACACATTCTTACAAATACACATAAAAACACTTACACCTACAGTCAAATCCATACAAATATCTCTAGTTTTATTTTGTTTTTTTATATTTTTTAAAAGAAATACATTTATTTGTTACTTCATTTCATTATTTAATCAGATTGTTAGTATTATAACTTAAATGTTTAGTGCCTATCGAACCGAGGGTTGGCCTGGTGATCTGTATTACGTGCATTAACTTTGTACCAGTTTCATAATGATGAAAAAATAAAGATTGATATTTATATTTATTATTTATTTCTGAAAACATATTAGCTATATTATTTTATAAAATACAATTGTCCCAATGAACCTTTACCTTCATACCTCGACTTCGGTAACTAATCAACATTAATTAACATAATTCTCTGTCGATTACTGTGTACAAAAAAAATAATTTACAATTACCAACATTTAAAAAAAATGACATACAAACCAAGTCCACACGCCATCTTCTGTATCTTGCGCCACACTCCCAAGCCGAGTCGTCGGCGTCGCCAGTGTTGCTTGTAACAACAACATTACGACAACCACCCCTGCAACCTTTACCTTTTACTTACAACCTACCAAACAGCAAAACCTTCAACAAACACCACCTGTATCACAAAGATGTTAAGTTCATTTTCGTATTTCATTTGTAGCGATTTCGTGCGGTTGACTGTATTCAGCTAAATAGCCCTCTGTGGTAACTAAATGTTTTTGTAAAGGGACTATGAGATAACAAATGACGAGTATTTGTGAATTTTAATGTAATACCGCTGTTAATAGGGAGTTGGGATGGGTGAATCTACGGTTGAGTACTGGCATGTGCTTTAGCGGATTGTTTTTGTTAAGGGGTTAGATAGACACACATATATCTATGTCACTAAGGATACTCCCTATACCATATATTTTTTAGTCTGGAGAGATGTTCATTTCATTTTTGAAATGGTATTGCATCGGTTCTTCTCCATTAAAATGACACTTTTGGAACCGCTCCACTAGCCATTTCTACCCGACTGCGGCGAAGCCAAAAAAAAAAGGGTTAATAACATTGTTTATCCTAATCCAACAGGTATGCGGTCCCACTGCTGGGCGAAGGCCTCCTTCCATTCTTTCCATCTGTCCCGGTTCTGCGCCACTTGAAATATACATAACATTAAATTTACAAAAACATTTTGATTTTGTTAACATTTCTGTGTTTGGCAATGCTTACCTATTGTTACAAAACAAATGATGCTTAAAGATAAAATCGTTTATTGTTAGACACTTCTTAATAACATCAGCATACCTACCCTAAATAAAAAAAGCCTTGGTCCCATTCTTGTTGAACCACCTAGTAACGTTGAATGGCACTTCACATTACAACATGAACCTTTCCTATCCAGAAGTACTACTTTTTACAGTAGCTTAATTCCAAATTCACATAGCAAATTTTCGTGTCACTCTAGATTCATACAACTGTTAACATGCACATAACGATTACAACTTACAATATCATCTGTCTGTCGCAAAAAGGCCATCAATAATGTAGTTCTGTCATCGCGCTGCATCACGCCATGTTGGTGTCAGTAGAGCGATTTATGGGTGGCGTGACCAGGACCAGGACTGTGGGGCAACCTGTAGATAGTATTCCTTGATGGAAGGTGATTTAATTAGCAATGATAGATATGTACTACCTACTACTAGTAGGCTTGTGTATGAAGGATCTTTCAAACTACATATTTATATCTATACTAAAATATAGAGCTGAAGAGTTTGTTTGTTTACAAGCTAATCTCAGGAACTACTAGTCCGATTTGAACAATTATTTCAGTAGGATAGCCCATTTACTGAGGAAGGCTATAAACTATATAACATTACGCTGCGACGAAAAGGAGCGGAGCATAAATGAAAAATGTTGCAAACATGAAAAACCGTTGAAACTGAAACACGCGGACAAAGTCGCGGGGACCAGCTAACATTAAATTACAACAATATTGAATAGCTTCAATTACTGCTTAGCTCTCTTTATCTCTCCTAATTTTTGCTGTGCGCGACAGGGTCAATATTGATCACCTATTTCAAGTTTAGAATTATTTAGAAATAAAGTTGAACCAAGTTCGGCTTTCCAAGCCTTAGTGTTAACATAGCCGTTAGTAGGAAAGTTTGCCGTCGGAACGTTAAAAAGGACACGATTATTATCTTGAGACCCTTGGTAGAAACAAGTAGGGATCTACTTGTTCCAACCAAGGGTAAGTGGATATACGAAATAAAATTTATATGATATCTAATAGGTATGCAATCACTTTTTTTAGATAGAGTCGTCATTTCCTAACTGAGAGAATACTACCTTAAAGTTATATTTCCTCATGTCTATTTCAGCATACCTTTCGTCAATATAATGTATACCCGTTTTCTTGCTTCGGCAGTACATATACAAAATGTCGACACAAACTCAGAGGGCATGCTATTTTTACTTAAAATTACTTTAAAAAGAACATGAATGATGTTTAGACGTGAAAAAATATATTTAAATCGCCGAAACGAAAATTTTCAGGTTGCGGGTGGATGCCCTCATAAATAGCCGACTATCGGCTGTATATATGTATTACATGTCAAACGATAACATATTCAAAAACAAAATATTCAACAGTTACATTGTACCTTTCTAGAAATAACTTTAAGGTATAAAACACAATCCCGGCATCGCAATACCCAACTTTCAACTAAAAAGAAAATTAAAAAATCTGTCGCGTGTCATGCAAACAGATTTCTTTTACATAAAAAAAAACACATTTACAACATTATGTCGATTGCTTGATTTCTATGCTTGTCACGTTCTTACAACTAATTCGCGTGTCACGGACGGACGGACGAACGGACGAACATATTAATCTTACGCCCCGGGGTAATTACAATAGGGTGAACCGCAGGCATTCGCTGCAGTTTTTACAAACCGCTGATTGCTGCCACTCAATATATTTTTTGTTTTAATATATATTTTTTTGTGGTAATTATTAGAAATGTGTTTGGTTGTTGTGCCTTTTTAATGACGTTACGTAAAACAGTAGTTTTACATCAAGCGTTATATTTAATACGTTTTTGTTATGCTTTCATTCGATTGATGGATTATGAACTCAATGTTTACATGTTTTAAATTTGTATCATATTAATTGCTACAAAATACAATAATAATAAATGTGTAATTGGTACACATTATCAATTACTTAAAAATTTTAGAAACTCCCGCTAAATTTAAAAAATTACAGATAACTTTCAAAATGCTTAACAGACCTCCATAAATTATAGCTAAGAACCATTATCGATCAATAAAATAATCGGAATCATAATCAGTTCGTTTAGGAGCCCAAAGATACCATACAGCACAGCACAGCAAAGACAGACAGACAAACTTATAACACCCCTCTTTTGCATCGGGGATTAAAAAGTATTATTAGGCCGAAAAAGAAACAAATTGTACCTATAAGTAATTGAAAAATTTAGAGACATTACTGGGTAATTATCATAAAAAAATGTATTAAATAACATTATTTGATAAAAATATTTAAAACAGAACTGCTAAGAAACGAACTAAAAAGTAAGAACCAATTTGTATTCGTCAATTGTCACTCCAGTCAGGGAACTTATTAATACTTATTAGTGTGAACGGTTAAACATAAATACACACATATAAACATACCTACAAGTCAAACACATAACCCTCCTTTTTGATTTTTATAACAATAATATATTTCGGGAAATATATCGGTAGGAGAGTACGATCCTAATGAAATTCGTCTGTATCAACCAGCCTGCCTGTATCGGTACTTTTCTTGTCTAATATGTATTTTAAAAAAATCCGCCTTTAATAATCGCTTAAAAATACCAAGTCAAGAAAAAATAATAACAATATGTATTTCTCCATTTGAAGCTATGAAAATGAAGTAAATAATGAGCGGATATTATTATCACTAGTATTATTCTACAATGACATGTAACTCCGCCATCTTGATTTTAATGGCCGCCGTTATGCATAAAGTGACAGTCGCTGGTCTATTGTATAAGAAACTACAATAAGTCATTTCCGACGGTTAACTTTTACAACTTACGTCGGATCACACAATCGATACTCCGGCACTAAGTTATGGATTATTTTAGATCTGTTTTGTATGTCACAAGATGTCTGTTTTGTTGGTACAAAAATAAAAATTACGATGTATCTAATAAGAAGAATAGAGATTAGAATAAGGCATATTAAATCCAGCATAATATGTTTGATAGTGGGCTGAAAGGATAATGAAATCAATCGTGGTAATTTCTGAAAAGAGGAAACTTTTGCTAACACGATCCAAGTCCCTGATGGACACAGAATATTCATAATATATTTGTATAATAACTTTCGTGAGGAGTATTCATAATTATTTAGAAATAAGTAGGTACAACGGTTTACTCACGGATCGCCCGACTAGTTTCAGGCTAAATAGGAGTCCCAGTCGAATTGACGTTCGACTCGCGACACCGCCGCCGCCGCTCATGATTAAGGACTCCTATTGTGACTGAAACTGGTCGGGCGATCCTGAGAATATGCGAGACTAAGCCGTTGTATTTCTAAATAATTATTCATATTTATAAATAATTATTCATGAATAATTATTTCTAACTAAGTATTCTAAAGTACAACGTATCTCTCAAAACTAAAAAATCTGTGTATGGAACGATTGTTTTAAGATATCTAGCGAACATGATATTCTGTCTAATTTTTGTGATAACGAAGGTGAGTAGTGAAATGTATCAGGTACATATTATTATCAAATTCATTCTTTTCAGAAATTCAATCCATCGTCCTGTGTTTCTTAAGTAGATACACAACGCCAACCAAATCCTTACAACTACATTGCAAAAAGAGCGTTATCCTTAAGATTTCTTAAACCCAAATATTACTAGAATGTAAGTAAATCATTTTGTATTAGACTGTCGCTACAAAATTTTAACAATTTTTTTTTCTGTTACCTTTTCTTTACCTTTTTATGACATGGTCTCTTGATTTTTATGTAAATATAGGTGTAATATTTTTGTTTTGTAAACTGAAAGACAGCGAGCTGGCCGCTGGAGAGTTTGTTGCGCCGTTTCTTCTCCACAGCCAGATCACTTAGGAAGCGGTGAATGGTGAGCAAAATTGGGTGTATGTTATTTATTGTCCTTCAAAAAGAGCTACTTGGTACCCAATTAAAAAAAGTATTATGATTTTTGATTTGAATTGACCTGTGTGAGTAGGTGCCTACGACATAATACCAATAGTCAAAGTTGCCTGCATGAATTAATCGCAAATGAACCGTTCTCGAATTTCGAGCAAAAAGTAAACCAATTTGCCAATGACACTCCTAATGATACCTATGATATAAACGTAAAAAAATATGCAGTCTACAATTGAGGATGTATTTAATCTGATAAAACTCGGAGTGACCTGTTCCGTCGTTTATTGCAGTTGCAATCCAAGTAATATATGTTGTGTCGCGAAATAGACAGCCAGTCTTGATTCGTGATAAACTATTACAGGTAGGCTTTTATTTAAGTAAGTATAAGTAAAAGTATAACAATTTCTTTTTAAAACTAATATATACAACTTTTTAGTAAGTAATAGAATAGTAAGTAATAGAAACCTAGGGCTCTATTATATTCAATAATGGTCAGGATAGCTTTTAAATGCAGTTTTAAGTAACTTTGAATTACATTATGAGCTTATTAAAACACTTAGTACCTATTTCATATCAAGAAGTTTCTTGATACGGAAATTGTTACTGATTAATTTAATTTCTAGTTTCCCGATCTTTTATATCAACCCGATTTATTAATTAAAAAAACAATACAAGTAACGGATATCACAATTTTACGTGTCTATTGTAGACTTTTAAAATTGTATAATACAAGTCGGTGTTGGATCCTCCTCCAGTGTGGCCTTTTCCCAAGCTATGTTGGCGTCGGCTTCCAGTTTTACCAAATTAAGCTGAATACTGATGTTGGATAGTAATGAAAAATCTACAGTTTACAGTTTATTTTCTTATTTTGATAATAATAATGTGAAGTAGAAGTAATTTTGACAAAAGTCAAGAGTTTCCGGTATTTTTTAAATTATCTATGAGACTATTAGTTATTTCACAAGTTACTATTAAGGTAAATAACAAAAGTTAATATAATCTTACAAATCGTTCTGATATTGGAAAGCTTTAAATTTGAAGTTTCAACAAAAGTAACTAAAATAAACCTGTTAATCGCTCATCTCTCATCTTTCAACTCAAATCCTAATGACGCCACAACAGAACACGAAAAGAAACAACAAACGAGACATCTGAATAAATCCCAAATCAACATACAAATCTCTAAAATGTTTTGTCACCAAATAAAAATAAAACTTGGCTGAATAGAGTTGTGTCTAAAACTAAAAGAAAAAAAGTTACGAGCTGTCAGTTTGACACCGCCGGCGCCGGCAATCCGATATGGCCGCCACGCCAGTAGGCCTAGAGAACAAAATAAATATAGGTACGTCAATAATGAAATATTGTTTAATTTGAAGGAAACTGTATATTTAGGTGCTAATTGCTTCATGAGTGATTATTACAGTTTGTTCCGTTTTCGTCGAATTGATACTGACTGAAAAAACGCAGTTACAGGTACGTTCTAATTAAGACACTAAGTACTCTGTTTATAAACACTTCCTGCGTGCGAAGTAAATCCTGTATTTTATAAATGCAAATAGCACTTGCTTGTAAATAACGGATACCTAACGTTAGGTACTCACAACACACTTCAAGTGAAATGTTGACATGTAAAAATATTGCATTCATCAGCAATTGATGACTATGAAAATATAATGTTTGTCATTCTTTAGCAGCTATTAGAAAAAAACCAACTATCTCACTATTTGCAGTGGGTAGTTATCAACCTACACTCCAAAAATCAAGTGGGAAGGCGAAGTATTTGCACTTATTAAACACATTATTATGTACGTCGCGTCCTCCTAGAACATCTGCTATTTAAACATTACACGTCTGTTTCATTAGCTAGCGATATGTCCGTTAATTTGTTTGAGTTGCAATTAACATGTCGGGTCGACGCCCGGCTTTACTTTTTGTTAACTAAGCCTTAAAAAAAAAACTAAAAAAAATTAACGGCTGCGTTCATATTTGACAGGTTACCGCTTACTGATTCATTCTGAAATAACAAACCAGAAACTCATATACCAAACTTTTTCTCTGTATCACAATGTAATAAGGTTGTATTTTAAGTTGGAATCGTGAATTGACGTTTAATTTAAATTTGTCGGCGAGCAATAATCGGTTGGGCAACGTCAATACAAACTGTTTAATCCATTGTTACGATAATGTTACAATTAATCAGTTGTGAGCTGTTTATCATTCTTGTTTATGTATCACGACTGATGACTGGTTGTGAAATGAAGCCCTCGTGCTTAATATGTCATTTAACGACCAATGAGAATGTAGTTAGTATAACATTTTTCAGCCAATTTCATACCGTCCGAGTGAACTTTACTTTGCACTGTAGGATTGCTAACACTAAATTTATATTAATATCAGAAAATGACATTGGTACATTCATTTTATTTTGCAGTAATTTAGGTACAAAAGATAAAACCCGGATGTGACTAGGTAACACAGAAGAGAGTGGCATATTTAATTACTACGCCCATCACTAGTAATTATCTCTACAAGTCTTAAAATAATGATAGCCTAACTACAAATCCAACGTTTTGAAAATTAAGACTTGTATTTTTATATAATCCATTTTCGAAAGTATGATCTAATCTGATATTATTTAATTTGATGGTTATATTTTTTCACGTGAACAAAGACATTCAATTCGCTAACCGTCCAACTCTTAGAAATTTTTCTAGCAAATTTAAGTGCTTCTTTTTTGGGAGCCGTTTTTGCTAACCACATAAATCTCAGACATTAGCTAACGACTTAAATTAAGCTTGTCTAGTATTCGCGACAGCCACCTACTTATTAAATTTATAGTAGGTGTAGCCTACAGGCGTAATTATATACAGCCAACATCTAAAATATAATAGAAGGTACCTAATGTATAAAGTAGTAAGAATGCAAAACTCATGCTTAGTATTATAATTCATTTAAAATATTATAAATGCAAAAGTAACTCTGTCTGTCTGTCGCGCTTTCACGTCAAAACCAGTAAACCGATTTAAATGAAATTTACACAGATAGTCTAGAGATTGAGAAAGGACATAGGCTTCTTTTTGCCGCGATAACCGACATCCATGCGGGCGTAGCCGCGGGAAAAAGCTAGTATCTTTTATTTTGTAACGTATCTAAGCATGATTTTAGATGAATTTAATCATAATCATGACCCCGGTTCCCAATTATTTGGGGTCGGCGCAATGCGTATTTTGCTTCCATTCATCTCTACTGCTTGTCATCTCAGCATTCAGTCCTTTCTTTCCCATAGCGTCTTTCACACAATCTGTCTCTTTTTCGGACTTCCTGTGCATGTATACCCATTCCCAGTTATACTCATAACATGAATATACCTAAATTAAAACTAAAAACTGTGTCCAGACTAATTTTATGAAGTAGAATAAAAGCTTGTTAATCTTAAATTCATTTTAAATAGACATTTTGTTTTATTGTATTCCTTATAAGGTAAATTGTGCTGAACTTTTAAGCTATTTAATTTTTTTGTTATTTTTATTAAAAACAATTCTTAAGTCTGATTTGTGTTTAAATTACTAATCTCTAAAATGGTAATTGAAATCGTTTATTATGCAATTAGAATACTACGTCATATACACTTTAACACGAGCTCGCTGGAGTCAATATTTCCTAATGACACTCCTGAGAAGAAATGTCGAAAACAACTCAGGGTTCCTGTAGTTTACCGCATAGAATCCAATAGGTACTTTCAAAGTTGAGTTATTCCTCTGAATTCATCAAAGACTATCACATTAATGTCTAGATGATCCTCAAATGGTTACGATCTAGAACAAACCTACAGTCAATAGGTACTTATACTCATAATGCAGCCTTCAATTCTTGAACTTTAATTTAGACCAATATTACTCTATAATAAATAACATATCGTGAAAAAGTAATTGACTAAAATAAGTGGTCATTGCTACTTGCAAGCTGCTATTAACCAATAATTTAGTCAAATTACCTAGGGATTAATAAAACTTAATACAAATACATTGCTTTTGCACATTCGATTACTTTATATTTAAAAAACAAATCAAAATATTATAAAGACATCTTTTACCGTCGAAATCTCTTCTTTACTAATTTCGGTCTAAAATAAGCGAGAACCAGCCCCGTTCGTGAATGAATTCGCATTTTTTATTAAAGAATAAAACAAATACTGGACTATTAACGTCCTAAAAAAACTACTTTATCTGATTGATGAACATTATCACCCCGTCAGGACTTTAAAATGTAGAGTTTTGGGTAACACTGTTTTAGCAATCGTCGCGATTAACACCAAATGAACATGCCACCGCTTTTTTTGTAAGAAAAGATATAAAAATAATCTATATTATGTACATATTATCGAACATATGAGTTATTAAATATGACTGGAATAGAGCAATAGAGGACGATTTATATTCGATGAAGACACTTAACATAGCAACCTACAATGAAGTACACATATTGCTAAAGGCAACCAACAAACATATAAACAACGTGTAAATAACCCACAGTTCTATGTAACTGACACATATAGACGCTAATTAATGTGGTCGGATTATTCAAAGGAATGAATGTTAGGCGAACTAGGTACTGATAAGGCACTCGCGGAACGAAACTCAAAGGAATACACATGCGCGAATTAATAACAAGGCTTAATTAACAACAAATAAATATATTTTGCAGTTTAATTTATGGCCGTTTGACATCATTAAATACTTTAATTAAATGGTTGTGAAATGTATTGTAACTAAACTAAATATTTTTTTTTCTAATCTTTTTGATTGTATGATATATTTTATCGATAACAATTTGTCTGTACGTTCGCTAAATTGCGTTTCTTATTCACCGCTTAAACCGACGGCTTAAAGACCATTAACATAATTACATCGCTTAGTACTCATATAGGACGCAGTTGTGTCGTCATTAACTTAAATAAATAAAATGACATTTAAAATACCCGGAAGTTTTTATACCGACACTCTATTAAATTTCTATTGAGTGTTGCCATTCATAAAATTTCTGCACTGCCATAAAAATGATAGCTGATTAAGTAATTAAAACATTCTGATGCGATAATTGATCGCTCAGTGTTGCCATTTATTGAGCTCTCGTCTTTGAATTGTAGAAGGAATTCGAGGTTAATGAATGCCCGCGGCGTGTGTGCATAGTTACCGTCTCATAGGGGGTTGCCATAAATGTCGTTACACGGATAGGGAAGCTTGGAAAAAAATATGGCGGTTCTGTTTCTCATGGTATGTAGATACGGGAGAAAGAAGCTTCTAAGTAGGTTCTTTAAAGAGATAGATGCTAAACTATAAATATAAAGAAGTAGTTCTATCAGGATAATATTATAGAGCTGATGATGCTGTGAAATTATCTGATGATATAAATTCGCCTCACGAAAGTTGCTAGACAAAAATATCGTAGATAGTTTTGGCTAATTATTCCGTATGAAATATGCAGAGCTATGTCATCCAGCAAGAAACGTATTTTATTAATGAATATTAAATTCTGCTATTCCTATCTGATTACCTACCTTTATTTTTATTAATATGATTTTCTTTATAAGCGATGGCAATTATACTTTGTGGTTTAAATAATTCCAAAGCTACATATCAACAATCACAAATACATTATTTTTAACTATTCTATTATCAAGCCAGCACTTCACGCTATGACACCATTGAGGTCATCAAATGAACTTTACATGGTACCTACTTACCGTACATACTTAGTATCTACTTGCGATAGGAATTTTACCTAATCGCTAGGCAACAAGGCAAGATTTTAACGAGTAACTAGTCACTAGGTACGCACAACATTTCTCACGACACTTTCTAACTTACATGAATATCAAGACAGGTGTCCGAATGATTCGACTTACAGCTTCTTCCAAATCTTGATACTTCGACTAAAACAGTATTTTTTTCCATAGCTGATAATTTGGACCGAAAACAAACTTCTGATGTTAATGAACACGAGATTTTTATTTTTAATTGACTTCCAAAAATAATATATAGGTCCTACTTTGACTACCTATTGTTAAAACATCGGCTTTGATTTTTGACAAAAGTTACATGAGAATAAAACGGTTTTGGTATCTGCTAAATTTGACTTTTGGAACAACTTACACTTGAAATATCCACACGAGACGTCCGTCATTAGATTGTTTAAATCTGATGCTAACTTATGAATATACGAAACTTGTGATAGCTACAGAATTAAAAATAACAAAATGTATATATTCCAAAAGGAGAGCAGATTTATTTCAATAAGTATTAATTATAATTAATAGGCAACAAGACGTAGTTCTCTCCACAACCTATTTGACCTTAACCCATTAACCCTTAGCATGGTAATACAGTAAAATTTAACTTTAAAATTACAATAGTTAAAAAACACCTTATTAACTAAAATATGGTCAAAGTATGATGCTTTTAACTATGGAACTATAGTTTCATCGTAAGATTTTACCGATACCGTTGTTTTTTACCAGTGACTGGTCTTAACGACGTTTGTAATAAGACATGTGTCGCTTAAAGGTTAAATATCTTTACCATATCTAGAGTTCCAGTAACTAGCTCCTGCGATCGACTGTCTACTTGTTAAACTTATAGTTTAAAGAAATTTTGTGCTTCATTATAGAGTGTACCTACTAAACTTGTTGATAAACTTATCTAAGAATTTAATAATGTTTTTACTGAAGTTGTTTTTTTTTAAGTATGCTCTACTTGATAATTATAAAACATCTCTCTGTTTCTAATTTATTTCACGTGTATTGTAGTGTGTTTTTTAATTTCGTACAAAGTATTAATGTAAGTTGCATACCAACATAAATACTATAACAACGGATTAAATTAAAAACAAACTTTGCGCGCACATACAAATAATACGTTGCACCTGCATTTCGTCCTTCAGTACATTCAATTACATTAAAAAATACGCGGCGAACTATAATATAAAGTTAATTAGCAATAACATAAATGAAGTCGTTTGCAAAGAATTACTTAAAATTACACATTATTAATCTATGGTATGAAATGCAAACTTTTTGTTGGATAAGTTGGTATCCTTCACTATCTCAGAAAAAGTTTTGTAATTTAAATCGTTTTAAATAAGGATCGTTATGACCTTCAAATGTTTTTATCATTGCGCGAAAGTGACGTCTCGGTAACATCGAATAAAAAAGCTTTTTGATTCGCTAAAACAAAACTTACCCACATAAACTTTGGACCTATTTTTGCGTAAACTTATGAAGGTAGAGTCTAAAGTTTATAGTTTTTGTATGTATTAGTTATGAGAGCTTGTCGTACTAGTCCATTATTAATCAGTATTCCTTTTAAGCACATTGGGCTTAATATCAATAGGTTAACGCTTCTGGAAAACGAAACGTTCATTTTTCTATAGAAATTGAATCGAGGAGGCGATAATGGATAATTAGTAATGTTTAATGAATTGCTTAATGAACGCGAATTCTTAGATATCATATTTATGACTCAAGAATAGCTGAGTTTTTCAAGAGGTAACTTATCCCCTTTTTTGAACGTTCTTAGTTTTTGTAGTGGTGTGTAAAAATAATACAAAGATGAATTGTTTACGAATATAATTTTATTAACAATTTTAATTTAATGACTGTAATGTAAGTCGATATCATATTTACAATTTGCATTTATGTTTATTCATATAATACATTTTTACAAAGTTCTCTCGTTGAGTCTACCGCTAACTATCCTACCGGTTCCCGCGTGACGCATGCGCGCGAAATTTACAAAAAGAACACAACTTTCAAATGTTGCAAGATAAAATAAAAGTATAAAAAACTGTAGTTTTTTTTGTAATAGGTATATCGTGCGATAGATAAAAATGCTGCAAGAGTGCTTTAAAATGCGGTGTTATATGGTCAAATTAATATGGCTCCTATTAATTTATTTTTTTATACATTATTTTGTGTGCCAATTTTCCAAACTTTTATCATAAGCAATTAACATACCTATATAAAATACATAATCTCGTGTTTAGCATTTAGGTAAAAGTAATACTTATCCATACCTAATAATTATCTACATCAAAATATATTACATAAATAAATGACACATACAACCTATTTACAAAATAATAGTTAAATAATTTACAAAACATAATTTCTTCATTTCATTTCTTATGTTATCTTATATATCTGCATATTATCTGTTTATCATGAGAATTCGGTATGGTAAACGAGGTTTGATAATCTTAACAAGTGTAATGCTTTATGGCAAGTTTTTGCAATTATTGGAATGATGGGAAAATCTAGCCAATACTTCGCCTAAAAAGTTTGTATCTACATCGGAGAAATTTCCCTAGAAGCTTCCCGCAAAAATTGTCCGCAATTCCATTTCTTTTTCGGAAGTCAGGAAAACCAGTTTTCCAATTTCTACAAGACCTCTCTCTATTTGTCTAATTTCGATAAATTAAACAAAGTCATTATAATCATTTCTCATCATTAATTTTTGTTCTCATATTTACTTTTTTGTCATCGATTTAATTAGATTTTTAAGCTACATCACTAACCACCGTATAAGATTACGTAGGTATGTGTAACCATATTTAACAAAGATACGATAACACAAAGAATTGATTGACATCTGTCAACTAACTGTTACTTACCTACCTACAGAGTTTTGGCTACACTATCTGTATTAAACTGAAACCTTTTATCATTGTTTATATATAATATGTAGGTATTTAAGTGTCCTTTTTACCTAAAATAATCGTATCTCATCAAAATACCAAATATTTTTTGAACTAGTATTAGTATTTAAGAAGAGACATTAAAACAGACAATTTAAAACTACTGATAATTGTGTCGAACAAGAACTAAACCAACACCATATTGGTTTAAAAAAAACTAACAATGTAAGTCAGAACTTTAAAAAAAACAGTGATCTTCAAGGCGTACCTATTTAATCCAGTTTGACATTCCTAAGTTGTATCGGCGTCCATTTCTACTATAGCTACGTTTATGTTTAATTTTAGTTTAGTTTGTGAACCACAGAATCAGCGCCGTTTAAAGTGATAGAAATACCTAATCTCATCCATTTAGAGTTCAAAAAAAACGTAAACTATATCATAAGCTTTTTTACGATAGTTAATTAATTAAATAAAAGTTAAACTTTCCTTTTAGTTGGAGACTACAGGTGGCCATGTCAAATTAGTGTGTACTACGAAATAAAGTAAAGACGTCATTTAAACTAATCCCACGGAAGTTATTAACTTTAATCCCTTAAAATACTATGACGCATCATTAGACTCCTAATCCTTATAAAAACAGAACAAAAGGGCTTATGAACAATGTTACGCAACAACTTAACTTTTATACATCACCCTTTATCTACAAATCTATGATTTTAAAGAAGAAAAATTCCTAGAACAGATTTAACAATTAAATAGTGTATAACACGCCTAATTTCCATATATCAAAAACTTCAGTTCAGTTACAACATTATTGCCTGTCAAATAATGTCCATTTAATACTAAGCTATATTTTTATTTTAGATAAGATCCATAAGTTAAAAAGTATAAAACAAACATCCAAGATTTATTACTCTTATTATGCCATGTATTGACAACTAAACGTCACAAATGATGTATGAAGGATTATAGAGTGACAGGATAAATTGATACTTGATCTTGCAATACATTTTGAAACAAAAGGATATCGTATATTGTTGAAAAATATGTTATTTATCTTGTATTAAAAGTAAGATGCGTTTGGGAATATGGTTATAACTGTGCTTTAAAAACGTGGCCACGCTTGGAAATTAATAATGGACTAAGTAAGGAAAAAATATCGGGAGATTCTTTCAAAATATTGTGTTGAATTTAGACCTATAAGAGAAATAAGTTAATAAATACCTATGTAATGTACCTACAGTTTTTTAATATAGCACAGCAGTAAGAAATATAAATAATACCTGATGCTTTCATTAAAAAATATTCGACATAAAACATAATTATACTTCAAGAGAAATGTATGAAAAATTAAAAATTATGCTTAAAGTTCCAATACATTTGCATTATAGAATTATTTCATTGAGCCTTAATTAAAAGAAGCCTTTAAATTGTTAGGTATAAAATGAAAGTTTTCAAAATGTAGAAAAAAATATTTTTGATACCTATTCTCGTAACCACTTCACCATTACCCAATTCTCTTATTCCAATAAATTTCAGAAAACATTTTTTATGAAATTTATTTAGTATAGATAATTTATTTAATACATAAACTTCAGTTCTCAAATTTTAATAACTTTTTGATACTTTAAATAATTGTTTTACCATCTTAAATTGCTTGTATCGGCTTATCGTCAATGTACAAAAATATTTACTGCACTCACCGTGTCTGTTAGGCCTACATTTTACTTCTGATTCACAAAGATCTTAGTGATTTTAAAGGTCTCTTGCAGCATTTCTACTCTTAAACAATTGTTTACCGCCTATAATGTAATAAATAATTTATAAATATTTAGATACAAATATACGAAACAACGTCACTATACAACGGAGTGTCGCGGAGTGATCGTGCTCAGGTACAAACCTTCAATAATAGCATAACGTTACATCTACACCTCGAACGTAATTATCTACAACTTTATAATAACTATAACATACAACTAAAAGCTGATATGATAAATAAAATCTATATTTACTGGTAAAAATAGTTAGGATGTATAAATATTTAGGTAAGTAAATGCTTCTTACAGAAACGCATCCATATCTAACGCAGCCGCGCGAAGGCATCAAATAAATTAGCTAACGACCTGAGTAGGAGTATAAACACAAATGATACGTGAAATGAACCCTGTGACACCTTAACGAGTAGTCATCAGTGAAGTCGAGATACAGCTACAGTCGGGGCCAGGCCCGGTACATACCTGGGATACGCCAATGCTGATACTTCGAGCACTCGCTTACACTTTAACGATACAATTACGCCCTAATGAACTGGTTTACAATGCCTTAACATCACATACATCACGGAATCTGCGATCTAACTAGAATAATACATAACTGTGGTCTATATTGCATCGTCAGTCACTGAGCGTCCGCGCCCGGCGGCGCCGCTTATTAACACTAACAGTCTCCGACGCTACTCTTCGTCCACGTTGATCTCTGAGTCGGCCGAGTCCTCGTCGTAAGTGGAGGAGGAGGCGAAGCCCTGGCCGAGCAGTGCCGAGCGGTTCTTAGCGGCAGCGGCTCGGTCCCGCTGCCGCCGGTTCTTAAACCAGTTGCCGACCTGCGTGGGCGTGAGTCCCGTCGCCGCCGCCAACTCCCGCTTCTTGGTAGGATTGGGATATGGGTCCTGCAGGTACCACTCGCGCAGCAACGACCGCGTGCGCTCCTTGAAGCAGTGTGTCTTCTGTTCGCCGTCCCAGATGGTACGAGGCAGCGGGAACTTCTTCCGCACTCGGTATTTGTCCACGGGGCCAAGTGGCCTCCCTCGTAGCCTCTCAGCTTCTTGATAGTGCGCCTCCAGCCAAAGAGCCTGCAACTTTGCGTGGCTCGAACGTTGGAACCGGTGCCGCTCTAAGATCGAATACAGTTCACGGTGTCTTCCAGCATGGAACGCGACCACAGCTCTCGCCCGGAGCACAGCTTCACATCTCTCGAGTTCTGCCACGTTAGGATGCGCCACCGGCAGTGACCACAGGAATCGCGCCAGGCGCTCTACGTCTCCGCTCTCCTCGAGCGTCTCGCACACGGTAGCAACTTGCGCGGCGCTGAAGGAGAGCGTGGGCAGCGGCAGCAGAGGAGTAGGCGCCGCCAGCTCCACGTTGAGCTGCTGCTGAGCCGGCTCGGCGCAGGTGGCGGGCTCGGCAGCGCGCTCGGGCGCGGCGGGCCCGCGGTGCGCCTCCAGGATGCGCGCGTGCAGCGCCGCCGTCGCGGCCTCGTCCCACGAGCCGCGCATCGGAGCGAGTGTGCGCGGCGCGGCCGTGCGGCCCGAGATGCGCCCGGAGGGGGCGGGCCGCCCGTGCGCCGCGATTGGCTATCGCTTACGGCTCGGGCGGCGCGCGGGCCAATCGCGCGCCTGGCCGCCCGGGGGGCCGGATAGCTTTCAACCGCGGCGCGGCGCGTATCCGGCGGGCGCGTTTAACTGTGGCGGCGGGGCGCGCGCCCCCCGCGCCGCCATGATCCGTCACGCACACCGGCGCGCCGCTCGCGCTCGGACCGCGCCTCGTGATCCACGCTCGCCTGCCACCTCTATCGATTACCTGCAAACCTGCAATTAATAGCCTCCATACAACAATCCGGGTAGATTACATGCTAGTGTTTGTCCTGTGTGTCGCGCCTGATCGATAAAATAATAATTTAGCGCGAAATTTACATACTCACCTGCCTATAAATCACAGGACCGACACGATAACAAAATCACTACACTTACCTATAGACTATAACGACTCATATCATTAGACATAGTCATGACTATGCTAAATAAACCTTTGTAGACATATTTCAGAATGTACTTGCTTCCAATATTTGTTAGTTTGACTCGAATTCTTTCAAAACGCCACTGTTTCATTAGATGTAACAAACTAAACTAGCTTTTAAGAGTCCATTGCGTTTAGGCTCTTGTTCGCTATCAAATTACTCTTTAACTACCATTTGCAGATAAAGGTGGTCAAAGAAGTAAAAAAAAAAACAAAAAAAAATCTAAACTCTTGAAGAGTAAAGTCCAATTTCAAAATAAATTCGTGTCAAGTATCAAGATCTGTGTGTCGCAGCACAGTGGAGCGAGATTTCAGCGTGAAAGCCTTCCGAGTGTATTAAGTTATTGAACGGCAAACCACACCCCGCTGTAACGGTACACAGGTGGCCTCCCCACGCCCACCCCCAGCACTGGGGAGGGCTTGCCCACGCACATTACGTATTGTCATCATGTCGCCTTTTTATCAACCACTATTAATATTGTTCGGAATATTTCTGTTTTGTTTTCGATGAATCTTATATTCGCGCCTGTTACTTTTCATATGATCGGCAGAAATCTGTTTTATTTCTAACTACTTGCTGTATTTCAATTTGCTTCTTAACACATACCTATTAGTCTGTCGATCCTTCTGCGGTACCTACTTACCTATAATTAAAACACTATCAGAACATAATGTCAGTATATTTTCTTAACTGAAATATTACGCGTTGAGTGTACCTACCTATGCAAGTAGGTATGACTTTTATTTTGGGCTAATGTCTTCTGCATATACAACAGATGACAGTACGATAGCAAAATTGTACCTAAACTACATATTTATTGTTAGATTCTACTATAATGAGACATCAAAATTATTATAGTTTTAAAATATTTATGAAGGCATATTATGATGAAAATAGCCGTGTGTGATATTTTTATAGCTTACCGTTAAGTGCCGACGGTGTTTACATTATGAAGATACATTTATTGTAATTTCTGACAGTTACGGCTCAAAAAGTTGTCACGGTTTTTTTTTTGAAAAAT
The DNA here is from genome assembly GCA_932294365.1 of Diachrysia chrysitis. Classification (NCBI taxonomy): domain Eukaryota; kingdom Metazoa; phylum Arthropoda; class Insecta; order Lepidoptera; family Noctuidae; genus Diachrysia; species Diachrysia chrysitis. Next base: position 1,275,176 of record OW028651.1, on the reverse strand, counting down.
TAAAAAAAAATAGCTTATTAGTCCACCTTAGGTAATAGAAAAAATGTACAAAGAAACTTAATGTAATCATAAAAATACCTTTAGGTAAGTAGGTATGTATTTATACTATAGGTAAAGTTATTTTCGTTAATAATTAACATAAATCTTATAATATTTCTAGTTAGTTGTACTTGTGTATTCGGGTCATTTGGCAGACGTCCGGTATCCCACGGCAGATGGCAGCACCGATATCTATCTGCTCGCTATCGAAACGAAAGATACACGTTAAACGTATCAGCTGTTTCAATTTCGCCGTAGGTGAGTTAAAGTCGGTTGGGAAAGGGAATTAAAACGAGTGTTTTCATTAAGTAGGTTATGAAAATATAGGTACTTCTTTATCTATATCTTTAATATTTTTTTATTTTCTTTCATATGTTTTCAATATAAGTTTGATAGTTATGTTATATTACAGATTTTGTAATATGCAGAAAGGTACCAACCCATTGGTAGATACTTACACGTCATCTAGAAGGTACGTTTAATTTTATTAAATTTTCCTATGTGGAAAATAAATTATAAATTACAGTTTTATTGAGTTGCCTTCGTACAAGCGCCCAATAGTTTCAATATCAAGTGTCCATTGGGAGGATATAACAAGAATTAAAACAAGACATTTTTTTTTGTCTGCAAAATTAATATTATTTATGTAGCCTTGTATAAGTATCAAAATTTATTCAAGAGTAAGCCTGCTGAGTGAATTGATATGAATAAAGTAACGACATAGCTAAATCAGTCCTTGTCCTTGAGCATGAGGCACCCGCAATTGTTTAACACACAGCCTCTTTGTATCAGTTAGGTAATCTCTTTTCCGTGTAACATGGCAAGACCGATACGTAATTGGGACTTTTGTTGGTAAATAATTTGCATTTTTGTGCCGTCTCTGCGGATCGCCGGCTGTTCGCTTGATTACCAGCTCTAATCCGATTTAGTCTGAATTCATTAAGTAATACCAACTTGATGTAGTTTAGCTACAACCATTTGAGTTCTACTATCAAGGTATCTACATCCGAATAAGTATGTTTTTTAAACTACTTAATTTTATTAACCTTTTACGGAGTCGTATCTTTTGACGTAGTTGTATCTATGTAAGAATTATCTATATATCTCATGTATGAATTTGTATAAACTAGTTTTGTGGGGGCATTGCATTAGTACATAAGGCTTTATACAATACAAAAATTGTAAAATACTTAATAAATAAATAAATAAAAAATAAATAAACTCGGAATTTTTTGCTCGCCTGAAATGAGATAGTGAGCTAATAAATAGGTAGGTGCTCTTATTTTAACGATTGAAATAATTAAAATAAGATCAATAGTTTACTGTTTAAAAAAATATAAGCGATTGCCCAATTCTGAATATTAAGAGCGTAAATATTGTTCTCCCATCTCAGATATATGGCATCTTAAATCCGGAATATTCTCAATAATATAGCAGCGGGTACTATAACAAAGAGTGGGGTGGAGTACTCCTACAAAGAGTCTTTATAAAACCTATCAAGTACCTAATCATTCTGTCGTCATATACCTACGGTAACTTTGACACCATTAACACACCGATTAGGCACCTACATTAATTATTTTACTCAGGTGCTACCTTTGACCTGAGACAGTTTAGTGCTAATGACACAGCGTTTTAATAATCCCATAGCTGTGGGTTATATTCTGAGCGTATACTACAAGAACAAATACGAATCTTGTGCTTACACAGACAGGTGGGCTTAAAAACTCATTAGCAATAAAAACGAGTTCATCAATCCTACTTTAAATGTATAATGTAAAGTGTATATTTGTAAGCTGTAATAATAATAAAAAATAATATTAATCTGTAAACAAAATAAGTCTGTAGTTCTTTTTAAAGCTAAGTAGGTATAGGTATATCGTTTTTAAGTATTTATTTGAAATGCATAAAATAAAAGTAAAATTGATTTAAATCAAGAATGTTTAATCATTCTCTAAAATCGAACTACAAGGTTTTCATTCTGAAATGTGTAATTTTTTTTATATTCATAAACCGAATATTAAAAAAAGAAAGAAAAGAAAGAAATAAATCTATAGTAGGTATGTATGTATTTAGCAATATACCTATAAGTATCTTTATCAGTTGTCATAATACAGACTCTGCCAAGTCTGGGATCAGATGGTCTTGTGTGAGTTGTCCCAACATATTACCTATTATTATTATTTAGCAAAAATACCTACCTAAAAAAAAGTATTTACTAACCTAATTATAAATAAGTATATATAATAACCTACATATCTCCTTAGATACTTAAGTACTTATAACTACACAACCGTACAAAGTTTCCAATGTATTCATCGAGAAAATGTTAAGTAACACTGCGTATAATCTTCTTCGGGCGTGAATGTACGGCGTACAATGTAAACCTTAGGAGGTACTTACAGAGGGGTAGGAACTTCAATGTAATCCTTCTAAATGGGAAACGGAGGGTCACGAGTTGATTGAAAAGTTTCGCACTCCAATATTCACGATGTAAATTGTTACAAAGACTTCACGCGGCATCTCTCAACAGATAGGCAGAGGTAGACCTTTTTTTATTTAAACTGGGATGCGTATCACCTCATGATTAGGTAATACATTTTATTTTAGGTTTACGCGAATGTTAAGACATTGAAATAAAACTCCTTTTTAAACGGATTTTATCGCGGATTTATTTATTTATATTCAGATTTTAGAAACGTCGGGAACTAAAATCTAAATATAAACAAGACAAAAGGTAGTTTTATTTCAATTTCATCAAGGTGTTTAACTTAAGTAAGTGCACATACCTACTCTGATAGTTTGGATTTAATACTATACAAGCTAAACAGATACTTTACCAATTTTTCATAACATAAATGTTATCATTTCACATAATTTCCTTGCTTCGATAAAGGTATGCCTTGGTTTGCAAGAGAAGCGTAGAGCAGATAAATCATAGGAATGGAAGGCGTTTCAATCATGAGATGCTTCCTGTACGGTGGCCATGACACATGCCTGAATGTGTCTTATGGATAAAAGAATAGAAAACCTTGTTCCAAGTACTAGAATTTAAACGTTTTGAGTACCAACCGCATTGGTTCCTGGCCCACAATATAATTCTTAATTTTCTCTCGGTAGCCTTAATTTATTCTTCTAATTTACCTACCATAACAGGATCTTAAATGTTTTATCTGTCGCTACTTTAGTATACCATAAAGTTACAGAGACAGCATGAGAGCTTTAAACTCATTGACACTAACATCTTAATGTTAGGTAAATTTTGAGTGACTTACAAAAGCAAAGCTTTCTTGTGAACAGCAGGTAGGTTCTGTTTAAGTATATAAAGTTGATTTTTAAGATATCAAATGAGCCGGTAACTGCCATGTTCCTGCAATTACTTAGACAAATTAAAAGCAATCGAAAAATAAAATACACATACAGTAAAAAATACAAAATCAAAGCTAAAGTCTCCTATTTCCAACAAAGCCTGGCTCATCTCTCCTAGACCACACCCCCTGAAGATTTTATATCACCCAAACAAAGACTGCGCTGAAAGGGGCTCCCGTATCGATCGACACTAACCCCCCTCCCAATACCACTCCCCCCCCCCCCCTCACCCCTCATACCCTGGGCCCCGGGATACTAATATCACGGTGACACGGTGTACTTAACGGTATCTTAGTACTGATATCAGTTTGGTGCCCGTTGGAATCGTGGCAGTAATTTAATATGAAAGTTCTGCAGCAGGGTTGTAACTTTGAGACGTTTAAGAAATATATTTGATGGATGTGCAACCAATTCATTATTAAAAAGGATTATTGTGGAGACCCAATCTTTGAGATTCTCTAAGATTATAATAATAATATCTTCCGACAACTCACACACGGTCATCTGATTCAAAGCTAGGTAGAGCCTGTATTATCTATAATATAACCAGACAACTGATAAACAAATTTATATATTTCTAAATACATAGGTACATATTATAGATAAATTATACCCATATACAGAAAAAATGATCATGCTCATCAGTCTCATTCTCATCACACAACGGTTGGTCCTAGATGGGAATCGAAGCCAAAACCTCTAGATTGACTATTAGTCAAGGTCACTGACCACTAGACCAACAGGCCAGTCATTAAAATAAGAGATACTTACTTAATATCTGAATTGTACTAAGCCTAAACAAATTTCCTTAAATAAAATTTCTCCAGTCTTTGTTCGATCCAGTAAGAAAAACTTTACAGTGATGAACCAACTCGAACTGAGCCTACACAGATTTGCGATGACATAACCCCCAAATTATTTAACATACCTACGCACAGAGTTACATAACCTCACAGACATAAACCGACGAAATAAAGCTCGAACAATACACAATACCATAATCACATCAAAGGACAATAGAACAGAAATATTTCTGTAACGATCACACGCCGAGAGGAAATGACGACAGACGCAAAAGACACATCCTGAAACATCCCATCACAATGGCCTATTCCAAAAGTAATGCCTCAAAAATCCCACGACCCAATGAACAGTTCAATCGCCTAACTCAACTGCTGCAACGAAATAATAAAACACACTCGCACACAGCTACCTCCGCGAATACAATATGCTATTTTGCATTTGTAAATTTGAAAGTAAAATCTCTCTGAGCTACTGTGTCGCAACATAGTAGACAAAATATTCGTCCCACAAAACAAAATTCATACAATTTCCAACCTTATTACTAGACACATAACAGTGTGATTGCAGCATGTGGGTCTATTCGACCCGCATTTGTATTTTTGCCCGTCAAACAATACATAATACGTCATGAGGCGCTGTTTACGGTCGCGAGGTATCGCTAGCGGTTTGACACATCGCTTAGCGAGAATGATTTGTGAAGGGTTAAAATCCTTGGATGTGAATGATCACTCTGTGTGGTGTACGGAGACATAACATCAGTGTTTACAAGAAAGTCTAGAAAACACTGTTTAAAAATTAGGTCTTTCTTGCAAAATTTATTATCCAAGATGCAGCAATTCCATTTAAGATTAAGTCAGTAAAACAGCAAAAACAACTTCGTGTAACAGTTTCCTAAAAAAAAAACCTTAAACATCGGACAATAACATCATCCCACCACACATTCCGACAGATCAATATCGCCCATCATCCGCGTCACCGGACTCAACCCATCACAACCCTAATCCTTGCAATAACGTGGACCGCATCACCGCATAACAAGAATACCAAAAATGAGAGTAGTGATCATAGGGACCGTAACCCTTGCCACGGTTAGTTAAGCGAGCACAGGGTTAAGCGTAATGGCACATGAAATCACCACGAACTTAAATGCGTTTTAAAGTACACATCAAAGTTGAATTTATGAATTGTAATACATTTGTGATGAGTTTGATTTGTAGTTATGATATCTTTGGATCTCGTTGACCAGTACTTACATTCGATGGGTATATTTACCTTAAGGCATGACAGTAATCTAATCTACAACTCTCTAAGAGCCGTTGCGGACTGTAGGCATAGATTTTTGATTTTAAAGACCGGATTATAAACCTCACTTGCAGATTCAAAATTGTTATTTTGGACAAGTACATTGTGTTGGTACTAAATTTACTTGACAGAAGATAAAGAATAAGTTAAGAATGATATTGCAATTATTATAAGTGTTGATTTACTTATGCCATAATTAAATGATTTAATTGTAGCGATAAACGGCCTCTAGGCATTTAATAAATTTGTTGAACTCGTGCATTGTAAAGATAGAGTACGGTTAAAAGATTTTCCAGAAATAATACAATGTTATAAAAAAAAAGTAATTGTATTTCAAATTTTCATCGTGCTTTATAAATTTAGGTATAATATCATGTAACCAGCAGTTACTGTGAACTGTAAAAAAAGTTTTATGAACAAACAACTCCTTACTCTTGATAATAAAGTATCTACTTAATTCTTTAAGCATTCCATTTTATGAATTACATTATTTACTTAACCATTGAAAACTCCAGCTCTTCAAGTTAAAGCCAACATGATAGACGATATTTATTACCATGACAATGTAAGTCGGCATGTTGCGAATAGAAATACGAAGAGCTGCGGAACACCCACAAAGGGACAGTCGATGGCGACCTGCCTTCCGTCGTTACGCACTGTTTTGTTATCGGAGGGGCTCGGGCTTGAGGTACAGCATCCAGCGGCTGGACTGAACCACTCTTTATCACAAAAATCGTAAGTAATACGGCAGTACTTTAATGGTGAGCAAGAAGATAAAACAAGGTAACATTCAAGAATCTGATTTAGGCATCTAAGAACAGAAACTATTAAACACAAACGAAGCGGCAATAGCCTAATGGCCTTGTAATCGAGAGGTCGCAGGTTCGATCCCCACCCATTGGACTATTGACGTGAACCCACTCCAGATACAAGCATATTTAGCTTAGTTGGAGGGGTTAACAAGATTGCTAGTAATGTGAATTCGACCCACATTGCTTGTAAATTTAAAAAATAATAGTAATGGCAATATCGTTAACATTAATGATCCCATTTAAATCACATGCTACTCTTAAATTTACAAAGATACAGTAACACAGAATGAAAGAATTATAGAATCAATTTCAATTATTATCAGGAAGAAGTTTTTTTCTAAAAGCTTCCGTCCGCTTATTCCCCTGTATTGACCCCTTACGTCAACCCTATACATTCCGCAAACGTCCTTTGTTCAAGCTGCAGTTTAGCGAAAGCAATTTCGTGTTTTATGCGCGACCAGCAGATACACGACACACGAGATGTGAATACCTGACAACACAACGACCTATGAAGTGCTAGATATGTTGCTACATGCAAAAAAGAAAGCCAGGAACGCATGCAAGTACTGCAGTATGCAAGCAAAATTTGCGTCTGTTCCGTAAAGGAAGATGAATAAAAATATGTTTCTTTCTATTTTGATAATACAAACATTGTTTTGAAAATTTAGTAACTAACGGCCATTTATAATTAACATATATGAAGATGTTTTTTTACAAAGATAGATTTGGACTTCATTGCTCTACAGTTTTTGAGAAATTCCGATATTTATCTAAATTATAATCTTTGGATAGGTTTTTAATTCCCAATAGCCATTTAAGGCCCATTAAATTACTATCAGCACATATTGCGATTAAATAGTTTAATACCTACACAGGTGCGCATATCCGGTGCATTTTTCCTTGAAACTAGTTCTAATAAACTTCAGAATAAACTAACTTCGCTGAAGAGTCTTGATGTCGGCTACTTTGAAGACTTCATTAGACTTTATAAAGGGTCGGCTGTATAAAGAGGTAAGTATTAACTACTAATCGATGCTCCAGATGGTGAGCGAGCGAGTAGGTACTAATGATCGATATTTATGCGATCACTTGGTTCGGACAAAGGGTGATTTAGTTGCGCCCGCGCCGCCACACCTATTAGAGAACGTCGTCGTATATCTGCGCGTGATTAGTTTATGTGACGTGGCTCACTGCGGTGCGCGAGACTTGCGGTTTCGGGGTTATTACGTGTTGTGCAAAAACATTTTTTACTACATTCAAAATTGTGCCCTGTTAACTGTATTCTGTTGTAAATAATCTTCTTAACGACAAAACCTTTAAATTCAATTGTAAACCTATTTTATTAACTTACATAAAATTATCAAAAAAATTATTTACCTTCTTATGCAAGAACAAAAACTTAAGCTAATTAAAACTTGTAACGTTAATAAAATTAAGTAACTAAATAAAAAGAAGAAGACTTATCAAGCAAAATTGTTTAGTAATAGCAAACAAGCATTAAAAAATTCATCGTCATCTTAAACCTATTAATTTACAATGATTTGTACCTAATATAAATGAATTATCCGAAAAGCATACTTAAGGTACTTTTTACTCTGGAGTCTCGATAGAAAATTCTTACGAACTATCTCCCCTTACCTATATCCTGTCCTTCACCTGTACGAGAGAAACTTTAAACAAAATTACTTGTAACAGTCTGTTCTTAATAAAAATTAAAGTGAATTTTGTCATCAACTTCCCAAACAAGCACATCCACACGTAATAAGTCCCTCAAATGTTTTGCCTCACGATAGCACTGGCTCGCATGAATCACGCGTTAACTTTGCGGTGGCGATCAGACGCCTGTGACACGAGCAGCTCAGGTTATGGCTGCACTGTCAAGGTGCGAGGCCACCAACCTAATTTATCTTTACCTTTTAGTTATTTTCTTTGGCTGTCGTGGTGGCCTTAGTTAAAAACCACTCACAAGCTTGAAAGGCAAGTGACAATGTTACTAAGAAAATTTCTGGTACCTTCCTAGATATTACTCTGAAGACAATATATTTTTTCTCTCTCTCTTTGTGAAAACGACTCCCACACTAAGGAATTAAATCCTTGTGTCGCGGGGCTTGTACAAACATTCAAATTACATACGCAATGAACACCCAGATTTTTAACAAGCATTTTGTGGATCCCATGCGGGAATCGAACCCGGAGCACGTCGCGCACGTTTGTAATTGGCGTGGTGACCTATACCACTCGGCTATCCGTGCGTGACGCACAGTACTGAAATAAATAATGAATTCAAACACAGTATTAAAATAAATAATCTTATCTCATGTCCTCTGAACCTATATCGCTTAGGGTAGAATGACTGGTACACTGCACGTCATAGATAAAAAATAGTAACAAAAAACATCCTTACCATTATAAAAATAAGGATCCTGTCATGTCAGTATCATCATTGGGTTTATTTAGACTCTCATTTCTTGAATTTAGTAAAATTTCGAAATGACACGAATTTAATAAAAAGTGGAAGAATTTAAGATATGTACAGGTTTACGTAAGACAGTGACTGTGTCTAGATATTTTCTGGATGATCGCATTAGCTGAGTGCATTAACATACGGAAAATAAACTGACGCGTGTTGCTTGACGCCCGCTCGGCTAATCCTACAGGCATGGCTACACTGTCACTAACGAAACGAGAATTATTTACTTAATTAAATTAGAAATTATGAAGACTAAAAATAATTTATTACCTACTCCTCTAATTTTACCCTCATTATTTTAAGTTGTGAAAACCTGTAACTTTTTTGGTGTACACAATAAAGAATATTCTATATTTTTTTTTCTAATTTTATTATTTTCTAGGTACTAAAAAAGACAAACTTGGTTTTTCATTTATTTAATACTTTATGTTCTGTAAGCTACATAGGCGGACTTTTTAATTGGGAGCATTACTTAATCCTCCTTTAAATATAGGTATAATAACGATCCAAGTTTGAATTTTAAAACCACTCTAGATCCAAAACTTTATTATAAGTAAAAAAATTCCGTTACATAAATGCATTTTACAGAAAAAAAAACAACTATACTGGAAACTGGAAAATAAAAACGTGAAAACTATACCTAACTTAAAAAAAAATACAACACAAATAAATATCGTGTCGTATGGTGTCTAACCTTGGAATCAAACCCTCGCAATAATTTCCCGCGCAGATCCGAACCCCGTCTGCATTAACATTCAATAAGCCATAATGCCTTGTAACAACACCGCATAAGGATTGGAACATAACATCAACAGTGCCGAATTAAACCTTATTACTGAACCCTAATGTTACTCGCATTTGAATATTCAACACTTTTATAGAAGCCTTGGTTGGTCGTTACAGATGTTTCAGCTCATAAAGAGATGACACAATTACTTCACGATTTTAGTCTAGGATTTATAGCTATTATATTAAAAAAAAATGTGAACAACATGACATACATTGCTCTGAACCCAAAGTAAGTGGCCAAAGCATTGTTATAGAATTCGCGACAACGACCCCGAGACAATGTAGAAAAGTGGTTTTCTACATTGACCCGTCCGGGCATCGAACCCGAGACCTCGGAGCTGGTGATACATTAAAAACTGGTGTGTACGCTACTCGACCACGGAGGTCGTCATTATGTATGGAGATAGAATAATAAAAATTGTTAACCTATAACTTTTCCACTGCACTTTCACAAGGCCTCTTCTCAAAGTAAGATAGACCGAGCTTTAATGTATAAAAACACTTGCTTACTGCGGGATAGTTATTTCCAACTAATTTAATCCAGGTTTCGTCATAAGATTTCTGATTATCAGTGGTGATTTATTAATAATTAGGAACGTACAATTACTCTGGAGAGAGTTTCCCCTTTAAAGACTAATTATAAATCCTAGTGATGATCCAGTCTCTACAATTTGATTAATTTGGACCGTCATTACATTCTATGATATAGTGGTGGTAATATCAGCACACCGTGTACTGCCGTCGCCCCAGCCGCTGTCAGCTGTCAATCACCAGTAAGCGGATTTGTAGTCACCGGCTCGTGTGGTGCGAGTCATGAGCGGATAGCGGGTACCGGAGCGGTGGAATAAGATATGGAGTTTTTAATTGATATATATTTGTGAGGTAAGAGGTAGGTATTTCGTTATTTGTTTAGATATTAATATGAAAAATGGTTTTTGCTCTATATGAATGAATTAATGAATATTTTTATTTGCGGAATATGCGTGCATTAATTCCTTAATTAATCAATCCAAAATATTGGCCTTGCCATATTTAGCCAGCTACAACAGGCAAATATTGTTAAAAAATCGTGTACAAATTATGAGTTATCCTAGTAGTAAGTCCCAACTTAATACAAAGCATATCATAAAATTTATAAATCATAGCTGCGGTACCTATGAATTTGTAAAGGTTGGTATATGAAAGATCGACGAGGCTCTAGTTTATATACTTTTTAATAAACCAAGTCAAAGAATACCAGTGGCTATGAGCGTGATACATTCGAAGTCCGTAATGTGTATCTGTATAGAATAAGAAATATTATTGTTCCTTTATCATTCCACGACGACCGTGGTCAAATTTCCGTGTAGCCTAGCTATCTTTGTTGTACGCGTAATTATAAATCTGTATACACGTTTTAGATAGGTTATATTTTTGGCATCTACTTTTAATATCTATCTCGCCAAACTCTTATAGCTCGAACCATACCATCTTAAACGCAGCCTGTAACGTTTTGCATTTTATTTTTATGAACTTTAATCCCACACGATACACTTTCTCTTGCTGCTACTGACAGTATTTGAAACCATATTCTAATTGTACCTAGCCCACGTACGATAAAACGGAGTAAGGTCCAAATGAATCACGGGAAGCAGATAAATAAATTCGACGGACATATTTTTGGCCGCCAAAACATCTTAATTTTCGGACTTCTTTAAATATTTGGCCCATATTAGTTATGGCATAATAAAAAGTTTGGTTTTACACGAAAAGTTACTCATTTATTTTTTTAAGATTGTTTTTCTTTATAATTAATAATAATAATAATACCAGCCTATAAATGTCCCACTGCTGGGCACAGGCCTCTTCTCATATAGAGAAGGAACGAGCATTGATCACCACGCTTGCTCAGTGCGGGTTGGCGATTTCAGATTCCAATTTTTGGAATCCAGGTTTCCTCACGATGTGATTTAACTTTAATTTTTATTTAGCGACTTTAATTTATTATTGTACCCCAAAAATAAAGAGCCAAATATATCCCATTTTGAAGTCTAATAATATTTCGGGAAATCTATGTAACTATATAAACCTAAATGGAATTTAAAGTCAGAGAAAAATCAACCTTGTAGCTAAGTTTTTAACTATTAACTAGACGCATATGTTCAATGTTGATGTTCAATTTTAATATCTACACATACAAAACAAATTTAATATTACTTTCACTACAAATATTCCCACCCTTATTACAATAGGCTCAAAGTTGACAATCGAACAAAGATACATAAGTAGGCCAGGCCACGTTTCACAGAATTAAAACACGGGGTGCCAACTAATCGTCTGTGGGACTTTACTAAGCTCATCGGGTTACTAAAATAATGTTTATGTTTACTCTAAGCTTATATTTGCCATAGGGTAGCTATTTAAACCATAAACCCATACGATTCACATAGAGCCCCCTAGAACCCCATACAACTCCCCTAGCACATCGCAAATCCGTTTTGGTGAGCTCATTAATAGATCCTGATAAATTAAAACACTTGTAAATAAAATATTAGTTAAAAACTTACCCTTACTTACTGAAATGTTTAAGTAGGTAAACCAGAGCTTTGGATTATAACGAAAGATTAAATCTTAAAAATTGTTCATGCTTGATATTTAACTAGCTTATTCTTTATCTTAAATATACATACCTATATCTAAAACATTCATATTATAAACTGATACATTGGTTAAAGTCAAATAAATTTCTTGTTTAATTTGTTTATTTAATAAATTTTAAATTTTTAGACAAGAACTGCCCAAAACATGGCACAATCCATGGTTTCTTCATCAACACAGCCTAAATCTGATCACTGTTTTTCCTAAGTGATCCCCTTAAGTTAATCTTTGCTTTTTTAACATAACATTTATAACTTCATATTCCTACCATTAAAGAACACAGCATGAACAAACAAAACAGCTTCCCAAAACTACATCTTTGTTCGCTATATACCAAAATGCGTTCATCACAATGCGTGTGCGCAGATAAAGTTTAATGCGGATAATCTGTTAGGATGTGTCAAACATCGCAGGTATCTGTGTCGGACACAATGGCCGAGTGTCCGCGATCATTATGTGGGATTTAAATAATAATATTGAGGGCTCGTGGCAGGGTTTCATCTGCTAATGATAAAGGGCATGTTAGTAACTTGGTCAGTTATTAAATAAGATATTATCTAATGTTTATGTTAGAAACAGTTTTATAAATATGTTGGTGGCACAATTGGAACATCACCAAAGTTTAGAAGAAATAAAATACTGTCGCTCTTTTTATCCGCTACATAAAAGGTGATATTTTATGATCGGGAAAACCAATAGATACCTATGCTTACGAAATTGTATTTCAGCAATGAAATTTAAAGGCCTAAAGTTTTAACAACTTCAGAACAGGCTTTTTTCGCCATATATATTTGCTTCATGCACACATTACCTACTTTCTACGGTGGTTTTGCTAGCTAATCCGCATTGATCTAATCTCCATGCAAAAATGCATTAACAATGTGTGCAGACAAATTTAAATGCGGATAATCTGTTAAAATGTGTCAAATATCTCAGGTATATGTCGGCGTCAATCCTGAATGGATATCAAAGCATTATACTGGGTTTGTGGCCTCTTCATAAAGCTGCGCGTTGAAGCGAACTGGATTAGATACTGAGAAAGGTTTTTTTTTGTACGGGTGTATAATGATGAGTATAGATGCTTATAGGGATAGTATAGTGTATACATTACCTAGATACAGATGTATAATGACCACTACGAACCTCGGAAAGCGCGTTGAGCCGTTGGTCCCAAATGTCATACGTCAATCTTTCGCAGTCGTTAAGTAATTACAATTCTATCAGCCAGTCTTACTATAGGATACTGCGTTACCTAGTATTGAAAAGTAAGTAAAGGTTTTGTAAAATTTGTGGTAATATGCAGTATTGAGCTGAATCCAATTAGACTGGAAGCCGACCCCAACGGACCTTGGAAAAGGCATCTTCTTTTGAATAGCCTCTTTCCAAATCTTTTAAAAAAAATAAGCGTATGTAAGAATAGTTTGAGCAGGTAATATTCACCACAAGGTAAGATTCTATCACGAGAGATAGTTTAAATATTGACAGTTACTCAAATACTAGGTAAATGATACAGCCTACTAGGAGTTCACTTACCAAGCTATCGTTATTTGGGAAAGCTTCCTGTTAAACTCTCTAATGCCTGATTCCTTTATTCAAGAAACAGTTCGTTAGGTACGCTTACGGGTGGTAAACTTTTTTCTGAAAAGAAAATTCTACAGTTCCTAAAGTTCCTAAAGCAAAACGAATTGTTTCTTGAATGTGGGAACCGGCCATAAGGTGGAAGAAATCCTGACGTCAACCTTAGGGAAGCACATACATAAGGTACCTATATTTATATCAGAAATCATCCTTGTATCGGGCCTGTAATAGACCTTGACACTGTTTATAAAACCTTGACCTGAGAGTGTATTCTTAAATTTATACTACAAAGGAAACTAAACAATTGTATATAGCTGAGCGCATCATAAAAATTGTATAAGTTATGAAAATCGTATGAGGTATACAAACCTAAGCGACAGACGGAAATAGCTCTCGTTCAAGCCATTGTGAGGATAGAAGTGTTGGCCAGAAACCAGTTATTTGCAAGAATATCTTCCTTCACGGATAGATATCTTGTCCTGTTTGATTAGGCAAATAAGCTAAAATCTAAACTAACATATTTTAATGTCAGCAATTCTTAGAAAAAATGTAGGCCTAATTTGGAGTGAATAAATTTAAACTTCATATTTTTATAAGCCATTAAATATCTTTTTATCGGTACATAGGTACTAACACAAAAAAAAGGGTAGATACATTGATTACCCAAAAGTGACAAACCTTTTTAATATAATTTTGGAACCCCCATAGAAACCGGAAGATTAGTAAACTAACTGCTCACTTTACAAGATAGGTTCGACTATCTATTTCATCCAAAAACTTTGTAAGAAATATTTTTTGTCCTCCTACTTCTGGACGCCCGAATTTTTTTCCAAATTCTGCAAGTTAATACTTTTTCCTACCGTAAAACAGTAGGCATACATATCAGAGAGGCATTGTTCAAAGCACTATCAAGTAACCAGAGATAGTTTAAACCAGCCCCGGCGGGAATTATCCGGTAATGGCGGCTAATTGGGCGGAATAATCACATTAAACGTAACAGGACCGCCTTGTTTAGCTAACCATCGGGCATCGATTTACAATATTAACGAATTTACATGTGGGTGGGGTGTGTTCAAAACAAGTAGATTTTATTAGTTTTGGCCTTTTTTATTTGTCTTTTGTTTGTTTATTACTTTGTCAGTGAATTTTTATAAGTAGATACGCACTTTTTTTTCTTTTGTTTTTTAGAAATAAAGACATAAAGGTCTGATTTTTTCTCTAATAATCAAAATAAAGGTCGACTCTACAGGTTCTACTTGCGTCAATAATTGAAATTTACTTCCTAGTGCTAGAGATCTTATAACAGTCGCCGTTTCTTTAACCCTTCTTTATAATCCTTATGTACTCAACTGTATCAAGATCTTGCTAACTGGCTAGTCTATATCACGCATACGCTCCTTTTTGTATAATAGCCCGATTTTATCCACAAATCAGACCATACTTTTTCTGACATTATAGGTAGGTACTTACTTAACTAATTACCTATTTACCTTAGAAAACGCCAATGTCTACTTCACGCTTAGCAATCGCTATGATGCCCTACATTGTTCTTATGTAAACTTTTTACTTAAAGAACATAAAATAACAATTAATAAGTTAACCTAATAATTTATCCATGGTAACTTAATTTGTTTTAATAATAGGTACATAATTATTAACATAAAAAACTGGGTTAATTATCAAAAGCAACACGACAAAATCAATCCACTCAAAAAACATAACTACCAAGCGTATTAACACCATAAAATAATAATACAGCCACGAATCGCATTACAAAAATCATATTTAACAAGTAACTTTCACACCCCATCGGTGACAATATGGCGGGCGCCCCTCCATGCCACATAGCTACATAATTACGAGTACACAATGAACCAGCACAATGCATTGGGACGTGTCGACGGCTTAGGGCGCCGTCCGGGTGTTACTTCAAAAGTAAATACACTGAATGTCGCTTTTAATGTAAAAATGTCAGTAAGCAACTAAAGTACCAAGCTAGTCTCAAATAACAAAGTCTCCAAAATTAAGAAAATTGCTTGGAATTCAATCAAAACAAAACGAAAAATTTGCTACAAGAAAAAACAGACGTGCCAAACAAAACCTATTTTACCGCTTTCACTCATAAAAAATAAAATAACCGACATACTTGGATGTTTTTACTCATCATTTATATACTAACCCTAAATCGTACATAAACATCTGTCACGCAAGTAACTAACAACTATAATAATAATTTAATTAATCAATTATTATCCCCATGAGGCCGACACTCACGAGCACAGTTCGCTCTACGCCTGCTGAGACGCCATTGTTGCAAATATTCGGCCAGTTTCCCGCCAAATGTTACTATTGACAATAGACAAATTGAAAAGAGTTAAAAATACATTACGAAAATTACTTTTTCGTGACCAATGTTACTTACTATGAAAAGAACAGGGATGAAAAAAGTAAATAAAGAAGAAAACCGAAATTTTCTTTGGCGTGCCTATGATGTTTTTTTTTATTTTATTATTTATTTTATTTATGAACTTGTTTTATGAAAATAGTTTAGGTTATTATATTGTAACGACATAGTTTCAGTCGATGTTAAATAAATTCATTAATTTTCGTGCTTTTTTCGTAAGAAGTACTTATTTATTTAACAGTGTATTTACATCATTTAATAATGATCTCAAACTCTATCCTAGAATTAGGTCTATACAGTGTCCCTTCGTTATTTGCGTATCCTGTAAACTTAATATTATCTATTTATCGGGTCATGTTACTTAGAAAACGATCGTACATAGGGCAATATAAAAAAGCACATTGGAATTTGCCTGATCTGCACCATTCGCGCACAAGCTGACGTGCAAACCGTCGTGTGCCGTCGGCTAAAATCATCAATCCAATTTTTGCAAAAGATATCTCAACAATAAACACACGATAAAGCATACGATATATTTTTTATAAATCGACAAAGCATAGAAACCGTACACCGTGCGGCTACGGACGGCCACAGATAATTGAACATTTTTGTACTGATCCTCAAATTTTGGTTGCGTCGAGTTACTGGCTGTAACCAGATACGCCGGGTGCCGTTGATTCGTTCACAATAGACATGTCTACAGGAATTACAGAAATGCGGGGATCTGATAAGTTTTAAAAGATAACCTAAAATGTCCGGGTAGAGATCAGAATAATAAGGCGATGATAATAGGTATTGTTGGGTATACGGAAAGTTTTTTTTAATATTTGCCCTTTTTAGAGGTTAGTGTTTTTAATTTAATCTAGATTGTCTAGAAGATACCATTTTGGTGTATAAAAACGATAAGAAATGATTCATCAATTCTTCATTAATCACTTAAATATCTAGATCTACGTTTTTTAATTAGGACAAAAAAGTTGTCACGCTCTTGATCTCTGTAAGGTTAATTAAAAACAAAAAATAAACAATTTCATTGTTTTTATCGATAATTATAATTAACCATAAAAATTAAATCCAAAATAAATAAAATTTTAAATGCGTAAGTAACTGTCTGTTTGTCTGTCTGTTAAACTTCCACGGCTAAACTGCTGAAACTATATGAAGGAAAGTCGGTACGGGTGAACTTGGATCCTAAGAAATAGACTACTTTTTGTCGCATTAAAAGACACCCACGCGAGCAGAGCCGTGGCAACAGCTAGTATGGAATAAGGCAAAAAAATACAGATTCGTGTTTAATTTACATACTAAACGACTCGACCATAGATTTTTTTTTAAATAGCGCTGACAATAGTTGTGCACCCATTTACGTAGCAGTATTAACATTAAGTATCATTACAATGCTGTCATCAACTGAGTTTGATCGCAAAATGACATCTGCAATCATGGTGTGATGGTGAGCGAACAATAGCCGTGATTGTTTTTCTTGTCATTCATGTAGATAGCTCGGAAATTATCTGTTGGCCATTTAAATGTATTTTTTCAGCGTGGGATTAAGGCAATCACCCACCACACTGATTAAAAACTAGAAAGGCAAAAGCAGGGATTTCTAAATATTCTGATTCTTGAAAGTTTGTGAGCTAACTCGCCCTAGATTACCTTTGGCCAAACGAAAAGAGTTTCAGCGGTATGTAACCTCTTTTGGAGCTTAGAACTACACTTTCGCGGGATAATACACAAGATGGTGACGTAATATGAACCAAATTATTTTCTCAGCGAACAAGCGAACGCATCGCCCTCGTAAATCATACAGCGTGGCGAATGACGTCACAATGGTACCGCTTTTAACACGTCCGCCATTACCACCACTTGTAATCGCTTTGGATACATCTCGGAAACATGGATCGTTTTTTTTTTATGTAAAGTGTATTCTTTGAAATGTAATATGAAGATTTCAAATGCGATATGACAATCACTTGTTTTAGAATTCCGTAGGTTTAAGTGTAAGATAGCTCTGTACATCATGTCTTTTGGGACGTTTTGTTTAGAGGACACATGAGTTAACGACTTTCTTGTAGGCTAAGTTAACACCATTATTCGGAAATATCTCTAAAACGGCAAGTCTTAAATACTTTGCTGATCTTCAAAAAGTGGTAGGAAATAAAAGTAAATTCTTACCTGGAAGCATTTTTCATGTTAACTAGGTAGCATTGGGTAATTATTAAGTTGGTACTCATCTTTGAAAAGAGCAAAATTTCATTATTGACCTAAACCTACCGTTCCTTTGGGAATTTAATGTTTGTTAGTTTATGCATGATGATAATAACCGTTCCCGTTACCTAACATTTCTTTCATATCATACCATGAAATAATATTTCTATTTCATTTACAGTTAAAACAAATTCTGTTGGAACTGTACCTTGGGAACCGAGACCAATGCTCCAATTTTGTTAACATTACCTTATGTAGGTACCTATGTACTATGTGTAGGTACTTACATTTTGTTAATTAAAACTTTACGATCAGATAAATGTATTATAGTTGTCGAGAGCTCGTGATTATCAGCTGTAACAGAATTTTGTGAGTATTTCTTATTGTTTTAACCATCTGATAAAAGTATTACAAGATATTTATCGCCCGTGAAAAATAGTGGTGCTTTCGCGCTCTTTTGTACTTTTTTGATATTGTCTTGGAAATATTTAGGTGCTTAAGTAATTCGGTACTCGAGTTTTTTTTTTATTAATTTAAAGGCAAAGAGAATTGCATTCACAATAAATTAATTCTGTAGACAAAGAACAAATTATTCGTTGAATTAAAATCGCATAAGTAATTTAGGTATCTAAAGTACAGCAACATTTTTGCACTATTTTACAAGTTTCTATTAGCTGTCCATATTTTCTGATGTAGTTTTAAAAACAGTAGCTAGCTATAAAGAAAAAGAAAATAAAGACATCTCCGCCGGGAACAGAAACACAGAAACGTGCGCTAACTGTACTAATAGAGATACTGACAAGACTGAGAAGATACAATATCTATCTCTTATCTGACCACATGTCTTTATTTAAAAACACGTTGTTTTTTTTTACATACTTATAAAACATGCATTTCCTAACTATAAAGCGAAGTATTTAAATGCAGAAAAAACGTTGGCTAATTTGGATATTAGACTTTATGGAGTTTTGTTGTACATTGCTTCTGTTTATTTCAGGAGTAAAAGAAAATAACACAGTATAATGTAACGCGTAAAATATTGCCATTACTTGTTAGAAACGATACGACTGACCTCTGTAGTCACTAGACAAACAAAATGGATGCAACGTTCAGTATATCCCTTCTAATATTGACATAACCGCATAATAGGTGCGATCGCGAGCATCCAACATGATAGCGACTCCAAGTGTCCCGCAAATATTTGTCTCCAGCAATCATCGAGCCGATTTGTTCCTAATCCGATGCGACGCGACAGACACCATAAAAACATTATCACAAACCCCATACAATAATGTGACAATGGCAAAGGGACAAAGCCATTCATCCCTACACTCTCGCACTATATTTATTTACAGTGAATAATATACAGATAATAAATGTTTTTTTTTTATTTGTGAATGCAGCCGTTGTTGGTGTCAAAAATGACGCTCTGTATTTTAGTGTCGCCAAACGCGCGGGAATTTGAGCGGGATGAGAATTCATTTAATTAGTTTTTAATCTCATGCATATGCCTTGATAATCCTTTAAAGCCTTTTTAGTATCTAGGTATTATATCTATCAAGTTGCTTTAATAAAAAACATAAAACATTACTACCCTGCTAAGAAACATTATTATTTATTTTAGGATTTGTCATATGAAATTACATTTTTGTGAACCATTTATACTTTTAGCGTTTTTAAGTGGAATCCTACTACCACTCTTGCTAATCTTACTGTTAAAATCTATTAAGCAGTTTGAAAGATATGAGATTATAAAGAAATTTACAAACAGAAATATTGAAACAAAAACTTACCTACAAGATACACATGAAAAACAAAACTCGTCCTTGGCGTCGAGTAAAAATGTATCTGATAGACATTGCTGATAGTCGCTTAAGTTTTAAAACAAAAACCGACGAATTTGCTACATAGCCCTAGTTAGAATTGACACCTACTGAATAATTTCGATTCTGTTCATAATGTTTTTTTTTTATTTTGTGTGTCTTGATACCTTAATACGTTATAATGCGTCGACGCTTGTTATACCCAAAAAAAACCAGCAAAGGTGTCACTAGAAGGTGGGATTATTCCAAGATATTGATCTGAGCGGGATCAACGTTGCCAAACATCGCCATTTGTACGCTACCACGACACAAAGGAGGATTACTTCACGATGTTTTGATTGCACCAGAGCCCGAACGTGTGATATTACACATTACAAACTTTAAAACGTCCATAGAAATCAGTAAATTGAACCCTATAGTGTAAGAAATAAAGTTAATAGGTCCAGCATGGATAAAGTAGTGAAAATTGTCAGAGCGTAATGTTTTAACAACTCAACACTTCTGAAAAGATTATTTGAGATCTTTGTGCCAAACTTCTATAGTATTTTGGCTACTTTGAGGTTTAAGACATTGGAAACAGAGGGACAGGCGATAAGATTTTAACATGTGAATGGGACACTTATTTTTTTGGGACAGTAAAGCTTTAAGTGACATCAAGCTGAGCTGAGTACGGTGTGTGGCTTGCGTGAGTCAGTATTCAGAGAAAGCAAGATTGTAATCGTATTTATAAGCATTAAGTAGTATTGATAAACGTTGTCCAAACCAAACAGTACCAAATAGTAGGTTACCTAAAGCTTGCAGTTCCTTGCAAAACTTGCATTAAATTTAAGTTAAAAATTAACTAAATTTAAAAATAATATAACAGTTCGACTCGCTACACCAACGCCGACGCGTCAGCGCATGATTAGGGACTCCTGGTCTGAAACTAGACGGACGATCCCGAGAATGTGCTTGAGTAAACCGTTATATTTCTAAATAAAAATAAAATCAGGCAGAAAATAAAATACTAATCCGACTATGAGTGTGATAATTTCTTTATTTAGTTTGTCAGCATTTTTTTTTTAATTAATTGTTTTTTGCTTCGAAATCCGTCTTAACTCGTTACTCAAAGCATCGTGAGAGAAAACGTGTAGAACAATGATTAGTCCAAACTGTAACGAATAAAAACTTTTACAAAACTATGCAAAAGTCATGCGTATTAACAACAATGGTAAGCCACAATGTTACCCTAAATCTTATCATTAGAGAGATAATCCTTCAACGAAAGATGGCGATAATAGCGCATAATCCTCTGAACAATTCATTTGAATGAAAACAGGACAGGAAGATGTTTCAAGGTGCGTTTACCGGGTTTTGCTACCGTTTGACAATTGTTTGGGGGTTTTAGTAGTGAGAAAATAAAGAATAATAGATGTTTTTTTAGTTGTTTATGTAGACGAGTCATAAGCAGTTATTGTTTCATTAAGATCTTTAAATATTTATTGATACTAGATTTGGTACCAAATATTGTCCAATTTAATATAGGATATATTCGTTACACCATTAAAGTTTAAAGTCTACAAAAATATACGTTCTTGAGAAGCTTGTCTAACGTTAGAATGTTTTGCTAGATTTTTTATATCTTATCTTGTGTTTTATTACATACAAAACTATAGAAACATGACGATACAACAGCGCATTTTGCCTCAAAGAAACATTATTTTAGTCTACCATGGACAAAATTTCTACATTTGTTCACAAAGAAGCATACAATTTTCCAAGAATGTTTTATGTAGTAGGTTGGCAGCGTTCTTGGTGGATTTAATCCTGCGACGTCCGGCATCGATTACTTTCGTGTACAGCACAATGAATAAGCCTCTTTTCCAACAAAATATGTCAAAGCAATGCTTTATACAATCCGGAAGTATTAAAGCTTAAGGAATACTTAGATAAGGTTTTAATTAAGCATTATCCGTTTTTGCATAACGTCTGCGTTATCTTTATAAACGTTTGATAACTGGTGATAAGGTTTCGAAGAATATCCCCTCTGTTAAGCTTTAGAGCTTTTGTATCAAGATTCTTGCTGATCTGAATGTGCTGATATCTTTGGAGTAAGCCTTTGGTTGCAATTGAAAAAACGTGTAACAGGACATAATATATTAGAACAATGATGTCTTAAGAAATCGTGACGGCATAAACTAGTTCCTATGGCCACTAAATAGTTAGTTTAAATTGGAGCACCACTGAAATATGCAAAATAATTTCGAGTGAGAGAAAGAGAATCGTCTTGGTCAATGCTCGGGCGCTGCTAAACATAGGTTCGAGGATCGACTAGTCGATCTATCTGGATAATCCTGGAGTTTCACTAACTAGTTTTAGTCAGTACCATAACTACATAAATATATTAAATGTCCCCCAAAATTATTTTTCCTCAAAATCTTTCGAGTGTGGTGTTAAAGCAAAGAGTTCATAAGTTGGCCGTGTTGCATGTCTCAGTGCAATTGCATGGGAAGGCAAGGTAATATAGGATAGTTTTCCCAAAAAGTTAAGGGTCGACAAAAATAGCCTGCTCTGGAAATATCAAAGATAATGTTTTATATTTTCATAAAGTTGAAGATACCAAAATATCTGCCGGTACGTTTTACTTATAAAGTAATTTGCTTTTTTATACTGAGATATATACCTAAATTACTTTCAAAAAGTGTAGCAACTATCCGGCTTTTACACTATAGGTCTATAAAAAGAATACCTACCTACGTGTTGAGACTATTTGATGTCAAAGTAACTAGAATCCAATCGCTGCACGTATTTAGTTACACCGGTCTGTATCAGCTGTACTAACAACACCTTAAAATAGTACACAGTGGTACGCGCACGTCATACCAAAATAACCCCATCTTGTTTGAGAGCAATACAATAGTTACTAGAATATTGGTAAAGACAAATTGTTCATACTTAGGTACTTTTTTTAGTCAATATTAATTTATCCTTTGTTTGAATTTCGTCATATTTTTATAGAACTTCGACATTTAAACAAGATGTTTGAGGCACAACTAAGTAAGAGTAAGTATGCAGGGATAAGACACCTCTAGACCACAATATTACTGGCTAGTTTTTGAAAGTAATTAAAAAAAAACACATCAAGTCAGCTTCCAACGGTGAGCGATATCGCAGACACCCGCGCATCGCGCAGTGGGTGTTAAGAAAAATCCCATTTTTTTTTTAAAGATTTACGCAGTTAGCCTGAGCGCAGGCTTTGACTGCTTCACCGGACTTTTAAGAAAAATCCCCAATTTTAACCGACTTAGGAAATTCTTCGACTTGCTGTGGATTGCGACGGACCTGGACAGACACGTCTGCGCTATCATGGACAAGCACCTTCCCACGGTCGGCGGTGCGGGGTGATCCGAATGGTGAAACATCGAATAAAAACAAAAGCTAAGGTGTCATCGAATACATTTTACTTCCATAATTGCAGGATAAATAATTTACATTTACACATTTACAGGCACAAATCAATTATCAGTTGTTTTATCTCATCGCAGGTACTCATAGTAGGAGTAAGGTGCTGCGTAAGTGTAGGCTGAGTAGGGGACGGCGTAGTCGTATGAGTAGGAATAGGCCACCGGCGAGGTGTAGGCGACTGGTGCACTGTAGGACACTGGGTACTCCACTACTAACGGCTTAGCTGCGGCGAAAGCCAGGAGAGCGGCGAACAGCACCTGGAGATGAACAAATATAACTATGAATTTTTACACAGACATTTTTTAAAAATCCCTTTGTTTCCCAATTGTTTTTGGTCCTTGAGTAAAATATTCCAATAACACACAGAAACACTTTAACTAATCTAATGGTACAAATGGCGCGGATAATACAAAAATTAACCATAAGATAAATTATGTCATGTTACAATTATTTTGTACATTGCATTTAAATTAAAGAGTTAGTGATATTGATAGAGTACTTGGACATAAAAATACTTACAAATTTAAACATTTTGATGTGTTGTTAATTGTTGACAATTGAACTATAGAAGCGATGACTGCACAATGATAAATCAATTACTGCCCACCTCTTATATATCACAGTTTGAGGATAATTCTGAGCAGACGCGGTAGTACGTACCACTATGTGACCGGATAATAGCCGAAATATCCTCGTTTAAGGGTAAATGCGTTTCTAATATAAATAATAATTAGATAAATTAGAAGATTTTTATTGGAAAGAAAAAATATCGAGTCTGGGTGTTTGTGGTACCCTCGTTGTCTCTGAATTACATAACACAAGTGCTTTAGCTACTTACTTTGGGTTCAGAGCGATGTATGTGATGTTGTCCACATATATTTATTATTTAAAATTATTAAAATTCAGCGTTTCTAACAAAGAATCCTATTTACTTTTTCTATTTTATTTAGGTAGGTGATATCTCAGGCCTTCATCTAAGTAGATGTGTCTTCGTTCCGTTAATTATTATTTTTATTTTGTTTTTTTTTTTTTTAAGGCATTTTACTAAATACTTTAAGTAAACACCAAGATAATATTAGTATTCTATTATTAATATTAGTAGTCTATTATTATTTTTAGTTACAGAGCGAATACTAGCGGTACGGTGTCACCTTAAAACATTAAACATTTTAATCACGCGCATAACACAGGCCTTGTGCAGTGTCACTGGCAAAT
The DNA here is from genome assembly GCA_932294365.1 of Diachrysia chrysitis. NCBI lineage: Eukaryota > Metazoa > Arthropoda > Insecta > Lepidoptera > Noctuidae > Diachrysia > Diachrysia chrysitis. The sequence continues at coordinate 1,250,282 of OW028651.1, read as the reverse complement.
GCGTCGTCGACGGCCGGAAAATCTTAATGGACCAAGGACTTCTAAACAGGCAGTGAAGGTCTGGGCTACTACCAAATTAAACTGACAAGCAAGGATAAAACTTCCGTGTCAATAATCAATACTACCTGTTATTGCATTGGAAATGCTGGGCCATTTAAGACTTAGGAGTGAGGAATAAGCCATAGTTTTGGTGTGCTACGAGCTCGGTATTCTGAGAAATCTGAATTTCTTTTGAGTTTGTATGTAAGACTAGCTGTCCCCCGCGACTTTGTTCGCGTGTTTTAGTTTCAACGGTTTTAATTTTTGCAACATTTTTCATTTATGCTCCGCTCCTATTGGTCGTAGCATGATGTTATATAGCCTATAGCCTTCCACAATAAACGGACTATCCAATACAAAAATAATTTTTCAATTCGAACCAGTAGTTCCTGAGATTAGCGCGTTCAAACAAACAAAGAAACAAACTCTTCAGCTTTATAATATTAGTATAAATTTCATAACCTGCAAGCCACAAACAAAACATACTAATAGACCTACAATACAACTGCAACTTTATCTTGGAGTTGTCTTTACAAAAACCACAAAATATCTACCTACCCTTCTATTTTAGACATAAATAAGTATCTCTAAGTAGTTTTAAAAAATCGGTGACTGACAGTATGTCGGCTAATAGAGTGGAATGGTAGGAGAACACATTGTGCGCCGACCCTAAATAAATTGGGAAAAGGTCAGGAAGAGAAAGAAGTTTTGAAATAGTTTTCGAAAGCCTGACCTTTCGGCTCCTTTTGGGAAAAGCTGCACTACGCATAAACTCTGCAGTGCAATAAGGTACTGTGCAAACGTCGATTCGATTCTATATAAGTAGGTACTTACTTGTCCACTTTATATTTAGATAATAGGCAAGCGAAAGTTACCAAGGCAATAGACCCTCATACCGAAACACGAGCTGACATTATTAGCCTCCTATTTGGATAATTCGAGAAAACCCGAGCTCCGTTTAATAACAAATTACGTCTAACGAAGTGTCGTAACAAAACTCCGTCATTTCGTCCAACGATCTGCCATGATTAGTGAGTACCTTTCGCGCCATTTTCGCAGTAATGGCCGACATATACTCCCGTTACACGGAGTAATTACCGCCCTTTGAGAGCCGAGTCGAGAATTACCGTAAACACCGCTTTGTTCGTCGATAGTTACGTATCCCTGTTAGTTTTACTTTAATTGGATTGTTTTGGTGAGCTGTTCGTGACTCTAGTCAGGATTCAGGTTATTTAATTATTTACCTACTGTCTTCTTTTAAGCCTTTTGGTATAGTGGTTAAAATATTTTAGCGTGTCTAATATATCACACAGCAATGGAAACGTACTTATTCACTTAAGTAATACGAATGCTTACATAAGTAAAACCAAGGTAATCTATGTACCCATTTATATACATACATCTTCAACATTTTCTTTCTTTCGGAGTTTACAGCTAACGGGTTCTCTGTAGGTAAGTTGTAAGTAATTAAATGAGAAAAAAATATTACACTTAGCACACTTTTTAAGTTATAAGTATCTTGAAAACTACTGAATCGATATTGATGAAACTTGCACTAAGTACCTACGTATCTATTCACTAGAATAAAGTAAATGCAAGCAAATTAAAAAAACGACGGTCATTCAGTAACTTCAGAAGGTAATAGGCGTGGACGACCTAGGACGTATATTATGTCTATAAAATATTTGTTTAGAATCCCAAATAATTTTATCATTAACAAGTTAAAATTAGGGCGTTTTATAAAGTCATGGCTGATAAAATCCGAATATTGACTGGAGTTGCGAATGCTGCAGAACTAAGTATTTCGCAAGACTATCTCTTAGAATAGGTACCTACACTGCCAACCTTCGCTAGTCATAGAGGAACATTAAAAAGAACAACAAATGATTATCATATTATAAATTCTTTGCAATTCCAGTCATGTTACAGGCATGAACGGACAACTTCCTTTTTTTGAAGTTAGTTAAAATACGCAGACGCGTTAACTTTGTGTTGAGTAACGACATCTCTGGCACAATAACGAAATCTAGCCGTGAATAATGTCATCGTTTGATAAATAGATGTCGTTGTAAAATCTTCTTATAAAATGTTGATGGCAGAAAAATATACTTTCTAATTTCCAAGAATGCAATAACTACATTTTCAATAATTATCGATGAAATTAATAAAAATAATATTTTGATAATTAAATGAAATGAAAATAATTGACCACACAGTTCATTCGCAAACGTCAAAACTAATTAACGTCAGTGAGATACGTCAGAAGTTGTGTTCAGTTGTGTTATTGAAATATTTTTAATTTATAAACAAACAAATTAGAAATCAACAATAACCATGATCGGTGTTCGATCAAGTAACTTTAATGACAGCTCTGGTGAGCCGGAACAAGACGCTAACTCAGCATTAACAGAATTAGACAAAGGTACTGAATAACCTAACCTCTTTCAGTTGCATTTACTTGAAACTTTTTTTACAACAACTAACTAAAATCTTACTATTTTAGGCCTCCGATCGGGAAAAGTGGGAGAACAATGCGAGGCTATAGTCCGGTTTCCACGTTTATTTGAAAAATATCCCTTTCCTATTCTCATAAACTCTTCGTTTCTTAAACTGGCCGATGTGTTTCGTATGGGAAACAATTTCCTCCGTCTATGGGTGCTTCGCGTCTGTCAGCAAAGCGAGAAGCATTTAGACAAGATTCTAAACGTAGATGAGTTTTTAAGACGAGTTTTTAGTGTGCTACACTCTAACGATCCTGTGGCTAGGGCACTGGCCCTGCGGACGCTTGGAGCAGTGGCTGGGATCATACCGGAGCGTCAGAATGTGCACCACGCTATACGTAGAGGACTGGACAGTCATGATAATGTTGAAGTTGATGCTGCTATTTATGCTACAACGCGATTTGCTGAACATTCCAAGTAAGTAACCCTCTTTATAAAGTTACATCAACCTTATAAATAAAATATGGAGTAATAGTATTGATATAATTAAGGACTGCTTTAAAATATAGTAAGCTTCAATTTTCTCTTTTTGTGTTTAATGGTTTTAGTGCATTTGCTGTAGCTATGTGCAACAAGTTATGGGATATGGTGGATTGTGAAAGCACAGCTGCTGAGCGCAGAGCCAAACTTGTGAGGGCTCTCAGAACTGTGCATGGTGGAGGTAAGTTACACATGATAATTAATCGTTATCAAGTAAAACATATTATGAAGAACAATAAAATGAGTAGTTCTTAATCCTTGTTCTAAAAAAATATTGTTTATTTATTAGTTCTTTACATAGTGTGAGGTTTTCAGTATGAAGATAATATTACCAGTTTAATTATAACTCTTAAGTCTTTAATTGGTTAACACTTATTTTTTGTTTGTTTAATTTCAAAAGCTGTGAGAGCTCAAGGGGTCTTGAAGCTACTCCGCTCCTTACTAGAGCGGTTTCCTTCATCAAGTTCAGTGCGAGCCGCAATTACAGCTCTTACACACATTGCTGCTGATACTGTCGTGCATGTCCCTGATCAAGTAAGTCAAATAGATTCTTAAAGATATTTTTTTTACAATATAAATTGCCTAAAGATTTTTTTATAAATATACCAAAAAGGTTTCTCTTCATATCCAATAATCAACCTGTGTATGATAATAAATCATAACAGTTGTGAACCAATAATAGTTGGGCATAGGCCTTTTGTTATGTAGTTTGTGGTGCTGTGCCAATCTAAAACCTTTCTATATCATTAATCCTTCTAGCTCCTGCAGGCTTTCGCCAGAAACTGATTTGATCCTTTTTTTTATTTTGATTCACACTCACTTTTGTTCACGATTCGAATAAATTATATCGAATTCGATTGAATAAAACTCGATACAGACGAGAGTAAGCCAGCTGGACAGCATATAGACCAAAATAATCTCCAGGTGGAACTACTACTAAGCATCGCCATGAATGATGCTCGTTCGTCTGTACGTCGCGCAGCCCTCTTGGGCCTTCGTAAACTTGCTGAGCACGCTGCCCTATGGCCCTCTACATGCGTGGAGAAGTTGGTGCGAGCCGCAACTGATAGCCAGGAGACGGAGCACACTATGCTGTGCTTGCAAGTTATGCAGGTCAGCTTAATGTTATTTTTCCTTAAAACAGCAGGAGACAGTGCATTTGTTGCGCCATTTCTTTTTCTTAACAATTGGTAGCCGTGAATAAGTTGAACGAATCTGGATACTGTGTATTAATTGATAACTTTTGTAGCCTATTTGAAATAATTGAATTTTATCATTATTCTTTCTCGTCTTTCGCCTCTACGAATAATGAAGCCTGAATGCCAGCTCTGATATTAAAATTACGATATGTTTTTACTCCGATACTCTTTAAAGCGGCTTACCTGCTAGTCAAACGAACTTCAGTTTTAATTTTCAGCAAGCTGCGGAAAAAAAGCTCATTTTTCCAGCTGCTCCCTTTCCGGAGCCGCGGGATTGCATGCAAGGGATGTGCAAGACTTGCTCGAAAGCTATCATTATACAGTTGGCAATCACTGAACCCAATGTTACCAGCCCCCCTAGACAAGTGGCATTTCTACAAACGTTAACGATGATAGAAATCGCTTAAATGACATTAAATGTATGGAAATGACATTTCGTTTCAAGAAGTCACGTGACTTATACTTGTCACTTTCATACATTTAAGCGATTAGATTAGCGTTAACGCTTGTCGCTATGTCACTTCTTTTGGGGGCTGTGTTTCTTCGGAAGTATGCCCACAGCCCCGTGGGGCTTAGCCATGTGACGTATTGTATGTTTGTGGGGAAACATCGGGGTATCCTGTCTTTTAAATATGTTGCGTGTTGTACCTATTGTACAGAAGCTCGTAGTGTGTCCGGCCGTGTGTTCGGCGGCAGCGTCGCCGATGGGCGGGTGCGCGGCGCTGCGGCGCTACTGCTGCGAGGCCGCGCTGTCCGCCGACCTGGCGCGCGCCGCCACCGCCGCCGACGTGCTCACCAGGCTGATAGTGCACTGGTATGTACAGCTACAGCTGCGAGGCCCCGCTGTCCGCCCACAGAAATACTCAACACCCATGTCGATGATAATAAATAAATATATAATAATATCTTGGGACAACTTACACACGGTCATCTGATCCCGACCTAGCCAGAGCCTGTATTATGGCAACCAGACAACTGATAAACATACTTATATATTTCTAAATACATACATATTATAGATAATTACACCCAGACACAGAACAAATGATCATGGAATCGAACCTACGACCTCGGGTTTAGCAGTCAGGGTCACTAACCACTAGACAACAGGCCAGTCAAATGTGGACAACATCGCATACATTGCTCTAAACCCAAAGTAAGTAGCTAAAGCACTTGTGTTTTGGAATTCAGAGACAACGAAGGTACCACAAACACCCAGACCCAAGACAATGTAGAAAAGGGGTTTTCTACATTGACCCAGCCGTAGATCAAACCCGGGACCTCAGAGCTGGCAACACCTTGAAAACCGGTGTGTACGCCACTCGACCACGGAGGTCCTCAAATACGATAATACTCTATTTATATTTTGTTTTAGTTACGAAGAGTCTCTCCCCGTCGAAGGTTCGGACCTGATGTTGGCTCTTGAAACTTTAGTAACAGCTACAGGCGATGACAATAATCCAAACAATATCAAACCTTTGCGAGTCGCATTGCGCTGTTTGGTAAGTAAATTATTAAGGAGAAAACTAGTGGTGCGCCGCGGTATCACCCGCGTAAGTTGTCCCTGTTCCCGTCAGCCATATTTTTTTTTCGTGTCTTTATCCGATGTCTATAGAATTGAAAATTTATAAAAACATCGGAAAGAGTCATTTTCTGCTATTTGGTAAACCCGTTCTTGAGTTATGAATGGTGTAACTAATTCAACTGTGTTTTATAAACCTCGATAAGCGTTTTAAATTACATGCTTTATGGTTTTATTTAACTGTTAGACGAAGCTTTAAACGAATTTTCGATAAAAGTTTATTTTTCTCGAATTGGAAAATGTTTGAAACGACGCAACACTGTGTTGTGCTTTAATTATCGATATTTAATTTACGGATTTGCGTCGGTCACCGGTGACCGACGATCTATAAATTTCATGTCACATTGGTTACTATAGGTCCAGCTAAGTCGCGCGGAAGCCAGCGTATACGCAGGCCGCACAGCGCTAGTGGTAGCGCGGCAGCTGCAGGCGGGCGGCAGCGTGGCGGGCCAGCGCGCGCTGCTGGAGGCGCTGGCCGCGCTGGGCGGGGCCGCCCATCCCGCGCTACTGGCGCCCGCTATGCCCGCGCTGCACCACGCGAGGGAGCAGCTGCAGCGGTAATATACATACTTAGGTGCAGCTGGAGCCCATCCCGCGCTACTGGCGCCCGCTATGCCCGCGCTGCACCACGCGAGGGAGCAGCTGCAGCGGTAATATACATACTTAGGTGCAGCTGGAGCCCATCCCGCGCTACTGGCGCCCGCTATGCCCGCGCTGCACCACGCGAGGGAGCAGCTGCAGCGGTAATATACATACTTAGGTGCAGCTGGAGCCCATCCCGCGCTACTGGCGCCCGCTATGCCCGCGCTGCACCACGCGAGGGAGCAGCTGCAGCGGTAATATACATACTTAGGTGCAGCTGGAGCCCATCCCGCGCTACTGGCGCCCGCTATGCCCGCGCTGCACCACGCGAGGGAGCAGCTGCAGCGGTAATATACATACTTAGGTGCAGCTGGAGCCCATCCCGCGCTACTGGCGCCCGCTATGCCCGCGCTGCACCACGCGAGGGAGCAGCTGCAGCGGTAATATACATACTTAGGTGCAGCTGGAGCCCATCCCGCGCTACTGGCGCCCGCTATGCCCGCGCTGCACCACGCGAGGGAGCAGCTGCAGCGGTAATATACATACTTAGGTGCAGCTGGAGCCCATCCCGCGCTACTGGCGCCCGCTATGCCCGCGCTGCACCACGCGAGGGAGCAGCTGCAGCGGTAATATACATACTTAGGTGCAGCTGGAGCCCATCCCGCGCTACTGGCGCCCGCTATGCCCGCGCTGCACCACGCGAGGGAGCAGCTGCAGCGGTAATATACATACTTAGGTGCAGCTGGAGCCCATCCCGCGCTACTGGCGCCCGCTATGCCCGCGCTGCACCACGCGAGGGAGCAGCTGCAGCGGTAATATACATACTTAGGTGCAGCTGGAGCCCATCCCGCGCTACTGGCGCCCGCTATGCCCGCGCTGCACCACGCGAGGGAGCAGCTGCAGCGGTAATATACATACTTAGGTGCAGCTGGAGCCCATCCCGCGCTACTGGCGCCCGCTATGCCCGCGCTGCACCACGCGAGGGAGCAGCTGCAGCGGTAATATACATACTTAGGTGCAGCTGGAGCCCATCCCGCGCTACTGGCGCCCGCTATGCCCGCGCTGCACCACGCGAGGGAGCAGCTGCAGCGGTAATATACATACTTAGGTGCAGCTGGAGCCCATCCCGCGCTACTGGCGCCCGCTATGCCCGCGCTGCACCACGCGAGGGAGCAGCTGCAGCGGTAATATACATACTTAGGTGCAGCTGGAGCCCATCCCGCGCTACTGGCGCCCGCTATGCCCGCGCTGCACCACGCGAGGGAGCAGCTGCAGCGGTAATATACATACTTAGGTGCAGCTGGAGCCCATCCCGCGCTACTGGCGCCCGCTATGCCCGCGCTGCACCACGCGAGGGAGCAGCTGCAGCGGTAATATACATACTTAGGTGCAGCTGGAGCCCATCCCGCGCTACTGGCGCCCGCTATGCCCGCGCTGCACCACGCGAGGGAGCAGCTGCAGCGGTAATATACATACTTAGGTGCAGCTGGAGCCCATCCCGCGCTACTGGCGCCCGCTATGCCCGCGCTGCACCACGCGAGGGAGCAGCTGCAGCGGTAATATACATACTTAGGTGCAGCTGGAGCCCATCCCGCGCTACTGGCGCCCGCTATGCCCGCGCTGCACCACGCGAGGGAGCAGCTGCAGCGGTAATATACATACTTAGGTGCAGCTGGAGCCCATCCCGCGCTACTGGCGCCCGCTATGCCCGCGCTGCACCACGCGAGGGAGCAGCTGCAGCGGTAATATACATACTATAGGTGCAGCTGGAGACACTGAACAGGCCGGCCCATACCGCGCTATTAGCACGCCCTGTTCTATATTTATATAAAAAAAATATATATACATCCACCTATTCCTATACATGAAGATTGAACCTATTATTTTTCTTTCAGTTCCAACGCCGCAGAGAATCCCCCAGACGACGGCACAGCCCTTGTTCTGCTCTGCACGGTACTGTTCCAGGAGCGAGCCGGCAAAGCCCTGACGCACAAGATCAGTCCGGTATGGCAGGAGAAGATCCTGAGCACTGTGCACCCGGCCGACGGCTGGGTGAGGTATCGAGTCGCTAGGGCGGCTTTGAGGTGAGCTATAAATTCGAATAATAAAAAAAATGGACTAGTACTAATGAAACCTAATTTTGATACAACAAGAACTATCACTCCGTATTCCAAAAAAAAACTCGTTTATAGGACCACCCTGTACGACTTTGTATTTCTTGTCGTAGGTACGGTCACCACAGCCTCGCCTCTGCTATATTAAAGCGCTTATCTGAAGAAGCTCCGAGCGAAGCGGCTCAGAGATGGCTCACAGCGCTATATCGCGCCGCCGTCGCTGATGCCAAGCTTGAGGAAGAAGGTAGGTTTTATTCATTGCATTTTGGACCTTATTGTCTTATGATTGTAGCTGTGTTTTGATTGGTAGCTGTCCTATAGGTTAGGTTAACGCTAATACTAAAGCGCTTATATAAAAAAAGCTGCGAACGAAGCGGCTCAGAGATAGGTCAGCGCTGCATCGTCGTCGCAGACGAATGCGGAGGAGGGCTGACAGTACCGCCTTTACGAATTTACTAAAGTGTTGTATACGGAAATTGTTCTGTCTGTATAAACACGAAAAACTTGCAGTGCTTAGTTTGTAGCCAAAATGTAAAGTGTATAAATAATTTACGTGCAAATCCCTTTAAGAAGTTTACATTTGTTGACAAAATAAATATAGCATTAGTGTTGTAGGCTGACACCCCAACCACAGAATGATAAATATGAAACTTTCAAAAAGTGAGTAGAAAACTGATTATTACGTATGTTCCGTTCAATAGCGGTTTTTCGGTTTTCGCGTAATTTGCTCCATTTGCCTAATGGTCAAAAAACCAATGCACGCCTCTGGTACTGGCTTATACGTATCATTTCAGCATTAGTCCAGCTCAGGCTGTAAGGTATGCAGCGTTTGGGGCGAATGTACGGCGGGCAATGCTGCACAATCTGTGCTATGCCACTGTCCAGAGTCTGGGTGTAATAACCGTGTTTATTGTTAGGCATAACGGGGTTGGAGGAGGCGAGCTCGGGCTGGGAGGTGTGCAGCGGCTGGGGCGGCGCGGGCGGCGCGGGCGGCGGCGGCGGCGGCGGGCTGGGCTGCGCGGCGGGCTGCGCGGGCTGCGGCGCGTGCTCGGCGCTGCCGCCGGCCTGGATGCGCGCGCGCGCCGCCGCGCTGGCCGCGCTCGCGCGCACCGCGCACGCCGCGCGCGCGCTCTGCACGCAGCCGCCGCCCGCCATCGCGCACACGCACGCGCAGGTAGCCTCACACACACATGATTATGTACTTAGTGGTGTTATAGCTGCTATCAAAATACGTCTTTCTCCTTATTCTAGAGCCTAAGTTTTCCCAAATTATGTTTAGCCTTTAAAAGACTACTGGAATTGTATCGTCGTTTATCTACATACAGAGCGCTCGCGACCCGACTCTCAAAGCGGGCGCGTTCGCGACAGCTATCCGCAAGGCGGCTCGCGCCGTGTCCGCCGTGGCCAACAAGTACGGCGCTATCGCTCGCACCGCCTTCCACGCTGATGACTCTACGCTGCGACATCTTCATATGTATCCTTTTATATAAATTTATTTTATGTAGGTTACTATGAAAGCGGTTTGTAAACTGTAGTAATAAAAAAGATTTGACATGAGATGATGATAAATTATGAAATGGAATGTATATAAATTCGTTATAATTTTTTGACAAAGGGAGTGAATCAGTTGTTGTCGTTAACAAAGAAATAATAAGAAAGAAGTAAAAAAAAGCAAATGGAAGAGCGAGTAAACAAAACTATGCTGACATGATGATGTTGACGGAACTAATACTTAGTTAAACAGATACAAGGAAATACACGCACACAATTTGAATAAAAAAAACACGCATAAATGGAAAAGCAATCATATAAATATCATAGCACTGATTGAATTTCTTTCGTTTTGGTTTAATTTTCATAGCTCGTTTTTCCATCAATACATTTTTATGGTATTTATTTTAAAATCATGAAACTTTGACATAACATTACTTAACTGAACATCAGTTCCCAACACACATACGCGCAACTCGCGCAGTTTTTGGACCGCATCACGTCCAATACTCAGGAGCAGCCAGCGGAGCTGGACAGCGTGGACTTGAAGCCCACCACCCTGGAGGAGATGATAGCACTGTCCGCGAGTAACGCTCTCCAAGAGATATCTACGAAACTGTTCGATAATCCAACCACCAACCCTGGGATTACACATAGGGTAAGTACTATGTATATAAATTCATAGATGTTTCGCATTGCTAGATCAAGCTGGCCCGAGCCGGCCAAACTAGCAATAGAAATATATCCTTAAATAATAAAAAACTTAAATCCTGTTTTTGCCTTATTAAGATTTTTAGCAACGCAGTCGAGGTCCGAACCCCACAGGTTTTAGTAGCCTAGCTAGCCCTTAGAGGCCCTTAAGACACTTGCCAAAATTCCGGTAAAACAAAGCGCTCAGGCTAACTGCGTAAATATCATATAAAAAATGTTACGCATTGTAAAATATTTTCTTGTAGTAAAGAATACAAAGAAAATATAGAAAATAAAAAACAATTTAGACGTAACGTCTGCAGTGTGACTTCCACTCTGCACTAACGCCGCATCGCCATCCCTTACGGGAGTGAAACCGGGTGTAATAGTAGTAAGTGTGTTGGTGCAGCACATGGACGCGGTGCTGGGCGCGGTGCGCGCGTGCAGCCGCGGCGTGGCGTGGCCGCGCGGCGCGTGCGCGGGGCGCGCGGGCGGCGCGCTGTGCCGCGTGTCGCTGAGCCCGGCGTGGCGGCTGGCCGGCGCCTCGCAGCCCGACCACGCCGCCACGCTGCCGCTGTCGCACCGCCTCGCGCTCAAGCTGGAGGGCGTCGTGCTGCCGCCCATACCTCTCAGGTACCACACACCAACACCATATACGCTAAAATATCAAATGATCTCACACCTCCAATACAGGATTAGATCATAGAGAGAGAGGAATAGCCCATAAGTAGATCCACACACATTTACTCAACCAACACACACATAGAAATACATACACACACACACACTCACATACTAATACATTACTCACAAACTCACACTTAATTCGTTTTCATTGAAGTTCTGTATTTTTGTTAATTTTATTTTTTTATATATTATAAAACTATAAAGTTCTATTTAAGCTTAAATTACAAAATAGATTTAAGAAGTTATCTTACGACTGGTGTAGTCAGCTCATCCTGCAACTTCCGCATTACAACTTAGGGAGTAGGAATGGCTGAAAACCGCTGTGACGGGTCGTGCTCGTCCCGGTACAGCATTAGCTGAGCCATCTGCTTTTGCTACTGTCTTAAGACTGATATTTAATAATATGTACCGTGTTTTTTAGTTTAGTAGGTATAAATGTCTTTTTATTTTTATTTTTTATTTTAACTTATAGCAGTCCTCACCTGCTACCGCGGGGTCTGCATGTGACAGTAAAATTAGTTCGCAAAAGAAAACATCAAAAGTTTGCATCACTTTACTAATTACATAGATCATAATGATATCCCAATCATTACACGCCAATTATCACCCATAATTGATTATTTATTATACTTGTTTGATTGAACAGTAAACGCCAGCGTCAACGACAAGTGAAAGGCGTCCAGATTACTGTAACGGCTACTCCTCATCCACGCACCAATGAAAAGGTACGCATATCTAAACTTTTGTTAAGTAATAAATATTTTATTCATCTCTCTCGCTATTAACCTTTGAACAACCTTCGGTCATCGGTGGCCGACGATTAATATGTTTTTTTTTTTTTATATTTAGTACAATTTCAATATCAAGTAGGTACAGCATTATTCAGAATAGCTGTCCCTCGCGACTTTGTCCGCGTGTTTTAGTTTCAACGGTTTTACATTTTTGCAACATTTCATTTATACTCCGCTCCTTTTGGTCGCAGCGTAATGTTATATAGCTTATAGCCTTCCTCAATAAATGGGCTATCTAACACTGAAAGAATTTTTCATTCTGGACCGTTCGTTTCTGGAGTAGTCCCTGAGATTAGCGCGTTCAAACAAACAAACAAACTCTTCAGCTTTATATATTAGTATATAGATGATCATATTCTAGCCTTAATATGATCATTTCTTATTCTACCAATCGTATACTTATCTGTACAGTTATGTTGCAAGCTAATGTCTACCAAAGTATTTCCCTAAACAGACGGTGGAACTAACAAACATACCACCAGTATTGACCGCCGTGCAGACCGTCACACCCGTCCGCGATTTCTTCTCCGCACAGCAATTAGTCAGTGTGAACACACCCGGACTGTATACGGTGGCAGTGGAGGCCGCTTTTGTAGATGATAAGGCTCAGCTCTGGAATACGGGACCTAGAACTGCTATTGTTATTAAGGTGAGTAAGAAAGTTGTGGAGAACTGTGCCTAGTGCAGGCATTTTTCGTTTTCTTGTTTTTGTAGCCTATACTAACATGGGATAGTAAGTTCGGGACAAAAGTCAGTATTGATTAAAAAGAGAATGTTTTTTTTGCGTAACTTTTCCTTACTTTTAAGATCAGAAAACTTCTGGGCGAATATTTTAAATATGTAACGTTCATGAAGAATTTCAAATTATCAACTTTGTGTGGCCAGAAAAAAATATATGTACATATTGTCTATATCAAATCAATGTACTTTGGATTTTGCAGGCTCATGAGGATCCCAGCGTAAAAGGGACAACAACAACGACGCGCGCAAGATTCTAGCACAGTTTTCAATGAAAGGATGGCAACACTACGAAATTCTAACGGACTTTATTTGAATTTCGATTGATGTGTGCCTCTTTTCATTGTGATGATGATAATGATCTTTTTCTGAAGTTATTTAGGTGTAGTTACGATCGCGTATAGAAGTGTTTATAAAAATAAGTATTTTAGTGTATGAATATGGTACATATTAGGATTTTTATAAGAAATGCGATTCAATAAATAAGTCAATATTCCTAATATACAATAAAGACTTTGCGATCCCTTTTGACACTGTATATGGTAATATTAGGTCTTACATATACAGGTGCTACAGGATGTCACATTGAAAATACTGCTTCAGCTCATAGAAACAAACATCTTTTCCAAGAAAGTAATAGTCTACTCCGAAAACAAATTTTGGACCTCCTGTATTACTACTAGGTATATAGTACTATTTTACTACTACTAGTTTTGATAATATTTTTTATAGAAGGCATTTTTTTTTGGGAATTTCTTACAGTATCCTTCTAGAAAGTTGTTCACTTCTATGGGCATCTTGTATTATAAACTAAGAAATAAGTACATATTTGAGCTCATACTGTATTTTATTTTATTAAATAAACTTTAAAATATTAATCGCAATTGTTTTATTTTCCATAACTTACTTAGTTCTAAAATTACTTTTCTTATCACACCTTAAAACATGCATCATGTTTAACTAACACAATGTAAATGAAAAATATAGAGTAAAAATTAAATTTGTGGATATTATCTTCTTTTTTATTGTTGTAGTGTACATAAGTTCTGACCGCTTATCCTTATCATTCGTATAACACCTAAGCATGCACGATTATGCGAAGTCGTTTTCATATATTTCGAAGTTAATTTACGCGTCAGCGATAAAGACAAAGTAGGTCGATAACCTTAACAAAACACATCAAACTAGTACCAAATAACTACTGATATAAATAAATATGTATTCGGAAGGATAAATTAGTTTCCTTAAAATTTGCGTGTTTTTAATACATGTTTCTTATAAGTATCGCCTGATAAATAACTATCTATTGTACCTAATAACGTCGTCAAGAGTGAAATGACCAACAAATAAGTACCGATAAGAATTATCTAGCCGCGATATTCATACTTATCGCACAGTACCAGAGTCGGCGCGCAAGAAAAATGCTCGTACACGTCTTAATTCTCGCGCTTATAACACAAGTGAAAACCACGTCTATATGTGATCGAAAAACGTGCGTTTGTTGGGTGAAAAATATTGATAACCAAGACTACCAAGGTGAAAATGTTCAGTGCTCATATTTGGACCCTGATATCCTCAAAAGTCAATACGAACTTCCCGATATAGTGAACTCATTGGATTTAGCGTCAAATAAAATAGAAGAAGTGCACTCATCCAGTCTGTTGGACTCAACCACTTTAATTGAGTTGTTGTTAAACGATAATTCTATAACAAAAGTGTATGAAAACAGTTTCCAATTACCAGAACTCAAGAGATTGGATCTAAGTGGAAACCTCCTGGAATTCATAGACGGTGAAACATTTAAAGATATGCAGAAGTTAGAATACTTGAATCTAGCGAATAACAGATTCACAACATTCACGAAAATGAATTTCCATCATTTGAGCGGTTTGAACGATATTATTTTGGATAACAACAACATTGGCCCGAGTTTGAAAGACTCAAATCTGTTCGATAGAAGTGGTTCAGGATTAACGAACAAAATTAAAAGTTTAAGTATCAGCGGGATTAATCTAAACACTGTTCCAGACAACTTCTTTGTTGATGCATACGATATACGTACACTTATCATATCAAATAACAATATTAGCAGTGTTTTCGAAATACCATTTACGTTAAAACACCTGGATTTATCAGATAATCCTATCAGAGACATATCTAACGAGGACTTCGCTGACTTAATAGCATTACGGGAGTTAATTTTAGACAATCTTCTAATAAAGGAAGTTCCAGATTACATATTCGAACATTTGCTATCTTTGAAGAAATTGAGCTTGGAACGAAACAACCATTTGGCTAATTTTAGCAAGTTAGCATTTGGGCGAGATGTGTTGGACGATCCTGTTGAGTTTAAATTGGAGAGTCTGTCGTTGAAAGGGTCGAGATTGACAGAGCTGGACGAGGCCCTAGCTGTGCCCTTTGGAGAACTAATCGAGTTGGATTTACAAGGCAACCCCTGGAGATGCGACTGTAACTTCATTTGGGTGAAGAAATTACAGCTTTCTCAGCAATATACTCAACATTTAAGGTAAGCTTGATTTTAATAATTTAATTTTAACTAAATGCATTTCAAGTCAAAAAAATCTATTCCATATCATCATAATATGTCAGTAATTCCTAAAAGATTTTTTAGGGATTGCGTCTTAGATTATCTATTTCATATAATTTGTATTATAGAAACTATAAATAGAGACACTTCGAAAACAAAAGAGTGATTTTCGCATAAAACCGTGTTGTTATTATCAGCTGACTTAAGAGTTATAGTCCTACTGACCTTGTTATGTTTCACGACAATGCACTGCGTACCGACTACAGTATAGCGATAGATTAAAGTATAAAGCGACTGAGTCACGGCCGTGTATAGAAAGAAATTATAATTTTAGATTCCAATCTTGGAAGCAATCAGGGCCAGTAAATATTGTTCTTTCTGAATTCATTCTTTATAAATAATTTTTATCTGCTTAGAGTTATCACTCACTTACCCGATACAAATAAATGAAGGAACACTGAAATATAAAACAATAGAAACTGTTTATAACTAAATAAGTATGGCGTTTTTAATATCTATTGTTTTTCTCAATAAAACATTTTTATGTTTTTTATTTCTCAATAAAACATATTATACACAACTAATAGTAATAAAAAAATATATAATGAAGAGTCTAAAATAAGCCTTTTATGCTAACCAATCAATTTATTTTAAAACAAGATACATGATATTACAAAATGAAAACTTCTGAATAAAAATAAAAAAACAAATTTAAATTTTCAGATGTGAAAAACCAACGCCGCTGTTCAACGCAAAAGTTTTCGACCTTAACGAAAAATACTTTACCTGTGTAACAAGCCACGTTGGCTTCGAGATTGCAGTTGTGGTGATATGTGCTACCTTAGGCATCGTAGCCATGTGGGTGTTCCTCTGCCTACCCTCCCGGAAGAACGGCTGTGGCTTCCTGAAGAATATGTATGGAGCATCGACTGCATACAGTATATTACCCATGACAGCCAGTTTTCATAGTGAAAGATAAGATAAGATTGTGATTATTTTTGTTTTGAAGCAATGGACAGTGCTTTTTGTAAATAAATTTTTAAATAGGACTGGATTCGTTGACTATCGAATTTCAGTCTTACTTTGATTCTTATGGTCTTTCTGGTTTCAATGACCATCGAATTACAGTTTTACTGTGTCTAAGGTCTTTTGATCCAAAGCGTAGGCGAATCATAAAAGTTATTACTGCTCTCAATAAATTAATATCTTTAAAACTATGTAATTCTTGCGTAAATTAATGCTATTGTAAGGACGCTACAATCATTAGTTGCGTTGAGTATTTGCGTCTATATTCCGCAAATTTAATTAATTGTTAATTTTTAGTTTTAATAATATTTACCTACTTCAATGATTTCCTAAGAGGTAGAAAGAATTGCAACAGTAGGTACTAAGTGCCATGGAAGACATTGTAGTGCCTAAAAATATATATTGTTATACGCAACGTTGAGAATTGTGATTTTTATATTGTGTGATATTTAGTAGAGAAGCTAAGTAATTGTATAAGCGTGGTGTGATAAGTTTATTGTAATATACATATTAAATTAATTTGTTACTCTTATATATTTTATTTATTTTAAAATACCAATGTAATTAAATAACAAATGATATAGCAATACAGCACATCAGTAGTAACATCGCTTTTATCACCAAGCAATAAGGTCGTCTTTAGTTGTAACGTGCGGGCCCCCGTACTAGTGCTATGAAGCGGTTATGAACGCGCAGTATGGATGTAGAAAAGGTAGGTACAACTCCAAAATATTTTACTTACGCCTTTCATAACTAAATTAATACCTACCTAAAATTTTATCACTGAAATACATCACATGACTATACCTAATTTTATCTTAATCCATTTATGTTTAAACTTTCCGTAACATTACCTAAATTTTGCGCATTATCTAGCGTAGGGTACTTAATGAAGGATATTATTTTAATACTGACGGGCCTGTTGTTCTAGTGGTTAGTGACCCTGACTGTTAAACTAGAGGTCGTGGGTTCGATTCCCACGCAACAAATCTTTGTGTGATGAGCACGATCATTTGTTCTGTGTCTGGATGTAATTTTATCTATAATATGTATGTATTTAGAAATATATAAGTATGTTTATCAGTTGTCTAGTTGCCATAATACAGTCTCTGCCTAGTGTGGGATCAGATGGCCGTGTGTGAGCTGCTCCAAGATATTATTATTTGATACTAAATTGACCATTTAATAACTTTGGTTCTGCGGAATTTTCTGTATTTTTTAATGTCCTAACAAACATGGTTACACATTCTTTTTTAAAGGAGTGATTATGTTTTGTATTTGTTTATGAACCTTTTTTTTGTTACGCGGTGAAAATCTAATGACTTCAAACCACGCCGAGGGTACGACGCGGGGATATGTCGGACTTGCGTAAAATGGATATAGATGTATCTCTCCTAAAGTCTATGGTCACAATGGAAGGCAATCATAATAAATTCATGACAGTGTTTTTTTTGTTAATTATTATAAATTATAGCATAGGCATTAAAATAACAACACGGAACTACAAAATCCACTTTATAATATTTAAAAATACAAAAGTGTACAAATTGTTTTATAACGATTACGATATTGTGCATAATTACAACTATAGGCAATACTTTGTGCATATTTAAGTCGTTTTTCTATCGATACCTAGAATCGATGAAAAGAGCCTTTGATTTAAATTTATTAAGGAAAATGCTAATGGCCAGCTCAAGAATATAAATCACAAAATCTCTTCTAATTCACTAGAAAATTGTTTAAAATAACACTTGTTTTTATAGATGATAGATGGCCCAATACTCAGACAGAACTCATTTTAATTGGCCGTTAAGTCTCATGCTGTCTCTATCACTTTTAAGTAACGACAGGTAGATTCAAATGCAACTTAACTTTAAGACGTTCTTAAATTTATATTTAAGAACGTCTTAAAATTAAGTTGTGTTTGGGTATTCCGCGGTAATATAAGTAATAAAATTTATAAGATAAGCTCTAAAGCTTTAAGGTATTAAGATCCACAAAACGATATTTTGAAATATATAGCTAATAACTTAATGTCAGGAAACGATGGGTGGTAACACTGGTATACTCAGAATAACTGACCATCAGCATAATCCAAAACTGTCATTCATTCCTCACACATTAATTTACAAATAAACATATAAACAATAATATCGTTTAAAAGTGTCGCTATTACACTAGAATAGTTTATCAAAAACTTCATTAGCTACAATATACTTAACTCTAAGCAGGCACAAGCATTTTACAGAAGGCTGCGTTTTGAGCATTGGGTTTCACACGGCTTCACGGCCGTAGTACATAATCTCTTATAATCGATTTTTAATGAATTCATTTGATCATGGAATTCGATAAGGTCCGAAAAAAGTTATTATTGATCGAAGGCTTTCTTTTTCGACTTTTCTTTGCATAACTCTGCCACTTTCTCTTCAGACACTAAAAAAATTCGATTTCATCGTGTAAAAATACAATGTGTCGTTTTGCATTCTCGTCAAATTCAAGGAGGTAACTGTGTATATATACTATAATAATGATTTTCGACAGGAATCAATAATAAAAAAGTAAGTTTTTTTTTCTATTTCCTAATTTTCGGAAATCTGCATGTGTGGGACAAGCATTTCAAAACGCGACCCGTGTGATACCGTACTGTAACTGCTACTTTACACACACGCATAAAGATACTGCCTACCGCATACGCAACGGCGCGATTCTGTTCTTTGAAAGTGGTGTATTCTGAAAGACTGACAAACTTAAATAACTAAAAAAACAAGTATGTATTATTTATTGAGCAGATATCGAAATTTTATTTGATTATTTACAGCCTCCTGAAATTTGACGAGTAAGAAAAACAACACGGTGTATAAAAAAACATTTTTTTTAATACCTTTATCGGTCTCTTGTATCGACATTATATTAATGCCGAACTATTGTTTAAATAGGCTTAGAACTCGGCCCTATATTAAATTTCCATCTTAAAATCGCTTACAAGCTGCCACGATTACGTCCCGTGCCAAACAAATATAAACCTTATGATATGTTACAATTAGCTACTCATTCCAAGCGCTCTTTGGTCAAATCAGCGACACTCACACATTCAAATTTTCCTAAGCACAACCTCATTCACTTGCGTAATGTAAAACCTACAGAGTTTTAGAAAAACCAGTCTGCCATCTTTAATATTATAAGTTCGATAAATAAAAAAATATTACACACGTATTTTGTGCTGTTTCAAACTAAGGAGACAAAACCAAAGGTGTGTGGGCTGATGACGTCACGATCTTGCACAAAACGTACAATATTGTGGCGACATGCGATAATTCAAATCAATGTATCATTGTATCGTCATGATGTTTTACTTAAAAATAGATATAATACGTGTCTAATATTTTTTATTCATCTTTTCGACAAACATAAAATTACCAACATCCCTATGGTTTTCTTCTGGGAATCGTATAAATAGTATAAAAGATGATATCAAGCGCGTTCACTTCTATATAAAACAATAAACATTATAAAATATACCACTTAAATATTCTAAGTAACCTACATTTAAATAGCTGCCTTATGATTTATTACATAATAAATATAATTCTATGATATGGTATAATTAAAATTACTATAATATACAATATTCGAGAATCACCGAGTTTAAGGCGAATGTACACGACGCATTATGCTAAAATTAAATTAACAACTAATAACTCCTTTGTAAGAAAGAGACGGTGCTTTATATCTATATGATTCCATCCCTTTCTGACACTGGAACAGTTTCGTTTGACGTCATTGCATAAACATAAAACAAAACAACTTAAGAGTTAATGTCCCATGAATAAATCCCAATCTAAAAATACTTCCCGTTATATTTTTTCGCAAAGAGATAATAATATGATTCAAATCATTCATGCTACATGCAGATCCGCCTTAACTATTTACTATATCAAAAATTTGTGCTTAATACATTCTCAAAATATGACACAATGTACAAATTAATACTATACTAAATACAAAATTAAATGCGGTCTGGTCTTTAATCAATTTCTAAATGTCTTTTTACTTATTCTACTTGAGATTCATGTAATTTCATAGTTTAAGATTCTTTGTAAGTCTTGTTGTACAGTCAATTTTATTATTTATAACACAAAAAAATTAGTTAATAGTTGTGAATGCTAAGGCCATTTAAAACAACAACAATGTGTAGCAATCTTAATAATCATGTTTTTTTTACATATATATTTCGCACACAATTTTTTTATGTGCACATTTTTTACGAAGTTGAGAAACAAAACTTTTATATGGTATTTGACAAAAAAAACGAGGCCTGTGGTTGCCATGGTAATATTAAGGCACATTTAGCTCAACTAAATAATATCTACAAAATAATTATATAGTCACTCAGATCTAAGTCCAAAAAGATATGGGCACATATAAATAGGTATTTGATTAACAAATATTTTTTTTCTTAATATTTTGTAGTAATTATACTTAAGTTTTTTTTAACGCTGGGTTCATAATAAATATGTTTATATCCAAGCATAGCATATAAGATTTTTGGCTTATATGATACAAATTTTCATAACAAAATGATCTATTCAATAATCCTTACATTCTTAAGTAAATTTTCAATCTATAATGTGTATATATAATTATAATACAGTTATTATTTCGACTGATTTAACTGGAATGGTTACTGAGATATTTAAAATTATTTTCTTATTTTTACCAATCAAACATTTTTTCGTTAAAAAATCTTTGTCAAATATAAGATGGGAATTTTAAAGTTACGTATGAGTATTTTATTAATAAATGTCGGTTTGTAAATCTCTTAACATAAATAAAACAATAAACAGAAGTTCAGTTTCGTCATTATGTTTCGCAAGCTTATAATAAATGTCGAATATTTGTTTTTATAAGTTAAAATGCTTTATTTACATTACTTCTTATCTAATAGCTGCATTTTAATAATAAACTTTGTACAGATTGAAATACTCAATTAACAAACAACGATAAATTGGAAAGCTTTACATAATATGTAATATGATTGAGGTCTAAAACTTCTAACTTTTAATTCAAAAGAAGCCTATGAACAACTCCAAATTGTTACATGGCAACACCATAATATCTGAACAACCGTGAGGCTTTTAACGCAGCATCGGTCACCGGTGACCGAAAACAAAATATTTCTATAATATCTACTACCTCGGCAGTGTTACTATATCTAGGTAAAGACGGTTTAAGTGTCTATTGTCAGTTTACGAACACAGTTAAAATAATCCAATTGGGATTCTAAAATAAATACCTCCTCTTAGTAATTTGACTTAAATAATTTATGTAAGTATTTCAGACTCGTCCAAAATATGACAAAGATCTGAACTTCTGTTCATTACCTAACCTAAAAATACTCCGTATGTCATACAAGCCTAAAATCATCTCTACTACAAAACTCCTCCTGTCAGACAGACGTTTCCGAATTCAACCTTAAAATGAACCTGTTGCTCTTAGGGTCAACGACCTCTTCAGACAGACTGAACTTTGGTAGTTGTTTGATGGTACAAATGAGGGAAATATCACCTTGTCTCAGTTGGAACTCGACGTTGTCAGCTAGCGGTCTGGCTAGGAGTTCATCGGAGATGAGTGACCAGCGCTGGACTGGTCTGGTCTCCTGGTCTGCTGCGAGAACCGGGCCCTCGACGAGAAATGGCTCCAGGAAGGCGCGGGGAGATGCGTCTTGTGAGAGACAGCGTGCTAAGTGGGCTAGCACCTGGGAGATAGATAAAATAGATTAATCAGTAAATAATTTTTACTAGTTCTGTTTAGGACATTGTGATGTTTACTTATATTAAACTTTTTCTTTGGGTTCACAAACATTCAAATCACAAAAATAAATAATATTCTAGACTTAACATAAATAATTACGGGTCACGCCAAATCTTTATTCGATGCGGGTATGGAACCTGCACTACGTCGCTTTTGATTTTAATTATTTAGTTTGTTAAGCATGGTATTGGTCACAAGTGCATTATTGGAAGTAAGTAGTACGTACGGAGTCAGCGGAGTGTCGCGGCTGCTGGCGTGTGGCGCGCAGGAACTTCTGCAGCGCGCGCGCCAGCGACGGGAACACGGCCTGAGCCGCCTCGCGCGGGCCCAGCGCGCCGCCTGGTACGGTACACACATGACATTCACTTGGCTTATATATACCTTACATTTTATGGGCACATCAGAGTGCCGTATGTTAATTGCCTTTAATTTTAAATAGTGCTCCTTGGCATTTTGTATAAATATGTTTTGATTTTGATAACTTTATAAGTCCATGAGAAGGGGAATTGCGTAAAAGCGTGGAGCAAACCTAAGTTGACCCTTCACAACAGCATACAATATTTGAAGCGTCCTTACCATTAGTAGAGACGCGGACCCTCCGGACATGCGCGAAGGCATCCTCGGCCGCACTGAGCAGGCGGGCGCGGCGCTTGCGCACGCGGCGCTCGCGCTCGGCCTCCTCGTAGTAGCGCTCGTTGTGCGCCGAGCCCGAGTCCCGCCGCCGCGTGCTGCCGCCGCCCATCGAGCCTGTCGTCGATCTGGACAGATAGGAGATGAACAATTTAGACATTTTATACATATCATGTTTCACATAAAACCCATAGAGAAACTGAATATAATGAATAGTTAAACAAGTAATATAGACATTCCTATGCTACAGAGCAGAGGGTAGACAAAGACCACCAATTACGAGCCAGTAGCTCGTCTCTCATTAATGGAAATTGAACAATGGACCACGCGCCAGACCACCGAACCTAGAAGAAAATTTAAATCGCGATCACCCTCATTCAATGATTAAAATAATACATTTGAATACCTAAATGAAACAGTAAATAAAAACATCAAACTACCTAATACCAGCATAAATTGTTGATACAAATTAAAATTGTATTAGAACTTTTTAAAGTTTATGCAATAAAAGTCTTAACTTCCAGTGAGCAATCCGTTTTGCTCCATACGATTCGCCGCGGTTTTTAATGGGCCTTGCCACGGGAAATGAATTATACCGTGACTGAACACTTTATAAATACCAATTAATATCGAAATGCCTTCCTGTTTGATTCGAATATAACTGAAATCAATGACCTGGAGTCGTTTTAAAAATATATATATGTAACTGAAATCAATGACCTGGAAAAGTTGTATCTGTATCTGTATTTAGAAAATCTGCAATTTTTTTTTTAATTATGGGGTCAGTGTGGGCCTTGTCGGGCACGCAAAATTTAAAAGAGTAGAAGCCT
Source organism: Diachrysia chrysitis (assembly GCA_932294365.1). Taxonomy (NCBI): domain Eukaryota; kingdom Metazoa; phylum Arthropoda; class Insecta; order Lepidoptera; family Noctuidae; genus Diachrysia; species Diachrysia chrysitis. The sequence goes on along the minus strand of OW028651.1, from coordinate 1,226,543 downwards.
AGCCCTGTTTTTTAAGAAACACATCCCTCGCCACGCATATTCGCACATCTCTAGTGGAAACGCAGGCTTATGGGGAAAGGATAGAGTATGACAGAAGTTTAGAATGAAGTAGTGTCAGTAGATCGTGGGGGTCTATAGCTAGTAAGTCCATCGCAACTGTACAGATAAATGCTTGCATAAAATATAATACATAAATGAATTGTGAGACGGGCAAATAGGCATGGTACTTTTAGAATTATAAATAGATGAGTGGGTAATTATAAATGTTGAAGTAACTCACCTAGCTTGTCCTGGCGTCGCATTAGTCGAGCCATCCACTTCATAAAACTTTATACTAGACTGGGCTTTCCTCTGAGACTTTGATATTGGAATCTTCTCCAAGTACGGGTTGTATATCGGGAACTCTGTGTAATACTTCTGTAACACCCACACAGCGGCTCTCTGAATGCTCAACTGTCCAATGGCATAAGACCTGCTTTCACCATCCGGGCTCCTTACAATCTTAATATAATATACAGGCTCTAAATGCCTAATCTCCATCAATATAACAGCTATGTAATGTATAAATAATAATGTATCAGCAAAGCTTGATACATAGGAAACTAGAGCATTATAATCCATGGCTTCCTCTCCAACTGCAAGCGCTTTCGTCGCCTCAGTAATCTGGACAATGTAGAACAACCAATACGAAAATATACAAACAGCTAGAATTACTAATGTCATTGCTCTAAATACAAAAATTCTGGGCAAGATTGCGTTTCTTGGTCTCAAAAATACAGCCCACACTCCAATGGCAAGTAATACAAGCTTGAATGCCAGTGAGAGCAGGATGCCTTTACACTCAGCTGTGCAGGACAGCAGCAGTATCCTCTGGCTTGGCTGTATGGCTGTGTTATCTGACAAGCCTGGGAAAAATCCAATTTTGGGTAACACTACCATTGCTAAAGGACTAACAAAAGCTATAAAGGACAGGCCAAGAGCTATTGTTGTGCCGAAATATCTTGTACAAACAAATCCAATCCCATTATCTGATTCAATAGGCCAGTTGCCCACATCTTCCATAGACTGAGAGCCTTCGGAAGTATTTCCTGTGACGGCTGTAGTGTTTTCTCCCCAGTTTTCATCCTGTGGCAAGATTTGAACCTCAATTACTTCTTGTCCGTCCCGTCCAATCTCTGGGTTAATGTTTACACTAGTTTGGAATGGTGCCATAGTGTTATCACTGGATTCCTTTCTTTGTGATTTGTTGCTTCTGAAAAAATTATAATTTAATTAGAAATCTAGACAATAGCATAATTACCTATTGTTAAGTTTATAAGTTCAACTAGCCTAGGCCATTAGGCTACAAGGCTACAATTTCTACAGCAAGCTAAAAACCGCTACTGTATGGAAAATTTAGTGTTTAGTAGCACAATTCCCTCTATCTTGTTTAACTAACATTTGAAATTGAGACTTGACAGACATACAGACAAACAGACAAACAGATAATAAACACAGTCTATTATAGATTACACATACTAGCATAAAGCTTTATTTTGAACGAACACACATTTGCACAATGAAGACTACTCAATGGCAACAATAATGTTTACTATCATTGAATGAGAGACTTGGTTCAATGAAAGTAAATAAACAGGAAACTTAATTAGATTGTCTTTAGACAAAATGAAAAAATAAACTTTTTAGCAGGATTTAAGTTTTTTTTTTTTATATAATTATAAAAGAAAAGGTTTAGTAATGGATAACAAACAAATATTTTAATATGCATAAAAGGGCTATCCAATATTGTGCCCATTTTGAGTTTAAGATATGTTTTAAGCATTGTGTTTTAAATATTTAGAAGATAGTTCCAGCAGTTACATATTAATACTATAATTTCTAACAAAGAAGAATACATTCACCTACATGGTAGTAAATGTATAAGCCAATTGTTTAGAGTTAAAACAATTTACATAGACATGTCATGCATACTGTATTCTGAAGAATAATCCAAAAACAACATTAGAATATTAATGAGACCTGCTTTGTTAATCTTGGTACAAAAACAGATACTCTATGACCTTTAAAAATAACACCTTGAACCCTAAGGTTTAGGAATGCATGCTTTTTCTAATAGAACTAGTAATTTTGTTGTAGACCTATAATTATCTGATCCTTATCAAAGTACATCACACAATAAGTTTCTTCAGTAGGAGTCGAATTGGGAATTCCCAAGATGGATCCTGGGAATTACCCAGTTTCTTTGAAGCAGGTCAATTATAAAATAGTTTGAATATGGCTTGGTAGGCCCGCCCAACGTACCGGGTGCTCCGATGCGTGTGCTGCCGGTGCCTGGAGCTTCGACGCGACCGGCCGCTCAACTCAGACCTCACAGACTCCGTTTCCATTGTACAGCCTCCACACCCTCGCCCTACCCATCAGCACTGCACCAGAAACACCTGCATCAACATAACAATGTAATCACCAAAATTACGAGCAATTAAAATGCTTCACGGAATATGAACACGATGGGAAACAAATTATCACATAAAACACTTTCCGCCACACACGTAGAATGTACCAAAACTCCGTAAACTAAGCTAGAAATATATTTTAATTGAATAATACCTTAGCATTATAAAGAAAAACAGGAATTTTCTAATAAGAGCGTCCGTCTTGAATGTCGATCAAACGGATTCATTTTGTACGCACCGGAAAAGTTTAAAATACTTGGTACAGTAATCAAACATTGGAAGTCTCTTTCTATCAAATATTGTACGAATCGGTATGTCTCATTCGTGCCATTTCAGACAGTCTTCGTAATTTCGTAGCAGAGCATTTTATTTCTTTCGTTCGGAAATCATACACGGAATTTGTGGTATTGCGTCGAAAACTTTTAAATAATTAAATGTACTGTATAAACCAGCTATATAAATAAATATATTGCTTGTATTGCAGTAATAAATATAAAACAGTACGGTATGTTTGTGTACAAGTGTAAGATTATATTGGCGCTGATTTCAAAAATATAGAGCAAGTGATTACGCGAAATGATAATGATAAGATAACACACCCATTCCATGTAGATAACTTACTGACTACACATAGTTTTAATATGAAGTGATTGTTTTTGTGAATAAAATAATGGAGGTGCCACGAAACAAAACTCCAGCCCAGGTGGAACGGGGTGAAAACAGGGTGGAGGATTTACATTTAGATCGCATTGTGGCCTCACAGCCTGAGATCGGGCCAACGCCTCCCGACGGTGGATATGGGTGGTTGATTGTTGTGTCGGCTGTGATATATCATGTTACGGTCCCAGCGTTGCTGTCAATGTACGGTCTAATCATCTTGAAGGCGATTAGGGAAGAAGATCATGATCAGGACGAACGTATGAAGATATGGGACGTGGATATAGCCTTGGTCCCGGTTATTGCAGTTGTTATAAGACTTCTACTGGAGTCATGGTGCAGAGCGGTGGTGAAGATCTTCAACATGCCAAGGTTTATGGCTTTGGCTGGTCTTTGCCTCACAGTGGCCGGAGTCCTCCTGTCCAGTTACTCAACAGACGCGGCAAGTAACGACCATATCATAAACATATTCTCCGGTATATTTACAGGTAATTATCTATTGATGTATTGCTTTTGTTCTCAAGGTTTCCATTGTATAGAATAATAAAAACGTCTGTAGATAGTTTGTGCACACTTAAAAGACGTGTGATGGTAATGAATCGTAAAGTATGTAAGTACTTGAAGTAATGCACATTTTGTTCTTGGAAATACGAATTTATTTATCACACATTTGTGGTAAATTCGCTACAGCAATCAGAGGCCAGAGGACAGCGAGCAGAGGCCTTTCTCCTTTTTACAATTACTTTTATAGTCACTTAATTTCATACTTATGTCTATAAGTTGTGTAAAGCCAAAGTTTATCAAAATACAGGGGATGAATAGACCAACATGTGGAATGTCCCGGGATATGTGCTCGCTCTAAGATCAGAAGCAAGCATAATGACCTGCGTCACGTAAAATGTTGCGGATCATGTAGAGCAACATTTTGTACCCTATAGCTTTAATAAGTACCTAACGCTATAATTATGGATAAACTATACCTAAGTATCTTTATCCTTTGAACTACAACTAATACCTAACCACATACCTAGAAATTAAGTAGGTACGTTTTAGTTAATCTTTATTGGTAAGATCATTATTTAAAATTTAGATCGAGGCACCAAATAATGCCCTTCAAATTACAACACTCGTTTCCTTTATTTATTTAGTAACAAAAATAAGTTCGTGTATGTAATTGTAGTATGGGGTTAACCTGTGGCTGTGGGTGACTGTTTGTGACGCACTGCCGGTTTTTTTACATAATAGATACACTTTCAAATTGTGTTGACACAGATGTTTTACAGTCTTAAGATAATTGTCGGTTATATTCCACAGAATTGTAAAGCCTTTTCCCAAGAAATTATAGATTTGTGTTACCTACTCGTCTTATTAGATTTACGTAGGTAACTAGGTAGGTATTTACTGATAAAGTCAGACAAATTACCAGAGTTCGTTCTTGGCTTACGATAGGGCCCGAATAGGATATAATAACCATTAGTAATATAACCAGTACTCGCAGGTTCGAGTCCTGCCTGAGTTTTAAAATTTCCTTTCTATTATTTGTATTTAATTAGGTATTAAAAGTCTATTCCTTCAAATTGCCGAGTATGGATGGGTCTATATGGACTGCCGCGGTTAAAGAAAGGGTTCAAAAATCCCGTGACTTCTAAAACCTATGGGTTGAGAAGGAACAGAGTGTGATTTTAGACAGTGAAAGTCTGGCATACTATATACTTATAAGTTTTATGATTTCTACATGATTACTAAAAACCACAAGCATGCCAGTTATAATACTATAATGAATGTCCTATTGTCGGTCAGATTAGTCACAAAGGCAGTAAATATAAATACAATGGGTAGGTACCTACTTAGTACCTACTTACGTACGGTGAAAAACCTATTCTCCAACATTGACATTTGGATTGTTCAAACACGTTTGTTTGTCACCTATTGTTCATATGTTATCAATTCTGATTTCTGTATGATTCATCATTCATGGCTAACTTACGACCCATATTAAGATACTTTTTACAAATATCTAAAGTAAGCTTAGACAGCTAACTGGGTACATACTACTAATTTCAAACGCTGATACTGATCACGATGAAAATCTGTGTTCTGCGTTATCTACATTAGTCATTACCACTGTAAAATAATTTGAGGTGGGAAGATGGCTAACCAAACTTTTTATTTTTCTATAAGAGTCTTTCAAGTCAGACTAAGACAATGTAATAAAGAATTTTGCGTAATGAAAAAAAAAATGAATTTTATCACTTAAATTATGCATAAGTAACCGTGCTCCTATTTAATTTATTTAAGTTTTACAACTCGTTTTGGAGGATAAGCCATTATTGATTCTAATACTGGTTATTTTGTTGGTCGTTTTGAATAGCGATGCTCCAAATACAAAACGACATATTGATATCTACCGATGTAAGAATAAATTTCAAGAATAGGTAGGTACGGCTCTATTTCTGGTTAATATAGGTCCAGTTTCTAACTTGTTAATGAGGAGTAAAAAATCATATAATAAATTATATCTACGAATACTACTTACACCTTTATATGGAAACAGCAAAAGACAGGTTTCAATATCAATGCAAACACCTACCTGCATATCTATATTTGATGACACTGTAATATCGTCCTTGTTACAGAGCATAGCTATGAATGTTAATTACCTACACATTATCTACACTTCTACACTAATATTATAGAGGAAAACTTTGTTTGTTTGTTTGTAATGAATAGGCTCAAAAACTACTAGACCGATTTTAAAAATTCTTTCACCATTCGAAAGCTACATTGTCCACGAGTAACATAGGCTATATTTTATTTTGGAATAAAAAATAGGGTTCCGTAAGATATTTGGGTTTTTCGGACACAAGGTGTAAAAAATCAACCAGAAAAGTTACTTATTATGCGTACGCTGCCTTAACTATAAAAGATAGAACCATAAAATGTTCTAATTAATTGTAGATCTTATAAATATCTACAAAAAAGTCCGCGACACACTATACCTATCTATGTCGCGTGAGGCACAACAACCATTTTTTTAAAAATCTTTATTTTTTTTGGACTACATTTAAACGCGTTTATTTTACTCATGCTATTAATCCTTATCAAAATAAATTATATCATCACTAACTACAGTTTATGTAGATAACATTTGGTTTTTGAATGATTAAAATTGGACGTTTGGTTTTGAAGTTATGGCAAAATTAAAATATTACGATTTCTGCTGCACGGCCCGTTGCGAAGTGGGCGTCACCAAGGAAACCGATCGGGCTGAGACTTTGCATGCATAAAGCTACTATGACGTAGGCATTCCCTAAGAAAGGATTTTGATAAATTCCACCCTTAAGGGGATAAAATAGGGGATGAAAGTTTGTATATATCTTCTTAGATTTTCTACTGATTGAACTGAAATTAAAGATTGGAGCTACTATGATGAAGACGTCCGTTTAAATAGTATTTTGATATTTAACAAATTTTACACGTTAAACAAAAGTAAAGCCGCAAAAACTATACCTAATTAATAATAATAATTCTTAACGCGAGCGAAGCCGTGGGCAAAAGCTAGTCAAAGTAAAAGCAAAATACGTCATCATGAATCATACCTAAACGAAGTAAATAAGGAATACCTTTAGTCAAATTGTCTTTTAAATCTATTTCAGGTGCCGGCTGCGCTCTAACTGGTCAACAGACGGAAATAATCATAACTCACTACTTCAGAGAGAAGCTGACGATGGCCCAGAGACTGGTGCGCATGGCGCCATCCGTCGGCAACTGTCTTGTACCAATCCTCGTCGGATACCTATGCACAGTATACACTGGCGACGTGGTCGTCATGATATACGGAGCCATCATCATGCAAAACTGCGTCTTCCTAGCTTCGTACTCCCGCCCGATCTACATAGAAAGAGTTATTCGACACACTTATAATATGCTACGAGACGCTGTTGAGGACGAAGATGAGGTTATATTCTCCAATCAAAACCGTCCAGGTGGAAGCGCGAATCCTGCTCAAACTAATGCTCAAGTAGAACCATCTCAAAACACAGCACAAGACGAGGACGGTGCAGATTCTGTCGTCTTCAGTTCTAGAAAGAACGCTAAAGAGATTCTTGATCCCGCTATACAGTACAGAGAAAACCGATTAGCTTCTAACGAAGACAGGTTTTCATCTGACTTCAGTACTTTACACGATGTTACTTCCAATTCCAACCGCTTTTCTTCCGACTTTGGAGCACTCGATGTTACCAGCTACGCTAGAGTAAACGGCTACCAAGAACTGGACAACATCGACAGACGAAACCCTCAACCATTGTACAGGGAAACGACTGTTAATGCTCCCCAGAGTAGTGTGGTCTTTTCTGATGAAGTATCACCGGGAACTGCTAGAAGAACTGCGTCTTTAAAGAAGAATTTCATCACAATTACAAATATGCTGTTGGATATTAACTTCTATTTGTATGCGTTGCTGCATCTTTGCACTACTTTCTCTATATTGGTGCTTGGTGTGCTCTTCCCACCTTTGATTTGGGAGCAAAATCCTGCAATGAATATTTGGTCGGTAAGTGTCAACGAATATAATGCCAGAATTAGTTAAACTTGAACATGTTTTTCCTTCGACGTATAAACTAAGGTATTTATTATTATCGACAGGTTTCAACACTGATAGCAGTAGCTCACGGTTCAGCCTTGTGCTTCATAATGCTGTGCGTGGTGCTGCCAAAGTCTATTAACGAGAAAGCGAGACTCTGCGCCGCGTTCTGCGTCGCTGGAGCTATGGGTTTTTACGGTAAGCATATACAAAATTACTATAGAGTTTTTAAAGATACATTCTTGTGTCTTAGGAAATATAACATTATTTACCTATAAAAAGTAATGCATACTAGTATCCCAGATACTAATATACATCGCTACATGATCCCTCGTCAGTTTTAGAACTGCAGACCAGCAAGACAGGTCCTACTTTTAAACTTAAAACATATGAGATTAACGACTGTCGAAATATAGACTTTTTTGCTATCTCCAATTGACAACCCAAGCAATATTCAATTTATTATTGGCTAACGTCGTTGACCAACTACGTTGTAGTACTAATAGATCTAGTTGGTCATCGACTTAAGACGATACGAAAATTGTGTTTATACAGTGTTTTTTTTAAGCGATTATGGCTTAAATTGTAATAACCCTGCAGTTCATAAACAAACGATAGACTTTTTTATACAATGTTATCCTGTCTTCTTCATAAATTCTCTTTATTATTTTCCAGGAATCGCACTATCGGAAAACAAAAGCTTGTTAGTCGTGTGGTGCATGCTGGCCAGTTTCGCGACAGCTGCATCTAGCATTCTCCAACAACCGCTATACAACAGTACCTTAAACGACTTTGATACTACAGCCACAATGACAACTTCTAACACAATAGTAGCAATATTTATCATGTCTTGGTCACTTTTATACAATTACGATTACAGAACTTGCTTTTTGACTGCTAGTGTGCTGCAAACCGTGACTGCTTGCATGTTCTTCGCTTTGTCTTTTAGAAGAAGGCGGTAGTTAAGGTTATAGAATAAGGAATGCACAGAGTACTGTTATAGACATTGTAGATGAAGAGTGTGCCAATGTTAAGACTGTGTTTTTAACATTTTTTAAATAAAAGCGTAGGTATGTACTTAAATATTATATTTGTTAAGGATCATGTTACAGAAAATGAAGAACTGAAATCGAGAACCAAGCCAATTGATTTCTTTTTCTGAATCATTTTTCAAAAGCTATTTTTTATTTTGTTAATTTATAGAATTTTCAGTCTATATTTTTATATTTTATAATTAAGAAAAATACTTAATTGTTAGAATAAAATGTATTTTTTACATTACGTAAGTTTTAAGTACAGTAACAGTGAGTGTCCAGACTAATTTATCTATACTTTATGTAAATAACATATCTTGCCGTCAGATTTCTATAACTATATTTTAAAAGTTATAATTAAAACTCAAAATACATCGTTAGTTGTTTATTTTTTAAGAGATCACATCTGTCGCAGTCAGTAATGTAAAATATCACATCTATGGTAAAAAGCACATTTGGCGGGTAACCACTAGCAACCTACAAGAGCAGAGTGCGAGACAAGGTTATGCACTAATTGAATAACCGCCAAATGCGTCGTTTACCTATCTCTACAGGATATCATGTGACAAAGAAAACAATATAGGACGAACCCTTTTTTAACTAGATTAGAATTATTATTTATTGCACAAATCAATTTTGCATGGTCCATTACTATACAGCGGAAAATCAAGAGAAGCATCTTGATAACAACAAAAAGTTTAAAAAATTACCAAAGGACGCGGTACCAAAGACCAAGGAATAGTGTTGTATCGCAAAGGACCATGTACACAAACTATTGTTTATAGATAACTGTATTAACTGTATTGTTTTAAAAATGGCGGATCAGAAATATAAATCTCAACGGAAAATCTTAAAAATTTGTCCTTCTTATCCGCGTTTTCTAATGTCACCCATTTAATTTTACAATTCACATACTGTAGAGATTTAATTAAATGCCAAGAGTACATGTACATAAGATTCATTTACGGACCAATAATATTAATTTTAGTAAATAAATATGATATGTTTTAAAAATGAAATACATTTTTAAGACTATTCTATTTTTATTATAATTCATAAACCAAATAAATAAGATTTTTATTAAGAATAGCGACATTATAATTACATTACGTGTACCCTCATTTTTGTTACAAATAAATTAAAATAAAAAGCATTTTAACATAAATAATAGGAATGTATGTATTGGAGCTATTATTAAAATATTTATACAAATAGTATAACTCTAACGAAAACTGTTTAGTTTTGCACTTTTTTCAATTTTTAGTCCAGCGATCGCGATTCCGACGTCATAATTGTCGCATTTTGAAATCAAAATCACAATTTTTGGAATTTTGTTTTTTTTTTTTATTCATAATTTTTGTCTGGCCGCAAACGAAATAAAGAAATTATACTTCCTGACGTCATTTAACTCAACAAATCCATCATTTCATTGTCTGTTAATTTCTTAACATTATTATTGGTTGTTTGATTGTTATTAGCTGTAGGTAAGAGAGATTCAAAAGCTGACCAGTCCTGTTTATTTCCTTGATTTTGGTTGTTGGCCCATTTATTATTGAAGTTAGCTGCTGATGCTGAAGACCAGTTGGCTGGTGTTTGGTTCTCGAAACCTGAGTATTGGTTTTGGTAGCTGTAGTTAGCACTGTGGGGTCCGATTCCTGGTGAGCTGTAATGTGAGTTGGTTAGTGGTAGGATGGCGCTGTGGTTGGTGGTGATCATGGTGGAGGCTGACGTGGGGATGGGTTTAGTCAGCTGGTTGAGGTTGGATTGTAGGAGGGAGTTGGTGAGGTCGACTGGTTTGTGGGTAGATTTTCGCGGCGCCCGCAGCGGGGCTGGTGGAGATTGTCGCGAGAATTTCCGCACAGATTCTTGCTGGTTCGCTATCCTGGAAGATAAAAAAGAAAGTTAAGTTAGAATGTTGATTCTTTACGCAACAAATGATACAAACCATAATTATTTTCCAGAACCAAACAGCTTACTTATTCAGAATTCTTAAACTTAATGTTGTAAAAAAAATACTTTTATAACTTTACTTTTTAAAACATGTAACTATATCCATTTTTCTCATAACTTAAAAAATATTTTCTATAAACTGACACTTAATACGATGTGTATGTTTTTTATTTAATATTTTACATTTAGGTACATTAGGTAACTTATTTTCTTGTAGTCAACATCACATACATTACTCTGAACAAAAGTAAGTAACTCTAGCAATTGTGTTATGGAATCAGCGACAGCGAAGGTACACAAAGACTGAGACCCGAAACAATGTAGAGTAGTTTTTTACATTTACCCGTTCAGGGTTCAAACCCGGGACATCAGAGCTGGCGACTCCTTGAAAACCGGTGTGTACGCCACTCGACAATAGAGGTCTTAAAATTTTGGTGGTTGCTGTTTAAATACAATGCGGAAGACGACTTGACATGAAAAGTGAAAAACGAATCAGTCCATCACTAAGATATAAAAAAAAATAGGACGTATATTTTTTTTTTTTAGATAAGAGAACACTGATTAAGAAAATCAAAGCTCAGTAGTAAGGGCTAATGAAGTCATGTTTGCACACAAAATGCACAAAATTGTTACATCATGTGACGTCACTCAAATCAATGTATCATCGTTCTTGTTAACGTAAAAAATACGTGTCTAATTTTATTTCAAATCTATCTGAAGGACATAAAAAAGTATATATTAATCTATCCATTAGACAATATAAGATGTTTTTTAATGTCTATCTGCCGTTTGTCCGAGACAGCATGAGACTTAAAACTAAGTTGCGTTTGAGTATTCGGCCCTATTGCTCCACTCACCTCTGCTTATCTTCAATACTGAGCGGTCCCGTCTGCTCCTTAACAGGCGGGATCACTGGCTCCTTCTCCTTATCCTGGTTGAAGGAGAACGGGTCTATGCCGAGCCCAGTGAACATCTTGTCGAGATCTGACTGCGGCGGAGGCGCGGCTACCAAGGTCTCCGATGATGGTGTTAATGTGTGCTCCATCACTCTGGAGGAAATAAACATAGATGTAATTGGCAAGTAACTTGAGCCAAATTTGTGCCGTGGAAAATCCACGAACGATTAAAAAACAAAAATGGGACATGACTAAACAACCAGCCATGGACATGCACGGGTAAAACACCTGTTTTTATGTCCGCCAAAGAATTCTGAAAATCGACTACAGCAACTGAAAAGGTCATCCCATCATAATTTATAACTTTTAAAAACTTTTGTAGCTATATTACAAAGCTAGTTTGATCGCAATATCACTTCATCTACCTCTGATCAAGACTATAGCAATACAAAACTAGTGCAGCGTTCAGAAAATGCAAAAATCCTTAACATATTAATGAATCTCGTAGAAAAATACTTACTTAGATTCATTCTGTATAGAATTCAACTGCTCCAACTTGGCTCTATGCTCCGATTCCACCTTGGATACCATTAGCTTAACCAGACTGATTAGCGCGTTAAATTGGTTCAATGTTAAGCCGTTCTCAACGCACAACGGTATGAGGAATGGAAGTACCTTCGTGGCCATAACCTCCTTCGTGATGCCGAGCTTCGAGTGGCTTAGAGCTAACTTGTATATACCTGAAGAAAAAGAAAGTATAGTGTAAGTAATTGAAGATGACCCACATTTATTTTTAGATTATATACAACTAAAAACTTACACGTATATAAAAACTACATACCTAAGAATTTAATAATAAATTAGAGACTTATTAACCACTATTAAACAAAATGACTGGGATTTTTCCGAACACAATAACAAAATCCAGATTTTCATACATTAAATACTGAGAAAGTCTGTACAAAGAAAAAAATTTGAGCACACTATCGTGACAGCTCTCGTTAAAAATCATTTTTATTTTATTGCAGTGAAAATGGTGGGGAACCTTCCAACCTATAACGTTAAATGCAAACATACTTATGTTTGAAAGACAATCAAGTTTGAATACATATTAACCTTGGGAAATATAGTGCACAACATTCTTAACAATAATAAAAAATGTGACCCCGGTGTGACCTTCTTCATTCGATCTCTTAATGCATTAGCAAACATTGTATGTTTTGTAATAGATTATTATCTAATAATACACGATCTAGCCGACACAAACAACTATTATCATACACATAAATACATAAGTAATAAGTGTAAGTATAAGGGAAAATATTTACGTACCTAAAATACCCATCAAAACGGCCGGTTCTCTGGATGGTATCTGCGGTAAGAACGGTATAATTTCGTCCAACACCAACCATTTGTCCAAATGCTCCAACAATTTGCCCAAACATAGCAAACAGTTTACTCTAACTGATATGTAATTCGTGCTTACACACAACTTCTTTATCCGAGGAAGCAGGGCATTCTTCATGGCCGGGTAGTCTATCAAAGACGCGAAAGTCGGCAGAACAGAGAGACATAACTCCTGGATCTGCTGAGCGTCAGATTCTAAAGCCCTGTACAACATTGGCAGGATATCTGACTTTACTTCTTCCCCTGGCGTTAGTTTCAATAACAATTCCATTTTCTGCATAAAAATCAACAAGATTTGTATCGGATCCTGAATCAACATAACTGGTTTCAAAACTGGAAGAACGTATTTGATATACTCGTCTTTAGAACAGTTTTCGGCGATGAGCAAAACGTTGGGTAGCACAAATGGGACCATGGGAGGGTTAATAAATTCTTTTGTCAGGCAGGGTAAGATCCTATAGATGCAGATACGATGTGGCATTTTTTGTATGATTTGAGGTAAGCCTTTGTAGAACTGAGATTTTTGGAGGTTGTCCCATTGGAATAGTGAATCTAAGTAGTTCAGGGTTTTAACGCCGATGTCTTCAAAGTATGGTATCTGAAAGGAAATAAAAGCTATAATAAATAACTTTTCTTGTTTTCAAGATGTACACCCATTTTCTATCAAAATGATTATTTTAAAACTAATTACATTATATCAGCTATTTACCTTCAAAAACTGATGTGGATCTGGTCGCAACTCCGGCGTAGCATTCAGCATCAGCTTCACATACTCCCTCAAGCCATCCGTCACACACGACAACCTCGACGGCGGCAGATTCCGAATCTCATTCACGAATCTCTTAAACTTTATGTATTCATTTCCCACATTGCCTAAAGTTTGGTGTCCAGTACTATGTAACGCGTAAATCACCATACCTAATGAGTAAAGATCACTGGCAGGAGAGTGAGTAGCAGATAGGACATACTCGGGAGCTAAATAATCAAGAGCAGGCTGCGTTAATGGATGCATAGCGGGACAGTATTCATGAAACGGCCAAAACGGCGCAGACCCTGAAGCGCTTTGGTTGGCGATGCAGAAATCAAACCCAAAGATCTTCCAGGCACCTTGCTGGTTCACTATAATGGACTCTGGACAAATATTATGATGTAGAAGCTTCACATCATTGTGTAGGAACGTGAGACCTTCGGCGATCTGCATCAGACCATACTTAATTTCGAGTTCATACAACTTATAGTTGTCTAAGTGGTTTGGTATAGGTTTTGGCATGTGCTCTGTGCTCCCTAGTATATTGGCGAGGCTGGCGAAAACCGGTTCGGTTGCGAACGCGAGACTCTCCCTGCTTTCTTCAAGACTGTGCTGTACAGTAAGTATTTGTGGATGTCGTAACTTGGTCAGCTGTACGATGCCGCGCCTTAGAGTCTCCAACATGATCTCCCTATCTCCCTTTGGCCATCTGTCAAAATATTTCTTTTCAAAGACGAATATTGATGCCTCTTGCTTTGTTGATTTCTTGTAGCCCTTGTAGATTTTCCATAATAGACCTATGAAACAAAATAAACATGTAATAATCAGGAATATATTTAGACATGTAATATTATGTTGTTCTAATCACTTTTTTTGTATCATTATTTTTTACTCTTGTTTGACTATGTTTTAAATGATAACAGTTATACCTGCCAAAATTAGTTATTGTACAGTTATAGTAATTGTTTTTGGTGAATGATTACCATCTGACTCATGTTTTTTTTAACAATCTATGATAAATATTATGATAACATCATTGGTCACTGTTAAACAGTGGTAGACATACATACTGTACTGACTGATTATTTATAGTTTTATAGTATTTGATTATTTTTTAACATTTTTATGATAATAATTGAATAGATAGTTTTTTTATTTCAATCCTTTAAGTTTCACGGTCCACTGTTGGGCATAGGCCTCCCCCAAGTTGCCCCACAACACATGGTCCTCTGCCTGCCGCATTCAGTCCCAGCTACATTTTTCAGGTCATTAGTCCTACACTATGTGTTTTTTTATTTAAGTGGAAACAAAGCATACATTTTGTGTAAGATATTCAACATCTTTTTTTGTGGTTTTAACACTGGGAGCTCAGTTTAGTATATCTAGCTATTAACTTTTTCCTAATATTCTAGGTGTTGTCATGGTTTAACACACACACACTGATAATAACAAAGTATCTATCAAGTAACTATTACACACAAATAGTCATCTACAACAGTCCTCTCAAATGGTTTCATACCTAAGTTTATAACAAATTCTCTTAGTTTTATAATACACATTCATTTGTTTTTATTAATCCATTACAAAAAAATTGTACTAAATATTGGACCAGCACTATTCATTCCAATGAGCTGCAAGTTAAATTAAAATTATAATAAAGCCTTTGTCTAATTAGAAAAATAAACAAAAGAAAAAACAGTTATAATAAAACTGTAAGCATAATAAAAGTGCAATTAGCATGTTTTAAAAGAGAATAGTTTACATAGGGATGAAAGTAATGATAATTATTAAATTAGATACATACAGAGGATTATTTATGAATATTTGAATGTTGAGTGTTTATACCTAGCATTAAAAATAAATATTTAATCAGCAGTACTAAACCTGTCACTCTGTTTCTTTTATGGCATTTTAAAGAAACCTACATTACAGCTAAGATTTTACCTAATTTTAAACATGCAATAGTCTGAACAATAATCTCTGACTAACACTACTGACAATGACGGGTTAACTGTTTTGTTGATTACAAATGTACACAAAAAAAATATAACAATTAGAATATCTTTACTCTTTAGTCTACCCATACTAGCTTGTCTTCATCTCTGATATATGAAAAAATGGCACGGCATCGCACAAATAAGTTATACAGTATGCAAAATCAAATCAAGATACCAATTATAATCACACAGACAGATTTTTACCTGGTCCAGCGCTCGCGATGTATTGAGTTGCCTCAAACTCCCTTGTCACAGGATTCCCAGGTAACACGCCAGATAATTGCGACACTGTATTACTGACCGACGAGTAGAACTTATTAAACACCTCCATTTTCGAGTTACACTTTTAACTTTTATTGTATTGTAAAAATAAAAATCATTACGGAGCCAGACAAAAATGTACGGACATGAAGTGTCAGTTTGACGTTTGTCAGACAGAAGAAGTATTAGTTCATAAATATTAAGCCTCGAAAGTAAAAAAAACGTAGTTTTCAAAAGTTGTTTCTGAACGAGACACGTGCGTTTACGAATGTAGTTTACCTACGCTACAAGTTAAAGAAGAGTATTAACAAGCTATAACAAAAATGTGTGTTATCAATTTAACCGACTATTGTTATCTGACTATGAGATATCCGTAAATTTTAGCCTTCGAAATATATGAATGGATGAAGACTACTTCTCATTGTCTCATTCTGAATCTATTTTTGTTTCGTTCCTTAGACTTTATTATTTGACCAGCTAACCCTGCAAATGTTTAATATCATGATAACGTCATGAAGTTACGATTTGTTTTTGTAAATGAATTTTTGCGAAATATTTGCACATAACATTTTTAAAACAAGAATAAAATGAGTCCAAAGAGTTCTATACTTATAATATCCATCATACTTGCAGTCATACCAACCATTTTATCTGAAAGCGATCCATATTCGAAAGAACCGTATCGACCTCTCGGACCACTTGTGAAATGCAGCTTCTTACCTATGGAATTCCTGGATTGCGATGAACCCATCGATCACAAGGGGAACGTATCTGCTAGAGATGCTATCGGACATGGCTGTGTAAAATTTGGAGGCGTTAGATATGATCAAGTGGAGAAAACGAAAGTGCAGTGCAAAGCCTTAGATGGAATTGAATGTTCTGGGACCCGAAGTTTTCTAAGAGATGGTTTTCCTTGCGTCCGTTATTCCGGACACTATTTTACGACGACGTTAATATACAGTATCTTATTGGGTTTCTTAGGTATGGACAGATTTTGTCTTGGACAGACTGGGACAGCAGTGGGAAAGCTACTGACTCTAGGTGGGCTAGGAATATGGTGGGTTGTTGATGTAGTATTACTGATCACGAACAGCTTACATCCAGAGGATGGAAGTAACTGGAATCCCTATGTATAAAATTGAACTGATCTCAAAATTATTTAAACATAAGTTAATAAAAATGCTGTGTAAATAGAAGTTGTACATACAGTGTCGCAAAGAATGATTGTGAAATATAAGTAATTTAATAATCTGTTGTTTTTTTTTTATAAATTGGTTTGTAAGTATAACTAGTAGATACCTGCCACACCAAAATAAAATCTCTGCAATTAACTAAATGAAAAGGTGTTTGTATCTACATTCACATATTGACATTTATGTGACACCCTTAATATAATTATAATACCAGCCTATAAAGGTCCCCCTGCTGGGCACAGGCCTCTTCTCATAAAGAGAAGGAATGAACATTGATCACCACACACATTGCGGGTTGACACCCTTAATTGAATTTTAATAAATATTTTTTTTCATACCCTGTTATTAAATTGACTTAAGTATTTTGTGACTTAAAACTGCCAGCAATCAAGCATGAAGCAGTTCTTGAAACGCGCCGTGATACGATCCTTGGATACCGCCGAAAACCACTGTAACCCGCTAATCCTAGCGGCCTCGCATTGCCGACCTTCAGTCACATCTAAGATTAAACGGCCCAGACATACTCTCAAGAAGCATTAGAGTTAGCTAGCAGTAGCAATACAAAACACCACCGCCGCATATTACGTCCTCGTCGCGAGGCTCTTCGCGTATAAAAATAGTAACGTAAATGTTACCCCCTCTCCCTAGATCAAGCTGGCCCGAGCCAGCCAAACTAGCAATAAAAATATGTCCTTAAACAATTTAAAAATTAGATTAGATCCAACCCTCCGTTTCTGGTTTGCCCTTTTAAAATTGTTAGCAACGCACTAGGTCGAGGTCCGAACCCCACAGGGGGTGCCCTTAGTGAATGTTGCTGACATAGTTAGTTTTTCTATTGCGCTGCCTGGATTAACGTATTTTTATTTAAAGTACTCGCCAAGTCAAAGCCTTGAGCGTAGGCTTTGACTTGGCGAGGCTGCGTAATTATCTACAAAATTTTTAAATTACATATGTAGATAAATAGGTATTCCCAATCTTCTGATGTATGTTTTTGAATTGGATAGGTAGGTAGGAACTAAAAATATAACTACTTGCTAGTTGCACTTACAAGTACATCTTAGGTATTATAATTGCAAAAAAATAACTACGCCAATAATAACTGATTGACAAACTTACCTATAACGCGCAAATGATAAGATTCTGGATTACAATTCAGGGTTGGGCTTGAAAAAAAGAGCTATTCTTTATTCTAACAGGTAGGTAGAAGTAAATAGTTTAGTGTTTGTGGCGTAGGGTCCAAGAGGTAACTAAACGCACAATGTGGAATACATTAAAATATTATTACCAGTGCACAATGTATGTATTGAGGAATTGCCAAAGTACATTTCAATTCCTCATGCTATTGCTGGGCAGAATATAGGTAATTCTCTCTTTTTCTTCATATCTTCATAACTGAGGGTTGCAACTACATGAGATTGTTGCATTTTTTACCAGTGCTCTCTATGCTGGACAATTAAGTCTTTAAAACTCCCATTTAAATTAATTAAAGATGAAATAAAACAACAAAATTGGAAATATGTTAGTTTATTGTAACTTAAGCGACCAGAGCTGAAGCAGTGCTGGACTCGTACTTCCAGTTGGGTGGGAGCACGCTCTTTGTTTTGTAGTAACGGGCTAGCCTGTGGATTCTGGATTCAACAAGAATCAGCCTGAATTTGCTGTCCTTGTCTTTCCTGTTGCGTTCCAAGTGCTTCCTCATAGCGACGGCCTTCTTGATCAGATAGTAAAGATCCTCAGGTAGGTCGGGAGCGAGGCCCATAGCCTTCATGATACGCAGGATCTTCTTGCCAGTGACAAATCTGACCTGTGCAACTCCATGGGAATCCCTGAGCATGACACCTGGAATTGGAATAGTTATCGAGTTATTTAATGCTCTATACTTAGCTACAGGCAGTGGATTTACCATTACTATAAATATTAAGTGAAGGAATTACTATGATGTTTAGTTTGCAGTTTCTAATACATTAAATTATCAAATTGTAGGTCAACAACCAATATTTTTGAAAGCAATAATTATATTTGGATAAACTTTTTCATTCACTGTAATTATTGTAACCCTAACCAGAGAGAAATGGAAGGATGGTAGAGACGCCTTTACCCTGCAATAGGACAGAAATCTCTAGAGAAAGTCTTTTAGATGAAAATCTTATTCATCTAATTCACTGATTTTCCTTTGACAAGATCGCGTCTACTTCTTAATCAATATCTATTATTCCAGAGTGCTCCTCCTTGGCCGTATTATGAAAGGGTATAATAAAAGGTTTATTCTGAATAACATTCAGGATGTGATACGCAGTTTGCCAGTTAGCTCTACATCTATCAGATTTCGGTGGTCATGCAGCATGAATAATTACTGATAGCTGTAAGAACACAAATATATAAGAGAGTAGCTTTAGGGAACATGCAGTTAAGATGTTGATGCTTTGGTATTCCAATTGACACAAAAATCTAAAATTTTAATAAAACAGGAGGTATAATTGTCTTTGTGACCAATTTGAAGAACAGAAAATCAATTTGAAATACTCTTGACTGAAATAATCTTAAGAATTGGAATATGGTCAACTTACCAATTTGGGAGGGAGTGAGGCCTTTCTTGCCGAGTTTAAAAATCTGTTCCTTAACATCATCAGCCGTCAATTTTAACCAGGTTGGCACACTGCGACGGTACGGCAACGCGGATTGGGAAATACCCTTACTGAAAACATAAAATTCACACTTCGCTGTAAAGCCATGTGGTGACCACTATCGGTAGGTTATGTTACAATCACAAAAACTTTCAAACTACATAAAAATAATGCTGAATAATTAATGTAACGTTTTACACTATGAATTACACATGAAATTACCCTGGTGCGTGCATACGACCCATGGTTGCGGCTTTTTAAAAAATCGCCGATCTGACAACGACAACAAGGTAATACGAAAAGATGGTTGCCGGAGCCCGGAAGGCGAAAATCCATTCAGATTTCGTTCTTGCTTGTCTATGGTCATTCAAAGTTCACTAGTGTTGTGCTACTGTACGATAGAGAATAATCGGTGATTTGGTGAAGTGACTAAATTGTCTTTGGTGAATTGCATTATTACAACTATTTGTAACTTATGTCATTAATGTCAAAATCAAATGACAGTTATCTACTTTAACCCTGTTAGGTGAGACAAAATAAACTCTGATATTCTCTACCTGTCCGCGAATTTGTCGCTAAAATGCCGAACCCTTACGGAGTATCAGATGCAGAATTTAACATTATTAAACTGCAGGCTGCTAGACGTGCTGGCCTCAGAAAAGAGTTCTTAAAACAAAAGTCCAACCCATGGAAACATGCCTCCGAAGCAGGCTATGTCGTGAGTATTCCATTACGTAATTTTATTATTGAATTTTCAGGTATAAACAAATATTTTATAACATGGAATAGTATTCTATATTAAAGTTAATACAAAACACTTCTTCAAATTACAGTTCGATCCAGCTATACAGAAGTTCTTGTCCATGAAAGTAACCACTTTAGAACATTTCCAAGCAAATACACGTACGTCGATGTTTGGAATTTGTGCTATAGTTCTGCCGATGTTTGCTTATGGTTACCTTCTGTGGAAGCACAGGACCCAGCGTGAGGACAAGATTAGAAGTGGTGAACTCCGTTATAAAGACAGATCATTCAAGTTAGCGTAAATCAAACCTTCAGTTCAAATCAATATAAATAATTGTGTAGAAATAATTAAATCATTAAACTGTTATTTATGATTGTTTATTATTTATGTAATTACATTTACTTTTTTAATTTGAGGCAGGCATCACATCATACAGGCAAAAAAATCTACATTTAGGCAATTAATTGAAGTTAAGTGAACACATAAATGACAACAATAAATTAGGAACGAATTTTCTTCTTGATTGTACAGTAGATTTATATTGTTACTGGCAGGTAATATAAAATATAATGTAAAAATAAGTACCTTATGTCAATAATTAACACTGTCATTTTCACATGGTTGTTTGGGTAATTTTACTATTTACCAATTATGGCAAATAAATATGGATTTTCTGATCTTGAGTGCAAAATTATTTTGGATCAAATTGAGCGACGCGCAAAATATCGAAAAGAGTTTCTAAAACAAAGAACTGATCCCTGCAAACATGCAAAGGAAGCTGGCTATGTTGTATGTAACTTCGTATTGGCATACTTAGTACTTGTATAATGTTGTTCTTTTTTAATTCCCATCAAAAAAAAATGTCTTCAAATTCTTCCGCAAATATAGGTTTGAATATAGCTTTACTTAGTACCTATAGTTATTGCTTTGCTATCAATGTTCATGCCTTAAATCAGAAAAGAAGCCAACAAACAAACTTCAATTGCGTGGTGTAGGTACAAATTACAGGCCGTTAATTAATGGAATAAGTTTAATTTTCTGCTCAACCACCCATTTAGTACTCTACAAACATAGTAACTACTGGTATCGGGAAATCGTACTTAATTAAAAATCTAATATCATCTTCCAGTTCGACAAAGGGATTCAAAACTTCCTTTCGATGAAAGTGACAACCCTAGATCACTTCCAATTCAACTTCGGAACTATTCGCTTCGCTGTATTATCTATTTTGGTCCCGATGGGTGCACTGGGTTACCTCTTTTGGAACCAACGCACGAGACTCGAACGGGAACGGCGCTGTGGCAGACTTAAGTACAGAGATAGGCCTTTTAAGCTGGGTTAGTTGTTACGCCTATTAAACTGAGTGGTAACAAACTTCTCTTTCTTGAATGTACTCATCTAGTGAGCAATTTACCAAATAGCTTTTTGTTAAGTTCAATTGATGGCCATTTCTGCCGCTTTCCGAAATTTATTTATGAAAGCGAAGTCGACTTGGGTTGCAATTTGCAGACGAGGTATAAAATGTTTGCATATTTTTAGATAAAGCCCGTAAACTACTTCATTTTGGTTGCTTAAGTATTTTAAAGAAAGTATGTTCACCCTCAGTTAAATAGGTTTGAATTTCTTACAACCTATTAATCGCTTCTCTTAGTATGCATTTGTTACGTGTTATGTGATGTTATAAAAGGTAAATAAAACTTACTAACTTATTTAAGAGAATACTTTTATTCCAATAACTACGAAAAGTTTCAGCGCAACAAATCAGTCAAATTTAACACAAACTAGCTAATAACTAGAAAAGTTTAATGTAAATTACTGTGTACTTCGAAAGATATATTTGACAATAATAGGGATGTTGACTGGTTATTAAAAGTTAAAATCTATTTAGTCCGTCAGTTAGATAATAAAAAAATATTAGACGCGTATTTTTTCTTTTATCAAAACAATAAAACATTACAAAGATACAGCTCTTTGAAGTTTCGGAGTGGGGGCTTATGACGCCTCGCCTTGGTAAAAATTGTAGCGAGGAGTGACGTCACGCGAAATTTCCGTTCTCTGTATTTTGATCATTTTTTGTTTGCAAGAAAAAAGAAAAAATACGTGTCCAATAAAATTCATTAATCTACCAGGCGGACATCAAAAAAATAATTAGGAAACATGCCTATTGTTGGCAGCAAAGACAGACCCACTTTATAAGCACAACTGCTCTCGAGCAGTTAAGGGCGTTCACGCACTCACTCTTATTAGGTTTCGATCCGATTTCGCCATCCTAGTGATTGCAGGGACGTTTGCGCACTCATCCGTATTCGGTCCGAGGATTCTCACTTCGAGTCGTTTTTTGAGGTATGCATGGACGTAAGGCACGCGCTTCGCCGCTGCTTGCTACCACTGCTGCACTGTAGCGTCATCGGCGCGCAATCTTCGCTTGTTTTGGTTCCTCTGTTTTTCATGTATTGAATGCAAACGGCAACCGAATGAGTGGGTAAACGCTAGGACGTAAACTTCTCGTCCCTGTTTATCACGTATCGAATACAAATCGGTGTGTGAACGCCCTTAGTCAGTGATCAACGTACACGGAATGCGCGAGCTGTCGGTCGACACCATAGATGCAAGATTATTCCTGCATCTATGGTCGATACGGTCGAACTACCTTAGGTATTGCCAACCTTGAAACAATTTATGGCATAGGTTTTATTGAGTAAAGTAATTCTGATCAGAAAACACACAAATAGATTTCCCAGTGTTCTGTAAACATAACTTTTGCTAAGATATAAGATAATAACATTTAAAGTATTTGAACTTTTAATAATTTGAAGTTTTAAATCTTATCTACCATAGTTATAGTTGCAGTTTTTCGCTAAGTAATTCCTCAGCTTATAACTTATACATAATATTAGTGACAATTACGATAACAAGCTAACACAAGTATAAAATTAAACATAATTAAGTTAGCGGTCATCCAGTGACTTGTCTCTAGTAATGACTGTGTCATCGAACTTCACCATGTAAGTTGTTCCTTTATGCCAGTGGGCTGTTACTTTGGCAGGCTGAAACAAACAATTAGGATTTTTTTTTTTTGTTCTCTCGATACTGAAATAATATTATTTTTACTCATTCATACTTATATTATACACAGCAATTGATATTGATCAAGCGTCTCTTGCTGTCTCTGTCACTTTATGGTGTTGAGTAGCGACAGATAGACATATAGAGAATTAAAAAAAAAAAAAAACTTTCTTTGTTTCATTTTTTTTTTATTAGTATTGTATTTAAATACAGCTACTTACAAATCCACTCTTGGTGAGCACTGCTTCTATAATCCCAGCATTGAATGTGGCACAGTTCAGAGAGCCCTTGTCTTTTGGAACACTTATGAATTTGTTGATCTGTAATCAGTTTATTATGAATATTAGAATAGAAATCTATACATACTCTTACACTAAGTCCCCTGCCACATCCATCTATCTGAATATTATAAATTAAAAAAGCTACAGAAAGAAAATTATTGTTTATGGTATTTACCAATGTATAGACTGATTCAAGGGGAAGGTTTGTGTGTTTAATACATTAATGTTTTATATTACTATGAGAATCTGGGTGGGTTGCTATGCTAGTATAACATAAGTATACAAAACTATTTACAAGTTTTCCATACTAAAGTTTTACTGTATATAATTATAATAGAATGTGGTTCTTTAATTTTCTTGAAACATTATGAAGTTTATAGTTATAGTTGAATATAGAGACAGAGAGAAGCCATGGTGTTCTAAAGCTTCAAAGAAAAAAAAACATAGGTATTTAGAGGTTTAGTATAAATATAAACATGATGTTGGTAACCAACACATCAATTATTTTCACACTAATCCTTTCAAAACAGGTTTAATTATCATTATATGAAAGGAAACTAGGAACGCTTTTTTTAAATTGATCATTTAGCAACAGTACTTACCAGTGCATCTTTCTCTATGATATAATAAGTCCTCTCATCGTCATTAGCATGTTCCAGTTTATCAGCTTCTTTACCAAATAACACCTGAAAATTTATATATAAAATGTTCAGTGAAAAAAGTTTAATTAGTATTGTTAAAAGTTGACTTCATAATTCTTACCTTCCATAATGTAGATTTAACAAATAAAAGCATGTTTAGAAGTTTAATTTCTCGTTTACTGTTTCTTTCTCTGACAAAATATAAATCCAGTAATCTTGTTCCAACATCCTGTCCTATGTCTGATAGCCTGAAACATAGATGATAGTAATCATCTCAATTTTATTTTCAATTTATATATTGCCCGAATAATATGTAAAACCTTACTTGTTTTGTAATTCGTGTATAGAATGTGAGCGATTCTGACAATATTGTACTATTTCAGAGAATAAAAGTGCATATAGTGCTAATGATACCTCCCCTTTCCCTTTACTCAAAGGTTTGTCAAGAATCGACGATTTGGATCGACTAGACGACATAATAAATTACACTAATTAGGTACTCTTCAGAATACTAATATGTGATAAATATATGTAATCACAACAAAATATATTTGTTCAGAAAATTGTGTTGCACGAAAACTACACCAATACACGATTAATGTTTTGAATAGTATTGATATCTGAATCATCGGTTTATTCCTAGCTCTGTCACACTCACTGTAAAATGAATTGGGTTACATAGCTCTTGATTGCATCATGCTTAATGTTAATTAAATGTACAGACGGAACGCCTCCATACACGAACCGTAAATGTCAAAGTGACAAACGCTTTTTTCACATTGGATATCAGTCTTTTAAGGTTTTGCTTTTAATGTGAACCGTGGACACCGAACACTTTTTGGTTGGCGATAGTCAATAGACTATTAAAAAGTGAAAGCAACTGCAAACAAAAAGTTATTATCGTTTCGTACAATTTATACACCTACAGAAAACAAAATATTCGTTGGTGGCTTTCATTAGTACGAGTCTACTCCAGAAATACTGAAATACTAATACAAATGTGTTTTATACCGTACCACCTCGTACCTAGGGAACCAATTTCAATTTTAAAATTAAATAGAATGGATAAAAATGTGAGAAGTTTTGATGTTGGAAATTTTAGGCAAGTATTCTCTATTATTTACAATTTTAAATATATACAAACTTAACTATATATACACTTAAAACAAAACTAAACTTTTAACTAATAAAAAAAATCTAAAAAATAGCGTCAAAAAATTCATCCGCATCGCTGTTGACTGGAAGTGTACCCAAAAGACTGGCGGCATTGCCACGTTGAATGGCAATGCTTATTCTCTGTCCAAGGTAAAAGCCAGCCCTTGGGTCACGCGAGGAGTCAACAAGGCGTTTCGCCAGATCTTTATATAATATGTGTGCACTCGGACCCCACGGTCCAAGTGTTTCAACCCCAAACGGCTGGAATGTATAACTTCCAATAAGGTTGTTATATTTCCGCCGTTTGAGGTTCTCAGCAGCCGCAGCAGCAGCGCCAGCACAGCACGATGAACTAGGAATATGAGATGGCGCAAGAGTATCGACACAAGTAGCGTCCCACACTAAAGGCCTACCCATCTTCCAAGGGAACAAAGACATGCCGTCCGGTCTCTTGCCGTCGTCGCGTGCCAGGCCATTAGGTTCTAGTACAGCCGGAACGCCGACGGCAACAAGAGCTCGTCGGATGATGTCGTTGATATTCGCGTGCCGCGCCAAGCCAATCTATGCACTTAGTTAAACTGTTTGAATTCGCTAGATAAGCCACGAGGGCAGAGCCGCGGGAACAGGTAGTATTATTATAAATGCGAAAGTAACTTCGTATGACTATCAGTTTAACTTTCACGGCTAAACCGCTTAACTGATTTTGATGAAACTTGTTATAGGGTAAGAATGGATCCCAAGAAAGGACATAGACCTACTTTTTGCCGCGACAACCGACATCCACACGGGCGTAGCCGCGGGAAAAAACTAGCTAGGTTTGTTAATTAATTAATTTGGTACCTATCACATTAAAAAGTCATTTCTCTTTTTATTATTAAAAACTCATTAGACCTACCTAAAAAATCTCCTAAAACCGTTAGGTGTAACAATTAAAACATTGCATCAAGTGGCATCAACCAACGTACCTACTTTTTTCACGAAATTTATGATATAACATGTAATGTGGCGTAATATGTCGTTATACCGAGTAAGCAAGGAGAGCGACGAGGAATGCTACAGTTAATGGTTGGCGTATGTGAAGGTATACTTAATAATGACGACTGTATTTAACTTAGGGGAGGGCAGGACTGCAAGTAGTGTTTTCGACAATTCCTTAATAAGTAGATTACACGGATTATGGATAGAAATCAATAGCTATGCTAACTGTCACTGTGCAAGGCGTGCCGTGGACATGTTTTTAATATTTGTATTTCGATTAAGTACTTTAATGTTTGTAAACACTCTACGTCAGAGACAAATGATGTGGAAATTCTTGACAAAAACACGTGGTCATAAATTGAAACTGATTTGAACAACAAAAAACAGATTACGTCACCAAATAAAATTGATCCTGCTTCCATTGTGTGGTAAACAATAAATTCAACCTATCTTTCGCCAACGGCCATACCACGTTGAATACACCGGTTCTCGTCCGATCACCGAAGTTAAGCAACATCGGGCGCGGTTAGTACTTGGATGGGTGACCGCCTGGGAATACCGCGTGCCGTTGGCTTTTTGCATTTTATTGGATACCTACTATATCTTTGTTATTTTTATCTCCTATTTTATCTTTGTTTTCATATCATAGCTTTAGCCTTAGACGAATAAATAAGTAAAATTTCTAAAAATAGACTGCGCATATCCAACAATTACAACTGTTGGCACTAGTATGAACATGTAAAATTAGTGTCAAAACAGAGCGCACCGTTTTATTAAAACTTTCGCAAAACCTAATTTTACCCTAATAATATCGGACCCGTCAATATTTTCGCATATACTTTGTCGTCGCTCAGCAAATCATATAAATCAGTAAACGAGCCTATTATAGTACATTTAGCTAAAAATATTTTAACGCTTGGCATAAGGGGCTACTAGCGATGCGCACGCTCTATGCTTGTCATGTTTACTCTAAGGCTTTACCAGATAAGTTTTTAGGAGTGTACCAACCAAATGAGTATTGTATCACAATGCTAGCGCAGTGCTAGTCCTCAATCATTACTCATAAATTATGTTGGTATGTCGTATGACCCTTTAATATATACATCACCTATATATACTATTATTACGATAAGCTTGCACGCAATTACAACGTCTGCCTAATTATTGTATGGTATCCGCTTAGATATCTTTAATTTATATCCTAATTAAGTTCACTCAATAGAAATTGGGTCATTTACTTGACCCAGTGTCCACTTTAACTGACCTCAATGTCTAATGCGCAATATCATTAAACTAGATTAAATAAAACCTAAATGTTATTAACAAAAAAAAAAACTTTATTTCATTTAAAGCATTAATATAACAGCATAATCATTTATTATGAGCTACTCCAGTAAAACAGGCATAAGATTAAAAAATAACATGTTAAAATAAATCATTTGTCCAAAATTACATTTTCGTTTTGACAACCATTATAATTAATAATTGTCAGTTGTGTGTGTACATACATACTTTCCTAAATTATTATTTTTTGTTATCTTTTAGTCTTATGCGATAACCTTAAATTTATTCAAAATTATACAATTTTATTCAACGGTAGGTAAGTATTACAACATGCGATACTTTAGACCGTATTACGCAGTGCCGATTTAGAATGTCAAGATTTTATACTAAAATGTCTGTTTCCTTTACCATTACTTTGAGATTAAAAAAAAAACAAGTGTGATTTAGTTAAGTCAAAATTTGAGCCAGAAAGTGTTGTGCTGCGCGAAAGTTTATTGAATAGTTACATACAAACGATTGCATAATACAAATTATTCATTTTTTTCTAATGTTTATTTATTTCATTATTACAAAACTTCTAGGTGGATGAAGAGCATTAATAACTTTAATTACATTCTAACATTAGTTGAAAAGTACTTATAACACTTTCAGTGGGGGTTTATTTTTAAAGTAGGGTGCAAACACATTGGTGCGAACGCGAACCTTACTTTAGAGAAGTGGAGAAACGTCACAGACTAAAAAGGAGCATTCAGTCTTATAACTAGGTCGCATTCCTACCAATGTGCACACATTTCACAATAATATACAAAAAAAATCACGCATATTTCAGTTGTCCGTTTTAATGGACGGCAAAATTACTGTAATAGTATAATGATGTCTCGTCAACATTATGTTATTGGATATACCTAGGTACATTTTTTTCTCTAGAACCCTAAGCGGCCTATTCTTGTTATTTTAATTAATTTATTTTCCATTATTGTATATGATAGAATTTATGTTTAATTATCTCTGACACGTTACTTTAAGCGATTTGACGAATCAAACCTTTTGAAGGTTACCATTTAAACTAAAAAAAACCTGTTATCTCCTTTTAAACTGATCACATGTACAAATATTTGACTATATTCCGTACATACATAATAATATATGTCTAAAGATTATACATTGTGTTGCAGGTACAATATTTTTAACTTATTAATAGTTAGTAATGTTAGTCAAATTATAATTAGAGTAAAACTATATAGTTTGAAAACAAAAAAACAAAACAAAGATCGTAGGGATTCTTTTCGATTTCTTTGGTTCAATATTCATGTGTACCAAACGGTCCAAATGCCTTGCACCTATTTAAGTAGACAAAATAACAAATACAGTTTAAATGAGCTGCTTTACAAATTCCAAAAATACCCGATTTTCCCCTTTTTAAACAATTTACTAGAGCGCTTCAAAGTTGATTTTGTAATACCCCTGTATTCCTAAATTCATTTTCCAATAAGAGATTTATTTTCGTATTTTTTTGTATGGCATTTGGATCTAAAACATTAACGGCTATTATTTTTTACAATATTTACAGCGCCTTGTAAACATAATTATCATTCATCAAGTTAAGGGTTCCTTAATTCCTCAAGAATTGGGATGTTTAATATATATTGTGTAATGGTGAGTCAGGTAGATTAATAAAAAATATTAGACACGGTATTTTTTTTACAACTCAAAACTCGTAACTATATTATATTGATTTGAAAAGTCACATGACGACACGATGTTGTACGTTTTGTACAAGATCGTTACGTCATTAACCCTCAACCCTGTACTTTGATTTGCTTTATCTTCTTAGATTTTTCTTATTTTGAAAAAGCAAAAAATTCGTGACCAAATTTTTTTTATTATCTACCTACAGACCAATAGATTTTTCATGCCCATTAAACATCCTGTTATATTTGCATTGCAAACTTTTTATATCATAGCTTTTTATTTGAATTTATTTACGTGATTTCATATAGTAAAAGGCGTACTTTCTAAACACTACTTGGAGGTATCAAGCTGAAATTCATATCAAATACTCAAGTCTATGGTCTCTTGGAGCTGTGAAAAAATCAAACTTCTAAGTCAACGCGATCAAAAGATACTCCCGTTTATGCCGCAAATTTTCGAAACTCGCAAGGGAATCAAAACCTACAGGGTACTTCCCGTGAACTCAGAATCTTGAAATTTGGTACGAAGTAACGTCTTATAGTACAGATAAAGGAAAAATTGCGAAAACCGTAAATTTTTAGTTACATCATATAAAAAAAAATATTTCTGTTTTTTTTTTTTTTTCATTTTGCAATTATCATACCATAACTATGACTCGATCGTAGTGATGGGTGAACTTTTACTTATATACCTACAGGTGTGTACGGAACCCTCGGTGCGCGAGTCCGACTCGCACTTGGCCGGTTTTTGTTAGTAAGAATTATCGAGTTATTTCCTCAATCCTTTGTTCAATTTTAAATATTTGGTTTAACTTGATGCTAAATACACATGCTGTTCATTGGTATAATATATCATGTCGTATTTGCAATGCAAATATATTTTTTCCTATTCAATGTCACATTTATAGCTTGTTGCCATTCTGTAAATGTAATATGTTAGGTTTTTAATTATTGAAAGTTATCTTTTAAAAAGTTGGTTGTGCTTGTAACATTTTCTTATAAACATTATTATTTAAATCTATATTATATTAAAGTATGGAATGATGTGTTTACAAATAAGAATTTAGAATTCATTCAGAAGAGTTCTACTTGTTGTTTACTTCAAAATCTATGTACTCAGATATATTCTATTCCTAAATGATGCCATAATGTTTTTCTTATTTATTTCGTTATTTATAAAGAATTGTACTTGAATTACCTATGTCACAACTAAAATTAATTTATTCCATGCCTAACTAGGTAGGTAGGTCAAATTTTATTTTTTAAATGATGTTAGAATAATCTAGTGTTGTGTAATAAGTTATCTGAGAAAAGACTTAATGTTCCTAAATGAATTGTTTACTATACTTAATTTCCCCAAACTACTGTTAAATTCACAAAATAATAACAATCACCAAAACTAAAAAGAATAATGTTTATAAGTAAAAGTTCGACCATGAAATTAAATATGATCTATACAGCAGACTTGGCCTATCTACTTCATAATATATAAAATTATGCTTACACATCTTATGATACTAAACTATTGTGAGTCAAATATATACAGTTGTATCTTCCTAACAGCAAGTGGACTGTACTGTTTCTGCTTCAAGAAGGTTGAAGTCCATACCATTTGGACGGTTGAAGCCTGTCTTGATACCGTCCCATCCATCTTCAACTTTGTATTCGCCTGACTGGATGCGGTTGTACACGTCTTGAGCAACAATTAAGAATGCATTTTCGACATTAGCACCTGTCTTCGCTGATGTTTCCAGTTGATGTAAACCTGAAAGTGATAAGTTTTGTATGTCATGTGTTCAGTAACAATTTTAGTTTCACAGAACATTGAACATTTCATGTCATTATTGTAAAACTTGAATAATAATCCATACTAATATTATAAATGCGAAAGTAGCTGTCTGTGTGTCTGTCTGTCGCGCTTTCACGCCGAACTACTGAACAGATTTAAATGAAATTTGGCATACAGATAGTCTAGAGCCTGAGAAAGGACATAGGCTACTTTTTGCCGCGATAACCGACTTACACGCGGGCCGAGCCGCGGGTAATAACTAGTGTTACAATATAAATAAATAAAAGCAGGAAGAAATTACAGTGTTGAGTTAAGCTTGCCTTTGTATATAGAAATGCTATAATGTACCTTTATTTTTATGTCTTTGTGTGATTACAATAAAGAGCATAAAAAAAAATCATTATTAAAGCAAAAAGCATACATAAGATGTTTCTTATAAGGGTAAACATTCTGAGCATTTCCATGTAATAAAAAAACCAGTATCTTAAGAATAGGGAATATGCACGATATTTTCTTGTGTTTAATTGTTCAGTTACACCATCTTAACACTGGAAAACCTAACATCATAATAAAAATAATGTTATATAGGATGTCAAAATAACCATAAGTTCTCACATAAGAATTATTAGCATTTGAAACAGGCGCCATCTTCTCAGACTTTTATTACAGATGTTGACGTCAAAATGATGTCAACATCTATGTTAAATGAACAATAACACATATATGCAGCGAGTATGGCCTACGTCATATTAGGCCTGACCAATGGCATTGTGTTTTGATCATTCAGTGAGTAGTAGTTAAATTCTACATATATATTTTGCAATCTATTTTAATTCATTGTATTTTATTTAATTATTGAAATAAAAAATAAAAAACTGATCATTACATTATGAATTATGAGAACTGAGATAGTATTAGATGCAAAAATTTAAACCAAAGTGGTGATTTGTGCATATTCCCTAATCTACCTAGCAAAACAAGATACCATTGCACACATTTACATAATTATGTTAAAATAGTCACAAACCTACTTTTACTTTAGACTATTTCTTACATGTCATTTATCTCAGACAGTAGTGTTACATATTACATCATATTTAAACACTACTATGTTGGGTAAAGTCAGACAACACGAATTACAATTTCCTGCTAGATTACTGATCTTTAAGTTTAGAAAATATGAGTATGTAACAAAGTACATAGTATTATAAGTATGTAGGTGAAATTTGCAACAATTTAGTTATATAATTTATTTTACATATCAAGGTCATTTTGTGAAACTATGAAAACAACAAAAAAAATTTTTTATCATTAGGTAAATAGGTTTGTCAAAAGAATTTAAAAACTTTATAACAACAATTTTACATTCTCAAGGTCTTAAACTGTGTTTGCTTATCCAGTTCTCAGACATAGAAAATATGTTTACATGCAAATCAATTATAAATTGAGTAAAACAAGGAAACATTAAATTGTATTCAAATGATGACCTACATAATAATGGATAAGGGATCTACATGAAAAAGGTTTTAATTTAAAACTTTCTCTATAACTCACCATTCTGTTCCGCAAACTGTTGTGCCTCTTCTAATGTGACCTGTCTTCTCGCCCCATTTTTGCTGTCTGAACCAGCCAGGTCAATCTTACAACCAACTAGGGCAAATACTGGCCGGTGTGGCTCAATGTGTCTTTTAGCTTCCATCATCCATAGAGGTATATGTTCAAAACTCGATCTGTTACACACATCGTACACTAATAAAGCACCAACTGAATTTCTGTAGTACGACTTCGTTATAGATCTAAATCTCTCTTGTCCAGCAGTGTCCCATAGCTGTAGTTTAATCCTTGTCCCATCTTGCACTTCTATAATCCTCGCAAAGAAATCCACACCTACTGTAGGGTCCGACAGCTAAAATGTAACGCGCAATTTACTACACATAACTTAAAAATAACATCAAAACAAAGGCGATTATACTCACCTCAGCGAATTTTCCATCTGTAAAATATTTCAACAGCGAACTCTTTCCCACAGTGCTATCTCCAATTAGGATAAGCCTAAATTGGTAATCAAATATAGGATCAACCATTTTTGGTTGCACTTATAATTGCATCAATTAATAGCAACAAGGGTCTCTTCAAAATTACGTATAATAGAAAAAATGACAAGACAAACAAGAAAGAAACATCCGTCAGATAGTCATAGTCGTCATACTTTATTGATATCACTCACTATCACTCCAAACTTGTTTATGATTTAGTCTATGGCTACAATTTCGGTTTTGTAATTCCTGCACAAGGCAAAAGATACCTATTAAAAAGCGATACACAAATTTTACCGTACATAATATTATGTTGTTAACAGTTCCAATAACCGTAAATCAGCTACTTTTAAAATAGTAATAGTAAGCTGGAAGTTTGAACACTAGCTAGACAATAACCGGAAAAAATGTTTAACTACGTTGAGTTGACTATATGAATGAGTTTCTGACTGATACGATATCATACAATTCATTGTTTATGTCATTCAATTTCAATCATTCCTTACTACAATAATTACTTCAATGTGTGAGCGTATAAAAATTCTACAACTACGCGACTACGCGTCTGTTGGTCTCTTGTAAACTATATTAATAATAAATAACGTGATAATTTTAGTGAATAAAATCGTTTTACTGATTGAGTGTCAAAATGTTAATATTTTGTAAATAAAATAGAGGCGAGTAACCTATTTTCTTATGGTTTACCCTGCCGGCCATTTCAGCCCAAATATTGTAGAGCAGTTTTAATAAAGTAAGTTACGTTGAATTTAGTCTACATTAATTATATTTAGCCTTGTTTTAATTTTCATTATTGATAAATACATGTGTTATTATAGCTATAACAATAATAATATTAGATGTTTTAAATTGTATTTCAGGTAACTATCTACATATAATAATAGTATATGATGAATACCAGTCAGAGTTATAAAATGAAGGAGAATACAAATGAGCACGGTGATAATAAAGCGAAGTCGACACCAATTGGTATGAAGTATTGAACATTTAAACATATTATTAAAAAATCATCAGTTTTGTCTAATTGTGAACCTTAAACTTTGTGTGTTATTTATTAAGTGTTTCTATAACTATATCTAATTAAAAACAATGTTAATGGTGTTAGACTTCAGTTAAATATCACACAAAACTTTATCAAATGTTTGCATATGAATATTTGTTATTAGAGAGACTTACATAGGTCAATAAAACTATTTAATACTAAACAAAAATATGTATTTAGGTCATTGCTGATATGAGATTTCAAAATACACCACAGTTAATGGCTTTTTCCTCCTTCAATGGTAGGCATATAGAAGCAAAAGCAGTAGGTATATATTGAAGGTTTTAGCAAGGGAAGTTCTTTCCCAATAATCTTTATCACCTTCAGCCTTGTATAACCTAGTTCTTGGCAGAAAATTCCTTCCATTGATTATCTTTGCCTCCAATCTTGCAATTCATATCTTTGCTCAGCCTCCTAAAACATATCTTTAAAGTTTATATCATATTTATATATTTGTTTAATAACTTTTGTAAGACAAAGACAAAATAACTGTTAAATACATAATACTTTACATCTACATTTAGTAAAACTAGGCATATATAAATAGAATAAATATGTTAATTTATAAACAGCTATGGTGGCACCAGAATTGAAACAGAATGCGGATGCTGATACAGAAATTACAAAGACATGTGCTGTATTGGGATGTGAGGACTCCAAGAACTTAGATGCTGAGTTGTTTTTTAGGTAAATATTAATAAAATGTTGTATAATAACTTATTTATAGTCTTGTTACAAAGAATTAGAGAAATTATGGATTACATTATGGAGTATAAAACAAAGAATTGATAATTAGGGTATCATTTACAGATAACACTCATACCCCCGAATCCTGAAACACAATTAACTTTTACACATTCTTAAATGTCTATTTGTCCCTACTTTACACTTTAAAGTGACAGAGACAGCATGACAATTAGCGGCTATTTAAAACTGATTGATGTTTCAATATTTGACTAATAACTCTGCGAGATTTGCTCACAGACACATAACTTTTTCATTTGTTTGTGATATGTAATTTGCAATTTAATTTATAAGTGAATCTTATAAATGAATCAATCTCAAATTATACTATCATTATATATTAGATGTAGTATGTTAACTTATTGTTTTCTTTGACCCCAATGTGCTATTGAATAAATTTATTTACCTTGCCAAATTGTATCATTTATTCTCATCCCCTTTAAAGTGTTTGATTAAACACAAAAAAGTTTTCGAACTAAGCCACACTGAAAATATTAACTACAGTATATGGAACTAAAATAATATTAACATTTACAGATTCCCTGAAGACCCCAGCCTCCGTCAGATATGGACTGACCTGACCGGCCGCAACAACTGGACGCCAACAGACTATTCCTACATCTGCATGCAACACTTCTCCGTCGACTGTTTCAAATGCGACGAGAACGATCAAATGGTTATAGTCGATAAGGCTGTACCTTCTCTTAAGTTACCTAGACATGTTCTGGAGGTAAGTTGACTTAATTTTTTGTTATGCTTAATTCACAGCTTGATTAAACCAATTTGCCTTTTTTTGCTTTTCTTTCAACCTCAACCCTAACAATTTTATAATACCTTGGTGTTATAATATGCTGGTATTGTAATACAATACCTTAGTTATGTAATACCCTGGTATCCTAATTATTTTGCTTGTCAGCCCCCTACTAACATACTGGTAAGTCCAATGTCCAATAGTAATCTAATCTCTCCATTCAGGATTTGTAGAAATTGTAGACAAGCATTTATTTAGATAATTATTTTTTTTCTTTTTATAAAGCTAATAACGTCAGTCTGTATATGTATTGTAAGACTCCAAATTATGAATCTCGTTTTGTCATCAGGTCGAATATATAGACGAGGAAACTTTAGAAAATGAGGAAGAGGAATATATGACGACTGATGAAGACGAAGAGAAAGCTAATAATACGTCGCTAGACCTTAACATACCTCCGAAAGAATTAGAAAGTATTGAACTCCTCAAGCTGTTCTCCGAAGTCCAAAGACTTCAGAGACAAGCTGTCGGCCTAAAAGACAAACTTAAATACAACATGAAAGTACACAATAGACAAAACAGATTTCTAAAAAGAATAAAGGAAATCATAGAAATGAAGAAAAAAGTTTTGAATCAGAAACGAAAGAAGAAATGCAGAATTCTTCTGTCGTTACAGGATAAAATTAAAGAGGATACAACTGGACTAGTGTTGGCTATGCCAATGCGACAGACAGACGACTTGAAAAACTTTGCGCTCAGTATCTACAAGTACTCGCCGCAAGCTTACATTTATATTAGAAACACTTTACGAACGATGTTGCCAAGTACCGAAATCTTGGATTCCTGGATCACGGCGGGTTACCAGCCTAGAAATGTGTTAGCCAATAGCAACATTATTAAAGTGGTGGCTGAACAAACAGATACGCAACTGTCGTGCAAGGTTATTATAGGTTAATAAGTGTAAATCACGTTGATTTGATAAATAAATTAGGATTTTTTCCCTTCTGTTGTTGGTTTTATTGGTGTTGGTTGAACCTTTGTTAAGCTCTTCTTTTCGCCTATTACAAAATGTAAATGCTTTGAACGCCGAACTGTGAAAAATCATTTCAGACAACAGGTCGGCATTTAAAGGCTTTAAGAACCTGTCATAATAATATACTACCTACCTGTTTTCCTGTCACAAAAGAACGTAAGAAAGAAAGGTTCCAACGTATTACCCTGGGGTATCCCTTATAACCATAGTTTTTGGAATCTACCGAATTGTTATTTATGTAAATATTACTGTAATAAAACTAGACAACAGTTGGTATAATATTTAAAAGCAATACAATAATTTATGTCATAGCTTGGGGAGTTAGAATTTAGGCAATATTTTTTTATGTTGACTTTATCGAAGGATTCCGTTAGATCGACCATTTTTTTTTGATACTTTATGTCCAGGTTCCAATAAATTTGTAGAGTTTATTCAGCAGTTGGGATGTAAATACTTAATATTAGGTACGACAAACAACAATTAAAGGTGAAAAGTGTAAAAGACTATTTTCTCAACTCAATTTATCTAGGCTTTGTTTGTTTCATATTGATAAAATTCTCAAAGACATCTAGGAGATAAACATTGTTTCATCAGCAACTAAACCTATTTGTAAAATTTGTAGAACCTCGAGCTACTCGTCGGTCATGGTATTGCGTGATACCGCTGCTGGCCGCTAGATAGCGCTGCCGCCAAAGTCCCATTAGAAAGGGAAGGCGAAGCCCGACACAAACAAACGCGTGTTCCGACTCACTACTCAGACGAGTCAGTGCCGAGATTCCCTCCGCGCGGACGGCGGTGCGGCGTGGTACTACTCCACCCGATCTTACGTCGCGCGTCAAACCAAAATAAATATTCCATCTGTTCAAATATTGTGCAAGTTTTTTTTATTGTTTCCCTAAAAACATACGTAGAAGGATGTGTGTGTTTTACGCCCCGCCATATGTTACCACGTAAGAGGCCCTAAGTTTCGTATTATTTTTGTGTTCGCAAAGTGTTCGAGTGGTTTTTGTTTCGTATTGTGAATGGATTTATAAACCCGATTATGAGGAAGGACGCCTCATAAGGTACGTTTTTCTAAAAAATCTTGGTTCTATTTTGGTAACTTACGTATTCTAGGATTGGTGGTTTGTACTCCTGTATGTTATAGCTAAAACAAGGTGAATTGGAAGTCTTAAATTGGCTAGAATCCGAGTCTACCGAGTCGCCAGTAACTGGACTTTCGCAATATTTATTCCTTATGCGTGTTTCCATGCCTTAAATGTAAGGCCTAATGCCATAAGCGTAGCGGTTGTACGCGTTTGAAATACGTGTAATATTTTTAATGTTCACCATTATGCTACTATAAACAATTATAAATATAATAAAATGTTAATGTCACATTCAAATCATGTGTCTTATAAATTTCACTTCGCTTTTTATGGGCTGGAAGTAATTTTCTACTTGTTACGCCAATTGAAAGTATCCGTTGCCGATTTCTTTTGTACAATTAATTAGGTACTTTATTGTTGTTTGAAGTTATGTTTTTTGTGCTCTTTAACTTGTTTTACTTTACACTTTGTTAGTTTATTCGTAGAACACTGTATTTTAGTATAAGTTTGTAACAGAGCAGGCAGCAGGTGCGGGGAATATTGGTTCGGCAGCTGTCATCTCGTAGACGCTTCCTCCGATACCAAATTTAGATGAGTACCTACTTACCCATATACATGGCAAAAGGTCCATTAATACAAATGGAGTTTTTTTCAAGAACCGATAACCCTGTTAGCTCTTAAAACTGAACAATACTTTGATTTTTTACAGGTAGTCGTTAAAAAACTGAAGTACCTACCTATTTTGACGTCTATTATTGGTTTAACATGGCATCATAAATATAGAATCGTGATTGCGTTTGTTATTATTCTTCAACCCACTTATAATATTACTCTACCCACATGATATTTTTCTTTGTGTACACTCTTATACTTATTACATAGTAAACAAAACACGTCATATTAACGATCAAAATAAAGATTTACTGATTAGACGGAACGTTTGTATCTTAGATTACTATAGAGAATATCGTTATTATTCAACCTTTTCACGTTAAGTTAACTGATGCCTTAGTGCCTTCATAGGTCAAATATTTCTACCAACCCTATGCAATTTAACATAATGAGCTTAATGACTACCCTAGTCATTAAGCTCATTATGTTAACTGTAACCGGCAATAAGTAGCTATGTCTAACACGGTTATAAGTTCCATTTTCAAAATAGTGTTGACCTACCTTCAGTATATCATAGACCACAAATCTGACGTCATATTATACTTCTAAAATAAAATGCATAAATAGTGTAGTAAAAATAAACCATAAATAGTCCCAGATTAATAGCTGTAATTTAATTATTTTGCCTTCATTTAGAACTAAATTCTTAGTAAAACT
Source organism: Diachrysia chrysitis (assembly GCA_932294365.1). NCBI lineage: Eukaryota > Metazoa > Arthropoda > Insecta > Lepidoptera > Noctuidae > Diachrysia > Diachrysia chrysitis. The sequence goes on along the minus strand of OW028651.1, from coordinate 1,187,067 downwards.
TAATCTCCGTTGATTCACATTACAAGGAATAATGAAATGCGAACATTTTGCTGTTCTTGTTTTATTTATAAACATATTTATATCTTGCGGAATAAATTTACATTTATGAACGAGATGCGTTTGTTTATGTATTTTATTAGAATTTGTGGCAGACTTCGTGGATTTATTAAATCACTTGGGTTTGCCCTTTGAGTCCTTGCGAAAAGTCAAAAGGACCAAAAATCTAATGTTGCTTCCTTCGGGTATGTATTATTTTTTGTTTGATGTCGTCTTGTGTTTACTGTGAAACCCATATTATGGATAGATTGTGCTCTAAATAGAACTTCTATCTAATTATAGTAACAGTCTATACTCAAGCTAAGACGCGTTTATCATAATGTGCCGTAAAATTAACTTCTTTAATACTTACGACTAAGTGGAACATGTTAAAGTTTTTACGAAAAAGTCCAAATAGTCTACATAATTTAGGACAAAATCCTAATATTACAGCCATCCCGAAATAATTGTCCTTTGTGAGGATCAAATCCGCAATCAGCTAGTGTTATCAAGCCAATTGAGTAATCGGGCTCATCCTGTTGTTAGCAAGCTGACAAACAGATTTAATATTAAACTCGCATGCTACAAAATGATTAGGGACAAATATGTTAGTTATTTGAATCGTTTCACCACGGCATAATAAATATTGAACAAGAATGCATTATATTTCCCTCTATAGCCAGAATTTTGGCGCGTGCCGCACTGCCGACGCGGAAAAGAACGGCTTTTTTTTTTATAATTTGAACCCGTCTCCGGCCAGTCAATGTTAGAAATCGCCGTGAGTTTCGCAACTTCCGCACATCCACACATCACCACGCGCCCGCTATTAACCGGTATAACTGGCCATTTTGTTACGCGGCTTCGACTCACGTAACATTATAGTCATACTGTCAACGGTTTTGTAAATCGAACACTTTATTTTTTAGTGTTTTGACAGATATATTTTTAACAAATTTGAAAAAAGATACTTGTCTTTTGGCTACCGGACTTCTACTTCAATCTTTTACATGGGATTTAAAAAAAAATAATACTATCTACATTAAATCTAAGGACTGAAGAAATATAGGATGAAATCGTTTAAGAAAAAGGTTTGCGAATCAATTATTTCTTGAGTTCAAGAGTGTAATACAAAAGTAAATTGCTTTAAAAAACCAGATATGTCTAAACCAGTGTCTATGTGCAAGGGTTAATGATAGATGCACTTAATGTAAATCTAGCGATAGGTGAAGGCAAGAATCGCGATAAGGCTTGGATTTAATCGTCTGAAAACGTTAACGCGCTCTGAGCAAGCGAGGTGATCAATGATTATAGCAAGGGATCTTTGCCCGTCAGCAAGACAGCAACTGGCCGACATTGCTATTATTTTATATAGAATCGGGTAAGGTCTTTCTACGTCTCAGTTTCTACAATTTCCTTGCAGAAAACTGGACGATTTGTCTCTGTTTAACTTGACACTTTTAGTAGTTACAATTTGTAAATGTTCTTCCTGTAAGGCCACGTTTTAAAACGCTGGTATAACGTAGCAATAACGTTTGTAACGTGAGTGGAAACATCGAAAACTGTATTTTTTATATTGAAGATTTGCTCCATATAGATACCTACCTACCGACCTATATTATAAGATAATTATTGCATTGGCTTTCTAATCCATACTCTCTACTTAAATCTCAACGATCAAGTTACACGTTCCATGAGTGTGGTACTCAGCATAACCATGGCTAACTTGATGACCTGCCCAGCGTATCATACCGCCTGTACACGAGGACCTGAACGCCTAGGTGAGTTCTGGTCCGAAAAAACTAATACTACTGCCATTGATCGACACGCTAATAAGACATGTTTCATCATATATCAGTCGTCAGTCTTCTGTTTTTCTATTCCATAAAATACCTATCTACTTATTTCGATTTCAACCATGGTAATGGCACAATATAAAGAAACATAAGTAAGTAAGTAAGTTTCATAGTCTGTGTTATTGGTATGTAATACAAAATTAAATCACACACCTACCTTAACAATCTACACAAGACTACTTATTAATTATACTGCGTTGTAACTGCCTTTGATTACGCATCGCATATCGTGGAATTTGTTAACAGTTCTATTCCCATGGCATTTGTCGAAGGCTACAAAAGGAATACCCGAATAGTATGCAATGAACCTGCGTTCGCACATTTAAGTGATTAAAGTAATATATTCTAGGGCAGACAAGATAAGGGTAGCTATTTAGTAGGTACACCTATTAACGGCCTGCGTAGAGTAAGGTCTGTGTTATTAAATACATTTATAAGGGATCTATTTTGAAGGATAAAAAAGTATGCGGACAAAAGTCCCTTGTCTGCGCTTGCCGTTAACCTTGTCTAGAATGCAAAGCTGTTACAGGCATAGACAATGATCGTTTTTACTTTAGCCAAAACTTAAATACTTCATCTTAAAAAACACACAGCCTTGGTATTGTTACTTCAAGGCACATTTGGTATAGGCAAGTAAATAAAATTACACTGATGATTCCACCAGCTGACATTTGAGGTAAAACTGAATCAGTTTTTTTTTTTATAATTGCCTACTTAAAACGGGCCTTGGTAGTAGGTATTATTGCAAAACTAGGTACCTATTATAAAAAGGTAACTCGTCTATTATGATTTGGTAGTATTTTATTTAAAAAAAAAGGGTTTTTGTTCTTTTATTGTTATTTATCAAGAATTTTATTCATTTCGTTTTCCCGATCCGTCCATCCGACTTCCCCTTTTGTCACATTATTCGGTAGGTATACTTCAAAATTACCTAAAGTAGAATTAAAATATTAAAGCATGTATTTATAACATTAATAATAATTGGTAACGCTCCTTGTAAAAATCAGAATAATAAACATACATATAAATTCCTACTTAAATTGCCTATTTGTAAGCGATATTAAAAGCTATTGCGCCATTAAAATTAGCTTCGTTCAACAGTAAACCATTCGTGGAACATACTTTGGGTCAATCTAGATCAGGGGTTTATAACCTTTTAATGTCGGACGATTAATACTATTTTCATCTCGCATAGACTAACCATATTCACCTCGTAAGTATGTTATAAGCTTGTAGAATTGATGAGAAACGTTGTTTATTATTATTATATATCGTGTTTTCATTGCCTCCTGACGTTTTTTCTTCTATAATGTCATTGGTAACCTACAAAATAGTCTATGTAAATACACCTACATGTTTGCGTCCACTATACCAACCTAATTATTTGAAGACTTCATACCAAAGGTTTATAACCGCTGGCCTAGATAGACCGATAACTGGCTGACGGGCTGTAGGCGCGTGTTATACTTAATTGCTTTAGGATGTAGTTCCCGCAAGTAAATTAAGTAGTTATGCCTCGATCTAGGATTAACAGACTTTTCATATTTTGCTGGGACAACTTTGTAATTTCGTGATAATAGGTACTGCGGTCTTGAGAAATGGGACGTCTAGACTGTTCTGACACTGTTTACAATTATTATTTATTTTTAATAGATAGTAAATTGAGTCTGGCCGTAACCATGACACTTGAAAAGGCGTAGCAATGTTGAAAACTAAAATCTCAATATAAACCGCGATAGAATTCGTTTAAAAAGTAGTTTTATTTCAATAGTAAATTAAAGTTCTTTTTTCTAACCTTCTAGTTCGGTTGTGCCTGTGTAATTTTTTTGTATTGTCTTCCACATAATATGATTTGCGTTTTATGTAAACAAGAAGAATTAAGAATTGGTACATGGAACAAATTGAAGTCTTTAAGTACCTACACATTTTTAATCAATCAATCTGTGTCATACAACTATTTATACAATGTAATAGGATTAACATTGTTATAAGGTGTGCAGTATGTGCATTCTCCATGTCACAACATTAGATCGCCAATCTACTTCAGTCGCAAACACCTACTAAGTTACATGGATGACAAATAAATACCTACTTAATTCCGAATTTAAATAAAAGAGGGAGGAGGAAAAGAAGGAGGATTAAATTCATAGTTACCATGCAGAATTTACAACAGATAGACCATAAATAAAAGCTCTAAAAAATTCAGTCGAAAAGCCTTATTCCAAAAAAAAGTAAAAATGTTTAAAAATCGAAATTGTCTAATTAAAACTCCTTACATAAGTTGAAGTGATCACTTGACGATAATACTAGCCTTCAGTAACTCGATACATCGTTCCGGGGCTATTTACAAGCTAAATAACGATCCTGTGGGGATTTTCTCTTCCGCTCACGACTCTCACGTGAAATTAAGATTTTTTTTGCCGTCTCAAAGGAATCGCTTTTTCTAAAGCGAAAGGCAGAGTTGCGGATTGGCAAAGGAATGTTTTACGAATCCCAAAGCAGGGGGAAATTGTATGGTTTCTTACAGCATTCAATGAAAAGATGTGAGAATCTATATTTATTGTTAAATGGATTTCTAAAACAGATAAAAGTCAAGTGAAATTAGATAAAGTAAGTGATAAGATTTTACCTACTCTACATAAAAGAAAAAATCGCATCAAAGACTTACCTACAATTTAATATCATTGAAATCAATCCAAAAATCCCTTTTTTAAAAAGACGTGATTTTTTAAGTTAAAACTTTTTTAGGCGCCTTGTGCAATTTTTAAGATGGGGAAAAAACCATTGAATTCGCTAGGCTGTTACTGTTACCGTTACTTACACCTCTGTATATAAGTATCTCCATATATTGTAATTGTTGTGCTTTTGTCGCCACACCCGGAGTGCGGAGTAACGAAAAAGTTGTTATTAAATTATATGTACCTAGGTAAAGTCATGTCAAAAGCTTTTTAGAACTTACTAGTCTTACTCAAGATGTCCTCAATCTAAGATATTCGCTAGTTCATGGATGAATGTCATGCTACAATGCCTACCTGTTGTGTAACTGTCTGCCGAATTACCATAAACATGTACATGGCATGGTTGACTGGATCCTTACAAACCACATATATTGTACCGCTAACGAAGAGAATACTATATGTTTTGCTATATTATACTTTATGAGAATATTATATGTCCTTATGAGAATACCAACTTGCTATTATATTGCCTGGAAACTGTTAATGGTAGTTTAAAATTACAATTTAATGATTACACACACATTACAATTTAACATTACAAGATAAGATTACAATAAACTTCGCTTTTATCAAAATTATGCAAAAGATTTTAGTGATTTGGAAATTTATAACCTTGAATTGCATAGCTTCAATATTATAAAATTATAAGCAAGTAAGATACCTAATGCAGAATATATTTTTTAAAAGAACTCTGTTTGTTCTGCCATTTAATAACATATTTGCAAGATCTACTGTAAAACCATCCATCAATGCGCCACTCGTTGAAAATGATACAATAAAATCCAGGTGGACAGTAAAAAGGTAGAACCAGACTTTTGGAAGCTTGAATACGTAATTCTCAGCCAAATACAATTCAGATGGAAAGAGCACCCATAAAATATTTGAAGCGTTGAAATTTCCCGACAAAGGAAGGAAATCTCGCGAGATACGGAGTGTTAATGGCCGCATTCATGATCCAGAGAGCTTCGGTCCAGTTCTCTTTTTGTTGGGTAAGATTGAGTGTCTAGTGGACACAGATTAGTCATTACATGGAGGGGAATATATCTTTCTTGTGGATGCTATTGCAATGTTTCTTTAGAAATACTTAGTGGTAGGTATTCAGCTAGAGATTCATTTGTGAGAGCGCTGGTGGTGTTAATTTTATCATTATTGGTTTTAAGGCGTAAACTCATTATAAGTCTGTTTTTTTTTAAAAGGACACCCACTCTACTGAATTAAACCACTGTGTCGCGGAGGTTCCACTAACATTCAATTCACTAGCAGAAAGAACTGTCAAACTTGGCAATTGCAATTGTAGATCACACAAATGCTGGTCCTATGCGGGGATCAAACCCGCAGCAGTCGTATGTAAAAGTTACATACTTAATTCAGGTGCCTGTAAAATGGATACCCTGCAAATTCTATCTATATGTTAATTATGGCATTTTAAGGATTTTAGATTCTATTTTACTTCGTGTTTATGTTTGTTGACCCTCTTGCTTAATCGTGTTCTAAACTGATTTACGATCCAATCTCCCAGTTATCTCCATCCCAATGAATCCAGCACTAATTTCATCGGCATATCAGCGGTATACTAGTTTCAGCCGGCTCATACCAGTTCTAACCGGCGCTGACCAGTGGCAGGCGGTAATTAGTTTGGAAATCGGTGCAATGCCTCGTGCATCAGGGAGCTACGTAGATGGCTATCAATTAAGATATTAGCTAGTTACCTCAAACACTCGACTGTGCCATTAAGCTAACTGCAGCGGACTTCGACCTGAATTAACTAGAATGTTGATGTTTTGCAAGAATACGCTAGCTTGCAAAAAGCTTGCGAGTGGGGAATGTAAACTAATGAATACAGAGTATGTCAATTTTTATGCTGATACGGGAATACATAGAAAATAGTAATTTATACTTTAATGTTATTGCATTTATGATTAATGGTGCGTAAGTGTTACGAATAGTTGGTAAATATTACCTAGATCGCTAAATTGGATACTGCACATCAGTAAGTGGGTTTAGTAAGCAATTTATTATTGGACATAATTACCTAAGTTCATTCCTTTTTGGCGTTGTTTGTATGGGAGTCATAATAACGGCGTAATGCTTTTTCTGAATGTAGTATATATTAAGCCATTGTAAACATGTCCAAACGTTGACTAAGAGTATACATAGACAAGCATATAGTACGCGCATCGTTAGTATTCCGTTTTGCCGAGCGTAAGAAATTTTTTGGTGTAGGTAAGTACTACTAGTTTTCTGATTAGGTACTAGTTTTCTGATTTAAATAGTTTTCTGTGCGACGGCAGACGTTTATGCGAAAATATCGATGGTACCGATATTATAAGGGTTTGAGATAGTTTTAATAAAACGGCGCGCTCTGTTTTGACACAAATTTAACAATTTCAGTTGTGCTCACAGTTCATACGCTGTTGGGCGCACTCTATAGTTTACTTATTTTTTCTTTAAGACCACATATTTTCTATTTCCATAATCGGAGTTCCTGTGCCAAATATAACATTTTCCCAACCACACTGCCGAGCAATAAATCCATCAAGCCATTGAATTAATAAGTGACTTAGTTACTGAGGGCCAATAAAAGGGTAACAGCTAAACGAACGCTCCGTTTCCGATATTAATATTAACGTGTGGTAATAATGATGTTATTTTGTGTAGTGTTACTCTGTGAATGTATTGTAATGTGAAAAACCACAGCCAGATAAACATAAAACAAATATTTGATTAAATAGAGAGAAACGATATTAATATTCCGGTGGAAACTTTCTCTTTCTACATCGTTTATTCCACAGTTAAAAGTCTGGAAACTGTTGAGACTTGTCCAACTCCAGTAATTGGTTCGACGGCAACCGTTACAACCACCCACCATTTATTGCAGGGGTGCCAAACGATTTGTAGACACCTTATTTTAAATCTGCGACAGTTATATCGCAAAAAAGAACATGTTGCTATCAATTTAAGTTACAGAGCAGAATCGATTACAGGCTTGCTGATTTATATTTAAATGCACGTTGCTATTGACTGACTGAAAAATAATTGAAAATATAGAACAATGGTAATATCCTTGCTATTAACTGTCCTTATCTGATGTTAAATTAGTTAAACGGTATAAAAGAACTTTGTGTGTCGAACCTAGCTCTTAGTATCTAGAATCTAGACAGTAGCTAGGTAACATACAGAAACCATTATCCTAACAGTTATAGTATTATTCTTACTAAGCACCTCAAAAGGTTTGCCATCCCTGATTTAGTTAACGGTGCGCTTATAATCTGTGCGCAGAATTGAAAAATGGGAAGCAAGCTGCGTAATTTGTGCTGGAGAGTTTAATATCAGTTATGTCCCTCAGAGAAGAACTCGTAGAAATGAGTTCTGCTTTAATAGTAGTTTCAATATCCGATGCGAATTCCTTTGCTTAATGAAATTGTTTTGAACAAATTGATAGATACTATATTTTTATCAAATATTAGTTGCAATATTGTTTTAAACTTAAAGCTTACTGTGCATATCGAAAGGTACTATATACGTGTATCAGAACTTGAAAAATATTTTGAAAAACATTTTACTAGACAGCAAAAGTCCCGTGTAATAGAGTAACTATGGAAAATGGGATTCCTATAAGTATAAGGGATAAAATGCCTTGTGTGAATTCCTAATTAATTAAACTCCATATTGGTTCTAGATTGTTTTTGTATTCTCTAGATATGTAGTCTGTTAAAAGGGATCGTTACGTTAATTAGCATGTAGGTACTTAGGTACGTGTGGCCAGTGTACAATATACCAACAAAACCTTTAGATAAAATTAAATCCTATATCTACTAAACCTACTTGAGGATAAATAAAGATTATATAGATACAGCACGCGTAGTTAGTAAGAACATATTAGTTTTTTAGATTTAGTATCGCTAAGCAGATATCTCTTGGGTCTTCCGTAATTAACACAGAAAGAAACTTTTAATACTTTTGTGTTTACAAGAAAAGTCATTGTTACTGACCTCTGTCCTTTTAGCTAAACAAAATACTACTCGAGGGTATTGTTAGAACTACCGATCTCATGGCCGATTTCACGAGTGAATATAAACGCGATTAGTCAAAGATAATCTCCGTTCTCGCCCTTAACTGAGTTTAATGCTCTAATTTACATTTCACCAACATAAACTGAATGAAGTTCGGGTTTAAATTAAGAATCGAAGTATGAACTCGATCACAAAGATCTTAGTATAGGATCTTGAAAAAACCGGTCCTTAATTTCCACACAAATAGACCCGCCATTTAAAATAGTTATTTAGCAGCTAGGGATTATCCACCTGTGTTTATTCTACTCTAATTAGGTCACAATAGCATGCCGTTAATGTGACTAAAAGGAATTGAAGCAATGGCCGGGTCTATTGCCAATGTAAAGCTATCGTTTTGCTTTTGTTTTTCGCTTACAGACAGCCGGCGTTTAGTTTTATTATAACACTTGATTGACCTGACAGGCGGCGGGTATCGTATCGTTTTGTTTTCGACTTGTGTGGCCCAAAACCGGACTTATTATCTCGTTAGAAATGTCTTGTGTATCGTTGTTCTTGTTTATTTAATAGACATGAAATATAATTTGTTGGTATGGTCGAATGCATATCAGTAGTCATAATAAATTCCGAAAATTAAAACTATACCTACCTAATTATTTAAAACAAAACAGTTTACTTACGCATATTCTCGGGATCGTCCGACTAGTTCGACTCGCGACACCACCGCCGCCGCGTCAGCTCATGATTAGGGACTCCTATTGAGTCTGAAACTAGTCGGGCGATCCCGAGAATATTCGTGAGTAAACCGTTTTGTTTTAAATAATTATGAATACTCCTCACGAAAGTTGTTATACAAATATACCTACATACTTTTAAGTGTTTGCTAAGACCTATCGTTTGCCTTTAGGGTTAATAAAAAACAGAAACTAATTCGTGCTGGTCAACTGACAAACTATTACCAGTTATGAAAAGTGGCCTAAAATTATCTTTGCGCTGATCGTCTGCAGAGAGATTTTTTAATGTCAATGAACTTGTGACAGTGTTGGTACTAGTCCCGTACCATCATTATCTCGGACCATTCAATGTCTGTGATACGAACGGTGAGCTCTATGATTGATGAAACAATCGGCCTAGCTTGACATTTCAACCATTTCTAGTTCCACGGCCACTGCTGGGAATGGCATTGATGCGAGGGTAAGGAGTCTGTAACAGTAGAAAATAATACAAGACGACTGTTTTACTGTTTACAGAGTTACCTTGCGGAAATGAAAATGTACAAAATAGCTTTCACATGTTTTATACTGAATTTAAGCTTTAAAAGCTATAATGTTTAATAAGAACTTGACCAACCTTAATAAGATTTCTCTTATTAGGTACGTGGGCTACGGTGCGAAAGGCATGGACAGCGAAATATGCAACATTAATAAAATTCAGTGGAGTGCATTGTTCTAAATCGGTTTATTCTAAAAGAAAATGCACATAATATTTCAAAACGAGTCCAACACTTATCGCTTGACAGTTGTGAATGTAACCACGGCTGAAATCATTAATCTTTTAAATCCGAATGTCCAGCGCACATTGTTACCAACGGTGCACGCATCTAGCATTGAATTGATGATATCGTCTTGTACCGATCGCTACTTACGTGAATCGGAGCGTGAAAAATGATTTATAACGTTCATACGCAAGCTGGAGTTCCAGATTAATTTCTACAAATTGTAATTCCATTTTTAACATTTTTTATAACTTCTGCAATGATAAGTAGAATGCTACGGATTACCGGTTTTTTTCTAATCTCCGCCATCGTGTCGCATCCCTAGAGACTGAGTACTAATGCGCGGCAAAACAAGCTGTCACATACTCGGATTGAAAAATATTTATGAGGGTTATGTAAGTACCTATCTATCTTAAATTTTGTTTTTCTTGTATTTTTGTTTTATATGTAGGTAGGTACCATTTATTTAACCATTACATCACATGTGTTCTTTTAGAATTTACTACGAATTTATTTTTGTTTAACCTTGGAAAGCTAGTTATAGGCAAGTATCCGTTAACTACCAACATAGTAGAAAAATATGTCACTTACACTGACACTCTGAAATGTCACTTACTATGTTGCATCCTTTTGTCTGCCAAAAGCTTCATGAAAATGAGGTTACTTTATGTGTTTGAGATAATAAAAGCAGCTCTCAAAGCTCTCTCAAACTTTTCATAAAAACATTATCTACCAGTCACATTAGCTCTCTCACTGATCTAATCGCAGACATATTTCACAGGCTCATTTGCATTTCATAGATTTAAGGGTTTTACCAAACCTCCGAAGTAATTAATTTTACATTTCCACGTTAGCCCATTGAAGTACATTAAACCACCTCAGTGTGTTACTAACTACTGCATTTTAGCATAGCATAATTTTCCATCTCAAAAATGTAGATATCAACAAAAAAAAGGATTGTAAATTTTAAATCAATCGTATCTATCTCAGTCCTTTTATGAGCTGAGCTTTCTTTCAAAGACAGAATGAACACTGAAGAAATATTCATAATACCTATCTTCAAATTTACAGCCTGCGATTTTTTCTACGTCAATATTACAAGCGTGTTCAATAAATGTTACGCACATTGCTTTACGTTATCAAAGTTAGTACTGATTTTCATGGCCCGTAAACTGAATGAGGGGTAGATAGAGATCTGTACCTCAACTGGTGTCAAGCTAGCTCCTGTGTTGTGTATTATTAAGCTATATAACAGTCGATATTTACCAGTATTTTGAGCGAAATATTTATTAACAGTTGATGAAGAGTATTTACAACAAGAAAAAAAAATAGTTGAAAACTCAAGGTACTGGGAAAATGTTACGGTTGACTGTTCGATTTATTTTTAAAACCATTGTTTAGAAGCAGATTAGCGTAAAATAACAAGATTTTAGACACTTTTTTTATCAAACATTGATGTTCTTTTTTCCACATGAACATCGTCAGCCTTACTTAATACATAACATGATGATGTATCCAGTGGCCAGTTTTAAATAAATGAAGGTTTTATTCCAATCATTTGTTAAAGATTTACAGTGAAGAAAAACTAATAAGACACTTTAAAAAACATAAACCTTTTTCTTACTTTAAGTTATTACTAGAGATTGTTATTAAATAAAATGAACTTATCATTTAATTCACAGCCAATCTCTAAGATTTTAATAAGAAAAACATTGCAAGTGCGCCTTAATTTGTATATATAATTGTATGGATTAAAACTTTTCAGACTTTTGAATGACTTGTAAAAACAAAGTTTTATAAAAATGTGATATCATCAGTTTGATTGTAGGTATTAGGAGAGACTAAAGTTTGTCAAAAGTAAGTGTAAGAACATTGATATTTGTTTGGGCTTCAGCACCTCTCATAGTCATGTACGTTTATATTAAATCTGGTAATAAATCAAGGTTCAGAACACAATCAGTACTTAAAAAACACATTCCCAAAGTTATTAGCACTTAAAAAGTCCTTGTGTTATATTTAATAACTATTAAAACACTGAAATAGTTTTTAGTTTTTATTGCGACCTCAAAAGCATTTTATAAAGTTGTAAAAATAATATAATGTTATTATCATCATAAATTTAATCATACTAAAAGTTATTTTAATTTCAGTAAGCTCAAATCTTATATTTTTACTTTCTTGTAAGTTGTTATTCCCAGTTAGTATTATTTTTAACAAGTCAATCTGTTTTTAATTTGTTAAAAATAAAAATAATATATATTATGATAATAAAATCTAAGATTGTAGTACATGTGCATTTATAATTTTCACAAATTTTTGTACTATAACATTTCCAATCACCTTGGTGAAGGTTAGTTATGAATTGACCAACCCGTGACAAACACGACACCCTTAGAAGCAACTAGAACATTTGAACAATAGCATTTGCTCGCGGGTTGCTCTGCATTGGGTTTCCTACGAGATTGTCGCTCAGAAATGACGTAAATACCTTTTTGTCAGTTCAGGAATTATCGAAATCGGATCAGAAGCATCAAAGACTATCAACCAAACAAACAAACTTTACGTAGGTAGTCTATACTTACTATTATAAAGAGGAAATATTTAATTGTTTGTTTGTTGAACTGATTGGAAAAAAATATTTCACTGTTGAGAAGCTACAGTATCCCCGGGTGACATAGGCTAAATAATTTATATTTAATTTTCGTTTTTTGTTAAATACCCGTGCAAAGCCAGGGCGGGCTGCTAGAGTAGAATAAAGAAAAAAATATGAGGTGCTAATAACAATGTGCTTTCGTTGTCAGGGAGTCTTCCATATATTATGTCACGTGCCTCATAGGGGTACCGGGGAAGGGGGGAGGGGGGGGCTCTGTAGAACAATTGCGTCTAAATGTGACGTGAATTTGAATGAACGACACATTCATAATCATAAAGCCAGCGTGTTTTAGTATTCGGGGTAATGTGGTACCTGCTGGATTAACATAATTACGTGTAGGCGGATTATCCATCATGGCAATGTTAGCGTAAATTACGGTTCAATCTGATAATTTTGTATAAAATCTTTTTGTATAATTGTTATAATAACAATACGCCGTTCCTGCAAATTAGTTACAGTAAATAAGTTTTAAGTCAACTGGTTCAATAATTCTGTATGCACATAATATTTCTTTTGCTGTCAGTTTAGAAATACATGCTATATTCATTGAACTGTATGGCTAAGGTCACGCTAAGGTTACTCTGAACAACGATACACGACAATAACCTTATAACTCTGAAACAAATGCGCTTTTAATGGCTGTATTCACATTGACGTGCGGAAAACCATTTAGGTCTTAGACACGCAACACGTATCTACGTTAAAATGATGTCTATAAACTATTACTGACATAATTATCACACGTATATCTTCAAACTTCAAAGTAACACGTTGACAGTAAGCCAAAACGCATTAGGTTCACGTTCAATTGTGACGGGGCTTCATTAATTTCATTAATCAATTCTACACGTATAGTAGGTACCTCTACGTAGTTGCGTGCGACTGTATCGTCGAGTACATCAATCACTTGATCGACTGATTGATGTCGCGTAGTTCGCGGCTGACGGGCTGACATCGACACGCTATCGGTACGACCTGTCCGCACGACTGTACCGCGTATGGTCGTGAATGTTATATTATTTGTACTTATACTTACTCATGAAAAAGCACATAAATAAAGGCGGATTCACATGACATAAGCTAAAATTCGATGCTCTGTGTGTGGCTTTATTAGTCAAGTTTTATTGGGGTAACAATTAAATAAATAATAAATTTGGACAACATCACATACAATGCTCTGCACCCAAAGTAAGTAGCTAAAGCACTTGTGTTAAGGAATTCAGAGACAACGAAGGTACCACAAACACCCAGACAATGTAGAAAAGGGGTTTTCAGCCGGAGATCAAACCCGGGAACTCAGAGCTGGCGACACCGATCCCGGTGCCGGTGCCGAAACCGGTGTGTACGCCACTCGACCACGGAGGTCTTCAAATAATAATAATTAAATTCACCTTGCTATTAGTCGGTTGGTAGTAAAAGTATCACTACATTTACTATATAATTAAAAAGCAATGGAACATTTACAGCAAATTTTTTCATCGTCTAAACTGTCCGTAAGAGGCAATCTGTAAAACGCTTCTACTAAACCGTCGAAAGATATAACAAATATTATGATTGAACCCACATCCAACCTACATTTATATTTTTTATTTTTAAATAGAAATAGAAAGACTTTAAGATCAAATAAAAACAATTTCCAAAGTTTTGTTATTTGCTTTCATGTACAAAAAATGTCCTGAAAACTAAGTTTAGGCGGATTATTTAATTTACAAATAAGGTAAAAAAAATATTTGATGTTAAATTCATTTCGTTCAATTAAAGCTTTTAGAAATAATGTAGGCTCTACAGAAAAATGTCGGACCGAGTCGCGGTGAAACGGTACATTTATAATTTATTAACAGATTTCTGTTTGAAGTGGCGTGTAATAATAGATCTGAAACCATATCCATATGAATGTAGAGCTCTATGAATAATACATACGTACTTCAGGCACGTGGTCTTATTAATAATTAGGTTTATTTGTTTGGTTGTTGGGTTAATTTACTTAATCTACACGTGAGCAGTTTCTGATGAAATAATACTGAATACATGTAAGTATACTACTTTGTTATATGGCTTGGAGTCACTTCCCCAAGATATTAAAAACTAAGAGACATGTTGACAACAGCTGGGTCTCAATCACAGAGTACTTTTATATTTTGGTCTCAATTCTGTTCATTTAATAGAGTGTCTTTGGTAAGGAAGATAATTCGACTTTTTGGTCATAAAAAAAAGTTCAAGAATCATCCATAAACATCTAAATGACACTATATTCAGTTTGAAAAATAGGGTCTCTGCTCATTGTGTTTTCGCTTTAGCACATTCAAATGTTGTCTATAACGTTATTAGTAATACCTACCTATTATCTATCTATTCAAAATGAAAGTCATTGATTGATAATTGAATGAAAATCAGCTTTGAAATTTCCAAAAATACTTATCCTTTTAGGTCTAGAAGCAACGGTTTCATTAATAATGCAATAAGCTCAGCTCGTTACCCAGATTCTCAGATCTCTTCAAATATCATCACAATCCCTTTACTTACATTGAATGATAAGCAGCTGCCACATACCGATTTTATTTTCCCAGATTGAAAAAGGGAATACTCTGATTTTTCCTCAAAGAGATTCGATACCGACGTATGTGTAAAGAGGGGTTATGTAGTACTCGTACCATATTTTTCCGGCTTTTCTCTAGCGCCGTCTAATTTACATTTGTCAGCTCGTGGCTTTGACGTTTTGATATGTTTTTAGATAGTTTATTGTATTGTTATGATAATGTCGATTGTTATTGTAAATTGTATTGTAGTAACTCTCATATAATACACGTGAATTCTTCTATTCAAAAGTTAACAATGAACCAAACACTTATTACATTTGTAGACCGGTTATCTATTTCTTTATTCATATGTAAAAATAAATCACGATTTCCCTTGGTCATAACTGCCGAACGACTTCATCAAATTGGATAATTCGTTTTTTGCTATACTCCTTTTTTGTAAAGACAAGGTTTTAATAAAAGAAAATTAAAAAATACCTACACCAATGTTTTTAAAATTACACACCATCTGGTTGATGCCGGGGCAGGTAGGTAGTATATGATCTTCAGCTAATTCTAAAAGCAAAGAGTTTGCCACTTACAATTTTTTTTTATTGTATTCTTGGTAAAATGGTTAATGGTTGATTTCATTACTAAGGGATGTAGTCGTCAATAACAATCAAACAAACTTACCCTAAACTAATTCAAAGTATAATATCAATCCCGCCCCAAATCAGAAAGCGGTTATTTTTCATCGTGGCAACATGTAAATCTCTATATTTCGTAACCGTATGCTGTCCTGAACTACCGACTACAAAAACAGAGTGTAGGTATTGTAAAATCTATACATTCAACTCTACAGTTGAACTATACTGGTAAGTATACTATATAATAATTATATGGTTTTAAAACCTCAACCCACAGACAGGTCGTAAATCTTATCAGTATCGAAAGCTGCTGACTCACGGCATCGGAAGTTTACATCTCTTTGTAACTAAACGTGGCGATACGAACAGTGCTGAACATGACTGATGAACTAAACTGTTATTGTATGGGTATGAACTATGCGGTACTGCAGGAGCGGCTGGTGTAGCTTTATATCTATTATGTCGAGGAAAAGTCATTCGCTGTTAGGAAATTGAACCTAATAGTGCGTCTTATTAAGCGTGACTTCTGTAACCAACCGAGTTTAATGTGCCAGATATTTCTTACGAAATTAGTAGAATATCTGCTCAGATCAGGGCAAAGAATGGGAAAGCCTAGAATGTTAAATAGCAATAATTTTAAAATAAAATCGAAAGAAATAGAGATGATGTTGTGACTATAATAGTATTTAATTTGTTTGCAAACTATTAATAGCTATTATTCAATATTGATGACATTGAACATACTGTTAGTTAAGGCAAGATGTAGAGGTACATCTTCTGTTTAGTATTCTGCGCAATCACTGTGACTCAGATTGACAGCGCATGGCTTAGTGAACTTAAAGCCACAAACATGTATTTATAGGGAACGTTGGGCGAGAAAAGCGGGTATGTACCGTGAACGAATGCATCGATAAATGGTTTATCTTCACACCTGTATTACTCACAGGGTAAGCAGTAAACTGTTGAAATTTGCATGGGGGTAACAATTTTTATTAACAGGCACACAAACAACATGTTGTACAAAAAAATACTGTAAATGTTTAGATTCCAGTTAGTTCCTTCCAATATCAGTTTTTTTTTTCAACAAAATTAAGTCACGTGTCCGCTAAACTAACATCAATTTTGTTATGTCAATGTATTGAAATTAAAATTTCTGTGACGTGTTTCTGATTTCAATTTAATGTGTTTTTGATAATTATTATTAGAACAAAGAGGATACGCTTTTAGAAACGCCTTTAACGACGCCATCGACAAAAAAGCCAGCCTGTTTTAATAGTGTAAATATTTACATTGTACAAAGGCAAAGGAAAAATGGTCTTCTACTAAGTTTTATTAAAAAAGTTTGTCTTAAATTACAAACTGGGCAAAAATGTGTTAATTTAATAGTTGTTTACTCAGTTACTAGAACTTTTAAGTCTTTGTTAAAAGCTCGAGTTAATATTCTGGTCTTATAATTAACGCCACTAAACTATAAAGCTCACTTAAGTGTTTTAGTGTTAATACTTTGTATTTTTAGCGAGATAAGTTTATTTAAAATTATAATTGCATAAAATATTTTTTTAATTAAAGGATTAATGCCAATAATTACAAGTCTTTGTAAACTTAGTTCTCTTTGGCTATAGTATTAATTGTAATAGGCTGCTAGAAACATATCTATTATTATTTACCGCCTAAATGTGCTTATTACGAGTAGGTATGGTACATGTGTATATCCAATTAATGCTTGACAAATGAACCTTGATGTTTAAAACGGTACGTTATTTACCGAAGCCGAAAGCATATTTTATTTCGCCCCTTTTGTAAAAAATATAAACTAATGAAGCCGACACAGTCATCCGTAAAGCCTTTACCTTTCATTAACCAACAATTCAATATAGGTTTTCAACACGCGGGAGTCAGCAAATATCCGCCATATTTTTTTTGCGTAACGTTCAGCAATCAATCGGGTGGTTCACACGGCCGGACCCGAGGCGGGCCGATCAATCAGCCGCTATCTACGCACCACGACACGAATACGACCCGACGCGACACGCCGCCGATACACGCACGACCGCTCCCAATACTCTAACCAACATTTTCCCCATTTTTTCCCTTTGACTAACACTGGCACAGGAAAATGTACAAATATTAAAAGTTCAGTTTTCTTTCTTAATATGTCAAATAAGGTTATACAGATTCATAAATGTGGGCCCGAGCTCTTGTTTGGTGACGTTTGAAGACGAATTAAGAGGGGTTTTAATGGCGCTCGGATTTTTCTCTTGCCTTTTGTGCTTATTTTTATTGTTGTTCCATAAATCATTCCAATATTTCTTGTCTGGCTCGAGGCAAAATTTGAACGTGATTACGTTTTGTATCAACTGGGTCGTTTGTCAAAGAGAAACTAGAAACTTTTGATCTAAAACATTTATTATTTATTCAAAAACTTTGATTTAAAAATAAATTCACAGAATCCAAGTAATCGAAAGTACAAACAATATTTGCGGCTAAAAGAAAGTGTTTTCGCGTTGGCATAATATTATGGCGTCGTTACGAAACATAAACAATGGAGAAAAAAAGTATAACGATACAACGCAACCGTCACGGGTCAGTTGATGTAAATTGAGTGGGAAAAGTCTCTTTAATAAATTCTCTTTTCGCTACGGTACAAAGTATGGACCATTTTCGCCCTAAAACTGTCATGGAATAAATATAGCATTAAATGTATTGTTTGGAATTCGCATCATTTTGTAATCGTGTCATTCATAACAATTCTATTGTGTTATGTGTCTATAAAGTAAAATAATGTTGGCGCACATGAAAAAAAAACTAAAAAATTGTCATTGAAAATAAATGGGCGCGTTCACTTTTCGTAAATAACTCTAAACGTTTTATAACAATTCAATAGTCGAAATAAAATTTGGCCGACGTGTTCCCCTAATCGTTTGCAATAATAATAAATTCAATATGATACACATTTATCGTTATTTGAAAGGATGCGGGTGCTTCAAAGGAAAAATACCTGAAAAATGAAATCTATTCAGTACATACAATCTACATCAGGGAAACGTCATTATGTATTCTAAAATTTTATGCTTGGTTTGCGACAGGAATATAAATATTACCACATTACATTGTTGGCTCACATATCCCTTACGTCTGCTTGCGCATGGAATATCATATTTATAATCTGCACTTTTATGGTGAACGGGACACACGTTGTTATTCTACTTGATATGACGAATACTTAAATATGTAATAGGTTAGGTAAATAGGGAATCACGTATAAATTTAAACCTTGCTCGGCACATGAAGTAATCCGATCAGCTTCTTTAGGTTCGTGCATTCAATAAACCCCTGAGGAATTTATTCAATTATTAAATATTTACTTGTACCTATGCTTCATAGGATGCGTCCACTTTGTTGCCACTACTGTTACCAACCAACACACCAAACCTGGTAGACTGATACTGACGTATAACAATATCCAACAGACGCACCCGGAGTCCCTCAAAATAGACGGAATAAATGTTCTCACTTCACACAAACCAGCCAGTATCATATATTCAGTTGGCGAATGGATAATATTCTGTGTATTCAAAGCAAAGGGTCCATTATGTATTATTTGGGGTTAGACTCCTCAATTTTTGGCAGTCGGAAATATTGGTCGCGTGCAGACGTGACCCAGTTACTGATATGTCGAGATTTATTTATGTTTATTTTGACACGAAGCTAACTTTTGATATTTATGAGCAGGCAACGTGATTAATTGCCCTAAATTGTTTAAGGGTGCATATTTTATTAACTAACGTTCCTTCAACGAAACTATACATTTCTTTGACCTATCACTTGCAAATGATTTAAAATCTTAGCTTTTATTTAAGTAAAACGAATAAGAGTATGGTTGCTATGCCGCCATTGATAATTTGAACTAATTACATTGACGTCATTCATGTTTAATTACAATTATACTAAACATCTTAAATCTAAACAAAATGACATGTAAACACATTAATTTTGATTTACAAATTAAACATTTTCTAATTTTGCCTTAACCTTAGGTTCTTTCAAGGCAAGAATCAGAGTGTTCGTACAGAAAAACATATTTATAACAGTAGAAAGTTATGTAACTGAAAGAAAACAAGTAATAACACAACTACAAAGTTATTTACAACTACTTACTAGTTCCATAATTCTTCGTATTACAATTAACACAATAATATTACTTGAAAGTACTCATAAAAGTAGAGTGGAGTCTAGACGGCGAAAAACCAATTTAAAGAAAAGTAATTACATTTCTTAAGGTTGGTACTACTTCAAATTAATACTATTACAAACAATAATTAAAAACTTTTACAGCATTCTGTTTTTGAGATAAGTACCCAGCCTGGCGTTCTTATTTCAAATAATATTTTTTTGTTCTAAAAGAACAATTTGTATATATTTAAATGGATGCTAATTTTATGTATTAAATTAAATCGGGAATGATTTAACAGAATATTGATTCTAGACACTTCAGTATAAATGAACAATTTCGCCACATCGTTAAAGAACAGTTCGTGCCCTAACTACGATGATTTGCGCACGATAAGATATCATTTACTAGAAAAACATAATCTTGAACATTTTTCTTAGTCAAGTGTTCCACGAACCAACGCGGTGTAACAACAAGGCATGATTGATGATTAAATGACATTCTGTCGTATTTTCTTTCAGTTAAAGTTGACTTTTGTATAATTTGGATAGGAAATAGAGGGGTTACCCCATAGTTAACAGGAAGTGACGATAGTTATAAGGAGTTTTTATGCATGTTTCATTATTCGAATACGGACTGTTTATTTTAAAGTTTCGTGTGAAGCAGAGATTTTGTTGTGTTATGCCGGGACGTTTCCGTGTGTTTTAATTACTGTAGTTTATGGTCTGGGTCAGATATAGGATGTGTTTTGTTTGGGGGTGACGTTGAAGCGATAGTAAAACGGGTGAGGCGCGAACCATGAAATTAAAGAACATAGTAACTGTGTTTATAAGTATAGTATTTTAGGTAACTTTTCTATATTTTTGTATTTACTTTGTAACAAACTGCTGATATTTAAGATACATTTTGCTTCTGTAGGTATTTTATTAAAAAATGTAAAACTTTTCTTTTATCTATACTAATACATAAAGAGTTTGTTTGTTTGTTTGAACGCGCTAATCTCAGGAACTACTGATCCGATTTGAAAAAATATTTCAGTGTTGGTTAGCCCATTTATTGAGAAAGGCTATAAGCTATATAACATTACGCTGCGACCAAAAGGAGCAAAGCATAAATGAAAAACAGTTGAAACTAAAACACGCGGATAAAGTCGCGGGGGACAGCTAGTCAAAAATATTTGGCTACGCCTTTGTGCCTTTTGGTCATCGCCATGAGTTGCATATTCTAACTAGTTTACTTTACAGGTATTTAAATCTCTTTCTAAATATGTGAGTAACGTATGGCGTTCATAATGGATAGTAGGTAAACCTTGTCCCAATTGCAATCCATGTTAACGATCTGATCACCATTCACTTGATATCCACAATTTTCAACGTAACTCGATTGTATGCGTCGTGCTCGACTAAAATAGCATTACAATCGATCGAGTAGCGCCCGCTCTATCAATTTTTCACAACACTGGTTCTGGGTTGCCATCACAAAATTTTATGAGACGTCTAGTCACAATGTAGCTAATATAATTTTACGGTTTTCGTTATGTTTCGTCCTATTGTCTTACAAGATTGATGTAAGTTATGTTTTTATTAAAATTGTGCGGATTCTTGGTTTTATTTTTATTGTTTGTGGTTGTAGTCGTAAACATAACGTCGACTGGTGTAGTTTTGACACGTTGTTTTGAGATATTACTTGTTTGAATTTCTATAGTTTCTGTGGGAACTTTACGTGCGATAAGTTGGTAAACAAGTTATGTATTAAAGGATAGAAGTGAAATGAAATTAATGGAATGCAATTGTGCTAATGTTATACAATATTAATACAAAGCTATTAATCATCACAATACCTCACAGCTGAACAACCCTACCCATACAGATAAAGAACGAGCATTGATCACCATTTACCACGCATGCTCAATGTGGGTTGGTAATTTATTATGATTTTTTTTTGCTAGTTCTTAGCTTCTTAGTAAATGACACTTTGATTGTGTCGTACCTGCCACGAGCATTTAAATCCAGTCAACCCATAGGCTACATAGAATCCATTAACAGACCATACCACCAGAGAATACCAAGGCTGCAGAAAATCCATTGACAACACGAAAATATAAAAATTATATAGGTACTGTAGTCGCTACTGCGCTTGCGTCAGCTAAAACAAACATTACTTGTACCATTAAGTGAAATGTTACAAACATTGACTTTCTAATTGAATGGCCAGGAACAATAAAGTTTGTATTACTTGAAATTAACATTTTTATTTGTGTACACATATAATTAACGTCGGTATACATAACCCGTTCCGACCAATTTCAGAACTTTCACTATTTATATTCTGAAGGGGTATTTACAAGATTGGTGAAATACGTAACGACGGTAATTTTATGTAGGTAATAAGCTACTCACGTACTTTACTTTATAAAAGTTAGAGCCAAGTTGTAGGTAGTTGGTCTAGTAGTTAGTGACCCTAACTGCTAAATCGTGGGTTCGATTCCCACCCAGGACAAATCTTTATGAGTACCACGATCATTTGTACTGTGTCTGGGTGTAACTTATCCATAACATTTATGTATTTATAAATATATAAGTGTGTTTATCAGTTGTTTGTTTGTCATAATAAAGGCTCTGCCTATTTTGTAATCAGATGGCCGTGTGTGTGTTTTCCTAAGATATTAGAATTAGTGTCTAAGCATGCAATAAATGTTACATATTTTTTTTTAATACGCTCTCAAAATGAAACCTTTAAGCTGAGTAAGCTCAGTTAATCAGCCAAAAAAACAATATTGTTGGTCACATTAAAGTAATGGCACAAGGCACACCTGAAAGATATTATAATTTCACGAATTACGTCTCGAAAGCCACCCTACATCTGTCGCGGAAGATACAGCTGTATAAGCAATAAATCTAAGCATCACAAAACGGGCGCGCGTTCTGTAGCAAAATATTTTGTGGGAATACTTTATTTTAAATTTGTTTAGTAGAAAGTTACAGACTACAGGAAAAGGCTATTTAAGCTATGTTTTCCCAATTTTCTATTTATAGATTACTGTGACGGTATGACTACTAAATTTGCGCTATGTTTTGCGGGTTTTACCTAAGGGGTTTTTTTCTTATGCTAAACTACCTGAGCTCCGCATACTTCCCGTTCCGGTATAACATCAATTGTTTTAATTTCGTGTATTTTTGTAATGTTTTTATACTTATTCTGCTATTCGGGGTAGAGACAAATCCAACGAATCGAATTCGGTCAACCCGTTCTTGAGCTACCTTATAAATGGTGTAACTAACCCGACTTTGTTTTATACACATTATTTAGATTTAAAATACAGAATATGAATTTTATTATACTTTATAACAATATTTTTTAGTATGTTAAATAAATAAATAAAAAACACCAGTCACTCTTAATCTCCACGAAAATGATTATTTGTTGGAAAACGATTTCTTATAGGTGTACAGAACCCTAAAAGGGCGGGAAAAACTGTCATTTTGTCTGAGCCTCTTAGAAGATTTGTTATTTCTCCTTCAAGTGAAAGGACTCAGAAATAATTCCGACATGTTGAACTTTTTACCGACTTTTTAATCGTGGGGTAATTTTCTTATGACGTCAGACGGTAATGATTAATTTAAACCTGTTACATGTGACTTTGAAAAAGCCATATTGTGTCATTTCGCTTCAATTGTGCGCATATAAATTGTGTTTAAATGGTTTTATGAAATTGAAAGTTACTTACTACTTATAGCTTGGCAAAGGCTTCCAAGCCAGACACTGAACAATGTATAAAATAATATTGTACTTTTTTATTAATTGTAAGATAGTGAATAATAATATCGTCAATTTAAAAAATTCTTAATTCTGTAGCATATTTCAGATCAGTTTGATCTAGCGAAGAATTTGTTGTAATAGTACGAAAATACTTGCATATTGATTATATACATTATATGTATACATTCGCAGGCTCCCAGAAATTAGTGGGTAGTGAGTTAGATCCGTTCCTATAGACTTGTTTTTATTTATTTCCAAAATTTAATGGATCCTTAAAGAAACAAGGAAGTTCTTTACACCCACTCGAGGCCTACAAAAAGGTATTGAAGCGAACTTTCCTGCTTAAGGCTTAAGAAAATATTTATTTAAGTTATAGGTACGAAATATATTAGTAGGTACTTATATTGTGTTAATAAGTACGATGAAATTCTGGTAATTATACCTTAATTTCTATTTTTTGCGGCTATTTTGAGTGCGAGCAACAGAATCTACAGTAAATTTTAGTAGAAAAAATTCAGTAAAAAAAATCTTGGTTATATCCATAATTGTAGTAATATAATTGGAATGTGCTTATAAATGTAAAGGTGGGTACTAACCAGTGTTACAAGCAAGCATTCTTGCAGTAAATGACTGCAAGAATGCTTGCTTTGTAACATTTTACATTACGCCCCGTAACACGGCTCAGTTTCCATCTTTAAGGATAGCTGTCTCAGATTTGTCTAGTCTGGTTGTGCGTGCAATCTCTCTCGCCTTTAACGAGTAGAGTAACAATGATATACTTACATATATATTTAGAAAAAAAAAGGCCCTTGAAATTCGCTAAATGTATACATCCATTTGCAGGCATGTGTACTCTCAGTAACACTAACAAAACCAATTCTGCTTCATCTAAAAGTAACATTACATTAAAGTATAAACTACAAACGCCCGAAAAAGCAATCAAACTAAGTGCCAGATAGGTAATCTTTCAACATAAGAGCGAGATTTAAACGGGGCTCAACTAAACGTAAACATGAGTACGTCTGTCAGTCACACAGGGATAACTAAACGTTTTTATATGCTAGGGGGAACTTTTTTTAATTAAAACATCGGCGTCGTGACGTATAAGGTTTTCTGTACTTATGACGCTGGTTTCTTTTTCATTATTCTTATGGTAATCGTGATTAAAGATAATGAGAAAAGTACCTAATGTTTAACAATTGAAGTTTGTTATGAGATGCGATATTTTACGTCAAAACATTTCTGCTTTTGTCTTTAATCTATGTTTAGATTGTAAACAGACAACAAAAAGAATTATGAATATTTTTAAGTTTGTAGCTAGACATTATCTGAAATGGAATATAATGCATCTTATTTGATCAAGACGTTTTATATAATAATTTCATTACACACGTCTATTAGCATTAAGTGGATGCACGTGTTAAATTGGCGGTGCATCTATGATGTAATGCTAATGTAATCTGTGTTTATACGAGCTAGTGTGAATTGATTAAAAATTAATGGTCACTTTCCGGTGTGCCGGCAAAGTAACATCCGAACACCGAGCGACAGAAAATCACCTCCTGTTGTAAAACAACAATACAAACGACAATATCCGAACATTTACAAACATGGCGGCATTCCAATCCTTGAACTGTCAAAAAACAAGCCACAGATAATATAAGACATAGATTACGTATAGAAAAAACGGAAGCTTCAGATTTCTCGATTTGATTTAATGGAAATCGGGATGTGTGCTTAACTGAGTCGAGAGGGGATCCACAGCCGTCGTTTCTAATTTAAGACTAGAATGATGGTCAGATTAAATTTTTAACGTGCTCCATTTTAACGCGGAAAACTTCATAGGAATGCACGTATAAACTTTTTTGTACCAACACGAGTGTTCTTTTTTTAATTAAAAGTTTGGCATTGTTGAGCAAAATGGAAGGAGATTATTTTCATTAACTTTTAAACGGATATTATACTGCTAATAACTTTTTGGATGAGAATCCTCTCTGGAGATGCAGAACAACCGAAACGATGGGATGTGACAATGTTATCTGAATTATCTGTGCTGGGATATTTGCATTTTATTTGTATATTGTATACATCGCTACTTATGCACATAAGTAGCGAGTATTCGTATTTATTACGATTTGGGGCTCTAACAGTCCGTACTAAGCGATTTTAACTCTTACCAAGTCATTGTATAAAAAAATATACACTTCTATAGTTTCCCAATGAACAGGCAAATAGTATAAATACACATCAAGATGTTTCAAACATAATTGCAATACCATATACTTTTTCAAATAAAGCACAAAATGGCGTATACCACGTACTTGTTCATATAATAATGCAGGCTTCAGTCCGCTTCAGACAGAATAAAAAGTGAGTAGGTAGGCGGTAAGTGAGGCAGGAGGACGTCTTTGAGTCCGCTCAGTAATTGTGCGCGGCTCGAGTTGGTTACTCTCAGTCGCTAACTACGAGCCATTTCTATGAAAATTCGTATGAAATCTTATGTAATTTATAGCAAAATATTCCAAATATACGTAAAAATAACAAATAAAATAAATTATTTTTGGTACTAGGATAAAAGACATCACTTTTACAAGTCTCATAAATCATTATTTTTTGAGCTCGCTGGATTCGACAATTGTAACGTTGAAGAACTTACACTTATATGTTACGAATGTTGGTACCATTGGATTGAGACCGTAGAGTTACGCGTGTAACATTTGGTACTTAGTAGTTTCTTCGTTTTATAGTGCCTGGTCTTTTCAGTATTAAAGTCGACTTCCAGTCTCACCAGTTTCTGCTAACTGCCAGTATTTCACACGGAGCTACTGCCTTTCAGACCTTCATGACGGGAAAAAACGTATTAAAAATATTTTGGTTCAAGCAAAACACTAGTTTAATAGTCACCAATACACAGTGCCAAGGAAACTATTCTCGTGAAAACCTCCGTAGTAGTTCAAAGGATTTTTTCCGATCTCATGTCTATCATATTGTCTGATAAAGTGTTGTCCAAACAGGCTACAGTTTGACCGTCACTTGATCTCGCTGACCGGGCCATCAGCACGTCCTCAAACAACACTAGCAATGTTTAATGCGATAGGTACTATTAGTGATGTTAACTTACGATAACTTCAAACCCTTGTCCTATACACGATTACTTATTGAACAGTTTAGGAACGTATGTTCTGAAGAGTAAACACTTATGAATTGATTGGCTGATATTTGTACGTATAGGAAGAAACTCACATGTAGCAAAATAGATTCTGACAGCAAGATCCAATGTGAGTTACAAATATTTAAAGCCACTTAATAAATTATTATCATAATTTTATTTCGCTTATGTTGTACTTAAGTATTATTATGTTATCATAAACCTAAATGCCCAAATTAGTACATTAGTATCACAGGCACATACTAAATACTCTATTCAATACCATACCTTAATAAATATAACGGAGTACAAGTGCGCACGTGACAAAGGTTCCTCTAAGAAGCACATTTCTCGAGGTGTCATTAGGATAATAATATTTCCATTAGCCGCCTTCCGACGCCAAAGGGAGAAAATGGAGCAATGCTATTCTTTTTATGTGCTGACACCGACACTTAACTTCAAATAGTTTATAAGTAAGGGATTATTTTAGATAATCTGAAATAGGAAATGAAATTTCTAGAAGCCAAAATAAGGTGTTACGGGAAAGTATATGAAACAGTTTTATTAACTGACTGTGCTCATTAATTTTATTGATTGTCGACACGAAATAATAAATAAATGTAGACAACATCACAAACATTGCTCTGAACTCAATGTAAGTAGCTATAGCACCTGTGCAATGGAATCAGAAGCAATCAAGGAACAACCAAAACCAAGACCCGAGACAAAGTAGAAAATTGGTTATCTACATTAACACGTCCGGAGATCTAACCCGGGACCTAGGAGCTAGCGACACCTTTAAAACTGGTGTGTACGCCACTCGACCACAGAAGTCGTCAAATGAGCTTAATCACCTTCAGGATGAAATACAAGTTTCATTACGACTGTACTTTCGTCATTTCATTAGTAATTTTTTTCAAGGAACGAAGAAAAACTATGTATAAGTGAGTTGTATTTTAGAATATAATGAAAACAATAATTAAACTCGTACTGGTCTGTGTTTTCACGCACAAAGCGTTTTGTTACCGAAGTATTACACTAGCCTATTGTCTTATACAATATCTCTATTATCCAAGTTAATGAATGTAAGTAATTGTTTGCACAACATGTGATTGATTTTCCCGCATTTTTAGCCGGCAATCGAACTGGTGGTCGTGGCAGTCCATTAACAAGTAGGTACGTATTGAGTTGCGAAACTGACGATAGCTGTGAAAAATAATACTGTGGTTTGTACTGCCAGTGAATATATCTGTTATTTAATGGAATTATGTAG
Organism: Diachrysia chrysitis; assembly: GCA_932294365.1. Lineage (NCBI taxonomy): Eukaryota > Metazoa > Arthropoda > Insecta > Lepidoptera > Noctuidae > Diachrysia > Diachrysia chrysitis. The sequence continues at coordinate 1,158,768 of OW028651.1, read as the reverse complement.
ATGCTTCGTTTTTCTTTTGTCTTTTGTTTGGGTTCTATTCCAACTCATACTGAGATGTATTTTGAGTACATGTATTTTGAGTACATAGCTCATATGCTGGAAATTAATAATAGTATAGTGTAGAAATATAGTGGGCTTAATATATTAACTAAGATCGACACAGGATTTATTATTCGTTTTGATAATTAACCCCATAGTATAAGACCAGTATTGCGATGACTCTATCATCTTGTGAAAATCCAAAACCTGTTCTTTGTAATAATAATATTCGCTAATATAAATATTATGTTTTAGCGTTCATTTGCCTATCCTAGACTTTTTTTTATTTGAAGAAGAATTTGTACACAATCTTTAAATTAATACAATCATTTTTATTATAGTTCTTCAACCAACTCTTGTACACTTTATCTTTTTATTAGTTTTTTGTGTAATGTACGCACACAGACAAAAGATATACAATGTGAAAATAATTGTATAATGGGCGGTTATCGTTAAAAGGGATCTCACCACACAATTGAATGGACAAAACTCAATTATAAATAGATTCCCTCCATTAATACGAAATAAAGACAACTTTATGATATAAGTAATTAGCATAATTGTTTGTTGACTTCCAAGTAGGTATTATTAAAATGTGGCTGAATGAGGACTACCATTATTGTGCTCTCCAGTTGGTACCACTGGTGCGTATGGTCCTGAAGTTGGTATAGCTTTCATAGTTCGTTACTAGGTCTGGGCGCGAAAACGAAGTTTAAATTTAAATCAGATGTGATATAGAAATACTTTTGGACAAAATTTGTGTTTGTAAGCAGTAAACAAAATAAACCATTAATTAGCTACTACTACTTACTTACTTCTTACTTTACTACTTACTTTCAAACCGCTTAATTAAGCACCTTTTTTTTAAGTTTGGCTTTTAAAGCACTGGAACTCATATTTGTCATCACCGATTTAATATGAAAATATAATTTAGTGGCAGTAAATATCAGTAGCTATGTACAAATTACTCTCACAGTTTGTAAGTTAAGAAATATAAAATACACAATACAATGTCTGCTCTTTGTTCAACTCAAATAATAAAAAGGAATTAGTACGTCCTCATCAATTTGACCTAATCTAGCTTATCTATTTTAAGAGTGACGACTCACCCATGACTTAAGTGCAGCTCAGCTACAAAAATACCGCCAGCTCATCTACCAAATAAAACTGCTGTTGTAATAAATTTTAATTATTACTATCTTCCGCCTTTTGACTTTTATCGAGTGTAATAATTGCAGAAACTTCTGATATGATCCATCTGTATGAGAAGAGTTACGAGGTTGCTATTTAGATAGCATAATGATATTACGAATAACAAGAGACTTCCTTTTAGACATTTAACTAAAAAAAACATGAAAGAAAAATAAATATTCATAGTTATTTAGAAGCATAACGGTCTACTCACGCACATTCTCGGGATCGCCCGACTAGTTTCAGACTCAAACTAGTAAAGATGAAGCAGTCAAAGCCTGCGCTCAGGCTAACAGCGTAAATCTTTTCCAAAAAGAATAAACATTGTCGGGCCATCCCGAGAATGTCCGTGAGTTAACCGTTATGTTTGTAAATAATTATGAGTACGAAACATTTATTATTATACAAAGAAAAATAACCTTCTAAAAAGGTTTTTTAGTACAATTTGACATTTCTGTGTCTGGCCTGCCTACACCTAAAGTATTATTCGTATTTTTCTCTACCCGAGATAGGCTTAAGACAAGATTTGTGTCAAAATTCTATCTCTGCTAAGAAAAATCACAGATGGATAGGTTTCGTTGTTGGCCGTATATCGCGGATTACGTTACTAAGATCGATATTTCTAGAAACGGTACCTTTACTGTTGCGTTTATCGTGTTCTACCATTTGTACCAACTTAAGAACGATTAAGCAATAATTGGAATTGTAATGTGTTAAGTTCCGCAAATTGTTTTAATTTGTTTTGTTTGGCTGTTTACATCGGAAGTGTTGATTTGGTTGGCATTTGAGACGTGCATTCAAGCCATAGTTGCTTGGAAATATCTGCATAATTAAACATAGTTTTATTGCTGATTATAGAAAAAGAAATCCGTGGTTTTGTAATCTTTACATGTTTATTAAATAATAGTAATGATACCTTTGTTCTTTAAAACGTAATAAATGACGTTATCTTCTATACTATATAATATAATATTATAAAGAGGAAAGATTTTATTGTTTGTTTGTTTGTTTGCATTGAATAGGCTCCGAAACTACTGAACCGATTAGAAAAATTATTTCACTGTTGGAAAGCTACACTATCCCCAGGTGACATAGGCTATATATTTTCCTTAATACCTGTGCGAAGCCGGGGCGAGCTACTAGTCTATTATAAGTTCACAGTATGTACCTACATAATATGTAATAATTGTCTATAATAATGTGTTTTTCTTTTTTCAGGTATGAGATCCTGTTGGTTTCTTACGATGCAAATAATATAACCGATTATAGTAAGTCTTTTACATAAAAGATAGTTATATATATTAAGATAGTTATTAGTATTAGATAAGTTACTAGGCAAAAGGTGGATCTCAAACATTGAACTTTATATTATAAAAATAAAACCCAAACGGCGTAAAAATAAAAGATTTTTTATATCACCATGATTTAACATTTTGTTTCCCTTTTTCTAAATTGGCTATTATCTTTGCCTGTGCTTTATTTTCGAGGGCAAAAAAGAATTGCCTTACAAAAAGAAAACAGATAAAATAAAACAATACTTAATTCAACTAACAACAGATAAACAGAAAACGTTATCTAACGGTTGAGAGGGAATCCGTGACTTTAAATAAGAACTCATTACCTTTCAGGAGTCGTGTTAAGGAGCCCTCGTGGGAGACGCTCCCTCCAATTTCAAGGGATTTGTTTTAACGAAGCTTACAATTGAGTAAGAAACAATTCAATTGAACTGGAAATAATAAACTCGACCCGTTTAAGTCGTTCTATTACTGAGGAGTGTGCAGGAATGGCTCGGCTCGAACAATAAACTGTTCATAGAGCAAATTGCGAGAACGAGGGAAAAAATACGCAAACCATTTTTAAACTTACCCGATTTAAAATAGGGTTGAGAGTTCAGTAGAGCGCTGGGGAGCACCTGTGACGTTTAAGGCGCTCCATAGACAACTGACAGCTTCCGTCAGTAATCAGGTCACGTTCCTTTTTTGAAATGCGCGCGGTTGTCGCGTTTGGTTCAGCGTAGAGAAATTTTATCGTGTGTGAGCCGCTTTGTGCGTAGTGTATGGGCTTGCCCAAAATAGAATTTATTGTGCCCTAATACGAATTGCGCATTACTTTCAAAGAACGCAGGTTTAGCACTTACCGGTGCTGAGAAGCTGATTCCATCGATTTAATTTAGAGTAATAGTGAGGAAAAAGGAAAGGATTTCTTTGTTCTGATTTTATAAAATACTCGTGTTACTTGGTCGGCCATTTTCCGCGCCAGTGCCTCCATCTGCGGTGACACAAAAGCTGTGAACGATTATGGACGTGGAGGGGAATTCGCGGAGTGTAATAGACTCTGTGACGTTCTTGAGACTGCGGAGGTTCAGTAATTGTCTAATTTTCGTCTTTTCCACTAAAATGAGCACCGGAAACAGCTGTTAAGGAAATAATGTTGAATAGTTTGCAAACGCCTTGAATATTTTAATAAGGATAAAGGACAATGAGTTTGGAAAGGATTATGTTCGTTCGAGCTATTAGGACAGAGTTAAATGTTCCTTTTTGTACGATAATATTATTTGAAAGTTTTCGGTAGCGTGAAATTTGAAACCGATGTTCTTGAAATGATAATACGATACTTGATTTTGGTCGAGTAGGTATGGTTATTTGGGCAAATATTTATCTATTTACATAATGAGGGCTGTCATTATTAATTTTGCCGCGCTAATTGCATGCGAGGTCTTTCTATAGTTTGTTGGTGGGCTTTGATAGCTGAAGCGCCAGTGCCGCCAAATGGTGAGGTAAATAGATTAACATTTGACGACGACCTCGGTCGAGTGGCGTACACACGGGTTTTCAAGGTCGCCAGGTCGCCAGGTCTGAGATGCCGAGTTCGATCCCCGGCCGGGTCAATGTAGAAAACCCCTTTTCTACATTGTCTCGGGTCTGGGTGTTTGGGGTACCTTCGTTGTCTCTGAATTCCATAACACAAGTGCTTTAGCTAATTACTTTGGGTTCAGAGCAATGTATGTGATGTTGTCCACATTTATTTATTTATTTATTTGCCCATTTTTTTTATTGTAATAAGAACATGTTTTTCTAAAGACTTGTAAAATGAATTTATTACCAATTTACTTTCAACGACTAGCCGTTACTTTTTGTATTGTTTTCACTGCTTAATTATCAATGAATTCGGATGTGCGTTTGGAATACAAACTGTTTGCTTGGTGCATTGACATACATACACAAGTGTTCACTGCAACATTCCTGCGCGTCCAAGAAAGTACAATTGACAGGTGACGCATTTTTTAAATGATGTCAGCTGTCATTATTATTTGACACATGACATCGCATGTCATATGACTTACTATAGAAACTTGCAGAAAGTGGTTAATGGCCCATGATCGATTTTTGGAAATCAGGTCCCTACCTTCGTCGTTATGTTTAATTAAGTTTAGGTATAGGTATATTTTCTAAAATATACATTTTAAGGTCTCACCCCCGGGTTCTTAAAGGCTGATCAATACAAAAATAGTTGATCACCTGTCAAACCTCATGTTAAGCGCTGTGATTGGTTTTTTTTTAGTCTTTTGGTCAACCAATCACAGTTGTGATCAGTTGATTTGAAAAGGTTAAGTTGATCAGCCTTTCAGAAACCAGGTGTCAGATAAGGAAGAAATAGAGCATGATAACGGAATTTGTACAAAAAAAGAATAGAATTTTTACACTTTTTATATGATATTACATTAAATAAATATTTAATTTGATCGGCACCATAGTAACCTTCGTTTAGTCTCAAGTCCTAGAGCTTAAGTCTACGACTATATATTTTTCTGTCTCTGCATGAAGCTTGCGTTGGCAACTTTTTGCACCATGTAAACCGTCGGCGTTTTATTTTGAAGCTGTTATTCAATTAACTGTGTCACTAGGGCAGCATTTAAACCCCAAGCTGTTACCGAGAATTTGTATATATAACGCCACCATTCCCATGAGGATACAGCTGTTATACGTACTAAAAATCTGTTTCCATACCCTGTATCTCTGTTGTATCTGTATTAATTACTAACCGTATACAAACATCGCTTAAACAAACAAAAAACAAAAATATAAAAAATCGATTCATCAAAGATCATTCAAAAATACACTGGTGACCGCAAGTGACCGCATGCACAGTGAGGCGATGCATGTGTTTTATGCATATGTATAAAATGTGAAATGGATAGGTAAGGTAATATAATAATACCGGCCTATAAGTGTCCCACTGCTGGGCACAGGCCTCTTCTCATGTATAGAAGAAACGAGCATTAATCACCACGCTGGCTCATTGCGGTTTGGAGAATTTAGTTTTTTTTTTTTTAAACTAACTTTCCTTACTGTATTTTCCTTTATTAAGCAAGAATTATTAAGAAAGTGTATATAACTTTGCAAAAGTCACATTGGTACTTGCCTGAAATGGATTCGAACATGCAAATTTGTGAACGTAAGGAGTTGAAATCAATGTGAAATTATTATTTCCATTAATGACAAAACAATAATGTATAAAATAATAATTTGTTATAACCATTGACGTACCGCGTTGGTACACATATTAACAAATCATGCAACAAAATAGCTTAGTTTATTTCCCTAAAAATTGAATCGAGTCTATTAAAATTTCAAAGGCCAAAAGATGTCAAACATTTAAACTTTCAACTAAAGCCCCGATCTAACATTTCAGTTAATATTGTGCGCTTGCCAAGTAGAAGGCATATTAACTAATAACTTTAGAAGGCTAGGGTTCAAGAATTTCAATCACTAGTTAAAATAGAGGCTGTTAAACTGTCTCGAAGCAGTTGACTTAACAAGTTCGTTTAAAGGCTCCCAACTTTATGGCGTTTTAAACTTGAGTGTACAGAAAGTTTGGCTTCACTGTACATTTTGAAGCCTCGTATTAATGAGGTCTTAAGATTTATTTATAAATAATTTGTTCTTGGTAGAGAAATTAAAAATATTTACTTCAAGGTTTGGACATTGATTTTATTTACGATAAGAGAGTGTTTAACCATTGAGTTTGAGGACTTTATAAAAAAAGACATTTATTGCTACTAAAAAACACGGTATATGATATTAAATATCAGTTTTAAAAAGACAAATGAAACCAGCAAATACTGTACCGGAATGAGTACGATCCGTCACAGCGCTGATTTTCAGCCATTCCTACTCCCTAGGTTGTAATGCGGTAGTTGCAGGACGAGCTGGCTACACCAGTCTCTAAATACAAGTTGAAAATCTTTATAGCTATACATGGTGTAATCAAAAGGACATATACATCCAAACATCGTAAAGAACACATCTGGCATGTATGCATAGAAACTTAATCTTACGATTACACACATACACATTAACATTATGCACATAATTGTTTCAATTTCTCTTGTATAAGTAAGTAAATCATTCTAAGTAAAAGTAGACAACTAGGTAACTTGTTACGTAGTCATTAATTAGTCAACTTAGAGCTATTTGTAGAAGTAATTAAGAGGACCATCTTTAGGCACTCAATTACCTTTCTTAACACCTGGAAATTAATAATAACTTTATTTACTTTGTTCAATCAAGTTGAGTTAGTATAAACAAGTATTTAAAGTTTGCTTGCTTTACGGGCAAGGCTATGGACTTAAACTAAGGTATTTTCGTTTGAACCTGTTAGAAGACAAGTATTTATGGGTTCCTCAAACGTTTCTTTTAGTCTGTGCTTTGTTTAAGTGACGTTTGTACGTTACGTACACAACACCCTATTTTTATCCGACTTCAAAAATAGGAGGTGCTCAATGCGACAGTTTTCCATTTTTTTTAACTGTGTTACGCGATATCTCCAGCAATATGGGTTTGATTTCAAAATTTCCAATATTTAAAAATAAACTCGTAAAAATGTCAAAACAAATTTGCTTATTTTCGTTTGTTTTTTGTTTTTTTATATTTATGAGTAATCAAATATTATGTATTGTAGGCAACGTTTTTTCTTTGACAAAGTAAAATTGTAATGCCCTAGTTTATTTAATATCTAGTTCAATGAGTACAAGATAGCAGGTAAAAACTTTAAAAACTCTTTAAAAAAATAGTCCTATTCTGTATATATTATTTTGCTTTTTATGAGATTCCTAGCAAATACACCACTGACTAATTTTCCAACCTCTGTCTAACCCTTTTTAAGGGTATATATATACATGTATTATGCAACCACCATGCCTAGATCATGTTGCAGTTGCCCTGGGACTTCAGGCACGTAGGTTCACTTACACCGCAAACTTTGCACATTTCATATAGGGTTACGGAGCGGATAGCCGCTGTTGCAATCAGTTTGTTTCTTGATATTAGTACTCAGAATTGGTTATTTGAGTTTATGATCTAATGTTATCACGCTTGTTTTACTTCTAGAGGGTGGGCAATAGTATAAACGTAACAATTCGTCAAATGAATACGATAAAAATGTATGTTTAGTTTACCAGACACCCTCTCACTGGTTGTCGAGATTTTTAACAATTCTAAAGAATATATTCTTGTAATCCCTTTAATAAATTGATAAATAAGGTAGGAATTGACGCAGTAAAAAGTTATGGTTAAATAAGTGGCACACAAACTGTAGTAAAAAAAACCCGCTTGAAAGATAGTAGGTAGTGGAAGCGAGTTACTACGGTAAAACATTCATGTAAAATAATATAATACTCCCGTTTTACATTACACACACATGATTCTTGTTAGTGTAGCCTGTAAACATATCTCCTTTGCCTTGTGACGTTTGCACATACTTTGAAAAAGATCAACTAATACTTATTTTAGTAACCTTGGACTTACAAAAAAGGTCAGTAACCCTTATGGTTACCATGACCCATCTTAACCAACAGCGATCCGCCACGGCTCCTACAAGCAGATGGGCTCAGGTTATGTAAGCACGAACTGCACATTATTTATAACTAATCTCCTAATCTGAGCCTAATCGATTCTCTGTGCTGGACAACCGTTTGGTTACCGTAGAAGCCTTTACAAAGATCTGTGAAGCAGATTGCATTGAATTTAAAGAGCTTTAAGTATTATTTTATTAGTGCACTTAACTTTGAATAATATGGACAGATGGATATATTATTCTTTATAACTGCCGATTGGCATTTACAGAAAAAAAATACCATTACATATAATGGTATTTTTTTACCATAGTAACAGAACAGATAGGTTCAATATGTACTTCTATATATGTATCTCTGTTTTGTTTCTTCGTAAGTGGAGATAGATTCAATGTTTTCTTTCAGTTAGCATTTTAGTCTGCTGGTCGACTAAGAATTGTAATAACATTTGCAATAGAGTTTAGAGATGAAATTTTAAGACCTTTTCTCTTGCCAGTCGTAACGGGAGTCATACAGAAACTTACCAATCCCAATCATTTATCGTGATTGTCATAATTTTATTCTAACGTCTGAATTTTCTATTATTATTTCTATACATAACTTAAAGTTAAATACTTAGTGACTTAAGTGAACACTCCTAACTGTTCTTAACTACACAAACAAAATTCTTATAAAGTCCTATTTACCGTAGTTCTAAATCTAGCACTGTTTTAGAGAAAACATTCCGTAATGCGCGCGCTATAGAAAAATCTCGCGATAACTGGGAGAGAGACTTAGTCCCGGATTATCTGAGGACTAGGGTTGTCGATACTAAATAAAGTATTTTATTAGACTTTTTATTTTATAAGCTCGTTACAAATGGCGGACGGATAGCGCTACTCGTCCATTTAAGCAAAAAAGCGATAGATTAGGAAAATGCAAAATATAATTTTAGAAATCCCAAATTACAAATATTATTTGTCTCATACCAGACATGGTACTATATTATAGTAGTATTTTAAACTGCCAAATGTAAGTTGTGTATTCTTGAAAGCTTGTTTCTCAAAAGTTGCAATCCAATCAGTATACTCAAAGTTTAGCCGCATCAAGCTGCTACAATCTTGCCAAACGTCCATTTCTAAGCTGTACAAACCAAGACATGAATCCAATCGATCCTAATCGAAACTTCGAAAGTTGGTCGAAACACATCCCTAGTCGTACAGTTCACCGCATGTGGATACTGAGAATAGTAACAGTAGGAATGGAAAATCGACCTTATCGCTTTGACATAAAGCCTTTTGTTAAAATGGAAGTGTTGAAATCTTTGTGGTTTACTGTACAATACTAAGTTTGAACGGATTAATTCGACGACAAGTTGACGCTTTTCATTGACGGGTGCGGTGTAATTAATTTGTTTTTTTAATCGACTTTGGGATTGTAATTGGGACCGAAATAGTCTTGGGTGTGGTTTTTATGGAGCGGCTTCCGGATAGAAATACTTCGCCCCTGATTTGTGGGCGTTTTAAGTTTCAGTCACCTTAGTGTAAAGTGGCGACAAAAAAAGGAAATAAATTACATAAAGAGTTAGGACATTGTTTTTTTGTTAGATTATTGAAACAGTATGTTTAACGTGTGACTGGCCTGTTGGTCTAGTGGTTAGTGACCCTGACTGCTAAACCGGAGGTCGTGGTTTCGATTCCCACCTAGGACAAATCTTTGTGTGATGAGCATGATCATTTGTTCTGTGTCTGGGTGTAATTTATCTATAATATTATATTTTTTATTATATATATATTTTTTTTTGAGTTGTCTGGTTACAATAGTACAGGCTCTGCCTAGTTTGGGATCAGATTGACCTGTGTGAGTAGTCCCAAGATATATTATGTTATTATTAACGTTTTCGATGAAAATATTTCGGAGACAAAACGAATCTTTCTCAAATGTAATTGATGTAACAAAAACATTATTTAACTACTGGCTACCTACTGGTAATATAAATATAAAAACAAAAGGACGTTATAATGTTTCAACCGACATTTGATAAAGCCCTCGAAAAATTCCCAACAAATTGTAATCGAAACCGCAATTTTTGAGACGCTGTCACTCCGAATTTTGTCATTTCAATAAAACAGAATAATATAGAGCTCTTATACCCACCCGGATCCCTTACTAATCCCTTTATCCGTATTCCCATTGACAGGTTTTCAGACAGATTATATTTCGGGAAAGTTGAGGGATTCGCTCAGGACGGAGCGCGCGAAATTGTTATCAACTTCCCGTTAATTTTAATCAAAACATTTTAATTAAAGTTTATTGAAGTCGCCGCCATTTTCTTTAGACAACTCACGTGTGGAACCTTTATGAAGTCGTTAAGTGGTAACACGAGTTCGGGTAGTTTCAGTTTCTTGTAAGTTTGAGAATGTTTGCAGTTTTGCTTCTATATTGCATGTGTATAATATATTATTATGTTAAAAAGTGAAACTACGGGTCTTTTAAGCCATAACCAGGTGCATAAGATGTCAAACTTTAGATTATTATGTTATTTTAACATCCTTTTACGGCGTTTAACACCAGTTTCATACAAAAACCAACCTTAAAACTACGAATTAAAGGCGTTACTGTGTTACCACTGATGTGCTGTCAAACATTGATGTTCTTATTATGAATTTTTGTAATATGGCCGCCACTCACATTGTTGTCTTTCATAACCAAACTTTTTTCTCGTCTTGTCAACAGCATTCTTCAGTCACAAACACGTACACATATGCGGTGAATATTATCAACTTTTCCTAAATATTACGTTATATTAGTCTGGAAGTTTGGTCCACATTTCTCGCAGGACTAAAGCTTCGCCTGACATCCGGAATTTCATTATTCACTCAGTTATTTGCTTTGAAGCATATCGCGTCCGTTACTCTAAACTATTCAGCTTAACGTATGGACTATGGAGATATTAATGTCTGAAGTTGCCTGGATACTTAGCTAACTTAACTAAGTTTATGTTGGGTACACATTTACACAGTGGCCCATGGTCAACGCTCGGTTCTATATGGCTGTGTAAAATGACAAACGATTTCATTAGTTTGAGTTAAACCATAACCCATGTATTTTTAGAGGCTTAAAGAGTCTTGTAATTAAAAGATATTAATAGCTTAATGTTAAATATGAATGTATAATCTCTATTTATAAAAAAAGATTAAGTGATTCTAAAATCCAATTATTTAAGACTAGAAATATTAATATGAGCAACCTATGTGACTTCTTATTTTATAATTCACTTCATAAATACTTCAAATTTATACCACTTAAATTAAAAAGTTAAATAATAATTACTGAAGTCCAAGTCCATTTTGGATATGAAAATACCCTTCCGGACTTAATTTCACATTAAAGAATCCTTGTGTCGGATCCTCTGAGTTTATTTCAAACAACCGTCCCATTCCATCCTCTGTAGAAGATGGGCAAACCATGTGATGAATACAGTAAGTGTTGGGTTCAAATTCTTAGTTTGCGACGGCCCCCAATTAAATATAAGGGTTATAAAGTATTAAGCAAGACTTGGGATTCTGATAGGATGTTTTTATAGGAATGTAACTGTGAAAAACTAACACGATGTATGGGTGCTTAATTTACTTATTGAACCAGTCAACTAGGTAGATACGCTTATTTTAGGCTTACTAAAATCCTACTACCTCTTTTTAGATATATATGGCCTTATGTATAAAAATCTTGACGACGGTTAGCAATTGATTAGCAATATTCCTGTAGAGAATCAGAATTTCGAACTTTCTTAGCAATCGCTTAACACCGTCGAGATTATTATAAATAAGCCCATTAATTATTAAAAAACAATAACACTTTCTTATTTATTTATTTATTTATTTTATTTCATTTCATCTTACAAGCTAACAGATGACACATCCAAAACGCTTATAAGATTAACAAAAAAAAAACATAAAAAATACAATCTGAGTCCATAAATAATACAATCTGAGTCCATAAATAACATTAATAATGAAATAAAATAGCAATAATAATTAAAAAAAAAAATAGAAAAATAAGAAAAACAATACGCAACTAGCAATTATAATAATTAATTATGAAAACAATATAATATGTAAGTTTGATGGCTAGAAATTGTTTAAAATTATTTGAATTTCTTTATACAAATATCCTAATCCATCGGCAAATAAGTCTAGCTCGTGGTGCTGTGCAAGTATGTCCCCAATAATGCGGAGTGCGCGGTTGGTGGGCGCTTGACGAGCGCGCTCGGTACGTGCGCAGGGGGGCTCCATCAGTCGCGGGCGGCGCCGCGGCGCCACCTGTCCCTGCGAGTTTGCTGACACGTTCCCAGGGACCAAGATGCGGACACGCTCTAGTATTTGAGGACTATCAATCCTATTGCGAATTATGGACAGGTATTGCATGACTTGAGACATTGCCCTTCTTAATTTCAGCGTTTCAATGTCCACCATACCAGACACAAATAAGGAAGGGTATAAGTAGGGATAGTATCCGTACTGTTTCTTATATATCCATCGAGCAAATTTACGTTGTATTTTTTCAATCATTAGAACGTATTTCTCTTCGTAAGGATTCCAGATAACAGCACCGTACTCGAGTTTACTGCGCACATAAGCATTGTATAATACTTTTGCGACCCGTGTATTATCAAACTGTGACGCAGTCCTTATGACAAACCCTAACATTTTGTGCGCTGACTTACAAATTTTATTGATGTGCGTGTGAAAGTCCAATTTGCAATCTAATAGTAATCCTAAGTCCCTAATCTCTTTAACTCTTTCCAAAGGAGCGTCAGTCAACTTATAATTAACAATAATAGGCTGTGATTTTCGCGTGAACGTTATTATTTTACATTTGAGATTATTGAACGGAAGGTGGTTTTCTTGACTCCATATAGACACAGCATCAATATCTCTCTGTAATGTCACGGCATCAGCCTCAGTTTCAATACCCAGAGTTAGTTTCAGGTCATCCGCAAATAGGAGACACTCTGAAGTTAAAACAACATCTGGCAAATCGTTGATAAATATCACGAATAGCAAAGGTCCTAACGTACTACCTTGACTCACTCCTGACCTAGTAAAATAGTCTCCAGAGTTATATCCACTGAGCCTCACATATTGACGTCGATTATTAAGGTAACAAGAAAAAAAATTGAGGAACTTTGGTACGAATCCAACAATCGCCAACTTCTTCAATAGTATATCGTTATCTACTAGGTCGAAGGCTTTCTGGAAGTCAAAGTAAGCCGCATCAATTTGCCTTTGCTTATCCATTTGTGAGCAGATATAGTCTACATGCGCGACCAAGTTGGTGGTGGTGGAACGAGCTGTACGAAACCCATGTTGGCCATTATGCAGCTGGTGACCGATTTGGCATTTGATGGAATCACTTAGAATTGCTTCAAAGATCTTACTAAAAACGGATAGAACAGCTATAGGTCTGAAAGAAGAAACATTTGTGCCTCCGTCTCCTTTAGGAACAGGAGTGACTCGAGATACCTTCCAGCTCTCAGGATATCTTGACTGGTTCAATGAAAGATTATACAAATACAGAAGAGGCCGCCCAAGAACTGATATACAGTCCTTAACTACGAAGACAGGAATGCCATCCGGCCCACCAGCCGATCGTGGCTTAAGGCGTCTCACTGCCTTCCTCAGATCGTTTTCATCAACTGTCGTGATGGAAACGGAGGCCACATCTCGATGTATATGTGCATATGCAGCTTTTGCAGCAGTATCCGGGTTTAGCACGGGTTTCTCTGCATGAAAAACGGACGCAAAATATTTAGCAAAGGCATCGGCTGCGGCTTGATCTGTCACTTCAGTATTTTCATATATATATGTATCTATGTACCTTCTATTGTTTTTCTTCTCCTTTACATATTTCCAGAATTGCACAGGATCGTCAATAATATTTTTTTGTAGTACAGTCATATATTTCCGGTATTCGCAGTCAATCAATTTCTTAACTTTCTCTCTATAATATATAAACATAGCCTTATTAAATTCTTTGCCCTCTTTTTTGAATTGCTTATGATGAAAGTGTTTGTTTTTTATATTTTTTATTATTTCTACGTTGTACCATTTTGGATATATGTATCGCTGATTGTTTGATAATTCTTTTTTAAAAGGTACAAACAGATTTATAATTTCGTATAGCTTATCGTAGAACAGCTGTACAGCACAGTTAATATCGCATAAATCTTATATGCACTCTCACGTGATATACAAAAACACAATCGTCATAATGTAGAACATGAACAGTCAAGTAATAACTTTAAACAAAATAGCATAACAAAACTAGACACAATGCAATTTTGATGTGAATCAAGCAAAATTATATCAACTTTAGGCCACGAAAATAGATACAAAACTGCAAAAATATAGAAGTAATAACATTAAGTGTAACAGTATTATATGACTGTCTAGAGGATAGATAAGGTGAATTAGACTGATACACTGTAGAGCAAAATAAGTTACACACAAAAAGTGATTATGAAATCGCGAATGTGCGACAAATCTGTTTAGCGATATGGAAAATCTATGTTCATTAACATATTAGTGCGAGTAATGGTAACTCGATATTAATGTAATTATCACCTAACGTGTCGAGGCCAGTTTGATTGAAATAAGCTAGTGGACCTAGTGATACTAAATTTTTAACTTGAGGACAGCGAACTAAAACTTTATTTCATTATAAATTCCCTCGATTGTTACCATTTTAAGCATTTTGTTGAACTTAATTATGAAGGGTCAGTTGAAAGGTTAATTAGACTGCTGGACTAATTTAGACAAACGAACAAATGGGATAATATTTCTTGAAACATTTGCAACGACTTTCTTTGACTTTCGTTTAGCTAACTTATTACGTATTCGTTTCGTTTTTAAAGTGAGCTATTTAAAGTTTATTGTTAGTATTTTTTTTTATAAAAATAAATATTAAATAATAAAATATTAAAAATAGTTTACAAATATATTAAGCCAATAAAGTGTTTATCTAATTTTGACCAGCAGTGTGTAAATTTAATATTTCTTAGATTGCATACGTAAAGATTTTTATGGTATTCGTAGAAATAATACTATTGAACATGTTTATATTTAAATGAACGGGTTTTTTAGGTCAGCAGCAGCAAGGTCAATGATGTGTAACATGTGTTTAAGTCATGAGTAAATAGTTCAGCTGGGAATAACAAACTAAATGAATCCAAAATAACTTCCAATGTTTTTATTTTGTTAGCAGCGTGATATGGGTATTGGTTAATGTTAAAAGTATGTATGCTTTTAATTTACTTAACTTTTGATAGTCCCACTGAGAGCCTAGTTACTTATCATAATATATTTGACATTGGATTTTATGGTTATTTGACGTCGTTTGGCAATCAATGGACCTAAAATATATGATATTCTGAAGGTTGCCACGTGTAACAGGGTAAGTTTCCACTGACGCGGAACTGGGCGGAATGGAGTGGAGTTACAGTGCTCGAATTTCGGAGATTTCGAGCACTGTGATTGGACGATTCACGGTCTGCTCCTCTCCCCTCCGCCCAGCTCCGCGTTAGTGTCGCACCCTTTGAAATGTCATATAAATACTCAAATTTAATCATTTTAACATTACTTAGGTAAGCAGACAGTTTCAACATAAGGTTTTCCTGAAAGAAAACTCCTTTACAAAATGCATATATAACATAAAACGTTTATTTTACATAATCCATTTCTATAAAGGCTTGCAAGTCAAGTCGCCTTTCGCTAGTAAACCTTATTTTTATTATATAGTAAGTAAATCAAATTAAAAATGTTTGCGCTGAACATCGCTCCTGTAGAAAATTGTAAGGATTGAGTGAAGGAAATAGAGGGACCGCCTGTTACCCTCCGAAGCGAGAAGAATTCAAGATGTCGCCAAGGATTCTCTAAGATCTTTTTGAGGTATATAATAATTATGTTTGTGTCTACATTATGTATGCGGTAGGTGTGGTACTGTGATCTATATTAAAATAGGTAGATGCTATAGGTAAACCCAAAATCTATATACTTTAATATATAAACCTAAAGAGTTTGTTTGTTTGTTTGTTTGTTTGAACGCGCTAATTTCAGGAACTATAGTTCCGATTTAAAAAAAAACTTTCAGTGTTTGATAGCCCATTTATTGAGGAAGGCTATAAGCTTTATAACATTACGCTGCGACCAAAAGGAGCGAGGCATAAATAAAAATGTTGCAAAAATGAAAAACCGTTGAAACTAAAAAACGCAGACAAAGTCGCGGGTGACAGCTATGAATTATACACTTGCTAAGACGAGACGGGTCGTTTGTAATTACATAAAATGTAATATCTTGTAATACTTTTAGGGTTGAGTTATTACCAAAATATTTACCCAATTCACTGTCCCGTGAGTCACATATGAACATTTCTATTGTTTTACTATTGTGTCTACTGGCGGGACAGTGAAATTGTTAAGTTATTTTCCTAGTAGTAAAGTATTCAAGCATTTTAATATAAATACAGCCGTAATTTACATAGTTGGGCTGCATACTTTAGAGCATCGTATTTTGAAGTAAATACGAGTCTAGCTCAAATAGTCAGATATTATTCTAAAGAGATAGTCGCAGAAGGTCCACACTATTTCGTATGATTTTATTAAAACTGTAAAATTCATCTTTTATACATTTTAATTCTTCAGTTACCATCATTCAATCCTTATTCGTTGTTGATACAGAACCAAGTCTTTACTATTTCCTATCTTAATGGATATATTGGACCATTTACAATTCGTACACAAAAATTAAGAGTAACTTCTTTTTTCTTGAAGCAGGAGCAGTATAATAGAAAAATAAACATTAAAATAATATAGGTATAGGTTTAATGTCTTATTTATAAAATCAGCCAATTATAGAATTGTCTGTCATAAGTCTTTTCTGCCCTGTAACTGCCAGCTACAGATTTTTTGAACAGTTGCTGAAAGTGGCTTTTCTGTATTAATTGTTTATTGTGAGTCAGCAGATGAAGCCGGGCAAGTGACTCAAGTGGTCAGGTCAAACGCTGCGTATAATTAGGATCATCTCCTCGACACGCCGCCATGATTGGTTGCCAGTAAGCTGGATTTCATAATTTCATTTCCTGTTTCTATAAAAAAAACATATTTTTTAAAACATCGTAAGACTAAGAGCTGCTTTTGTATGAATTAATCAATATTAATTCATACAATTGTCTAGCCTATAGTAGCTCTTTGAAATAGAAACAAATTGTACACAAAAATGATTCTCTCGTCGAACCAAAAAACTTTTAGTACCTACTAAACTATACTAATATATTAAATGCGACAGTAACTTTGTCTGTGTGTCTGTTACGCTTTTACGGCTAAACAGCTGAACTGATTTTTATAAAAGTTGATATGGGGTAAGCTTGGATCCCGAAAAAGGACATAGGCGACTTTTTGCCCCTCGATAACTAAGGCTTTGGAAAACATCGCTATATTCTTCGATTAAAAAAAATGGTTAAGTTTATCATTCGTTTTTCGGATAATGTAGCATTGAAATTATTCATGCAACAGTATAAGGTTTCGTGATACTATTATGTGATTTAATAACTTGATCTAATAATAATAATCCTATTCAACGACACATGAATCGACTAAAAATACATTTTGTTCAATAAATGGATCTAATAAGCAAGAAGTCAGACAGACGTCTCTGAAAGGACACGGAAGAGAAAGACATTCATTATTGCATCGATATGACATTATAGTCTACAGACAAAAACTAAACTTGAGATAGTGTTACATCCATACTATAAATGCGAAAGTAACTCTGTCTGTCTATCTGTTACGCTTTAACGGCTAAACTAATGAACCGATTTTGATGAAACTTGGTATGGGGTAAGCTTGGATTCTAAGAAAGGAAATAGGCTACTTTTTGTCGCGATAACTGATACCCTCGCGGGCGAAGCCGCGGGCAACAGCTATTTATAAATAGAGTCGTCTGATAGAAATTCAAAAACAAAGTTTACTCAGCTATCTTGTAGTAGTTATAGAAATCGTGACAAAAGCAAATGAGATTAAAATCGTATAACCTGAAGTTATTTAACAAATAGTTCCAATCTATTTGTAGCAGTAATTAACGTTTTGACAGCTTTCAATGACACTGGCGCACGCTACACTGACATTTGCAAAGCTAATTTGAATATGGAACTAAAAATAATTGGTGATGTCATTGGATTTGGTCAGGGTTATTTCATTCATGACCGTTGACTGCGCATGAAAAGTCAAAATCTAATTGGTCCGTCAGTTAGATAATTAAAATAATTTATGCTCGTTTTTTTGTTTTTTAAATAAGTATCAATAAGTAGAAAAAGGTGGATCAAAGTTCAGGAGTGGGGGATAAAGCCGTCATGCTTGTGTACAAATTGCACGAAATTGGGACGTAATGCGACATTCATAGACTCGTCGTTAGTTTTGGTAACAAAAAATAAAAAAAAAGCTTGTCTAATATTTTCTTTGATCCACACTTGATGGATATATCGCATAGCAGACATAAAAAAAATACATATTTCCAATTAAGAAACTCTTTCTTTTGAAATTGGTTAAAAATACACTAGGTATGTCGGACGAAAACGGTAGGTAGGTACACTTAGTACTTACATCTCTTTGAATTTTCAACTCTTTTATGTTAAACCTAACTTAATTCTAGTAAATATTCAGAACAGTCTAGGTATTTATCAACTTTGCATAATCACAAAAAGGGATCCGCTTAAATCGTAATCCTTTCGCAAAACTTTTCATACCCAAGAATCTTAGCCTTATTTCGTTAAAATAACAGTCAGTCTAGGAGGTATAGAACGAGTAGGTATTCGAGGGCAACATTAAATGTTGGAGTGACCCTGCTACCTGTCGTGAGGGACAATAAAATGGACGGAGGTGGATATTGCGGATGCCACACATTCAGTGCTGTGGCACAGTTTCGTGAACTCCTTTCTTTGCCTAGAGCGATATTGCTCTTTTTATTTGCGAAATAAAGCATTTGTCTTATTTATAGTCGACGAATATTGGGAGAAGAGAGTTATGGTTTGCGGTGACCAGTATTCTTTTGAATTTGTATGATGTTGCGTGGCTATCTATATGTACCTACTTCATAGATTTACACTCATATTCCTTTTCGCTGTTGTATATTTTCTACTTAATAATAATGGAAAATCTTATAAGAAGAAGGTTACTACCATTAGAAGTTTATTATAGTACTAAACGAAGTCCCTTCCATTCAGAGTTCGACCCCAAAAATATGAACTTACAAAATCACTTATGAAAACTTAGTTTCAAGTGCGAAAGTGGCTGTAAAAAGGTCGCGGCCCATCAAAACTGGGATATTCTCGTAAAGTGCGAGTTTATTACTCAAACGAACCAATCGCGTCATACATGCAAAATATGGACGTTTTTATATCTACGGGACTTTATGATGGTTTTATTAGGCGATTTCAGGTTATGGGGCGACGATGGAAGCTTATCAAGTCTAGGGTGAATTTATGATAGGTGTTTTTTTAATAACTTTCGTGTGGCGAGTTCAAAATTATTTAGGTATTTAGACGATTTACTTATACGCATTCTCGGGATCGCCTGACTAGTTTTTTATTCTATCTAGCACAGTATGGAAATGAGTTAAATAATAGCAATTCCTACAGACGGTTTCTCTATTTGAAAAACAGGATGCCCTATGTATTTCGCTTACCAAAAAACACGAAACGGCACAAAATTCTCTACGTAACATCGAGGACGTTTTTTAACACAAATCTCGGACCATTTTCCGATCAGATGGTTTTTGTTCCATGACGGTAGTATCCATTTCCTAATACGATGCATTACTCACTTTTTTACAATTGTTTCATTCCAAATGTCGGTCATTTTGCGGCAATTTGAGGCTCTCTTGGCGTTATATACTTCTGACCTACATTAGTTGTCATTCAGTAACCATAACGATTGTATCACAGTTACATTACCGTGTTATTGAACAACGTATTTAACCACACGTAACAGGTAGTCCCAGATGTGGTCGGCAGATAGTGTTGCGATCTACCGGGGACCCGCCCGACCGCTTTCCAAGCCAAGTTGTCACTTTCTACAGTAGGAATTAAATCACATCCCACTGTACTCGTCTTTTATGTAACGGGCTCTGTAAATTGTGATATAGGAAAATGATGAAACAGGCTTCAATTCAACAGGAAAGACAAAGGCCAATGACCATGGAAAATTTTATTTGTAGATCCAAGGGACTGTAAGACTATTACTTCATTTCGGAACAATGTAAAGGACTAATGCAAATAGCACATGGTTTAACATATTCACTACCGCCATACTGTCGCAAAATCTGGAGCAAAGTTAGTACTATGTTATGTTAAATTCTAGCAAAAAATGTGGGCGAAAATATCACACATCTGCGTACTTTTTGAGTTTTATAATTTGATGAACCTGAAATAATTACATTAGGAAGTGTCTCTCGTCCTGACCCGTTGTCAAAGTCGTGTTGTTTTTGTTCGTAATTATAGCGCGGTTCATAAAAAGCTTCGATGACGTCACTAGGTATTATGTTGAGATGGGTACATTAGCATCATCTGACCTTAGCCCACGCTGCGTGACTCATTGTGTACGCATAATACGTTGGAAGTAATTGTTGTTTTTGAGTTTTGGTACTTCCATATATCATTGCGCTTGTGTTTCGTTCGGTGTAGGTTGAACTTGTTGCACACCTAACTTTATTTAAAACGTCTAATGTGATGAATGTGTTCACGCCTTCTCTTTGCCATTTCTTTTTTGTGATGTATGAAACAAGCAATTACTCGCAACTTTGTCTAATATTTAGAAATTATACCTATGTGTAATTAAACTAATGATGGAAGTAGGATTGTTGCAAGCTTTTGATTCCTAAATAATTTAAGGTTTTGCATATTATATCATAATCAACCAATCTGTTATACTCCTATCCACAGCCTGAAACGTGTCTTTTCATAAATAATAAAGTATAATTTTTATATACATATATAAAAATGAACCTCTATTCCCTTGGTCATCGCATTACGCGTGAAAGAATGGAACAATTTCGCTAATTCTGTTTTTGTTGTGTTAATTGTTGTCAGGAGAAGGTTTTTAGAAAAAATATGTTTTGATGTAAGTAATATATAAGTACAGTTCTTTTCCTAACTTAAATTAATCTTATACGGACTACGTATACAATGTTGTGCAATCTTCCATTCATATTCGAGTCTATTTTTTCTGACTATAAATTTATCTCCGCAACATGTGAAATAAATTATGCTGAACGCACATGCGCACTTTAATATCAAAAGGTTAAACGTAGTTAAAGGATGTAGAACAAGTTTCGGACCCTAAAGGTTAACCACGACTGTGTTAAACTGAGTAAAACTTACCATGTTACCTACAACGAGGAAGTTTCCTACATTAAATTTTGTTGGACCTTCTAAGTACTGTATGTTGTTAAATCTTGTAGGTACGTAATCCTTTAACTTTGCAGTCCAGTAGGCTTATTTACTATTTCCAAGTTGACAACCCAAGCGATGTTCACTGGATAAAAATAACGGTAAAACCGCAAATTTAGTATCGGCTAACATCGGTGACCAACAACGTTGTAATAGATCTAGTTGGTCATCGACATTAGATGATACGGAATTGGTGTTTACACAGTGTTTTTTATAAAGTTATTATCGCTTTAGTTGACAACTGCTATAGCAAATAAGCCTGAAGGTGATGTATAACTATTGTTCAGATGCGTCGCTGGTTTGAACAAAACGAATCAAAGAGTAGCCTAGGTGGTTGGACAGACAGATAGTTGTGGTGTAAAAGGAGCTTATTTCATACTAGCTGTCCCCGGCGACTTTGTCCGCGTGTTTTAATTTCAACGGTTTTTCATTTTTGCAACATTTTTCATTTATGCTCCGCTCCTATTGGTCGTAGCGTGATGTTATATAGCCTATGTTATATAACCTTCCTCAATAAACGGACTATCCAATACAAAAAGAATTTTTCAAGTCGAACCCGTAGTTCCCGAAACAAACAAACAAACAAACAAACTCTTCAGCTTTATAATATCAGTATAGATTACAACATTCTCACAATTTAAATTTCACGTCTGCTGATAAAGTTCGCTTAGAACTCTTTATTAAAATGACTATTGCCTGTCTCCTATATTCAAAAACTGACCGTCCGTTACCAAAACGGATCGTATTTTGAATAAAGGAACTGGTTATGTTACGATCAAATAAAAAGGTAGGGCAACTTACTGTGTATTCTAGGCATTCGGTATGTTTTATGTGCTAGAAATATAAAACGTTCGCAAGCCGCTCCCTCTTTTTAAATGCCTTAAAAGGTATTTTCTGTTTTATTACACCACTCCTCTATAGTGTCGGCTTTTAAAGGTGAAGGTGACTTAGCTTTTGTTGTATTTGACTTAATTATTGTTCAGTGTTGGGGTACACGAGGAAAACTTTCTAAGAAAACGACGAAAGAGAACAAGTCGGTAAGATCTAAAGAAGGCAAGGCTGAATGTTTAATCCGGCTTGAAGGACCAATGTTCGCTGAACTAGCGAAAATTACTTGAACTAAATTAAAAAACAAAGTAAAATAAAAAGTGTTATATTTTTTCTTAATACATTGACAATTACAAAACCATAGCAACCACTATATTATACTACTGAGTGTACTATTTATTATTATTTGATTTTTAAAAAAAAATTGTAACATATATTTATAAGTTATAAAATAACTGCCTCTTAATTTTAAAACATTTGATTAATATAATATGAATAATATTTATTGCTTTATGCACATTGTACATAGGTAGACTTAATCCCAGATGGCATTCTCTACCAGTCGATCTCTGGGTGATGCAGAAACGAACGTAGTAGAAAATTGTGGTATCTTCACACATTCTACATATTTCACTGATATTTATTTACTACTGGCAAGAATTGATTTCCATAATGTTAACGATAAAACAGTTGCAATTAAAACCGCAATTCATCTGACCTGCACTCATAAACAAGCCACAAAGGTCCAGGCTAGAAATAAAACCTACGTGGACAAATGTTTGTCCCATGGGAACAGCTCTGTCGCAATCAAAGCCCGTCAAAGTTGAAAAGGGTTCCAAAATATCCTGTTACATACGATCTGGCTAGAATTCCAGTGTTTATACAGACCAGAAAATAAAATTAGAGGTGAACCTCCGCTTCCAGAAAAGCAGAAAAACACACATGCGTTTTAACAAACCGATTGCTTTTTTTAATAATATTTTAATCGTATTTTGATTATTTTCTAAAAAAAACATCTAATCTAATCTAATAAGCCCGTCTTGTCCCACTGCAAGGTAAAGGCCTGCCTCTCCCTTTTCCACGCACTTCTGTCCTGAGCTAGGATGGGCCAGTCCTTTCGGAAGGAGTTAAAAAAACATGTTTGCGTATTTTACTTTATTTAAATTAACAAAATCAACTTCAAGCTGCGTCGTTTTTTTCTCTATTAATCGCTTTTTCTTGCCAACGAACCTTCTATTCTTTATCTTTGGTCTGTGTCGTTATGAACATATATCTCGACGACCGTCCGGCCTGCAGTCTGCGGGTGATATGACTGGCGCGACCTGCTTTTTCTAGAACTACCCGCTTTAATGGTTGTGACGGGAACGTTCGAAGTAAGCGAAGCGAGCTGTTCGCGTCAAAGGCAGAGGCTTTGCTTTTTATTCAATTTTTTCATGAATTTTTAAAATACTGTTCTTACAAACAGTGTTGGTCTTACCTTGCCTTTAAATTTAGCGGGTCAATCTTTTAGGATTCTCTGAATTAGTTTAATTAATATCATCATACTTTATAAGATGATTGAAATGTGTAACTAACCATCCCGCCTAGACAAGTGGCATTACAACAAGCGTTAACGCTGATCGAATCGCTCAAATGTGTGGGAGTGACGGATAAATCACGTGACTTGGACTTGTCACTGCCTTACATTTGAGAAATGTCATTTTCAAAGATTCAATGTCATTTAAGACGAAAATTTCTATCATCATTAACGCTTGCCGAAAAAACACCTGTCTAGAGGGGCTGGTAATATTTTTAATACCAACCAGATTCCACCATTATTTAGATAAGTGTGCATAAGTGTGTGTAATCCTTTATATGACTTGACTTTAAAACAGCTTGACAGTTATATCCTGATAAAATAATCACATAATAACAGAATACGGCAAAATTAGCATTCTATTCTTAATTTAATGCCGACATTTAAAAGTTCAGAGGTCAGTTCCCACACTATCTAAGCTGTGACTGAACTAGATCGGGTCCCTAATCAGTTGACATTTACCGCCCTTACGGATTGTATCAACTTTTAACATTAAATGTCAAAGTATCCCAACATAAGCCCCCTGATTGGCTAATACCAACTCGAACGTATGACATTCGTCCAATCTCCAATGGTGTGAAGTCACGTTCGAAGTTTGAATTACGGTCTTATTTGGGTTGTGAATTTCGTGCGGTCAAGTTGTGTATTTTGTTGTTGATTTTGAAAACAATATTAAATATTTACTTAATTGAATTTTCGGATTATGTTTTTGTTGTCTGTTATTATTCTTTTACTTTGATGTGTTTGACAACCATAAATCCATCAATATCTAAAGGCCATATAAATATTAGTCTATTTAGAATTTTAGACCATTAGCGGGGAAGGCCAATTAATTAGCGAGTACAAAAATATAGGAAATGTAAACGAAGACAAAGGACAAATATGTAGCTACTATTTTTAATCAAAGAAAGTCGATATTTACCAAACTACAACAATACATTCCCCTCACTATTATTTACTTTCATAACCTCAATTCATTGTCTAAGCAAGAAGATCACAGAAAATAGGTTATTATCTTTTATAAACTATCATGTTTAGTCTACAAAGCTGCTGTGTTGTATTTTTTTATTAAAACAATAAACTTCACTATCCTAACTGGGTTGCGTTCAAAATCTCTTACACTTAAAATGCAGGTCAACGACCGGCTACCTGTCAGACAAAACTATGGTGATCTCGCTCTAGCGGGTAGAGTTGACTATAGTCTTTCTTCGTCGCTCGCCTTCTTAGTTCGTGTAACTGACAGGCATTGTTAGGTGTTCATAATCGTTGTTTTCCAACAAGATACTTAGTTTCATGCTTAGTTGGCGTTTATTTGGCGCTTGTGAGAACTAGCTTGGCAGTGTGTCAACTGAGTATCGACACGGTGGTGTGTGTCGAGGGTTTAGATTGATTCGCCTTGCTTGATCCTTTGCGTAATTTTGTAGGCTAATCATGATCTACGCCGTGACTTAGTGGGATGTCTTTTAACGCTTTGCATAATTTTCTGAATGAAGGTCAGGATTTATTTTGTACCTTATAACGTTTTAAACTCTATTAGTGGCTTGAAGAATTGAGTTATAATTTACGTACAGTGTTAATGCCAACAAAATATAGCCATTTTGGTGACATATATAACTATATATTATTGCTTTTTGTGTTCTTTAATGTTTTTTACACAAAGGGATACCAACATTTAAATAAATTAAGTTTATTTATTTAGATATTAAAACATAAAAAAAACAACGGAAGCGAGTTATTCACTTATTTTTAACCATATTCTAGAAAACGAAGCACCCGGGGGCAATTGTTTTTGAGAAAACGACACAACAAGGCAAATGTACCCAAAATTTATCACCTTAAACGTTATATCCATTTCCTAGTAGGTTAAAAAAGTAATTTGGATGCGTATACCTAACCGTCACGTTACATTACTTTTGGTCGTAAGTGAATCTCAAACCGTCAACCTTGCTTATGTAGCATGAATCAGCTGATCCAAACGGCTTCTGTTGTACACTTGCGAGCAAAAAAATGTATCGATACCGGTGATGTAAAGTTTACGTTTAAATGATGTTATTATTTATGTTTATTTTTAATGGTTTTTTCTTTTTATATTTATTTGATTAGAGTGGAGGTTACCTGATATTTTGCAATCTATTACGCGGATTCCGCGTGATAGGGACAGTGCTTCTCTAGAAGCGGCTTTGCTAGAGTTTAGTGGTGCTGATGCCCATATGAAGCGGTGCCATCACTTATCAGTAAGTGGGCTGCTTACTCGTTTGTTACATATTCTTTAAGAATATTAACCTGCTGTCTTTCTTTTGCTAAATGTGTACCAATAGGGGATCGGACTGGGTATGAAAAGGATATACCTATTTAGCCCACCAGATAGATAAAAATAGAAAAAGAATATTATACGTATTTTTTCTTTTATCAAATCAATGATAAATGACAAAGGTTTAAGCGCTTTAAAGTTCTGTAGCAGGGGCTTGTGACGTCACTTGTGGGTAAAAATTGTAGCCACAAGTGACATTACGCGACATTTCCATTTACTGTATCTTCCTCATAGTTTGTTTAATTAAAAAAAGAAAAATACATGCTTATTTTTTTTTATTATCTATGTGACGAGTAAATAAAAAAAAAATTGTCCGATCCATTATTGCGTGTTTGTTTAAGTGAAAAATTATGAAATGCTCATGTTGTTTGTTTATAATGGTACATCTACATGATCACCGATTGTTTCCATACTGTACGTCTCCTAGCTGTACTGATAGTGATGTATTTTTTGATACCGTTTTACTTTAAATACAATGAACTGGCAGGTTGTATAATGTACAGTGTACAGTACTGTACGTTATTCGAAATTTGTTTATGGTAAACGATACTATGAAAAAAAAAACTTGTATCGTGGAGGCCTAGTGGTGGCGTAGTTTATTGAACGGATTTGTGTGCACAAGGTTGCAAGTTCGAATCCATTACAGGCGAGTTCCAAAGTGACTTTTATCAAAGTTATATGTAGTTTCTTAATTATTCTAAGACATCACAAGCGGTCCAAAAATTGGAATCTGAAATCGACAAACCGCAATGAGCAAGCGCGCTGATCAATGCTCGTTTCTTCTCTATATGAGAAGAGGCCTGTGCCTATCAGTGAAACATTTATAGGCTGGTATTATTAAGAACGTTACAAAGTCAAAGTTTATTCATTTTAAAATTCTAAAATCCATGCTTCTCTGATAATTGTGGTCGGATATCCTACAAGATCGTAATAGTAAGATGAAATGTATTTAATATAAGCATCTATAACATGATCTACTTATGCGCTGAATTTCATCGAAAACCGTTCATCAGTTAAAACGTAATTGATGTTCAAAGATGTAAACACACAGTCTTTCTATATTCACACAAAACCACCACCTCTGCGTACCAATTTAGGGACTCCGATATAATACATTTTCCGATATTGACAACAGCGTGATGAATTAGGGATCAATATGTATTTGATTTCAAACCCCATTACGTTATGGGGGCACGTAATGAGTGTTGACAGCTATTCCCGTTAATATCGATAACGAAGCTAATTTCTTTATGGAGTTCTAATGGGGATCGACGTGTTACTCTCGTATATTAAATCGTATATTGAATAAGACATTTTAATACCAGGGTTAGGTGATGTCAAAACCTGCGGGGTTACTCTTGAATGAATTTAAATTCTAATAAAAGGCCCATCCAAAATACGAGTAGTTATTAATTTAGCAGGCATAAAACAACCCATTATACGACAAAGTACTGTCGATGTTTAGATTCCCAATAGTTTCTTTCAGTATTTTTACAAGTTTTTAAGAGACCTAAATCGCGTGATAGCGATACTAATATAAATGTTGCATTGGCATTGTTTTGGAATTAAAATTAATTGAAGAGTAATGGTGATGTTCGCTTTTAAAGGCCGGCCACGGATCTTTCGTACTTCTGATGTTGCTCATGTCCAGTTTTCTTACTTAAATAAGCTTCATGCAAATAAATGATCGTAAATATTAGTATTTGTAATTATTTTTTTACAGTACTCTCGAAAGAATTTACAAAAAAAAAGATCAACTTTTATTACATAAACTGTTACTTAATTTTTAGGAGTTAGGTTAAAACGCCGGGCATACAAAATACCTGTTTACTTTAATCGCGAAAAACTCCGTTTTATTTCGATACCCAATGTGTTAGTAACTGTGAGATATTCTGGTGTGGGAGGAAACTGTAATGTAGTACCTATTTACTAATGTACTGCTGTGGGCTCGTAATTTATTATAGCCAATGAAGCAAGGGTAGAAAAAGGCGGAGGTTAAAGATGCCGCTTATTTGGAATGACGGAATATCACGAATGATTGTTTTAAGTGTAATAAATGCTTTACTTATCATTTAAAAAAGACTTAGAAGTTTGTTGGAATGTAAACTGTTACAAAATCTGACACAATGCCTGTCAGAATTACGATAACCGGTCATATTCAACTCTGTTAAAGGGTAGGGCTTGTAGACACACTGGGTTGTAACATCGCGGCAAGTTCGGTAACTCTAGTAAGTACTGTAATTTACCTGTTTTTCTGCCTGGACTCCACATAAAGCTATACAACCTAGTAAATAAGTAAATTAAAATAGTTCGACTCGCGACACCATCGCCGCCGCGTCAGCTCATCATTAGGGACTCCTATTAAGTCTGAAACTAGTCGAGCGATCCAGAGAATGGGCGTGAGTAAACCGAGATGTTATAAATAAATATGAATACTATCTACTACCTCACGATAGTTATTATATAAATAAATAAAAGTAAAAAATATGGTCTCAAATTATAATAATTCCCTCTTACTTTATTTATTTAAATCTAAAATAAAACTGGGATGATAATATAAATAGAATTGAGGTATCTTCCGGTGTCTTTAATATTAAATTTCTTGATTATTGAGGTCTCTAGGGTGAAATAGTAACGTCACCCTTAATAGGGATGTTTCCTGGGTATGAAAAGTTAAAATCTATTTAATCCGTCAGTTAGATAATAAAAAAATATTAGACACGTATTTTTTCTTTTATCAAAACAATAAAAAAATACAAAGATACACCGCTTTAAAGTTTCGGAGTGGGGGCTTATGACGCTACGCCTCGCTAAAAATCGTAGCGAGAAGTGACGTCACGCGTAACTTCAGTTCTCTGTATTTTGATAATTTTTTGTTTGCAGGAAAAAAGAAAAAATACATGTCTAATAAAATTCATTAATCTACAAGACGGACATTAAAAAAAAAAATAGGAAACAGGCCCATTGATCGAGTTATAAATAAAACTTGTTTTCCCAAAACTCGTAGCTGTCATTATCTAGTTCAAGAAAATAATATAGGTAAGTCAATGATATTGCATATAATGTTATTAATTTTATTATATAGAATATATAGAATAACTTTGATAATTGAGGTAAGTTTATTTAACTGAATACAAAAAAACAGCAATTATAATTATGTTTTCAGTTTAACTTTCATTTTAATATAAAGCAAAGGTTATGTAGATGTTTCCTATATTATTTAAAGTCATGAAATGATTATACATTTGGTGTAAAATCTAAGAAAAAAGAATTTCATATGTTTTTGTTGCTCTGCTATCCCCAGCAGTACCTATATGATTTTCTGTTTTTGGATGTAATTGATATTATAATTCGAGTATAAGAAAAACGGATAGTAAATTTGACTTTATGCAGTTCGTAGAATAATAACATACCTAACAAATTATTGTGAAAACAAGACAGGTGTCTCTCTCTACCTGTCGGTAGCAACATGATTTACGCGCGCAACGTTAACGCGTGATAAACACATCATCATGACAGACGCGATTACCCCGCCATGCACGCTACTCTGCTGACCCCGAGATGATAGATAGGGATTATGTTTGCATGTATTACAAGATACATGGCTAGTTACAAGATCTGTACAATATTATAATGCAGTTTGATGTATGATATTGTGCCTAATAGATTTTGTATTTATTTGTTTAAGACAAACATAACTTGAGTAAATATAGAAAACGTAATCGGCACCTTATTTGAGTTCTGGCACCCTCGCCGTTAAACTCTAATGGCCGAATACTGAAACGATAATCAGTTATAAGTCGCCGTTAAGTCTCATGCTGTCTCTGTCAGTTCAAGGCGTTAAGTAGCGACAGATATTTAAGAACGCCTTAAAGTTAAGTTGCGTTTCAGTTTTCGGGTGTAAGAGCCCCAGTCTACATTTGATCATGATTACCTTCTGTAGTTGAATTATTTACTACTAAGCTACATATTTTTGCTTTATGAATATCCAATAGTTTAAGAATTTACTTAATAAAATGACATGAAAAGTTTTTATTTCTCTTAAATCTTAACAAGGCTCTCAGAAAACGTTAAAGTTACAAAACTAAATAATTCTAGGTGCGTGTTTGTTATAGAGGAACTGAAAAGAAACTCCATAGGCATCTTTAAAAAATAAGACTTATACAATATTCAATGTAGCATTTATTAGTTAAAGATTATGTACAAAATACATCAGTCAATATAAAATCGGTAAAAAAAAAGTCAGAATGAAAATAAATATTGGAGCCAATTGGCAACATGGCGGCTTTAATCCGTTCCGTCAGAGCATAGACAATGGTTTGGCGGGAGAGTTTATTGAAACAATTTACGATTTGCGCTTCGAGTTTTAAAACGATAAAACACGCTTGTTGATAATCCGCTCGTAATAAAATATATATGTATGTATATGTATGGACCAGCACAGTTTAATTTTTAATAAGGATTGATGTAAATATTTGTTGAATGTTTTGTTTTAGACGAAAAAAGGTACTTTGTAATCACATCATTATAAGTATTAAGTATCTGCTTGAAATTGTGATCCTAATTTTAAAGTATATCTTAAAATAGGTGTTACACAAGAACAATCTTTAGTTACCAAGTGTCTGGTTCAACAGGCTGATATTATATCCGACCCATTTATCCAACCCGCCGCCGAACCCGCTAAAGGTTATCTTACCCTACTTTTGAAATAGCCTAATCCCCACTTTATCGAGTGGGCAAAAAAGCTCGCGTAAACAAAATGCCATCGTGGAAATGGACGCCATTTTCATTCATATTTTGTCCGTCGCGTTTCAGCGATTACGGTTTGCGAGGCAACGGTTGGTTTCTTTTTTCGCGGCAATTTGGGCGGCATTTCCAGTGGACTTTTTGCGGCCAGTTTTAATCGGTGTTGCCATTTTAGAGAGCTCGCCGACGAGGGCGTTTCATTTGTGTCCTTTTTTGAAGCGTTGTTGTTTGAATGTCTCGAATGCCTACCTTGCGGGATATTTTCATTATGTTTTGGGTAATCATATTTTTTTGTTCTTTTCAGATGAGCATAACCTTAAATATGGTACGATGACGTGAAAGCGATGCTGCTGCAGCAGGCGTCGTCGTCGCCTGGTCCCAGCGGCACGGCGAGTCCCAAACTAGCTCCCAGTCCCAGGCCTAACCCGAGTCCAAGTTTTAGTGCAAGAGCAACTGGTAGTCCGAGTTTGAGCGATGGAGCTTCTAGTTCGAATAGTTCCAAGTTGGGTGCCAATAGCCCCAAGTTGGGCGCCAGTCCGAAGTATGGTAGTCCAAGGCTGGGGACTGGGAGCCCGAAGCTGGGGCGAGGGGCGCTGGAGGACGAGGCTGCGCTGGAGAGGCTGCAGGCCGAAATGAAGGAGGGCTGGACGGTGCACACGGGGAGAGATGGTAGACTGTACTATTGCAAGTAAGTGAACATATTACCTACATTAAACATAGTTCAAAATTACTACAAAGAAAGTTGCTAAAAACTCTTCGTAATATTTTTGACCTATGTTAAGTTCTTTTTTTTTTGCGTATACTTTAAAGAAAATAGAACTTGCAAAAGCAAAAATAAAACGGAATTAAATTAATTCAAATAAGTATAGTTTTTGTAAACAGTATGTTTAACAAAAGTTTTTATGTATAAACTTACATTATTGTGGGCTATTAAAATGTTGAATGTTTTTCTAAAGTATTTATGTATT
The DNA here is from genome assembly GCA_932294365.1 of Diachrysia chrysitis. NCBI lineage: Eukaryota > Metazoa > Arthropoda > Insecta > Lepidoptera > Noctuidae > Diachrysia > Diachrysia chrysitis. The sequence continues at coordinate 1,126,776 of OW028651.1, read as the reverse complement.
TGAAATAATTAAGTATCGTACTTAAAAGTTCAAGAACTCAAACAACTTACAAGGTCTTTTTATAAATAAAATGTTACGTAGATTTTGCGTATAATACTTTTATTCAAAAATATCTTTATTTAACTCTTTTGTAATTTTGCGGCCTACGCTTGTTGATACGTAAATAGTTTTTTTTTTTATATTTGTCACTTTTATTTTCCATTTTGGTGTAGGTTTGAGAGCTATAATTTTTTTATGCGATTTTGTTAAACGGATGTATAATTGTGGAAATACAAAAATCCGCTCCGCATGCGTTAATGCGTAACAAATAATTACAACAAATACAACAAATAATTAAAAATAAAGGTTTCCTTATTTGTATTTTGCTTAACTTATTTATTAATTTAATTATAAACAACATACATAATCGCGATGACTTATATCTGATTTCCAACAAAGTATACTCAAAACACAGGACATATTGAAAATGGTATTCATTGATTTGAATTGTGCTATTTAGCTTAAAAAAGACCACAACTCTTACTTATAAAGAAATATATACCTAGTTATTTATTTACCTAAGAAGTACCGAAGTAGGATACACATATTTGCCCTAGTATACATTCATAAGATGTTTGAATAGTGGTTGAAGGCAGTTCTTGTGAACTGCGCAGCTCAAACTGAACAAGAGATCCAATTATTGGGAGAGTGCAACCGCTCAACTTTCAGAAATTATGTGTACGACAGATAATGCAGAAGGTCCAATGAGTTATTATATTTATTTAATTCTTACAGTAACACTAACATCTAGTTCATTTGGTATTTATTATAAACTATTTGGTACATAGTATTTGTGCTGTAGTTGACTGACTGACAGAAGTAATTTAATAAGAGTTATGTAACTGATTGTTAAGATGATACTGTCTCGGTGTTTTCCTGTCATTGTAGTTATTGAAAAGTATGATTGGTTTTATTTATTTAAAAAATCCTTCAATCATTTTACTTTGAGCTAGCTATAGAATTAAGAATTAACCTAACTTGGAACCGTGTTATTCGCGATGATAATATTTACTACTTATGTTGGTTTTTTAACATTTAAACCTAATAGAACTTCTGTGTTACTTCTTATGTGGTATTCCTGCAACTCAACAATTTAACTTGTTCTTCATTCGGGGATTTCCATTCAATTCTAAGAAATTCTAATGAACTAAGCGCACGTAAGTTGCCTGTAAGCGCGATGTAAGTTGTTCGTTGTGTTTAGATACTTACTGAACTTGTTAATTTGCAGATCTGGATCTTCTACTGAAAGCAAATATTTTATGTAGACTAAAATTTTATAACACAAACATATTAAGAGTTATTTGCGACATCGTCTTAGTTGATGGATTTCCATTGCATTTGTTCCAAAATTCGTATAGCATTTTCTATTTTAGATATTTACATGTAGATAAGCGATCACAAAAGATATACTAGCGAAACGTCTACCGTCTAGCACAGTATAACCATTACTTTTAATATTGATTTTAACGTACACTCTTCGAAAACAGTAAGCTCAATCTGTTACTGTTTTCATTATATAAATAATATAATAAATAAATAATTTATTTATTTTTTGTTGTATAAATTTGTACACGTCTTATAATAACTTGCTCATAGTCTAACACAGTATTAATATATAATTTGCCTGAAATAGGTAGCTTCCGGCGTAGAAGTGCTTATTTTGTGAATATAAATGTATGCTTTAAATTAACAATCTATATAGCATATATTTACCTATAGTATGGCTGTCTCTAGATTACATGTCTTGTTTAGTCCTACCTAGACCTAAGTTTAGTCAACGAAACCCTTAAACATCCATACGTGCTCATTTCAACTATTAAAAAAATCTATTTCCTCAGGAAGTCTTTGGGTGAAACCTTTTAGTCCAAAGATACGGAAGGCCAATTTGAGGACCACTGTAAGCTAAGTGCTTAGCCTGAATCAATCTGTTGGAATTCTCTTCCTTATTCTAAAGATTTACGGGCTAAGTACCCCGTCGGAGCGAGATTTTGCTGTGAATTCAATGTAAGATAGATAGTTTTTTAAAGCAAATAGTCTTTGTAATATTTATTGATCGTTTTTTAATATAAAATAATGTTATTTTTTTTAGTTTATTATAAACGAATGTTATATGTTTATTTATGTTTTTTACTTATTGAAATAGAGGATCCGACTAATATTCTTTAATTTACATGTCACATAGATATTAAAAAATATTAGACAGGATTTTTTTTTATTATACAAACGATGAGGAAGATGCAGTGAATGAAAATGTCGCGTGACGTCACCTGTGGCTACAATTTTTACCAACAACTCAAGTGACGTCACAAGCCCCCACTCCAGAATTTTAAAGCGCTTTAACTTAATAATTTTTCATTGATTTTATGTAAGAAAAAAAATACGTATTTTTTTCTTTTTTATCTATGTATTTGGTGGACTAAACCGATATTTCCTTTTCATACCCAGTCCGCTCCAGAATATGAAGCAGAATAAAAAGATATTCTGCTTCATATTCTGACGTTTTTAAACAATGCTAGTTTTAGTAACAAAGATTGATGTCTGATAGAGTTATATACAGAAATCATCTTTTCGACTCGAGTCAAACTATGATGGCATTTAACTACATAATACTGGCCAAAATTAGAGTACTGTAGTTGCGTGGCACAGACAGTTTCAATATTCGGGCTTTTTCGGGTTTTGGCATCTATTTCGTGTATAATCGTATTTATTCCTACGCTCTCGTAATAATCGAGTCGAGAAATCTTGTGAAAAGTTCTAAAACAATTTCAGTGTCCGACCCTAAACCCTGATGCTACGTATACAGTAATACTATAGACGTCGTCCATGACTGCCTATTTCGTCTAGGGGTCGCAAGCGCGATTCCCGTGCACGAGGTTTCCGGTTCGAATCCAGGGAAGGGTCAAAAATAGTAACAGGATTTTTCTTTTTAGAAATACTCAGTACAGTTCATAATCAGGAAGTTAGGCGGTATTTACACTTCCTTGCCTTGGAAAGCACACGCTCGTGCTCTAAAATATTTTCCGCGCAGATGGCTAATCTGTGTTAAGAGAAGCCGGCATGACCGAAATTCAGGAAAGGTCAGGAGGAAATTATTATGCACCTTCCACTAGGTAAGTATACCTACCACAAGTAGACGAGGTATACGTAGTACGTATTGTCAAAGAAAAGTGTGTAATATAGCCACCAGAAAGCACAGTAATTTATTTAATAGTAATAACTATCGCAGTACTTAATTCAGGTCAAAAAAGTTCCTTTTACATTACGGTTCTCATAAACATTTGTGAGAGCTTTCACGAGACCCATTTCTACTAAAACCTTCTAGGAAATGTGTGTTAGTAGGAAAGGCACTGTCAACTGTAGTTTGTGGTGTTCGAACGAATTGAATTACAAGTTCATTGGTTGCGGCTCCTAAATGTATGTTCAAAATGTAGAGCGAATTGTCTATGCATATATTGTTTTAATATTTATCTTATTCATGTAATGTAGTGCCAAATTTCATGTTTTCACTTTGTAATGATGCTAGTATACTTTAAGGAAGGAAAATAAAAACTAATGGGTCCATAAAAAAATTCGGAAGTTGTTTTTTTAAGAACACAAGAACACAGATCACAAAATCCCTGAATTAATTTTAATGTACTCTGTCATAAATTTTACAAAAAAACTTACTATTTAAACAATAATTCTTCTTAACTTTTTTTGAAAGAAATCTTCTGAAGATCGCCGGCCCTTACATTCGACTACTTCACCGAACTGAATCTTCTCAACTGCTTCACTTGTTTTTGAATATCTTTGAAATTTTTAATACCGTCGTAGCGAAACTATTACCTACATAACTGTTGCTCAGTTCAGAAACGAATGTATTGTAAATAATTGATCTGACATTCTCTCATATCTCCTGCCAAATCCTCCTAACATACAGGAGTGGCATCTCGATATCGATTTGGCACAAGTTTATTATAATCGAGTGCGTCGGACGTCGATCAGATCTGAGTGAGGCGGAGCGCCACTACAATGGCACAACTGCGTCGCCGGCTCGGAACGCGCTTCCGACGTCAATATTTTCCCGCCATTGTCATCTATTAGGGTTGGCAGAATAAATGCTATTATTTTATTAAGAAAAATTATGTCGCACGAGGATTAAGTATTTAGGTTTCTTTGAATTTAAAAGTCAAGGAATGATCTGTAGGTCAAGTGATTGCAGATTCATATAGCAAATATTTTTCACCTAGTTTTTGATCTCATTTAGTTGAAAATCCAGAGCAGAGACTAATCCCAGGTTCTTAAACTCTGATTAAGCAGTTGTAAAGTGTAGTGAAGACAATATGATTTCAGGAAGTTCTAGCCATCAATCTCAGTATTTGACAAGAGCTGTGATAACCTTTTGAAACCCTGGAGTTTAGTCAATTTAACAAATTGTAAACAAATCTGTTGAACTGATCTTCTAAGCGTTTCACCAGATTTATTCAATTAACAACGTGTCAAAGCGAAATACATACGAATTTCTTCTTTCATTAAAACGTTGCAATGTTACACAAACGCAATAGAATATATTCTCAATTCACGTTTCTATTTTAATGTTAAATTTCGCTGTAAAGGGTATATTTAATTCGTAACCGTTTGTCCATACCAACATACTAGAACAATGCTTACTACAGTTCGGTCTAACAAGCCACGTGTTTGTATAAGATTTGAATGTGATCGTTGGAACGACGCGTCCCAACGTTATTTCATTCAATTTGCACGCAAACACGCATGTCTGGTGAGTAAATAAACACGTGTTGTTCTGGTCCTGACTGAGCTTTGGTATAATTTGCGGATGGTTTACTGGAAATTAGGGCAGTTACTATCTATAATATTATGCTAAGATGACGTCAGCAAGTTTAGCTAAGTGATATTTCTATAAGCGTTAACAATAATATAAATCCTTAGAGAAAAAATAAGTAAACTATAGAGTGCGCCTAACAGCACGTTGAGCACTAGTATGAACAAGATATCTATACTAATATTATAAAGCTGAAGAGTTTGTTTGTTTGTTTGAACGCGCTAATCTCAGGAACTACTGGTTCGAATTGAAAAATTCTTTTTGTATTAGATAGTCCGTTTATTGAGGAAGGCTATAGGCTTTATAACATCAAGCTACGACCAATAGGAGCGGAGCATAAATGAAAAATGTCCCAAAAATGAAAAACCGTTGAAATAAAACACGCGAACAAAGTCGCGGAGGACAGCTAGTATCGTATAAAATTTGTGTAAAAACAGAGCGCGCCGTTTTATTAAAACTGTCTTAAAACCTAATAATATCGGAACCATCGATATTTTGCATAAACGTTTGTCGTCGCACTGAAAATCATTAAAAACAGTAGACGAGCGTAGTACTTACAGCTAAAAACTTGCTTACGCTACACAAGGGGCTGCTAGCGATGCGCGCTATGCTTGTCTATGCGTACTCTAAGAAGAAATCGTTTAATGATAGAAATGACATTAAAAGTATGGTAACGATATTTAATTTCGACAAGTCACATGACCGAGACTTGTCACTTCCATACATTTGAGCGATTCGAGCAGCGTTATCGCTTGTAGAACACTCTAAAACACACATTGTAAACCGCATACTGTTGATTCGAAAAACTTTGTGATTCTACTATTTCATATGTGCAGTAATTGTAGGGAAGGTACATGACAATTAAACTTAGTAGAATAGTACTTTTATTTCTGTTTTCATAAAACTTTTTGGGAAAACAAAAATTACAATACAAAAACTTTTACTTTAAAAAAAATGTATATTAGCAAAATCCTCTATTATTAAAGAATTTTAGTTCTATACAATTTAATTACTTTTATTTGGTTTCGTGTCGTTTAGAGTTGAAAGTGTTCCAAACTTGACATCCTAAATTAAGCAATCGATCGAATCATGTCTTATCGGCTACTAGAGAAGCTAGCATGATAGTCGTAATGCAATTTGAAATGTCAACATCGGCCATTGTTCAATCTACGACGCAGTGACGTTGCTTAACTTGGCAGATCATTGGACACAAGCTTACTGTAAGTCCATCTGCCCATCTTCATTCTATTACGAGTAAATTTAGACATTATGGCGTCATTGATTAACACAGACATTTAAGACAAAATGTATTTTATTTGATTTTATATATAAAGAACAACCATAACATCTGTAAACAGGGTACCACATGTATGACTGATCATCAGTTAAGAACGGCTTGACCGATTTGGCTTATTTTTTTATGTTGTGTTTCTAATTGACTGGTTAGTAGAAACGAAAATTTGCGAAGAATCTGCGGGAAATGTGACATCGCATTTTTGTACTTATAGATTGACAGAACAACAACTGTCGGGTCAGCTAGTATTTATTAAAAGCTTAAAGTTTTCTTTAATTGGACTGTTACAACCCTATTTTTAAGCCATCATGGCGGCCGCGCGTCACTCGTTCCCGCCTTCATTAGACGGATTGAATTGAGACAATGTACGAGATATCCGTTTCTAAATTATACGCACGCATCCGCCTATAGCTAAATAATACACTTTTGATTATAGTTTTCCTGTTACGAAACAATGGGAGTGATTTACACTCGTTAATTGATGCGTTGGAAAAATTGTAGCATTGACAGATGTTACATTGTCACCGGCTGGCTTTGTGAATGCGCAGGAAAAGTTTGGCGCGCTTTTATTTTAAATAGCGTACGCGTAATGGAGTCTTCTTTTATTTTTTTTATTTAGGCTGTGGCATCATTTTATTGTGACATCACGTTTGTGTTTTAGTTTGAATGTTTGAAATATTTCTGCTGAGGTTATAACTGTTTGTCAAGTCAACTGCGGTAATGCGAAGTACAGGATTACCGGTGTGCGCCGGAGATTGAAAGAATCATAGATTTGATTCGTCTTGCGGTGACGATTTTTCTATTGTATTTTGTCTAGAAAACTTATCTGTTACCGTTACTTGGGAAAAATATAGTAAGTTTAAATGCTGCTTTGTTTTGAAAAAATCTTCAAACATCTAGTTTTTTAATCTATTTTTAAGATTGTCGTTGACTAGGTTTGGGTTTTATCTGACCTTTAAATAATGTATGCTAAAAGACGGGCTAAGGGCCCTTTAAGTGGGTCACATTCTAAAAAGTGGTCTCAGTCGGTGTCCAACATAATTGTCATTGATGCAATGTTAATAAATATGACACGATGGGCAAAATTGTTTATGCTTATCTTGCATTGTCATAAAGAACTTAGGTACTTTTGGATACTTTTTTATGTACCTATTAATTTTAGTTAGTTTGTATTTTTAAAATCAAGCATGAGATGAAGTAGAATAATAGGGATGTTTCCTGGGTATGAAAAGTTAAAATCTATTTAGTCCGTCAGATCCGTCAGTAAAATCGTAGCGAGGAGTGACGTCAAGCCTAATTTCCGTTCTCTGTATTTTGATCATTTTTTGTTTGCAGGAAAAAAGAAAAAATACGTGTCCAATAAAATTCATTAATCTACAAGACGGACATTAAAAAAAAAATAGGAAACATGCCTATTGAACTTTACTTTTAAGAAGTAACTTATTATCAACTAGCGATGCCCCGCGGTTTTACCTGCGTAAGTAGTTCCTGTTCTCGTAAAACGTATTTTAATTTCGCTATTTTTCCTCAGTTTTATACTTATTCTGCTATTCTAGGTGGAGACGAGCTAACAAATCAAAGATATTAAAAACTTTCGGACTTTATTTTATGTTAGATATATGACATCAATAAATAATTGTTAATTATTGGGTATTCGGTAGGTGGAAGACAGAAAGAGTGCACAATGCACTGGATTTACATTACTTTACCGGACTGGATTATACAGTAATTCCATGCCGCCATAACAGCTATAAGTTAAAATTATAATAGTTTAATAAAGCCGGTATTTAATGCAAGGCTATCGGGAAACGCTCTAAAACTGTTATCGATGCGATTTCACCACTAAACCGCGCTTGATTATGCAGGCTCGTTCATTTCTCTATGAGAAACGATATGACACTGACGTAGTGCGGCAGAGCACTGGATACGCTACTTTATTATTTATAATAATAAAAAATATATAAATAAATAAATGTGGACAACATCACATACATTGCTCTGAACCCAAAGTAAGTAGCTAAAGCACTTGTGTTATGGACTTCAGAGACAAAGAAGGTACCACTAACCCAGACCCGAGACAATGTAGATAAGGGGTTTTCTACAATGACCCGGCTGGGGATCGAACCCGGGACCTCAGAGCTGGCGACACCTTGATGTGGTACGCCACTCGAACAGGGATATCGTCGAATATACATATAACTTTAAAAAATATATTAAGTTTTATCGGGGTCGGTATTTACTTTTAAAACTAATTATACTTATCGAGTATTTTTAAACAAATTTAGTACTTAGATATGTTTGGTTTCTATTGTTTTTTTATTTCCTGGCAAAAGTGCAACGAAAACTGATAAAATGTCTGCCTAATCTGTCTAATAGATAGGTCTAGTTAAAATTAAATTTTCGTTAAAGTATGTTTCTTTTTAGATAATTGTACGGTGCCAACGGGGCTTTATTACGTAGTCCGTGTATCTGTCAGCATGCTGTATCTCATGAACCGTAAGAGTTTAAATTTTCACAACAAATAATAAACATAAATTAAAAATTAAACAGGGCTCCACAGAATAGTACGAAACCCATAATGCGCGAGTCCAACTCGCACACGGCCGGTTTTATTTTATTGAGATGTCTCAAAACTATCACATTTGTTATCTTCTTATCATTTGTCCAAAAGTTGCAAAGTTACAATATAAAAAGTGATTAATAAATAACTGTAGCAAAACCACTACTAGTTGGAGTGTTGCCAGTTAATTACTAGCTTCTGTAGCGGACACAGACCATACCGATTGTTAATATTTAAGTACTGTCATTAGTTACTGTTGTTGTCAGTTCGGTGTTTTAGACGGGTCCCACAAGCTTAGGTCTCAAGTTCAGTTACTAGATTATTGTATATAATTCTAGTGAAGTATAAAAGACTTGATACTTTTTACTATTTGCTCGGAATATATAGTTGAGAATAAAAAAAATATTGGTAAATTTAAGTTAGGTATAAATAACTTTTTGGTTGGTTCCTCCTTTTAGGCACATAGTGCCTGTGTTAGGAGAGTCCGCTCTTTCATAGCAAGTCATGCTATGCAAAAAGTAGAATGTATAATTTTTATGCCTTAGCTACCTAAATTATTATATGTCTTAGTAACTAAATTTTGTTGTTACATATCTTACCAGCGCTCTCCATGCTTGACGATTTTCGGCCATCCAGAAATGTTTGCAAACTCCTGCCACAGGCCTCCTTTAACACATCTGTCTATAGGGTTGGTGCTCTTCCACGGCCCTTTTGTACTTTTGTCTAATTAAATTAAAAAAAGTTATGTGTTTGTTATCTTATCCTTTTATGTGTTTGACAAATAAATATGACAAATGATACGCGTCATTTATAAAAATCACTTAAGTTGTTGAGTAGTTACGAGTGGACATATACTTATATAGGTCAGGTAATAATATAACAAATGCACAACCCTACTTTTTTGGGTTTCGCCCAGTCGGGTAAAAAAGGGTTGGCCTCCATGTGGTAGTTCCATAAAATCTATATCCGTGAAAAAACAACATGTGTAAAGAAAATTAATAGGCAGCTGTGTGGCGGCGTATCACCACACCACGCGGTTACAAAGCCAGATGAGACACACACAGACAAACTTTACAGGAGTAATTAAAATCAATCTTATGTGTAAACGTATACACGTTATTTATGTATTATTTCGTCATGCTTCTATTCCCGGATGGGATAAGCAGAGGTGTACTGTTTCATACGTTTCGTAGAACTATAGTACAGCCCATTGTAATCTATCAGGCACCAGTAAAGAGAAATATATCAAAATCACCAAAGATATTAATAAAAACCTCTTTACTGAGGACACTTCTTGCTTGACAAAGGTTTTTTTTTCTTATACTTCTTCTTTTACAACTCTTCCCTATTACTAAAGCCATTAAATTACTCGCATTATTAATTTAAATAACATTTAAGAAAAACCTTACCTTTTTTTTTAAATTTGCTGATAACTTTCAAATTGCTGCACAGATCTTCATAAATTGAAGCTAAAACCATTTAGATCAAGTCAGCTTTCAAATAAAAAAAAAACGCATCATAATCGCTCCATTCGTTTAGAAGGTACGATGTCACACACAGACACGTCAAACTTACACTAGTTTTTGTGTCGTCTTAAAAAGAAATACAAAATATCCCTTAAATAAATGTAGGTACAACATTTATTCAGGGGCCTGTATTGAGCTTTGGAATTGTTCCAAGGCTATACTTGTCTTAGAGCCTAAATTCATTCCTGAGTTAGTAGAACAACTATTTGCGTTATAATAACAGCAATCAAAGATTTAATTAACGGCAAACAAACCACCCTGGGACCACCCTCTATCTTATACATCTATAAAATACGAGACTCTGTTGTAAGACAAATTGAGTTATATTTAAACCTGATTATGTGTGCGAATGTTGTAAATAAATACCTATATGAGTGGGTTTACTGTCTCGGGGATATGGTGGTATATATGCTTCTGTATGTTGGTTTGCTTTCCTAAATAGGGGGCGTAAACGCAACAGCTGGATATGAGATCTTGGGTTGACATACAGGAAAAGTTTTGGTGTTTAGGTGTTGGGAATTGTGACCCGTTAGTTGAAGATATAGGGTAGAGAAAGCAATAGATTTCCTCATAAGTTAAACTAATTCAGTAAGAAAACATGTGCTACACTAAATTATATCTCCCTTTCAATTTCCGTTCGCATCGCCCGATCACACTTTTCGTAACGCCCTCGTCACGCATTTACCAGCTTACTTCTCCTCCTCTTCTCCTCCTTCTCCTTCCACCTCCTCTGTCCTCCTCCCACCTCCTCTTTAGATCTCCAATACAGTAAAGCACGAAAATTCGGCGACTTCGGTAACGAGGTGTCTCCATGTCACCTTCAATGCCGACTATCTATACTACTATTAGTTTAATACTATTTGTTTTGTCACTGCACTACTACGAGACGGTACCTTAAAACATTTCTATTCCGTCCAAACCTACAAGAAAATCAAATTACTGTGTCACAGCAAATACAAGATATTTTACCTAAACATATCAAATTGTATTCCATTTGTAAATGTTTCGTGCAAGAATTTGTTAGAGTTTGACACGCCGGTGCTTCAGACCGTACGGTTTTCGACGATACAAAATGGAGAAAAATAATAGAATATATTTTCCTGTTACACGTCTTAGGAACTCACAATCGAATGGTTACAACATCGACTATCTGTGGGCTCGACCCGTATCCGCGCGTTCAATGACGCATTTACTATATTATAGGTTATTGAGAACATACTATAAATAAAATGGTAAATCAATATCTATGAACTCATGACGTTTGATCGCGGAAGTAAATAATTACCTTCAACAGACTGAAGATTGTTTAAAGGTTATTGTAATGGTTAATGGACTGTGGTTAAAAGCCCTGTGGATCTGGCAATGAAAGATGGTGTTACTTTTGTTTCCATCGCCATCCATTTAACCTTAGAGTACTTATAGTACTTATACATAGACAAGCCTAGACTGCACGCATCGCTAGAGCTCATTGTACCGAGCCTAAGCAAATTTTTACTAATTTAAGTGGTTTTCCGTGCGACGACAGACGCTTATTCATAATATCGATTGCTCCGATATTATTAAGGTATTATTATTTTGAGTTAGTTTTAAAAAAAAGCCGTGCTCGGTTTTGACACAAAATTTATGATTTTACTTGTTTATACCAGCACTCTTTAGTTTACTTATTTTTCTCTAAGGTTTTAAAGTAAAAAAATGAAGAGTACTTTAAAAAAAAAAATGTACACCAATTGTTGCGTTTTATTATAGTTGGTATCGCTAACTGCCTATCCTTGAAATATTAAAGATACAGATTTATTAAAGAACCTAAGATGGCACACTTCTGCAAACATAAATGTCCTGTCATTTATAAAAATGCTAAATTCCACTGCTAATAAAACAAATGCCATTAAATAGCGTCACACTGTTAAAGTAATTCATAACATTAATCTCGTACGTACTTGAATAATGTAATCATACATCGGAAGCTTTTATCGTATCAAACAGTCGGATTTATATGCCTACCAGTGGAAAACCACCAACAAACAGTACAGTCGACCAAACAATACTTTGACATTAAAATAGACTTTATTAAAAAGCAGTAGAGTTGAATTTTGTAAGTCTTTATTTTTTTAACAAGTACCTAACGTGTGGTTTATTGTAAGGGCTGTTGCGCAAAATTGAGTGGGTTGTCGTGTTGAACTGTTGTGATCTACAATAGATTCGTTTTGGATCGTTACTGTTCGGTTATATTCGTATTTGTCTATTTTTTAACGAAGAGTTTATGTGATGGTAGGATTTTATAAAAAAGATTTTACGTTGGTATAATACTACAGAGTAAAGCGTATGTTACGAGTAGATTGATAAATTTCTATTCGGTAGTTTACATTTCCCGAGTTATTTTAAATCTTTATCTATTACATTATTATATACCAAAGTCCTCCGCTAACAAAGTCTGTCTGTCTGTCTGTGTTTCTGAACGCGATAAACTCAAAAACTATCGAACGGTTTTTCATATAATTTTCACCAATGGATAGAGTATTTCACGAGGAGTCGCTAGTACAAATATTTTTATCCGTCAGCCATTATTTGTTTTCTATGGTGCGTGTTAGTGCATATGCTTTTTGGTAATAACACACGGTGTGATATAAATATTTCTGGCACTTTTAAAGACACTAGAAGGGCTCCCAACTAGAACTCTCAACATTTCTAAAGAAACTAGACTTTCATGTAAAAAAAGTAAATCGTTGAATAAAAAGTATAAATATAAAAAGTGTCCCTAGTGACTGCTGAACCGGTGGTCGTGGGTTCGAATCGCACCCAGGACAAATCTTTGTGTGATGAGCATGATATATATTCCTGATTACTTAGGAAAATATGTCAATGAAGTATGGATAGAATAACTTGAAATAGCGAATTTGCAGTGAGCAAGCTTGGCGATCGATGCTCGATCTCTGTTAGAAAATGCCTCCGTCCTGCTGTGGTTTCGTTAAGAATTATGTTACCAATTTTATGCAATTTGTTGTTTAACCTTCGAAGCAAAGCTCCGCCTCCATTTTATGTATCGAACTATTTGTAGATCTTCGATTATGTTTTTATTCGATTCCGTTTACGTCACACAACTCGATCTTCCGTTTTTCTATTTAGAGTAAGCTTAACGGATTTCTGTGGATGTCCGGCGGATGTAATATGTCATCGGACGGATTTCGGTTCAACTGACGTGACGTATTGGTGGATAAATTGCGAGCTAAGGCTGATGCAACTAACTGGGTTATACCGACATGGGGACTACATTTGTAGGTCGGATCCGGGAATTAAGTAATATTCATGTTTTTAGGATACTTGTACTAAAAAGTCTAAAATCTCTCCCAATTAATAGTGGCAATAAGTATAAGTTAATTTTTTTATAAGTTTTATTTATAGAGTTCTAGGGGTTAAAAAATGAATTATGAAAAATAAATAAATTATACACTTGGATTAAAAATAGGCGGTCTAAAGTATTTCGGTCTGAAATATTGGCTTTCAATACTCCGGTTGTCCTTCTCGTATAATATATGGACACTGGACAGATTTAATAATAACAGGAGAAGATATAGTTCGACTCTACAAAAGCACAAGCAATACAGTCAGTTACATTTCCACGGCAGTCACCGTTACAGAACTCAATAAAACAAATATCAATACTTTTAAAAAACTACTAATCCCCAAAAATATTTTGTCGCAAACTCTAGCTGACAAAAGCTGCAGTATTTTGGAAAATCACGTAAACCACGAAAAAGTTTGGTAAGCAGCTTTGGAGGCAAACAAAGCTCTGAATTATTCATGGTGGCTGGGTCTGCAGACAATACTTTAATCTCAGTTATCTATGGGGCCAGCTGCTGGGGTTAAGGCTTATGTGACGGGTTATGCTAAAATGTTAGGATAATATGAAGAGGTCATAGGTACAATGGTTAAGGCTTTGAAGAGAAGTAATTATACCAAGTATGAAAAACTAGGTCATAAATATATACTTATATAAGACTGGTAACGTTCTTAAGATAGGAAAAATGTTGACTGGTTCTTAAAATAGGAAACTGGTTTGTTGTCTGCATTTGTTTTACTAGACAGAATCAGCACGGAATTGTTAGACGTATTAACAATAAAGAAGAAAATAAATAATTTTTTACTAATATTATAAATGCGAAAGTAGCTCTGTCTGTCGCGTTTTCACGCCAATACTACTGAACCGATTTAAATGAAATTAGGTACATAGATATTATAGAGTCTGACAAAGAACATAGGCTACTTTTTGCCGCGATATCAAAAATCCACACGGGCGGCGCCGCGGGAAACAGCTAGTTATATAAATATAAAAAGTCGATATATCGAAAAGTATAAATTTAGTGAAATAAAAATAGACTCATTGAAACAGTATTTAGGGTACAATTTACAACATTTTGATTAAAGCATAAGAGAGAAATTTAATCAATAACATAACATTTGACAACCCTGATTGTATTGTTCGGGCTCACCCCTCGTCACACTATTAAGGTGGCTTGAGACATCATCCCTAGTCTTACGAGCACTCAAGTGAATAGACATGTTGAATGGTCCGTGTGTCACGACACTAATCCAGTGTATTCATGATATAAGACAAGGTATGAAGGTCTTAATGGAATGTTAGGCGCTGGATTTAGAGGTGAATGCGTTCAGGACATAAAGTATTTATGAAATGAATTTTAATGCTATTTAAATATTGTGTTTGTATAATAACTTTCGTGAGGCGCATTTATAATTATTTAGGAATAATTACAGTTTACTCACGCAGTGTTGTGAGTCGAACTCGCGACACCGCCGCCGCCGCGTCCGCTCATTCGGGGGATCCCGGGAATGTGCGTGAGTAAATCGTCAATATTACTTAGGGCCGATTTTTCAATCCTCAGATAAACAGTTAGATAGTACTTATTAGATAGATAGCAAAATATTGCATTTTTCAATCGTCAGATAGGCTTTATCTGGTCCTTAACGGCCCTAACTGAGGAATAAATGTATCTGCCTCTTTCACGGCCAGATAAACGTCTATTCAATAGATAAAACTAGATCCATTGACAGACATTCAGGTTATTTTTTCTTCGTCCTTTAACTTCAATGTCTTCCATGTGCGAATACTAGTCGATATTTTACATGAGTTAAAAGAACTCTCAATTCAATTCTCAAACTCTCTTTATTACTTTATTATTCTCTTTCCTTTGATTCTATTACTATCAAAATAAAAACTAGTCAATTACAATAAATTATCAAGTATGTGAACCTTTGCTTTACTTGTGATCTAGTATTATAATTAATTCTTCTTACTACTTGCAATTTATAAGTTCTATCTTAGTGTGGTTGAGGATAAGTGTGTGCCCTAAACTATGCAAATATGTATTACTCGTGTACTTTGGTCAATAAACTTTTATTATTATTATTTTAAACCAAACCACAAAATCACCACACACGAGAAAGTAAAAGATTAAAGATGCGCGGGACGCACCATCGAAAAAGGTTATATATAAAAACAAAAGGTTAAACGTCAAATAACAAAAAGTCAAAGCATTTTCTATCCTTTTCTAACACACATTGCATCGTATGCGTGTTTCACGCTCCTACAATATTACAGTGAAGTTGGCAACGAAAATCCACAGATAACTATTCGCTTGTTATCTAACCATTGAAAAATGCAACAATTTTATTTGTTCTTTTATCAGTCAGTTAAGTTAATTCGCTAGTTAGTTATTGGTTCAGTTATTCAATGATTGAACAATCGGCCCTTAGTAATATTATTTTTATTTGAAAAATAAACAAACATATCTTGTTAGAAGAGCATAAGTAGAAAACACAATTTAGATGAAAAAGTAAAAAGATGTATTGTTACAGAAATTTATAAATTATGGACATGATTATTTTAGTTCAAAGTAATTTATTTCATAACGTTTAATTGAATTGTACCTTACCAAGGTATGAATAAGGGCGATGTATAACTCCGTTATCTTCTGCTTAGCCTTTCCCAAGATTTCTTTGTCAGGGTCGGCTTTTAATCTTACCAGATTCAGCTAAAAACTGTTTTTCAATTGGAGCTAAAGCCTATCAGACCTCCACATCCCATTACAACCTCTATACCAAAATATATAGTTTTCTTATGTGCATTCTATTTTGATCCACTTTTTTTAGCAAATGTTTTCTAGTTTCATTTGGATTTTCCTGAGCCAGGCTTCGAAAGAGGGACAAAACTGTGCTCTACCGTTTTGTCAATGAGCAAAGTTATATTACAGAGCCTTATATGAGCTTAGTTTATATACTACTGTAAAACTATCTACATATGTTCATATATTACTAGATAGAAAGAGGTACTGGTGTAAAAACAAAACAAGTTCGTGTATAAATTGCTGAAGTAAATATTTGATATAACAGAAATAAATAGTAGCTGTAAATAATAATAATAATGATTTATAATAATAATAATGATTTATTTCTCCCAAAAAGGTACAGACATTGGTTAAATAACATATTATATCAAATCAAATTTGTAACCTTTGTGAGAGCTGGAGTTTATAGTGGGTTCGGGACCTGTATGACAGATCTCCAGACAAAATACTTCTGCAGTACGTTTTACAGAAACTAGGTAACCGGTTTCTAACATGTACTTCCAATAATAAGGGTAGATGCCTAATTTTAAATCTTTCATGACGTCACAATTTCATGCAAAATTGTTGTACGCAAGCATGACATCATTAGCCGTAGAACTTTGATTCGCTTTATTAACTTGGTGTTCTCTTAAATAAAACAAAAAGTAAAAAATACATGTCTAATATTTTTTTATTATTTTACTGACGGACCAATTAGATTTTGACTTTTTACACCCAAAAATCTAACCTATTAATTAATAATACTGTCACCATAAAATGTAGAGTTCGAGTATTCGGATCAAACGGGATCCAGACAATACTTAGGGCCAACAGAATGTAGATGTATCTCTACGCTTTATCTCCATAAAGATAAGTTGGTAAATAACATGTGCCAAAAATTTTCCCATTTGGCTCGAATTTCGCCTAGCTTGGATTATGAACGAAATACATCCAAGAGCAAACACTTGTTTATTTGAATCTCAAATTTTGAGTAGTAAAGTTTAAGTACTGATAAACTTTTTGTCATTACTATTTTAGTGAAGAAACAAAGCTTAGGTACTAGTTACTAGCGCTTCTAAGTCAAATACAAATGACCCATTTTGGGACATTCAGATAAATCAATAGAGCGGATTTCATCGGGTCGAGATTTAAAAATACGGAATCGAAAACTCATTTCGCGTCCAAAGGCCTAGAGGTCCAATATCCTGTTACCCTTAAACTGTGATGTCCTCAAATGGCACAGAAAAAGGAATCACAGAAGGTTTATTTTCGCGGCGCTAGATGAAGGAAACTATCAAGTCTATCAACTATGTCATTTTGCGTCTGAATTTGTATCCATACAGGGTGTAACAGAAGTGGTGCTCATACTTGAAATACTGCTTCTACCCATAGAAATGAACAACTTTCTCGAGGAAAGTTAATAATATTAAATTAGAAAAAAAAAATTTGGAACGTCTGTACCAGTATTGATAGGTTGATGATAATTTTGTATGATGTCTAATTTTCTTTTTGGTAATTGACTATGGGTTTCTTGAAGAAAGTTGTTCATTTCTATGAGCAGTAGCATTATTTCAAATATGACCACGGATTTCTGTTACACCTATAAGCGTGTTTCATCACAAAAGAAAAATTAAAATGTGAAGTTATACATACACATGCAACGAGGCCTGTATGTTGTTTTCCTTTGGTTTTCTTTCTTTTACTTACAAGTAACGCTGTTAATCAATAACAAATATTAAGAATTTTTGTAGTCACAATGACACTTTTTTTATTACACTCCTGTGCATTTTCTTTAACTTTAAAACAAAACGGTTTACTCACGCATATTTTCGGGATCGCCCGACTAGTTTCAGACTCAATAGGAGTCGCGAGTCGAACTGTCTGTGTATTTTCATCCTGTCCTGGCTAATCATCCCTTCAAATATTTCTAATAGAAACTTCTTCTAGTGTGGACCTTCTGAACCTTTCTTCATCCTCGGCGGCTTCTTAATCTGGCGATCATGCGGCCTGTAATGTTTGCGAGCATATTGATTGACCATTCAAGATGTTTCAGCCACTATCGCTATGTTAGGGAGGGCTCGGCAGATTTTACGGATAGTACAGGATTTCGAGCCTTACTTAAAGTTGTTATCATAGGGAAAATGAGATGAGAGATATTTTTGTCGAGTCGACCCTTGTATTATATTTGTGTGGTATTAAGTATGTGTTTAGTAAGTATGTGTAAGTATCTTTTTAGTTTTATTAATGTAACAATTGGTTTAGAAAGATAAATAATAAATATATTCGCTGCCGTTAAATGTAACGATTGATTTAGATGATTTAAAATCGTCGGCGTGTGTTAAATATGTTTAGGGTTTTGTTGCCTTAAAGACAAAATTTAAAAATAAAATATTATATTTATCGTCATAATTTTTAATGTGATATTAATTTTAATATTAAACAAAAAATCCCCTTAAATAGAGAAGATCAAAGTTTATTCTTAAGAACTCACTAACTGAGATAACAAAGAACTAAAACAATAACTTCAATATCTACAGTTAAGTTGAACTCGATACCGACATCAAATGAACTCTATCTATGGCTGTTGTAATTTGACAGACCAGCAGCTTGAGATAACTGGTAATTGACGTTATCAGATCAGGTCAGCTTCGACTTTAACTTTACACAATTACAACTAAATTGAAAATTATGTTGTTTGTAATTGAGTCGAAAGTAACGTTGATTGACCTAAATTAATTACAAGATAAAATAAGTATTTTTAAACGCATTCCTTGGGTGTTGGAGTTTATGATACGAAAAGTTTAATATAAAAAAAGTTGTATAAACAATAAATATTAATTAAAATGAACATCATAAACTCAATGCAAATAATTAAAAATGGATGTCTCAGATGGTAAAATTAGTACATTGGTAAACTTTAGAATATGGAACCTAATCAAAATATTAAATATGAAAATGGCATTTTGGGTTCACTGACCGTGATCCAAAATGGTCAAGTAGTACTTATTACCGATAGCAATCGAAATGTGCATCATTTTCGCAGCTCCAGAGTAACACAAGTGGTCTGCACTATACTCTGTATGTGATACATACGTTACATATCTGATAATATGTGTATAATATCACATATGTAAGGCAAAATCACATTTTTCTCTGATTGGTAAGCAAAGGTTTCTAGGAATAAGGAATCTCGAAGGAATCTTTTAAGAATATTGCAATACTTTTAAATGTAGTCAATCTGCTAACACTTGTATAATAACTTTCGAGAGGAGTATTCATAATTATTTAAAACAAAACGGTTTACTCACGTATATTTTCGGGATCGCCCGACTAATTTCAGACTCAATAGGAGTCCCTAATCATGAGCTGACGCGGCGGCGGTGGTGTCGCGAGTCAAACTGATCTGCTAACAGTTTTATGCTCGTACGTTTTGACTAGACAATTGTTATTGAAAAAATACTAGTTTGTTAATGATAAAGCATATACTTAATCCACACCAATATTAAAAATGTAAAAGTAACTCTGTCTGTATGTCTGTCTGTTACGCTTTCACGTTTAAACTGTTTAATCGATTTTGATAAAACTTGGTATGGGGTAAGCTCGAACCCCAAGAAAGGACAAACGCTACTTTTTGCCGCGATAAGTGACACTCACGCGAGCGGAACCGTGGGCAAAAGCTAGTATTATATACGTCAAAATTTAACACATTTATTTGAAACTTTACAGTCTAACAAGTGATACATCAGAAAAACAAATGAGGTATAATTTACGATACATTCGCAAATGACGTCACGAGTTGCCATCCGCGCTACCTTTGCTAATAAGTACATAAATTTCGCATAAAATAAAAGACACTCAATCTAAAGTGCCTTTGACTTCAATCTCAATGCATTTAATCAGGTACTCCGCGCACTGTACCTAGCTGTGTACATTGCTGTATACCTAGGTGTGTACCCAGCAGGAAAGTACACAGGGTATAGGTATAGACATCGAGTGGTTTGTATTCATTAGCTCGTGGTTCGCCGGCCGATACTCGCTCAAGTGGTGTACGGGCTGGTGGTGCGGCGAGCGGGTTTTGACTGTTTTTGAGATTTATTTATGAAAGTTCAGATAGTACCTACATAGGTTAGATTATATATTAGCTATATTAATATATAATTATATTTAATACTAGCTTTTGCCAGCGACTTCGTCCGCGTTTCCGTCGTTTTTCGTAAAAAAGTAGCATATGTCCTTCCTCACTGTTCAGTGGTTTTGATGTAACAGACAGATTAACTTTCGTATTTTAGTAGGGAAATATAATATATCACGTTACACAAAAATAATCCTTATAGCATGATTCAGTATTCACGCGCGACGGCGCGATGGCTTATTATCGTATTTCATGTATAAGTTTGGTGTTTCTATACCGATTTCTATGATTCTTTTTTTATTGAGTAGGATGAGTGAGAGTATTATAAACGTAAGAGTAAACAAATATAATCAGAAATCTCCGAACTGCTAAGCTATCGGGAGTTACACGTGTTATTGTGAGTCAACCATAAAAGATAGACATATGCTGTTGTGGGATATTTTTTAGATAATTTTATGTAGAACATTTCCGTCATACATGATTTCTATGTAGCTTTAACCATTAAGGCTGCATACGCGACGGAAGCTTAAAAAATACCGTTTTCCCAACATTTCCCTTCACTGCTCTGCTCCTATTGATTGTAGCGTGATGAAAAGTATACTATAACCTGCCCAGGAGTATGAAGAATAAATGTACCAAGTTTCGTTAAAATCCGTCCAGTAGTTTTCGTTTCTATAAGGAACATACAGACAGACAGACAGACAGACAGACAGACAGACAAAAATTTTACTGATTGCATTTTTGGCATCAGTATCGATCACTAATCACCCCCTGATAGTTATTTTGAAAATATATTTGATGTACAGAATTGACCTCTCTACAGATTTATTATAAGTATAGATATTGAGCTATATTTGAAGGTGCCACTCTTATAAATGTACTTAAAATAGAGTTGTTTGGTAGATTTGAAAGTATAGTCCAGATGAATTTGCCATGTATAGCGATTATGAATTGTATGCATTAGGCTTTTCACATAAGACAAATACTTCTGTGATTATTCACTTTATAAACGTAGACTATAACTGTCGTAATTTCCGTTTTTTTTTGGAATAGGTCCAACGCAGTTAGTCTGAGCACAGGCTTTGACTGCTTAATCGGAATTTCATTGCCATTGTCGTCGTTCGTTACTAACTACTCAACGATCCAATCGATATTGATAAATTTTGTGTTATTAGATTCGTCTTGATGGCTTAAATACTAGATTAAATTACATAATTTTAATTTAAAACTTGAAACTTAAAAGAATAAAATAAAGTTATTACTTAATAAAAAAAAAGTGAACGGGTCACACTTTTAAATTCAAGAAGTTTCCAGACTGTAATGACGAAATATTAAATAATGAATTAAGGAATACAACTGGTTTTCTTACTGGTTACTGGTTTTGTTTAGTTCGTAGTAGGGTTTTGAGTATTTCAATTAAGTAATAATTTTTACTACGTTTATTATTTTATTCATATCTTAACACTTGTTCTCTATTCTTCTTGTCCGTATGTCACGTCGTCTGCCTCCCTCTTTCCCCCCACCCGCTCGTATTTCCCCTTAAATTACCTGTTTCACGTCTGAAAAGAAACGTTACACAGTTAATTTATATGATTTGATAAAGTTATGCCGAGACCTTTTCGGTTTAGAGTTAAAATCAGATTGTATTTTGTTGCAAATAAATTGTTGTGTAGTATATTATTGAAAACCTTCAAGCAAGATAAAGTTAAATGATCTAAGTAATTTATAATCCATATGAAGCTACACCCCAATAATGATTAGTGGCTTAATGTATGTTTTATTGTTCAGAAACCCACTCGAATGTCGTTACAAGACCTTACCAAAGTTTCACCACAATCTGATAATTGTTTTAGGCACGCATTGAGGACAAAAAACATACCTTAATTTTTATATGTTTAAATAGATATGGCGCATTGGTAGGAAATAAACCAATGCGCCAAGAACAAAATGGTTTTTTGAAAGTCTACAATACTGAACAAAAGTTGAAAATGAAAGACATCATTAATAATATAACTACAAACTTTCAATGCCCTTTGGTTTCTAAATGAAATCACAACACCTAAAACGAAATCTTTGTCTAAAGTTTATCAAAGGAGGTTTGATCCTTTTCATAGACAATTATATTCAATTTACAAAAGTAAATATCTAAGTTTGTTATTGAAAGACCAACTGTAGAGTTAAGGAGCCATACAATCGACTATTTTAGTTTTAATCATAGTAATAATGAATAACCAGTTATAGCGCCTGATAAAAATGTCATTTGTTTGTATCATGCGCATTCTCACAAACTTGCTATTTGTAGTACCTACTGTTATGAAGCAGATGACACTTATCAACTTTTTAAAATAACTCGTTATCAAAGACATCATTTTCGTGTGTCTAATATTTTTTCATTATCTAAACGAAAAATTAAAAAAAAAATGTAGTCAACGTCCCTATTCTGAGGCTCTTGAGCTAGACCATTTCTGAGCTCATGCAGGCAACCAACTCCTAAGTAATAAAGATATAATCAACACTTCATTACAACTCTTTACGACACCGCAAATGATGCCTGCGTGTAACTGGTTATTCTTCCTCCCCTGGCTTGACAGGAGAAGGGTTGCTAACGATGCCCCCAGGGTACCTGCGTGGGTGTAACGGTTTATGAAAAGTGCCTCGAGTTAGACGGATGCGAAATAAATGAAGATGAAGATAACATTGTCAGTTAGGATTATGTTAGCTATACTATAATATAAATTAGATGTTCTGTGACATTTAAGTTATATTTATAATCATCATTTATGTGAATAAAAACTCTTTTTTGTACACCAAGAAACAAGTTGAGAAATATTTTTTGTTGATCTATTTGAATGAAATTAAAAAACAAAATTATCAACATCCTTGTTCACATTTCATACGTCCTTGGCAGCGGTTAGCCGCAAAGTTTGTTAACTTGACAACAATTACGTTTATATCAAACAAAAGCAAAACAATTTGTTATTATGAAAGTTTTTAACAATCCCATTTATCAGACGCTATTAGCTGCCTTGATGGAGTCGTAAAGGATTATAAATATTGTTTTTGATCTGTGGGATAAGTTCGTAGCGTTTTAAAGGTTTGAACAAACTTTTTCTTAGATAAAGTTACGCAAAAGTTTGCTGTACAGTTTTATTTAGATTTACTATTTGTACTTAAAGACTGAGCTTAGCTCTTAGAGAAAAAAAATATACAATATCGCGCACCGTTAAATAAAACTATCTCAAAACTACTTTTGAACGGATTTTATCGCGGTTTGTATTTAGATTTTATTTTGATTTTAGTTCCCGACGTTTCGGCGCCTTTGCACGTGTCATGGTCACGGACAGACCAAAGGTGACCATGACATGACATCCGTTCAAAAGTAGTTTTATTTCAATGTCTAAATTTCTATTAATATTCGCGTAAACCTCAGAAAGCAATACTATCTCAAAACGAATAATATCGAAACAATCGATATTTTTGCTTAAACGTCTGTCGTCGCACGGAAAATCACTTAAATCAGTAAACGAGTGTAGCAAATACAACTAAAAAACAATTTGCTTACGCTGCGTACAAGGGGCTACTAGTGATACGGGCACTATATGCTTGACTATGTTTCCTCTAAGGCTCTGATTACTTAATGGGTAGTTTTTAATATTTCTAATTTAAAAAAAGGCCTCCCCTCCTCTTTAAACTTAGCTTGTATACATCGAAAGTGTATGTATGTATGTATTTTTTATTAAAATGTGTCTTTTTTTTACAGGTAAGTGTTAACGCCATCATCGCAGTTGTTGGTAAAGTTATGAATATTATTCACATTTACATACGTATTTTTATTATCATACAATAAGGAAGCAATAATTTTATTGTGCAGAGTTATTCTACTTACTATAATTTCCAAAAATGTCAGTGACTGGGTCCTCAATAAATTATATTGTGATCTCTTTGATTAACTTTTAAAAGATGTCTTTTACGTTAACTTTTGCAAATTGTTTTAATTACCTCTTTATCTTAAAACCCAAAAACAAAATCCAAATTGTTGAACCCCCGACCGCTTATAACTCGTAACCCGTTTTTCATAATTCTGAATTCCCCCTAACTAATTTACGAGAGGACTCTACGAGATGGGATTAATAGAATTTGAGGGAACGCCGCAACACAGTTACTGGCAGGGAATCTCGGAGGCCAGGGCATAACAGATTAAAAGATCTTGTTATATTTTGTGAGGGTTTTACTCTATCTCAAAACTAAAAGAAATTGGATAACGCAACTACGTTTTTGTAAAAGCGACAGTGGAATTAAATAATTAAGCGTTTGTATAATAAAATAATAATTTTTAGAACTTACAATTTTTTTTCGTCTATTTTTTACATATAATTTATAAATACTATTTTTGATCATACGTTTAACGTGTCATTTGCGAACTATGCAATCGCATATGCAATGCATCGGTAAAATCATGTCTTTGAAGCTAGAAGAAAGCTAAAAAAGAGAATTATAAATGCTATGTTCAAAATTATTAGCCATTCCACCTTGAATACAAAATTAATTTCGAGCTACCTGAAAAAATTCCATTTCAAACAAAATCAATTAGACTCTCCATCCATCTTGCGAACATCGATCATGGCGTAATCCTGGCCGGAACAGTCCCCTAATTAATTACAGTTTCACTAGTTCCTGCGGCAGTTCGTCTAGGAACTCTTTAAAACGATACTATCGTTACGAGGATGAATATTATGAAATTGGCCATAGATTTATAATTTCTTAAGTATGAAAAACTAATGCTAGTGATATCTTCCCGTAAGTCTTCATTATTCTCATTCACTAAAAAATCATGGCATTAAACCTGACCAGAGCACTATTTTCATATCGAAATGAAATAACAGAGGAGTATTTGTTAGGACAATTTTAAATAAATAAGCAATAAAAATCGTGTCCTTATAAAAATGGAAAAAAAAACAGCAACTAATTTAAATATTTTTATTTTGGTCTGTGAAATAAATACATAATCGACTGGGAATTGTATCGTGATTAATTAGTCATCTTGGCAGGTAATTTTTTTTCCGAGAAAATTAATATTTTCCCTTCTGTCAGAACGAAAAAACGCGAAGTTCTATTTTCCCTTTCTCGTTTGTCATTCAATGACAGAAATAGGAATAAAAAAAGTTAATTAAGCTTTTTTCCATTACCTTTTATTGAGTGTTTTATTAATAGACTGTGTCTTCTATTTGAAGTAATCCTGACGCTGACGCTAAAAACCCTTTAATGATGTCCTAGGAGTCCTATAGGACAACATATGGACCTAATGATATGAGACAGCGATTAGAAAACTTGTCTAACAGTAAGTAGTCGTCTATAGACTATCCCTCGAATTTTGAAACGTTGTCCAACACCAAATTTTTGTTAAACTCCTGTCAAACCTCATGTTAAGCACTGTGATTGGTTGTTAGTCATTTAGTTAACCAATCACAGTCGTGATCAGTTGATTTGACAACAGATTAAATTGATCAGCCTTACAGAAACGGGGAGGTACCCTCCAAATACCCATGATACAGGTATAGACTTAAGCTGTAGTTCAATCAGGTGTTCTGTTGTACAAATCTCCTTTGCTTTTGCTTTCCAATGTTGTCCTACCAAAGCCTGTCCATTTAATCATTGAGAACCCTTTGCTAACATATATTCTAGCATGCTCCCTATAGGTACTAGCCTTAGACTAAATTTTGATGTTAATGCACGGCCACAGACACAAAGCGATATAATACAGATTTTTTTTTATAACAGTTAAAAAGTCATAAAAAATAAAACGCACAAATCCTCATTTCCATGAAGGAATGTCTCTGGCTTGTTATTCCTAGCCTACGTCAAATCTTTTCACTTTAATAGGGGATTATCTGCGCCACCGACTCTGCTGAGAACCCTCTAGAGCCAGATTGATGATATTATTTACTTCCAAATGCGACGTTTATTTGTCTCCAAATAAAAACGAGAAGTATAAACTCTGTCGTTTAATTTTTGCGGTTTGAGATTTAAAATGAAAAAAATGTGAGGTTAAATGCGAGTGACCTCAAAGGTCTTTCATAAGGTTAAATAGGTTAGCCAAATAGGGTTGCTTTTTAAAGGAAATAAAAGGGAATTTTGCTTTGTAACATTTGTCTTTTATAAGTTACTAGCGTTGCCCCCCGGTGTCACCCGCGTAAGCTTTTTTTACGATTTTTTTAATGTTTTTATAGTCATTCTCCTATTCGGGGTGGAGAAGAATATACAAAAATAAATAAAAGATTATGAAAATCATTCCACCCGTTATTGACTTATAAACGGTGTAAGTAACCCAATTATTTTATATAAATAAATGTCCATAAATCCGGCAAATAGCGTTCGATGTCGTCTCGCCAGCATCTTTTCGACCTACCCCGTTTTCGAGTTCCGGCCTCAGGTACCCACTCAGTTGCAATTCTCACCCATCTATCCAGACCCATGCGGAAAATTTTAAAGAAAGCGGAAGGGTGCCTTTCATAAGATCCATTATTATTATTTATATATTATATACTAAGTTATAACGACAAGGGTAAGCGTGTTTAGAAAAAATCTCAATTTTACCAATCGCTCACGCATTTCAAATTAGAATAATGAATAACTTTCGTCCTGGCATGAGTTTTTAACTACCTGTTATAAGTTAAAACAACACACCCAATATAATTGCCGTACCACAACATCAATATTAATACACTCTTAACAGTAGGTGCACCATTTCATACTGCAACATAATCGCCAGCTTCCACCATTATTTACCAACACCATAATTCCCCTGTCGGCACGTTGAGTCGACTACGGACGGTAGACGCACTCAACGAGTGTTCCAATAAATATGTAAGCATCCCCAGGTAACTGTTATTTGGTCACGATATTCGATAACATATATTGGGTATTTACTGATGTGGATATTGATTTTCGTAGCTGTAAGCAGTAGCTTTACATGTATTGGTAGTCATTTGGACATAGGCTTTATTAGACAATCTTAAATGTGGATTGCATATCGTGAATAAAGTTGCTGGTAACAAATCAGGAAAATGTAGCAGATTTTTATCTTAGGTAAAATACTTGACTATTATTTAAATATGTTATGGGACCCAAATATAGACTGTGATATATTATGGGATAATCATCACAGGGATATCATACCAGCCTATAAATATCCCTCTGCTGGGCTCAGGCCTCTTCTCACGTATAGAAGGCACGGGCATTGATCACCACGCTTGCTCATTGTGGGTTGGCGATTTCAGATTTAAATTTTTGGAATCCAGGTTTCCTCACGATGTGTTCCTTTCACCGTTTGCCATTGGCGTCTTAGAATAATTAAGAAAGTACATATAACTTTGAAAAAGACACATTGGTACTTGCCCATAGTAGGTTCGAACCTGCAACCTTGTGCATACAAATCCGTTCTTCGAACTGCTAGGCCACCACGACATCACAGGCATGTTATATGTTATTCTAGCTGTAGTCCGCGGATCCACCCGCGTGAGTATTGGTTATCGCGGCAAAAAGTAGCCTATGTCCTTTCTTAGGATCTAAAGTTACCCCATACCATAAGTTTCATCAAAATCCGTTCAGCGGTTTACCCGGGAGAGCGTAACAGACAGGTAGATAGACATTTACTTTCGCATTTATAATATTAGTATAGATTAGACATGTATTGCAAAATGTTGGAGTAGGTAAAATAATCCCTGTCTACCCTTAAAAAAGTTATCATGAAAATACGAACAAAGTATGTTTACATAAGGATTAGTTAACTGAGTACATTTACGTAGTCTTATCTGATCGTATTTACGCTCTTATCGCGTCTGTATCCCGGGAATCGCTCGGAAATAACTAAAAGTCAATCTTAATTCCACATGCAGGGGATTAAAAGCTAAGTAGCGTATCTTCGGTAAGTGACGGAGGATCTTGTTAGGAGTGGCAATTAAAGAATATTGAGATATAAAAAGAATTAGTTGGATTTCGAAACGAAATGTAACTAA
The DNA here is from genome assembly GCA_932294365.1 of Diachrysia chrysitis. NCBI lineage: Eukaryota > Metazoa > Arthropoda > Insecta > Lepidoptera > Noctuidae > Diachrysia > Diachrysia chrysitis. Next base: position 1,098,269 of record OW028651.1, on the reverse strand, counting down.
GTAGCTATCTAACATAGTAGCCTGCCAAAACAGTAATTGGCTTTTTAAAACTATCTATTTATTACAACTATTATATATATATATAGTTTTGTTTTTATGTTGCAATAGTAACAATTTATTATAAACGAATGCTCCGTAAAAAAATAATAGGAACATCCAAACATCAGAAAATCAGGAAAATAAATGTAACCATGCATTTTAAGTATTTAAGTATATGTATTTCAAGTTCGTAGATTAAATCATTATAAACATTGGAATTCATTATAGGTAAAATAATTAGAAAAAAGATAAATATTGTCGAAAGGCTACGGTAAAAAGTACTTTAGACTGATTTTGCTAGTAAGAAGAACCTACTTTTGTCAACTTAACTTTGGGCAAGGTTGCTTTGTTTGGGGTCTGAGTAGTATAAATAGTTTTGTATTTTATCATGTCACTAAACAGGTTTAGAGATTTGATCAAATCACTGATTACTATTAGGGAAATGACACCAGGGATTTGTTATTTTAACATCTTCCGTGATTTGATCATTTCCGTACGACGTATACAATGACCGTCAACAAGTAGGTAATGAGGATTAATTAATTTTGTCGTCATTTGCGAAAGCTCTCTACCTGCACTCAGGGTTTACAGTTAATACAGTCCCATGCATGTTACAGCCCTTTTTTTTAGAGCCTTTAATTAAATAAAATGAAATATATTTAATTCTATCTCGGGTTGTTTAACAAAATAATTTATTTTGGGAATGTTTGCAGGCTTAACAAGCAAGACTGCGTCATTTAAATTTGTTTGAAGTTCATAGTGTTTATTTATACTTCTTCTACGTGTTTTGAGAGACAAATTGTAGTTCTTATTTCTTTTGTATTTTACATATTTTATTGAGTGAACGTCAGAGAAGTTTATAAAAGAAGATACACTGCTTAAAACGTTTCTGCATAATGTATTGAAGTACAAAGTCTGTTCATTGTTCAATTACTTATAGGTACTGTCGGTTATATCGAAAACCTTTATGATTTATGCATCCTGGGTTTACCGTCCAGCGCAAAAGACATAGCAGAATCAGACAGTAGCTCTTGATTTCGTAAGCTTTTTTATAATAATTCAGTTCGGCTTATACTGACACGGACATGGAAAATTATGCCATTATATTGCCCAACGCAGTGCCCTATCACTAGTTAATATGGATAATAACGTGGTACACAAATACCACTTCCTTCAGCATACGGCACGTATTCAGATAAAACTGTAAAAGAGTAAAAGGTATCATGTGAAGTAATTAGCGCGGGTTTGGCGCCGCTCCAAGCCGCCGCCGCGTCCTGGTGGCTTGTAGCGAGGTGGCGCGGTGCGGTGTGGTGGTAGTCGCGATATTTGATCTGCTTGTTATTTTCGTAATTAATATACAAGTAGAAGGGAAACTAAGAGAAATAAGTCATCATTTTAGCCTGAGTGGAGCACTTGGAATAGAGAAGTAGAATTGCTTCACAAAGCTTCCTCTTGGATCACTCTATCCATTGGTGAAAACTATAAAAATCCGTGTGGTGGTTTTTGAGTTTATTGTGTTCAGACAGACTGTCGCGGCAGGGGACGTTTTTATAATATATATTACCATATTTGTATAATAACTTTCGTGAGGAGTATTCATATTTATTTAAAACAAAACGGTTTACTCACGTATATTTACGTATATTCAGTTCGACTCGCAACACCACCGCCGCCGCGTCAGCTAATGATTAGGGACTCCTATTGAGTCTGAAACTAGTCGGGCGATCCCGAGAATATACGTGAGTAAACCGTTTTGTTTTAAATAAATATATTACCATAGCTATATAGTGAAGGTCAGTTCTCATATGAATACATTTTACAGAAAATAATTTCTAACCTAGGATTTCTTTATGTGTGTCTTCAAATCTTAGCAAAAGAAATCTTGTTACTTGCATTTTGGTGGTGCTACCGCCTATAGTAAAGAATCAAATCTCACCACCGACATTTCCGTAGGAATCAAGATAAAAACTGTCACGTAAACGAATAGGCTGTATCTACAGTCGTGGCCGCCTCGGTTGGCAGACAGCCAGACTGTTGCGCCATCTTTGTCCCACCTCTATTAAATCTGCATTTTACGTGCATCTCTAGTTTATGGTTCGACTTATTTGTACTCAGATGACGAATAGACAGAGATATAAAAGTAGGAAATGTATTATTTTATTTCTGTGATTTTATGTCTACACTAGCTATTGCGCGCGACTCCGCCCGCGTGTGTGTCGGTATCGCGGCAAAAAGTAGGCTATGTTCTTTCTCGGTATGAAAATCGGTTCAGATGTTTAGTCGTGAAAGCCTAACAAACAGACAGAGCTACTTTCTCACTTAAAATAATTAGAATGAATATGGTATTGCTATTATAGATATATTACGATCGGAGTAGTGAAGTGGGAAGTTTATCAAATAAATATATACACAGAACAATTCAGTAGAGGTTTAAAAAAAAAAGTGTTCTAAATCATATTCAGGCATACTTTATGTCAGTCAGGCTACAGACACAATTAGAAAAATCCGAAAGAGATTTTTTGCGTAGAAAAAAAAACCTGGAAATAGATAGACTACTAAATTTCTTGGGTATAACATCAATATAAAAGATGCTGAAAATAAATATTATATCTATACTAATATTATAAAGCTGAAGAGTTTGTTTGTTTGTTTGTTTGTTTATTTATTTGTTTGAACGCGCTAATCTCAGGAACTACTGGTTCGATTTTAAAAAATCTTTTTTTATTGGATAGTCCGTTTATTGAGGAAGGCTATAGGCTATATAACATCACGCTACGACCAATAGGAGCGGAGCATAAAAGAAAAATGTTGCAAAAATGGAAAACCGTTGAAACTAAAACACGCGAACAAAGTCGCGGGGGACAGCTAGTAAATATATAATGCGCGGGCGGAAGTTTTTAAATATTATTATAATAAAGTGTTAGTTTATTGTGATGATCTAATAAATTATATACTTTACTGCTGCTGAAGTTCGCGGCAAATGTTTATTTTCTCTGTTCACGCAGTGAAGGCTTATTCCGGTGTGAAGTGGAGATAAATTATCGATATTATTAAGTAAAACCAGATTAATGTTATATTATATAGGTTAGTGTTATTATTATAATTATATGCGGAAATATGCTATTGTTTGTATCGTTTGAAGTTCTGCTGTTTCATAACCACGTTTTAGCGGCTTTCAGTAAAATTATTGACGCAAACTGAAAGATATTAAACATGTAATGTCCATTAAACCTACATGCATTATATTTGGGAGTATTATAGAATGGAAAACGTACTACTAATAGGTGTTTACATAAAGCATCAAAATTTTATTTGTATTATTTGAATAAAACACTTTTTGCAAGAAACCCATACCCCCATATACATTAACAGAAACCACCTGGATGAGGGATGTGCAAGACAGACAAAACTGGCAGACATAGAGAAGGCCTATACACAGCAGTGGATGATTTCCGGGCTGATGATGATGCCAATGATGATGATGATATTTTTGTTAAATTTTTAAGCAAGTTTTTTTGTTTTAGATTTACGCAGTTAGCCTGAGCGCAGGCTTTGACTGCTTTACCGGACTTTGAATTCTGAATCGCGACATGTAAATTATATATGTCATTATTCAATAAATCAGAAAATATCAACAATATTGTTTAAAAATACTTTCAATAAATAACATTAATTATTAGTTTTTATGTGTTCATTAGTAGATAAATAAACGTTAACTGCTGAAACATCCTCGAGGCTACCCAAAACGTTCATTTCAATTTCTGTACAAATTAATTTTCCACTCGGAAGCTCCCCGAACTTATCCGAAATTTTCCGGAGATAGCCGAACCTAGATATTTCGTCAAGTTTAAGCAACAATACGATTGAATTGTGTTTGATCGTCCTTCCACTAATTTGACCCTTTGAAATAGATCTAGGATCTGATAGGATTCTTAATTAAATTGGGACAGAATTCGTTGTTGTGATTTCGTAAAATTGATCTGTAGTAGGTATGAACTTGAAAATCATCGACGCGTGAAAAGAGAACGATGTGATTACTATCCAAATAATTTTCTATGACATTAAATTGGTTGTTTTTAATTATATTCGGGCCTGTCAGATGCCAAACAAAAACTTTTACTTACTTAATATCTTTCGACAGACAGTAGAGATCGACAAGTCTTCGGCTTATAATACAACATGAGATAGCAATACTCAAAGGTAAATGGTATTTTTGATAAATGCTGTTTATTTCAATTTATTGTGTATCTTAATGTGATAGGTAGGCCAAAAGTCTCATAAAGAACAGCAGGCATATTTGCTAAAGCGGTTTTTCAACTAAAGTTAATTAAATAATATACTAATTATTGCTTTAGTTGAAACGATTAAGAGCGATTACGCTTTACAAAAATGACTGTGCAAACACAAATTTTGTATGGTCCAACGTCTATGGCCAACTAGATCGACTACAACGTCGTTAGTCACCAACGTTAGCCGATACAAAATTTGCGTTTCAACCGTTTTATTTTTATCCAGTGAACATTGCTTAGTTTATCAACTGGATAAAGCAAATTAGCCTACTGCACTTGACTTGAGGTTTGACAAAAGATCAACTGATTTTACTTTTAAAGCAGGACTTATTCCGTCATGAAAGTGAGCCGCCGCGCCGCTACGCGCAGTGTATTCCCCGCTCTCGCTTCCACGAATTTTTCATACTTTATACCTATTATTTCATGATGTTGGTACTAAAATCTAAAACATCTCTACCTAAGAGAATAACCTTTTGATATAAGACCTATTCACACTACACTTAGCTCAAACAGCAGGCTGTTATTGCGATGATTAAATAATGGCCGCCAGTACAATAGACTGGTCTCTTCCTGTGGGAATGCAAGGCGACAAGCGATTATGCCAATTGTATTCAAGTCTTAGATGTGATGTCGTTAACCTCTCGTTCTAAATGGGTCAGCGACCTTAAGATTAACCCCTGAGGATTGTAGACTTCAAATGTTCTTATCATCTTTTTCTTTAAAGTAACATGCGGAAAATATTATATACCTACCAAGCAGATGTGTTTTTGTGTTTACTAAACTTAACTATGCGATGCTCTTCAGAAATTCATCAGTCGAATTTATAAGAACTTTTTTGTAAACGTAGAAATTTGTCATTACTTATATCCTGGACTTAGGATTGTTTTAAGAAAGAAAGAAAGAAAGAAACATTTATTTGCACAGAAGACAGGTCGTACCAGATTTAACAATGGTGCACAGTTCAAGCCATATTCTGCCTGTATTAGGCATGCAAATATTTATAATTAAAAAGTAAGATATTGTTAAAGAAACATATTGATTAAAATAATTTCATTTCATATAAATATCAAATTAAGCAATGTTAACATTAACTTAGGGGTGTACCATAACACCCTTTTAAAAAAGTTATTTTATTTAAAATATTTACGTAATTTACAAGTACCTTCCAGAAACAATGTTTAGTTCAAGAACCACCTTTGTGCTTGACTATACAATCAGTACAAACGCAGTACGCAGCACCTGTACAGTCGCGCACAACAGCGCTTGAACAACAGATATCTTACGGAACTCCGGATGCTTGCCGCTCTACTGACGAGACTTGTATACTGTGTACTCTATCTGTGTACTGCACTATGTACGTATGTGTACTGTATTGTGTATATAAATGAGTCACGGTACCAATGTTTTTATTTGACGATCGGAGTATTAGTTTCGAGTTGTCTTGTTTTTATTTTTTTTTGTAGGATTTTGATGTTTCGTAGTATGTATTTATGATAATATAGAATTTCGTTACAAGGAAAACAATATCAGAAAATAATAATTTTTTTTTTGTTTTTTGTAGAAATTATAATGATTTTCTTCTAATTCAAAGTTTGTTTAGGTATATTAGCTTTTCTGATCAGAAATTTAAGCGCAAAACGATCATTTTTATTAATATCTAGCGACCCTCCCCGGCTTCTCACTGGTAACACAATATTATAGCCTATGTTTTAAAGAGATAACACAGCATTCAAAAAGTTCAAAACATTTTTTTAAATGGGTCCATTAATTTTTGAGTTTGTCTGTTACAAACATACAAAAATACAAATCTTTCTTCTTTATAATTTTAGTGCCCATAGATAAGCAACAAGCAAAGATTACAAGTTCTATTATTATTATTATTCTGCAACTAACTCATTACTAAAAAAATCGTCCTCCCAAACAGTCCTGTTTCAAAGCCTTGCAGTCTTAAAAATATATTTTCCTGATCTGCAAAGTAGGGGGCCGTTTGAGTTATATTGAATAAAAGTTTCTCCTCATGCATGAACGCATTCACCGAGAACTGGCACACTCGACTAAACAGATATCTTGCAGTTTGCAAGCATTTGTTGTTGTGGATACGTGTACGTAATACATCTGTACAGTGTAGACAGTGTCAAGTAGACCTTATTAATAAACATACGAAGCTGTAGGTTTTCTGGTTTGCTGACTGAAAACAAGTCTTCGGCTACAGAAAAGAATTGAGTACCTATTAGTTGTTTGTTTAATAATAATGTATATATGTGGACAATACAACATACATTGCTCTGAACCCAAAGTAAGTAGCTGTTGTTATGGAATCAGAGACAACGACGGTACCACAAACACCCAGAACCAAGGCAATGTAGAAAAGTGGTTTTCTACATTGACCCGTCCGGGAATCGAACCCGGGACCTCAGGGCTAGCGACACCTTGAAAACCGGTGTGTACGCCACTCGACCACGGAGGTCGACAAAGTTGTTTCCTTTACTTCATTTCTTTTTCTTATTCGTTTTGTAAATTACATGTTACGATCAATAAGATATTAGACAGATCTCCCAGCCTTACACAAGATGTACCGTATGATATATCTACAACTTTAGCCGTACATTTTCCTAACTATTGGATGCCTAGTCATAGTAGCGATTGCTGTACAGTTTGACTTAGATAAGTATGACTTCTATTTTTAGCATCCAATACACATTGTTATTTAACATGAATCGTATCAAAATTTGTTTATAAATTGAAGGGAAAATTCACTGAGACACTGTCCACAAATCTGTCGACTAATACCTCAAATTTATCAACCTCTGCACTGCTCCCTCTCAGAGGATCCCCTTGGTATAAGACAGTTGTGTAAGTGCCACTCACGTGCTCCTCCTGAAGGTCACGGGGGGAGTCCACGTGACCAATCGTTGCTTCTGTTATGTAAGCTGGTCTGGATGGAACGGTGTTGTGCATATATTGTTTTAAATGTAAATATTGAACTTCATTTGTCGTTTAGTGGTACAATGACTTCAAACATGAACGACCTTTTTCTTCGAAGGTAGACATACGTGTGTGTTAGATTTATTTTTCACTAATTATTTAAAAATAAATGGAAAATCATTAAAAGAAAAGATAAAAGAACCAAAAAGATAATTAATTGAACTATAAAGAGCTTCTTCTGTTTCGTAGATTCAGAGATCTCGTCGAAGAATAAAGAAAAACAGAGCTACAGCACATAATTTCAGTTATCCAAAAAGCAAGTATATACATGATCGAGTATATCAGATATCCTGGTATCAAGAATATGAGAATCGTATTAATATCTCACATACCACCGATGATAATACTGACGTGGAACTTTCCATACACAGTAACTATGTCTCGCAAGTTCTGTTTGTTACGGTCCAGTTTAAAACTATTCCAATCTGATAGCACGGGGAGCACTGTTTGTTGAGCTAGCTCGTTTAGTTTTTTGTTGAAGTGAAAACAGAAAAGAGTTTGCACATTTAAATGAAACTTTTTGGTTTTCACTTTTACGTTTGCTATTTTCTAAACATTCAAGATACAGACATTATTATGAGCTTGTTGTTTGAAAATGTTTAAGGTTGATCAGTGTTGATTTAGTTGCTGGTTATTCAGAGAATAACTATAGTTTGCACAAAATTTTAACCAATAAATATACTACTCTATAATCTACAATTAAAAAAGTGTTACTTAGCCAAGGTTAGGCTGCTAGGTAGGTAAATCTTGAAGGCTAAGTTGATTTTTCGTAACTAAGATCTAAAATTAAAAAAGGTGTTTCTACAGAAAATTGTGAAAATTTCCGATCTATTTATATATATAAAAAATTTAAAAGTTACTTTATTTGTCTGCCTGTCTGTTATACTTTCACGGCTATACCACTGAAGCGATTTTAGCGAAACTTGGTAAGGAATAACCTTGGGTTCTAAGAAAGGGCATAAGCTACTTTTTACCGAGATGACAGACAAATATACGCGGGCAAAACCATGGACAAAAGCTAGTATAAAATTTAGCAAATATAATATTCACAAATTTATTCCACTCTATACACTTTGATAGCATCGTAAATATACACAGATCCTAACATCTGTATCGTCCGCAAAACAAATCCTCCACCAATATATCTGATACCCATTACGTGTAAGGCGATCGCCGAGACCTCCGTAAGCCGACCCATTGATCCTGATGCCAGATAGCGGACCTCTGGCACTAGCACTGGCAACTACAGCCTGTTACTGGCATATTGGAATTGGATTTTATATAGATTATTGTTTGACCCATTTGTTTAGTAGGTAACTAGTAAGTAGGTTATCTATGTCGCAATCGAGAGATATATAGTATGTATACTTTTTTATATAAACAGTATTTTTTGCAAATTTTGTTACTTTGAAATATTTATCTACAGATTTTGTATGCCACGGCGCCAAAGCTAGGCAAATAATTATTTTGCAAGTGCATGTAGACATTTCATTCAACTATCAACGGCATTGTATATAAAGTTTTTTTGTTGAAATATTTTCGCGCTTTGTAAAGTCCAATCTGAGCTGTTACGTGGAGTACTTATATTTATTTAAATAAATATATAGAGAATACACGGCGATAGTTCCGCACTCCTAACTTATTCCAATTATAAACTGTGGGTCCTATTAAAATTGTAAGTGGGGTAAAGAGCGGCGGTGGTATAATTTATCCCGCATATTAAAATGGGGGGAAACTGGGATTATTACGTGAGGATTGTCGGCGTCTTCGTGAGGGTTAATAACCACTTACTGCATCCAACAATCCGATTTCACAGGCTGGTGATTATGGTAATCTGTAAGAGAGGCCAGTGTGGACTGCTCTAAATGTAGATAGTTAATGAACCTTTTGTTTAAGGTGTTCACGATGATTACGTCTGAAAAATCCTTTGGTATAGTGAAAAATATTATATCGTGTTTCTTGTTTCTCTGTAAAAGCTTAATTGACTATTCTTACTTAGATAAGCTCTCTCTCTCTCTATTTTTTCCATTTCTAGTCGTTTTAATATTACTAATCTTACTTAATATTATAAATGCGAATGTTTGGATGTTTCTTACTCAATCACGATAAAACGGCTGAACGGATTTGAATGAAATTCAGCACATAGATCGTTAATAACCTGGACTAGCGAATAGCTTACTTTTCATCATCATCATTATCACTATTTTTCATCAACACCCGGAGGAAACCGTGGGTCGCAGCTAGTTAAATTATAAATAAAAAACTTCATTAGGTTTCGATTGGTCGAATATCTTTTGTGCGTCGGTCACCGGTGCCCGACGAAAAAGGTTGTCTATTGTGTTGCCTGACTACGTTCTACGTGTTAAGATTTCTTATCGTACAATCAGTATCGAATTCACCAATCTGCTAGACGTTACCCAGAATATTCGGAAATAAACAAAATTGATTTGGAAATGGAGACATGGAAGTGTAACGTTGGCTCAGCTGATCTTAATTCCAGATAGCTTGGACAACTGGACGGATGTCTGAGGTGCCCGACGCGTCCGGGACGCGACCGTCCGTCGGCCGGGGGATATTCAACGGTCGTACATAGAGAAGCTAAATAGAGAAGGTTCACTGCAGAATGGTGTTAAATAATATGGTACCTAGATGCCTAATGTAGATGCACATTTTTGCTTATTGTAAAAGTTTAAGGATTTAAGGACTAAATGTGATATGGACTGATTAAAGGTAAAGTAAGTAAATGAAACCTACCCAATATAGGGAGAAAGAGTTTCAAACATTTAATTTTATTAATGCCTTTTACTGAATGGATGTGCCAACATTCCTAATGGATATTCTATTGTTTTAATTTCATGTGACGGGTAAAAACGCATTTGCGACCAACAACTCAATAAGTTTTTTTTATTTTTTTTAAATAGTTTATTTTAACTGTTACTGCCACTGTTGACTGCCATTATTTGCAACTTCTATCGAGGGTCTGCTGGTAGAGATTTCTTTAGAAATAAGCAGTATCTTTGTAAATTTATTATATCATGTTGTTTCTGTATAAGTTTGTATGTGTTTATAAGTTATTGAATAAATAATATTAAAATAGTATAGTTGGCAAAGTTCATGACCATATTTTCGCGGACCTTTTAAAGTGGGAATTGCAAATTCTATCTAGAAGTGTCTCACTAATGGATCGCGGGGAATCTTTATAGATTTGACCTGAGATTCCGACAGGGGGCGACGGTTGGCGATCGGACGAATTGACTAGTTCGTCAGTCGCCAAATAGTTTACATTACTGGGATCTGATAGGGTTTGGCGACAAGAGACGAGTTATTGCGTTTGTCTTTCACTGTTTAGGGAGAAAGCTGTTTTTATTTTGTTTTTGTTTCGACCTTATTATCATTTGAAAGGACTTTACTACTTCTATGAATATAGATCACATAATTGTTGAATCCAGACTAATATTATAAATGGGAAAGTAACTTTGTCTGTCTGTTACTGCTGAACTGCTGAACCGATTTTGATGATACGTGTTATCGGTTAAGCTTATATCCGCAGAAAGGAATAGGCTACTCTTTGCGACGATAACCTACAACCACACAAACAAAAAAAGTCATTGATCGATACGCAAGTAGTTATTTAATTTACAAATAGCTGGGCAACGGGCTAATTAAAGTTTATGGATGCCATTAAGACTTTTATACAACTGTTTGACAACATCACATATATTGCTCTGAACCCAAAGTAACTCTAGCACTTGGTTTATGGAATCATAGACAACTAATATACCATATTGAATATGGTATATTAGTTACATACCCGAGACAATGTAGAAAAGTGGTTTTCTGCATTTATACGTCCGGCGATCGACACCTTGAAAACCGGTGTGTACGCCACTCGACCACGGAGGTCGTTAAAGGTGGTTTATGGTATGTACCTACCTATCAGAAAATCCAGATTACACGTCTAAATCTAAGCATACAAATTAGAACTCGCATACTCGGTAAACATTTGAGAAATTGAGCTCCGTATACTCATACGATCTAAATTTCTATTCATCTGAAGCTTTTCGATTTATGCTTAAAGTTTCGCCAGTGAATCGTGAGCACTTTTACCTGCAGCTAACGGCAGGACTGAATAAACTAGACATTTAATTTCACTGAAATTTGTTGAAAAGAATATTTAAGAGTTGAAGGTTTTTTAAACATTTTTGTGTTTATATTTATTTTGATTACAGTGAGTTTGGTACTGCTATGTTTTGTTTTTAGTTTCTCTGTTCAAGAGCCTGTTTTAAAGCCCTTTAAAGAAAGGATTCTAGACGTCCTGCAGAAAAATAATCTCTGCCTACCATTTGAATTTAGTAGAAATATATAGTATATCTCTAATGGTATAGCAAAAGACTATATAATTATAATAAAATAGTCAACGTAATATAACTAACTGTGACATAATATATATCCGTATACCTACTACATAAATGTACTATTTCATTAAGCGATAGTAGTTTAAAAAATATTAAAGTGATGGGCGCATCGCTTTCAACTTGTCGATTAAAATTGACAAGTAAATAACGTTCGGATTGTGATGAACTTCGTTACTATCGGAATTGATGTATTTAATGGAACAAGCCCGATACCTCGCTTTTATTGCTTTTAACGTGAATCACGTGATAAAATATATGGATGATAAAATACAAAGAACGGTACGTAACTTTATCAAGTAGATTTTGATTGCCTCGTACTTTGTCATATTATTATTACACAAGTGACTCATTTGACAGATTAGGATCGTTTTCTAGGTCAGACTAAAGTACCTGTACTAGGAAAAAGGTACAGTATAGATAGAGCGAAACACAAGTGATGGAATGAAAAAAATGTGTTCCTATAACGACGTCGATTTGAGTAAGTTTCTTCGGTTAAAAAGCACTTGCCTTTTTTTATATAACAGCATAATACCTAATAGATACCTGTATACGTAGGTATATCACGCATACCACATACATAATGTATCCACACAGTAAAAATTATCTTATTGTAACTCTTCTTCGACGCACTAAATTCACATAATTGTCTCGTCCACATAACTCTATCGATAACATCAAATATATTAAACATCGATAAGTCACCGCACATGCCTACAAAGTGTTGACAGTCAAGTATTTAACGGCTCCGTTCTGCACATCGTTTAAACTCGCAAGTTGTGAGAATTTCAAGCTCTTTGTCTAAGTCGCGCCATTACTTAGCCATAAGCGAAGGCACTTTGGGCTCCTCAACTATGCGGGCTGTGGATGTTTTGAACTATGACGTGTACTTGAGACTTATAACTTTAGTAATGTGTATTATGTGGTGGTTGAACTAGGTAAATACTTGCAATATGATTACATTTTGCTGCTTACTGCTTTTCGTTTCTTCGAACGACGAGTTTGACATGTGTATCCAAATTAAACCAAAATTTCAGAAGAATTAAATTTAAATAAAAATATTCATAATATGTTTGAAAGATTTATTAGCATGTAGCTATCAAATATTTATCGAGGCTATTATCTACGTTTTTTAAATTAAAATAATATAATAATTTATTTCGTTCATGGTACAACACATTCTTAACCTATGATTACAAATCTCTCTTTGGTTGATGTTTGTGACAAGTAGACTACTAACTCCCAAACTAACTCAAGCTTGTACTTTGGGAGTCAATGGCTCTGCGAATACAGGACTTACGTACACAACCTTGTAGTTAAATTATAATAATAGTTTTACATGTTCTGTCAATACAAGTACTTATAACAGTGTAACATTTCGAAAACATATTCATTAAATGGCACTAAGAGTAAGTGATGTAGTGTTTCCAAAATTATTATTAAATTAGTAAATACACAAATTGAAAGCACAATACATATAATATTTTACAACTAGATTGGATTGGATTAGCTTAGTTATGATGTGTTTTGTAAAATGAGGCCTTCAAAAAATGTATTTATCATTTATATACCCAGAAAACCTTTTTCATGGTAGGTATACTTATCGGAGTGTGGGGAACATTGGTTAAACAACTATACACTATACTTACATTATCTTGTATATGATACTTAAAAAAACTTGAAGTACCTTAATATATACCTACTTACTAATATATAAAGCTGAAGAGTTTGCTTGTTTTGTTTGTTTATTTGTTTGAACGCGCTAATCTCAGGAACTACGGGTCCGATTTGAAAAATTATTTCAATGTTGGATAGCCCATTTATTGAGGAAGGCTATAAGCTATAATAATATTAAGCTGCGACAAAAAGGGGCGGAGCATAAAATAAAATGTTGCAAAAATGGAAAACCGTTGAAACTAAAACGCGCGGACAAAGGCGCGGGGGACAGCTAGTATATATTTAATATTATAAAGCTGAAGAGTTTGTTTGTTTGTTTGTTTGAACGCGCTAATCTCAGGAACTACTGGTTCGAATTGGAAAATTCTTTTTGTATTGGATAGTCCGTTTATTGAAGAAGGCTATATATAGGCTATATAACATCACGCTACAACCAATAGGAGCGGAGCATAAATGAAAAATGTTGCAAAAATGAAAAACCGTTGAAACTAAAACACGCGAACAAAGTCGCGGGGGACAGCTAGTGGATAATAAAAGTGACAATCATTATACGAAAATTGTCGGATAAAAAAGGCTGTTTCTAAAACAGTAGAATTAATGTTAGGACGAATAGAATGGGCTTCCAAATAATTGTATGAAAGTGAGATAACAGTTTTTTTTATTAGATCTAGGTATCGTTGTTTAAGGAATTTAGGAACTAATTAACCGTTATGGATCACAGAAATGGTGCTTCCATGTGGAGGTGATCTAAACCATACTGCGACTAGAAAAAAAGGCATAATCAAATAATCTTGTAAAATATCTTGCGTAAGGCATATTCATATTGTTTAATAATAATAATCCATTTATTCAAAAGTAACACGGACTCATATTATTAGTAATACACAAAACTTAAAACTATGCACAATACATACACAGTTTAAGAACATTGAATATTTATTCTCGGGATCGCACGACTAGTTTCAGATTCAATAGGAGTCCTTATCATGAGCTGACGCGGCAAATAATAATTAAATAATCTTCTTTTACAATATCCAGGGTAATACGTAGTGATTGTAGTCTCATTTAAGGCTCCGATTGACAAATACTTGTTGAGCAGAATCACAATCACGACCCTCCACAGGTGCGTAACGGCAGCATTAATACTATCTAATACCCTAATTACGCGCAATTACCGTAATCCTGTACAAGCTGAGTATTATACGATGTGTATACATCTAGATCTATCGAACTGAAAGTCAGTCTGCTTGTTGTAACTTTTCTGCTAAAATAATATGTCTATTATGATGTTATTTTTTTTTTGGTTAGAACCTACTTATTACTCTAGTCTTAGTAGTCTCGTTTTAGTACCTATTTGTTTAAATAATAATAAAAGACAGACAATTTGAAATGCATTGTTTTAAATCTTAATTTATATAGATTTAAAAAGGGTTAGAAAATCATGTTATGTTATGGTAAATGCCTCTGAATTTATTATACTATAAAATAATCGTGGAATAATTATGATGATTAAACGTTCTTTAACCCCAATCCAGATATACCCTGTTATATTTAGCACCATATTCTCCCTGGAGGCTTTTGTCAAAGTTTTAAACTAAGGGAATAGTTTTCATACAAGTTTCAATACCGCAATACACCCACGATGTTGTAACAACTAACCATAAAACATAGGTACACACGGGCACACGAAAAATACTTATTACCAAAAATCGACCTTAACTCTAAGAAATAAGAGTGATCTTAAGTCTTAAGATTTTATTATATGTGTGGTTGATTGTAGACCTCAAGTGTGTGTTCCAATAAAACATAAGGCCAACCTGTTGCTAAAGGACCGGACTTAATCTTTATTATGACGTTCATAAAAATGGAGACGTTGGCGTCGCGACGTGATGTTCAATTGTTTTCGTATGATTTCAGCTTTTTAGTTCTTGATTTTGTGGACTTTTGATTATTTTATTCGATCTGTATATTAGGGAGTACCTTTTTTTAGATTTTTTCTTATCATTTCAAAATTAATACCATCTAATATTTCTCCCGTGTGGTAGGCATTTTTGAACATTATGCACGTTATAACACATCACAAAAAACAATATAATACCTAAAATATGAAAAGATCTCATTGAATTGAATGGAATTTATTGAAAATAAACTGGTTATTTATGTTAAAATTATGATTTTTCCGTTTGTATTTTAGCTATAGGATTAGAAAGTTAAATTATTCATTCATAGAAATACCCAGAATATCTTCATAATTATAAAAAAACACTATTTCAGAAGTATTTGCATGTCTTGAGCGACAATATTAAACGTTACATGTAACATAAAACCGGCCTATAACTGTCCCACTGCTGGGCACAGGCCTTTTCTCATGTAGAGAAGGAACAAGCATCCATCACCACGCTTGCTCAGTGCGGGTTAGCGATTTCAGATTCCAATTTTCGGAATCCAGGTTTCCTCACGATGTTTTCCTTTACCAATTGTATGTTGTATTAAGAATGTACTAAAATTATAATTTTGATAAAGTCACATTGGTACTTGCCTGTGATGAGTTCGAATCTGCAACCTTGTGCACACATATAAGTTCAATGAACCGCTAAGCCACGAAATTCGCTAATCTACCACGACATTACATAACAAACAAACGCTCGCTATAAATAACTCAAAATGGTTAACAAAATCGCTCAAAATTTCACTCAAGCCTCCGGTAATATCTATGATAAGAAGATTGTCAATTAAAATTCTCCCTCGTTCACAAATCCTGGATGCAAATAATTCTGTGCTCGTAGCAATCATAAAGTAAGGTAGATATAAAATCTCATGGGCCCTGAGGGCTCGACATCGAAGGTTCCAGATATATTACTTAGGAGTTCACGTTTCATCTTGAGTATCATAGTAACTTTCTTTGTACTTTAATAGGGCCTTGAGTAGAACTCTGAATTCGATTTTTTATATAGGAATGTTAATGAGTTTGGAGTTTTAGAATTTCAGAACATGGTCTTATGCGGATAGCCGAATGGTATGGGTCACCACGCTAACTACCACTGTGCGCGTGCTGCGGGTTCGATCCCGAAATGGGAGAAACGTTTGTGTGATCCACAAATGCTTGTTCTAAGTCTGGGTGTTCTTTGTGTATGTAATTAGTATGTTACGACTCATTATTCTATGCCTCTATGAATGGTCTAGAATCAAAACGTAGTTCAATAAATCCCGCTTCGTGTACAATTTTGGTCAGTATTTACAACAAAGCTACCTCATCGATCACAAATGCGTTTCATGATTCTGCTTCTATTATACAGAATATATGTGTAAATACAACATCCTATATATCTTTAAATGGTTGGGAAGTCAATCTTGGTTCGTTTGTGTGACATCATTATAATATATTTCCCTAGTAACGCGCCACTATTCCGCATGCCTTTCGCCTTTGACAATTACCGTCACCTCCGACTCATGGAAGTATGAGCTAGCTGCAAATAAATCAAATACATCTCTCCAACCGTGACGCGTTTAATTGGCAGTTCATTTATTGAATTACAGTAAAGGTCTCGAAGTAACATAAAGTGCGGTAGTAAATATAAAATGTTATGACCTCAGAGAATCAAAGGAATGAACATTATTCTCAAGAATGCCGCAACGTTTTAAATCCACCGCTTGACGCGACCGAGACATTAAACTCAGTTTTATTTTGTTTTTTATTTGTTTAGAAAACTCGCTCAGAATTTCACCCTGTTCTATATTAAGGCTTCTAATACCTAATACAGATAAAATATAATGGGATAGATGTTGAAGGTACGCAAAGTCAAAATCTAATTAGTCCGTCTGTTAGTCAGACAATAAAAAAATATTAGACACATATATTTTGTTTTTGAAATTTTGGAATATACAAATTAGATAAGGCAAATCAAAGTTTAGGACTTGCTGCGTTCAAGCTTGCGTACAAAATGCACGAAATTATGACGTCATCCGACATTTTAAATCAATATGTCATCGTGGTTTTTTTTATAAATAAAATAAAAAAATAAGTGTCAAACAGTTTTCAATAACTTATCAGATGGAAAATAAAAAGAAAATAGTCATCTTCCCCTATTATAATTAGTTAGTGTCTTTCTTGTAAACTAAAACAACTATGTTTTAATCCTGTGTCTCTTGTGAATCTTGGCTATAGGAGACCACTCATAATAATTCATTAATAATAATCCATACTTTTTATTTCGTTTTTTCGGCCGTTGTTGTCCTACTGCTAATCATTCAGTTAACCTTTTAAAAGTCCTTTAAAGCCTTAATTATCTACTATCTAACAAAATTTAAATACTGGGACCCACGATTTTCAATTTGTAGGTACAGCATATATTTATTTTTTTATTATGGCCCCTTGTTCTGTAACGTTTCGTAAGGCTTGATGAATAGCATTCAGCATTTAATGATGAAGCAAATTAATGTTCCTTATGTCGTCAGAAATCTCTTTGTGTTGTACCTTTAGCAAAGTATGAGAATATGAGAATGTGTTTAAACAATAATTTCAGCTTAATTACGTGGCTTTGAAAGTATTTGATGTTTCATTATTTAAAAACATAATGTATGTTCTGACAATGTTTATATTATCATTTTGGAATAAATATGGACTGAAATTGTTTTTTTTTTTTTTTTATAAATGCGGACAACATCACCTGCCTTGCTCTAAACCCAAAGTAAGTAGCTTAAACACTTGTGTTATGGAATCAGAGACAACCGTGGGGAATCGAACCAGAACCAGGAACATCGAACCAGGGACCTCAGAGCTAGCAACACATTGGAGTCCGGTGTGTAGGCCACTCGAACTTATTTATATTTTCTGTGATCATTGTAAAAAATATAGTAAAAAAATTTATTTCTGTGAAGGGCAGTATATTTACAAAGGAAGGAGGAGGTTTTAAAGTGCAAAAAAAGCCTGGGAATTTTTAAATACAATGTAAAAACAGTAGGTTCCCCCATCAGTGTCGGCGTGAAATACCAACATCATTTGCAACATTACAACCCTTCCCTGTTCATTTAAACTTGTTGAAATATTCCCTAAACTTCATAAAGTACCTTTTGTTTTTCATTGAAAACACTTTTCCTTTTCACTTTCGTTTGTTTAATCAAGATAGGGTTATTTTTCGGTGTTGCCGGCTTTTCGGACTTAACAAATGACAGTTTAGAGTTGAGTTCATGAAAATAGGCGTTCGAACTTTTATGTATTGTAAGATGTTCTGTTTTAGTAAAACTTTGTAAGGGGAATTTAATTTTATAGTAAAGTTAATATAATGTAATGTTAAATAGGAAAACGGTTGGAGATAGATGTGTCTACGAATAGTCGTAGACGTTCGTAGCTTCGTAGAGTTGTAGCTGACTGCACTCTAATAAATTATATAGTATGTAATTATACTGTATTATAAATGTATGTGGTTTATTTATTTGTTTTTGTCTATATTCTTGACTAGCTGCCCCCCGCGACTTTGTTCGCGTGTTTTAGTTTTAACGGTTTTTCATTTTTGCTACATTTTTCATTTATGCTCCGCTCCTATTGGTCGTAGCGTGATGTTGTATAGCCTATAGCCTTCCTCAATAAACGGACTATCCATTACAAAAATATTTTTTCAATTCGAACCAGTAGTTCCTGAGATTAGCGCGTTCAAACAAACAAACAAACTCTTCAGCTTTATAATATTAAGTATAGATTTTATAAAGTTAACGCATAATTTTTTTAATGTATATTTACTAGATTCAAATGAATTTTGCTTACAAAATAAGATGCTGACCCGTAAGACAATATTGTTTTGTAAATAATTCAAATTGATCATCTAGTTAATTATGTCGATATAATATAATAATAATAATAATATCTTGG
Organism: Diachrysia chrysitis; assembly: GCA_932294365.1. Classification (NCBI taxonomy): domain Eukaryota; kingdom Metazoa; phylum Arthropoda; class Insecta; order Lepidoptera; family Noctuidae; genus Diachrysia; species Diachrysia chrysitis. Next base: position 1,079,001 of record OW028651.1, on the reverse strand, counting down.
GACATCTCACACACGGTCATCTGATCCCAAACTAGGCAGAGCCTGTGCTATGGCAACCAGACAACTGATAAACATATATTATACCTATTACCGAATATTTTCTTAATATTTATAATTCTTTTAAGGTAAGTGTAAATCGTTTTGGAAAACCGACACGGTAACCAGCGCTGGTAAGTAAGTATTGAAATTATTTATGTCGTAAACAAATCAAATGATTTATTATACAGCCACTTTAATAAAACGGAAACAACTCTTCCTCAATTATTATTCACATAAATTACTTACTTTAAAAAATAAAAGCAACACAATTTATCCGTTCGACGAGTTTCGTCGATTTTTCCAGACACCCTCAATTTTCAGAAAGGGATTAGGTAATTCAGTTTAATTTTTATTCGCATTCGGTTTAAACATCAGTGACCCAGATAAAGTACCACGCGGTACCAAAACGGCACTTTTAATTATTTTTCCGAAAGCTCCATAATGTTGACGCATTGTAATGGTTAATTTGAGGGCATTTTAGTACCTACGATGTTTAGTTACAAAATAATAAATATTTTAAAGGTTAGGTTAGCCTAGTAAAAAAAAAGATAATTTTATTACTTGCATTTAAAATCAAAGCTAAGCGGAAAGGGTAGATAATAAAAATAAAATGTTTTAAAAATTTATAATTATATTTAAGCGTAAAAATAACTCTCATTCTACAATTGCAAACATCACGAAATAATCTTAATCTATGTATAAGCTAAATAATTGAAGAAACCTGTGTAAAAATTGTGAAACAAATTGACTAACATATATACCAAAATAACACACGGCTGCAAGTTAACCTAGTTCACATATAATCTAACTTAACATACTTACCTAACTAAAATATATATTATCATAATCAATTTTATACTTATACACAACCATGCGTGCTTTTTGTTAGCACGCGTCTTCAAAATAACAAATAAATGTCTATTTATTTTTTTACACCGAAATATATTTATTTATTACATTTCATCCATCTTTTTTCGACTAGAGTGTGCTAACACTAACACAATATGAATAACATTTTTTTTACAAAAATATAAAGTTTCTTTGCAGCGTATTAGAAAAAGTAGTAAAAGTACTGTCAACCACTATGGATGTATGGTCGACAGTATTTTGTTTATGACGTTTGACAAGCACCTAAAATTCAAAATGAAAAAGATTTTCTTATTTTTTGTCTTTATAAAAAGCTTTTTACAGTTAATACTTAAATCAAAACACAAACAGAAAAAATAAAATAAAACAGCATGAGAAAAACAATAGTCAGTATAGAAGAATTTTTATTGTCGTAGATATTTTGTCGTAACGGTATCGTGTCGTAAGGTATAACGAACACTTTTCATAGAATTTGTTAAGTAATCTCAGGAATAGACGATAATGCCTCGCGAGGAATTTTAATTCCCTTTATTGTGGACACTGATAATATATCAATTTTAACGGTCACGTGACTTAAATAAAAATAAGTTATAAAAGGGGAACCAAATTGGGCAATATTTTTTATTAATTAGCTAGGGTTTTATAAAGTGTCCTTACAATAATTAATGTTTATTTTTTGTGTAGGATTTATATTTTTGAATGAAATATAATTTTATTCAAACCGAATTAAAGAAATTGCGTTTTATACTTTACAAAGGTAAATTATTTTAACTATTATACAATTTCAGGTGTAAAAGTTTACTAGTGATTGTCAAATGTTTGGTGTAAGTTGACCATAGAGACAGTTGTAGATGAAACTCAAACATAATGTTTTAAAATAAAGAGCTGTGTAAGTCAAAGCTAGTGGCAGTCATCGCTGTGATATGACTCTTGTTTTGATGGTAACATCTGTTTTGGTTTCTTAAATTCAGTGCGCGGCAATTGAAGTGATTTTTTCGAACTTTCTATCTAGGGGTTTGTAACTACTGTCGTTTCTGAGTAAGTAAATTGTAGATCCAAGTACTCTTCTTCTGGGTACAGTAAGATGAATCTGGAAGTAAAAAATATAAAACACTTAGTTTTTGGAACTGGAACGGATTTGTATGCACGAGGTTGCAGGTTCGAACCCACTACAGACAAGTACCAATGTGAATTTTTTAAAGTTATAAGTACACTCTTAATTATTTTAAGATACCATTGGCGCGGTAAAGGAAAACATCGTAAGGGAACTTTGATAACAAAAATTTAAATCTGAAATCAGCAACCCGCAAGTGAGTAAGCGTGGTGAGGCTTGTGCCCAGCAGTGGGACAATTCAAGCTCTATTATTTGTTATCAATGCATATGACGATACGAACACTCTTAAACATCTAAATAAATACGTGAAAAAAAAAAGAATTTCTAGTGCTTTGCACAAAAAAATGTGAAGGTCAAAATAAAAAGGCCTCTCTACAAAAGGGCAAATAACAATTTATCTGGAGCATAAAATATATAAAAAATATTCGCGAAGTTTTTTTAAAGGCATTTCTTTCTAAGTTAATGCCCAATTTGCCAATTATTTGACCCAAGAAGACCTTGGTTGGAATTTTCTTCAGCGAAAAACAGTTTTTGAAGTTAAACGGTTATTGTAATGAAACACGGTTACTGTCAGGTACCGGTAACCTTTAAAACTAACTTTGTTGTTAACGTTATTCGTGTTCAGTGGTTTCGAATTTTGTTCGTAATTATTTTATAGTTGGTCCTTGATACTTGTTTTCTGTCGGTTTCAATTAATACTTTGTGATGTAGGTATTCGTAATTCATATTAGCTTTTGTTAATATAGTGGTTTTCTGCGTATTTGTTTGAATTACCGTTTTTGCCATTGAAGATAGAAAAAGTGGAGAACTTTCTAAAATATATTTAGCTTTTAAAAATTTTCTATAGGCAAAAAAACAGATGTTAAAACCTGGTTCAAATGATCTCATCAGGTTTAAAAAAATAAATTCTTGTAAAGTTTTTAATAACCGAATTAAAAATCTGTTTCAGCAATCTTTCCTACATAGGTAGGAAGAAATTATCACTTTCACTACTATAAAAAGAAAGAAAGGCGTACGTACTTGTGTAACGGTAAATGGTCCATGAGCTTCCTCAGCTGCGTGGTGTAGGGTAGCGCGAAGTTTTCGGCGGCATCCACGTGTTGGACGACCTCATACGCCCACTCCGACCACTCGTACAACTTCGCTGGGGATAGACAAGACCAACAGTCATAATGTGTACCGCCGGAGTTGCGCAGAGATTGCGCTGGCGATCCCGCGAATCCAGCCAAGAGCAGAGACCGGGTGTTTTTAGTCAGTGGAAGTCTGAAATATCCTCACGCCGTGCCCTCGGCGTGGGTTGAAGACATACATAAGCTTTTCACCCCGAAAAAAAAGGCATGTGTAGATAACAAATAGGCTCCGTTCTTTCCGCTAAACCTATCAATCTCCTTATTTTTCTTGATTTGATTTGAGACTTTTGATCTTCAACAACACGCTTTTTTCTAGACCTTACACAAAATTTATTTCTATTAATCAGAGCCTTTTATATTTAGTCAATAAAGTATATTAAATATTAAGTTGAACGGCATCTTTAACATTATTATTCTTAGATATGACTGCTTATAGTCATATCTAAGAATAATAGTGGAACTATGTGACATTGAAACATCAGTCTTTCCATGACTATGACACCTGCAAAGGCGCTGAAATATCGCGATCCGTGTAAAAAGGAGTTTTAATTTAACGACATCGAAACAGGCAAATTGGTAGCTATCTGAGTTCGATCAACCTGCATCCGATCTAGTCCCAATCAGTACCTCAGGAACCTCATTGCTCGTTAGCCTTCATCATCGTCTCAATAGGAAAAGAAAAGAGCCACTTACCTTCTACCTCGCTGTTCATATGAAAGTGGCTGAGATCTGGTATATCCAGGATAACGTCCAGGTTTTCGTCTTCCAGCTGCATAAACACCAGGCCCTTCTTCTTCTTCAGCTTATATGGATAGGTTACTCCAATTGTCGCTGGAAAAATAATATAGAGCATGTATTTTCTCTGCGGCACTATGTAGACGATGGACAAATATTCTGCGGACAAAAGTGACCGCTGATACGATCACGTTGAATGTGAACTCAAATTTGAGTTCGTGACACTCAACTAACCACCGGGTAAAGCTATAGGTGGGGTCAAGCGCGGTCATTTCTGTCCGTCATATAAATTGATTAACGTCTGCTCAGCATTTAATACGAATGCTTTGTATGAATAGAGCTATCGACGATGTCTATTATTATCTCCTGCATCAATATAACTAGCTCTCAGACATCGAGATACAACTATACCATACTAAATATTAAGGTATTTAACCACAAGATCCTAAATCTCTCGTATCGAGTGTAAATCTTTTCAAAATTTATCGAAGGGTCCTCGGAGCCCTCGAGTCGAACAATGGAGGGTCTAAACAATGGTAGGTCTGTAGCACTCGCGACATTCATGCAGAACCATTGAACTGAGATCAATTAGCCTGTGGGTGAGCACGAACAAAGGTACACGACTATGTATTGAGCTGTATAACACGGACTTATAGTACTGTCGGGTGGTGTACCGGAATAACAGCTCTTGAGAATACCTGCACACTAATATATTTTCATTTTTTTTATTGACAATTTCAGAACTTTGTCCCTTGGCAACAATATCCCTACATATAATATACAAACAATAAACATAACTTAATCTAAAATGAATAACTGCTAACTTGTACAGTACTTAAGCCTCTTTAGAGAATGGAGATCCTAAAATACTGTTTACAGAACCCATATCCCCCTTAATTTTTAGATGTTGCCGCCGAAAATGAATGTGTTTTGTTTTGACATTGCATCATAACATGGTTACTATGTAATATTTCTTTATAAATATTTCATGTAGACATGAAACAAATAGTGAGTGTAGCAAATGTATACATATATATGTTGCATGAATTATTTAATTGTAGCGACAGAAAGTTAACAATAAATTCTTATTTTTACCAATATTATTGAAAATATCTACGTACTTATAGGTTTTCTCCTATCCTCCCATTCCCAACTTCCCATTTAATAAATAATTAAAACTAATTATATCCAAATAATTGAATATTGCGCAGACGTCACACGCATGTTACAAATTAATTAAGTTTTCACTTACCGTTGCCGGTGAACCTCATTAGTGGCCCTGAAAATGTACAAAGTAATTATATATTCATTATATAAGCCGGATTACGTTCGGATCTTCATTATTTTATGTATAATCAGTAAAACTCAGTCAGTAAAAAAACATAATGTGATTTTGACCAACTTAAAAAAAAAAAAGATTTTTATTCTGTCTATCCTTATCTTTAGCAAACTGTTTAAGTGCAAAGGGTTGTTTGTTAAGTACTGTACTTTTCAATATTTGTTAAGAAAATGCACAACCTGTGAAAATTCTAATTCCCTAACTATTACGGTTTATGGAATACAGCTCGCTGAGATACTGACGGACAACAGAGGCTAAGGAATAGGATCCCGTTGGCACACTTCAAGTACTGAACCCTAAAAATTTAACTAAGAAAAGTTATATTTACCTAGTTGGGCCTTCACGTTTTTGAATGCTGTAAAAAAAAAAAATTTTTTAGTCAAGTCATATTGCATAACAAAAAATAATTTGGTATTTATTTTATTATATTGACAAATAAGTAATTACCTCTATCAGGAACGGCACATTTCTTGATTGTATTTTTCACTTGTTGAATTCTTAGAGGTAGTTCCACCACTATTGTGTACTTCCTGGGATCGCTTTCCATTCTGAAAAAGAAATTGAAATGTAAGAATATAAGGTATAAGTAGTTTCATCCGGTCTGTACACAGCCTCCCTGACTGATAAAGTGATATCTTATATACATTAACTACACAAAAACCAGTCCAAGATACCTACTGTGATATCTTTGTGGCGTAGCGATTCAATGACTGGATTCGTATGGAGGTTTGCACTTAGTCTAGTACCAAAATGTATTTCAAAATTATATGTACTTTCTTAATCTTCCTCAGGCTCCATTGACAACCAGTGATCGAAAACATGGTGAGGAAACGTGGATTCCAAAATGGAACCTGAAATCGCCAACCCCCAAGTAAGCAAGGGTGCTGATTAATTACCGATCCTTTTCTAAATGGAAAGTGGCCTTTGACCTTTGGGACATTTACAGGCCGGTAATAAATCTATAGTTGAATAATTAAATTTGTCTTACGTGATGGAGACCAGCTCGCTCTCCTCCAGCCCCGCCAGCTTGACGCAGGTGTTCCCGCCGTACGCGAACACATAGTGTTCGTATGTCGGTATGTTGAGCCTGTCGTTGCCGAGCAGGACATTGTCCCGCAGAGCCTTGTACTGCTTCTTGAAGCACTCGAAGTCTGTCGTGTGGCAGGCGATTATGTAGCGATCTGGAATTGAGGAAGTAAAATGACATAAGTATACACCTTTTTTAAACAAAACGACTTTTAGGAATAGATGACAATGGGCAAAATGTTCAACTGCCGAATAGTGAACAACGTTGCCCATAGACGACTTTAAAACTAAAGGTTTTCCCTTGTTGATGCTTTACCCAAATTTAAAAATGTCTCTAGAGATGCTTCTTTATGCTGTCCCAAAGTTGGTCTCTAATTTGCGCTACCGCACTGACCAATTCGCACATGAACTACGCGACGACTAGAAGTTTCTGGTTCAATGATTATTACATTCTAGACAATTAATTAAAAAAATAAAACATTTGCTCGCGTTATTTTAAACCTCGTTCCACCACTCAGATTTGTTTACCCTTTAACTGCAAAAAGGTTTATACTAAAATTAGCTAACGTTAGAGCGGTAGGCTCTAACCAGTCATCAATATTACCTATTCCTACTACCTATGATATTATCCTTTGTGATATTTCATCGTTACGCATTCGTGTTGATTTGGGTATTTGAAATTCGGGGCGACCGAGTACGTGCAGGGAAAATTAAATAGTACCATGTACTGACGGTATTTAGTTAGGAATAAAACGCTTGTGAAAATGGTTTTATGTGTATTGATTTTATAATAGAGTGTTTTATGGGCATTTTCTACTATATAGGTTGTTAGAAACGATGTTTGGTTAAAATATATTTGGATTTTTTTGCTGACGAAGCTTGTTTCAGGGAAAGACATGATTTCGACTCACGTAAAGTAATATTTTTAGTGTACGGCATTTATACGGCATTAAATTAATTGACTCATCATCGCACCTAGTTCCATATCTATTGGTGTTTTGCTATGGTTATTAATTAATGTCATGTAAAAAAATTATTACATAAGTATTTAAATGAGCTCATTCTTTTATAGATTAGAAGTGACTTACCAAGAGAAAAATGTACTGACAGTAAAAGTATATATAAATATTTCAATACATAGACAACAAACCTCGGAATCCCCTTGGAAGTTGAGAACGAACTGAATTTTTGAACGCGGGTCAAATGACACGCCGCGCGCCGCGCCGGCAGATAATGTCCTATTTAAAAAGCAAAAACAATCTCCCGCAAATTTAAGAGCAGATAACAAAGGGTGCGTTTTGTTAAAAATAAAACAGCCTGCTCGCCTCATAAATATTTATTGCGAAGGAATTTCACGTCGGAATTGTGTGTTATGTCTCTGTGTGGGTCTCCAATAAGGTTATATAAATGGGATGTAAATAGGTAATGTTATTTGTAGGTTCTAAGTATAGACTTTTAGTTAAGTGTAGTAATAATTATAATCTGCTCCAATGACGTCAGAACAACATGTCAATCCCAACATTCAAACACCAAGGATAAAAAAAATATGGTTTTCATAAGGTTCGTGGTTTGCACAATAAACACGCATAATATATCTTTGTTTATCATGCTCCAAAAGTACTTTCCATAATCCCTAACCGACTCCCCGAAGGGACACGGCCATGATAATTATATTCAGCTAAATTCTACCTGTTTGAATATGGATTAACTTAATTAACTTTTGCGGTTTTTAACCATAAAAGTATTGTTTTTGTTTGACGTGCTAAATGAAAAGATAGAGATAAAAGGTTGTTTTTTTGGGAAACTAATTTTCACCTAAAATTGGATAAAAATGAACGCTATTAAAATAAAAATAAATTTTAATACTATTCTATTTACAGAAATAGTGTTATTCTATCAAAAGTTAGATGAAATAAAATTCTCAACACATTGCTGCAAATGTACCGTCTTCTCAACACGTATTGAATAATTTAGTAATGCTTTTGTCGGCGGGAAACCTTCGGAAACTATATAAAAGGGTTTGTATCACAAGTACAAGTGAATGGACCCTCTGAATGTCGGAACCACCTTGGAACAATTTATAGGTAAAAGTGTGATATAAATAGTACGTTTAAGTTGGTGTAATAACGTTGTGCTCATAGAGAAAAATAATATAAGATGTTATCATCCAGAGACAAAAAGATGACAACTACTTGAACAATTTTTTTTTACAATGGACCTAACTGGACCTATATTATTATTTTTATTCTGTTTGGTCGCGCCGTTTTGATCACGTATTTCCCGAATCCATACAATTATCGGGATAAAAGCACAATGTTGTTGACCTTTGACTTCGACTGTTATTGAAGAGGTAGTTTCATTAGAGACTTTGTTAATTTCTTCTTAATGATGTTTTTAAGACCAAGAGAGTTACTCTTTAATGACTGTCACTCACACAGTCATTTAGCAGGCACACAAACAACACAACGTACAAAAAAAAAATACAATGTTCAGATTCTAGTTCATTGAAAACTATTTTTTTTTTCAAGAGTACTGAATCACGTGTCTAGTAAAATAATATAAAATTTGCGTTGCCATTATATTGTAATTAAAATTAATTGAAGATTAAGGGCACTTTTCAGCTCTATGCGAATTAAGTTAACTTGGAATGCCTAATTTGACTCAGCTATTGGGTAATACATTCCCTATTGTAGAGAGTATCCCTACCTCCTTTAGTATATAGGTCTAGCAATAAGTATTGTTTTATAAATTAATCTAGAATGTTGTCAACTGAGAAACGAATAATTGCAGCGGTTGTCAAAGCGGGCTGCGTCAGCGAGTCCTGCTTCACTTGTTATGACATTATGCAAAGCCTTTCAGGCGATGTAACTACTGTCAGCTACACAGCGTCGCGTACCTTAGAAAATAACCATGATAATTTAATATTTATTAACATTTTTATAAAGTTACATTAAGAGAAGGTGAATTATATTATAAACTAGCTGTCCCCCGCGACTTTGTTCGCGTGTTTAAGTTTCAACGGTTTTTCATTTTTGCAACATTTTTCATTTATGCTCCGCTCCTATAGGTCGTAGCGTGATGTTATATAGCCTATAGCCTTCCTCAATAAACGGACTATCCAATACAAAAAGAATTTTTCAATTCGAACCAGTAGTTCCTGAGATTAGCGCGTTCAAACAAACAAATAAACAAACAAACAAACAAACAAACTCTTCAGCTTTATAATATTAGTATAGATATTGACGCATATTTGTCAGGGATAGTTTGTTTTACAACCTTGTCATATCAATCTACTGCTGCACGACCTCAGAACTAAGTATGTCAAATCTAATTATTTTTGACATTTTGGGCTGCTTTTAACGCTAAATATTTGCAGAGTATCCGAAACTAGTCGAGCGGGTCTAGGGATATTTTTTATAACAGGTTCTCTGTACAGACAATAGAAACAAGAGATAAGCAATGGACATGAATCATATGTGATATACGGGACAGGGAATGGGTGAATCATATTTGTTGATCTTAGTAATCGATATATAGCAATTACTTGCATTTACTTTTACAATTTTTCATTGATTTGATCAATACTAAAAAAATAAAAGGATTAAACAAATCACCTATTAGGTGACTAATTCCGAATAATTTCGATCATGATTAATCATTTTAGGTACATGTCTCGTCACTCTTTATTGGCCGAATACTAAAACGTCAATCAGTTTTAAGTCGTCGTTAACTTTCATGCTGTCTCTGTCAACTTTAGGGTGTAAAGTTAGAATATAAAAAGATAGATTTTTAAGTACGCCTTAAAGTTAAGTTGCGTTTTAGTATTCGGGGTTCAGACTCTCAAAAATAATAGCTGTGGTATTTGTTGATGAGACTGAAGACTTCAGCAGATGCATAAGTTTAATAAACCCGAATATATTATCTATTAAACGATCTATACCCTAACATTATCATACAAATCTACTAAATAAGCTCACACAACCTTGAGAAAAAGGATAATTGTGTGGACAGACCCGGGCATAATCTGCTGCCGCGGAGATTCAACCCGATTGTTCTGTGGTCTGTGGTGTGCCTACGTTCTGCCTATTCTATGAGAATTTCCTTGATAATCCTTAAAGTTTACAAAAAAGATAAATTTTGTAATTACACCATATTAATCTCAATATATACCAATATTAAAATTTTAACCTTTAGATTTGAATGTTGCTTTGATTGTAACTAGAAAATATTATGTAGAACAAAGTCAAAAGCTGTGGGTTAGGTTACTTTTTGTGTAAAAGAACAAAGTTGAATTTAGAATTACCAATTAATTATTTATGGTTTTGATTTTGTTTTATTAATTTATTTTACTTGTAACTTTTCTTCCTATTTATAGCTTAAAATTACTTCAGCAAATAAAACACTAAACCCTTTTCTTTAAGTTTCCTTCAATTATAATTATAATCAAATTTACAAATCTCCATCGTAAAAACGCTTGAAAATATGCTTTTTCATTTTTAAAATATCATCGACTATCAAACACAATTCTTCTAAACGTTTTTAATTGAGTCAGCTTACATATGCAATACCAGTATTACCTATAAATATCGAACACCGAATTGTCTAACAATTAATATAAAATATTCATATAATTATCTGATATTATATGCACTTACCAAGTTTATCAGCAAACTGCTTACTATCACAGTATCTCACGAATATCTCGGTTAACACTAAGATCACCCAGCCTCGCATACTGAATATAATTTATTAAATTACATATAAATATGATATCACGTTACGTTTACGTCCAGCCCCGACGTGCGCATGCGACGAATATTACACAAATATTTTAATATCACTACGAGACCACTGTGAGTACGGACTTAGGAACAATTTTACAATAAGAAAAAATACCACATTCTCATTATTGTGTTCGTGTCAATGGGACGTGTGAATACCTTTATCATATTTTTGTTTGAGTTCCTGTAACAGGTATCTGATAAACAGTTCTTCATTGATGTATTTAATTCTTCTTCGGTCAACCCATTCTTTAAACATTCCGCGTCTATAGCAGTGCGAATTAATTGTGTAATAGTCTAGAATTATATACTATTTGAGACGTTTTGACGGAAGCTTTTATTATACAAAATTATCTACTTCTGCAATAATTAACAGTTAATTTTAAAATTCTAGCTAGAAGCTAGCTGGCTTTGAAAAACTACTTCCATTCAAAACGGAGAAAAAAATACCGTAAAAACGTAAGTAAGTATGTCTCAACCGCAGCCTTCTCTTAATATAAAAGGAAATGTCAGTTCATCTGATTCTAGTCGCAAGTAGGTCAAAGAGCTATTTATTCAAACAGTAGCTAATTAATTAATTAATTCCAGATAAATTGTGCAACAGGAAGGAAATATACTGCATTTTGTGTCGGATAACTATTTATGACTAATAGGTTATTATTAAATTAGGTAAAGATAAATGCATGTTTGTGCATAATAAGTTTAGCGCGCTAATTAATTTTAAATAATGCAAGTCATAGCAAGTTTTATTCTTGTATTACAATATACATAACATTCAGTTAATTAAATAAAACACATTAATTTATTATTAGATATATATTATAATACTTGTATTCCAATATAAATTGGTGTAAAGTGCAAATTTAGCGCTAAAATATAGTAAATTTACCATCTTTATTAAATACATCGTATGTTATGCTAATTATTAAGGTCCTCGTCCTAAACTGTTATAAGGTTGCCTTAAACAGGGACTATTAACTGACTAAGCAGGGGAGATGGGTTTCCCGATAATGTCAGTGTAAATTTCCTCCGAAATATATGTAAATGCGAGCCCCAATGTGATTGTGTAACGTTGCGACGGAATTGGGGAATTCTCGGCGACAAATGATGGTTATCAGTCGTATGTCGATTCTAATATAAAATACAATTTCTTTTTACTGTCAGAAAGCTAGCGCTTACTTGCATTACTTTAGGTCTTTGCAATAATATTTAATAACATATACATTATCAATACAAGACATAAAAATACGCTTTATAAGATTATTTGATATTTAAATAAAAAATAAAATAAACCATTTTATCAATTATAATCTATAAAAAAATAAGTTCACACGCTCAGTGGTTTAACCAATCAGTATTGTGCATAGATGAGAATACAATAGCTATAGTTTACTCAATAAAATGCAAGTGTACATCCCGACACAGCCGCCGGAGCTAATTCTCGTGTTAATAACAATGGAATAAGTACACTACGATATTTCGTGTGTACTACGACGTGACATCATGTGCATGTAATATTTATAATATTATTACTAAACACTGCCAGATGCGTTCAATTGTGTCAGCGATTGAGTTTTAATGCTGTAAACGGTGATGTCTATTGTTCAAAGATCTAACTTTAACATTAGTAATTCAATGGAGCTGATTGTTAACTAAAAAAAATTAAGCCATTGCTATCTTTTACTAACATACAGCGTGAGAACAGGACGGCAACAGCTAACAACTAACATAAAAATATCAAACCAGTTTTCGCATTAAACATCACTGTGTTTTAGAGCGCACGTTTCTGCGTGTCCGTAGATTTGTATGAGGATTTTAGTCAAAATTGACAAGGCTAACTTTCGTCTGTTCTTTTCTAATAGTACACAAGTGCAAAACATGCTGATGGTTTAAAATAAGTTTAGTGTGGGTTAACAAGATCGTGGCCAATAAGGAATTTTGTAAAATAATTATTTTAATATGCTATAAAATGATATTTTGCCCATGTTTTGTAAAATAATTATTGTGAGATGCTATAAAATGATATTTTGACCAAGTTTCCATAAATTATTAAATTTAATTTTTTTTTGAGATCTTTTATTTTTAACATAATTATTGATCTGGCTGGAAATATTACATAATTTCCAAACCAGTCAAATATAGAATTTATTATAGCATTGACCTAATTAAAGCTGCGCCAAAGTCCCACTGGCGCTGAAGATTTTGTTAATTAAAAGAAACTGCTCAAGATTATCTTTTTCCTTCGCGTAAAATTTACAGAATATTGTTATAACTTGTTTGCACTTGGGTTTCTTTTATGCAGCTCGAGTTTATTATTTTTAAATAATGTATCTAAAGTGTTAGGTGATTATATTAAGTGGCATTGTTAATTAATATTTTGTAAGGTAGCTCTGAATGTAAATTTGTTTTTCTTCTTTTGTTTTTGTAGCACAATGTTTTTAAAATATTTCGTAATTATGTTGTGTGGTTGAGTTATCAAAAATAAAGAAATATATTCAAATCTTATTCAGTTTCTGCATTACAATACATGATTAAAATTTCAGTCCATACTACATACTAAATATTATTTAAATACTAACTGAAGTTAATTATTAATTGGTTTAAAATGTGATACAAAGTAAACTGCGAAAGTACTTGTCTGAATTACATTTGAACTCGTTTGTGGGCAAGATTCAACTTTCTTCTTTATTAATTTGCTTTACTTTTTTCTTTTTTCCTGCGCGTTACTTTAATACTATAAAAATGTGTAAAAGATATGCAAAACTAGGGCAGGTTGTCTGTTCTATAAATAATAATGTCTAGTCTCCCTAGTGACTAATGGTCTAGCAAAGATTCAATTTCTATCCTTTTCTATCTCTCTAATAGTAAGTAAATTAAAGTGAGACGGCACTAGTTTGTCAGTACCTATAATAAACTAAATGGATTACGTGTGACGAAGATAGGTTTAATTAATTCAAGTTATTTCTTGTTCTGAAGTTTGTAGTTTAGGGTTGAATAGAACATTATTTGATTTTCGTATTTATTTGGTTTGACTAACTTATGCCTGTTATTTTGCTTATGTTCGAATAATTTAGAACGTATTGTATACGTGCAGATATTTTTATTGAAATCGTCAAGTTGAATTTTCTTTATATCTTTTCTCTATATCCCGAGTTAACAGCTTCGTTGGTTTTATCGACTGCTATGCACGAGGTCTCGGGTTTGAATCTTAGGTCGTGCCAAACATAGTTTCGGGGTATTTTCTAAACCAGTGCAAAATTGTGAAATCCCGAGCAGGGCAGGGATTCCGCCATTGTGCAGGTTGCTGCTGATTATTACGTTAACTGTTCTGTGATTACGTATGACGGTGTCAGTGAGTCGTTGGAGACGCTGCATGTCGACGTGGTGTGGAGTGTAGATAGATATTTAGTGATAAGATTTTAGTTGTAATTCGTGTTAACTTACGAGGCTGACTTGGCGCACCAGCGCAAAAAGCCTCATTAAATAAATGATGAAAAAAAAGTACCTACGGTCTATTCTAGTGTTCACACTATTCAGTCACGGAGTCCCTGAAGTCCATTCCCCATTTTAAACTTAAACAAGGAGTTCCCAAACTTCATTTGGTGTTTAACTGAGGGCTCTCGACACAAATGGCTAGATAAATATGCGATGCTATAACGACGTAGATGTGTAATATGTCCAAGCCTTTACGCTAAACACTTCGTTGTTCTATTCATTAGATTAGGGAAGCTTGTTTTGGTTAGTTATGTGGTATGTTATAGTAAGTTTATGTATGTATGGTGACATTTGGAGAATGCGTTAAATATTACCATGAATTAGAAAAACATATTACAAACATTGTAATCGAATTACCTATATTGCATTCTGAACTAACTATTAAAATTTTATGGAACCTCGATTTAGGAACAGGCTTATACCGTTCTTTTAAACCTCTTCCTTCCTCTGTATGTCAGAAAGGTCAAGCCTCAAAGTCAAAAAAGGAAAAAAGAACAGTGGCGCTGATTTTTATTTACGCAAACTAAATCAAAATTAAACCTTTTTTTCTAAGAAACAAAATTACTAACACTCATTTCCGTCTGTCCTTTTCTAATTATATACAAATGAAAAAGATATTGATAGCCTACAATAAGTTTAGTGCAAGTGTAGCAGAATTGGCGACACAGTGGGCCAGTGTGTCAAAAACCACAAGGTTGTCAAAACTGCACCCAGATGTACAGATCCTTAACCTGTTAGCTTCTCTATATCCACTTCTTAAACATCAAAACTGTTCAACTATATAACTTTTCAATAGCAGAATCTGTTAGGTACCTACTCATTTTTATTTATAAAACATATGATTTTGTACCAGAAAAAACTCTTGTTATTACGTGACGAAAATGTTCCTCCGAGTTAAAGATTTTTCTTTTCCTTCTATGTGTCGCTGCTCAAAGCCTCTTAAGTGTTAGCAACTGATTGAAAGTATTTACTACACGAGTTGCCAACAAGAAAATGTACCTTAACATTATTATGAAGTTTGCGATGTGCTTAGAATATAAATGTTCTTACGCCTTTTTGCGTGGCGCCTGGAATTCTTAATAGGAGAACGCATTCGTAGTACCTATATTATGGAACTTATTTTGAAGGTTTGTTACGAATATTTTTGTGTAGTAAGCATGTGTTTTAAGAAAATACCCTTTTAGCAGCCAGAGAAAAGCAGGACGCGTCCGATTCAATTTTGTTTTTTTTTATTTAATCCGGTTACGCGATCACGACAGCTTAATTATATATTACTATTATTATACAAAGAAAATAAGTTGTTTTGAACAAAAATTGATGCTTTTTTCATTTTTTTTAAATGTTTCTAGCAATGTTGTCAGAATTCACATTACTAACAATCTTGTTATGCCCTCCAACTAAGCCAAATACTTGTGTCTGGAGTGGGTTTACGTCAATAATGCAATCGGTTTGGTTTGAACCTGCGACCTCTTAATCACAAAGCTATTCCGCTTCAATATACTTAATACTAATAACATCATTGTCAACATTACTACCCGTCACCACTATTAAGCAATTCATCACACATTCTCTTTATTCCACAATCCAGCTATAAAATATCACTCGACAATGTAATGATCCTTTGCGATGTAGTAAAACTCTTACCAATATCGAGATAGGAATACCATGAGAAACTCAAAATCTGATTTTATCGTGTCTGCGCTTAAATGAGAATCTATCAACGACCGATTGTGTATGCATGGAAAAATTCTAATATTCTTCTAGAACGGAATGGCGGAGAAAAAATATTAAAATGTACACTTGGCGACGTTTGAATAGATTTCTTTTTATACTAGGGTTGTATGAACGTTTTGATAGAAAACTTGTGTACATACGTATTATAATGTGTTAGCAGCGAATGACGATTTATAAAAGCATCTGCGTACCGTAAACTTTTTCTATGGAAGGTATCTGCGGATTAAATGGTACACTGATTTTAATTTTATCAATCTGATGTTGCGGTCTTTATTCAAAGAATAAGAAATTATACTTATACTGCACCTATTAGTCCCCAATAAGTTACTTAAATCTTAGAAGGCATTAAGTTTACCGTTATTTGAATATTTGAAATGTAAAATTATTATGTGTAGATTGTAATCATTCTGAATGTTGCTGATCTTGTATCTTTCGCATGCTTTATGGTAAAATGTGGCTGGAGTTGTTTAGCTGTATTTGACATCATGTACCTACTGTATTTATATTACTACTGTTTTTAAGGTACCATTTGAGATACATTAAAATGTGTATTCAGTAAAATGGAACAAGGAGGCCAGACCAGTAAAGATTCTGCTTTTGTTTAGACAATTTTACTCTTGATTATTTGTCTGGAATTGACTGAGACCCCTGAGTTAGTTTTGACATTTCTTCTCAGGGTAGTCAATCAGGAGATGTCGACTCCAACGAGCTCAAAAGTGACTTGTA
The DNA here is from genome assembly GCA_932294365.1 of Diachrysia chrysitis. Classification (NCBI taxonomy): domain Eukaryota; kingdom Metazoa; phylum Arthropoda; class Insecta; order Lepidoptera; family Noctuidae; genus Diachrysia; species Diachrysia chrysitis. Next base: position 1,062,015 of record OW028651.1, on the reverse strand, counting down.
ATTGTATATCCTAACTAAGTCTTGCTTAATATTATAATTGCGAAAATTTCGATGGATTGATGTTTGATACTCAATAACTATAAATAAGCTAAACGGATTTGAATGAAATTTGGTACATAGATAGTTTATTACCTTAAATAGCGTATAGGCTTTTCATCATCATCATTATCACCAACACGCAGCTGGTGCAGCTAGTAATAAATAATTTAAATTTCAAGAAAGCAAGATAGTTCTTGCATTCATCTAGTGCTGAATGCCTTTCAAGAAAATATTTTATTCAGTTCGTAAGGAAGTATAATGAATATATAATATATCTGCTCTGCAAAAAAATGGTTTCAAATGTGTCTTGTGGCAGCCCTAGCCTTGGTGTCAGGAACAAGGGATCATATTGATACCCGTCACACAAATTTCAGTTACATTTTTTGGATATTCTGCGAGGCGTTGTCTTTCATGTTTATTTTGGGTAGGCGTTTGACGATTTGACGCTTTTATGGTATTATAATTATGTTTTCTGGACTTTTCAAGTACCTAACAGTTTTTGTTATCGGCTTTCTGATATATTTCTTTGAGAAAATCTGAAAATTATTAAAGGTTTTTTTGTCTTAAAAAAAAAGGTTGTTCTTTAATTAAGTATCTGTAACACCGTTTCCCTGAAATACTAAATAGCGTTACGCGTGGGTGTCGGTTATCGCAGCAAAAAGTAAAATATGTCCTTCATTAATATAATCCAAGCTTACCTCATACCAATTTTCATCCGAATCGATTCAGCTTTAGTCATGAAAGCGCGTCAGACAGGCTGATAGGGTTACTTTCGAATTTATAATATTAGTATGAGTTACTGAGACAATTATTCAGGTAAAATTTACAGTATCGCCTTTCACCTTCAAGAAAACCCAATAATGAGACATTGTCATATACCTAAAATTAGCTGGTACTTGTTAACCCATAAGATACCCAGAGTTAAGATGCAAACATTGGCTACATTTGTAATGTTGGTACCAACCACTGTTCTGTGGTACCAACATACCAAATAGCCAATGTATGCCACACTTGGTTGTGTAGGTAACAAAACCATTTAGGCGTAGGTACTAATAAATAGACGAAGAAAAATAATTCAAGCTAAATCAAATAAACAAGATATATAATTAAGTTTGTTTGTTTATTAGGGCGTAAAAGCCGGGGGAACCTTAGAGTATATATATACAAGTATAGATGCGTGCATCGCTAGTAGCCCCTAGTGCCGAGCGTAGCTAAAAGTACTACGCTCGTTTACTGATTCTCCGTGCAACTACAGAAGTTTATTCAATCATATCGATGGTTTTGATATTATTAGGGTAATATTAGGTTTTGAGAAGGATTTAATAAAACGGCGCGCTTTGTTTTGACAAATTTTACTAGTTTACTTGTTCATACTAGTGCCTACAGTAAATACTCGATATGCGCACTTTATAGTTGACGTATTTTTTCTCTAAGGGAGGAACACACTTGAACAACATTTAGATAGGTAAGTGGAAATAAACAGCTGCGGAACGAAATAAGAAAACAATAAACAAATGACAATAGAACCTTGTATATTACTTTACAAAAGAATACACTTTGTTGATTGTTATATTTCGACTACCTACCTATAGGTGACTAACATAAAAATTAATGCGAAAAAATTACCAGATTACTGATTGTCTAGAGTGAAAGTATAAGTCCTCTTACAAGAGTCCTCTCACCTAGTCTATACTTATTACTTATACTTATCTATACTAATATTATAAAGCTGAAGAGTTTGTTTGTTTGTTTGTTTGTTTGAACGCACTAATCTCAGGAACTACTGGTTCGAATTGAAAAATTCTTTTTGTATTAGATAGTCCATTTATTAAGGAAGGCTATATAACAACACGCTACGACCAATAGGAGCGGAGCATAGATGAAAATGTTGTAAAAATTAAAAACCATTGAAACTAAAAAACGCGACCAAAGTCGCGGGGGACAGCTAGTTTATAATATTAAGACAAGCGACTCGCCCTGGCTTTACACGGGTAGACAAAACATTAATGAATTATACACAAAAACCTTCGTCTTGAATCACCCTATCTATTGCTGAAGACTGCATTAAAATCTGTTGTGTTGTTTAAAAGATCTAAGCGTACAGACAGCGGGAGCGACTTTATTATATACTCTGTAAAGGTTATTTTATTTTAAACGAAGTAAATAAAACACATTTCATTTGGAGATAATATTATTTACTTACTTAAAACAAAACGGTTTACTCACGCGAGGCAGTTCGACTCGCGACACCACCGCCGCCGCGTTAGCTTATGATTAGGAACTCCTATTGAGTCTGAAACTAGTCGGGCGATCCCGAGAATATACGTGAATAAACCGTTTTGTTTTAAATAATATGAATACTCTTCACGAAAGTTATTATACAAATATTATTTATGTAGGGCTTTACCCACTATATTTCGATATCTATCAAACACGCCTTGCGCAGACCCCAAATAACTGTGACCAGGTGAGATCGATATCTATTTATGTCTCACAAATGAACCTGATTGCTATCGTATTAGCGACGACTTATTCAATAATAATTCGTTAGCCTTTCCTACTAGCTTTTATTATACTTCCATAAATTGCGGGATTCATCTCGGTGAGCTTACGGGAGCAATATGAGAGTCTAGTGATTATCTGTTTACGAGGAGCACGCGGTAACCATGACAACGGTTATTAGCTGCCTTGTATGAGGTTAAGTAAAGTAAAAGTAAACTACAGAAGTGTCACGTTGTACACATTATGTTTTAATGAATAAAAAATGACCATATCAATATTAATTTTAATAGTGAGAAAGAATTTTGTGAGTTTGCATTTATTCTTCCTTTTTAGAGTTTCGTACCTCAAAAGGAAAAAAGAAACCCTTATCGGATCACTTTGTTGTCCATCTGTCAGTCTATCAAAAAAACAGGTTTTTGCGCTTACAAACTTATATTTACAGTTGCAAATTTGATAATGTCATACATCGATGTATGAGAGAACATAATTTCAACCGTTAAAGTTTGTTTTAAGTTAAGTTTATTTTTGGAGAAGTCCCTAAGCGTGACGATCAGCAAACTTTGTACGGAACCTGCAGTGCGCAGGCTAGACTCACACTTGTCCGGTTTTTTGTTGATCGTATAGAGTTTTCCTACTGGTTTTATTTGCACAGTCTGTTCGGTGTTGAGTGTGTTAACTCTTTGCTCACGAGAACAAAGGAGCGAATAAGCGAGCATGCATCAGCTGGCTTTGAGGTCTAATCCTTGAAGTCTACGTGGAACACTATACCTACTCTTTTTATTAAAAAAACACGTTTACAGGCATTGTTGACTAAACTAGGTTTAGGATAGAGTTTTCTGCGGGTTTGTGTTTTCATTATTTAATATACATGTAATAACATCATATTTAGGACTAGCTGTCCCCCGCGACTTTGTCCGCGTGTTTTAGTTTCAACGTTTTTTCATTTTTGCGACATTTTTCATTTATGCTCCGCTCCTATTGGTCGTAGCGTGATGTTATATAGCCTATAGCCATCCTCAATAAATGAGCTATCCAACACTCAAAGAATTTTTCAAATCGGACCAGTAGTTCCTGAGATTAGCGCGTTCAAACAAACAAACTAACTAACAAACAAACAAACAAACTCTTCAGCTTTATAATATTAGTATAGATAAGTTGACTTTTTACTATTATTATCATAACAAAATACCTACTAAAGTTAGCATTAAACATTTTTTTTTTCTCTTGAACACAGTAATTAGTTATGATGTGAGTTGGGTTTTTATTTTATGTGTTGTGGAACTGAACATTATAGAATTGTAAATAAATATTCATAGTAACGTTACTAAAAGTTACCTAAGTCTGTTAGACCAGTTCCTAGCGTTAAAACATTAAAATCATTCAAGTGGAATGTGTTGTACTTTTGCTTTGATGCTTATCTATACTAATATTATAAAGCTGAAGAGTTTGTTTGTTTGTTTGTTTTTTTGAACGCGCTAATCTCAGGAACTACTGGTTCGAATTGAAAAATTCTTTTTGTATTGGATAGTCCGTTTATTGAGGAAGGCTATAGGCTATATAACATCACGCTACGACCAATAGGAGCGGAGCATAAATGAAAAATGTTGCAAAAATGAAAAACCGTTGAAACTAAAACACGCGAACAAAGTCGCGGGGGACAACTAGTAGTGAATATAAGTCGTCTGATAAGTAAATGCAAGAAACCCCTTATAGTCTCATAAATTTAATACATTGGAATTAAGTACCATCGTTTTATTTTAAACTAAGGCACTCGTTTTTAATAGATATTTTTTTAAACATTTACATTTGAATTTTAATTATTAAATTTCATTCACCGTAGAAAAATCTTAGGTTTATCTAATCTTTTTACGAACTGGAATACTTATTATTATTGTATTAATGAATCTCCACCATCATAAAAAAAAAACAACCAACAAAGAAATTATTTTCATTTGTTTTTTCTAATTTCAACCCAACTGTCACAGGCATGTAAATACATTCTAAGGTAGACAGGCCTCACCGCAGCGCCATGAGACCATAAAGTATGCCGCAGGTAAATTACGATCACATATATTATGTCACAGCCCGTCACAGAGATGTGTAAATCGACCCTCGTCTGAAGCCGGCTGCGGATCAAGAAATAACGTGCAAAAATCACACTCGCAGACCGTACTAGGATAATAATATATGGCATGTGTTGTTTTGTTAAGCAGAAAAATGCAGGTTTATTTATTTAAAAATATTTAATTTTTTTTAACGAAATCCGCATTTATTAATTATAAAATTTATATTCCTGATGTTTTGATTTATATTTATATGGTCTCAAAAATATTTGCCCTGAATTTATTTTTGAAAGTACGTAGGTAAAAGAGGGTTAAATGTCATGCAATGTCTTAATGAGTAGGTATAGTATAATTATATTGGCAAACACAAGTTTGGTCGGAAAATAATTGGATTGTATAGATATTAATTAATAGTAATAGAACAATTATTGTCCGAGTTAAAGCGAGGCTAGAAGAGAAAAATGAAAAAAGGTTATGCATAGGATTTTTAGTGCCTAATCATTTGTTTGATATTAATATAATTCAGACTAATATTATAAATGCGAAAGTAACTCTGTCTGTCTGTTACACTTTCATGGTAAACTAATAAAAACCAACACCTACGCGAACCACGGCGATTAATCTATATCTCAAATTAAATATTATTAAAGTTTGTTATTTTAGTATTACATAAGTGTGTTTTGAAGTACCTATAAAATAATTCGCGTCTGCAGCCCCAGTATCATTCACTATCTCTACTTAAGTTCATTTGCCAAGAAGTATAAGAACAATAGAGTTAAGTAGGAGCTCGTTAATTTAGTCGGAGAAAGGAATAAGATAACTTTTGTGGTAACAATGAGCCTCCCTGGGAGACACAACTGTGATGGACGGCTGCATATTAGAACAGTCTCTGGTTATGCAGTTTTGCCATAGCACAGGTATAGATAAAAACAACTGCAAATTTTTAAATTGCACTATTCAATTTAAAACTTTTTATAAAAAATTAATGAGTTTTTGTAACGGGTAAATGTTGTGAATAGCGCGGATTGCACGTCTGTGATAATCTATACATATATGAATGTATCTATTTTTGCTCTTAATGTGGCCTAAGCATCAGATAGTAAAAAAAAATTGTAGGATCTTCTAACGACGCCCGCGTAACTTGGCATTGCAACGCATGGCTGAGAGCAGATAGTTAATTATGAAAATAAACTTTTTACTTAAACCTTGCTACGGTCATGGTCTTGTACCATAGACATAGGGTTCTAACCTTTGTCTATACCTACATAAATCATTAAGTTTATTATGAATGTATATTATTCAGTAACGATATATTATAATACATCTATGCTTAACATTATTACTTAAAATAAAATAACAAATGTGTTTTTATAAATAAATTATCTTTATTTATTTCCAGAACCTACGAAGGTACATTAACCTTTTTAACTCGAAACCTTTTTCGTTAACAAATAAAGCCAGTTATAAGATTACTCATCTTCAACCCTCACAAACAAAAAAAGCGACAGTTCAGCCTTTAATTAATTCACTTTTGTGGCGTGTTGCTGCGATGAGCCGGCTGAGGGTTGAGGTGTAATAAACCCCGTAATTAAGAGTACTAGGACAAAACCCTTACTCTTTCGTGCCTAAAGCCGGGCAGAAAAAGTTGATGTTATTTGTAATGTAATGGGTATCTAGTCTCATAAAAGCTATGCTAAAATTAAAAGCTGTGTTAAATAAGAAGCATAAAAAAAGGATCGAAAGATATACACAAAAAGCTAAGTATATTTTTATGCGATAAAGATATTTATTTGTATTAATTAAACTGCATAATATATACACAATAAAACAGGAAACAAGTATGTAGAAATAGATGAGATTATACAATATAATGATCAGAGAATGTTCGTTTAAAGAGTTCAATAAATACGCTAGCACGCAAAGCTGTTTCTACCAAAGAAAAATGTAATCTATCATCACATAAGAATCGTGATCGTCTCGCTAACTAAAGTAGTACTTAGTCGAACTTAATGCTACATTTTGAAAAATATCAAAAATTTTCCAAAGACATTTTGAGAGAAAACCCTCCATAAACCTCTGTACCGATCGGTACTTAATTATAACAAGAGTAACCCTCCTGTCTAGACTGGTGCTCCTCGTCTAGAACTCCCGCAAGACTTCATTATCGTGACAAAATATAAAGTTTAATATATCTTAAAAGTAACATAATGCTTGGAATGTTTGTGGAATATAATTTAGAGAAACTAGTGAATCCGAGTCGCACTTGGCCGGTTTTTGTCATATTCTGCATACGATACTTTGGATCAATTTTAAGATGTATTTTTTGCTGTTTTGATGGTTTAGAAATTGGAAAAAACACATTCACGTTAGACTAGAGATAGACTCCTTTGATAGCAATTGGTACAGCACAACCCTAACCAGGGAGATATGGAAGGAGGATAGAGAGACCTTTGCCTTGCAGTGGGACAGAAATAGTAAAAAAATAATATTAACGTTATGTTATAAAAAAACTTTTTTTTTGTCATTTTACTGAAATAACGGACATAGTATTATTTAGTAATATGTTTTTCCTTCCCGGGCTAGTTTTACGTATCTCGAGAGACATTGAAAAAGTTGTGTAATAACACAGCGAGCAAATCCAGGAGTTATCCTATCAAAAACTTAGTTCGTTATACGAGTTAATGTCAATTACTTTCAGTAAAGTTATAGCGCAGCACAGCGCTAGTGACCGTAATCTCTGAACTTTGTTGTATCAGAAGAAAACATACGGAGAAAATTGGTAGTACCTACCTATCTATGTGTTTATGAAGTATGGTTGAAATACCTTATAATATGTAAAAAATTGTTTTAGTATTAGTATGTAAATGTATTTGGAATTTTGTTAATTTTTTTCCATAAGCCAGTATTCTCAAAAATGTTTTGGCGGGGTTGTATCTTTGCTAAATCTTGGTTATATTTTGTTATAGTGAACATTGTGACATAATAAGTATCTTTCTTTAAAGAAACTTTATTGATTAATAAGCTTGTAGTCTTAGAATGAATAAATAAAATGTGGACAACATCACATACATTGCTCCTAACCCAAAGTTAGTAGCTAAAGCACATGTGTTATTTAAGACAACAAAGAATCAGAGACAACGAAGGTACCACAAACACTCAGATCCGAGAAATTCTAAAAAAAATATTTTTTCTACATTGAACCCTCCGGGATCGAACCCGGGACCTCAGAAACTCTGAGAACGAACGGACAAATTTGGTCAGTAAATATTAAGGCTCCTACTACCATTACTTCTACATTTATAATGTTTAAGTACAGTCCATACCAGAACATTTAATTGTATGAGAACCTTTCTCACTCGCTTCTATAGAAGTATCCAGTTAGCAAATAATCCATTAGACTCCAACAGAAACTTGTTCCATTTTGTGTAAGACGCTGGACAGATGGAAAAACTTGGTACAACTTGGAATAGCATTCTTACTTAGAGTTATATATTGTTATACTGCTAGAGGGTAGTTTCTGTGGCGTTATTCTTAAAACGTATTGTGTTGTACATAGTTGTAACATTGTTTTTCTAGCTCATGTCTGTCCCACAGCTGGACAAAGGCATCTTTAAAGTGCTTCCATACTTAACTAATAAATTAATTCTACAAAAAATTGACTTGAATAATGTGGTTTCATTCCTGATCAAAATTGATCCTGTTTTTTTCCAAGGTGGTGTATAAGATAATAATTACTAAAACAATCAGAAAAGTCACGAAGATGGAAATAGTACGTCGATTCTATAAAATTCAAACAACAACTCGCATCTCACATCTCTATTCACTCTCACTTCGCATAAGGTTCAAAATGACCTTGATTTCGATCGGGTTCGGGTGCGAAGTGAGCGTCGAAGTGACGGGGACATTACCTTACTGAATCCCATTTCTTACGTCATCACATATTTTATCAGTCAAAATCTAATGTCAATTTAGTTCACAGAGTACTTTTATATATTTAGTTTAACTCGCTGACACGATCGCAAGGGTAGCAAGGGTAGTGTAGATTCGAATTATCAACTGAGTTTTTGGAATGCCAATCAAGAAACTCACAGCGGATTCAGATTCGAAGTTTAGAATGAGGTCTTACAGAATCACAGTGCATGACACCTGTCGGATCTTCAAATATTGATAAGTTTTATAGATTGATGAAGATTATGATATGAGCAATACACACAACTCCTTTAAAACAATCGATTTTAAATTTAAGCAACTTTGTAAATAAACTTCTTATACTTAAGCTCGTCGCTATTTTCCATTACTTACATTAAGGTTCGCCCGCATTGCTGCAGCGCGTCACGTTGACGCGGGTCGCCTCAAGCCGCGTCACTCTTTAATAAATAGTTCTCGCAAATCACGTAAGTCCGGCTCCTAGTCATGCCGTATTAGTAAGGTATACGGACAGGCATGTGGTACGGGACTGACTTATTTACATATGGTTTTTTGAAGGGATTTTTACCAGTCATGATCCTGATTGTTCCTATCAAACTTGGGAAAATAATCGTTTTGCGTGGCCAAAAAAAAAACAAAAAAAAGTAATATTTTTTATTTTTCGCCAAAAAAGCCCATACAATAAATTTAATAAAGTATAGTTAAGTCGAATCAAAGGTAGAAGACTCTTATGCCGGTCACTCAAATGTGCACGAATACGCAAACCCACAATTAGTGTAGGACGACATCTGCAAATGATTTCATTTCCAAGTTGTGTCGGTTTTTGAACAGACATCAATGCGCGCGAAGCCTTGTCGAAATGTTTGCGCGCATTTGAGTGACCGGGGTGAGAGGTAAGTGTCTAAATCACCTCATGTAAATTGCACTTTCTGCATTTATAAAGTTTTTATAAAATACAACATCTCAATATGTCAATTTCCGTATGTTTTTAAATTATCTGACAAGGGATGACTGTGACCATGTTTAACTTTAAAAACAACTTCGTTAAATTAAGTTTTGTTTTTGTTATTAACAGTCAATATGCGCTGATTATTTAGTAATTAAGCGATAAACTAATTATGACCACCTACGTATTGAAATTCTATATAGTGTGGTCATCTAAAACATAATGATTTGATAAGAAAAAATATATTGGAGAGAGAAAGAAATTAAGAGAGTTAAAATCTTTACCTAAATGTAACAAGAAAGTTTCACGCTAGAATATACGGCTAATTTACTTTATTCAATATTGTCATACTAAATCAGAATTCTGGGACTAGAACTTTTTGTCTAAAACGGTCCTTAAACTCGCAAGTTAAAATATCAAACAAAAAAATCTTTTCTAATCTTTTCTACGCATCTTTACCTTTTTATCTTTTAAGATGGATTATACCTGACGTCTTTGCGTTCACAGCTGCGAAAGCAATTAAAAGTTTCACTTAAGATAACCGGGTTCGGGACGTGTCGGGAATAAAGTCTAAGCACCGGACACGACTTTTATCGACTTTTAAAAGGCTTGCATAATGTGGGGCCTTTGCTTATAACTTTTTAAGCCTGTGGCTAAGTAGCTGTTTTACGTCAAGCTTCTTATATCGATGCCTATATTTGGATGGGTGATCTATTAGCAATATAACCATAATAGACTGAGGCTGTTTGGTAATGGTCGATTATAATAACGATTCGATTTTCATTTAACTAAAATGTAGGCGGCTTTCCTTATTTTTATTAAAGTTACTCATAGCGGAAAGTACATGTAAAGTTTTAAACTGATTGTCATAATTTGTTCGAAACCTTATAATACTTAGAAAAAAAGAGAAATGAGTAAAGTTCTGTTTTCAAAATTCGTTTTTCTTTTTCTTTGTACAGTCACTTAATAAAGTTGCCAACAATGAAAACACGTGTAACGACCCCTCTCATGTGTAACACTGATTGGGCCTTGATATTTCGTCTCGCTTGCACTTCAGTGATAGTTAATAATGCTCTCTCATTCACTTGGCTAGTGCTTGCTTTAAGCGTCTTGGGATTTATCTTACATTGTTTTGTTTGTTGTTTGTTATCCTTATATATTACTCACTTTCTTTTAAAAATAATTGGCTTTAAGAAAATCACAATAATCGTTGAAAGTTTGTACAGAGTTTATTATTATTGAAACATGATTGTTTTTTGGGTATTTCCTTAAGAATCGATTTTCCTATTTAGCCCGAGTTATAAACATTTTATGAGAAGCAAAATCGAGCGTTAACTAATAGGCGTTACGTTATACCTAGGTCATAATATATTATAATACATAATTTTGACAGATCATCTAAATTTGGATTTTTTATGTTGCTCTGATTTCATTTCGATCTCGGTTTTAATCTCATTTTTGATCTCGATTTCGATCTCGGTTTCGCCTTCGATTTCAATCTCGGTTTCGGTCTCGGAATCTCGGTTTCGGTCTCGGAATCTCGGTTTGTTCTCGGAATCTCGGTTTTAATCTTGATCTCGGTTTCAATCTTGGTTTCGGTCTCGCTTTCGATCTCGGTTTTGATCCGATCTTGGTTTTGGTGTCGGTCTTGATCTCGGTTTCGGTCTCGGAATCTCGGTCTCGATTTTGGTTTCGGTCTCGGTTTTGGACTTGCTTTCGATCTCGGTTTTGATCCGATCTTGGTTTCGATCTCGGTTTTTATTTTGATCTCGGTTTTGATCCGATCTCGGTTTCAATTTTGATCTCAATTTCGGTCTCGGTTTCGCTCTCGATTTCAATCCCGATTTCGATCACGTTTCGATCTCCATCTCGATTTCGATCGAAATTGAAAAAGAAGCCGAGATCAAAACCGAGTTAGAAATCGAAATCGAAACCGAGATCGAGATCAAAATCGAGACCCAGATCGAAACTGAGATCGGATAACTCCAGTCATTTGTCGGAGCTGACATACACGCTTTTTTTATTGACAGCTTGAATTTTGTCATGTACGTAGGAATTATATTTTTATAGGTAACAATTGTAAGTAAACATAATTATTATGTCGTTTTAGTCGTTGTAGATTTTTTAATAGAATGATTTTTGTTTGTGTGTTGCGGATCTAATAGTTTTATTTTGGCTTGGCATTTTGTCATAGTCGGCAAATAGGTTGTATCGTCAAATATTTTTGTCGTAGTGAGTTTCGTTTTTTTTTGGTATTAATAATAAAGAAATGTTTCAAAAAGGTGTTAATTTAAGTCATAAAAATACTTATTGCTAAAACAAAAACTGCAGTGTCCCATTTTCTGTATTACATTGAAATGTAGATAGCGTGTTAGCATGCAATAAGGATCAGTATTGTTCATGGGATCGATATGAACCCCCGCACTGCGCATTACGGTGCATGCGATGTTTAGACCACGCTGTAACAATTAGGTAATGTCGATTTATTTGGTTACCAGCCGGTTGGTAAATTAGCGTCATGTGCAGCGTCAAATTGGTGGTTTAGATACATTTTGATAATGACCCTGTTTGACAATCTGATTGTGTGTGGTCTAGAATGGTTGTTTGGCTTTTAGTGATTTTGATTCGTATGATATTTTTACAAATTATACGTTACCTGTGATTTTTTTTACATTTAAATTAATTGTATATAAGTAGGAAAAACCAATTATCTTTAGCTACAATTTCTCTTATTTAATATTTTTATAATATAATTTTATCAATGCTCGTTCCTTCTCTACATGAGAAAAGGCATGTGCCCAACATTGGGACATTTATAGGCCGGTATTATTATTAATATTACATATATTTTATATTGTATGAAATAAATGACAAACTAAACAGACCAGACCAATCCAAATAAACTACAAACTTGTTAATAATAAGCATCTAAAACAAAAATTCCATCAATATATTTCCCAAGTTCACCCTTCAAATAAAATCACTGAATTCCCGACTGATCCAAACCTTTAGTTAATACTTAATCCGACCCGTTTGTGGCAGTATCAATTCTGAGCGAGTCTCCCGGGCCACTCAGATCTCCGGCCACATAAGAAACTTCACAAAATTCACATGAATAAAATATGTTTCAGTTCACTTGAATAGATTTAGTGTTTTAGAGTGGTTTTACATGTTGTTGTAGGCTTCGGTGTTGACGTTTATTATTTAAGGTGAAACAAGTCTTTATTCTTTTATGGCCTTATTAATAAAAATCGCGATGGAGCTTAACAACGGATTAACAGATTCTAATTTTAAATTCTCTATAGAAAAATTGAATATAGAATCTGCTAAGCAATCGCTAATCGCAGTCGAGATTTTTATTAATAAGGCCATTAGTATTTATATTTGTATTTTTGTTACTACGAAGTTGTTTTGTTTCTTGTAATTAGATAAAGTTAAAGTGGAGTTCGGCTGGTCATAATAGCCGCATGGGTCCGGATATATGGGCGAGACTTGCAACTGAGTGGGTAGCTAAAGCCGGAACTCGAAAACGGGGTAGGCCAAATAGACGCTGGCGAGACGACATTGATCGCTAAGGGAAGGGGCTTTAGGCAGAAGAGCCTGCAGCAAATTGGGGGATACCTTTGCCCAGCACTGGAACCTAACAGTTTACATAGAAAAAAGTTAAATAAAGTAACATAAAAAAAGAGTTTTCTTTGGTTGAGATATTAAAAAAATATTCATACGACTGTCCTCAAACGTATCAGAAATATCGTGCTTAGGGCCCAAATAGATCCCCTAATCATTAGCTCGTAACTCGTCAGTGTCGCTCTACGAATTGAAATATGCATTAATAACAAAATTTATTTTAAACCTACGTCAAAGCTACGCTATGTTATCAATCCCACTGCAGGGCAAAGGCCTCCCATTTCTCATTCAATATACAGAGAGTAATATTCCAAGACACTTTCAAACCACCGTTCTCACCTCACCATTACACAAAGTAACAGGAACATATTTTCAGGGAAATATATCTCAATTTGTAAAACCGCTTCAGTTGAATGTTCTCTCACTATTACCATATCGCTATAGCTGTACAATATAAGGTAGTTCCCCAAATAGAATGGAAATGCTGGATATTTATCGTACAAGATTATTTTCTCGCAATTTGTTGTTGTCTAGGATAAAATATAAAATGGAAAGTCTCTTTTGAGGTAAAGATGTTGATTAAATTTGTGAATCTTTAGAAAACTTAATTTATTTTGCATGTTATTAAAATGGCAAGTTTTATTGATACTCACCTAAAATATACCGAGATTAGGTTTCTTGTGTAGTGCTAGAAATTTTAAAAAGAAAAGTATATAAAGCCGTTTTGTCTTTTTAGCAATTTTGTGAGAAGAAAAACGTGATTTCTCATTCATATGAATATATAAGTAGGTATGATTGAATATATATTTTAGTTATGAATCGTATGAAAAGAATATAGGTATATTATCTCGCCAATATTATAGATGTATCTTTTCATATATTTTTTTACCGTTCTGCAACAAATTTTCTTTAATTAATAAACTTATTTCATGTACCGTTTCTTGTATTATTATAGTTTGGTATATTTAAGTAATATTAAATAAATTGTTTATACGTTGAGTATAAAGCTCTGGACGAAGTCCACTAGTTCCTGAACCGTTCTAAGTGAGACGGGTCGATAGACACCTCATTAGTCAAATCTGTCCGGTAGTGACGTCACAGCTGCACCCGACCTTTCTTATGTACTTACTTACTAATATGAAAGGCAAACTACCTAAATAAAGCACTGTCATTGTTTTATTATCACTAAATTTACATCTGTGGCAATTAAAAGAAAAAATAACTGAAAAATAAATTGTTATATAAAATATAATCTTAACAAATTGTGTCTACCACATAGCCAGATATAATTAAAGTCCCACGTTGGGCGCCAGTAATCGCAAAAGTATATTGTACCAATAAAATTATTCAAAGCCATTAAGTGTCAAGCTATTTGAAAGCGAAAACCAATCAGACCCATAAAAAATTAAGTGCAGTACGTAGTACCAATTACGTTATTCCCTTAAAACCAATTCAATCTAAAAACAGTTAGCTACAGACATTAAAACCTTTAGAATCGATGAGTGTACCTGAACAGCGTGACATTTGTCTTTTACGAGAAGGTCACGTCTGACATAAAACTGGGCTATTTTACAGCGGGTTTTATAGTCCACTGTCACATTACATCGCTGTGATACACGCTTTATTGGTTACATGGAAAACATGTTGAATCATGTTTCAGTCAAACAAGAATTTATGCAGTTGTGCAGGATCCAAATCTGAATACGGGTAACCCAAAATTAATGCTAACTCGCAGAGGCTCGAATTCAAGACTAATATTAGAATTAATCACGGTAAACAAAAATTCATATTTAGTATAAAAACACTACACGCACTTTACAGTATAAGCACTTTTAAATATTCAATAAATATATAAATGAGAAAGTTATTACAAATAATTAAAAATCATATTTAATTTAACGAGCAATAAAAATTTCGCAAGTTTAATAAAAAATAATAAATAAATAAAATAAAAAGACAATTTATTAAATTGGTTTTACAACCACTAATCCTTAACGAACTGAAACAAATGTCGTTCTGAACAAATCACAGATATTCTGGCTCCAGATCAGTATGCAAACTGCAAACGCAAATTACAGTTTCATTAAGAATTTCTCTCATTTGCTTTAAAAGCCGGTCGCGAACTCTCCAATTATCTGAAAGGAAGCTCTTTAATGCCGCAAGACCTATTTAAGAGGAACTTAAATGTCAGATGGCACTATCTGCTATATTACAGGATTGGAAAGTCTTTCATAGAGTAAAATAATTTTGTATTAAGATTTTTTCTATCGAAAATACCGAAAATACTAGTTTTGATTGGATGTGTATTATTGGTATGGTTGTATGTTAACTTTCTTTTTATATTCTAATAACTAGCTGTCCCCCGCGACTTTGTTCGCGTGTTTTAGTTTCAACGGTTTTTCATTTTTGCAAAATTTTTCATTTATGCTCCGCTCCTATTGGTCGTAGCGTGATGTTATATAGCCTATAGCCTTCCTCAATAAACGGACTATCCAATACAAAAAGAATTTTTCAATTCGAACCAGTAGTTCCTGAGATTAGCGCTTTCAAACAAACAAATAAACAAACAAACAAACAAACAAACTCTTCAGCTTTATAATATTAGTATAGATAAATAAACATCATTTGAAGTTATAAAATTATCATTATTTGTAACAGACATATTTCAAAATTAAAAAACTGCATATTTTTTAATTCTATTTTAATGTAATTAAATTCAATTAGAATAATATGAGGAATGTACACATCTATAGAGTCGATTTGCACGGGTGAATAGCTATTTCTATAAGTTAATCTAAGTCGATATCGAACTCACGACCCAGCACAAGAATTTTGTTTCAATTCTATAACTGACAGTGAAAATACAATAGGTACATAAAAATATTTTATTTTTTATTTATAACACAGAAGTAGCATTCTTTCCAATCTTTCCACTGACCCTAAAAATACACATCGAATAAAATCACAAAACAAATTCCCCTTTATGTAAAACAGGGCCATTTTACCAGCGCTGACATTCACTTATTTAAATTTTCTTTTTTTCAGGTAAGTACGACCTAGTGACCTGTATCGGTGCGGGGAGTGTAAGCCCGGGAGTATCACAAATATACCACTACCGATACTGATTGAACCAATGTTTGAACACACTGTATTTGTTAAAATATAAAAAAAAAGAAAATGCGCAGAGGGTTATATCCTGTAGTTAGACCGTCACAAGGTAGTTGTTACAGAAAAGTCACATAATCTGTAAACCTAAATTAGTATTTGACGTATAAACAAAATGACAAAATAAGGTAGCCATAGCGACCAGATATTTTATTTTAATTAAAATATCATTAACTTTTTGGATAACTATCTGTAATAAACAACTCGGTGGTTGTACGTTTGGAAATTAATATTCTTGCTGCAAGTTCCAATCCAGTTGTTACTATTATATTTTTTTTTAAAGTCCTTACTTTTAAAGCGCTTAGTTACTCTAAGTTTATATAGATAACTGACATCAACGCGAACAACGTCGTGGGTACAGCTAGTCTTTATCTATAAAACATAGTCAGTCGGGTTAGTTACACCATTAGTAATTCAAGAACGGGTGGACCGATTTTCATGATTTGTTATGTTCGTCTCAACCCCGAATAGCAGAATAACTATAATGACATCGTAAAGAAACACAAAAAAAAGGTGTCGTACGGAAAAGGGGACTACATACGCGGGAGAAACCGCGGGCTCAGCTAGTATATAATATAAAGAACAATTTTTTTATAAAATATTCTTTCACTAAGGAAAGCTAACTTCCCTTTTATGATTATGTTTGTAAGATTTTTTAAATCTTGCCCTTAACTCCGCTAAAATTATTTATGTGAATATTATCCTTCTTAAACTAAGACTTTTTAGACAGCAAGTATCCTAACGAAATAGTTGCTCACTATGCACAGGTGCGGACTCTATCCCTCACAGTCCGATGGGACGGCGATGCAGCCGGATACGGTCCAGACAAGTAGTACGGTGAGACAACTTGCCCCGGGCTTACTGGAAATCAACATGTCTTCTGTACATGCATAGCATGGCATAGATTGGTATTTATTTGGACTAAACAAAAATAATGAAAAGTTAATTATATATTCAATATTATAATAACAACGATCATGTAATACGATATCCATAAGAAGAATAAGTATATGGTTTGTAAGAATAAGTATTGATGATAAAACTTTAAGAAAGTTTTATCATCAATGCCATTCTATCGACTGAGTTTATAGATTAAAACTTAGAACGTACAAAACAAGTCATTACCTTAAATAACCATAAAATAATTAGTATCGAACCCAACGTTATTTTTACATCGCTATAATTGCACCTAGTTGCCCATAGCAACCGATGTAAACAAAGCAGTAACGAGCAGACACCGATATGCACAAGTAATGTGGAATCTAAATCAAGGCTCGATCGATACGCTGCGCCAGCATTCAATATCAGACCTAGTTAACAGTGAGTTGACTGGGGAAATGTAATGTTTATTCGTACCTTTATTTACAAAATAAGTAAGCTCGGTTTTAGAAGATAATATAATATAGTTAACAATTTTATAATGCTAAACCTAAAAAAAAAAATTGCGTCAGTCACACAAAAAATATATAAATATATTTTGTACTTGTGTTTAAACTTTAGACATTGTGATCGATCAATCATTTAATCTATTCATTTCAAGTATGACAATTTTTTTATAGATTTAGTGCCACAAAAATCTGCCTAAGAAGGCGTATGGATATTATTTATTATTAATTTTAAGAACATTAAATTAACAGTAATATTTTAACAATAAAAACATGAATCTGCAGATATACTTAAAATGTCAAATATAATGCCAGCATGTCAAAATGAACAATAACATTAATCAAACTAGTGGAAATTATAAAACTTGGCAAACATTGCTGAAGGTATCAGCAGATTGCCATTGTTAAAAAATAAATATATATAAAACTGTGTAAATAATTTAATATCAAAAGACAGGAAATAAAATTTCAGTTATGATGATAGAATATGAAATATAGAATTTCTAACACCAAAATTAATTAAGATCTTCTTTGGCTGTATTTAATTAGATAGCACTTATTGCTCGAGATTTTTTACTTTCCATCAAAAAGATGATGTTATCTTATTAGTTTTCAGTTTTACTGTCATGATAGTAGACGCTAGTACTATCATGACAGTATTAACTTTTCATTTCGCTACGTAACAACGAGAACAAACATAAAAGTTAGTTTTCCGATAATTTGTGACGTGCCATAATCTCGCTCGTAAAGTTAGCTATAGAGATTATCACGTCGAATAGTTTGGCAAAATTAATTTTGACGAGCGGATAGATGTATAGTAACATTCAATTATATTTCATTAAGTATGGTCACTTAAGAAAGGTTTTTTGCTTTATAATAATAATATACCCAGCAGAAGACAAAAAAACCTTATAAAAAAAGAATAATTTGCCCTGCAGTGGGTTAATACGGTTTACTAGATTCGATATTATTAGAATCCAATCAATTTTAATGAAAGATAGAAAAGTACAGAAAAAACGTTTATTCGCGTCAAATCGACAAAAAAGTACAAATAACGAATGACTGAAAGTTTCGGGGATATATGCGTCATATCTGTACGAAATGGTCATCGCTAAACGTGTGCTAAGATTCGGAAACTCCAGCGCTGATTTCCAGCGATGGCCGGTATGGACGTATGACGTCGACAGGTGTAGCCTGTTAAAATAATTAAAAAATAAATAAATAAGATAAACAAATATGAAACATACCGTAGGTACACTTATATATACACCAAATAAAACACATTATTGTTATTTTAGGTAGTCTTATAAGAAGTAATAAGTGTAGTTATCAGTTTAAACTTCATTGAATAATGTATATCAATCACTGGGAAGTGGTATGTAACTTGACAACATAATTCATGTGAAATTGACAAATGGCCTATTGACACGTCCTGATTAATTATATTACCGGTACATAATTATAACTGTGTGATGTATGTAGTACACTGACTTAACCTGGATTATAAGCTTGTTTGTATTACTAGAAATATCTAGTTTATCGTCGAATTAGCTCTCGTATGGAAAACCCTAAAAGGATTTTTCATACATGATAGTTCGTTGTACTTTTTTTTTATCAGTTTTCTACTTATATTTACTTATATATTTGTATGTAAAAGAAATGATAGACTGACAAGATAAAAAACAATTATATTGAACTAGCTGTCCCCCACGACTTTGTTCGCGTGTTTTAGTTTCAACGGTTTTTCATTTTTGCACCATTTTCCATTTATGCTCCGCTCCTATTGGTCGTAGCGTGATGTTATATAGCCTATAGCCTTCCTCAATAAACGGACTATCCAATACAAAAATAATTTTTCAATTCGAACCAGTAGTTCCTGAGATTAGCGCGTTCAAACAAACAAAAAAACTCTTCAACTTTATAATATTATAGATTAACAGATTTACAAGTGATTTGATTTTTTGAGGGTGATGATTTGTAAGGGTGCAATAGATCGCGCGGAATCCAATTTGCAGCTACTACGTTATTAGGTTTAGCATTGAATTATAAGGTAAAACATGTGTTGCGCTGCGCGTCGACGTAAACATGTAACAACAACTATGAATTTGTACGGGTTTGCTTGCTCGTATCGTACATAATATTTATGACGTATTCAAACTTTTCTGAAAAACACCAAGGGTCTGATTAGGTAATTCATCGCATCTGAAAGACAGTTGAAAAAGTAACTTTATTGCGTAAGTTATTGAAGATGCCTAATTGTTTAGACCCAAAACCTTAAGGACGCTTTTAATCTATATATGATACAAATTCAGGTTAGTTACACCATTTATAACTCAAGAACGGGTGAACCGATTTTCATGATCTTTGATTTGTTGGATTCGTCTCCACCCTGATAGCAGAATAACTATAAAAAACATAGGAAAAAAAAAAGTCACGAAAAAAATTGATGTCTTAAGGGAACGGGAACAGATTGATAATATAAAGGATAGGTAATTTTTAAACTCTAGAACCTTCTAATTAAATACAAATAGTAAAAAGGAAAAAAAACTAAACCTCAGAAGGACTCGAACCTGAAACTACTAAAACCTTCTAGGACCTAACTCCGCTTACCCTTTAAACTGTTACCACAAATACAATTAAGCTGCACGTTCAGAGCATCCCGGATGTCGCCCGCTCCGTATAAATAGAGCAACAATTTGCATAACTCAGGCTGCTGATGATAACTGTAATTGATTTATATCTCCTGGTGTGGGATGCTGCGACTTGCTGCTGAGTTTAATGTGGCAGTTACAAGTGAACGATTTATGTGTATTATGAAGCCTTCAGAACTTAGTCTACGTTAACAACTTGTTCAAATTGAGTAAGTTTTTGTTGGGAGAATATTAATATCAGTGGCCCAATATTTAAAACAATAGTGGATTTTTTTTGGCCACTCCCGATGCCCTTATTATTTCTCAGCACGATATAACCCTGGCAATAGACGTTTTCGTTTTAATGTTCTCATATTCGTTTTTGGTAAATGGAATTATCTGGGACGACTTTCAATTGATCAGCAATGTTTAATATTTTCAGGAGTATATTATTACATACTTAATATTATAAATGCGTAATTAACTCTGTCTGTCTGTCTTTCTGTCTGTCTTTCTTTCTGTCTGTCTTTCTTTCTGTCTGTGTAAACTTGGTAAGAGGTAAGTTTGGATCTTAAGAAAGATCTACTTCGCTCAATAGACTAATTTTTGGTGCGATAACTGACACCACGCGGGTGGAGTCACGGACAACAGCAAGTTTTACTATAAAAAAATGTTAAAAGTTACCTATATATGCATACGTGTAGTTATTTCTAAGGAATCTGTCTTATATAAGCAGTAATAATTAAATAGGGCTCATATTTTAGTATACAATTTGTAAAATAGCTTTAACCTTCAAAAAGTAATAAAATTTTCATTTACAATTTTATCTTATCGTGCAATCTACCTGAACATAATACCTTCGTAGTTTTCCATTTCATTGTACCTAATAGTCAGGTATAAAACTTTCATAAACTTCTGCAGTAAAAGATAAAAGATTCAAGTCGTCCATTTGAATAAAATATTCAAACATTTGAATTGTTGAGTGGGAATTTTAACTCGATTGCTACCAAAATAGTAGTTTTGAGTTATTGTCATGACATGCTTCAGAAGTTAGTAGTTTTGTCTTTAACTGAATATTATTGTAATTTATGATTTTAGTTCCTTTGTACCGTTTTCTGAATAAAAAGTTCTGACATTTTTTGAACCACACATTAATTTTTATTTGAATAAAATGTTGCATGATGTTAAAATCTAAGCTTGTTAAGCGAGTTTTTAATCTAATAATGAGAATTTTAAAATTGTGTAGAATTAATGGATAATATAATATGAATTACAATTACTTTGACAGGCCAATATTATATTACGCATATTTTCTCTTTTTTAACTCATTTTTGTCGTACTGTAAATAATTGTTCTATTAAAACGTACTCCCACACAAAACCTAATTACGCCAGAAACGTCTAAATTCCATTACTTGTGCTACGAGTGTAACATGATACTCGCTACGAAACTTTCGACGCGTGCTACGAATTCAGTAGCGCTACGGTGTAGCGCGTAGCTGTAGCGATTAGTCTTGATTGGATTATAGTCTGTTGCTTTATAAAATAGGTTTCACTTGTTAAACTTTCAGTACACAAGCTGTGCTCTCGGTTTTACCTGTGTAGAGTAGCTTTATAAAGGGTTTTGGTTTTTTTGATATTGGTAACTAGAATTTCTCCTTTTTATGTGTAATAGTTTTGTTTTTAAATTAGTTATTTACACTTTTTATTTTATTTACGACGTGATTTTTACAGTAATATATTGCAACCCAAAGTGTAACATTCTCAATTTGTACACAGCAAAATGTTTTTGCTATACTTTAATCAGAACAAATTATTATTATGTTTAATGACTTAACTGACAGTGCATTATTGTTATAGTAACTATCAGACATGTCAAGAAACAAATTAAAAAAAAATGTAGAGCGCAGGTTTTTAACATAGAGCGGATTTTGTGCCTCTTTCAGACAAGTGCACCTCCACTCGGCCGTAACGTCTCACTCCATTGTCACACAAATTACACTGCTGGCTGAGTGGGCTGCGCGCTCTAATGTTGTTATGTAAAACGAGTAATGTAACCTACAATTTTAAGGCGAATATTTTTTTCCGACAGTTATTTTTATTAGCATTTCTGAATACATAAGTACACACATTTTATCTAAACTACAATCATACGTTTCCTGTTAAATTCACCAGCCCATAACGATACATAAAGTGACGTTCCTTCTCTGAATAAGAAGAGATCTTAATGGCCCTATAAATTATTGTAGGTCTTAAAATATGTAGTGTTTAAAAAGATTTCATGTTTAAAAATAAAGCAATGTTATATTTGTACGTGCGACATAAACTATCACAGGATTTCTAAAATTCTTATGTAGTAGTACTAAAGATACCCACATCAGTTAGTACAACCCACATCGCAATTAAGTGAAGATGACCCTAGCGCAAAAAAAAAAATCTACAAGAAACTTAGGTACCTATGGTAACCATAGGTACCTAAGTTTTTTTGTTAGCATATAACCTTCATGATCTCCAAACTCAGTACTTAAACAAAAAGTTTTGTAAACCTAAAAATAAATGTAGCTCAAAGGCTCCCATCTCAAAACCCTTAGCAACAACTAACAAGGGAGCATGTAAATAAACAGCGAGTTTGTGTACGTATGTCTCTGTGTGTGTGGCCACTCACCGCTGAAACTGGGTTATCCCTGAAAGCGAGTATGAATGATTTTTCAGTTTCAGTACGAGCGCACTGTAATTTGCTCAGAGTTTTTTGTTTGAAGCTGAGCTTGAGAAGTTTTGTTAGGCTTTAGTAGTGTCTGTTTTATGTTAACAATAGCTGTTGGAGTAATAACCTATATATAAAGTAAATTTTCCTACCAGAAAAACCATGTCGGCTTAGTTACGACATTTATAACTCAAGAACGGCTAGACCGATTTTCATGATATTTGATTCGTTGTATTTTTCTATGTCCCATATATCAGAATAACTATCAAAACATTTCTCATGGGAAAGGTTCCTACTAACGCAGATGAAACCGCGATGCACAGCTCACATAGACTAGTATAATAAGTATCGGTGTAATGGAAACCTACATGAAAATACCAAGAAATAGCAAATAAGCATTGCCCTATATACCGTTCAATATATTTCAGTGAAATATATTGAATGGTATATAGATATATAGTGAGCATAGTCAATAGCTACAGTAGTTCAAACATCAATCGAGTAATTAGTCGATTTCATGACAATAGAACGCTCGATAGAATTTCGTGTTTATTCGATCATCAAACTCATACGTGTTCTATTAATTCGGTGTGAAATACAAAGAATATCATCACAATCTTAATAATTTATACTGCAAAGGAGTGCTTTAAACAGTTTAGGGACGGCTATAAGCAATCATATTTTTAAACTCCGTTAAACTCAAAAAAAATATATATTTAATGCCAATTAATAAGATTCACAAACATAATAGGATATCTAACAGCATGTAAAATATAAGACCTATTGATTGCATCATTGCATCCGTATTGCATATGAATTTTGGAAACCAACTATTTAGTCAGTTAAGAAAAATACGAGATATTTGAAGAGAAAGTCGACAAAGATAATGATTTATTGTCTACTTTAGTCAAGTGAATGTAAATGACTGTGATTGGCCTAATTGTAAACAGTCGTCAACAACTAAAGTTTACAAGCAGGTGACGTCACGATGACATGAGGCGCCATATTGTCAGGAAAAGCGTTTTCGCAGGATATTTAAATATTTTTTTTTGTTTTGGTTTATTAGTTTAGTTCGAACGTATAATTTAGATTTTCTATAGAATCGTTTGACATCAGTAATAAACGTAGTTTACAGTTTACAGTTTTTAAAAACCTGTCAAATACCCTATATTATATGAAACTAAAGGCCTTTCTGGTTTCAACCATTATACTTCTGCGTTCATACAAAAATTCATTCTTATACTCCATTTCTGTAAAAAAAAATACTCTGAAAAGGAATCTATAACTCTTTCACAACCACAGTCAAGTTTAAATAATCTACAGCTTCCAAATTGGCGGCAAAGCTCTCGACAGATCCCTGTGATCTTTCATACGGAGCGATAAATTGCGACAGTGCGGTTCCTGCTACAACATGTCGGCCAATTTGCTACAAAACCTTTTTATTGGTGTTCCCGGTTTTGTTACATTTGCTTGTTTGATACTTCTCACCGGCTTTTTTTTTACTTTGAACGACAATTTTATGTGGTCTTTGGTATTTTAAGATAGTGTTATTTTTATTCCGAATTAAATAAAGAAAGTTTTGTAGTCGAACTATAATATGATATATTGGTCTGCAGTTTTGTCTAATACTACTTAATAAAATGTGGTTCTCGTTATTTTTTTAACATACAGTGTATAACAAAAACCCTGTCCGATCCAATAAAGGCGTATTCCTGGTTCAACATACGTATTAGAAAAAAATGTCTCCTCTTCGGCTTCTTTGAAACAAAACTGTAGGCAGTACACGTGAACTTTGTCGAGCGATCAGTGTTGCCTTATATCAGTTTTATTTTAATTTAATTATATTCAACGGGAAAAAATAATAATCTGAAATCCATTCAATAGTTACGATGCCGAATAATACTTATAAGGATCAGACAGGGTTTTTGTTGCATGCTGTATATTAAACTATAAACTAATATATTTTTCGTTTCTATACTTATTACTGCCTTAAGAAAATTCTTTCATGAACACGTGGGAGTTTTCATAAGCGGGAATATAAAAATATTGTATTAAAAAGAAACAGCTATTTTCTTTCACTATATTTAAAGATTAAACAATAACTTCTACTACAAAACAGTACATATTTAATTTATAAATTGTATTTATGCTTATAACTTCGTTAAATAACGAATTCAGTTCTGCAAAGGCATTGCGAGTGCTCTCGGAGTTCGTCGTGAGAATTTTTATTAAAAATGCCTTCCTATTTCCCTTGATAAAAAAGAACTATAGTTTTTTGTTACCCGCGCTATACTTAATACTGACATTACGTCTCTCTTTTCCGTCTGTCTACTTAATTTGCTATGGAATTATGACACAGTATTTTTAAAATGGTTGAGCAATTTACCAAATGAATATTAATTTTATTGTTGTTTTTTTCCTATAAATAACAACGATACCTTTAAATTACTGTTATTTAATTTATGAAATTGTATTCGAATATTTTGTACAACAAATCTAGTTCGTATCACTTTCTATTTTCAAAAAAGGTAAATTAAATGGCACCTTTTTTTATAAAACCAACTGTAGTAGATATAGACTGTGCTTTTAGTTAAAAATTAATAAATATAAAGGTTATATATAAGTCATTGTTAAAAATATTGTTTTTTATTTTCTGTTTTCTAACTAACACTTAGACATACATACACGCATGCGGTCAAGTTTCAAACACACACGTGTGTGACATTCCATACATTAAGATCTAATCAAGCACGTCTCGTCGGACATACCGTGCATTCGACGTGCCATCGGTTAACCGGCGTGCTTGACCTCTTATTAAACTCTATTTGTGATAATATGTTTGTTTGTCTGTATGTATTAGGCCCGCCGCACAAGCCCGGGTTATCTTTTTAACATGAGGTTAAATTGACAGTTGTTTTTTTAATGTTACTAGCAATCTTGTTAACCCCTCCAACTAAGCTAAATATGCTAGTGTCTGGAGTGGGTTCACGTCAATAGTGCAAAGTGGAGGGGTTCGAACCTGCGACCTCTCGATCATAAAACGATCACCCTAATCTTTAGGCTATTGCCGCTTAACACACTCAGTTTGTCTTACAATATTGTCTATTTAATCTCGTGTTAGCCACTAACTCTGCGTTAGCTTTTTAGTGCAAGTGGGCTACGGAGAGACTTTGTATAATATCTTTAAATGGTAATTATGTTATAATGCAGCTCTCAATCGTCGTGATCTTGGCTCTACATTGGGATAGTTAAACACGGTAAATACAACTTGTTTTTTCTAACAAGTTGTATTTACCGTGGTCAACTATCCCAAAGTAGAGCCAAGATCACGACTACGTTGTATAAAAATTGTAATAAATAAAAACTCAAATATTTTAATTAAGTGAGGATTATACAACATGTTTTTCTCATACTCTCAGTATATTTACCAGTATCTAACTGACAAAGCTTTACGTAAACTTGGGAACATATCAGCCCAAAAGAATTTTAATAAAATGTCGGCGCTGAACAATGAGCTAGGATAGATGAGAGGATAAGCCGCATAATATTAAAGTGAAATAATTCTAGTACAATATTTTGTGGCCACACTGCTTTAAAGGTACTTGATACTTGTTTTGTTTGATAGAGATTGGAAAATTTAAGTTATGAGATTTAATTTATTTACTACTACCTACATTTTACCCGCGGTTTCACTCTAAACTATGTCCTTTATTGGAGTTCAAGCTAACTTCATACTAACTAAACTTTATCAAAATTTATTGTGTGGTTAAGCCACGACAGAAGAACAAACAGGCAGACAGATAGAGCTACTATTGCATTTATAATATTAGAGTGGATAGACTCGTAACGACGTTAAAGACATTTTTCTCAAGAAGAAGTTACATGAGAAACTTAAAAATATAACAACAATAATGTTAAGTCGGTAATCTTAAATTTAGGGGTTAGTGTACTTCTATAATATTTATTACTAGCTGTCCCCCGCGACTTTGTTCGCGTGTTTTAGTTTTAACGGTTTTTCATTTTTGCAACATTTTTCATTTATGCTCCGCTCCTATTGGTCGTAGCGTGATGTTATATAGCCTTCCTCAATAAACGGACTATCCAATACAAAAATATTTTTTCAATTCGAACCAGTAGTTCCTGAGATTAGCGCGTTCAAACAAACAAACAAACTGTTCAGCTTTATAATATTAGTATAGATTTATTTAGGAGGTAAAATCTTAGGTTCTTTTTTAATATGTTGATGTTAAAAAAAGCTAAGCTTATTAAATCAATAATTCTTTTGATAATAACACATAACGCAATACCTGCTCTAGACTTAAGATCAACATTTGATTACGTTTTGCGTAGAAAATTCTACCGTCCGTTAGCAAAACTAAAAGTTTTTTTTTTAATATAGGAACAGGTATTACCAGTACATTAAGTACATTACCTAAGTGCACATTATAACCTCTGCCTTTTTTTTACACGTAAGAACATCTCAACGTCTGTGAAGGTAGCAAGCTATTATTATCACGAAAATGTGTAGCATTAGTGATAATGAGCGCCTCACACATTAACGCTACTGCTGTAACTCTTGTTGTGAATAGCGACATCTGTCGGCGTTATTTAGAGTTATGTTTGGTTAAAAATGTTGTTCTTTTTGTGTTTTGTAGGGCTCTTTGTCACTTAGAGTTTTACTGTAATTTATTGTGTTAATGTTTTCTTTGTTTAATAATATTTTTAAGGATTTATTTTTGGATGACAAGACCGAAGCATCATTCTTTACATTTTTTACAAACCTAATTCGCATTGTGGAGCACTGCAGTATTCTACGGTTTATTAAAAAGCGAAAAATCTTGTCTTAGCTAAATATTAAACTTTCATTTTTGTTATTATATTAATTTAATAACCGACAAACGACCTCCGTTTATGGGCATTAACGGAATTGAAATTGTTGTATAGTATTTAAATAAAATAAATAAATAAAGTACCTACAAAAAATAAAACCTAAAACCACACAGATAGCAGTCCTGTAACCTACACCATTGATACTTTCCTGTTGACCGTATCTAAAACGCTTCCTATACCGCATAAGCCTCTTAACATCCGTTTGTTTAACACTACATTAACTCCTACATCATTGTCCGGTAATATCTAACACTGTGACAAAACACGACGGCCCTTGTCACATTTAAGTTGTGTGTTGTTTACGTAGCTCTTACTGCATTGTAATAAGAGTTATTTTTGTTTGCTTTCGTAAAAATATTGCTTTTGTTAAGTATATACTTGAGTCGGCCCTGTCTTTATATTAGTTTGAAGGTTGGGTTTTTAGATGTTACAAACACAAGTGTCATTTTCAAAAAAAGCCGATATATTTTACTCCAGGCACTATAATAGATACTTAAATACAAATAACTCACGTGTCAAAATTTAAGTACCTATTCCTATTAAGTGCTTTTGCTACCACTAAAGTAACTTCTACGTTAAGCGTTATGGTCTGTCTAAAATACTATGTTCTCTGGTTTTTAAACGTGTAGGATGCGAATTTCTGTATATATTTATATAGGCAATATCTCATTTAATGAATCGTCAATCATTAATCATCAATTTAAAAATACTTATTAACTAATATAACTTCATTTAGCTTGATCATCCATAAATTATTTTTTACAATTAATCTTCTTGATTTCAATATACGAAAGTTGAGTTAGTTAAGTCAAGTTCGGCGGCAGTTTAAGATGGTAATACATCAAGTTAATGTTGTTCCCAGTTAATTGGCGATTGCCGGCGTCGGCGTTATTGCCGTGCCTCCTAATTTATTGCGTTTATCCCTAATATATTGCCCTTTTGTATAGATAAGTCAACGTCCTATGAAACTGTACTGCTGAGTTGCTGATTCGTTTATCAGTAGCTTATTGAAGGGAGAATTAGTAGCAAAGGTAAATGGAAAAGATATATAAACGATTGCTAGATTATCTGCTTTCTGATTTGATGATCTCAAGCTTCACAAGCTTTATTGCCCAGATCGGTAAGTCGAGTGGTATAGGTCACCACGCCAATACCACTGCGCGCGGCGTGTTGCGGGTTCTAACCCCGCATGGGACAAGCTTTTGTGTTATCCAGAAATGCTCACGAACACATTCGGTAGGTACCTATTAGAATACCCAAAGGGTATAATTATAATTCAGAATATAAATAAGATGCAGAAAGGCTTGATAAAGTTAGTTGATTTGTATGTATATCTGCATCACCTCTGCCAACAGCGCAGCGGTAGGTACTTCGATTACGCTTGTGCTAATATTTATATGGACCGGTCAAAATACGATATAGAAACATAAGTAGAAAGTTTACTAAATTATTAAATTAGCATTAAATACGGTATTCCCTCTTTTTAATACTAGATATCAATAAAATTAAGTCACTTGGTACCGCGGTTCTTTACACTTATGTAAACGTCGTTGTTTAATAACTTGAGTCCCCCGCCGCGACTGTCTGTCTATCTGATTGCGATAAACATAAAAACTACAGAACGGATTTTCATGTGGTTTTCACTAATGGATAGTGATTCAAGAGGGAGGTTTGTGTGTATAATTCATAAATGTTTTGTCTACCCGTACGAAGCCGAGACGCTTGACAAAGATTTATCAAGCTATTAAAAGTACCTAACTAACTGACTGAATAAAGCATATCCATTGATTGACATGTTTAAATTCTTGATTAACATAAATAAATACATTTACAGTTTTCTCTACAATTTATACAAAAACAATTTATACAAGAACAAAAACTTAAGCTAGATTAAAGTTACAACTTATAACGTAAATAAAATTAAGTAACTATATTATTTATTTCTCATTATTATTTCAAGGATGAAACTCACTAATGCTTCTATTTATCACCTGCATTCTAACAATAAGTGTGTGCATACGGTGCAACATTTCCGGCGGATATTAAACGTCAAGAGGTGAACAAACATGCACCGCGCGCTAACTGTTGATTCTGCATTATTATATGCACCCTACCTTCGTACAAATATACAGTGGACGAAGTTATTGCCAAATAAATACTATAATGTAATTATATTTCGCACTAGCTGCCGCCCCGGCTTTGCCAGCTGATGCGAGATTTACAAAACATTACTGTGTGTTTTATTTCATTAACGAGTATTTATAGAAATGTTAAATTTTAATAGATGTTTTTAATTGTCCTTATAATTGGTAATAATAAAAAAAAAAATTGGTTGCCTGTAAAGTCGGTATACGGGCGAAAGTTTTACGTGACAACGACTGTCAATGTCAATGTCTGTCTCTCTCGCTCTTAGGCGGGCTTGGAAGGGACGCGTGCCTCTCACTCGCTCTCATTGTGAGCGCATAACGTGAGCGGAGCGTTACCCAGTTTCTTGAAGTGTCACCCGGCAAACCAATTTATAAGACGTTGTCACGTCAATATCCGATTAGGTGCAGTCGTTCGGACATTATGGCGTGACCAAGGGAAATCGAGATTCATTTATTGTAGAGTAGGTAGATACTATTCTAACAATAATCATAGGAGTTCCCCTTTCTATTCTAATCTAATCTAATAAGCCCGTCTTGTCCCACTGCAGGGCAAAGGCCTCCCTCTCCCTTTTTCACGCACTTCTGTCCTGAGCTAGGACGGGCCAGTCCTTTCGGTAGGAATAAAATTGATCTCACCACCTTCTGTTCGGTCTGCCGCGATGTCGTAGTAGTAGTACCCACTTTGTAGTTGTGCCCTTTTAATAAAGCAATAAAATTAGGAAAGTTTACTGGAAGTAACATCGAAAAAAGTGTTAGTACAACGCAACTACTAATGATCAATTTTAAAACCACAGACTCTCAATAATTCAAATACCACACAATAAATATATCCATACGAATAGATTCTAAATTTAAATAACATGCCAAAAGAACGCAGACTGAAATATCACCTGTCAAACAAAAATGAATTTCAAAAATCAAATCTCCAACCATCCACCCAATTTAGTTGAAACCACTCCAAACTGATTCAAACCAATTCGCACCAGATATATCCGGTTTTACTTACGGCAGATGTTTTGTAGAACCCTATAAAGTTTACTCGGAAACTTCTCTCACGGCAGTTAAAAATGTACCTAGTTTATGAACAAGTTAAAATTTACTAAGTTCGAGAAAGCTTGGGAATTGAAAAGCTGTACTTTGAAAGGAGTATAATTTATACTTGCGGGTTGACTACGTGCACTCTGATCTCGGGATTAGGGTTACTCAAAGGAGAATTTGCTGGCTTTTCTTTGGTTATTTCCTCTTTTAAAATCACTATGCTTTCTAATTTTTGTAAACATTTACAATAGGTATTTTGAGGCATATTGTACCAAAAAAGTAAGCAAAAAATCTAAGTATCTAATAGTCTCTTGTGGTATATAAATTATTATAAAACCTCCTTTGAAATAGCCCGAAAAAGGTAGCTAGGTCGGACTGGCTGTGGAAGGCCGGACCGGGTGTTGTGGCGCAACTTGGGAGAGGCCTATGTCCAGCAGTGGACCGCGGATTGGATTGATTGATTAACTTCCTTTATTTATAGACTATCACGCTAAACAAATCACAAAGATAAAGTATATAGTTAGATTCGCGACACCACCGCCGCCGCCTCAGCTCATGATTAGGGACTCCTATTGAGTCTGAAACTAGTCGGCCGATCCCGAGAATATACGTGAGTAAACCGTTTTGTTTGAAATAATTATGAATACTCCTCACGAAAGATATTATACAAAGAAAATGTATTCTCTGAGCATCTCTTCTCTCCTATACAGATCGCTTAAAATAAGAACAAACATAATTTACGAATAAAACAAACGTGTTCAACCATGTTACATACAGTCAACGACAAAACTCATAAATAATTTTCGAATTATAAGTTACTATTAAAATCTTATTATTTTTTTGCATTTCAATTAATATTATCAAACGACAAACATCATATTTATTATTTTGATACCAAAAATATAAAATATGTTTTCGTACTGAAAATATTTCTCAGAAGTTACGTCGTCGGTGATTGTACAGAGGCTCTGAAAGACGTTGTGAATACATCTCGTTATGTCCGACGTTTATGTGACATGTTGAAATTTGTATCAAAGATGTCTTTATTTATCACACAGGAAATTACTCCGCCATATTAGATATGCGTACTCGTTAGCGAAATATGGAAAGGAAAATAAAACGTGATTTTTATGTAGATAAATTTAAATGGTGTGATGTTAGGATTTTTTGTTAGTAGTTTTTAGAATCTAAATAAAAAAATACAGGACTTAAAAACAATCATTTTAAATTAAAATAAATTAAATACAAGATATTTTAATTTTATTTATATTAAATACAACAATACAGGATACAACTTGTTTCATTCAATACCAATCAATATCATTACACACAAAATCTCCTAAAATGTCATCCTTATAAACAAAATCACTGTAAATATTAATATTCTAACTAAAGCAACCTAACCTCACAATTAAAACACGAACCTCACCATGTTCTCACCTTAGTTGTCAGATTAAAATCAAAGTCGGTCCGGTAACAAGGTGTCGGAACTACGTAAATGAAAGGCACCTGACTCAGATTCGCGGCGACCACAAACACACCAAATAAGGAGGGGACAAACTTAGTTTAGTTTAGAGTAGTTAAGGCAGTTGTCCCACCAACGACGAGAAAACGACTAACTATCGGCTATTTTCTCGCTCAAGAAACGTACAATAGATATACTTTCCGTGTGAACAAAAGAGATGCATATACAAACAGTTGATCGCTGACTGTTCACACTGCCGGCGAGCACTTGCTACTTCACTAGTTTGTCGCTGAGCGACACGAGCTATGAAAGATAACACTCGCTCGGCGATATTCGCCAAGCGATTAGAACTCACGCCGAGAGAGCAACCAGTGGTTATTTCTCTACAGTGCGTATCTGAAAGTACACGTTTTTTTTTATTTAATATGAATATCGAAAAATCATTTGAATTATCATTGTTATCTAGTTCGCCCGCCTCACTCGCACACTCGCTTATAGCCGAGCTACACAAATATCGGAACTACGCACTCGCTCCCCGCGTCTCGCTAACTCGTTTCTAGTTCTAGCTCTACTCGTTACTCGGTAATCGTTGCCGGTGAGACAAGTGCCTTAGTTAGTCGATTTAATTAATTGTTTTGTGCTTTTGTTGGTATCGATTAACACTTTGAGCGTACAGATATAATAAAAAAGTCATTGTTTGTCGGTCAGCGGTGACCTAAGTGGTGTTGACGGATTTAAAAGATTAAATTAAAATAATTACGTGCTTTATAAGTAGTAGTAGTCGTGGTGGCCTAGTGGTTCAATTAATGGAGTTGGGTGCACAAGCGTGTAGGTTCGAATCTATTACAGGCAAGTACCAATGTGACTTTTTCAAAGTTAAGTATATATGTACTTTCTTATTTATTCTAATCGGTATTCTAAACGGATTGTAAACTTCATTGACAATCGGTGAAGGAAAACATCGTGTGGAAACTTGGATTCCAAACATTGGTATCTGGAACCGCCAACCCAATTCTTTACATGAAAAGAGGCCAGTGCCCAGCACTGGGATATTTATGGGCTGGTATTATTATTATTACGTGCTTTATTTATAAATTTTTATTTATAAATTTTATTTATAAATTTTAAAAACTTGTAATGATTACTAAAGTTTACGCTATTTTAAACATAATACCATTTTAAAAGGATGCTGTTGTAGTTTTATACTAGTTCATTTTACCACCGTTTAGGACAAATTACACAGAATGTAATCTAACTTAACATATATTTGTACATTTTAGAGACAAAATTAATCAAAAAGAAAAATATTAAACAAAACTGTCTTACAGCAGTTCGGTGTCCCACCTCTATTCGAGTAGAGTGGCGACCAAAGCAATACTGAGACCCCGTAATTAAGTTGCCCCTGTAATTACTAAGGCGGCAGCTTAATGAGGCCCGTAGCCACTACACATGCGGCCAGAAAAACTGCCACCCACTGCATGGAGGTTAGGTATATTGGTGGTTATTTATTTTGCACGCAGGTGTACCTATACACTGGAAGTGTTGTTTTAGGTTTATTTATTAATAGCTGCTTGTAATTTCATTTGCGAGAATGTCTTAACTTCAAATGCCAAAGCATACCTATTCATTAATGTTTAACTAGCGGTGTCCCGCGGTTTCACCTTCCTGGACTTTTTCCCATGTTTTATAGTTATTCTGCTATTCGGGGTGGAGTCGAACTCAAAAAATCGAAGATCATGATAATTAAATGAAAAGTGCATAAACAGCGCAGTTATACTACACGTAATTTTGCAATCCCTTCAAATTCAAGGAGGTAACTATGCTAATGATTCTCGACACTAATTAATAATAAAATAGGTAGGTCCTACTTTTTCTTTTTTCTGATTATCGGATTTCTGCATGTGTGAGACAGGCATTTAAAAACTCGGCCCGTGTGATATCGCACTATAACTGCTTTTTAACACACACACACACACATAAAGACACAGCCTACCTCATACGAAATGGGGCGATTCTGTTCTTTGGAAGCGGTGTATTCTGAAATTGTGACACTTAAATATCCAAAAAGACAAGTATGTATTAATTAGAGATATCCTAATTTTATGTCTTTCATAACAGCCTTCTGAAATTTGACGAGAATGCAAAACGACACGTGCATATTGTAAAGCTGTTGTTGTGTCGTTTCCAAGTGTTAGTGAGCAAGATTATTTATTAGTCTTAATATTTGTTACCCAAAAGTAACTGCGATGGTATTTTGTGTTTTCTAAATACGTCAATGTAATAAAGTGTCCAAACAATAAATGTCCCACCCAAACTAAAGAAAAAAGTACGTAACCTTATTTGGTATATAGGTACGGAACTCTGTAAGGTTCTCCCTAAATAGTGTCCTATCCACATACATTATTATGATATACCTTTCATAGCACAGTCATTATTATTATGCTCAGTACAGTACATACACTATTATAAAGCCTACAAACGTTTGACAAAAGGCCGTACCAACACTAGTCACCTTTTGATCACTACCGCAACGCATGCGTGCATTACACAGATTAAATATGTTTTACCGCCTACCAACTTTACTTAATGGTTTTAATTGTTCTGACTAAACAATGGCCTTTTGAGCATAGCTTTAAAATTATGCTTTTTTTATATCAATGCACCTCGATCGTTCATAGCGACTTCTTTTTGTGGATATCTAAAAAATAGGAATTAATTTATATATAGAAACTAGCTGTCCCCCGCGACTTTGCCCGCGTGTTTTAGTTTCAACGGTTTGTAATTTTTGCAACATTTTTCAATTTTGCTCCACTGCTTTTGGTCGCAGCGTAATGTTATATAGCCTATAGCCTTCCTCAATAAATGGGCTATCCAGCACTGAAATAATTTTTCAAATCGGACCAGTAGTTCCTGAGATTAGCGCGTTCAAACAAACAAACAAACTCTTCAGCTTTATAATATTATAATAAGTATAGACTAGGTGAGAGGACTCTTGTAAGAGGACTTATACTTTCACTCTAGACAATGAGTAATCTGGCTATTTTTTCGCATCAATTATTATATTAGTCACCTAAATAGGTAGGTAGTCGAAATATAACAAACAACAAAGTGTATTCTTTTGTAAATTAATATACAAGGTTCTTTTGTCATTTGTTTATTGTTTTCTTATTTCGTTCCGCAGCTGTTTATTTCCACTTACTTTTCTAAATGTTGTTCAAGTGTGTTCCTCCCTTAGAGAAAAAATACGTCAACTATAAAGTGCGCGTATCGAGTATTTACTGTAGGCACTATTAACAAGTAAAATAGTAAAATTTGTCAAAACAAAGCGCGCCGTTTTATTAAATCCTTCTCAAAACCTAATATTACCCTAATAATATCAAAACCATCGATATGATTGCCTAAACGTCTGTAGTCGCACGGAGAATCAGTAAACGAGCGTAGTACTTTTAGCTACGCTCGGCACTACGGGCTACTAGTGACGCACGCATCTATGCTTGTCTGTATTACTCTAAGGTTCCTCACCCATAACCTAACTTTTCTTTTTAGAATTGGGATAGCAATAATTTTAATAAACAATAATGAATCTGACCTGTAGGTACTTCAGTAGATCAAGTTTAAACAAACAAGCTCCCTATCCCCCCAATACTGAAACACAACTCAACTTTAAGACGTTCTTAAATACCTATCTGTCACTACTTTACACCTTAAAGTGACAGGGACAGCATGAGAGTTAACGGCGACTTAAAACAGATTGACGTCTCAGTATAATAATATAATATGTACCTATAATTATACCAGCCTATAAACGTCTCAGTATTCGGCCATAACTCAATTTATTTAACTACATTCGTTTTCAATCATAGTTCTAAAGATAGTCCGTCAAATCCTGTGGTACGTCCAATTCACAAATGAGTTATTTAAACAATTAGTTTTAATAGACACTCGTATCTATTATGAAACAAATATTAATTACTAATAGTATTTGATCACGCAACTATCTTTATTAAATCGTTTATCGACGATAAAATTAAACGCTTTAGGTACTGTAATTAACTGAAATAATTGTTGAAATTGATTGTTCGACTCTCGGAATAGACATCGAGTTACAAATTTCCTAATTCATGAGTAGGCATATAATACCAATTATTTAAAACAAAACGGTTTACTCACGTATATTCTCGGGATCGCCTGACTAGTTTCAGACTCAATAGGAGTCCCCAATCATTTTGATTTTGATGAGCTGACCGTTTTGTTTTAAATAATTAGGAGTACTCCTCACGAAAGTTATTATGCATACAATACCAATAGTATGACAATGTAATCTATTAAAACAAAATGTTTAAATCAAATTATTACTATTATAAAATAATAACAATACCGGCCTATAAATGTCCCACTGCTGGGCACAGGCCTCTTCTCATATAGGGAAGGCACGAGCATTTATTACCACGCTTGATCACTTGCGGGTTGACGATTTCAGATTCCAATGTTTGGAATCCAAGTTTCTCCGCGATGTTTTTCTTCACCGTTTGCCAATGGCGTCTTAGAATGATTAAAAAAGTTTATATAACAATGAAAAACTCACATTGATACTTGCCTGTGATGGGTTCGAACCTGCAACCTTGTGCACACAAATCCATTCATTAAACCGCTAGGCCACCACGTCATTACTATTATGTTATTTTTGTAATATTTGTTTTTTTTTATATAATATACGACCAGCAAGTCGTAACAATCTATACCGTAGAAAAACATATTAAAAAAAAATGCCACATTCATAAGATGTAAGAGACATCTAATTATACTACAAGTAGTAAAGATAGTAAACGTTTCTAACCTACTTAACTAAAACCTATTTATACAACCTATAACCATTTTATACAAAGAAGAAACAAAAAGTCTTTCAGTTTTGATATACATTATCTTAATAAATCATGATTTCTTATTTCTCCACCACTACAGTAAGGCTGCTATAGTGGTTTTAATTAAGTCACATTGGGTCACTGCAAAATTGTTAACAAATTAGGTTCTTGATGCTCAATCTAGCCATACATTTTCACGACAAAACAACCATTACGCAAAGAATTATCGAAGCGATATATTGAAGACGCTCATCCGTTTATCGTATAAAAGAAATCTATTCTCTCCACATGATATTAAATTCCCATCATTCAATACAGATGGATATAAAAAAAATATATTTATATAAAAATGTATCTCGATCAGAGTCCGTACGTGTCTTATATCCCCGGGCAAACCGGGGTCCTTTAATAAACTGTGAACATGCTGGAGGTCCCCGGGGGATCTGAATATTTT
The DNA here is from genome assembly GCA_932294365.1 of Diachrysia chrysitis. NCBI lineage: Eukaryota > Metazoa > Arthropoda > Insecta > Lepidoptera > Noctuidae > Diachrysia > Diachrysia chrysitis. The sequence continues at coordinate 1,024,172 of OW028651.1, read as the reverse complement.
TTATAAACCTTATTTATTATTTTACGAAGAGAATCGTGAGTTGTTTGATATACTTGGGCTTCATTAAAATTTGTTTTTACATTATATAATAATTAACGATCGTGTAATTCTTATACCTATTTGTTGAAATGAATTATTATTTCAGTGTTATATTTGAACTATGAACAACCTCAGCTTGGGGTTCAGTATCTAAGTAGTAATCTACTCGTATATCTGTATCTCCTATAATCTATACTAATATTATAAAGCTGAAGAGTTTGTTTGTTTGTTTGAACGCGCTAATCTCAGGAACTACTGGTTCGAATTGAAAAATTCTTTTTGTATTGGATAGTCCGTTTATTGAGGAAGGCTATAGGCTTTATAACATTACGCTACGACCAATAGGAGCGGAGCATAAATGAAAAATGTTGCAAAAATGAAAAACCGTTGAAACTAAAACACGCGAACAAAGTCGCGGGGGACAGCTAGTAAATTATATAATATACTAGCTGTCCTTCTCAATTCGAACCAATAGTTCCTGAGATTAGCGCGTTCAAACAAACAAACAAACAAACCAACAAAATCTTCAGCTTTATAATATTAGTATAGATAATAGATCCGGTATTATTTTAGGCCTATATCAAATCAGTTTCACATGAACATAGTTAACTTACTCCAAATAAACAGTATTTAGTGTTGCGGTCTTTGAATTGATGGCTGGCGTTCCGGTGCGTAACGTTTAATCTGGGTTGCGGTTTTTATTGATTGTTTATCTACCTAAAATAATCTTTCAGCAAAACGGAGTATAATATAATAATAATATATAACATTTCCATACGTTTTTAAAAACCTAGGCCTTACAAATACAATAAAAGTACATAACAAAATAAAGAATTATTCGATTTGGTGCAGTCTATTAGAAGTTATTGCGTGACCAAGGAAAATCGGGTTTCATTTTTATATACAGAGTGTTTTTAAGTCACCATCCAAATTTTTCAGGGTGATATTACCCGTGAAATTAAACAACTATCTCCAAGGGACATGGGGCGATATAATTAAAAACGGACTTTTTTCAGACTATCGATTTTGCATGAGAGGTAACCCTCACACTAGGACACACTATACTAATTCCTCCGCGTGATTTCACCCGCGTGTTCATGAAAAATGGTGACAATGATGATAATGAAAAGTAGCCTATGCACTATTCTACGCAAAAAACTATCTATATACTAAATTTCATTCATTTTCGTCCAGCCGTTTTATTGTGATTTAGTAAAAAACATTCAAACAAACTATCACATTTATAATATTAGTAAGATATATAGATATAGTTGTGTGCTTTCGATTCATAACCTTCAATAAAATCATTTAGTCACTCCATCTATCCTCAAATCCAAGTAAAACAATCATTTATCCCCACGCTTTAGTGATCAGAATCAGGCGCTATATATCATCTAAAGAGCTCTGCTTACCCTCCCACTGGGACCGGGATTTACATAAACGTAAAGTTGAGCAACACGTTACTGTAACAAGTTCTTAGAAAGTTTGCAACAGCTAATAACTTACAACCCTGGGGCCTTTCAACATAATATTCTGTTAGGCTTTTTATCAGAAAACTTATTGTTAGCATTGATAAAGTTTTACTTAGTATTTATTTCTTTGGTAATATTGTTTTTTGTGTATTTTTTGTTTATTCTCCAAATGATATTTTTATGTCTGTTCTCCTCGTTTTATGTCGTAAAGGTATTACAGCTATTACTTACTAGGTTTTAGGTTTAAGACATTTTTTTTTCTCAAAAGATTTATACGATGGATTATGCACAAATCATACGGTGGATTGTGATGCAGAAAGATTTAGTTTTATTGGAACACAATTACAATACACGACCGAGTACGAATGGCTGCGACCGACAGAGTTGACAACCAAAGACAATAGGTATGTTTTCTTAATCTGACAAGTCTCCGGCCTGTGTTAACTTAGCATACATAATGAGTTGCATTTACAAAGATTACATATTATAAATCATTTACAGAGGAAACACTTATAAATTAAAACACATTTATAATATTTTGCCGATGGGCGCAGTGAGTTAGTACTCTTATTAAGTTGTTGTTGTGGTCCTGAGGCACCCCGCTGGTGCAGAGGGCCCCAACAAGTTTTCTCCAAGCCGGCCGGTCCCGCGCGATTCTTCGAGCGTCTTCCCATTTGAGTTCTTCCTTCCTGAGCTCCTTGTCCACCGATCTCCTCCACGTGTGTACTGGCCGTCCGCGTCTTCACCTACCCTCCGGTTGCCACTCTTATTAAGTTAGTGCTTAATAATTTATTATGTAACAATTTATATAGATATCTTCGTACCAACGTTGAGCAATGTGAAGTCGTCACTTCGGTCAAGTGTGAGTGAGTGTGGTGATTTGTTTGTTAAGGTCTAGCTCAACATTGTGTATCAATTTTTTTTAATGCAAATCATGAAATTTCATGATATGTCTGAATAATTTCCTCATAACCAAAGCCATATTATATTTACGATAATTTAGAAACAAACATTTTCAAACTTCATTCTATCCTTCTTGTAGCTTCTCGTATATTATTTACCTCTTATTATAAATTAATGTTGCCCATCGGATACATTAGCGCTTGTTTTACGTTTCATGTTTCATCGTTGACCGTGTTATAATTTAATATGTCATATACAGAGGCTGTCATATTTAAACGTAACTTCATTAAATCGTGTGGTATTGTGATTTATGTACGCCAAATTTGTTGAGAGTGAAGTTGCAATAGGTATAATAACTTGCGACTTTGAATGGCATAATGTTGTAAGTATGATTTTCATTCTGATTATCTCTATTACGCAGTGTTCTAACTAGGCGAATCAACGCGAAGCGAAGCGACGCGAATAGAACAAGCAAAGATACTCTATTGCTTTAGCCTACGTGCCTAACTGCACGTGCTGCATGCGCAGCGAAGTAGACGCGACCAGTTGGTTTGAATATTTACGCGCGAACTCGTGCGGCGGCTGAAGTATCGAGTTCGCGCGCACCTAAGACCGAGCCGCTGCCGCCGCCGAGTCGCATTGAATTCGCGTAAATCGCATCAGATCGCATTGCAATCGCGTTCGCGTTGAATCGCCTACATAGGACGCCGGGTTCATTTATTGACTACCTATAAAATTAAGCGAGTAAGATACGCTATTTGGACCCAATATTTCACAAATGGTGCTGTACAAGTTTTGCAACTATTCACAGAACGTTACCATAGAAAAGTTCAATATGAAAAACGCACATTACCTAATTACTTATTTCGGTTAAAACTTATACTTGGGTCTCCCCACTTACCCACTAGCTAGAATCTGTGCATAGATAATAGCAAAATGAAATAATATTCTAGTATTTTGGGCCGTATTCACGATAACACACTGAGAGACAAAGTCAATATGTGCTGTCTCAAACTTTTCAACAAAGTAATGTCTTTATCACCTTTCAAACATTTAAATATAGGTGAATTTATCATTACATAAGATATATTCTACTAAACATAATGTCACCATATTTTTACTGCCCACAATCCCTTAACACATTTCGAAACGTTTAGGAAAATCAAAATTGATGCGTTAACGAAATACAGACGGCACGGTCCGGTGTCCGATTCGTCTGCGCCGGTAATTTAATATTCGTGCCTCGGCTGTCCAGCGTCCGGTCGCCGGGCGTCCGGGTATCCGGCTGTCCGGGTAAACGTGGCTTGTTGTCTGGGTGGGTACGTGTTTGGCTGTCAGCGCGACTTTATTATGTAATTTATTTTTGAATGCAATTATGGTTTATTTAAAATCTATTTTGAGCAAACTAGATTTTTTTAGGATAATGATGCAATATGTAATACCTATAGTAAACAAGGAGAGTGTTTTGTCATTGTACAAACGAAAACTGTGACTTCTTTATCGGTTACAAAAACGCTTGATAAAAAACATAAAAAAAAATGAAAAAAAAAAACAATCGAAATTCAATACTGTAGCCGTAAGTTTTACGGTAATAGTAATGACAAAATTAATCCACAATTGCTGGAGATATCAAACATGCAAAAAATAACGTCGAATTGAAAATAACCTGTTTTGATGTCGTTTAAATAAACGGCTGTCTTTTACTCTACTACATATTTCTTGAGTTTTAAACAGACAGACTTTGTTTGTGGTTTTCATTTGAGAATACTATGCCCCCAGTAATTGCACAGCAGACCGCTTGAAAATGTCAAATTGTACCTATATATAAAATGATTAATGCTTGTACGGATTAATTCGTCAACCGTCACTTGCATGGATCATTATGTCACCTTGTTATTAGAAGAACTGCATAATATATATGATATCACATAGGTACATCAGTACATAGTATAAAACAAAGTCGCTTTCTCTGTCCCTATGTCCCTTTGTATGCTTAAATCTTTAAAACTACGCAACGGATTTTGATGCGGTTTTTTTTAATAGATAGAGTGATTCAAGAGGAAGGTTTATATGTATAACATCATCATTTGTTAATTAATTTATACGATGTATGACAAAGACTTCTATCTATTTAATAAAAAGTCGTTACCTTGAATGTTGAAAAAAATCTACAAAAAAATATTTTACATTAAAATAAATAAATATCTTAGGACATTTCACACACAGTCATCTGATCCCAAACTAGGCAGAGCCTGTGCTATGGCAACCAGACAACTGATAAACATACTTATATATTTCTAAATACATACATATTATAGATAATTTAAACGTTTACAGTTTCCGGTAAAGACATCTTTTGCAATGACCATTAATAAATCGCAGGGTCAAACCTTCAACGATGCAGGCTTAGATTTGAGCGTTGACTGTTTTTCACATGGACAACTGTATGTCGCTCTTTCAAGAGTGACCTCCAGAGAAAACATGTTTGTATTGTCTAATGACAAGAAAGCTGTGAACGTTTTTTATAAAGACATTCTGTAATATGTTGTAAAAATAAAATAAATAGTTAAAAATGTAAAAAGTAAATAAGTAAAAATGTAGTGTATGAATTTAGATATTCCAAAGATAGCAGGAAATCTTCATGGTATAGGGAAAGGGGGATTGTTTTACTCCAAATTTAACGCGTGCGGGCCACGGGCAGTAATGAATAAATCAAAACTACTGGATCGATTTTAATCACATAGGCTATATATTTTATACCCGTGCGAAGCCGGAGCGGGCCGCTATGTTTTTATATACAACGTTCACAGTTTTTCTAGTACAAAATACAACATTTTTGTAGAGCAGTGTTCCTTCATTAACTAATACGCTTACACTGTGTTACGATTATTAAGCTTCGGGTCAATATAACTAGATGGCGTTACCAGACTCAGATAAAAAAAAAAAAAACATCACTTGAGAATATTATGAAAGTGAGGGTGGCGAAAAATAAAAAGAAGGCGGTGCTTATAGTGTGAACAAAGGACAGTCGTGCATTTGCGCTCCAAAATAATTGATGATCTCGTAAAATTATTGACTGGTACATTTATAAGTGATGTAAATCGGCATTTGGTAATTTGTTCTACGTGCAAATGATTATTAATCCTTATTATTAAAGTGAATATCACGAGGTAAGTGTTTGCCTCTAAGTTTCATTTTCAATTATCAGGGAGGTCTTCACAAGCATTGATTGTTACTTGTATTTTGTTCTTTGCTTGCGGAAACGTCCTTACGTTGCGGTAAATAGGAAGGACTCAATAATTGGTGACGCGGTTTAACGCCTCAGCAATTTTAATCAAATCAAGTTAAATGTTTTTTTTTTTCTCATAACCATCAAAAAGGCGCTTAAGAAACGTTAAAGTAACAAAACTTAATTAATCTAGGTGCGTGGTTCGAGGGGGTCCCCCCAAGCGCTTACGTCCTCGATCGTGACCCCTGGGCAACGCCGTCCTCTGACCCCGGTAACGCAGGTGGCAGAGGGCGCGCGGCTAAAGTGCGCTTGAGCGAATTGCAATCGAATCGTCCGTTATTACGATGCGATCTTCCGATGATGGAAAAGGTCCTTCTCAGGACCAGGGGGAGGGTCCCACCTCCCAGCCCGTTGAGCGGTTTGCTCCGGGTCTGGCAAGGGGGGACACTCGCCCGGAGAAGGTTTGTGGCGATGCGCAGAGGCTGTCCGGCTCCCTTTTGGGTGAGCGTGACGCCTCTAAGGATCGCGGTGTTGAGGGTGAGGGTTCCACACCCTGTACAACCCCCAGTGGCTTACGAAGGGCGTCGGCTCGCCTCGAGCGTCGTGATGCCGAGGTCTTCAAGCGCCCTTCAGGCCGCAACTCGTGCTCGTCGATTTCGGGGAGCAAGTTTTTCAACCCGTCCCCGGGTTGTTTGTCCTCAGACGACGAGGACACGCTAACCGACGCGTCGGTAGCGAGCTCGGCGAGTAGTTTACGTCAGACACGTAAACTTTTTGCGAAAGAGCCGCGCAAGCGCTCTCTCAAGACAACGGGTGCCGGGGGATCCAGTTCGGATGCCCCCTCCGTCAAAAGCACTAAGTCGGCCTCCGGAAAACGTAGCCGGAAGCCTCCACCGACCACGGCCCACTATGTTGGTCTGGCGGAGGCCCAGAAGGAAGCCAATAGGCTTAAGAGAGAGGCGCTCGCACTAGAGCTCGAGGCGAAGGTCGCAGCGAAGGAGCGTCAGGCCGACCTCGCCCGGGCCAGACACGGTTACGGCGCTTCTCTCTGGTCCGACTACTCGGACAAACCGGTGGCTGAGCTGGAGTCCCTTCACGGTGCTGACATGGGCAGCATCGTGGAAATTGCGAGGAAGTCCAGCAATATAAAAGGGACCCTGCAGAAGGCTCTGCATGACCACGCGGCCAACGCCAACAGAATTATGGCGTCGATGGTAAAGCGAACGGCCACGGAGGAGGTAAAGCGTCTCCAGGCGACAGTGAACCGTCTGGAGGATGAAAAGCTGCAGCAGCACCAGCGCATCGAAGCCTTAGAGGCAAAGATTGCAATGCTGGAACGCGTCACTCCGCTTCGACAAGTTGAAGCGGAGGTAATGGACGTGGCGCCCGCCAGACAAGGCATGAAAGATCCCGCAACTTCTCTCCGCGGTGTACTGGAGGAAATGCTCCTCAAACACGCCGCGGAGACAAAAATTTTTGTTCGGTCGTGCTTTGCGGGGATTGAGGACCGTCTCAATCCCCCCAAGACCGTTCGTCCGCCGCTAGCAGCGGACAACCGGAAGGAGGTGATGTCCGAGCAGCCGGCCCCCAAACCTGTTAAGGGAAAGGGTGTAGGCAAAAAGTCGGCCCCTAGAGCTTCAGCGCTTTCGGTGGATTCCGACGTCCCAGCGTCCTATGCGTCGGTGGCGTCCACTAATGCATCTACCAAAAGGGCCAATCCAGGCCCTTCTAAGGTGATCCCGGTCCCTCGCCCAAAGGTGAAGAATTCCAGCTCCCATGTGGCTGCGATTCCCGGGCCATCAAAACCCCCGGCTTCAGCTGACGAAGACTGCTTGCTGCCAGCAACCACAGCCGCCAAAGAGTGGCACGTCGTCCAGAAGAAAAAGAAGAAGAGCAAGAAGAAGACGGCCAAGGTGCCCACTGCCTCCGTCCCTTCGAGGCCAAATACAAAGTCGGCTACGACGGGCAGCAAAGGAGCGGCCAAATCTTTGAAGGCTAAAAAGGCCACAAAAATGGTTCCCCCGAAATCTGCAGCGGTGGTATTAACCATCGTGCCGGAAGCTGCAGCAAAAGGGGTCTCCTACGAGGAGGTGCTGACCAAAGCCCGCCAATCGGTCAAACCGACGGAGCTGGGCATAGAGGAGGTCAAGTGCCGGCAAACGCAGACCGGGGCTCGATTATTCGAGTTCTCGGGAGTGAGTCGGGATGCCAACGCTGACCTCTTCGCTACTGCCCTGCGGGCTGCGGTCGATGGCCTAGCTGTAGTAGGCAGGCCAATAAAGACAACGTCTCTGGTGATCTCCGAGCTTGACGACTCAGTCACCAGGGACGAGGTGGTGGAAGCGGTAGCGACTATAGGTGGTTGCAGCCGCGAATCAGTCAAGGCCACTGAGGTTCGATCGGGCCGTCGGGGAATTGGTGAAATTCGCCTATCGTGCCCCGTCGCGGCTGCGGAAGCCGTCCTTAAAAAAGGGCGGATTTCTATGGAATTCAGCTCGGGTGTTGTCCGGGCGCTTGAGGCCCAGCCTATGCGCTGCTTCAAGTGTTACTTACTCGGACACACTCAAGCCCGCTGCCCCTCGTCCGAAGATCGGGCGGATCTTTGTCGCCGTTGCGGTAAGGCTGGCCACAAATCCAGCACCTGCAACGGCAAGCCGCATTGCGCCGTGTGTGCTGCGAGCAGCAAGGCAGCAAACCACACTATGGGGGGTGCCAAGTGCAATCCCCCAACAAAACGGGGCATAGCACAGGCCCAGACCCGGCCTGTCACAGCCACCACCGCCAACCCGGTGGCAGAGGGTATCCAAACAATGGAGGAGTGATGTCAGCCCAATCTGAAAAAACTCTCCTCCAGGGGAACCTAAATCACTGTCGGGCGGCCCAAGATCTAGTCGCCCAGACTTTGGCGGAATGGGGTGCTGACGCAGGGGTGGTCGCAGAGCCCTACTCTGTTCCTCCAAATTGGTTTGGGGACTTAGACGGGACGGTGGCTATAATCCCACGGCCCTCCATGGATCTGCCTCCTCTTACCTCCTTGGAGAAGGGGTCCGGCTTTGTTGCAGTCGCCTGGGGGGAGAATGCGCTTTTAGGAGTGTATTTCTCCCCTAACCGCTCACTGGCCGAGTTTGAGCAACTTTTGGTGGCCCTCTCGGGCGTCTTATCGCGTTTGACGCCGAGGCAAGTTGTAGTCCTCGGCGACTTCAATGCCAAGTCGGTGGCTTGGGGCAATCCTCGCACCGACGCGAGGGGCCGTGCCCTGGAGGCGTGGGCGGTGTCGGCCAACCTGTCCCTCCTTAACAGAGGGGCAACGCACACGTGTGTGCGGCTGCAGGGAGGGTCCGTGGTGGACCTTAGCTTCGCCACCCCTGCAATCGCCGCCACCGTTGCGTCATGGCGGGTCGAACTAACGGAGACCCTATCCGACCATCGCTACATACGAATAGGGTTCTCCACCCGGCGCTCACAGGGCACGACAGGTCGCTTGTCCTTTCCGAGGTGGGCCATCACCCACCTGGACCGGCAGATGGCGAGCGAGGTCGCCTTTGTCCAGGACTGGCTCGGTCCTCCACCCAGTCTCGATGTGGACGTCGCGGCCTCACACATGCGGGAAATTTTGACCGAGGTATGTGATTCTTCCATGCCTCGGTCCCGCCGGCCCCCGCCAAGAAAGGCGGTTTTCTGGTGGTCTGCAGAGCTGGCCGACTTGCGAAAAGCCTGCATGGCCGCCAGAAGGAGATATCAGCGCCTTCGTCGACGTCGCCAGAACAGGGATCTTCAGGGGGAGGCTCGGTTCCACCTGCAATGGCAGGAGTCAAAGAAGGCGCTGAAGGCAGCCATAGGGGCAGCTAAAGACGCTGCGAGGGCGGAGATGTTGGAGGGTCTCGACGCCGATCCGTGGGGGAGACCGTACAAAATGGTGCGCAACAAGTTGCGCCCCATTGGTCCCCCACTAACAGAGACCCTTCCCACTGGTCTCCTGTACGCCGTGGTTACAGCTTTGTTCCCGAATGCTGCCGATCTCACCCCGCCCAAAATGAATCCCCCTCCAGGGATGGGCCCTTCAGAGGATATTCCGCCGGTGTCCTCGGAGGAGTTTGCGGCCGCGACGCTCTGCCTTAAACTAAAAAAAACGGCGCCCGGCCCCGATGGGGTGCCAGCACGGGCAATGGCAATCGCCACCTCACAATTGGAGGAACGGTTTCGGGTCCTCTTTGACCGGTGTTTTTCTTCCGGGAGGTTCCCGAAACCGTGGAAGGAGGGCGTGCTGGTCCTCCTTCGAAAGGATGGGCGCCCGGCCGATTCCCCTTCGGGATATCGGCCAATAGTTCTGCTAGACGAGGCAAGCAAGACCTTTGAGCGGGTCATTGCCGCCCGCCTCAAAGACCATCTTGCTGGGACCGGCCCGGATCTGTCTGAAGCCCAGTTTGGATTTCGGGAGGGCCGGTCCACAATCGATGCCATTCATGGATTAAAAACCCTATGTGCAGAGGCCAAGGGTAGAGGGCAGGGAGTATTGGCGATATCCTTTGATATCGCCAATGCGTTCAACTCCCTGCCCCACTGCGTCATATTGGAGGCCTTGCGGTACCATAGAGTGCCCAAATACCTGGCGGCGCTGCTGTCCGACTACTTACGGGACCGCGAGGTCCTGTTTGTAAGTAAGGACGGCGGCCTAGAGCGCCGCCGGGCAACAACTGGAGTTCCACAGGGGTCGGTCCTTGGGCCCCTCCTGTGGAACGTAGGTTATAATTGGGTCCTTCGGGGAGCCCTCCTCCCGGGCATGGCAATCATCTGCTATGCTGACGACACGTTAGTCACTGCCCGGGGGAGGACATATGGGGAGGCGGCGTGTCTGGCTTCTGCCGGCGGCACTTTAGTTGCCGGCAGAATGCGACGTCTGGGGCTACGGGTAGCCCTGGAAAAGACGGAAGCCCTTTATTTTCCGGGGCCTCGGCAGCGTGCCCCCTCGGACGCACACATCATGGTGGCCGGCGTCAAGGTCGAGGTGAAGGCCCAGATGAAATACCTGGGCCTGATCCTAGACGCGAAATGGGAATTCGGCCCACACTTTCGCGGGCTGGCCCCACGCCTCCTAAAGGCTGCAAATGCGTTTTCGTGGCTCCTCCCTAACCTGGGGGGTCCAAAATTCAGATGCCGCCGCCTATACGCCGGGGTTCTGCGCTCCATGGCGCTTTACGGGGCCCCCATATGGGCGGACACCCTCCATAGGGGGGAGAACGTGGCCCTCCTGCGCAGGCCCCAAAGGGCAATCGCGCAGCGCATTGCGAGGGCCTACTGTACTGTGGCCCACGCAGCCGCGTGCAGCCTCGCCAGTACTCCCCCATGGGAGCTAGAGGCCGGGGTCCTGGCCGCTGTATACCATCAGACGGCGGCCAGGAAGGCACTCGGGGAGCGCCTAACCCCAGAAGAACGCGGCGCCGTGCGGCGAGAGGCATACGATGAAATGGTCCTCCGTTGGCGGTTGGACCTCGCCAATGCCCGCTACGGACGCCGCGTCACTGAGGTTGTTGGTCCACTCTTGGACTCATGGCTGGAGCGACGCCACGGGTTCCTCACGTACCGTTTGGTGCAGGTGCTGTCCGGGCACGGGTGCTTCGGATCGTTCCTGTACCGAATCGGGCGGGAGGAATCCCCGCTGTGCCACCACTGTGGCGCGGCGGAAGACACGGCGCAGCACACCCTCGAGGCCTGCACTGCCTTCGAGGCGGAGCGCCGTGTCCTGCGTGGAGTCGCTGGCCTGGACCTTTCGCTCGCGGGGGTGGTTAATGCCATGCTCGCGGACGATCGTGTCTGGCGGGCAGTGTCTCTTTTCTGCGAGAGTGTCATTTCGCAGAAAGAGACCTCGGAGCGCGAGCGGGAGGCTGACCCTTCCGCTCCTCAGCTCCGCCGACGGCGGGTGGGTAGGGCGCGGACGAGGAATCCCGTAGTCAGACCTGCTCTGGGAGGGACGCAGAGGGCGGGGACGGGGGTCCCTCAGCCTTCATTGCACGCGTCTCCTTCCGTGCTGGGTGGGGGTGGTGTAGTGCCATGCACTGCCCTCGCTGTCCTCCCTCCTAGCTAGGAGGGAGGTCATGTCGGGCCCGCCACGAAGCGGGCAGTCGCCGGGGGCGTTATGGTGTTAAGACTTCGGTTGGACCCGTAACGCCGCCACTCAGGCGAAGGATGGCACCAGGTGTTTTGCCGGAGTAGTCAGAGCCTTTGTTAAGGCTCTGGAAGCCCGGACTCTTGCAACCCCACCCCCGTGGGGATGCAAGGCTGGCTCATAAATGAGTTTCACCTGTAAAAAAAAAAAAAAAAAAAAAAAAAAGGTGCGTGGTTCGAAAATGTCTTTCCTATGGAGAAGAACCGGCAAGAAACTCCATAGATTAGTTCTGCATATTCGCCATAGTTCATCAGACCCATAACAGGCTACTATAATACTCGAGCTTAGATCTCAACCACAACTGTAAAGGTTTTGAGCGCCCAAATTATTTACCTGCAACCTACTTAACTGTTATATGTACATATATTTGATATCTCAACGGTTTGTCGACTCCCTCAAGCCATATTAAGATGTATTGTGATGAAGTGTTGAGTTCCTGATTATAATTATGCATTATATGATATGTCTCAACTCTAATTTAATTCCGTTCGAACCCATCCATTAAAATTGTCGAATTTAGTCTCTGAATTCGACAATTGAATAAATAAAATAAAACCTAATTATAAGAAACTAAAGCGCGACGTCGTCGGTCGATTTTCTTCTATCGCTTTTACAGTGCCGACTCTTCCGTGTTTTGATAAATAGCTCTTATTTCTAACCTTTATTTAAACTATTTTTGTCCTAAAGATAGTAAATATATATCATCTTATCATTTTGCACAAATTACTTTTCCTCCATGTCAGGCATTTCTCATACAAGTACTTTGTGTTCTCATTCGAGAGTACAATACGTTAGACATTGGACGTCACGCACCGAGAGCTGCGCAGCGACTGAAAAAGAACCTTTTAAATGTAATTCCACTTACCTGAATTAGTTTATATTTAAATTAGTTTAATTAGTAATTAATTAGGATTGTACATAATTCAGGAACCATCCTTGCGTCTACATTTAGGATAGCAACTTGCTGAAGGCGATGACACATTCCAAAATTCAGAAACATTTTCATTTAGTATCCTGAATTTAGGATTGTGTAATAAGCGCTTAAAACCTTACTTCCTTTTACTCTTGTTTCGAAACATGTCCACACTTATGTCTACAATGGTACCAACATTATTACTCCTAGCAGTCCGTCGTTGTTACGTGGCAGGATTAATCTTCCCGGACGAACTGTTCCGTGCACCGAGACTTGTATTTTATTCCCGATGTCACGAACAAAGACTGCTTTATATACTTACATTTATTTGTAATTAGTTATTTGATTAACCGTTCTATCTAGAGGAGTATTAAGGTCCTATAATGGATTTTCTTAGTTAGCTGGTGGAATAAAATACTTTGTTGTATTTTATAATTACACCCAATTATGTGAGTGGGTAAATGTGAGTGTAGTAATTCTTGAATGCTTTAATGGCCGAATACTGAAATGTCAATCAGTTGTAAGTCGCCGTTAAGTCTCATGCTGTCTCTGTCACTTTAAGATGCAAAGTAGCTACAGACAGACATTTAAGAACGTGTTAAACTTAAGTTGCTTTTAAGTATTCGGGGGTAAGAACCCAACATCAAACTTCTTTGTACAATGCAACGTACCCTGATTTTAAAATAATAATGTTTATCTGTCTACCTGTTTGAACCGGCTAATCTTTAAAACATCATAACAGATTTCAAAGAAACTTTACATACACAAAAAGGATGTTGTCAAAACTTACCTAGGCTTTCTTGTTCTAAGTAGGCGAACAAACTCGAGACATAAAATATGGCTATTATTAAAAAAATAACAAAATTTAATCTAATGAATATATTTTTTTAAATAATTTATTGTCTACTTGGTACGAAACCGACACAGCATCCCATATAATGATCATATGAAGTCGCGAGGGAGATATGCCTGACATTTTGACACTTATTCAACCTACTTTTAATTAATTTCGCAAATTGTATCACTCTGCACGAGCGATGTTAATGGATTAATGTAATAAATATTAAATTCTGTGCTGACGAAATTAAAAATATCGTGGCGTGTGATTAATTATTATAAACAGGGTTTAATAATAAATTAATATTAAAATGTATTATCAATACAAGGTCAGGTACCTACTTGTACGGATGATAATGTTTTTTGGAAACCCTAGAGCAGCCTTTCCCAAAGTGGGCGATAACGCCCCCTTGTGGGCGCTGCAGGCCTAAAGGGGGGCGCTAAGAGACCCAGCAATAAAATCGAATCTCCGCTAATATAGTTCACAATAATAAATTTAATTTGAAGTTATAGTGGTTTTTAAGTAGGTGAAAAAATGTGGACGCTAAAATATAATTTATTCTCAAAGTGGGCAGTAGACAAAATAAGTTTGGGAACGAAAGCGATTTTCTCTTTAAACTTGTTATTAAAAAACTTTATTGAACTTATTCACTTGAGCCCCGAATTAGTGTAATTTAGAACCATTTAGGTTCTAATTTATTTTAAGAGATTTTTATAAAAACGATAATAAATAAATCGTTTATTAATCTAGCACTCATAAAGCATTACGTTATAATTACTTAATAATGTATCACTGTTCAAAAATTTAATCAAACAGACCGTTTATATATGTATACCAAACCACTAATAACATATATTATAGACATAGTACTTACCAACTCTATTTTGTTTTAAAACACAGAACCCTAAAGACAATTCCATTAAAACGAGACAGAGCTTTAAAATTATTAAGTTTAGTATAAAAGTGGACGCTAACAGGGGCCGAGGAAACTTGAGAGAGAAAAATGTATCTCCGAGATTAATTTAGCGATTCTATAAATTAGATGAAGCAAATAAAGTTAGTTTATTCTGTAAAAATATTAAGTACATTATAGTGATTTGAAAACTTCTTCGTATAAAAATAATAGGCATGACCTTTTTTGTGTGTGTGTGCAACCGTATGTTATATATGAGGGCTATCGTTATTGCGCTCACCAGTTGGCGCCACTAGCGCGTCAGCTGTCAAAGCTCACTAACAAACTATGAAATTTACCATTTACGGACCTCACGTGGGTGTAGCGCCCCTGGCGTCGACATTGATATCGGTAGTCTCATTCCCGCAATATTATAATCTGTCCAAATACACGAATAAGTTTTTCTGTTTCCAAACATTATGTTACATAACGCAAATTGGATGTCGAGTACTTTGTCATTTTTTTAACCTACAGTTAGCATATTTTTTTATAATGCTTTCATTTTATTGTTTTTTTGCTACGGGATGAAAATCTAATGACTTTAACCCACGCCGAGGGCACGATGTAGGGATATGTCGGACTTGCACCGACTAAAAACATCCTGGTCTCGTCCTTGCCTTTGCCGGAGTCCCGGGTGCGCTAAAGCATGCTCGGCGGGGCTCCGGTGGTCGGCGGGGCTCCGGTGGGATTTATAATGCTTTACCTTAAGATTATTTAACAATTTTTCTTTCGCAATAGATCTAGGTACCTAGGTAATTTGTACGTTGTGGGAAATATCAAAATGTTTAATCTACATGCAAAAGGACAGCTTAAGGGTAGGCGAATCGGGGTGCGGTTTGATTTGACACTTCGACTGGACGCGAATATTTATGGATAAGAACATATTCCATACTAATGTTATAAATGCGAAATTAACTGTGTCTGTCGGTCTGTTACGCTTTTACGGCTAAACCGTGGAATTTATTTTGATAAAACTTGGTCTAGGGTAAGCTTGGATCTCTAAAAAGAACATAGGGTACTTTTTGCCGCGATAACTAACACCCACGCGGGCGGAGACGCGGGCAGAAGCAATTTTTACCATAAATGGATTTGAATCCACAGCCAATCTTGCGTTTTTCGCATATTTAGGTACTTCATTAAAATCGGTAATAAGTAGAATCTTTAAATTTCCTTTCCACACATTTCTTATTCTATGGCGGTTTTATGTAACAACAATATGTGAACAGTTAATATATTTTAAGACTCTAATTTAACGTTAGCGCAGAAATTAATTAATAAAGCCAACCATATTTTGCGTTTATTATCTAATTAATTTGCGAGCCTATCAAACAGGGTTTGATAAGGGCGCGAAAATCTGCATTCGTCTCAAGATATTTTGATTAGATAAGTATTTAATTAATTTATTAAAGCTTTGATCAGACTGGAGTTTTGAATCTGGACTTTTGAAATTGTTTTTAATTATAATTTAATTAGTGCTGATTTTTTTATAGATAAATTGAACGCCTTCTTAATGAAGTCTCATACCAAATTCTATTTTATACAAATTAGAAGTTTCTTCTTAAACAAGCAAATAATAGAACAAGAACTATAACATAAAATCAAACTCAAAATATTTTTATTTCAAGTAGGCGTTTTCAGGCACTCTTAAAACGTTAAGTGACTCTAGTTGCGCGGTTTCAAATGTCACTCTTATATGAAGAAGCACCAGCAAGAAACTCCATAGGTTACTCTTTAGAAAAAAGGAAATATGTAGGTTCCTACAATGTTTAAAAATACTGATATTTTAAAATGCGATAACAAAGTACATACTTAGCAAAAAAAAAAAACAGTTGTATTGTTCCAAATACCTACATAACATCAAAACAGCCAAACTTTCTTCAATAAGTAAAACCACCACCGCAACCGCGTTAAACCAAACAGTTGAAACTATAATTGTGCCATCCGTATCGTTCCCGTTAACACTTCGCCGGTTCGTGTCCGGTCGATTTACGGCTGGTCCAAACCGTAAGGAACTATTGCTGAGTATTGTTAAGATACCAAAACGAAACTTTGTGGTAAACCATATTGATTGACCATTTAGGAGCTGGTCTCCTCTCAAGTCATGAGTTTGAGTCGCATGTCGATCAAAATGTCTTCGGGTTTACCATAATTCCAGATAATTCTCAGTAGGTACTAGTCCAGGGACAATTATCGTGGTTAGTGACCCTGACTGCTAAACCGGAGCTCGTGAGTTCGATTCCCACCCAGGACAACTGTTTATATGCAGAGCATGATCATTTTCATCAGATTTGTCTTAAAAACTATATTATGCATGATAAGTTAAATGTATACTATATTTTAATCTTTTGTACAGTTAAACCTTTTGCGACCGAGTTAAACCTCTCAATCAAATTTCATTTAGACATAATTATCATGAGACTTACAAAGCCTTACAAGTTCTAAACCTTCCAAAAAAATGTTCATATTTCTATAACACAAACCACCTTTATAATCCTGATATTATTTCAAATGTATACCTTTGTGCAGACGCCAGTTCAAGCCTCGTTTTACCAACACTTTAAACCCTCAAAAACTCGTGTTAAAACACAACATCCACAAAACCTTAGAGTAAAAATAAGTAAACTATAGAGTGCGCCTAACAAGTATGAACTGTGAGCACTGGTATGAACAAGTAAAATCGTAAAACTTGTGTCAAAACAGAGCGCGCCGTTTCATTGAAACAGTCTCAAAACCTAATATTAATTTATTAATATCGGAACCATAGATATGTTTGCATAAACGTCTGTCGTCACACAGAAAAACACTTAAATTAGTAAACGAGCGTTGTACTTACAGCTAAAAATTTGCTTACGCTCGAGACAACGGGCTACTAGCGATGCGTGCATTCTATACTTGTCTATTTGTACTCTAAGCACAAAACGTACACCTTTAACAAAGAGATAAGGAATTTCGGAGCAAGTGAGGCCGTATCGCCAACCCTGCTAAAACCTATTCATATTTATATTGCCAGCCAAATGCGAACGTAAAAGTGCTAATGTTATAACAGAGAAATTGTTAGGGTTGACACGTCGAGGCTTTTAAAGTTAACGACAAGTCATTAATTTTGAATGGCTGTGAAATACTTGTTTTTAAAAGCTTTTGCATGCCCACAACTGGGATAAATTAGGGAATAAATTAAACGCATGTAAATAAATGTAACTTAATGCAAACGTTTAATGTTTTTACAGTGTTATTAGTTAAATATCCAGCGTTAAGCGCAGTGACACAATGGAGTGGAACTATTAAGACAAATTTTATTAAGATTGTTCTCACCAATTCCATTACCAAAGCCAATGGAACTACTGGGAAAAAAATATCTCACTAGTTCCATGGGACTAATTGGAAGTGAAACTAGCGGGAATAATTAAATTTAAATGCTGTCTTTGAATCTGTATGTTTATAGAATTTGATTCTTAAAAAAACTTGGCAACACATAAGAACACTTCTTTATTTATGCTCTTTCAAACATACATAATATATATAATTATATTCCAAGTTAAATGTATGACACAATTCCTCGTGCCAACCCTACATATAATCTCAGGCTCACAATAGGCAAGCACGCTGCTGCCCGATCCAGCTAATCCTGCATTGTTGTGGAATGCCTCTAATGTGACCACGGCCAGACGATAACGTTTCATTTTCATATTCAAATCCCCCCTTTGATGTTGCCGCCACTAAGTCAGTACTCTCGTACTTGCATGCTAGGTTTGTGAGATATGATAATAAAATAGAAAAAATGGTGGTAATTATTCTTTTGTTTAGTTTATTCCCTCTTTACTTTACTTTTAAACTCCTGACGCAAAGAGTGGTGTTATAAGCGGTCTGTTTATGTATCTGTTTGTCTGTCTGCATCGTTGCTCCTTAACGAATAGACCGATTATGAAGCAGTTTTTTTGGTTGGAAAGATGACGTAAGTAATTTATGAAAATCTGTAAAGCATTTTTCTTTTCTTAATATCCCACAAACAGTTAGAAATTAATAAGGATAGTTGTCTAATATTCATTAAGAAAAAGGATAATTTGTTTAGGCATCTACACATAAGTAACAAATTATATATGTAAATTTTCATATTATAATATTTTGTCCTTACACATGAATTCAAAACGCTTTCTAGCGAACTCGTCGGCTGGCTTGCAAACGTTCTAAGTCACAAGGGGACGCCCCAGCGATGATGTGTTTAACCCAAAGGATTCTTGGCGAATATTTTACATACATAATAATATATGATGTTTGCATTTGAAGTTGAATGGTTTACTTTATAGCGGGCCTTTTTGGTGGCAATGGTATTAAGGAATATACCAGTATGAGGTGGTTTGTAAGATACAGTACTTGTTGCTTAAGCTTTCATTATGCTTAGCCCCAAAGGCCACCGATGCTTAGCCACACAGACCACCGAAAGTCTCTCTCATAGTCCCAACTCTTAAGTTAAGAAAAAGTACAATAATTCTGTTCACGGCACGGTAAATACTTAAATGGAACGCAACTAGAGTCATTTAACGTTTTGAAAGTGCTCGAAAAGGCCAAGGTTCTTAAAATAATTGATTTTCATTTACTAGAATAACACAGTAATTTCTAAAATAGATGTTATAATGTTAAATGTCCACGTCTTTTACGATTGCGTATACATTTTATAGTGATCGTTTGATCTGATGACAATAACAACTGTTAGCGTTGATTGGAGGAGGGGAGCACAGCACATAGCAACCGCTAGCTGACATCCGGTCAAATCGTAATGTAGGGATACCATCAGTTTCGTGAAATGATAGACGTGCTAAAAAGTACTTAAAGGACCAAATAACGAATGAACATTGTGCTATGTAACAAAAAACACAAACATGTTATTATTATTTTATTAATTATTTGTTACGCATTAACGCATAGTGGGCAGTGAATATTATTTCTACTATTTTGTATTTAATTAAAAAATGTTAGTTGTTTACAATAATACATACATAAATTTCTATATTATGTCACATTCATTTGCTTACTCTGAAAACGGAACACACAACATTAACTTAAAACTTAGGTGGCAGCTTATTATCCAATAGAAAGAATTATCCGAATCTATGTAACCAATTAATATTAGGCTCACATTTACCTCTTAAATCGTGTAAAAGAAATTTCAGAATTAACACATATATTTTTTATTATATTATTCACTAACATTTCCAGTTATACACTACTATCGACTTACATAAGCTGAATCTATACTAATATTATAAAGCTGAAGAGTTTGTTTGTTTGTTTGTTTGAACGCGCTAATCTCAGGAACTACTGGTTCGAATTGAAAAATTCGAAAAATTTATTGAGGAAGGCTTTAGGCTATATAACATCACGCTACGACCAAAAGGAGCGGAGCATAAATGAAAAATGTTGCAAAAATGAAAAACCGTTGAAACTAAAACACGCGAACAAAGTCGCGGGGGACAGCTAGTATATTATAACATGTTAGTGTGGCCTGCAAACCTATCTAGTTTGCCGTATGTACATTTTCATAACGTCACACCTTAGGTATTTAGGTGTGCAACATTCACCAAATTCTCACCCGAATTAAAATAAAAACTTTACTTTAAAAACGCTTAAACAGCGAAAGTTATAAAAATATGTAAAACAGGTCCTCTGTAATCATGGTCATAGTAGTCTGTACCTGCAATTTGTCCGGTCCCGGTCCCCGGCCGGATCCGGCGGGACGGTTAATAACCGTTTACCGCAGACGCTTGCTGTTAACCGCTTTTTAGATTACTTTGCTTTGTTTATTTTAAAGTTTAAAACAGGAAAATCTGAAATGGCCTGTGGTTTGGTTCGTAGTCTAAAACTCTATGGTATTTTGTTTTATAATAGGCATCACAGGAGAATGGCAGAAATAGGGACAAAAGACCGACTCCTACTCAACAGTTTGTACATACTCTTTCAGTCCGGTTAAACTGCAAACCCCCGAATACTGGAACGCAACTTAACTTTAAGACGTTCTTAAATTTCTATCTGTCTCTACTGTAGGTATACCTTAAACTGACAGAGACAGCATGAGACTTAACGGCGACTTATAACTGATTGACGGTTAAGTTTTCGGCCATAAGACGCGGGTAATTGAAGTGGTTTTTCATAGTTATTTTTAGACTTTTAGTTTGCCTAACATCATATTTATAACATTTTCAACTTTACACATAACAATGATTAGACGTAAGTACACTGACGGACACATAAACTGCATCAATGTTCAAGACGCCTTTGAAATAATCATTTTTACTAATTATTCAAACTTTTCATACAAATTTAAATTGAAACCTATAGTTTGGTTCGTTAGCTTCATAACAGCGTAGTATTATAACCTTATGTGTAAGTTTATATACTGGAAAGGACCATTCAATTTTTTTGAAGAAATACGATAAATGTAACAAAAATTGGTTTTATTGAAAAAATGGTTTTTACAATAAAAAATAAGTTAAAGCACAGGTTTTTTTACTTTTAATAAGGTGTATTGCCTCCACGTGCCCTTATAACAGATTCTAATCGATTGAGCATAGATCTGATTAGGGTTACTAAATGGTCTTAAGGAATATTGTTCCATTCTTGAGAAATCGCTGTTCTAGTTGCTGCCATTATTGTGGGCACACGATTTCTCGCGTATACAGCTTTTTTTTAAACTGTCCTAATCATGCTCAATGCAATTAAGATCAGGGCTGCGTGCTGGCCAATTTATGGTACGTATCCCAACCTCTTCGCAATATTGTCGAACTTGTGCAGCAGCGTAGGGTCGGGCATTATTTTGCATTAGAGTAAAATTTTCGCCTATTAATGCCATGTAAGGTACCACGTGAGCTTCTAAAACCTCTGTTATATAGCGTTGTGGTGAAAAACCTACTCTTCTACCGTTTTGACGAACCATGTCGATGAACAAAAGTTCCGTTCACCCGATCATCGAAATGTCACCCAACACCATACACGAATCGCCTCTAAAAGGAACATGCTCCATAATGCAACATTGATTATATCTCTCTCCACATCGACAATAGACTCTTCTCCGACCGTCTGCACTATTTAAACATGTCCTATAGTCATCGGTGAATTACACGGAGGCCCATTGTTCATCAGTCCAATTTAGACGTTCACGCGAAAATCGTAAATGACTTTGTCTGTGAGCTGCAGACAGCTTTGGACCATTTGCTGGTCTAAAAGGGGTGATTGCCGCTTCTTTAAACCTCCTTCTTATTGTTAGTGAACTCACGTTTACTCCACGCACTTCGTTCAGCTCTGTTTTGATGTTTAATGACGTGAGGAAACGATTTCGTAGGGAAGTTTAAACAATAAATCGGTCGTCACGACGAAAGCTTACTCGAATTCTGCCGGTACCGGGTCTCCTTTTGTAAGAACCTGTCCCTACAAACCTTCGGTATACTCTAGAAAACGTAGACCGGTTTAAATTTAAAATTCTAGCAATCGCTCGTTTATCCAAGCCTTCCCGCACCAATGCCGCAATTTGAGCGGCTTGTTCGGACGAAGTATCCTTATTTATGGTTACGAAACTTTTTATGAGTAAAAGACTAATAGTCAATACTATTGGAAACAATAATTTAAATCGAAAATGCAAAAAAAAAAATACAAAATAATAATTTCAAACTTTACTCTAATAACACACGAATTTGACTAGACTATGCATTAATTTTATTTCCCGGCTATAATTTTATCTTTAACTGTACTTCTATTTTTAAATTTTGATTTTTTTATATGGTTTATGAACTGTCTCGACATTCTCATTAAGTTTAATCTTAAAACTTTGCATACTTATCAATAATATTAATTCATAAGTAATCCTGAACTTTGATGCAGTTTATGTGTCCGTCAGTGTAGTTAACCTCCCAAAGTGATCAAACAACATCACGATCAATACTACCTTTGTACAATAGCGGTACAAAGCCGCTTAAACCCAGTGATATGCGATCAAACTGCCATACCTCAGAGCGAGACATTTATTATGTAGCTGTGACAAAACTTATAGTTTCCCACGTAACGAAACCATTGTGTCATCGAAAATGACGTATAACGCCATCTAGTCCGATACATTGCAATTATAATTTGATATTTTATGTATTTATTTACATGGATTTTGTACAATCTTTGCTTACTGGTCAATCTATACCTAAATACTTTAGCACAAACTCTTGACATTAAGTTAAACTTTTATTAGAAGGCTGCATCATACTTACCTTTTGAGAAAAATTACCTACATATATTACTACATACATCATAAAGAAAAACCTTCCAAAAATGTCTGTGTTACCTTTGACATTCTATAAATATTTGTCACAAAGAGTTTTGTCGGTAATTCATTTAACAATTCAAAGCGTGCACCGAAATATTCGGGGAGCTTACACCGCAATGTTCAAAAGGAAATAATGTGTTATTTTAACGTTTAATCTCTGTGTCAGATTAACTCTTCAAATGCTTTGATGTTTGAAATAGAAAAGAAAAATAAATGTTGATGGTAACTACGGTTTGACGACCTCCATGGTCGAGTGGCGTACACACCGGTTTTCAAGGTGTCGCCAGCTCTGACGTTCCGGGTTCGATCCCTGGCTGGGTCAATGTAGAAAACCACTTTTCTACATTGTCTCGGGTCTGGGTGTTTGTGGTACCTTCGTTGTCTCTGAATTCCATAACACAAGTGCTTTAGCTACTTACTTTGGGTTCAGAGCAATGTACGTGATGTCATCCACATTAACCTGAATAAAACAAACTGTTTATCTACTTATTATTTGGCTTATGGCCGAATACTAAACGTCAATCAGTTTTAAATCGCCGTTAAGTCTCATGCTGTCCCTGCCACTTAGATGTAAAGCTACTTAGCGACAAAGAGATATTAAAGAACGTGTCAAAGTTAATTTGCTTTTCAGTATTTGGGTATTCTAAGTTGTGTTTCAAAACCTGTCTCACAAGGGTGTCACAAATTTTTAATTAACATACCAAAGTTCACCCAGATTTCAAACGAAATTATGGATGACATAAATTTAGATATGCAGTCATTTATAACGTGTCACGATTTAAAAACAATAACTTGGAACGTAAGTTAACATATCAAATTTAAATATATAGCGCCAATAAATATAATTATTTACTATATACTAGCTGTGCCCTCGGTTTCGCTCCCGTCAACAGACTACCTACCCTACATACCTACATACTACCTACCCTACATACCTACCAATTTTCTTATTTACTCAATTTTCGTTCGAAATTATTTCCTCTTTTAAGAATATAAAGTAATGAATACCTAAAAAACATGTTCTACAGCAAATATTGTGAGTGAAGAACAAATTCCCCATAATTCATGAGCGACATGATTTTCTTAGGAAATGTTAGCATCAACATAACATTCGTAACCTTTCTAAATAATGAACTCTGATATAAAATGTTCCGTAGACACACAAATATGTCTTGCTCTACAAATAGGGCGGGTCGTTTCACTTAATTAAAATCTTATGATTTATTTTATTTTTCTTGTATGATTTATTTTTGTATAAAATATTAAATAGTAAACACGCTTTCGCTCTGAAATTTAATTTATTAATGTTATATTGGTTAGAAAATACTTTTGACGTGACAACGTCTTATAAATTGGTTTGCCGGGTGACACTTCAAGAAACTGGGTAACGCTCCGCTCACGTTATGCGCTCACAATGAGAGCGAGTGAGAGGCACGCGTCCCTTCCACTCGGGCATGGTTAGCCCGCCTAAGAGCGAGAGAGACAGACATTGACATTGACAGTCGTTGTCACGTAAAACTTTCGCCCGTATACCGACTTTACAGGCAACCAACGATTTTTTTATTTAAGATCTTTTAACTTGTTTTTAAAATTAGGTATGATTATGTATACTATTACTAAAGACATTGATACTGTTTAGGACCCTTAAGAGAAAACTTATAATAATGTATGTTGTCGAGTATTTGATATAAAAATTAACACTTTTAAAGTTTATTTTTCGGCCTTTACCCAGCTGTGGGACAGTATAGGCTAGCGAAAAGTATATTTAATTGAATTGGCAAATCTTTTAAATTTACTAGTTGGATTTAAAAAAAAACCTGCATATGACAGCATAAGACAAATATCCAACCACACATTAAGCTATACCTAAAACGTAGTGCTGAGCAAAACCGCGTCACACAGCTAGTTATAAAATAAATACCTCCCACCTAATACAATACGTTTAGTCCGGATAGCAGACCCAGTGTAATTTCCCCGCATTACGGTGGCATCTCGCGTAACGTAAACGTAATGCGCGCCGCTCCGGTACGTTATGTCGTCTGACGTAAATAAAAACACTTCCTTCGATGCCCGTAATTGCGATAAAGTTGGGGTCGCTAAGAACGCGATTCCTACTTCTAATATTAATAAATTGACTTAATCGAGAAATCTTGACTTATCCTATTAGCTTATTGTCTCATAGGAGCTATTTTAGAGAATATTCATTATAGCCAGGCTCCTGAAGGATAGTGTTTTGGCTGCTTTTAGGCAAGTAGCCGTATTATTGAAAGCACAAACGATTGGACTTGTTTTGTGTTTTTTTTTATTTTGGATATGATTGAAACTTGAAATAACGTTTTTTAGGTTTATTAAAACAAGTACCTTTTAATTTTTTACATTTTGAAATGCTACTGAGTAATAATGCTCTTATGATTTACAAGCCAATAACGAAAATAATTTGATTAAGAGTTGCCGTGGCAACTCCGACCACCAAGCTTCCAAAATCATTGTAAAGGCTCAAGTTGTGTCTGTTCTAACAATAATTGGGATCAAACCTTATCTGCAATACCACCGATAAATACACAGATTCCAATTAGTTTATAGTCTGCAGATCGGACCATCCCGATACCGTTGAAATTTGACATGTCTTAAGGGTCTTGAAGATATTTATCTTAATATGTATGTGTGATAACCCTGTTAGTTAAAGGTCGAAACCGATCTTAAGACATAACTGAATAGAGGGTGTTGTATCAACAGTTGGTAGTGAGCGAAGAGTTGCAGGTTCGATTCACAAATGGAAAAAAACGTTTCTGTAATAAACATATTTATTCCTTAAGGTATTAGATGTTGTCAAGATTATCCACTAATACGGAAGTCATAAAAATACACAAAAAAATAACATTGCTATTCTTATACGTTTTTTTAACGTATTTTCGGTAAAATTATTGCTTGTTCGGGCGTTATTTTATCTTTAAAGTTTTCTACACTATATTTTACATCACAGAAAGTACAGCATTACATAACTCAGTTGAAACTTAACCCTGTCGTCACCGCGACCGCACCCACCATGACGCTCCGCTCGCTACAGGTTGGAGAACCACAAAACGCGGCGCGCGGTGCGTCGGACCCCACATAAATTTATTACGAATAAACTTTATTATTATTTTTCGGTAACAACTTATTTGATAAAGATAATTTTCTATTTTGAGAGGACAAGGACAATTTTTCTTTGTTAATATTGCCTTACAAAAGTAATCGAATACTTTATTTTATTTAAAGAATCTCTCTTCCCGGATATTTTTCCTTTCTTTTGTCGTATAGGAATATCACAAAAAAATAAATAAAACTAACTTCGTTAATTATGAATTTAAGGTATAATTATTTCAATAAAATCGTATAGTATTTAGGTTTAGAAAAAAATCTAATACTTCATGGTCAGGCATTATTGCATTTAATAGTTGAATTTACCCTTTTAAATATTTTATCCGTCTAAAAATAACACTATACACAAAGAGATCACATTTATTACGGAGAAATCAAATGCAAGCATACATTTTTGACAAGTAATCTTTTGGAGAACCACAATAAAAACTAAAACAGAAAATTCACTTCGCACAGAATTTCATTAGCAGTACTTTAAGTAGGCTAAATGAAAAATTGTTCTGAACTTACTGGCAATTTAACCCATAAAATTTTGTTCACTATTCGCTCTTTCCAACCCTTAAGAATATTTCACACAACGGAAAAAGTATTAGGAGCAAAGGGCAACACTAATGTAACAGCACATTCAATGAACACATAATAAATATAAATCCGTCTCGTAGATTAAAAATCTTATAAAAATCTAAATTAATTCAAAAAAGATAAAAAATAAAAAGTTTTAAAGAAATGACTAAGTAGGTATAGGTCTCAAATAGATTGGACCTTCTGTTCGTCACATTTTACTTTCATTAAGTCGTAAAAACCGGTAAGCCTGTGGGGGCTATGTATATTTGAGGAGGAGAGTATTGTTTCTCGCAACAAAGCAATGGCATCGCATCTCGCCAACATTTTCTTCGGTAAATTAGAAAAATAAGGCGATACCATGATGAGTTGCGATTTCAGACATTTTTGTCACCTACTTGACGTTACTTAGTAAAATTTTCGCTACCAGAAAGAGTTGACAAATGACTATGATAAACCCTTCCATGCTAAGGGTTATAAATTAAAAAATCTCACGATATAATATTGGTTCTACATCTTAAGAGTCACGTAAATGTGCACAAATTTTGCTAGGACTTTAGGCCACGTCTACTTAAAATACTAAACAATTTTTCTATATCAATTTAGGTTATCTTAATAAAGACCTACATATCAATTAAGCTGATTGATTAATATCAAGGTCACAAACAGGCGTTTAATATGGAAAAACTATAAATCTAACCAGTTTCCGTATCCATAGACATCTGTTCTTCAAGTTCCGTGGCCAAAGGCAAAAGAAGGTTGAACAGCATGCAGTAAGGAACTGCGCCCAGGGTTACTGGCACGGCGCCACATGGCCATCCTACCGCATTCTAAATAACCCCTGTTTATGCCACAAAAGCCGCAAGTAACTGTGATTCATTATATTATACTGTAATTTTACATGCTAGGTAAGGAACTGTGTATCATTGTAGAGTTTTGGTAAATGTCCAAATAGCCAAGACCAAGGGCTGGTTTACTTTAGCTACAGTCACAGTTTTGTAAACAATACAAAAAATGTTTATTTATGTAAATAATAATATAATTAAATGACTGCTTGGCAGGCACAATACAGGGCCCTTGTTCTACGGCGCTTTTCCCTAACTCAAGAACGGTTAGTTCTCAAGTTTATCCGAAACTGCACATTTTAAATGCATTAAGTATTTTTTGTCAACAGTTACAACCATTTTGTCAGCGTCACGCGCTCTTTGCTAAAGGGCAATCTCTACCAATCAACCTTAATAAGTAATTTAACCCATTACAATAAAGGTTCTAACAACATCATGTTTATTTCCAGTCACATCACACGGACCGCGAGCTGGCTTCCTCCGGCTGAGAGCTGGCCCTCCGGCAAGGAGGGCAGCGCCAGCGGCAGTGAGCAGGATGAGGAAGAACTGCCTTACGGATGGGAACAGGCGCTGGACTGCCATGGGAAACCATATTACATCAAGTAAGGAGATATTTGATACTTCTTGTCGGGGTTAAAAAAAGTTGGAAGGATGATCTTTCCATTTGATCCTGGAGAGCAGTTGAGAGGTCTTGTTGCTGTATTTCGATTAAAAAAAATCTGAGACATTATAGGATATAAGATTTTTTAAAATTTGTTACCCCATAATATATGAATAAATTATTGAAACGACAAACGATAGGATAAATGAATATAGAAAGCTTCATGACTTTTACCCCTAGATCTACATAGAATATAAATTAAAACCATTAGCATTACAAGAGAAACGGAACATAAAAATTTAAATGAACAAAAGACAGTCCTTTCTACAATAGTGACCCTTTACAGAGAACCTCAAGGTGTAATTGAACAATAATATTGGATCAAATGTAACATTTAAATTGCAAAATTACATTAAAATCTTAGTGTCTTCGTTTACAATATGCAAAGGAAGATATTTATTCCTTGTTATTTTCGCCTATTATTCGAGAGACTAGAGCTTCTATATTTATATCTGTCGTGTCTTCCTTGTCAAGTTAATTTAGATATTCAGAAATAGAGGCCATTTTGGAAATGTCCAAATAGCTGTTTGCTATAGCTTTAGATAGTAAAGAGTTTTTATAGCTTATAATGTATTTTAGGGTTCATATTAAAAGCCATTTCGTTACTGCCATTTTTGCAAATTGACATTCTGTACATGATGTCGGCTCTTGGGTTAGAAAACTAAATTAAATTAAATCCTTTGTTAAATTTCAGCCATGTCAACAAGACCACGACATACGTGGCTCCTGAAGGCTGTTCGTGCGAGTCTCCTCCAGCGCCGCGGGACGTGGTGTTGGAGAGAGACCCTGAACTCGGCTTCGGTTTTGTGGCGGGGTCCGAGAGACCCGTGCTTGTGCGGTTCGTGACAGATAACTCGCCTAGTGTTGGGAAGGTAACAATTGCATTTTTTAATTATTGCTTATCGTAAATAAGCCAGGAGGATTTCTATAATCAAAGTCTAAATCAAAGGTAGAACGTTTATTCGCAAAAAAACACTAACGCATCTAATCTTCTATTATGCGTCTGGTAAATAATATTTGCATGCAATTGTATGATCTCCTTTGTAGCTGAAGAAGATCAAATACCTGAAAACTTTAAGTGAAAATAAGGGTCACATTACGTTCTTATATAAATACATTTCAAAGGAATAAATGTATAAATTCTAAAGCTTTAAAAGTTTGGAAAGATCTCGAAACTAATAAAGAACTACAAAGAACAACCTTCAGAAACAAAATGTACTTATCATCACTCCGTCGTAATTTCCATAATTACTATAATATAATATCATATGCTTATTGGTATATTTTCCAGTTGGAACCTGGTGACCAGATCCTCTGCGTCAACGGTGAGGACGTCAGCCACGCTGCTCGGGAGCACGTCATATCCGCAGTACGTGCCTGTACCGAACGGGTCACCCTCAGGGTCTGCCAGCCGGCCAGGAGCGGCAATCCTGCCAGACGATCAGCCCTGCTGTCAGCTGCGAAGAGGGCGAGGCTGAGGGCGCGACCACCCAGGGTTAGGTTCGCTGATTCTGTGCAGCTGAATGGGGCACCTATGTATCCTGTAAGTATACATCTACATAAATCTTAAGTATATAGTACAATAAAATCGTTTCCCTTTCAGTCCAATTTAATCTCTAGAGCAGTCCAACCGATTTAGATAAAAATATGCAGAAAATATAATGAGTAAATTGTCCGGATTGTCTTAAACCGCACAAATATAATCACGAAATGTCGTAAGGGGAAGACTACTAAACATAAGACGATTCTTTAAAACATAAAAATCTTTATGAACTGTTTCAAATACCTTCTATTTCTTTAAGTGATTTCCAAGAAATCAATTAACTTTTTTCCTTTCCAGCCGTCAGCATTCTCCCTCGGCGACCTCTGCTTACCCCCGATGGCGAATGTCCTAAAAGTATTCCTGGAGAATGGTCAGACGAAATCCTTTAAGTACGACACCACCACCACGGTGGCTGACGTGGTGACGAGCCTCAAGGATAAGCTCTGCATCACAGCCGAAGAACACTTTAGCCTGGTGGTCGAACACGTGAAAAGTTTGAGGAGAAATAAACTAACGCTGTTAGATCCCAAGGAATCGTTAGCCAGGGTAAGTTTAATATAATCATTAGGCTTCCGTCTCTTGTTTATTTATCTTTAAATAAAATATTATGCCTCTCATCCTCAGGTAATCAGCTGGGTAGGTCTGGTAGTCCTCGCAATAATCTGAAGTTAATCTTAAGGTTCAATAATATTAGAAAATAAGTAAGAGTATTTGTCACACCTGCACTGACGAGGTTTGAAGTGACGTAGTGTGAAATAATTTACGATCATTGAAATTGGGATAATGAAATCTATCTTGACCATGATTATTTCTTTCTTCCATTACATTTTCATTACACTTTCTTGGGGAAGAGGCTCAATACAAGGTTCTTTTTTTATTATATCATTACATCTGTTTCTTTTCATCTACCCAAATCATATACCATCGTTCTTCGCAGGTCTCTTCATAATTTGTTGAATTATATTGTTTCTGTCTTATTTTGTTTGTACATAAAAAATAAAATAAATTGATTTGCATGCCTATAATTAATGATGATAAGCTCATTATTCGTCATCTAGGATAATATTATCATTCTCTCATTAAAAGTAATTAAATTATTTAGGTATAAAGTAGCCATCGCTTGAAACTCTCGGAAACGAAATATTACTGTCATAATGATGTATAAATACATTAGCCATATTGTTCATAATGATCCTAGTTTCTTGACACATTGGTGATTGTAGCGTTAGAGACGACTTGTGTAAATATTGGAATACTGGATTTTTACAATTCATGTTTAAATAGACACTGGAATTTGAACCTTATCCCAAGGCAAGTACTTAACTTTTTAAGTGACGATAGCAATACTAATATCTATCTGTTTTCAGATCGCAGCGAGGCCAGGGTCGTATAAAATGCGGTGTCTCTTCCGAATAGTCTTCATGCCGACATCTGCAGCTGAGCTGGCGCAGAGGGATCTGGCTGCATTGGATTACTTGTACATGCAGTGCTGTAACGATGTGGCACAGGAGCGCTTCGCCCCAGAACTCCAGCCTGATGTGGCGTTGAGGCTTGCGGCCTTGCACATGCACCAACACGCTCTGGCGAACAATATGTCGCCGGCTAAGCTAACTGTAAAGGCTGTTGAGTGAGTGTTTAAATGACAATATAATGACGTGAAAATACAACAAAAACTAATAATGAACGTTTATCAACAATTTTATCCTCACTTTTAGTTATCCATTATTTTAAGTCTTTTAAATTATGTTTAGTGGACAATTCGTCACTAGTTTTGCAGGTTTTTTCGTTTTATCAATAATAGAGCTCATCAATAAAAAAAAATGAAAAATTTAATAATCAAAATAAGAAATAAGCTCTTAATATATTAATAAACTTAACTTATTTTATACTTAGCACTAGAATGTAAGTCGTTTACTTTTTTTTTAATTTTTGTCTTGTGGATTTCAGGAGAGAGTTCGGTCTCGAACGATTTGTCCCCAGCGGCCTGCTAGAAAGCATGAAACGCAAGGAGCTACGCAGACTAATAGCACACTTCCTGAAGCTCAACTCTCAGATGACGGGCAGCCAGAGACAGCTGACGCAGTTACAGGTATTACTATATTCTCATAATAAAATACGCTTGAACTGGGTGATATTTCGGATCAAGTAACATTTCAGGAAAACAAATAAATCAAGATCTCTTGAAATTGATGATCTAGTTAAGCAAAAAAAATATATTTTTAAAACAAATCAAATGGTATTACATTGTTGTTCTTTACAGTCTACGTAGAATTTTATATTTGTGCCATAAGTATGTTCTTAATCCAAAAAGTACATACTTCAATAATATACTTTTTTAAACACGACTAATAATAAAATTATATCGATCTTCATTTTAAAAATATTATTTTGAATGCCTCCTAATCCGTTAGTTAATGTGTTCCAGGCTAAGCTGCACTACCTGGACATAGTGGCGGGGCTGCCGAGCTACGGCGCCAAGTGCTTCAGCAGCAGCCGACCGGAGCGCGTGCTGCTCGTGTCGCCGCGCTTCGGGCTCAGCCAGATCGTCGGCAGGAGTAACTCTGTGGTGAGTGACTGCTCAGTGAAAGCTCTTTTTTTGGAAGAGATTTACGCAGTTAACCTGAGCGCAGGCTTTGACTGCTTCACCGGACTTTTGGAACCTTAAGGGCCTCCAGCAGTGAAACCTCTTCATTGGTAGCCAATACCGACCCCGACCTAAGTAAATGATGTGATAAAAAATAACCAACTGCGATCTATGTTGGTTTCAAAGGCACCCTACCTGGGTGCTGAAAAACTCAGTAAATGTGTACAACTTTTAGCTAATTGAAGGAAGCCAATTTAAACAATTTCTTCTTTCAATTAAAATTTTGCACAAAAATTAAGTCAATGAGCCTTTAGTTAAACAAGCCAAGAGGTAAATCAGTTTCGATTATAGCTCTAACTGTGTTTGACGTAGGTATTTATTAATAAGAAGTTTTCAAAAAGTTTTCCCGCAATTTATTTCTAATCATCCACCCACTTTCAGTCTTTTTTGGCACGACATCTGTTTCGTTTCCTGATTACTCCTAATTCCAGCTTTCTTTCTGATATAATAAATTATTAACGATATCTCAATCCATTCCAGCCTCAACCAATCGCCTCCCTAGAAGAGGTAGAGGGCATCAGAGTGAAGCGAGACTGGTCGAGCGGCGGCGCGGACGTGGCCATCTTCCTGCAGCGGGACCGCGTACTGGCTCTGCTCATGGAGGAGCGGGATGCAGCCGAGATGCCGCTTATTATTGCCGGGTATGATATATACACAACTGTAAAAAAAAACATGCACCTAAGGAAAAAATCTGAAGTCACAAAAATACCATGTCAAGATGGACTGAGCTAGTCATCTTGTAGGTGTAATGGCATACATTATATTAATATTGTTTTTTTAAATTATCATTAAAGTCTTGATTGACAAGGAATACAGAAGCAAACTAAGTACTTTAATTTACATTAAGCATTCTTCTCGTTATGTAATTTTCTTATAATATTTAATTCTTTGTGTGTAAATCTTAGCTAAAGAAATCTTGTTATTTGTATTTTGACAGATACTACCGCCTTGTGACCGGACACGACCTCAATGTCGAACAAGAAAGAGAGCCTATCACAGAAGATATAGGTTTGTAAACTACATTTATTATGTTAATATGTTAAAAAAAAAACTTGTTTTTACCATCAGTCGTCCCAAATATAGCTCAATTTAAAATATTCATTTTAAATGGTTTATCTTTTCTATTTCAGCTCCACCATACTTGTCTCAACACAACGTGGTGCCAGCTAAATGGAGCTACCTCCACTACGATGATCCGAACACAATAACTAAGAAACATTACGCCATATTCAGTATGCCTCCCCCTTACCACTCCACTCCCGACCAGACCAAGTCTCTGGACACCAACATGAATACCAACATCAACAATAGGAACCACAGCAATAACTCCAGCCCTATAATAGGCTATGATTCTAAATCTGGTCTACTAGGCCACGATGTTCATTTTGAAAAATGTAAGAGAAATGATGACTTTAGGCTATTCGATCCTAACGATGCGTGTTACCTCGACGACGGCATGGGCTTCGACCTTCAAAGCGTTCTGTCCATGGAACTCTTAGAGAATGCGAACAACCCAAGGCTAGTCGAGGCCAAGAATGAAGAAGTACTGAGAAGAGTTGCAGAAATGCAGAAATTAGTCGAAAATTCCGAACAATATTTGACTGAGAATTCTGATTATGATGTTTATCATGAAAATTTGAGGGATGAGTTGGTCGGTAAAGAAACTTGTGTAGATAATGTGGAAAGCGATACAGAATCAAATACCAGTAGAATGTCGTCAGCAGATGACGCGCCCGGTATATTGAAACACAGCGATTCTTTGCTTTTACTAACAGAAACTATAAATCAAGGGTTAAACGGATTAAGTGTGCCAGAGAATGGAAAAGACAATAATAGTTTAACTACACGCCAGTCTCAAGGGCTTAGTGCAATACTTAACAATTGTGGACTGACTGATGCCTTGATAGCTTTGAACACTGATATGTGCCACTCAGAGAGTGACAATGATTCCCTTTACACACCTACTAGTAGTCCAATACGTAAACATCAAAATAAGTCCACGACCAAAGGAGTCAGGACCAGTTTTGGACTAGTGAGCCCTGATGCAACGCAAGACAATAAAGAACCAAATCTTAAGGAATATTTGAAGCAACTTAGAGAGAAGAGTAGTAAAGAAGAAGCGAGACCGACTGAATATCCTTTCTTTTACCAAGAAAGTGTAGTTGATAATGATGCTGAGCTTATAGATTTAACTTTGATACCTCCCCCACAAACTCCTGATGAACTAGATAGTGCTACGCAAGTGCCTCATATTTTACCGATCGTTCCACCATCATTTGCCGACGACAAAGTAAATTCGCAAGAAAACCTTTCAAACGCACCAAGAAAGAATGCACTAGAAGAGTTTATTGCTAATGTTACAATACAACCACCGACTGTGAAAGTCACACCAGCCATAGAATTGACACCAGAAGAAATAATGTCATATATTATCCCACCACCCCCGGCCTCTAACTCATCAACATTAGATAGAGAACAAGTAAGCTATGCAAATCATAGTCAAATAATTGAAGCTAAGAAAGAGCAGGCGAACAGTGCAGCAAAACCCTCCAACGGTGATGTTTTAAAGGGCACACTAAGCGTCAGTGAGATTAGAAATATGTTTGCGGCAAAAAGTCTTAGTGATGCCAGAAATAGTTTGCTATTAAAAGATAAAAATAAAACGACAGCACAAACTAAATCAGACTCACCAAAAGGTAAAAGAAAAAGTGTGTCATCCGCTGATAAGCAGTCAAATGGTACCGCACATGTTATAGAATACCCTACAGTTGAAAGAAAAGGTATGTTCTCTTGTTGCAGTAAAGACAAAAATAAGTCCGAAGAAAATTCTGATGAAAGTGAAACAGTCGACGCACAAATACAAAACTCGGACTCTATACCCGATGTATGTGAAATCAGACCACCGCCGAGGAGAAAAAACTCAGACTGTAGAAAAGCTCCTGAGAGACCACCAAAAACCCCACCAACTCCTGCTCCGAGACCTCGATCAAATTCATTTACATGCGTCAACAACGAATTGACTGCAGTTGAAATTACTAACAATCACTTTAGTACACTGAATAATAGAAAGCTGAACTACAAAGTCATTTGTGACATAAACGAGCAAAGTATGCAGAATCCTCCTCAGTTACCTCC
Source organism: Diachrysia chrysitis (assembly GCA_932294365.1). NCBI lineage: Eukaryota > Metazoa > Arthropoda > Insecta > Lepidoptera > Noctuidae > Diachrysia > Diachrysia chrysitis. The sequence goes on along the minus strand of OW028651.1, from coordinate 988,831 downwards.
GAGGTTGGAAAACAAAGTACTTTCTCCACCACCGCCGATATTACTTCCACCTAAGAAACCGCCTTTGCCTCCGGTCCCAAGCATTGAAGTACTACGAATGAAGAATGCCCAAAAACAATCACCGTTACGCAACCCTGAACAACGCTTAGCTAGTATTGGATCCCCACATTTTCAACGCAATCTAAACACATATCGGAACCTCGAGCTTGAAAACCGGCTGACTGAAGAAGAAACGCAAAGTATCAGATCAACGCCAAATTACAGTTCCATGACTTTACAGAGCCGTCACGTGAGATCAAACTCTGAGACAAAGAACACGATTTTGAAGAACAACACGGCGCTGTCTCTTTGTTCGCCTCAGATGAACAGGAGGTTTAGTAATCGGCCTGACCTGCTGAACGGTGCACCTGGTGAGCGAGTTTTCAGTCCACCACTGTCAGAGCGGCAGTCATTTCGACGCGACAGTGCGAGCCCGACTCCAAAAGTCCAAAACCACGTGAGGTTTAAAGATGAAGTGGTGGACGATATACCGACCCCGCCATCACCTCCAACAGTAAAGTTCCCGGAGTTTCAGTCTGGGAATAATGGGCATGTGTCGATAGAGAACTTGTTGTGCAAGACTGAGGTGGCGGTAGATGGATTGCTGCAGCGGTTACATCAGGTCGCGCAGAAGTGCTCTCACCAGCATGCCCACGGAGGCGGTGAAGATATCGATGAGGCTAAATTTCAGGTGTGTTTCTTTTGTTATTTTAAATGTCTCAGCCCAACTACTTATATTTGGAAATGTTAAATAAAAATAAAATGTTTTCGGCGCAGCGTGCTCGCAGTGAGTTGACGTCATGCGCAGTGGCACTAGTGGGTGCGTCTCGTGCGCTGGTTGGAGCTTTAGGAGGGACGCAAGGTGGAACGGCCGCCACAGCACTCGCCGATTGCCTCACACCACTCAGAAGACTGTCTGATTTGGCACAGGTAACCCTAATTCAAACACTTTTAGGTTAATTGCTATAAACCAAAACACCTTAAGCAAGACAGGGACTATCTACCCTACCTTCCTTTTAAAAATAGGCTTATCCAATTTGGTACAGTGAAGTTATGCGGTTAGCAACACATTTGGCGATAATTTTTGTTTAAGTAGACAATAACTCCGCATGCATTAACGGGTTATAAAAAATAATAAATAATACACATTCTAACTTAATTTTTTCTACCTAGGCTCTTGGCAGACATACATCAGCGCCACTTCAAACAAGAAACCTCGTCCTTCGAGTCCACGACGTGACAGCAGCCTTCAAAGAATTAGCCGGAGCTGAAATGGCACAAATTATCCACGAACATACCACTAAAAAGTCACAAGGACCTGGACATGAGACCAATTCTACCTTGGAAGGTCAACTGGCCCTTCGAGCCGAATGCCTTGCGAATGTCTTGGCTACCTTACTGCGGAGTCTCAGAGTATTTTCTCCATAAAGGGGAGAAGACCAAGATTTTTTTTATTTTGAGTTAAATATTTGTTTCGTTATAAATGAGTAACGTAATATGACAAGAAAATAAAGGGTAGAGTAATAGGAGAAAGGGATTGTCGAAGTTAGATAGGAATGATACAAATATTTGTACAGCGCAATGCATGACTTGTAAATCGCTGTCTTTGGCACGCGTGGTCTAGCGATTATAATAAAATCGATTTTTATGTATAATTTTAATTAAATTAATTGACTTACTTATCGATTTTATACCTTACGACTTACACATTTAATATCTAGAAATGTCAAGATAATATTTGGAATATGAATCTCAAACATGCGAAAATTTCGCTTGATTTAGATCCGTTTCGAAGGGAAGTAAAATACGCGATTTTGTTCCGAAACGTATAAAACGATCTGTAAAATCATTATGTATAGATAATAGATATAATTTGTTAATCAATTTCTGTTAATAAATAAATAACCGTTACTAAAATGAGACCAAATAAATTTAGGTACGTTTTTTAAATAATTCTGAAGATTTTTGTAGTTGGCAACATTTGTGTTTTTTAACCTTTTATGTAATGACCCATGATATGCTTATTTGAAATAACTAAAGGTGGATTATCAAATTTTCTAGAATAGGAGTTGATTTAAACGTGAAAAGAAAGCTAAAATGGGTTATTATTTACAAGAAAAGTTAGGTTGTAGATTGTAAATTTTAATGTTAATGTTCACCTATGTTGTTAATATAATTTTTGTGAAGTAATTATAATTATTACTTATTTTAACTCGATGCATAATTATGAACTTGCGTTGGCAGTAGATCAGAATCATATCACTGTTAGATTAACTAAAATATGTTTATATGTATCAACGGATGGTCTTTACTTGGCATATCAAAATTAAAATTGATTAGTTTTTCAATGAATTTGGATTGCATACAATTTATTATGTGGAGAATAGTCTCCTTCATGTCAAAAACTCAAGCAGAAAGCGCATTAAACTGTCTACAGATTATAATATCAGTTTCTCTAGGTTCTATTGTTTATTGTGACCGTAGACAAAAGTGTTACCATAGTTTAATTATTTTTACCATAAAACATATCTATTTATACAATAATTAATGTATATTTTCTATCTTAAGATGAGTGATCGGAAATAGGGTGCGAGTTGTGTAATCTCTATATATCTTACCATATCTTATTCTTTAGGCATCTGTAATCGAAGATACATCTCATATTGTCACTACGCATTTTACTTCATTGTTTTACGAGTAAATGTATTAAAATACTAAATTTAAACTCCACTAAGGGTTGTAAAGATATTATGGCGCGAATTCGCATAAACTTTGGTGTTGCTAGCTGTTAATTTGTTCAACAATGTTGCCAGCAATCGTTTTTTGGTACACGCGATGTGCTGATATTAAAGTATTGGTGCTATTTTGAGAAAAATGTGTACGTTTTTTGTATTGTAATTGGTTGAACTGTTCATTTGTTTTGCGAGTACATAAATGATACTTATGTAATGCACCAGAGATTTGAACTTTTTATGTAACTACGTAAGGTTGTTTTTGCAACGCAATAAACTAAACTAAGGGCAATCTGACGCATGATGTATTAAGAATAATCTGTATCTATTTCCTCGCCTGTTTAGTACAATTTTGTTTTCTCCGCTGGTATCCCAAAGCTTTTATAGGTTACCAAAGACGAGAGTTTTTCATATATTTTATGTTGTTTCTTAATTTGTTTACGTGTATTGATGACTCGGCTTAATATACATTTCTTCATGTACCTTAGAGCAGACTATAGTTCTGTTAATGTTGAATAGATTCTTTTATCTGTTGATGAGCGCGCGAGTTGACTGGAAAGAGTTCCAAGATTATGACGTCACAGTTTATTAATTTTGTTGTTTTACTTGCACAAATAGATTAAAAAAACCCTTTTATCTTTCTGTGTGCTAGGATACTTTCTGTTCCTATATTTAAACCAAACTAAACAGTTACTTAACCAACAAACTTTAACTATAACTACATAACATAAACACTCACAATCATTTTGAAAGGAGTATCACAGCTAAGAAATAATATAAAATAAATTCACATTAAATTTTACGACCAAATTAACAGGTCCTTTCCAATCAACTCACTCTAACGTCGACTCGAGTTTAAGTGTATAAAATGTTTGGAACATAGTTTAATCGTTATACAAGACACACCAGTTTATTTATTGTTCCCAAGTAACAATGCAATGCATTTGATGTAATAAACAATATAAATATTATTTTGTATTTTATTTACCTTTCTTCGTCGCAATCGCATAGTAAAGATAGGAAAACTTAAGATTGTCCCGTCTTTTATTGAACTTTAGTTTTTTATTTTTATTTTTATTTTATTTTATTTATTAGAGAAAATAAACAGTGACACATTACATTATACATGAGTAGTACAGATAGGAAATGATCCAATGTGTATCCAACAACATTTTCCACAGAATATAAAGGTAAAATACAACTGATGGTGTCATGCGATTTTCTGATACTACAACAATCTACTGTTTTAATGTAGGTACAATTTTAAGCATTAATAAATAATTAAGTATGAGCTACTAATTAACTTATACAGTTGAAGTTTTTATGGTTTTTAAAATAATATTCCTAAATTTTTTCGAAGAATTACATGCAAACATATCAATGTTATGAAAGTTCTTATTATAGTTAGTCATATGTCTTCTTAGGGGTACACGCAAGCCTGCGTTAGTACGACAAGATGTTACAGCGAATAGAGGCCTTGCACGGACCCCACGACTTATTATAGTTCGAGGTACAAGGTAGTGTATAAAGGTAGGTAGGTAGTGTGTATAGTTGATAAAATACAAGAAAACTTTCTTGCTAACTCATTAATTTGAGTTTGGTAACTTTTTGTCCAATTTACTTCGCAAATGTACTAGAGGTAGGCTCTAAGGAAGAGCTTATTTAGGTGAAGTTGAAAAAACAGGTTTCGAAGTTCGTATTTTAGGTATAAATGAAGTTGTTAGCGTTGCTTTTACGTAACTAAAAATGCATGTAAAAGAAAAATATAAAATATCACATTACAAAGTACTTATAGGTCCCTAGATACTTTTGTTGCCACATTATACAGGGTGTAACGGCAGTGGTGGTCATATTTGCAATACTGCTTCTGCCCATAGATATGAATTACTTTTTCCAAGAAAGTAAATGTGTATTCCAAAAAAAGTAATTTGGACGTCCCGGAATTTTGATAAGCTGATGATAATTTTGTATGTTAAGGGTATTATTTTTTTTGGGAATTTACTACCGTTTCCTTGTAGTAAGTTGTTTATTTATATGGGCAGTAGCAGTATTTCAAATATAAAAAAGGACGTTCTTTACATCCTGTATACACATAATTATTGGCTTGGTGACCAATTCAGGTACCTTCTCTATACGAGAAAAGGACTTAGACAATTCTCACAGTTAGACAATTATAGCCCGTATTTTTTAAAGGTTACACACATTTCATCATTAGCATCATCATTTCAGCCCGGTATCACCCACTATTGAATATAGGCCTCACCTTTTTTCTGCCATTTATGTCTGTCTTGCGCGTCCCTCATCCAGATACATACACATAAAATAAAAATACACTGTTGTGATAATTATCTAGAATAATATAAAAAAGGAAGTTTTTTTTTCGTTTATAATGCACTAATCTTTCCAAAGGCTGGACCGATTTTACTGACTGGGAGCTGGAGTTATGAAGCATAATATAGGCTACATGTTTCATAAAAAGCATTTGGGTTCTGCCAAAAACATAAAAACTTATGAAACTAAAACACGCGGACGACGTCGACGACTACAAATCAGAGAATATTCGAGGACTGAATTAATTTCTACCCTCAAAATAAAAATAACGACTTCAAAACAAAATAATTAAGCTGATTTATTTTTTGATTCATTATTAATTTCTTGCCTATCTTAGTGTAATTGAGTCTGGCTTACTAGAGGTATATGACCATTTAGTGCGCTAACATGCGTGTTGCGCCTGCGCACACACGCTGGCAAGGCGTTTGTCACGGCCGTACGAAGCTTGTATTATTTTCACACGATGCCTTGCAACCGGTTATAAGACATATAGAAAAATAAATTCAATAGAATAGATGCTAGATGGGTGAGCGGGTTCTGTACACGTTGCTTCTGATATAATGTTAGTAGAATTTACCTTCAAATATCGCATTTTCTTAACAATTACCTAAGGGTAAGTTATCGTCTAATATTGATCAATCTACCGCCTAAATGATCTAGTATAGTGGAATCCATTTCACTCACAAGTAGAGATAAAATGCATTTAAAGGTATCCTGTTTATATTACTGACAATTCAATCCAATTTTGTTGATTATGGCTCCATCGCGGGAAGGCGACGATTCTTCCAATGTCAAAGTAAGTTGGGACAACCAAAAAAAAGCTTCGCTGGTTGTAGAAGCGACAAGAAATCTTATGAACAACAAAGAAATACATAATCAGAGATTTATATTATATAACTTAGGAAAGGATATTAATATAAATGTCCCTACGATGTTCACGTTAGTACCTACCACCAGCAATAAAAATAACCTAGAAACGCCTTTTATCAGTGTCAAATAAAGCAACAATAAAACGAGTGCCCCAAGTTTAAATTCATTTTAGACAAATGGTCAATTTCCTCTTTTTCAATACTATCAATTTGTTACACACGTCTTCTTATGGTGTTAATTAATTAAATATTTGTCTTTTTAAAATTTGCAAAACGAACAAGCATGGACTCAAAGATCGCTACGAACATTTGCACGATCATTCTAACGAACTCTCTAGTAAAGGCTCGTCAATAATGTATTTATAACAATGACAAAACGTTATTAGGCGGTAAAAAGCTTGCCGAACCGCTCTGTAAAATGCTCCCGTTGTAACGTTCGCTAGAATGCTTTTTCTGAATCTTTAAATTTTTCGCAGGAATTACAAGTAATTGCTAAAGTTAAGCCAGCACCCTTAATTATACGTACAGCGTACAGCTTTCGATTAATACCATCCTTCTCATACCTTTTTTATATCCAACCATTTTAATACCGATCCCATATAAAACACAAATAACTCTTCACGTATTAAATTAACCGTTATAATATAATTAAACGTTTATGTCTGCATTAAGTAATGGACAAAGTTGCAAACTAGAATAGCAATCAGAACGCGGATCTCTGATCGTCCAGCCTAGGCTTGAAAGCAAAAAGATGACCACAAATAGTCCAGCTGGGAAGTTGCGCGTACAGTGCAAGCTAAGCGATAGCTACCATACCCCGGTTAAGCAGTAAAAAAAAAGAGAGACAGCGTGCTGCTGGAGAGTTTGTTTCGCCTTTTTTTCTCCACAGCTAGAGCATTAAGGATGGGCGAACTAGGGTGCTATCTGATATGTTGACTTTCAAGTGCTATTAGTAGTTTAATTTGAAATAAATGAATTTTAATTTGAAACGCCTTATCTTTGGGATATTAAGGTGCACATCTTAAAAAAAAATAACACCACATCTAGACTAGCCACTATTAAAATCTAAAACCGTATCCAGTCTTGAACTGATCATTCAGATATATATGGAAACAATTAAGATATGGGCGGTTAATCATATAATATTTTAGAAAAGTGCTACTGAATCCTCTTAACGTCAATAAAGTGCAAGCAATCTATACTAATATTATAAAGCTGAAGAGTTTGTTTGTTTGTTTAAACGCGCTAATCTCAGGAACTACTGGTTCGCATTGAAAAATTCTTTTTGTATTGGATAGTCCGTTTATTGAGGAAGGCTATAAGATATATAACATTACGCTGCGACCAAAAGGAGCGGATCATAAATGAAAAATGTAGCAAAAGTGAAAAACCGTTGAAACTAAAACACGCGTACAAAGTCGCGGGGGACAGCCAATTTGTATAATAAATTCATTAAGTCATTGGACTTCTTGTTGAATCTAATGTAATTGAATTATTAATGTAATTATAATTATCAATTAAGAATGTAATTATTAATTCTTCATAGTCGATACAGAAGTAAAAACATAACCAAATTGACCTTTTCGTGTTGAAAGTTTAATGCAAGAAATAGTTAATTAATACTGTTTACGGTTTTTTTAATTTCAAGTTATGTTTGATTGCACAACGGGTATCAATACTCGGAGCTCTAATATGGCCATTTTTAACAGAAGCGACCAAAGAGACTAACGCTAGCACAACGCTTTAATACAATATTATAGCACAGAATACGTAGTGTCCCCAAGCCTAATTATCGGGTGCTACCAATGTTTACAAATAAGGACTGTTCGATCGTCCGTTTGTTCAACCCTGTGTTTTATATCTTATTTCTCTTGTTATTCCAGGGCTGTACCTCTAAATGAGCCTGGACACGTATCATGAAGAAAAAACAAGACGAACGCATGATATCTAACGATAATTCCCAGGAATATATCAAATATATACTTTTTGTAATTCATTGACGTTGTCGCCTATATTTTTGTTTTGTTGTGAGTACAGACCGCAAGCTTGAGTGTAGGGATCGAATGTTACTTTGTAAGAAAAACAAAAACATATCGATATGTTGAGAAGCAGCTTTTGTTTATTTCTTGATCTGTTCTTTATTATGACACCTCGTGTGAACAACTTAGGTGGTAATGGAACTATTACATACTTGAATCAAGACATTTTAACGAACCTGATATTAAGTTCTCTGTAAAAAGACTCTTATGATGAAAAGAGAGACAACATTACACGTCAAAGTGAAATAATGTAATGGGAAATATTCTGAAATATTCTCATTCGCAATCCATGAGATGATTAAAAGAAAATGCAATATATATATCATGTCAAATATCTATAAGCCTATAACAAGGACTTATATCTCTTATCTAACAAACAAATTAGAAAATAAGGACTAAAAATAGAATAACTATTTGTTTTAAAAGATCCCACGCCGCGACATACGGCAGCCCTAATTGGCCGATCGGTAGTCGTCTCAGATAGATTACACAAATTATTATAATGACAGTAATTTTCGAGGAATACATAATTATAATATCGCTGTTAGCTTATGAAGATGTAATTTATATTGGCAAGTTTGAGAAGCGTGTTACATAAGTGGTTATGTGGGAATAATATTCTAACAAATGTTAATTTGTTTATTAACAAACACATTAACTTAAAACAGAATTCTATGTTTTATTGAGTACCTGATATTATATTTAATTTAATAGAAAATTCAGAAAATCATCTGACATTATCTTGATGTATAAAACAAAGTCGGGTTAGTTACATCATTTATAACTCAAGAACGGATAGTCCGATTTCCTACATTTTTCAGTTGTTAAATTTGAATCCTTTCCGAATAGCAAAATAACTATTAAAACATAAAAAAATAATCTTACAGGAGAGGGAACTACTTGCGCGGGATAATTCGCAGGGCATGCTAAAAACGCTGACAATGATCAAATAGCTAAAAAGGCTTCGTCCTTGAAATATGGGTAAGAATCAGAACCTCTTTCAATAATAAAAAAGAAATCTTTAAAATCTATTACAGATTTGGAAGTAACGATGCCAAAACACATGCGCAAATACACCGATACCGTTAAACTTATGTCACTACTTTTCAGAGTTTAAAAAAGGAATCAAAAATGTATGTAAAGTATAAGTGTATACTTTAAAGTGTAACTGGAAAAATTAGGCATAGGTACAATTTTTGACTAAGTATTTAACTAAATGCCCCAGTGGGAAAATCTTTGAACAGTATAAATGCATTATGCAGTCAACTCTATTAAAGTATCCATTACTCAAGTTCTCGAGTAACTGTATTGAATAACGTTATAATGCAGCTATTTGTAATACAGGTGGATGCTGCCTTTTATACAGATATCTTATAACTAAGCTGATTAAAAAAAAGTCTTTGAGAGTCGTATCATACCTCAACATCAGAAAAACAAAAGCATACATTATTTCTATAATTAAAATTGAAATCATTTATTTTAAGACAACTATAATATCTTATAAATAAATAGATATATTATAAGTCGTATATTCTATGTAAAGTATAAAAAATAATCTGTTAAATTCTTTCTAACCATTTGAATTTTAGAATGACCTTAAAATAACTGACTTCTAAAAGAAAAAGCGAAGTAAAATGCGTACCTGGTAGCTATTAATACCATAATTATTAAATACCATTAATTTTATACTAGTTATAAATACTGCCTTTAGCAAATAATAGCAAACAACCTTTTTATGAGCGCAGTGATCAGAAATATAAAACACACATTAAATAAAATAATATACTTAAAGTAAGTCAGTAATATGAACTATAATAAATTTAGAAGCATAAATATACAAAAAACTTAAAATTTAACACTTCATTTAATGACACTAAGGTTATGGCTGTTAATTACCATATTTGCGTTTTTAGAAACTGAAGGAAACTGTTACAAAGAAAAAAATTACAGAAATACAACTACGTACAAGATAGATAATAATTATAAAATATTGTTCGATTTTTGATGTTGTGTTCACGAGAACGACTGCCAAAAAGCTGCTCTGCAGTTTCGCTGATGACATATTTAAATAATATTGAATAATAATAATATCTTAGGACAACTCACACACGGCCATCTGATCCCAAACTAGGCAGAGCTTGTATAATGGTAACCAGACCCGTAGCCAAGTGACATTGCGACAAGCGTTAACGATATTAGAAATCGCTTAAATGACATTAAATGTATGAAAATGACATTTCATTTCGATACGTAACGTGAGCTAAACTTAACGCGTTAACGCTTGTACAAATGCCGCTTGGCTAGAGGGGCTGACAACTGATAAACATACATATATCTATTTCTAAATATAGATAAATTACACCAAGACACGGAACAAATGATCATGCGCATCACACAAAGATTTGTCCCGAGTGGGAATCGAATCTACGACCTTCGGTTTAGCATCAGCGTCACTACCGATAGACCAACAGGCCGGTCAATAGAATCATTAATAAATCTATCTTCTGCATTGCGTCTGCAGGAGCATATTACTGGTTAGGCATTATATTTATATGGTATTAAGCGTTTTAGGGAGGCTATATAGGCATAAATTTATTTTATTTCTACTGTCATATATTATTTAATGTTTAGTAAAAATAAATTGTTTCTTTATTTCAACTCCAATTACTTTACCGAAGGACTAACTTTAATAGGACCTTGATTGAAATCTAAATAAAGAACCTAAAAAAAGTCAAACTTAATGCAATTAAACTATATATGGCACATTATAAGCATTCATAACATAAACCTTTTGTCAAACTGGAAATTATAGAAAATACTAGCTGACCCTGCAAACGTTGCTTTGTCATAGGTTTTTACCCAAAAAATAAATTGTGGAGAGGGCCACTCTCATCACCTAGGGTATAAAAAAATTGCCTACTAGACCTATCATACTCAAAAAACAACATCATAAAAATTGGTCAAGCCGTTTTAGAGGAGTTCGATACCAAACACTGCGACACAAGATTTTTAAGAATATTAGCAAATTAACACCCATTTTTAAAGACCTTTTAGCAAACTCAACCTTCTGTATAACCCTTTACCATGCAATTCCTAGGTATTTATAAAAGTCAGCGTGTCAGCTATCTCGTCAGTTTTTGCCACTGGCCACCCCTTACTGACAAAGGTCACTCTAACTAGCTAATTAAACGTAAGAGCATATTTTAAATGTCAGCGTGAACTTTTGTTGGCGAGTCTATTATATAGAGAGCAATTAATTAACGTTTTCAATTGTAACGGACAATTTATGATGACCAGACATTTGGGGCGTGAATTACGATGATGAGAAATTCATATAATTTCTGATTTAGTGTTGTTTGTTTGTGGCCTTACCCCCCAATACTGAAACGCAACTTAACTTTAATACCTTCTTAAATGTCTATATTTCGCAACTTTATACCTTAACTAGCTGTCCCCCGCGACTTTGTCCGCGTGTTTTAGTTTAAACGGTTTTTCATTTTTGCAAGATTTTTCATTTATGCTCTGCTCCTTTTGGTCGCAGCGTAATGTTATATATCTTATAGCCTTCCTCAATAAATGGGCTATACAACACTGAAATAATTTTTCAAATCGGAGTAGTTCCTGAGATTAGCGCGTTCAAACAAACAAACAAACTCTTCAGCTTTATATATTAGTATATATAGATGTGACAGAGACAGGATGAGCCTTAACGGCGACTTGACTGTCAGTATTCAGCCATTAGTCTAGTTACTTGTTGGAGTGCTCAAAACGTCGAGACACCTGCATATTTGTGGATTTAAACCGTGCCATCGATGCCGCAGTTAATTGTTAACAACTAGGCGTATAATTTAAATAAAAAATAACAATGACTCTAAAGGTAGAAGTCAAGTTCTATATTAACGTTTAAAGATTACCGAAGTCCGTTTTTTTTTTTTAGATATTTTTTACCGAGAAATTAATTTGAATTTTTGACAGTTCTTCCATACAAAATCTGTCAGATGTCCATTTTAATCCAACAATAAGAATTACGGTATTTGAAAAAAATTGCCCTTAGTAGATCAACCTATGTTGCTGACTTTAGCAATCTTTAATCATTGATATAGGTACAACTTGACTTCTGAACTAATCGTCATCATCGTATTTAGGCTAGGTCTTTGAGTCTAGCTGATTTAAAAGTACATTTAAAACACAAAATTATTTATTATTATACTAGCATTTTCGAGCGGCTCCGCCCGCGTTGATGTCGAATATCGCGGCAAAAGTGGCCTATGTCCTTTCTCAGGCTCTAGACTATCTGTGTACCAAACTTCATTTAAATCAGTTCAGTAGTTTTGGCAAGAAAGTGCGACAGACAGACAGATAGATTTACTTTCGCATTTATAATATTAGTAAGAATTGATTATTACATTTTGCTACAACAGCGTGTTTATTTCAAAGCGTTACAACTCATTTTCTCAGTTCTTCACCGTTGGTACAAACGACACTAGAAGCATAAAATGTTATAAAAACATGTTTATTACTACACGATAAACACTAAGTAATGAGGTACTTTTAGTTAAGGGTTAAAGGTCTAGAAGTTATAAAGTATATTATAATATATAACTTTAGCAAAAACTTGCATTTTACTGGAATACTGCGCTCACTGTCGTGAGTTCGATATGTTGAAGCAAGTGTTTGTATAGGCCTTATTTGTTCCGGAAGGATATCGTGTTTGTATGTCATGATACGTTTAGTGCAGGAGATATCGTTAAAAAAACAAAATTCCTAATACTAGACTGCATGTCTCACTTTCTGACAAGGGTCTTGAAAATTTAAAAAGATTTTAAAATGGTTTATATACCTAATAATACTGGCCCATAAATGTCCCACTGATGAGCAAGAAAATAATTAATTCCACCTTGTGTACCATTTTTGTACTTGAAGTTTTAAATAAATAAGCAAAACAAGATTTAATTACGCAAAAGTTCTTAGCATGAGATAATGTGACGATAGGATTTATTTTTAAAACCCATCCAAGTTATTAAATCTCTAATTTCATTTTCGTAATTTACGTAATACATCATGTACACTACAAGTTTTTTTTTAAAGGCAGGGGAGAAGGTTAATTAATACTGAGCATCACTTAAAAGAGATTGGTCTACTTAGTCTAAAGATATGAGCAACAAACAACGAAGCACTAAAATAAATAATATCAATTTAAAAATTCCCTTTAAAAACACCTCGTCTCAACATTTCAGTGTAAAATCTAGACTTTCAAAAAGGCATCTAGCTTCACCTAATCCAGTCTAAGCAGCATATCTGAACCTCATGACCGATGTCAATGAATCCCACTTATTTTATCGCTAACCCTGTAGTCTCTAACCAACATTCCGATATAACCACGAGTTAGCCCCTGCAAAGTAAATTAGAAACTATTGCAAAACCCCAGGGAACTACGTTTTACTGACTTGCAGACTTGAATAGAATATCGAAGTCTCTAAGTGAAGTTTGTGTGAACGCGCGCGTTTGTGTTTCGTTTGTTAGGGTTTTAAGTAAGGGTTGAGTCGGGAACGCGCTCTGGAGTCGAGTTTAGGAGTTAGTGAGTGCAATGCGCCGCTCATGCAGTTCCCTAACCGGTTTCTAATCGTTGTATTTCACCGCCGCCGATCGGGCTTTGTGTGTCTCGCAGAAAAAGTTAGAATAACTTCAATGAAAATGTTTCAACTCTTTCTGTGGAAACCAAAATCGTTAACGTTTTACTTTGGTATACTCATGACGGACTGCGGCGCAAACATGATAATTCTAAGATACAAAGCGTTAAAATGATTAACTAAATATAAATTACCTTTATTTTTCAAGTTTTATGTCGCCTTTTAAGTTCTCTTGTGAAAGAGAATATTTTTAATATTTCAATTAGTTTTAAAAAGTCCTAAAAAGTAACGTTACTTTCAGCTATTGTGGTTACTGGGGATTTAAAATATTAATTACAGGAATTAATTAAAAGATGACAAATATTCGAAAGCTGAGTCTTAAGAATTTTAAAGATTTACACCTGACGGATAGAATACTTTACTATATGAAAATATTTATAAGTACCTAACTGATCAAATACAGGCCGCAGCATCTACTTTATAGAGAAAGAACAACCATTGATCACCACGCAAGCAGTCAGTTTAAGATATCAATATGGAATCCATTGCCCTTACTCTTTGTTTAATAATTTAATTTTAATTCTAATACAATGCCAATGCAAAATTATTATTCATTTAGCAGAGACACAAACAACACTGTACAAAAAACTGAATCTTCTGCGTGATAAACTAATATCAATTTTACATTGGCATTGTAATAAAATTAAAATTAAATTGGAGAGTAAGGGCACAGGTTTTCTGAGGATGCTTCATCCTCAGTCTAATACTCAGAAGTAAGACATAAAACATTTGAGTATGTTTGCTTATGTTTGTTGCTATTATAATAAGTTTAATGCAACAACCATTCTCTAGTAAGAAACGAAGTTGTAAAGGTATGCAGGTACCGTTCAACTCTGTTCGTTACAACCTGTAGTTCAAAAATCGCAATAGCACATACTCGGGACAAAACTCTGGCTAGTAACAAGGTACAGTCAACCATTCAAACTAAAACTTTTTCAAAAATTGCCTTTATTTCCAAGTGTTACGGTGGGTTTTTGTTAATTCTTGCTGGTTTTAATCATGTGGTGGACTGTGCATGTCTATTATGTTGCATAGTTCATTAGAGCTAGTCCCCTGAACCATTATTTAATTTAGAATTAATTAAAAACTCAAAGTAATGTTCGGAACACCAAATTTTTGTTCTCAATTCTTAATTTATTCTAAATGCAAGTTAAAAATATTGATAGTAGGTACTCACCTCAACATTACTGACTTTAGTGTCATATACCTCAATTGTAAAACTACCAAGTCAAGGTCGATACACATGTTTTGCATTGATTAAAAAATATACATCAAAAATTTTGAAAAGTATTAAGCCACAAAATAATGCATAATAGATTTATAAAATAATTTTACACTTTTTACCCTTTTCTTGGCACTTATAACCTTAAGTAAGATGAACATAACACCCTGTTAGCCACATTATTCATGCAATTAATCTGGATCTGTATTGATGATAGTATTGGTAGTAACCAAATGACTTATGTTTGTATCCTGGGGGCTGCGGCATGAACATGCATCATGTGATGTGTAAGAATTTGTCAACATACATGGAATATATTATTTTGTTGGATCTTGCAGGCTGGTTTTTAAGCAATAAAAATTAATAGGTACTAGTTATTTCTAAATTAGAAGCTAGTAGGAACGGTGTTTGTATCTTTGTAATCGAGATATTCGAGTGATAAGTGGGTTTAGAATATCCAATCGTATAATCTGTCTTTTTTTTACATTTACGAAAGAATATTGTAAACTTGGTCTATGAATTAGGAAATGCTATAGTCCAGGCTTAGATTACACATAGTTTCTATATTTAATTAAAGATAGAGTTAGCACACCTTAGTCCAGCCACGCCTTCTTTAAATAATCAGCGTCGAACTCAACGGTGACATACAAAACTATGAGTTTTGACATGGTCAAAAGAGTGTTAAAATTACATAGATTAGCAGTTCTATTGATAACACTACGCAGAATGACTTCATGATTTTTAACAGGTCAAACCTGACTAGAATTATATTATTTTAACAACGAAAACTTACAATTTCGGTCTGCAACCCAGAATTTCCTGACAGAAAACCACTTAAACACAATAGACCAAGATTTGCGACGCATCCGATGAAAACAATTAAACACCAAAATTATCAATTAGCGCTCATTGATTACTATACTGCATGCTGCATAAATCATGTAAGTTAGTAGGTGTCTATATTTTATGCTTTTTCGCATGACAAACATTTTTTGCGATAATATATTGGCGAAATACTGAAGATAAGATAAATTGATGGATATTAAATGTTGAATGGAGTTATTAGTGAAAAGAGAGTGAGCTTCATTGAATGGAAAAAACTAGAGAAATAGTATACCAAATTTTCAAAGTCCAAGTTACCTATATAGATAGGTAGCTATTTGATTATTTTCTGTAGTAAATACAGCAGTTTATATTGTTAGTAGATCGATTCTTAACCGATTTTCATCAAAATGCGGTAGGTACTTACACCAATTTCTCTTCTCAAAATTTACTACAAAGATTATAAAATGAGCTAAACACAAAGTTACTATAACTTTCAATGTTATAATGCAAGTGGGAGTAGAGTAGTCGATAAGCTCGAATGAGTTGCACTTATCTGTGGCCATCAGTCAGACTGGTTCCAGTGTCCTTGAGGAGAAATGCGGC
Organism: Diachrysia chrysitis; assembly: GCA_932294365.1. Lineage (NCBI taxonomy): Eukaryota > Metazoa > Arthropoda > Insecta > Lepidoptera > Noctuidae > Diachrysia > Diachrysia chrysitis. The sequence goes on along the minus strand of OW028651.1, from coordinate 972,481 downwards.
GACGAAAGTGCCTGACCACCACATACACCCATTAACTTTAATAACTGATGTTTTATAAATACGACTTTTACGAGTTTATTGTTCGATTATTTTTTTTCTTTTTGAACAATTGTTTTTTTTTTTATTTCCTTTTTTTTGTGTCTCACACGAATAATTAGTACTTAATCTTAATTTGTGTCATTGTACAAGAATTTTTTGATAAATTATGTTATTTTTTTTTATTGTTTTTTTTATTAGACTATCTTATTCTATCTATTATCTTATCTTTATTCTATTCTATTTTATTTTTTTCTCCGTCGGTGTGACGACGATTCTACCAATGACAGAGTTAGAAGAACAAGTGAAGAGCGAGGTTGAAAAAATTAATAAACAAGATGGCCGTTTTATGAATTAATTAAACAAATAGTATGATTTAATTAATTGTCAAAAGAAATTAAATTAAAGTAATTTAAATGGTGAGACAAACAAAAGAAGCAGCTTTTTAGTATAATTCTGATTAATAATAAAGTTTGGATAAAACTTTTATAAAGGCTTATTAGCCTTCATAAAAGTTACTATACTTTTTTTAAAACGTAGGTAATAAGTACAGAAATGATAAGGTGCGTGTAACAATTACTGTTTATATTAAAAGAAGCTACTTCATATGAATGCACTTTATATGCAAATATTCAGAGACCGGAACGAAAGGCATCAAAATTGTAGGGGGTCTAAAGAGTGGGGACTTTTGCAGAAAGAATAATGTTTGTTAGAGTTACGGATTTTTTTTTTTTTTTTTTTTTTTATCTAGCTACACCGAAAGAAAACTCAAATGGGTAGCGACCAAAGATGTGCCAATGTCCAACAGTGGACCGCATTAGGGTGAGTTTATAGCGACCAAAATCATTTGAAAACGTTTTGAAATAAATTATAGGCTTTGAAGAAAATGGTGACAAAGAACATGGTTAAATCTGCCACTGTCCCACTGACTGCCGGTAACCTGACACCGACAGCAACTTTTTAATACCATTAAACTACAACATCATGTAGGATCATCAAGAAATCGTTCTTGTTATAATAAAAAACAGGAGCATGGAATTTCATTAACTCAACATGAAATTTTCCACATACTAATTCCGACATTTAAAGGCCAAACTTTAATATACCCACCCATACTACTAACTAAAATTAATTACCAATTAACATAAAAATTCCCGAGTTCCAACAAAACAATGCGAAAATCATTACAAATCAAAACGTTGAACAATAATCACGTTTCAACAAACTACCTGACGAGGAGTCAGCGACGCTAACACAAGAACTAGTGGCCACTGAGTACCAAACCACTAAATACCACCACTATACATCTTAAGTCCACACCACCACACTCAAAACCCGACCTTCACACAAGAACTTAATGTTTATTTTTCATTGGAGATGTGAGGGTAGTTAAGTTGTTTGTGGTGGAAAGTTGTGCTGGTCAATAAATGTATGTAAAAACATCTGCAGACGCGGACGACATTCTTGTGAAGAGACGGTAAGACGTTAGGAACATCTAAATGGTTAGGATGCTGGGCTTAAATATATGAAGAGTTCGTATCAATCGCACTTGATTGGCTAATCTTATTGATCGCCATTTCTAAGGTGAGATGGTCTCACGTTCTAATTGCTTTTAAATCGATGTGATTAATCGTTAAATTAATTGTTACGTATCTGGAATTATTGTAATTGGCGATCTATTTATGTGAGATAGTGCGAGACCATTTTATAATATAAACAAAGCAAATTATATCGAAAATCTTTATTTATTAAATATAAATTCATATGAATTCTCGGCAAAAAAACACACATACCTATGCATATTTGCATTATTTACTAAAGTATAACTTCACGAAATATTACGTCGAGGAAAATTACTAAATTTAAAATGTATTGTTGTAAATACAATAATGATTTATATGAGATTTATAAAGTACATTAACTAAATACTTACGCACAGCAACATCTATTAACCACGCATTAGGAACATTTAACTCGCACCTAATACAGGTATAAAACTGACCGCTTTGTTTTTAGCTATCCAGCCTCGTAGGCCCAATTTAACACGGCATCTAACGTGAGCTCGGGGTCTAAGACCTGCAACAAGACGAATGGGACTCCATAGACCCTTATAAGGCGTATGTCAATTTATTGAACGCACCCGATCGCAAGTTCCCGCGCATTCGATTCCAAGATGGCGACGCCGCCATCTTTTTTACGCTTTTTATAATGTTTTAATATATTTCTGTTTATTATTAGATGTATGGGCTGCGCTTTGTGGGTAATTGATTGTTTTATTGCAATTTAAAAATTATGTTTAGTTCATTCGTTTTTACAGATGCATTACATTTTCTATTGTATTTTAAATTTTGCATGACTGACTTCAAAATAAGTATATCTTTACATAGTTTAAAAAATGTCACGCCCGCTGTTTGTAAGCTTAGATCTTTTAAACTACGCGGCGGATTTTAATGAAATTATAGCAATAGACAGAGTGATTCAAGAGATAAGTTTATAAGTATAATACATATATATTATTAAATAAATAATAGCGAGCAACAAATAGTAAATTACAAAAATAACACTTTCTCATGTAAGTAGGTAAGTATGCTTAGTAATAAAAGTCTGTGTTACTAAAATAAAAATACTCCAAGATAACTAAGGAACAAGTATTAGGTACCACTGTAAATTTGAAAGTAATCAAAATAAATATGTGCGAAAAACCATTTTGCAGAGTTCAGATTTATTAAATAATGTCTGAATGAAAATCCCAATCAGATTTTCATTTAAGTAAAACGAATACTACTTAACTAGATCCAACGATATTGATATTTAATATGATTATGGCCAACGCCAGTAATAAATTCAAATATCAGAATAACTCACAGCCATCGGGCTAAGATCGCAAAAGAAAAAAAGTTAAAAAAGAAAAGTGTCAATTGTCTATCTTCCTACGCGATCGTTAAAGGAGAGGGCAATGGCCAAATCGTAAAACCTCTTTAGATTGCTGACCCCTACTTAGAACCCTTAAATGTTTTAATACCTATATCAAAATGCTGGTCTGTGTCGGAAGTATTTTGCGGGAAAAATGATGGGTAGCGACCATAGAACAAAAATAAAACAAAACTGTTTCTTAAAGCAACTAAAAGATTCATATAAAACAAATGCTACGGAATTAAATTAAAATAAATAGTATGTAATGTGATACTTGATAGGGGGATACCTTATATAAATTTGGCACTCTTATATTGGATTGTGAGTTCGCGGTTATCCAACTTTTCTGTGCTGAGATACTTCTAAACAATCATAAATTTATCGAAAATAAGACAATCGTTAGTAGTTCCATAAAAAAATATCTAAAACACAAGATAAACGCTTTAAATAAGGAAACTTCAATCACAAAATAGGTTTTAATCAAGGATTAAGTAGATAGACACATCTCATCGCTAATCGACTAAAGCTTTCAGTACAGTAAACGCGCTTAAACTCTTGCGTCGTTGGCGATGCGTGCGCGCATCGAATGCACGGAATGTATCGTATTCCTCGCATTTTTTTACTATAGTATAATAGCAAATCCATTCTTGTAACAATCCTAAAACTCTTCTACTGCAGTTAATATCCAGAGACTTACGTGGTCTTGGTCTTCTTATCACGGTGAATAGTACAAAGGAAAATGAAAAGGTATCTACTTAATACAATAAAAAAACTATTCATTTTAGACAAAGCATTCTTTTACACATGTAATGGATTTTATTGTAAACACTACATGTCTCTTTATTTCTTTTATTTTGTGTCTTTTATTCATTTGCTTTATTTATTAACTTAATAGGGTTTACAGTATACTTATAAAGAAAAACATAAGGGTCGTATTCTCTTTTTATAGGCCAATTTTGTATGTATAAGGATAGTCAAACATTAAATAATATAAAGTAGTTTAAACACAGCTAGACCCATTGGAGTCCACAGACAAACTGTGTAATACAGGTTTGTGGACCATAGTTTCAAATATTACTTGTAATGATTAAATAAGAAATAAATAATACCAGCTTAGAACAAGTCTTAATGCTTTCCTTACACCTCTTTACAGAGAGCAAAAAATAGCGATACATTTAATATAACTACGAACATATAAACATTGTTTATTCAAAAGTACTTGTCATAAATTGTCGCAAGTATCTGCACAGGCGCTCTGGGAGCGTCGTTTGCGCTAGAGTAATTGAAGGTACAGCAAATTATAGTTGTCTTTGCACTTCTTATATAATTATGTTAGTAAATGCGACACTTACGTCCGTACCTCAGCTTAAAATTATAAGTTAGAATATAAGTACAATCAATAATTTATTTACTGGAATATCGTAGAAACGACTGTCATTTATTATGTATCGAAATAGAGCTTACACGATTAAGCACTAGTTGTAATTAATTCAAGAGGCGATTTAATTTAGCTTCAATGCTTTTAATAGATCTCTGCCGACTTCTAATGTCAAAAAATATAATAATAAAAACTGTATCATTAAAAATTAACCCGTATTTACCGTATTTACACGTGTTAAAGAGTTGTTTAGACTTTGTAAAAAAGCCCGCGGCTCTGCCCGCGTGGGTGTTGTTTATCGCGGCAAAAAGAAGACTTATGTCTTTTCATCGGATCTAAGTTTACCTCGTACCAAGTTTCATCCAATTCGGTTCAGCGGTTGAGCCGTGAATGCGTAACAGACAAACATAAAGATAGGCATGCAGACAGAGTTACTTTCGCATTTGTAATAGTAGCATGGAAGTATGGATTAAGTATTTGGAAGATGTCTTTAACATGTTCATATTTAGTATGTTAAAATGTAAGTTGAAAATTACACATTTTTTTTTATATTAAATAAATGACTAAGATCTAAAATTAATTAAGTTCATTTGATCCGACAATTTAATTACAAACACTATTTAAATTAGGCTTTATCTACCTACTATATATTCCAACATATGGGCTCTATATCTCTGCAAAAATAAAACTTCTAGAAAACACCGAGTCAAGACCGGCAGGCTGCAGTTAGGCGGACCTTAGCTCAATACGTTCGCATGCATGCATTATTAATAATCTAGGATCCTTATAAACAGCTACAACTTGAAACTTATCTATGGATATGCGCCTCTTAAGGAGAATGTAGGATTGTAGAAATAAACGCCGCGTTTTTATTAAAATTTATTTTAAAAATATTGTATTAAAATCATGTACATATTTATTTAAGTAATTATGATTGTACTTATGTGTTTTTAATGAAATAAACAGTTTAAATTTAATTTAATTTAATTTATTTATTAAATTACTTATTTACACACACAAAATAGTATTAAAAAAAAACATAATAAAACAGATGTAGGTACTGTAAAGGGCTGCTTATTGCTTAAGAAATCTCTCCTATTTGGTACACAGATAGTCTAGAGCCTGAGAAAGGACATAGGTTACTTTTTGCTGCGATAACCGACAGTCACGTTGGCGGCGCCGCGGGAAACAGCTTGTAACTATATAAATCACGCTAGCTAGTACATTTTAATTGTATTTTCTATTGTTTTATAGAAAGTTATACTCGTTACAAAAATAAATGAGTCTTTAAAATGTATTTGGGTGACGAACCAACGTTTCTCTATTTACGATCGACGTCATAATTATAAGTTTATAGTTTTATTATTGCTTAGCTTTGAGAGTCGCCGACATATTGGGAATGTGAATTACTATGAGTGAATTGTCTTCATTAATCTCATGTAAAAAATAAATCTGTATTTGGATAATTAGAAGAGGATTATATATTTTCTATTCACCTGGGTGATTTAGTTTAAAGTTAGAACTTTGACTTCTTTCTGTAGACTAATTTCAACTGAGTGAACCTAATAGAGTATACACCGGTAAAATTGTAAGAAAATCGGATTAAAAAAAGATAAAGGTTTTAAGTTTTAAACTTTAAAGAAATTAAAACGAATTGAACACAATCATAATTAAACGATGCATGGCCCAAATAATTAACCGGAGGTCAAAAGAGCTGGCTTTTGTTCATTGAAGATCCCAAAAAATATACCTTTTCACAGTATTTATAAATATTCTGGCTATAAGGATGATATATTCTATTACAGCCTTTTTTTAATGTAATTTATTAAGTGTTTTTGTTTTTACAAGAATAACGCTTAAAAAAGCAGCGTTTCTCCACGAGTGTGCATACTCCCTATTCCCGTGAACGTGGTCAAGCCGCCTTAGAACCTGTCCCCTGGCAGTTATTAGAAGTTATTAAAGAGCGTAGTTTTTGCCGTCGCTGCCACCAGCTCGCGTCTAATTGCACAGTCGGGAATAACGAGATGAACTCCATGAATAGGCTTCACAAGTCTTATTCATGAAGGATTTTGTTTAGCTGGTTCTTTATTTGCCAGATGCTTTCCAAAAGGCGAGATCCACTAATTAGCTAAAGATTGATACCATAGCAACATAAATAATTTGTTTTTTTTTGACTTCAGATGCATTGTTTTAGGGTCAATTCCTAAAAAATATAACGCACGGGTGGTGTGAGATAATCAAAAAAATTCTGTAGGTGTTTTTCTTTTTTCATATTATAAAAACTTTGTTCTTACATGGAAAATGACAATAAAATAATTATCCGATTTGGTGTAGTTGTTTGGAAGTTAGGTTAGTCCAAGGCAAATCAGGATTCATTTAAGTATATAGTTATGCTAAATTAAAATACTTAGTTTCAACTACTCCTGATGGTACAATCAGCGAAACAGAAAAAATTGCTCAGTATAAAAAAAAAAGTTTATGATAAAATAATAATAAGACAAGTAGTAATAAACCAATTGAGATTTTTCGACTATACAAAATGTATATAAAGTGCATTTTTTCTGCATGGATTTTTACCTTATTTCATTTACTAGTTCTCCTATCTATGGTTATAAATAATCCTTTAATACTATGTTAAACTAATAAATATGCGGTAACCTGAGTTATGTAATGCAGGTTTGCTCATACCCGTTCGTAGGGAAAACTTTAGGTTATCTTTCTGTCATTAGCTGATGGATGGAAGCTCACGCAATCTGTGGAGACAAGCTGCATGAGATATGGCTTGACGTGTAAATCTGTTTGTCATGTAATATTCTCGTGTAATTCTGTTGATTATGCTGGTCGAGATATTAATATAACTTGATAGCAAAAGGATGAATTGGAAGCCGTTAAAAGGCTAAAGATTTATTAAAATGGTTTTTAAAATGGTGAGGGCTCGTAAAATTCCGGGATAGGTTTGGCCTAACATGATAGCGGGAAAGAATGGACGTTGCCCATAATAGATACATATTCTTTGTATTTTTGCAAATTTTGCACGTCACCTTAATCACAAGTTAATGCTGTGTTGTAGACATTTGCTAGTCAACAAAGATGGTAGCGGTAGGTAATACCCAGGTCGTGCTTGCATTAAAAGAATGCTTCGAATAAATTAAATTCTCAGTAATTTGTAATTATGAGAAATCGATTTGATATTAAATCAGTAAAAATTACATTTATTACCCAGTAAATGGACTTACGAGACAAACCTCAAAGATTAATAATTATTATTTCGAATACTCATAAAAGTCTTGTAATTACAAATTTGTTTTACGACCTCCGTGGTCGAGTGGCGTACACACCGGTTTTCAAGGTGTCGCCAGCTCTGAGGTCCCGGGTTCGATCCCCGGCCGGGCCAATGTAGAAAACTTTTCTACATTGTGTCGGATCTGGGTGTTTGTGGTACCTTCGTTGTCTCTGAATTCCATAACACAAGTACTTTAGCTACTTACTTTGGGTTCAGAGCAATGTTGTCCACATTTATTTATTTATATTTAATTCTCGTTAAACGCCTTACTAGTAATGGTTTAGAACTAACGCCTGCTTACTGCCTTCCCGCCTAATAACAATGTCTTATGATGCATGCAGCAGGAGACGGCGCGATAAATGCTATATGATCTAGATAACATATTAGAAATATATGGCGACAGTGCTCCTAGCATTATTAATAATGTAGACAGAGGTTCTCAAAGTTACATTTGATAATAAATTGCTACTAGCGGTTCATGCCTGAGGACATCCAAGTGGATTTCTTTGACTCAAAGTAAATTTTCTCACTATTGCACAAAACTAAAATAATATGTTGGTAGTTATTTAAATCTTTATGTGCAAATTTATGTGTGTGTCGTACAATACAAGGTGCCTTAATGGGACTTCGCTATTTCCGCCAGTTAAACTTTCGGTAAATAAGAAAAACAACATTGAAGGAGTTACTATAAACCAAACCTAACAGAACAGAAATAAGAACTGGTTAGATGACTAAAGTTATAGTTTATAATTATTTAAAACAAAAGGTTTACTCACGCATATTCTCGGGATCGCCCGACTAGTTTCAGACTCAATAGGAGTCCCTAATCATGAGCTGACGCGGCGGCGGTGGTGTCGCCAGTCGAACAGTTCGACTATATATATGCGTGAGTAAACCGTTTTGTTTTAAATAATTATGAATACTCCTCACGAAAGTTATTATACAATTATAGTTTATAGTAGTAAGTATTACATAATTATGGCCGATGCAATTTGGTGTAGCGTCGTTTCGTTGCGTGGTACAGACTTCGGACTTCATCATCAGACCAGCTCGAAAGGACAATTGCAGTATATTGCATTGTCACCGAACTTACACTAAAACAGTACGCACTTCAGCTCAATCAGATGTCAAGAAATGGTTCTAAGAATTCAGCTTGCTATGACAGTTTGTAGTGGTACCATGGTCTCTTTAGTTCAAGTTATTGAAAACACTAGGTAATAGGGTTAAAGGCCAGGATAGTTGCTTCAGAGGTAAGGTCAATAAATGTTCATTTATTGACTAATTGTTTTTTTATAATATTTGTCAATAAATAAAAATTTATTGAAAAATATTATATAACATATTATAATGAAAGTTACGATTTTTTTTGTGTGAGATCAACAATAGAATGTGTATTTAATAACATAATATTCTACCCTTACTATAAATCTTATCACCAACAGACTGTTAAAACCAGAAGCATGACGAGCTTACAACAAAAGTTTGTGTTATTTAATTAATTTATTATCCGACTTACATTTTTTATGCCCCAACATACTTGGTTTTATGTAACTAACAACATTATGACGTCATAATGAACTATTTAGGGTATGTATTAGGAGCGTAGCCACACTTTTTGTAATTACTTTATATCTCTCATATTTTTTGACTGTTTACACTGCGACACTTGCTCAAATGTTTAAGAGCTGATTTTTCCAACTCCAAATAATTTTATGTGAGGAATAATTTCGATTTTTTAACAGTTCTACCATACAAAATCTGACAGATGTCAATTTTATTCAACGAATAAAAATTATCTGGCTTTGAAAAAATCAGCCTTTAAAGTGACAAATTTAAGTCACATGACTTATCGAAAAGAAATGGCATTTCTATTCATGAGATGCTTAGATAAAATAAATACTTAATCTATGATGAGAAGTCTATCATCGTTAACGATTGTAATAATGTCACTTGTCTAGGAATAAAATCATTGTAATAAAATAATAATGTGTATAGTTTGAGAACCAATGTAAGATAATCTCTGTTGATTAACCCGTTGAGTAACTCTCCCGGCTGAGTGGATGTAAGCTAGGACCACCGTCGCCACAACACATAATCACTAAGTATTTGATTATAATGATTAGTGATTAACGATTTTCTTCTTTATGGGATGTTTATAACAGTTAAGACGTAAAACAAATCAGATTTGATATATAATTCGTGAAGATGACGTTACATTACAGTGAAAAATTGAGATAAAACTTTGTTTTACCCGACTGCTGCAGACCTAAAGGAGGGTTATTGAAAGTCTAAAATAGTTCCTTTTCTGAATGAAACTCCTTTCGGTGTACAGAGTGTACATACTGGCTGGTATTATTAAGTACCTATAGTGTAACCTGAAATAAAATTTCTGATAAAAAAAGAACTAGTACTTAGTAAATACAATAAAACGTTCAGTGAGTCAAATCTCTTATTTTTTTTATGATACTATAGTGTGCAAACTAATTACTTAATAATTTAAATAGAATATCTTATAATATTAAATTACGTTAGGAATGAAATAAATATCTACATATATACAAACTTAACCTTATTGCTGCAGACAAGTGGAGAGGTATGTTGAAAATACAGCAAAAAGACGTAAAATACCTGGGTCCAACATGCCCAAGAGAGTAATTTGATTTTTATGACATCAAATTCTCGGTAGCACTAGCATGGCTAGACAGTAAATTCGTTTCAGTGGTACTAAGTGCTAAGTAAGTGATTATTTCTACATAACTGACCCTTTGGAAATACATGTTATAATATAATCCTTACTAATATTATAAATGCGAAATTAACTTGGTCTGTCTGTCTGTCTGTCACGCTTTCACGCCGAAACTACTGAACTGATTTAAATGAAATTTGGTACACAGATAGTCTAGAGCCTGAGAAAGGACATATGCTACTTTTGCCGCGATAACCAACATCCACGCGGGCGGAGCCGCGGAAACAGCTAGTACAATATAATTATATCTGGGGATAACTCACACACGGCCATCTAATCCCAAACTAGGCGGAGCCTGTATGGTCCATAATGTGCTAGGAGGTAATGATAACGAAATAATTCAGACTCGTCTAGCCATGCTATTCTCTGATTTTTTTAAGTATTTTGAAAAGAATAAGCTATATAGTTTCTGGTCGGTGTTTTTATGAAGTATCTGATACCGAAAGACTTTTAGTCTCCAATGACGCGTACCTGTGTGCGAACCTCCATGGTTTGCGTTGCGGTAGTTGCTTGGATACTAAAATCGTCGATTATCGGAGACTAGCGTCACCTCGTGTACGATAGTCCTATAGTGGCTAGACCTAGATAGGCCTAGAGTGACATTTAGGATCCTCTCAACTAGAGTTCTTTTAATGTCTTCATGTTCGTCCTTTATTTCAATCATAGTACCAATGTTTACAGATTAGCATCACTTAACGGTCCACCTTGAAACTATTGGCTCGTCAAACTCTAAAATTATGGCATGATCTTGTACCCTGCTATATATGTAACTGCTAGGTCTTGCCGTTTGAGCTATTAGTATCTTATGAAGTGAAAACATATCATGGCGTTGAATAGAGTTTGACCAGCGATCAAAGATGGTAAAGAAAATAAGTTTATTTTTAATCACAAGCTTTTAAATTATATAAGCCCACAGTACTAGTAAAGCCAATCAAACAAGCCAAAACACGATAAGATTGCGTCGTTTCGTTACGGAGTTTCTATAGCCACCTTCAGGCTCCATCATCGAGCCAGCTTGTAAGTACCATTAATTGTATTGATATCAAATTTCTATAAATATACAAAATTCAATCTCAATCAGATGTCTAGAAGTGGTTCTAGTAAAGCTTTCAAGGTTTGACCTAAACATACATGCACATACATTGCAAGTTAATTAAAAGCTTGTATAAACTGCCTTTAGGCAGTCACTCTGATCGCACTCTAAAACAAATCTTAGTGACAACAGTTTGTAAGGTTTGTCACTACGCACGTTCACATTCATCGACGAATATGTAGTTTAAGTTGATCCTCCCAGGATCATTATGACATTTTAAATCGCTAAGTAATATTGCAAGAATCGTAAGGTAGGAAATGACTAGCAATTTCTTCAGCTCTACAATATCATACCCAGCAGACTTACATACTTATTAATTTATGACTGAAACCTGTCGATCCTCGAGCCTTACCCAGCGCCATCACTTCCTCGCCATCCATCACTTCTGCCCATAACATGCGGGATTTACTCCGGGGCTCGGTAAACGTAATTACGATTTGTCATTTACATAGAAGTCTTGAACTAGCCGAGTCGATGCGAACACTCACACTGGTGGACGGACGGGCGTCGGTTATACACACCGTTGTGTAACGTGAGGAATGTTTACGAACGTAAAAATTTAATTAAAAAGCGAACACTGCAAAATATAGTACCTACATGTTTCTTAGAAGATATAGAATTTTCTTAGAATATTCTCTAAAGGATCTAACAGAAGTCTAGTTATTTTATTTTATTTTTACTTTATAGAATCTTTCTTGCTCATTTGGTAAACTGCCGCAAGTAGCGCTTATATTGTAATTTTTCCCTTGATGTAGAGATTTAAACCATATTTTTGTTGAATTTGAAAGAACTCTTTGATCACTAGTGTAGTGATAGAGGAACAATTCTACATTTGGGTTTTTTGCTCGATGTTTTAAATTAGAAGTCCGTAACAGAGAGTTTTGGTGTTCTGTTAAAAATACTGTCTTTCTATTAATTGATCTTTTTTATTTTAATTAAATCTTACATAAATCTTCTACTATATTCAAGCAAGCTGTTATTCACTTGAATCCTGATTTATTTCGTTAGGTTTTGCAGAAAATATTATTTGATCAAACATAAAAATACAAAACTATAAGACACATAGGTATTGTGATGTATTTTTTTAAAGTAGATTCTTAAATTTATCTTTGAAGAAGTTAATAAAGAACACTTATCTATTATAAATTGATATATTATTATTTTGTAGTATTTTAGTTCCTACATTTCTTTTTCTTTTAGAAATATTCTTTTGATTATTTTTCGTGTCAATAAATAAATAAATTGACTTTCATACAGTAACTTTGCCAGCAGATTAAAATTACACAAAACTTCAACTCCACCACAATCTACACCAAAAAAACGTTCACTTTCTTCAACAAAAACAAAAAAGTAACGCTTCGGTGTGACAAACGTCCCCGCATCTGTGTGCTGTGTACTTAGGGTACGCACACACGCGCAGCGTTACGTGAGCGAACATAATAAAGGCGCACGCACACACGCGCGCACCGGGCAACGTCCCTAACGCGCTATGTGTACCTACCCGAGTGATAGTTATGTTTTATTTATACTTTCTTAGCTTAGGGGATACGGGCAAGCGACGGTGACTGAGAATTCCTTAGTGCCAATGTCCATTTAATGGTCTCGGATAGAATCATCGGCTGAATTTCGTTAGAGGACAGAGTTTTGGGTGGTTTTATTTGTGTCGTCAGGTGTTTTTGTTATATGCAATATCTGCATTATAAAAGTGGCCTATATTTTATGATATGTAGAGGCACACATAGTACGTATTCAATCTACTTGTCGAACAAATATATTTCACATGTCAACTACGAAATTAAAAGCTACAAAACTAGTAAATCTGTAATAAAATTGCGACAATTTACAAGTCTAGACATAGTTAAAGTAAATTATTTCACTAAATAAAATTTACTAACATTCTCAAGAAAGTGTTATTTAAACTCTTATTGCATTCTTATTAGGTAGGTACACAATAATACCAAAAAATGAACAAGTGCTGAGCTCAGATCCGCTAATAATATTCACGAAATTCCATACTAATAACTCACCTTAACCGAAAAAAGGAACAAAAAAAAGTTAAATAAAAAATCCAAATTTCACTAGCGCCATTTTCCCTTGACATTCACATCGGCATTAGGAGCCGGCGTCTGTGTCACGTCTCGCGGCGCGCACGTGTGCGTGCGTGTGACTGTGTGCGTGAGCGACTCTTGCGCAGGTAACCGGGATCGTCTGCGGTGCGCCCGGGTAGGCAGCGTTCATACTGCTCCCCACTAAATTGTTAGATCTTTTTTAGTCTTAGAAGATTCTTAGTGGGTTGCTTATTTAGGGCTCGTTTCAGAATTTGTGTTAGAATGCCCACTATTCAAACAGAGTAAAAAGTAGATTAAAGTTAAATAAACCAAGTTAACAACTAAATTAATTGAACTCGGAGAAACAATGCCTTTTGAACCAGTATAGTGAGTGTGACTGCATTGTTTTATTATAAAAATGTGCGTAGTTTACCCACATTCCTACTTAATTTATAATAGCAAATCGAAAATATGTTAAACAATACCGGCTCCATATTATAATAGAAAAGAATAATATTATAGAAAAAATATAAACTTAATAAAATACTTGAACGATATTCACTTCAGAACTGCCTCGCGTTATCGCAACGAAGATCATTTATTAAAAAAAATGCATCGCCAAAAATCTTACAAGAAATTAATTACAGAAAAAAAAGAAAGGGGTGTGCGCGGCCAGTGTGCGCGCTGACGTAATTTCACTGACGGCGGGAGTGCGCCTGCGCAGTGGCCGTCGAGCCCTCGCGCGTCCCGGACGACTAGCGCAGCTCAAACTTAACCTTGCATTTACAACATTGAAAAAAATATCGTCACCATTAACTAACACCTGATTAGATAGATTGACATAGAACTTGGCCAATTTATTTTATATTTTTTATTATTTTATATTTTTTCTTTTTGGTGTAATTTTGTCATAGTTGTCATGTGTCGATATTTTCTTCAGTCTCACATCACACAGTGTTGCACGTCGCCGGTGCACGTGTGATGACGTCAGCGGCCTACCCGGAGGGAACAAGGTGAGTTTTTTTTTTTCTAAGTCCCTTTCTAATAAGTTCCCAGTAAGTAAGATTTTTTGAGAATTAGTTTATATTTTTTAAATTTCGGACATCCCTAATTTATGTCTGCTATTTGCTGTCTTTTTGTAGGACATCCGTAAAATTTTAACTTTACCTACTGCATTTAACTGACTTTCATGGCTGTGTCTAATTCTTAAAAATTTGTTTTATATTTTTGTTATTCCAAATTACTCAAAAAATAAAACTTATTTTCCTTAGCAAGCAGAAACATTGCTCTACATAATCTGAAATAATGTAACAATCATTGTTTTTTTTTTTTATAAAACGCGTAAAGTCAAAAATTTTAATCCAACAATGTTTTGCGACCTGTATTTTTTGTCACAAAAATTTCTTGAAATCAGCTATCAGGCACAAAACACGCATTCCAAATAAAAAAATCGAAATAAAAAGAGAAAAAAAGCATTTTTCCCGGCATTAGAAAATGGCGGCAAGTCCACGTCACCGGTGACGCGCGGCCTAACCTAGGCCAATAGCGATAGGAAGCACAGGTCAATACACCCGGTCATGCTCGTGCACTTTCCCGGGAATAGAATTATTCTTGTTTAGTCTTATGTAGGAATTCTAATTAGACGCTGAACGTGGCAGACGGCGTACGAGTATTGTTTGCATTTTATTGTAGCTGGGAACGTGTGAGGTTTGAAAATGGTTGAGAGAGTTTTTAATAAAGGAAGGAAAATGCCTATAGGTCTAGGGAAATGTACCTATTTGCTTTCATCACAAATATAAATTTAACACTACTACGTATCAGACATTAATTTTGAATCCAAGTAAGATCTTGTTGGCATAGATTTTATTAAACTTCGTAATTAAAATTTATATAACATACCTCGATACTTAATTTTATTAAAGAATCTTTTAAATTGAAATTTCAAAAGTTTTCATAATGCTTTTTTGTGTTATATTTAACTCTTATTTTTACTTAATCCATATTATTTTAACAAAATACCAGCAGGCCTAATATTTTCTACAAGAACATTACAGTTCTTAACAAAAAACAAATGCTAAGATAAATTCTGAGATCAAATAGCACACAGGCATTCCAGAACAAGTACTTGAAACAAAAAAACTAAAAATAAAAGTCAAAAGCCGACATCAGCAACCCTAGTCGCTGCGTTAAAAACGGTTTCTAAGTCGACTCGAGCGCACTCATAGTTGCATGTTATCCTAGGTCACTGGCACGAGCTTTCACGATCATTGACGAACGCACCCGACGACGCCCGAACACGACGCTATGTCAAACGATAGACGCGCGATAGTACGTAGTAAGTGACTAATTCATTCATAATTCGTACGGAATATTTGGTACAAATGTATTACGGATTCGAAACATCGTTCACATGATTAATGGCCAAATATTGAAACGCCAATCAGTTTTAAGTCGCCGTTAAGTCTCATGCTGTCTCTGTTACTTTAAGGTGTAAAGTAGAGACGGATAGACATTTAAGAACGTCTTATAGTTAAGTTGCGTTTTAGTATTCGGGGGTTAAAGACTTAAAAAGATGTTTTTTTGATTACATATACGTCATCAGATAATAGAAGATTCTTAGATATCAGAACTAATATTTAAATACTAAAGTAAGACTTGATTTGTGTAGATCTAATTACATTATAGTAATACTTATAATAATATTAAGTTATTACAACGATTAAAAGTCTGGTATTAATTGAAAACTAGTCTCTACAAAATTTAAACAAAAGATAAATATTCAAGATTGCTTTTCCAATCTTTGTCATGGAAGTCTTTCTGTTGCCTTGATAAGTTAAAATAATGAAGATGTACACTTATTATATAACAAAGTCGCCCCCGCTGTCTGTACGCTTAGATCTTTTAAACTACGCAACGGATTTTAATGCAGTTTTCAGCAACAGATAGAGTGATTCAAGAGTATGGTTTAAATGTAATTCGTTGATGTTTTATATAACTACATGTGCGAATACGGGGTGGGTAGCTAGTGTTTTGTAAAGAGCATTCCTCTAGTTATGTTTAAACTAAATTCCAAAACCGAAAATCTAATTATATTGTAGGAACAATAAATTTCTGCATATAAGAATTTTACAAACACTTCTCTTTGCCCTTCACTTAACATGTGAAACAGAAGCAAACGATAATTTACAGTAACATCAATTAATTAAAACTTGTAATCAGAATCACTCTACTTCTGAACAAAATTTTCCATTAACACTAGACCACACAAGACACAGGTTATAAAAAATAATGTAGCAAAAATACAGTAAGACTAGCTACTGGTTTCTGCGATCAAGTTGGTAGGGTAGCAAGGTACTTAGTCCATATCTTTTAACTAGTTTCTTGTCATTGGTTTCTGGGAAAAATATCACCTGTTTTAATAATGGATCTGCTAATTCAACATTATGTTACATCAGCAATAATAGCTTTCAAGAAACCATATGTACGCTAATATTTGCCGTAAATTATTAAATAGTATTGTGAAAATAATTTGAATAAAGTTTGTATTTTCCACAATTATTAAGCAAAGACTAAAATTATTCTAGCCATGTCTGTAACAATAAATTTAAAAAGTTTATTATTATTTTAAAGTTTTAAATAACGAACGAACTTTTCTGCTCTTTTGTTTTAGCCAGAGACTTGAAGAACAAAAGTGTATTTTTAAAAGTAAATAATGAGTTAAAAAAACAATAGACGGTTGCTACATACTTTTGTATATTTTATCTAAGAGCTTGTAAGGTTCAGATACTATAATAATGTACCTACTAAGTACTTAACAGTAAATTTTTCGTCAATTTAAGTTTTTCAACATTATAGATGTAATATACCTTATTATTTGTTAATAATTCTAATTTGGTAGTTTAAAAAGTAAAACCAACAATTCAGTTGACACAAAATCTTAAAAATTATCTATATACCTAGGTACTTAATAATGATTCGACTCAACAAAAGAGCAAAGACAAAACGCAGTTCACTGGCCAGTGCTAATAAATTTAACCCCACAGAGTTACCAGACCGAATTATCGGAGGTTGCAACTTTAAAACGTCCGGTAGTCAATAGGGACGTGTAAAAGGCCATTAAACAACGAACAATAAAAAAAACGTAAGCTATAATTAAACGAAAAAATGTCTGCCATTTCACATTTGGTATCTAAGTACCTACCGACTTACGGGAATGTAAAAAAATTACGATTAAAGGCCAGGGTCTCCATGTGAGTATAAAGTATAATAATTTCTCCGCTTGAGGGGCGCAGGCCTACCTGGGGAGGTCAGGAGTGACCACCAGACAGGTTTTTGTTCTCAATTCTAGTGACGCGCCATAACGTCAGCTGTTTTAAAAGGTTATCGATAAATTAAAATTTTATAATCATTTTTTATTTCTGTATTTTGGAGTCGGTTCAGTGTTTTTTTTTCTAATGATTTAATGATATATAATGTAGGTGCCTACATAAACACGTCCATAAATAATATGCGGAATACGTTGCACTTTGTGTTACGGAAGATTTTCTGACAATATTTTTTAATTATTTCGTCAAAACTACATAACATATAAATGTTGATAAACATTTTGAAATAATTTATCTACCTTTATTTAATAACAACATACTCTTATATAACGTATAAACTACCTATATTTATAAATAACGTTAGCACACTACAATTATCAGCAAAGTTACAATAAAAATTCACTTCGCAAATTAATTAATAAAAATAATAATCGCTTATCGACAGCGTCGCATCCCTAGCGCACACATGCCGACAGTCGTTCGACATTTCACTGCCAAGGTCTCGCCACCCCATGCTCTATAAAACACAAACGTTATATCTTCGCCTGTATATTGTGCCCTTTATAACGACCGACAGAACGAAGGTCGTCTCCAAACAGTTTTGATAGCGACACGTTTTGGATTGTATAGAAATCTAACGTTGAGTAATGTTAAATGAAGAAAAAAAAATCGTTCTTTATGTATATATTTATGAAGCGCGAGTACTAAAAAACAAAAACTAAAGGAGTAATACCCAGTAAAGAGTTACCGAAACATAAAGATACTTAACGGCTAATGTAACTAGCAGTAATAATAATGATCATAATATATCAGAGAAGTAAGAAGCTATGTAAACAACATGAGGAATGTAAAAACATGGTGAAGTAAGTTCGTTCCTTCTCTACCAAAACCTCTTTGTGCATAGACCCAATTAAATGAAAAAGGACAAGCCAGACCAAAACTAAGTACTTGACTCTTGAATTAAAATCGTCAATAATTTACTACACATTTTTACAGTAAATATCAAAATACTAATTAACTATTTATGTACGAAACTTATAAGGGAATTCCTAATTTTAGAGCTTTTTATTCCGGTTTTTAGTTTCTAAAATTCTACGAAACAGCATTTTTAAATAGGTGTATGTCCAAATTCAAACTGACGTTAGATATTTGAAACCAATTTGGAGTTCACCCCACAAAAACATAAACAGTGTTTGTTTGTCTGTGTGTTAACACGTGGCGGAAGCAGATGCCAGTTTATTAGTAGATACAGACCAATACAGAGGTATAAACTTGTATTAAATTATTTGTTATGAATGAGATGTTATACTAACTTATTCAGAACTTAAAGTTACATAATATAATGCAGATTCTCGTGGTTTGGACGTACCTATCTTAGCTTTAACTATTTTTGCTCTATTCTCTCTCTTTAAACTTTCATAGGTAAAAGTACTGAAACATCTTTCTAGACCAATGTTATAAAGAACAAAATTTGTAAGTTTAATTTAGATATAGCAGATTGCAGACCTAATTTTCAAAAGTACACATCTCATTTCAAAAAGTATTTCACTGACTGATAAGCTATTTTGTTACTTAATTTCATGGTTAGGTTACAAGGCCAAAATTGAAGTCGATGCTGCTGAAATGGCGAGCAAAATCTAGTGCAACACGAAGTAACAGGGTTACAATGCGTATAAAACGAAGGGTCCAGTCTATAGCTCGTATGTAGGGTATGCAGAGACGTAGATCTGGTTTTAAGTCTCTCGGGTCAAGGTGACAGTTGGAGGTCGTTGCAGCGTCCAACCCCTAATAAGACCGCACACGTGCTGGCCTTGTTGCCTGTTTAGGTACACTATAATATCGAAGATAAATATTCCTGACATACAGATAAATATGCAAATATATAAATAGCTATAACAACGGTTTTAACTCTCAAGCACGCCATTATTCGATACATAGGACTGATCCTGTTTATCTAAACATGTTTTTAAACAACTAACTATTTTCTAAGAAATTATTTTGTGTAAATAATAAGTAAAATATTAAATAAACTGACCCTGTGGATCTTTAAGAATTTTTAGCCACTTCTCGAAGATTATTGTACCTACTTTATTGCTATGATCAGTGTCCTTACTCTCCAACTTAATTTTAATTCTAATACAATGCCAGTGCAAAACTGTTTATTTTTTTAAGAAAACTGAATCTCCGCCTGCTATACTAATATCAATTTTGCATTGGCATTGTATTAGAATAAAATTAAATTGGACAGTGCAGCCACAGAATGAATATTTTTTTATATTTATTTAAGTTCAGCTACACTAATTTACATGCAACTCAACATCAAAGATCCAAGCTTACATAAACCCTCAAGATTACATTTATACCCACCATTATAACAAAGGGCACAGCAGGACCTCTGTAATAACTGGACGCTAGGGATGTACAAACCGGTATCGATACCAAAAAAAATAGAGCGCTTAAACGTGTCTAAAGGATCAAAAAAGTTGGATACTTGAATAAACGTTCATTTGTTATTGTATAGTCTCTTTGAGGACCTTCGAAGCTAGTGATGGCTTGAAGCTCACGTGGCTCATTAATATTGGACACGACTAGGTTTTTTTTCTTTTATGGTCGACGAACGGGTAGGCCGCTCACCCGCTCACCTGATGGTGAACACACCTGAACTGAAAACTGTTGCCATAGATATTGGACATCTACAACCATAGGTTTTGGATTTTAGAATTTATTTGGGCCGAATACCGAAATTTGAGTTGGTAGTCAATAATAAATATGTAGTACCTACCACTTCTTCATCTATTATCCATTAATTATTCATACTAAATAAATAGTCCAGTCATTTTAGGTTTTATCTGCGGAAAAATTCCTAGTGAGCTGAATTTTTGTATACACCTTTATTACGGCATTGTAATGAAGATGTGAAAAATCGACATTGATATCGTGCCGGCTAAAAAAGTTATAAAGGTCAAAACGTCACGAAAATCAGTTTTTCGCAAATATCTGGCGATCTATTGCTCAGAGGTCAATAAAGGTCATTATAAAAATTGTTTGTCGTAAAATTGTCTACAAAAAATGTCTCTTGCATTTTTCTGTAGAATTAACCGTTTTCGGAGTAGAGACTAGAAAGCACTCACATACGGTATTGTATACAGTATCTAAATATTCAATATTACCATCACCTCTAGCGATACTAGCATTTTTTAATGTCGGAAGACCACGCCTAACTTCTACTACATCACCATCCGATTACACTTCTTTGCATATAAAACATGTATCACTCATTATGAAAACTGTTCAAGAGCAATACTACTAAAATAACGTCTTTAGCACTCAAGAAATAATTTTTAACTGAGCTAAATACAGCCCGACAGGCAGTAGCAGGTATAAAAGTAGCGGGTATAAGGGTACAATGAAATACGGAACATCTGCCTACCAGTGGAGGTCGTTTGAGGCATTCACGGGCACGAATTGTCCTCTCTATACTAGTATTACTAGTGCTATATGTCTGTGTATGTGGTAGATTTTACTAACAACACACTTACAAACATGAATAAAAAGCAATAACTAGGGTGTACGCCTTGGTATACAATACCGTATGTGAGTGCATTCTAGTCTCTACTCCGAAAACGGTTAATTCTACAGAAAAATGCAAGAGACATTTTTTGTAGACAATTTTACGACAAACAATTTTTATTATGACCTTTATTGACCTCTGAGCAATAGATCGCGAGATATTTGCGAAAAACTGATTTTCGTGACCTTTTGACCTTTGTAACTTTTTTAGCCGGCACGATATCAATGTCGATTTTTCACATCTTCATTACAATGCCGTAATAAAGGTGTATACAAAAATTCAGCTCACTAGGAATTTTTCCGCAGATTGGGGTTTAAAATAGCTAAAATGACTGGACTAAAATACATATTCATATTAGGTATAAACAACTGACCTATGAAATAAACTTTATCGCATTTATAACCTAAAAATTAATAAAATTCCTGAAATAGGGATGTACTTAAAGTTAAATTAAATTCAAATCAAATACTTACTACCAGTTTATTTTTAGGTCCATTTCATAAACTTTTAATAAGATTACAAGTGCGTGCAAAACGGTTATTAAATTAACAAGGTATTAACTGAATGTCTTAAAACGAGTATCTATATGTATAATTTTATGGCAAATGTATTATGAATGCTTTAGTGCCGAACGAACTCGGTATTGGTATAAGATACCAGTACCATATTTATGTTACTGGGTTATTTGTTAACGGCCATAATAAAATAATAATATACAGGTCATATTTTAAATAAGGATACTTTAGTAAACATGACAAACGTAGACTAACAGCTGATACTTTTTTATAAATACTATTTTTTCGTTGAGTCTGTCCATTTTTTGTAACTTCTCTATTTTCTAACCTAAACATTGATAGTCAGATGAAGGAAAATCGATCACATCTTGTATACAATTTAAATAATTTTCGAATGCTTATATCATGGGACTTTTGATGACACAACAAGCAAGATTTAAAACATAACTCTCCTTTTTTGGCTTTGCCGCAGTCGGAAAAAAAAACAGATAAATTAATATTGTTTTTTTTTTTTAATTATAATATTTTCAAGTAACGAATACTAGGTTAATTTGTGTTTTTTTTATATAACCAAAAAAATTGGTAATTTGTTCCCCAATTCACTCAACAATTTTTATTCAATTTAAATTCATTATCTACATGACGATAACGTATCCTTCTTTTTAATTATTATCCCATGCAATACTAATGTGTGTTTAAAGCGTTAAAGCCATTTTTATGTTAAGATCAATTGATTAATTAGTTTTTTCATAGTCCAGTTATGTGTCGTCGTAACTTGCCAGTTAGCCTGTATAACGACCTGACATTTATGAGCAGACTTAACTGCCAGACATTAACCGTTATAGTGCCAAAAACTATTAAAAACAAAGATAAGTAAAGTAATTGGTTTTGGTGTAACATATTACCTTTAGTGAGAAAGTTCATCGAACACCTAATCAGGTGGTGTGTTAGACATAATATCATTTATATATATTCATCATATATTAGAAGAAAGAACAAAGAAAAGACATTTATTGACACACCAAAGCATTACGTAGGATATGTATATCATTTTAATTATGCAGAAAAATATAAATATGAAATAAATATAAACGCAAAATGGAATTCAACAAAATTTATATGGGACCACCTCTAAGGTATACCCTGTCGATAACAAAAACAATTTTTAGAATCGATCCATTATTTCTAGAGATATCGCGTAATAATAATACTTAAATAAAAAAATTAATCGTCAAATTGAGAATCTCCTCCTTTTCAGGTTTTTCGGTTCAAGTTTTATTATTTCTTAGGTCATTTGAGTCAGGTAGTTTAATAATACATCCCGATTTTGAACCCTGATAACATCATATGACTCACGTCTGTTACTCTACTTTGTGATTACGGTAATTGCTATGAGTCAGATCAACAAATACAATATGACACCGGACCCTTTCATCACGAAGCTAACCTCAAGGATAATTAAATCTTCGGTTTCATCATCTTGTTTTCGAATACTATACTAAAACGGACGAGACAGACTGTAACATCTAATGGTCAAGTTTTTGATGGTGATTGTGAAAATTGAAAGCTCTATCTTAACTAGCTGACCATGAACGTTGTCAGGCCACAAAAAAAATGCACGAAATATAAAAAAAATGGAGAGTGTCACCCTTATCACCTAGGGGTATATAAAAAAGCCTACGACCTATTCTCAGACCTACCAAATATATACACAACCGTTTCGGAGAAGTTCGATAAAATCGATAAAGATTTTTATATGTATATTAAAAGATAACATTCATAGTACCTTAAATATTATTTAAAGGCCAATCCAAACCTACGAGCGTTGACATACTTTTAAAACCTTATACGTAACCTTACTAACCAATGGTCCACCGAAAATATCCATAAACTAGAACCCAAAACATATTGACCTTAGAGTAGTAAAACCTGTTCCCAAAGCCTTTCAATACGAAAAATATTCCCAATCGTAACGCACTCGGTCCAATCGACCGGCCCTATTAACGTCACCATGTTAAATTTTATTTCGACGTTTTCCACTTTACCACGCTCTAACCCTTTCAAAGATAGAAGAGTTTGAATTTTGAACGCAGCGTGTTGAATAGGAATTTCTAATCGATTTTACAAGTTGTGAAATAATTTATGTGTAATGCCAAATTGGATGATAGGATTTTTCATGGGTATTGGAGTTTTAATAAATATACATTTATTTTGGGATTCATTACCTGTCTTTTGTTATATCTAAACTTGTTTCATCCAGCGTAACATAAGGGTTAATTCTAAGATATTTAAATTTAACCGAACCTTTTTTGAGTATGTTTTATACCCCGCATTTAATGGATATGGAACCTTCGGTAGGTTCGGTAGGTTCATTAAAACAATTCATTATTGTAACCAAAGATGAAAGTATCAAATAGCTTATTTTTACGAGTTTAAAGTTACACTTACGGTACCAGATCAAGTTCATGTTTACAGACAATTAATTCACAACTAGAGCAGTACAACGAAACATGTTCATTGTAATATCGATACAAAAACATAATTAATTCTGAATAAATCATTTTTAATAGCACTTTTACATGGAGACCGCTTACTAAGATGCCATCTCGAATTGACGTGAATCAAATACCGCGTTCCCGATGGGAAAAGAGAAACAATAGTGGGACCTGTCCCGTCCCTATGCTAACACAAGTAATTAGAACCCAGTCTAGTGTAACTGCACCTTTAATATCAACATTCAACCCTATTCGTATCACACTAAAGCCTTCTTTTCAATGTTTCGTGAACGAAAAAATATAAAAATGTTATCGCCTATCTTTTGAAAGCGATTGTAAATTTTTCTTGTAATTTATGCTGCTTTTTATATTTGTACTAATGATTTTAATTACTTTATTTTTAGTTGTGTCAATTAATGGTGTGCATTTGCATACTTTTTTCGTTATATCATTAGCATTTTTATTCAAGTCATGGACTTTATCACAAAACATGTCTTTAATTAAAAGTAGAAATCTGATATTCTTTGGGCACAGTTATAATACATTGTTTTTACCCAAAAAGTCAATAATATGAACACAGATTGTATATTTTTCATTCTTATCTAAAAATACCAATGTTAATTTACTAAAAACCTTTTCCACGTCATCTGTCGGAATAAAATAGAAAACAAACTCCATTAGACATTTCGTCGGCAGTGTTGTCAGGTTGTCACCAACCAATCCTCAAGTTTGACATGAAATTAGTTAGGAGTAAATTACTCTGACCCTTTTCACACCATGTCTATGTTGTCAACACACAAATACAAGAAGACGTGTGGATTGATGGATGTGAAATGGATTAAATTGTATGTAATAGGTACCTACCTATAGGTTATAGTTTGTGACACATCGGTAATTTATCAATACAAGCAAATATTGGCTACGTATTTACATTAGGCATGTTTCTACTTTTCATTAAAACTCTCCAACTAGAATAACATTAAATTTTAGTATTGTAACACATTTTTAAAAGCTGTTCATTAATTTTCTTTGTATGTATGACCTTGGTTTAGGTTTAATATTGCAAGATAAATTAGTACTACTTTCTGACATCTGATTGATATGAAAGTTTGCATACTTTTAGAAATTTGAAAACAATAACAAAATTGTACCATACATAACAATATTATAGTACTTTCAATCTGGTCTGTGGAGCCAGAAGGTGGCCATAGGAACTCCGTAACGAAACGACGCAATCTCATCGTGTTTGGGCTTGTTTGATTTGTCTTCACTAGTACTTTGAGCTTAGCTCATTTAAAAGCTTGCTTTTAAAAAAAACTTATCTCAACTTGAACTCCGATCATTTGTTCTACCCTCTTATAAAATTGCTATAGCTTCGTAATACTTTTACATTAATATAATCAAAATTCAGACATCCATATTCTACCTGAACATAACATTTTATATAAGAGTGCACAGCACAGTCCCTAAGCTTAAGCCTACCATGAGAATTGTAAGTTAAGTTTAACCTATTGGTTTCACGCTTAAGTTAATCATGACAAATAGTTAAAGTTCGTTGAACTGGTTCTTAACGTTTTCCGTAATTCCTGAGAACTAGTTGGTATTCGATAGACGAGTGCCAGGTGCCAACCTGTCCTTACTACAACACGTTATGTTAAATCGCTCAGTCTGATAGAATTTTAGAGTCTTGTCATCATGATTTAGTGTTTTGAGATTTATCATCAATTAGTAATTATAGGCAACACTGTAATACTTGTCATTTAGCTTAATCTACCTGTTCCTCGTTATATTCAGATATCGCCTGACTTATAATTTACAAACCACGAAAGTCTAGGCTTAAACTAGGTAACCTATATCTTTTTAACTGACAGAAATTCCAAAATTGATTCTTCAATTACCTCCCACGTAGATCTCGAAAACTACATTGTTCAACATCACGATTTCATTCTTACCAAAAACGTCACAGAAACAGGAGCTTGAAACAAGTTTTACCAAAAACTGGTAGCCGGCACCTCACAAGCATACCACCGATATTTGTTCCATACACTTGACAACAGCAAATACTACCTACACAAAGACTTAGGAAAGTGGAAAAAAATATGGAAGGAAAACAAAAGGGAGTCTGGCTTGGAATAAGAATAGGTTACAGTGTGCCAGTGAGTTTTATAAAATAAATCATTATATATTCATACCACGATCGCTTAGCAATAATAATAGTCCAGGTCGGGGTTGACTTAGGGCTGCGCTGAAACTATGTAGCTTGACTTTACTGGGGATTGGTTTAATGTTTTTGAGCTCTGATTAAAGTCAAGTGTCGAAAGTTCAGTTCAGAGTTGAATAGTTGTATGTAACATTAACATACGGAAATTAACTTATACATAAATAATAACAACTGTCTTCTTTTGTTTTGGAACTATATCGCATATTAAAGCAAATTTCTTAGGCTGCATATTATTATGTTTAATTAACTTTGCAGTTATATCTTTTAGTAAACTATCATTTTAATGAGCTTAAAACTTTTAAATCTCTTTAAAAAATAATACTTTAAAAATATACACATTTAGAAAACGTTTCGTAGCACTTAGTGACAGCCCTATGTAAACATAGTATCAAAAACAATATTTTAAGACTTGGAAAACTCACAAAGTATTAAAATACCAGTCTTATATTAATTCATGCTAGCGTCGTTCAATTAAGAATAAAAAGCTCGCATGAGAGCTTTACAAAAAACTGACACCCCTAACGATCCAGTTGAACAAACGACGCGCGCCGTTGCGCTTGCGCCGCCCTCTCATTGGCCGATGCAACTCGCTGCGGCGGGCGTGCGAAAGAGATGGCTTTACGTTTTACTGGTTGTGGGAAAGGGAGGGAGAGAGTGCAGTCGACGGATGCAAGGGTTTCCGATCATTGACTCCTTTCAAGGCCACTGGCAAGTTACTTTTTGTTATATGTCATCGTAACGCCTGTAATACTGAACTAAACTGACTGTGACCTTCACAACTTTCTTTTGAGGTCGTTTTGGGGACGCCTTTATATTGAAATATTACGAGACATGAATCACATTAATACTTTTATTAAATTTAAGCGAACAAAATAAATATTTACTCAATTTCGTTGTACAATAATTTTACCTGCACTGGGTTTGAAATGTTGGAAATTTATTCGTTATTAGAATTTGTAATTGAAAAAAAGGATGTCTACAACAGCTTATATATGATGATATACCTACCTACGTATAAAGAAAACCTAAGCATCGGCTCATGACTCTTAGAACATAAATAATTATTCATTACCGTCTACGTAACGTTTATCGACTAATTTAATTACCTACTAAATAGCATCAGAATTCCTTTTAATACTATCACAAAGAATGTAGGGTCAAGGTTTTTAAAACGCTGACACAGGTGTAACATAATATTATTTGAGAACAATGTGGGGCGATGTGTGAGCTGCCCTTTTAAAGGGGCTTTTATGTAGGTTGACCGATCCCTGTTTTACCCAGACTGCGTTACTAATTTATATAATATATATATAGCATAAGTTACAGAACAAGGCATCTAGAACAAAAGATCAAGCTTGCTTTAAAAAGAAAAGCGAACTAACCTACAAACTTGAAAGAGGCTAATTTAAACAAGAAATGTAAATACACTTCTTTAGAATCTTAGTTGGGTTTTGCCGACATACCTACAAAGTCAGACACAAAGATCCGAAAATAAATATCTGCCGATCGCACAACAAGATTAAAAAATATCATGAATATTGCTGTAATTACATCAAAATAGTCAAATCAAAGCAAAATATTTTAATTTCGAGTAGGCCTTTTCAGGCACTTTGAAAACGTTAAATGACTCTAGTTGCGCAGTTCCAAAATGTTATACCTATGGATAAGACCCGGCGAGAAACTCCATAGATTTATATTTTAAAAAAGGTAATACATATATAATATGATTAAAAAAACATTCATTTTGAAATATGCGACAACAACGTAAATAACAAAATGTTTAGATTATTGTAAAATATGACTTCCAAAACAAAAAAAAAAAAAATTAGCCCTCTATCAGGACTCTATTTAGCATATATACAGACATATATATACTCTGCATCGAAAAAAAGCATAAACGAACATTATTCTTCCCAACGAGTAAAGAAACTTTTATATAAACTACTTAATTACATCGTACACCAAAACCCGGCAAGGTGTCGTTGTCGCTCACTTTCTATTCACACGACGAGTCCCGACCTATCTCAATTCCGGTTCACAAAAATAGATAAGTTACGTAAATATGGGCCAGATACCAGCCACACGTGAGGTCAACGCACTCTTATCAACATTTTAGCTGACATTTATGGAGATTGATTTATAAAATAAAACTACTTTTAACGGATTTTATCGCGGTTTGTATTTAGAATTTTGTTGCCGACGTTTCGACGCCTTTGCAGGTGTCATGGTCACGGAGATGATTTAGTGAGTTGTAGGAGCAATTGTCATTTGAGTGATTCACGCGAGTAGTTTAGGGCTTAGGTTAGTTACTATGTGACTGTGTTATCTTTGGCGTAACAGATGATTCTGCTTTCTAGTACCTAACACGATAACAAACATTTTATTCGGTAACAAATTTTATTCAGTAACTTAATATGGTTATAAATTGATATATAACTCTTTAGTCTTTAGGTGGTTAATGCTAACCCGCTGCCTTACAAACGTACGAATTAGCCGTAGTAGGATCAACAATTATCTACTATTTCCGCTGTAATTAAACCCATGTCTAGGATAGAAGAGACATTTTGAATTATTATAAATTGTTACCTAACTGAAGGAGTAGAAATCGAACAAAAATAAGGTAGTTATTTAAATAATTCTTCTGCCTTAACGTGTTTGGGTTGGCCTTTAATGTGGATATAGCAGCTGCCACCTGATCTTCCAAACTATAAATAGGGTAATACATGTCCCTTAGAGAGACTGACTGAATGACTAACTGTATATTATGAACTACAAAAAGGTGTCTAAACTTTTCGTTGTAAAAGAGCATATGAATCGTTTTTATTTCACCATAATAAATGGTAGTTACGTAATTTTGTTCCCAGTGGTTATATAACTGCTTCGTAAAACACCTCATACAGATGTCCTATACAATAAAGAGTAAAATATAATAATGTTTTGATTAGTTTCGTTCGTCATATAAATTCCATCGGTTCCCTCATTCAACATAAATTATGACGGTCATGACGAAAGAATTCAGATCTATTATCCTTACAGTGGTTGTTGATTAAACAATTATTACCGTATTCAAACCGTTTGGAATTTCTCAGGACACGTGTTTATTTCTATACCTAACATTCTTGTTAAATTATTATATGGTTAAATCAATCAATAGAGCGTTCACTTGGGTTCGTGACATACCTAGCGGTAAGAATTTATTTTAGTTATTTTATGCTTAATTATAATGTCTATTTTTAATAATTAATAGTCTATGCTTTGATATGTACGCATCTGCGGTTGTAAATTGTGGTTTACCTACCTAATATTTAATTCAATAATTATGTTTCGTGTCTATGGTTAGGCTGTGTCATGTTTGAACTTAAATAATTCCTAAATCAATAAGTTTATCGTTGAATAGTGCGATTGTAAAAATTATAGTAGTTTTTCTGTTTTTTAATGGGTTTACATTTATTTACTACTTTCAGGTCCTAAATATTCTTTAAAGCGAGTAATTCATGCTTTATTAGTAAAATTATAACTGAAATAAAATTCTCCTATGAGAAGCTAAACTAATAAACTCTCTCACCTAACATAGGCAACATGACTTAGAAAAAGAATTTACTCAGACCACAATACTCAGCCAAGGGATTATAAACTCTATTTCAATTTCCATAAGTACCAGTTCTAGTAATTTTATAACAATCCCACAGTGGGTGCCAAGCCCACGCATAAAAATCGTTGACTCTCAATGTGAAATGAATTTTGTTGTACAAGCATTTTATTTTTATCTTATTGTTATTTCATATTATTTACTGTTAGGCATTCAAATATGTGATATGTTTATTAAAACGATAATTTGATACTTAAGTGAACCGTTTAGTTTACAAAAAAATATGAATAACATTAGGTACTTACCTTATTCTATCTCCATCCCAATGTCTTCTAGTCGTCTGCATACAATTGTAGGCCAAGGAAGAATTCAATTTTCATTTTAGCACACACAAAACTTTTATTCAAAATGTATCACGTGTGAAATATAATATATAATGTCTTGCAGTCGTTTCCAATAGCGAATTGTTAACGTTACTTAATCGTGTAAAACTACCCGACGGATTTGAAAAAATAAAAAATTCTGGAAAAAGGCTATAGGCTATTGAACATCACGTTACTTGCATTGGAAGAAAAGAAAGGCGAGTGAAACCGCGGCACACAAATAATTATAAATAAACCTGAAGCTTGTTAAGAACTAAGAACAGTTAGCGCGCAGGAATATTAATAAACTGGAATATTTAGCAACTACCCTCACTTTTTGACTTGTAATTATCGGTAGATTTAAATTGACATCGACCTACCTGCCATTAAATTAGTTTTCTAGCAACGACAGACCCTACCCATAGGAAGTGTTTACTCATCAAAACATGAGATTTGTAGTGTTACTAAACATCATAGGTCCGTTGTAATGTAAACAGGATTTTTTTGTGTTTTTATCCTGTCTGTACCTAAAGCTCAATCTTCGCCACGTAAAAGTATTATTTAATATGAAAGACATGTAAGTTATACCTACTTATTCATATAAATTTTGATTTTATATTAACTTATGTGTAGTATAGTAATATGATGCTAAAGCAAAACATGAATGCACTCTCATATCTTTTTAATTAACTCCATGGAAGTTAGTTAAACAGCCTTGCCAATTATTGTAGCAAATATTATTTAACCATGAGAATGAGAATTTACCTCATATTTAGTTCTGTGGGAAGCAGTGGAAATTATTTCCAAGAAATGTTACTCTGAACTAGACTGCTTGCGGTTACAGAAATGTCTAATTACAATAATCGTTGTTGTCTTCTTCATTTTAGTTCTCGCAGCTATTAGTAATGTGTAAGGCTTAATTACAGTTAATGGAATGACGGATTTGAGCGATTGTTGACAGCTTGTTGTGTTAATGAGTGGCTTCGACACCTACGGATACCAGTTTGTAAGATTGCGACTATATTAATGACTTTTGTAGTTGTGTATGAAGAGTGTGTAGGTTCCTTCGGTTTATACGGGGACTGATTCCTATCCTGACTTCTTTTAGGGTATTTTATACTTAGCTCGTTAGTTAACCTTGTTATCCGCTCTGCTCACTGCCTCCACATACTTATTTAGATAATGAGTATTTATTCCATTCACCTCTTATAAACCCAAATATTTAGGTACCTACACAAACTCGACCATCAAAGTTTTAGAGACGAATATTCCCTGTACATTTCGTATTCCTCTTAGGTACTAGTACTCTGGTATTTATCTGGTGTAATTATGCTATTAATATTAAAAAAAATGTTTCTTTTTTTCAGAAGCTGTGAATAGCTGAAACTTCGGACGTCTAAGCAAAACGACAAGATTATAGCTTCTAAGTGCGAAATAAAACTTAAGTATCATCTATAAATGCTTAAAATGAAAAAACCTAGGTACTTATATTTCAGGGTTTCCTTCGAAAATATACTGAACATGGTAAATTTTTACTGTAGGGTACCATTTTAACACAGTACCTATTCGAACAGTTATGCTTTAAACAATAAAGTCAATAGATACATGCCTACCCAACTGGCTAATAAGATCGAACGATCGGCGTAAAATACTTTCAAAACATCGCCTCCAGATATTAAAACACGAACTTTCCGTCTATAAAACGTTACCTACTTTTCTTTTTTCTCACACACGCATCAGTACAGCTGTTTATGCCTATCACTACCATTCATCATTCGTGTATTTATTCGAAACTTATCCCTCCATGCAAAACTACATCCACTTTAACTTATAAATTAATAAAATGAAATAATAGATCCTTTGTCCTTGGATTATTTATATTTGCCCCCATAACACACCCTTTCATACCAGCATCCTAATAAACCGCAATTAACCACCCCACTAATAAATAGGGCGACAAAATCAATTTAGCTCAACACCAAGCAATTTTATGATCGTGCTATCTTCATTACCAAGCCTCTGTGGCCCTATTAGCTAATTTACTTGCACAAAGCCTGCATACAATTAGGGCATTATTTTATACCCTCTAGAAACCGAATAGGCCCATGAATTAAACAAACGAACCCGATTCAAGATGGCCGACGACTCGAGCGCAGCTTTTTCGTTCCTTTTTTGAATTTCGAATAGGCGGTCGTTGTGAAGGGGCGAGGGAGAAGGCAGATCGTATTCCAGTAAGAATACAGTGTCTAATTTGAACGTAGGTTTAAAATTTTACTGACGGGCTTGGGAACAGAGACCATTCTGTTATTAAGATTGGAAATATCAACGTCGTAAAATGTTTTATAGTTTTTGTAATTCATAATATTTCAGGCCTAAATTGGGAGGTTTGTTAGGCGTAGGTAGGTACTTAAGATTTATTCTAAATAATTATTTGTCTAAAATTTAATATTTTAAACAATAAAACACGAACACAGCACAGAATTACGAAAATACCTAAAAAAAAAGATATTGGAGGCGGCTTTTGAAAGCTGAATCTGTCTCCATCTTAGTTGAAGTCAAAAACACTTCAGCTCAGCTTTATCAAAACTTCCCCCTATTTTTCTGTCAACGAATTTTTTACCTGCATGTATCTATGTACATAGTAACATTAACTAAGTACTTATATTTTTGTTGCAGTTATCACCGTGATAGTGAGATCAGCGAAGCGTGGTGCAACGGAAAACATATCCAACGTGTTCTTAGAAAATACGGCGAATGCGGGTTCCGGAGTTGTATTACAATAGTAATAATGTCGGTTAGTTTTGTGGTTTTAGCTACAACGAAAAATGTTATACCTAAGTTCTCTAAGCATTGGTGTAATTTAATGTATGATGTGATGATGATGTACAGTCGAGCACAGTCGGGCTGGCATAAGTAGGTTGATATGCAGTTGTTAATATGACTGGTTTTCGTAGTGTCAAATTTGACGTGTGGTCTTCCCTTTCTACAAATATGGGTATATAGTATTATCTTTATTTTTTAAATATAAAAGCCTTTATTAGGTCATAGTTTTTAAGCGTTGCGCAAGATTACCTATGTATTTTTAGTAACTATTATGTACTTAGGAACCTATAAGTATATTTAATATTCTGTGATAATGGCCAAACAAGTCAGAAGTTGTTTATTTTTATGTAACAGGTGTGTACCTAATAGTTAGCTGTTGAGAGTGGTCTATTCCATCAATTGGACCCATTTGTCACAAACGAAAACTTTAATTCCAAGACACGTCTACGATATTATCACTGACAAAGAAGAAGACGGGAACAAATAAGATTGTCAGCACCATCTGGGGTTATTCTAGAAGTATCTAGAAGTTCTCCGGACGTACCTGGGCCTGGTAACTCCACCACCGTTGGCGGTGACTATGCGCCAACGGGGGCAGAGTTCCTACTCCTAGTTGCGAGTTTCCACATAACACAGAAGATTAAGAAGATGATTGCAGCATCCACTTGTTTTATAAATTGTTGGTTTTTGTTTAACTGTTGTTTTTATCTAACTTTAGGCTCGATTAATGTTTTATGTATCTGAAAGTGCTTACTTTCAGATACATAAAAAAGAAAAAAAGATTGTATTATTTAATGAATGATGACACTTTAATTATCAAATATCTGTTTGTAAAACTAGTTTTTGTTCAAATTTAAGTGTAAAATGAAGCCGAAGGGTACAAAAATACTAGACGGAGCGGAGTCTCCCTCTGTTCGATTCCAAAAAAAGTGTTAAAATGTAAGCAGACCGACTTCCAAAAAGGGTTAGGTTCTATGTTCCACTTTAAGTATTTTTTTTTATGTAGGTATGTTCGCCAATTTCTTTGTCAACTAAAAATTTATATTCGTATTTCAATAAGAACATAGGTACCTATAATATTTTAAACATACATGAAACGCTTTGGTTACTGAAGGTACCTACGCCACAGCTAACTTACAATTTCTGGTCTGTGACCTATTAAATACAAAAAAAAAGCACTAAAATTTCTAACAAATCTTTATTATATCAACATCTATTCGAGTTTAAAAATAATAATTAGGTATTTGTTTAGATATTGCTATCGTTTTACAAATAGGGGATATTGGCAAAGCGCATCCTTACACAGTCTACGAGCTTACACTAGCTCTACGCAGTCGGGCTGATAATAACTTAGGAATAGATTAGGTACATAGATATCCTACTTTCTAGATAATAAATAATGGCGCCGATTCCCTTGTACGCTAACTAAATAAAAATTAAACCATTGCTATATTTTACTAAAGTAGAGCATGAGAAAAGGACGGCTAACTACTAACTTAGAAATATCAAACCAGTTAGCGCCTTGAAAATTACTGTGTTTTAGTGCACACGTTTCTGCGTGTCGGTAGATTTGTATTAGAATTTTAGTCGAAACTAAATTTGACAGCTATATTTTCGTCTGTCCTTTTCTAATTGTGTACAAGTGAAAAAGATACTGAAGGCCAAAAATAAATTTAGTGTGGCTTTAACAGAATCGGGGCCAATGTATACTTTAATATTTTAAAATACCTATGGAGTACAAAGTGTTGCTAATTTTAATAGTCATACAATATTTAAGGAAAAGAATATCATTGGTCGTTTGTTTGTTGTATGCTGGTTAAATTAAATACTTAAGTCTCATTTAAAATTAAGTAGATATCGACATAATATATATTGAACTGTCAGTACTTTTAGTCTATAATTAGCAATCCTTAAAATTAAATTAAATTGTGACCGATATGTGTTAAAACTCAGAAATATATTGTTTATTTATTTTCTTCATTTTTTTTTAATTTTTGTATACCTATAACCGGAGATACTTATACATGCCATTATTCTACATCCTTTAAATAATATAGTTTCAAATCGGAACTCTGGAAGACACTAGAAGTAACAAAAGGAATAAGTATTTGTCAGCTTCTAAAACTGCTCACAATTCTTCATAGATGGCGCTCCGAGTTGAGTTGATGTAAGTTTACAGCTAGTCGACCCGCGACCGCATACCAATGTTTAGATATGCAATTACAAACTATGAAAATAACCATACTGTAAATAAAATCTAGCAATGACAAAGAGTTACAACTAAGGCCCTATCACGAACGCTCTGGACAAAGTCTTCGTATCGTTAACGTTGCTGCAAAGACGTAAAAACTGGTGTGCCGAATACACATCCAGTTGTTACCAGACAGTAAACATAGACTAGCATAGAGTGCGCGCATCGCTGTTAGCCTGTTATGTCGAGGCATTTTTTTAGCTGAAAGTACTGCGCTCATTTACCGATTTAAGTGATTTTCGGTGCGACGACAGACGTTTATGCGAAAATATCGATGGTTTCAATGTTATTAAGGTAAATTGAGGGCTTCAGTTAGTTTAAACAAAACGGCGCGCACTTTGACACACTCATTTTTTTGACTCTATTTTACTTGTCCATTATGGTGCTCACAGTTCATACTGTATTTAGTTATATTATTTTTACTCAAAGTTGTTACCCTTTGACATTGACTTTACCTTTGGACAAAAGTGATGGAATTGTAACGATACTGCATTTTGCGTTTCTTAAGGCATATAGAACATATAAATAAAAGGAAAACTACATTAAATATCTAACAGGCGACCATTTATTTAGCCCAACTGCGCATATTATCATAATTTTAACCTGTATATAAATAGTTATTTTATTATATTGGTATACAAACTATCTATGTACCTATATGAGTCAGTATATAATATAAGATTGAAGTTCTTATGCTGCCTACCCCGTTATTTTAACAAGGCTGCCTTGATTATAAACAAAAATATCTAATCTGCCTGCAAAGTAATTGAAGCTGTGGTTATAATAATCAATTCAAGTGTTAATTATTTATTTAAAAATTCTTAACTTTGCAATTATATAAAATAGTCATATAAAATTTAATCATGTCAAATGCGACTTCGCAAATGTCTGCGTGTTCGATCCTAGCATGGCAGACAACAAAAGGGATGTTGACTGGGTATAAATAACAAAAATCTACATAGTTCGTAAATAAAATAATAAAAAAAATCACGTGTTTTTTTCTTTTTCAAAATAACTAACAACTCAGAAGATAAAGCGAATCAAAGGGCTAACTACGTCACGATGTTACACAAATCGTACGACATCGAGACGTCAACAAACTAGTCAACATTATTTAAAACAAAACGGTTTACCCACGCTTATTCTCGGGATCGCCCGACTAGTTTCAGAACTCAATAGGAGTCCCTAATCATGAGCTGACGCGGCGGCGGTGGTGTCGCGAGTCGAACTCTTTTCGTTTTGTTTTGTTTTAAATTACTATGATACTCCTCATGAAAGTTATTATACAAATTAGTCAACATCCAATATTATCTATGTCAAATCAGTGATTAAAAAAATAGCCAATCATTAAAAATTATTTAAAGACGTTACAACAAAATAGGGTTTAATTCCTAACTTGAATATTATAACCACAGTTGATTACTGGAACCCTAAAGATAAGTGAATTATTTGTTTAATATCCAAGGCGTTATCTTAATACCTACAGTCGAACATTCTAGGTTTATTGTTTGTGATACAGTAGGTAGCAAAACCCATACTAGCATAAATTGTAAGATACAGTAATTTTTATTTCAATAATGTTCTTAGCTGGTGTGTCGACTACACACACAGCTAAGAACATTACACAACACTACATTACACCTTAAAGTGACGTGAGTGGTATGAGACTTAACGGAGTCTTAAAATTGAGTTAGGTTTGAGTATTCGGCCCTATTCAATATAAAATATTTACTTTACTTGAGTATAGTATCTTAAATTCACAATATACGCCAGTATGAATCGGAAGATATAAACTAAGTATATCTAAATAATATTAATAATAAATGATGCGATAGTATTATCACAATAAATAGGTACTTACACATAGTATTAACAAAGGATTTATTAACTTTAGACTTCAGTTAGAGAAATCTGAAAACAAAATTACAAAAACAACATATAGGTATATAGTATTAAGTAAGTAGAAAGGATACAAAACCAGAATATTATCGAAACGAAGAAGGTTCAATCACATTTTTTTTAATTTATACATTATAAGAGATCAACTCTCATCTCACTATCACACATAGGTGCTTCCAAAACCCTATAAAAATATGTTATACTATTTAATGTAAGTTAAAATATACCAAAATAACCATGACCATAGAATTTAAATAACACACACAATAACGGTACCCAGACCCGGTTGCCTATTCGGTATCTCTAGTTGCCAACCCAACCGATGTTTACTGGATAAAAATAAGTATAAAAATGCTTATTCAGTATCGGCTAATGTCGGTAACCAACTAAGTAGTATAGATCTAGAAGTTACACAATAAGAAACTTGTGTTTTCACTGTCTTTTTTATAAAGCAACAATCGCAGTTGTTGACAGTAACGCTGCAGTAGCGTTATTTGCTATGGCGGTTGTCAACAAAAACGATAATTGCTTTATAAAAACACTGTGAAAACACAAATTTCGTATCGTCTAACGTCGATGACCAACGAAATCTACTACAGTAACGTAGTTGGTGAACGACGTTAGCCGAATCAAAATTTTCGTTTTCACCGCTATTTTTTTTTTTTTTTTGGAAGAGGTCTACTGCAGTTAGCCTGAGCGCAGGCTTTGACTGCTTCACCGGACTTTTGGCGAGAACCGTAAGGCCTCCAGCCACCGCTATTTTTATTCAGTAAAAATCGCTTGGGATGTCAACTAGAGAAAGCGAATAAGCCTGCAGAAAACGGTGCTCTAAATCGTTTATGTTTAATTTTTGGGGTAAGTTGATCATACTGATCGTGATAACCATGCGCCAATATTGAAATATCAGCTTCAGAAAAGTAAAAGAAAGGTATTAAAAACTTAAATTTAACCTTAACTGCCTCTTTAAGTATTCCACCACTAAACCCTCAAATATTTGTGAGAACTCATGATTTTTATTACAAATAACTTAATCTAAGACAAACCATAATGTGTGCCTTAACAACTAGCATTGAATACAAAATATGTCAGAAACCATTTGACTAATCACAACAAAAAATAATAAATAAATCATATTTATCCTTTTTTTCTTCTTTCCATTTCAACTGATGATATTCAAAGAAAATAAAACAATAAGCTTGGCACCTTGTTGATACTGCGCACATAATATTCAACTTAAATTTCTACCATAGACTACGTTTTAGACGCGCTTAAAACAATCTAGTTTCTTCTAAAAATGGCGAAGCCAACTCGAGAACAATAGGTATTAATACATACGTTATATTTTTTTGAACATCAAGTAAGGTAAATCAACGGGGTAAATATGGACAAATTTGGAAAGACTTTCTGACCTCCCCGTATGGACAGCTTTTTACATTTTACGGTATTTTTTATTTAAAAGCTGACGTGACCGTGTGGGATCTATAACTTATGAAGGTCTATTCAGCATTTTGAAAGTTATCAGCTATCTTCTATACCAAATTTGCTGAGGTTTCCTTATTTGTAGTTTTTG
Organism: Diachrysia chrysitis; assembly: GCA_932294365.1. Taxonomy (NCBI): domain Eukaryota; kingdom Metazoa; phylum Arthropoda; class Insecta; order Lepidoptera; family Noctuidae; genus Diachrysia; species Diachrysia chrysitis. The sequence goes on along the minus strand of OW028651.1, from coordinate 933,363 downwards.
TCATACCTATTATTGAAGTTAAAATCACAGCTCCTAAGCGAATTTTAGTACCCATAATTTACTTTTTTATCCGTAGTGCTTGGCAACTGGCTCTAACTCAGTTGCTGATGTCTTTTTCTTTACCTATGATGGCATATATTTTTTGTCTTTGCTTGCAGAGGAGGGAACCGTTTTATAACTGGAAGGTAAAAAACTTCACGTCGTACGCCTATCTAGTCACCATTTGAATATCTAATGTTCATGACGCAAAGAGGAAGTTCACACCCGCCAGGAGAAAGTGTAGATGAATTAATATTTTGCCTTATTATTTTAATGTAGGTACTTAGTACTTACCATATACCCATCCAAGACCGATTGAACTTAAGCAAGCAGCAAGTTCACTTGTGTCAGTAATTACTAAAGTATTTTGTAGTCCATAATGTGTTCAAAGCAAGGCCTACTAAAAATGGTTCGATCAAACGTCACTCCAACATCTTTGGCTGAATTAATTAGATTTGGAGCACAAGGACTTAGATAGTGTTACTGATGCATGCGTTCCGCCCGCGTGGGTGTCGGTTATCGCGGTAAAAGTAGCCTATTATATTCTTGAGATCCAAGTATACTCCTTGCTCAGTTTAATCCAAATAGGTTCAGCGGTTTAGCCGTGAAAGCGGAACAGACTGACTGACAGACAGACAGACTGACAGACAGAAAGACAAAAAGAAAGACTTAGGGCCGGCGCTCACTGACGGCGTGGCACGGCATGGCACGGCAGGTTGTGCAGTGGCATCCCGCGGGATGCCACAGCACACACAGTTTTCTCCCTCTCCTGCCCCTGCGCACCGACCGGACTGCGCCCCACCGAAAAGCTGAACAAGTTTCAACCTTATTTCAACTAGCTAGCAATAAAAATTCCTCGCAGGATGCAATGCGCGCCGCGGCATGCCGTGGAATGAAACAGCAAGACACGTCATGCCGCCGCATCCTGCGGCGTGTCGCGTCATTCCGCAACATCCTGCGGCACGTCGCGGCATCGTGGTATCAAAATAAAGTAACATAATTTCTAAACTCATTGAGATAAGATTAAAAATAACTTAATTAGTATTAAAATCCTTTGCCAGGACACACCGTGCCGTGCCGGCAGTGGGCGCCGGCCCTTATTTGCGCATCTATGATATTAGTATGAATAAAGTCTGAATGCCATCATGTCAATTACATTTTCCCTATTAGTGACTGCAACTAGCAGTGTTTCAATACGTCATAATACGAAGCTATAATGTGTTTACAACATAGTCATATCCTGCTTTTGTCAAGTATTTATAGAAAGCATTGTACACCAAACATATTCATTTAAAATTCAATAAGTTATCCTAGCAATATTTCAGTATCTGTAAAGTGTTTGCAAGCACTCTTTACAATATTTCGTGAATAAAAAACACTACATACACGATTTTGTTAATTATTTCTTTCCAAATGTTACCACATACAAATATTCATCACCATAAAATAAAAAGCAAGTTTAAAACAGTTTATTAAACCTATTTACTGTAAATAAATTATTTCAAGCGCGTCTACGACGTAGTACACAGATAAATAAACTTAGAAGTTGAAATAATAATAATAACGGCGTAATAATAATTATATAATAATGTATATAATAGTAACTATTTACAATGACTTGAGTGATGATTACAATGTCTTTTATCGACCGCGCTTCTATACGGCTATAAATATTGTATTATCAATTTATTCGGTGTTACCTGTAAGAAAAATTGGTTGTCAATTACTTGGTACAAAAAAAAGTATTCATTTTTATAAGGGGCTTGGCTTTTACATAATAACTTTCGTGAGGAGTATTCATAATTATTTAAAACAAAACGGTTTACCCACGTACATTCACGGGATCGCCCGACTAGTTTCACTCGCGACACCACCGCCGCCGCGTCACCTCATGATTAGGGACTCCTATTGAGTCTGAAACTAGTCGGGCGATCCCGAGAATATACGTGAGTAAACCGTTTTGTTTTAAATAATTGGCTTTAACACTTTAATACACAATATGTAAGAAGTAGTTGTCAAAAGCCTAAAGACATTGTTTACGCAAAATGCTTTTGGATTTATATTATAACCGATTGGACGGAAATCGCCAGTGTAGAAGAACTTTTTTGCTTGGCGTAGGACAGGGAGAAGTTTGCTGAGCTGAAGGCTTCTCTACCACCCTCCAGGTAGTGGAGAAGTACCTTAAGGAGAAGAAACTCAGTGGCAGTATGAAACGTAGATATAGCAGGTACCTATGTGGGCCGGCAGGCGGGCGAGTGCAGGTCGCGGTCGGCCCCGCCCGCGAAGCTGATGTTGAGCAGCATGGCCTCGAACGGGTCGCTGCGCATGCGCTGCTGGTTGGCCTGCGCCGCCGTGCTGCAGTCGCGCACCGTGCGGGGCTCCTCGTGCCCGTCCTGGGGCACACAGTAGGATTAACACTCCAGTCGTGCTGAACTTTAACTTAAAAACGTGGCGTGGAAGTGCTTTGTACACAAAACCGCGTCTTCTCAGGTTTAAGCTAAGCAAACGATACACAATTTTGCGAGAAGTGACCGCAATTTACTATTTTGACTATTGGTTGCCAAAAAATAAAAAACGTTTCTTCCAACTAGGCTACAAAATAGCACTTTAAGAAGGTCAATACAATGTACAACACCCTGGTTCGCCCACCCTTCACCGCTTCATAAACGAACAGAACGGCGCAACAAACTCCCCAACAGCGCGCTGTCATTTCGTTTACATTAATAATAAACATCATTTAGGGACCGTGCTAAATAAACAAGTGTTTGAGGTCGATAGGTCTACATAGACTACTATGAAATTCAAATTATTATCTACAGAGACTAAGGTCAGGAGAACGAACAGTCACCGCAAGCAGCACTCGTTAACCGTTTAACGTTAAACGCGCGAAGTTAAAATGGTCGTAATACATGATATTATAACAATAATTATGTCGGAAGTTCATCGCTGTATCTCAGGTTATTAGGTTGTTTGTCATTACCTCCGGCCTAGGGCTCCAGAGCCGCACGACGGTCTCGATGCCGCTGGTGGCGAGGAGGAACATGCTGGGGTGCAGCTGGATGCAGTTGAGGATTGAGTCATCGGCGCGCAGGCAACGGATGATGTTGCCCGACTTGCGGCACCAGATGAAAAGGCTGCCGTCGTCAGAACTACACCAACAATATAAAAAAAAACATTTTGTAACTTCAATACTACCAACTACACAAAAGTAAGAGTACATAGTAGTCGTTTTCACAAAGATTTTTTTTAAAAAAGGTTTTTAGCAATGTGGATGGAATTCACATTACTAGCAATCTTGTTAACCTCTCCAACTAAGCTAAATATGCTTGGGTTCACGTTAATAGTGCAATGGGTGGGTTTCGAACCTGCCACCTCTCGATCACAAGGCCGTCACCCTAACCATTAGGCTATTGCTATATTAAAAAGCAACAAATAAAAAAGAATTAAATAAGCCTTTGTCACTCCGGACAGTATCGAAATTAAAATCGAAATCATTTATTCTGTAAGTAGGATATTATATCATCACTTTTACATGTATTTTTTTACATCTTAGACTCGATACCCAATTTATGTCCGCTTTATTAAACCAAACTCAAGGATACGCACCGATTTAAAACACAGTAATAACCACGCTAGGCTATTTGGTTGCTATTGACAACTTTGAAAGCGACAATCACAGGGTATTTATTTTATGAACTGTCAAGTTGATCACGGCAACTAATAACCACGAGAAGTCATTTTAAATTGCAGATAAAAATGACCGCGCTTGTTTGTTGTTTGCCGTATACAAGTCGAGTGCGTCAACCAAGAGAATTTAGTTTGAGCATTAACGAGGTTGAACCAACAAATGGCCATGGACATTCATTTCTGTCTGGTGGACGAATAGGCATGTTTCCTAATATTTTTTTTTAATGTCCGTCTTGTAGAGTAAAGAATTTTATTGGACACGTATTTTTTCTTTTTTCCTGCAAACAAAAAATGATCAAAATACAGAGAACGGAAATTACGCGTGACGTCACTCCTCGCTACGATTTTTAGCGAGGCGTGGCGTCATAAGCCCCCACTCCGAAACTTTAAAGCGGTGTATCTTTGTATTTTTTTATTGTTTTGATAAAAGAAAAAATACGTGTCTAATATTTTTTTATTATCTAACTGACGGACTTAATAGATTTTAACTTTTCATACCCAGGAAACATCCCTATTGTCCATCATCTGTTCAGTGCTCAGCACCTAATAAATATGCAGTATAGCTTATGGAATACTTTGGGTTTTTAACATTTTTAACCGCCACAGTTAAGTATACATCCTGCCGGAGCTGCGCAGAGAATGCACAAGCGATCCCGCGGCTCTGGCTAAGGCAAGGACGGGACCGGGGTGTTTTTAGTCGGTGCGAGTCCGACATATCCCAACGACGTGCCCTCGGCGTGGGTCGAAGTCATTACCCTTTCACCCCGTAATAAAAAACAAAAGTATACATGACGAAGCAAGCACGCTTTTGTTATTTTGACGTGGCAGTGAAAGGGTTAATTAAATAAATAAATAATACACTGCCTTAACTTTAAATATTAACACAACTCACCCAGCGGCAATATAGCTAGAATCGGGTCCTAAGAAGTTTGCCTCCTTGATGTCTGTGGTGGTGTTGCAATGTCCCAGGAACCGCTGCGAGTAGTCCAGCGCAGCTGTCCTTAGTTGTCGCTCCAGCACGCTGGTGGTTTGGTTATCTTCAGATTCCCCAGGTGCTACATTATATCAAAGTTTTATTTAAAAAATATAAAATAGCTTTTATACATATTGAGTGTTGCATGGTATAGTCTCCAGCAATTAAGGGGTATGCAAAATTACAGCTTAATTGAATGTCAAAAAGTTGTGCTTATTTAACTTAAATGACTAAAATGTGAATTTCTTATATTTTTGTGTCCCTCTCTAGGGCCAAGTCCTGTTTATTTATTAAAACTTTATGCACGAAAAAGACACATTACCGCACATGCCTTCGGAATTCTCTACCAGTCAACCAAGATTGACTCCATTCCCAAACAGAAATATATTAGCATTATTTTAAAAAAGTTTATGCGTAGGCAAAACGAAAACTGATCTCACTACACACGGGAACAATAAGAGAGGAATATTTCCTACATTTAAATTAATAGGACCTAGGACATATTCAACCAGCATACCTTCATCAGGAGTAGTCTCCATGCTCTCCAGCGCGACATTAATATCCTTCTGCAGCAGAAACACGGCATGACTTGTGGCGTGCCTCGGAAACTTGTCCTTAAAGTACAGCAGGCACTCGTGCGCCTCGCGGGCCCTCTTGAGGTCCATCAGGCCTTTCGCGAGGCGAAAGTGAGACTTCACGTGGGAAGAGTCCAGCTTTATGGCCTTGTAGCAGTCTTTTATAGCGGCGTATGTGTCGCCTGTCCTATGAGGTAATGTTGATTTTAAAATAAAGTGCCAAAATTTACGGTACTTATTAACAAAGATACAGTAGGGCTAATATAACGTAGCGAGTCAGAAAAGAGAGAGCAAGAGCAAAAGCGATATGCAAGTACACGTGAATGGTGAGTGTGACAGAGACGGCGATATCTTGTAGTTTTTTTTTAGTCGTGCTAAGTTACATCGATGGCAACCGCAAGCCGTAACTGCTTGATAAGGTGTTGACCAGATAGTGCACAATTTGGCCACCAGCTCGAAATGATCGCGCTATTAGCTGACGTGACTTCATTGTCGCGCACAAACTACGCTCGGCAACCAGTAGAAAAAAAGTGTACTTAAATAAAGTGGCGTTTGAGTGTGGTGTACGTACCAGCCCCGCCTCATGAGCGCGGCGGCGCGGTTGGAGTAGAGGATGGCGCAGTCGGGGCAGGCGGCCAGCGCGTCGTTGTAGAAGTCCACGGCCGTCGAGTACTCGCCCTTGTTCACGAAGTCGTTCGCCTGGACCGCAACGTACACATTCATTACAAAAAACGGATATCAAAAGAGTCCGATCTGAGTGACTCGCGTGTCTAGTGTGAGTTATTGGTGTGAGATGTCACGAGCGTCTAAGGAGAGTGACTGGCCTGAGTGTCTAACGCGAGTGACTGGCCTGAGTGTCTAACGCGAGTGACTGGCCTGAGTGTCTAACGCGAGTGACTGGCCTGAGTGTCTAACGCGAGTGACTGGCCTGAGTGTCTAACGCGAGTGACTGGCCTGAGTGTCTAACGCGAGTGACTGGCCTGAGTGTCTAACGCGAGTGACTGGCCTGAGTGTCTAACGCGAGTGACTGGCCTGAGTGTCTAACGCGAGTGACTGGCCTGAGTGTCTAACGCGAGTGACTGGCCTGAGTGTCTAACGCGAGTGACTAGCCTAAGTGTCTGACGTGAGTGTCTGATATTAGGTTCTATCATGAGTGTCTGACATAAGTGTCTGACATGAGTGTCTGACATTAGTGTCTGACATGAGTGTCTGCCGCACTCTGTCAGGCAGCTGCAGTGGCGGTTTCACCTTGCTTTAGTGCAATGCTAATTAAATACTACCAGATCTATCTTTAATACTTAATATATAAATAAACACTAAAACCTACCTTCTACACCAATACACATAGAATTCCAATTAAAGTACCACATATCTCACCATCTCTTTGAGTTGCCGCACTCTGTCGGGCAGCTGCGGCGGCGGGTCCACGGTACCGTTGGTGCCATTAGTGCCGTTCTTGGCGGGAGTCTTGCCTTCCCCTTCACGATTGCCGTGGTTGTGCTGGATCACAAAGCTTTCGACCAATACCGGCCGTCGCGCCGAGTTGATGTCGAACAGATAGATCTAAAAATAATAAATGATTTATAATTAATTAATTAATTAATTCTAATAGGAGTTAGTAGTTGGAAAGTTAATCCTTAAGATATTTTCCTTAGGAGTTGGTTTACATCTTAGATTAACATATACAAGCATAGAGTCTCTTGGCTAAGTGTTAGCCGTACGGTTTGCCTGATAAAAAAAGGTTAAGCCGCGCTCGCCGCTAACAACCAGACTAGAGTTCTCATTCGTTTGAATATAATTTTACTTATATTGTTATTTGTAAATTTCTACATAGTAAGCAATAAATAAATAAATACTATGGGATACTGTATTACCCAGTAAAATGGGTTGTGGAGGTTAGACAGGCAGTATCTCCACATAAAATACTGTATTCTACTGAAACCGGTAACTACCGACCCCAACATAGCTTGGGATAAGGTTAGGCAGAAGATTTAATAGTAACATTAGCGTACCTGTTCAGTCCCCAAGTTGACGAGCAGTTCGTTACCGTCGTGGCTGAAGGCGACGTACGTGGTCGCTTTCTTAGGGAACGTGTGCTCGTTTGGCTCCATCGAAAGGTGACCTGAAAGTCATTAATATAATTTATTATAGTCCGCAGCAAACTTCTAGATTGATGAAGATTTTTAGGAATCTTTGGTGAACTTAAGAAGGAGGACTCCCGCACCTTGCCTTTCTTCGGTATTCTAGTATTATATTTTTGCTGCGAAACGGAGAACCCTTCAGTGTGAGTTACCGTAATTGCGCTCACCAGTTGGCGCCACTAGCGCGTCAGCTATCAAAGCTAACCAATAAACTATGGAATGACCCCGTGTGCGACTTGCGCCCCTGGCGGCGAAATTAATAACGGTAGTCTTCATTGGCTAACAAATCAAAAGCGACCATCGAGTGTGATGTCCTGCATTGCGATAGTTACATATTGGTACGCACGCGACAGCGGGAAAACATAGGAGACGCTTTTAAAAAAGAATAATCAATAAAAATTCCAAATAAAAGATTGGTTAATTGAAAACCGGGGGTTGTATAGCGAGGGTTCAAGTATAATGGTGTGTCTGACCGGGCGCGAAGTAGTGCACGGCGGCGCGCGGGATGTTGTTGTCGGGGTCGCCGTGGCCCGCGCGCGTCGAGCGCATGTTCTGGCGCTCCCACATCTGACGGCTCGACGGACCGTTCAGCTGCCGAGTTACACAAATTTGTAACAAGTTAATCCTTACACTAATGCAGTCAAACTTTATAAACATTTTACTTGAAAAAAAGGTCTTCCATCATCATTTAATTTACTGGGTAATGACCTCATCCCTTAACATAAACTTATCTCATATTAATATTCTGCAGGATTTCTCCCGATAAGTAGTCAAAACATTTCACACTCCTATTCCACGGACTCTATGGTGTCACATATACACTTTTCTAAAAAAAACATTTTGGTGATTCGAGATCCATATACATATTGTATATCAATTAAATATTATTGTGAAACCTCCACGACACAAGAACTATTTCTAAATACAGAAGACGCACTTTTGTATCGATAATGTTACGTCTAACCTTTCGCGTATCTACTGCCCCACCAAACCTACCTGTAACCTGGCCAACTTGATCATCCTGGTATCGTAGAGACGCACGTAGAAGTCGTTGGCGCCCACCGCCAGCTGGTAGGGCCGGCGCGGGTTCACGGCTACGCACTTGGCCTCGGCGTAGCGCCCCATGTGGTTGAGTAAGTTCACCAGCACGTTGGACGAGTCGGGATTGCAGGTGTGCGATATGCGTAGGTCGTGTTGGCTGGGGGGAAGAGAAAACATATATTTAAAATATGCACAAATACTTTTTAAGCGATTTTGCAGTTTGAGCATATAAATTTAAAGTCCTATTCTAGAAAAATAGTTTCGATTCAATCGCGAGAAATTAGAAATCTCTGAAGAAGCCGACTCAAACTCGTTGAGTGAGATCTAAGTTGTTCCCGTGCCATATAAAGATGATTGTGCCATTTTTCGTAAAATCATTACATAACCATTACATCTGTGCCTGATATATTTTATTTACAGGGTGAAGTGCCGGCGAAAAAATCAAGGCTTAGTCTTCACCATTTCTTTTCCTGCCTAAACTATGGTGAAATCCTATTCAAGTGTCAACTGACTAGCTGAGTAAAGTATTTTTCATAAAGCGACTGCCTATCTGACCTGCGCTACTGAAGGGGTAACACAGTATACACTAATAACCCCTTACCACGAGAAACTTAACCTTCCCTGTCCCATAAGTGACATACATATAAACATTTCCATTGTTTAACTATTGTGTCTACTGTCGGGACAGTTAAGTTGTTAACAGATAGAGGTACACTCACAGTATGATGCCATCTTCTCCAGCAGACCATATAAGATGAGGGTTGTCAGGCGCAGTAGCCAAACGTTTCACCCTCGCGCAGTGACACACGCACTCCAGCAGCGGCGAGTTGGATCGAATGCTGCGCGCTCGCACCGTGCCGTCGGCGGCACAAGTTGCTAGTATGTCAGGAGATAGAAACTGGAAAAGAATAAAGCATTTTCTACCATTAGTTTCATTAATTCTGAAAGCGATGAATGTAGACAAAGTGATGAATTTGAACGTTGACATATCGAGGAGACGGAATTTGCGCGAGAAATGGTATGGGCAAAATTTTTGAATGGTATGGGCAAAGTTTTTGATAAAAGTCTGTGAATGGCATGACGTTTAACAGGGAAGAATAGACCAGAACATTTTACGCCGTTTCACAAGAGTTTAATTTTTTGTTTTGGTTTGTTTTTGTTAACGGCTTTTTGTAAACTTAATTATTATTTTAATTATAATAATTACACTGCAAATGATTCTGTGTTATTTAAACTTGGATGAATAAATGGAGTAGAGTAGGTAACTACGTTATAGTTGTGTCTTTATAAATACTTTATTTAAAGTAGCTATTACAACTGGAATTAATTATTGCATCACTTGTTATTTTAGTTATTTATTTTGCAAATTTTATAGTGCATTAACATTGAACTCACTTGTTGTAGGTACTATATAACTCATATTTCTATAATTGGACGGGATTTATGGGATAAGCGGGAATTCCCTTGAATGACGAACAAAGCTTATTTATAAATTTAAAAACATTTTAAAGAGCAATAACTGAAGCCCTATGACCTAATATTGTTATTATAAGATCATTGATCATTGCTATATATATAATACTAGCTGTCCCCCGCGACTTTGTTCGCGTGTTTTAGTTTGAACGGTTTATCATTTTTGCAACATTTTTCATTTATGCTCCGCTCCTATTGGTCGTAGCGTGATGTAATATAGCCTATAGCCTTCCTCAATAAACGGACTATCCAATACAAAAATAATTTTTCAATTCGAACCAGTAGTTCCTGAGATTAGCGCGTTCAAACAAACAAACAAACAAACAAACAAACTCTTCAGCTTTATAATATTAGTATAGATAAGCAATTTACAATCACTTGGTTCTCTTGAAGCTAAACGCATTTATTTGCGACACATTACTTTCCATAAAATTTACAGCTAAACAAACAGATTAATGAAAAATATACAAAACTGTCGGCCAATTAATTATGTATTTGTTTTTTAAGAACTGAGAATGTTATTCAAAACATTATTTAAATAAAAACAAGATTCTAACTGGAATCCGTTAATTATGATTTGTCATTGACACTATTTACGTGGGCTTTTTACTGAAGTATTTTTATTTTTTTCGCAAAACAGTAGCACACAGTGAACAATATATGACGTCACAGATAACTATCTGACGAGTAATGAGGTAATGCCTACGTAATTCGTGTACAGTCACGTGTATATAACCAGCTAGTAATTACCCCATTGCAAAGGATTTTCTCATACACAAGGAACAAGCATTGATACCATCTGATTAACAAAACCTACAATTAGATTTTCTGGTCTTAGACAAACCTTTTTCGAACTTTTTTTTTTTTTACTTTTTTAAAAAACAACGACTCCCGCACTAATGAATTTAAACCTTGTGTCGCGGGGGTTTTTACAAACATTCAAATCACATGCACAAAGAACACACAGACTTGGAACAAGCATTTGTGGATAACACAAATGCTTGTCCCATGCTTACTTACTATTATACAATATAGATCATCTAATCTATATTATTGTACTAAATAACAATAATGTAAAAAGTGGCAAGTCATTATGACATGAGCCTGAATATTACACACATTTCTGCTCATATCTACTTCTACACAAATATAATAAAAAGATAAATAGCAAAATATTTCTAAAGATTGTTTTATACATGCACAGTCTAATGTGTGTTCAATTGCGTAGGCAAGTGAACCTTGTATTGTACGTCTATTGTAAGCCAATCAAAACTATTTTCTAGGATCATTCCATCTTTTGTTGTTTATTTATTTATATCAACACATGCTAAACTATAGTATTAACATGGTATAACCAACTACTTAGCATAGGTCTCCTTCCTATCCCATGTCTTTGTTCCTATGTTGTAATTGTAGTGTGAATATTATGCACATATAAGGTATTTACCTAATTATTGTTTATTTTTAAACTTAAATATGGCACATTGTGGTTTACTGATTGTGATGTACCCTGTCCTTATTCATAATAGGGATGTTGACTGGGTATGAAAAGTTAAAATCTATTTAGTCCGTTAGTTAGATAATAAAAAAATATTAGACACGTATTTTTTCTTTTATCAAAACAATAAAACATTACAAAGATACAGCGCTTTAAAGTTTCGGAGTGGGGGCTTATGACACCTCGCCTTGGTAAAAATTGTAGCGAGGAGTGACGTCACGTGAAATTTCCGTTCGCTGTATTTTGATCATTTTTTGTTTGCAGGAAAAAAAGAAAAAATACGTCTCCAATAAAATTCATTAACCTACCAGGCGGACATTAAAAAAAAATTAGGAAACATGCCTATTTTTCTATAATTCAGTCTTTTACAAGGATAACACTGTTATTATGTAGTAAAGATCTTAATTTGAGATCTGAGCAAACAAACTCATGACTAGCTAATCTTGGTTTATTTTTCTGAGACATGAGTCATATTGTATAACTCGCCTGCCTGTAAAATAGGGTTAACTTTATAAATAATCAGTAATTGTGGGTTATCATTAAACAAACAATGTACCTATAATTTTTATCAAAATGATAACTGGGTAACAAGGACATTTTACCAAGCCACTGAAAGCCTGCATGGACCCGCATGGTAGATATTGGAACAGCTATCTTATCTGATAGTGATACACAAGACAATGGTGTTCATTAATTTATTAATTTAATTTCATTGCTAAGAGAATGATTTCATTGATTTCAGATCTCTCATTACTCCTCACCGGATCTTATGACCTAACTAGTTTAGTTTAATCTTGCAGTTTTTTGGCCACTATTAGTTAAATTCTAACTCTAAGGTAATTGAATTTTTTAAAACTAAGACTACATGCTTCTTAAAAATCACTGTTTAATTGTGAAAGTGGAATGTTATGTATTGTCAAGATTATTCTAATTATAAATCCTTTATTATTATTTGGTTTAATTTGTCTTCATTACAAAGCTATAGTTATTATTGACTCAAATAATACCTTAAAGGGCATATCTGTAACCACAAAAAGGGCTATTTATGCAGAATATACAGCCCTGAATCATAATGACAGGACATCCATTTATGTATCATATTTACCAACAAGTTCCATGCCAAGCTAAATTGTTATGCCTATTTTTTTAGTCAAACCCAAGAACAATAAATACTGAAATGATGAATGTTTGTTATTTCATTTCTTACCTCCTTGGGTTCATAATACTACCTACTTAACAATCTGTGTCATAGCATTATTACTTAAAAAAAATAAACAATGTATTGGAAATTCTTGAAATATAAGTCTGCTATCTTGCATCTAACAACACTTTAGCCACCTCAAAGGTATGCCAATATACTGTTAGAATAAGTCAATATTTTCTAGTAATTTCTGTGTTTACAGTTAGATGACCATATTTGGATTTACATTGTGTAAATCTACATACACTTTACAAATACAATAAAAATAATGTCACATAAGATTTGTGCCAGAAAATTTTCAAAAAGTTTGTGTTCATTACAAAGTGTTTGTTTAGCTTTTGAACTAAATTACAAAATGCAACCATGTATTACCACACTACATGAAGCCTATACATGTGATGCATACTGCATAGCAACTGTAAAACTTCTATTAATATGAAAAGCAATTGAAAAGGTAATATTATACAATGAAATGTAGCATGATAATTAACAATAAATATTGATGACTCATTGTTCCAATTTATTATTACAATATCAGAAAGCATTGTGATTTCATTTATTGTAAGTTTGTTTAAGTATTGCACATACAGCCATTGTTTAGAATTCTGAATAATTATAAAATGTCATGAATGCTTAGGCTTCTAGAAAAATCAATTGAATTTAATTCAGGTTACTTTTTTACTGTCAGAAATAAATTAAACATTAGTAGGCCACAATAAAATAAAAGTATTTATGTTTACTTCTTGTCATGAATTATTCTAATTAGACATTCAAAACTAATAACAAAACATCATTAATTGTTTATGGGTGTTGTGTGGGTTGACTCACCTTTACAGAGAAAATATTCCCAGTATGTCCTGTAGATATGTTCATCAGCTCTTTATACCGGAAGGGATCCCACAGCATTACGTGGAGATCGTCAGACGCTGACGCCAATATTCTATAACGATATTCATGATTTTTATAATCCAATCTGCTGGTACAAGTATGGTGAAGCAATACCTAATGATTGCTTACTACTTACGATCCATCGTGGTTCCATTCCAGGCAGTTCACGCATCCCATATGGCCGTGGAGCTCTTTCTCGAGACCCAATCTGTCGATCATCGGTCGGGTCACTGTAAGCCGAGTTTGAAACTTTCTGTCCAGATCCCCGCGCTCCCTGGCCGCAACCAGGCCCACAGTGCCAGTCGCCCAAGCGGGCTCCTCTCTCCTACCCATCTCTGCTAAATAACTTGTCAATATGTCTGATCAACCATCACAATCAGACGATTCATCAAACTAACTACGGCTCAATCTATTAATAGTGTTAAACATTTCACTGCACATTACTGTGTATTACACGTAAATATCTCCACGAAAATAATTATTAGTTCGGTGTACAATACACAATGAACAAACAAATACAATCAACAAAAAGCTTTATTCTCGAAGAGAAGATAATTCTTACGAAAATAAAAGTAGGGTGGTCAAACAGCTGTCACCGAGTTGCCACTGTTGTTGCCAGAAATTTGTTTTCGATTCGCAAATGGCAAACAATGATTCGAGAATTCGATTCACATTTGATTCGAGTTGAGCTTGAATTTGATATTACTTTGTAACGTAAATATTATCCGATAGCTCGATACCAAAGGTAACATAGCACTTTCTATAAAAATTGGTCTGTAGATGGGATACCATTCTGCGTCCACAACTCTTTAACTGACCAACGAGCCAAAATCAATTTTAGGTACTCTTTCTACGGACTGCTCCAAGTTAAGTAGGCAATCTTGAGGCAAGCTTTTATTTCTTGGACCAATTACGCTTGGTAAAGCAATCGATCATAATGTGTACTTTAGTACAAATAAGCTGAATAAAGGCACTTTTGAAATTTGAATGACTTACACTATAAATGAATAATAGTAAATGTTTTGGGGGCCTCCAAATTCGTGACTGACCCCACTATTGGACCCATCTGTGGCAGCTCTCTAGTGGTAACATTGAGTGGTAATGGCAAAGTCTGTGGTTCGCTTTGACATTGGTCATTGACACTTGAGTTAAGTTTGACACTTGACATTTTTGTTGTGTTAATGTGTTTTATTTTAGTTCTTGCATTTCGCTAAAAAAATACATTATTGATTCGCAAACTAAAATATAGGTAAGCAGCAAGTTTACTATTGTCACAGCACAATTAATTTGAACGAATTAGATAAGAGGATAATTGAAAAAATTTAAATTCCAGGCTGAAAACTGAAAAATGGGTGAACGTAAAGGGCAGAATCTTTACTATCCCCCCGACTATGACCCTAAGGTCGGGGGATTGAACAAATTCATGGGTACCCATGCTTTACGAGAAAGGGCTCGGAAACTTCACATGGGGATTCTTATTATCCGTTTTGAGATGCCATATAACATCTGGTGTGATGGCTGTAAGAACCACATAGGTATGGGGGTGAGGTACAATGCTGAGAAGACGAAGATAGGCATGTATTATACCACTCCTGTGTACCAGTTTAGAATGAAGTGCCACTTGTGTGACAATCATTTTGAAATCAAAACGGACCCAGGTGTAAGTATTGTTCGTGATTACTGAATTTAAAGTCATTAATCAAAAATTTTTGATTATAATTGAGAAATCTTACCTACCTTATCAAACTTCTTCCTCATTTTCAGAACTTAGACTATGTAATAGTATCAGGCGCCCGACGACAAGAAAACAGATGGGATCCCTCAGAGAATGGCCAGATTGTCGCAGATACCACTGAGACACAGAAGAAGCTGTTTGATGATGCCATGTTCAAGCTGGAGCACAAGACTGGAGATGAGGATGCTGCGAAGCTGGATAAGCCAAGACTGGGCCGTCTTGTGGGCAGAAACGAGACTGTGTGGAAGGATGATTATGATGCTAACTGTTGCTTGAGAAGGAAATTTAGAGTAAGCTGTTTGATTAATCATATTGTCTTAAGATTTTTTATATCATAATTAATGTACTTATATTACCTATCAGTTACCTGCGTAAAATTATATTATCATAGTGGTATAGATGATATCACCATAACAATATGTATCAATATTAAAGATACTTGTAGTCTAAAACTTTTGTTATGCTTTTAACCCTCTTAACAGACTGATACCAGACCCTCTCTATACAAGCATTAAACAGTACTGCTTCTATTTCAGTGCCAATTTATTTCTCTTTTTGACTAATAAAATCTTTGTGCTTACAGAAAAGAAGAAAAGAATTAGAAGCAGCATCAGTTAACGACAGTCTACTCCTTGCCAAATGTTCTCTAGACATCAGCCTTCTGCCAGAGAATGAAGATGACAGAAACATGGCTTCACTCCTCTCTCTCAGACCTTCAAAGAGCATAGAGGAATTTCAATCACATACAAGAAGCAAGATCCTTAATACTCCAGCATTACCAAGTTCTAGCGGTCTTATAACCAGTTTTGGAGGTCTGAAGAAAGAAGAATCTTTGAGCAAGAGTTCTTTTTTAACTAGAAGTGCTTTAGGCATAACTATAAAGAGAAGTAAAACTGAAAATAAGATTGTACCAGATGATGTAGATTTAAGTAAAGGAAAAGATATAACACAAAATGGAAAAGATAGGACAGAAAATAAAAATGATAGTACTGAAAATGAAATAAAAGACTTAGGAAATAAAGAGGAAAATGTATCTGAGGAAAAGGACCTTTCTATAGATGTTATAAAAGTCAATGATGATACCATGAATGTAAAATCAGAAGTAACAGTTCCAACTAATGAAATAAAAGTTAATGAAAAAGATAATAACAATGTTGATAATAAAAAGGAAGTAATAGACGCAAAAGAGAAAAAGATATCATTGGTTTGTGATTACAGCTCAAGTGGGGAGAGTTCTGAGGGTTAAAATGTAAGCTTAAGTGAAAATGCACTTTAAAAATTAATATTCAGCTGACAGGCACAATATACAAGTGCAGTCAACACTCATATTCACAGCGCTTCATGCTAAAGTCATAAGCTTGCTTTTCAGAAGTAGTTTTTACCACTGATGTGCATATTACTGTGCCAAGATATTTGAGATTGATTCTGACACAACTTAAAAACCACTGATTCATTGTGGTAGCCTGTATTCAATAAGTTATTACTCAGCATAGGAAGCCCTCCAGACCGATGGACAGATGACTTGAAAAAGGTAGCTGGGTCGGACTGGACGCGAAAGGCGTAGGACGGAGTGGTGTGGCGCAACTTGGGAGAGGCCTATACCCAGCAGTGGACCGCGATAGCCTGACTTGATTTAAGTTTTGACGTTATAATAAGTGATTACCAAAAGGGCCTGTTCAGGCCTAAAAGCATTTAGTTGTAAATTGTTTAATTATTGATAATGTACTTTAAGTAGCCTCTACTTTCGTTTTCGTTGTAGAAAACATTGCCAAGTCATTGGGCATTGTTATTTAATATTTGTAAATTTACTATTTAAGATTTTAATTTACTTATTTAGGTAACACTTACTTTTACATGTGAGTCCGTAGATGGTGTAGATTTATTTCGTCATTATATTTATTGTTTAGTCAATAAGTAAAGCAAATTGAGTTAAATACAGATTATGTATTAACAGTATGTTACTGTTATCAAAAGAGAGCACCTGATGAAATATGCATGTATAAAAAAACCTACAAATTGTATAAAAGATTATATATATATTTATTTACACAAAACAAATAAAAATACCAATATCAGAATCACATTTTATTTATTCCCATTTAAAAAACATTTAATTTTCATGACTATCTTCGATGTAAGCACTGTGTATCTTATTTGCGTCTGTTTTAGCTCTTTTTATATATTTTTTTTTTATTAAATGATATATGTAATATGTCTAGACTCTACCAAGCATTCCTAAAGGTCTAGTTCTTTTCTAAAATCTTTTCAAATAAACTTGATAGTGCAATTGATTTCAATTCAAGTCTATGGCAGCCAACAATTGCGGTTAATTATAAAAAGATAAGATTTTTGCCCAGGTGTGGACACCATTGACTTATTTAATATCTAAGAGTGATAGCTAAGAAATTCTTATAAATAAAAGCAAGAAATGATTTGATTAGGACTTGTTTAATTTTCTATGAGAAATGCTTGGTGGAGACTTAAGCTTTTTGTGCACAACGACAATACACCCCACTGTAATACATGCAGTACATAAAACAATGTCCACATAACACCAAATACTATCGGAACCATAGACGCTCACCCTAGAGGCAAGTTTATCCGAATACTGGTAGGTAACTTATAAATACCTACGACTAACAGCAAATGATTAATTATATTTATTAATTAACAAATAACAATTACGTACTAAAGCCTAAAGATCCGAAAATAATATATATATTTATTTTTTTATGAAAATACTTTCAACATTTATTACAATAAAAGTGAGTAGGTACTGCTAAAGTAATTAGGCTATGAAATTGCACAGTTTATATTAATTTGCGCTAGAGGGCGACACTTATAAATTTTACTACAAATGTTTTACGACACCCAAGTTACAAACACGACATTAGTTTGTACACCAATTAATACACCATGTAATATTACTCATAGTTAAAATTATATTTTGATTTCATTTTAATTACCTAGTAATTAAGTTATGGCGGTGTTGTAGCTATGTGTTTCTCTTTAACTGCTTCGTAAAGCAAGCAGCCAATAAATTGTTTAATTTGCCACATAATTGGTTACACTCACAGAACAGAAAAAATACAGTAGAAGTCGCATAGCGCTTCATTTCTACCGAGACTAGCGTACCCAAACCACACCCAAACTCACACAAAGATAGGTATATTGTATTTCGTAACACTAAAAAATCCTTCACGTCATTGGGCATTTTGAAGTAGGCGGTTTATCAAGCGTTACTTAATAGAATAAAAACCATGACAGCATGTTAACAGTGTTGTTTATTGTATACCCTTTATCGTACAGAATAGTTTGAAGAGAAAGTTATGCTACTCGCTGCTAGATGGCTCTATATTAAATTCATTCAATTTAGCTGTATTCACACACAAATAAGATTGATATTTCTGGATCAAACTTATTACTAAATGTGTTTTGCTAGGTATGTAACATTGGCATTGCCTTATTTTATCGACATTACTTTTTATTCTTAGACTAGCATTTGCCCGCGACTTCGTCCGCGTTTCCGTCGTTTTTCGTAAAAAAGTAGCATATGTCACTCACGGTTCAGTGGTTTTGATGTAACAGACAGATTAACTTTCGTATTTTAGTAGGGAAATATAATATGTCACGTTACACAAAAATAATCCTCATAGCATGATTCAATATTCACGCGCGACGGGACGGCGCGATGGCTTATTATCGTATTTCATGTATAAGTTTGGTGTTTCTATACTATATATAACTATATATAACTTTTTTTTAATTAGGGATGAGTGAGAGTATTATAAACGTAAGAAAAAACAAATATAATCTACACTACTACTATAGCTATCGGGAGTTACACGTGTTATTGTGAGTCAACCATAAAAGATAGACATGTTGAGGGATATTTTTTAGACAATTTTCTGTAGAACATTTCCGTCATACATGATTTCTATGTAGCTTTAACCATTAAGGCTGCAGACGCGACTGAAGCTTAAAAAATGGAGTAACTTCTCCCGTTTTCCCAACATTTCCCTTCCCTGCTCTGCTCCTTTTGATTGTAGCGTGATGAAAAGTATACTATAACCTGCCCAAGAGTATGAAAAATAATTGTACCAAGTTTCGTAAAAATCCGTCGAGTAGATTTGGTTTCTATAAGGAACATGCAGACAGACAGACAGACGAAAATTTAACTGATTGCATTTTTGGCATCAGTATCGATCACTTATCACCCCCTGATAGTTATTTTGAAAATATATTTGATGTACAGAATTGACCTCTCTACAAATTTATTATAAGTATAAATAGATAAATTAGAGTTAAGGCGCTACTCGAATAATTATTTCGTTTGCGTGTAAGCGACGATAAGCGGAGTGGAGAGTCAACCTAAGAGAATAAAAAAGAAATCAAATGTAAGAGAGAGATCATACTAACTGCTTGCTAACGGGACGGAAAGAGCTAAACATATGTTAAGGTCGCGAAAGATTGTCTTAGAAATAATAACGCAAGCGACAAAATGGAAAATCTTATATTAATCGAAATTAATCCGATGGAATAAAGAATCAATCCACATTAATCTAGATATAATGATAATGCATCAAATAGTGTGAAAAATATATTATTAAGTTAAATAGTTTGGTAGATTGAGCAAAAAAGTGTTTTTATAGAGCCGATTTCAAAAAATTTAAGTATCTAGGAAAGTTAGCTAGGAACCAAGTTTCATATCCCTAACTTTTATAGTTGCTAAGTACCTAAGTTAATTAAGTAAAAACGAAATTAAAATAGCTAAAAAAAATGTGTAAGGCCTTAACTACTCGAATAATTTGAAAACTACATTTTGAATCTGTAAAAATTTAACTATGTGAAATTTTCCTTTTTTAGTAGTCCAACATAAATAAAACGTCTGTATTTTAAACTATCGATAACTCATTATCGATAACGGTAATGCCTAAATGAGTAGCAGAACTTGACATTGTGCATTGTCGGAATGTTCTAGAATAATTGTTTTCCTTTAAAAAAAAGTGAACCTAACTGCCAACAAAATAAAGTAAATTTTTATTTGCGTTTTTTTACAAATTATTGTTTTTCAAAATTTTATCAATAGAAAATAAACCAGGACTAATCGATAATGGGAAATTCCACCATTTGATAAATTTTTGGCGCTGCTATCTAGCTAGCACTCTAAAACAGTACAAAACGGCATCTTTGTATTTATTAGTCGAGCTTGTTTCACCGTGGCGATCGTAACTAGACTGACGTGCGCGACGTGTAGCGCGGTGTATCATACGCGTGAGCCCGCTTATGCCGGGGTACGCGCGCCCCGCCCACATGCGACTTCTACCTTATTTTTTCTGTTCTGTGGTTACACTAAAAATGCGTGATAGTTGCAAAAATATAAAATATATAATACGTAAGTATGCAAAAGCTGACTAGACTTTGAGATCAAAAATACACTTCTGGTCACCTTAATTGAGCCGCCCCACATTTTTGTATATGTATATGTAGTATGGCATTTTCTTAGTTTATTTAGGGCATGAATAGTTACCCAAATTTTGTACCTACTATGTTTTATAAATTGACAATAGGCTTTTGTACATTCATTTGTGAATACATTGGTGGCTCAATTGAGGTGTCAAAAAGTGTATTCGTTTAAATTATTGTCGTTATAAAACAGATCAGGCTCAGATGTTCTGATATGTCCCCTGCAATATTCCAAAAACGATGAAGTAAAGATTAATGAATAATTCAAAAAATGTCATTTTGTAGAAATATCCCTGTTATTCTGTGTTAAACAATTTATACAAATATATATTTCGATTTGGCAGAGGGCAGTATGCCTTAGTCAATTTATAAGTATTCTGTTTTGAAACAATCTTAATTGTTTATAATACAGTGGTTGTGAAGTGTTCAAGGTTTTCTTAATCTTTATGTAGTATAAATTGTTTTAAATTCAACAATAGGTAGGTATTGTATACAGGGTGTAATAGACAGCTGTTTGTCTTTCAAAAGTGGTTTAAAATATAAGCAAGAATTTTAGTGAGACCAGAGGTATCGTTTTAAGGACTTTAATTGATACTTATGCGGACAAAATGTGCGTACATTTACGGTGTCAACGATTCCTAGGTAACCTCTTGTAATCTAATAGTTGATCTAAACGACCGTTTAAAAAAAACTTCAGTTGTCTATTACATACCGTGGTAAAATCTGATCAGTTCATCATTGTTAGTATTTCATTCGTTAGTCGAGCATCTTTTGTCTTCTAAAGCGAGTATGAGAGCGCATTCTATCTTAGATTGCAGCCAGTTCAGTACCTCGGGATCTGAGATTTCTATCACCTTTTCGTCTGTAGAGAAGTAATTTACAAGCTCGTCCTGAAATAAACATTAATTTAGTTTAGTACTTATTAATTTCAATATCCAGTGCATTTTAAAAGTGGTGAAGGGTGGGCGACTAAATTGCTGTGGTTTGAAAAGTGCTATTTTGTAGCCTATTTTAAATAAATGACGAAATAAATGCGGCTTTAAGATATGACTTCAAGAGCCAAGAGGTTCGGCATCTCAGCTTACCTGTTTAATGTTAAGTACAAGTTTATCCTCGCGTATGATGGGAGACCCGATGATGTCATCCAGCTTCACCGCCCACTCTATGTGCCAGGAGCCACTGGTCCCACTCGCTCTCACCATGAATATGTGCCTAGGGATTAAAAAGGTTTAGTATATCTGCTGTAAACATAGGTCAGAGAACAGATATAATTGATTAGGTGCGCATAAATGTAAAAAAAACGACTTCAATTAAAAAACAAAACTAATGAATCGATTTTCAGTTTCCAGTATAACTGAACAATTTATAAGACAGTAATTATAACATTTGAAACAAGCGCCATTTTCATTACAGCATATGACGTCAAAATGCTGTGACACCTAGATGTCACCGGGAGCAATAATAGCACATTAAGCAGTAAGGAATTTGACGTCATAGTAGGGTCAGACCAATGGCATTGCGTTTTGATTTCGTAAACCACGCGTATACTTATTTTGCGAACTCATTATTTTATTATTCTATTTAATTTCGAAATAACTTTGGACTCGTCATTCCCCATATAAAGTAACAGTACTTACGTTATTATGATTTTAAATAATTATTTTGAAATTTCGCCTGCATTTAGCCCCTAGAAACTTACATCCTTGCTTAACACAACTTGAGGATGATTCAAAACTTTTAATTAGAATTTCACCATCCCCTAGGTAGATTGCTACTCAAAATATTACGGAGCACCCAGAAACTTACTGCGTAGAAATAAGCAGTGTACAGTTGGAGGCGGGCCCGAGGTGCGCGTGCGCGATGTAGGCGTCCGTGTCGGCGTAGTGCCCGCGCCCCAGCAGCGTCAGCAGCTGCAGGCCCAGCGCCGCGTGCTGCGAGTAGGGACGGACACCCTGCGGGGACGGTAATAAATGTTATGATAATAACAAGAATTACTTGTTTAACTTCTCATTCTCTTCTAGCAGTAAGTCGGAGTAGGAAGCTGGTTAAGTTTTGAGAACATGCAGAATTAAAAAAAAAAGTCAGTCAATATCAGCAACTTAGTGAGAGGGGAACAGAGCTGTTTCCTTTGCTAGTTTTGTGCTCCGGCCATAAACCACCTCAATGCTTCCACCGTACATTTATCTACCGGCCTGTAGGAAATTTACAGCGAACAACAGTATTCCTAGTTAGTATCTGACCTCTAGCGGCGTGCAGTGCCGGGGCAGGCGGTGCCTGGCGAGCAGGCGGCCGCCGCTGCGCTCCACGCACGCCTTCAGCGCCGCCTCCGCCGAGCTCACGTTGAGCTGCCGCGACAGCGACGCGCGAGCCGCCTCGCGACACACATCTAACGCAAACAGCTCATTAACACCCCGAAAAATAACATCTTTATTGCAGGATCTATGGATTTAAGTGCTTTTTGTAGCACATTACCATGCCAGGCTACCAAGCCCCCACTGGACTTGTTTAGACAAACCTAATTCTTTTTGGATCGGTGCGTTACGTTAGGGTCTAGTGTGAAATCCCAAGTTGGGCTTCACTTTAATATACATTACATAATCTACTCATAGTGTCAGACTCAAAGTTTGCAATACCTTCACCTTTTTATGACTTCCAAGCTTGGTAAGAATCGGCAAGATTTAAATTCAAATTCAAATATTTTTATTTGTAGAACATTGGTTAAGTACACTACTAAAATACGACTTTAGGTCCTAGGTGCAAAGAATTAAATTTCAACATCCTAGCTTCCATGCATTTTATCATAATCTAGGTATTATAAATGTATCATGCACTAAGATACTTACTCCTCACAACAACACAGTCGTCGTCTGCCGCATCGCAGACAAAACAAATGAGAAACAGATCATTACTACCACATAGATAACAATTATGAACTTTAGAAACAAGTAAAATAGCAGGTAAATAATAAGAGATCTTATGATTAAGAGCAGACATTAAAAAGAGACCTTTTTAAATGATAACTGAAACCACAGTTTGGGAATTATAACACGAGCCTAAAATGTTAACGGTTGTAGAAAGAAAGTGACTGAACAAAGGGAAGGGAAAGAGTGAAGTTTCCCAACCTAAGTATACTTTTCAACTGACTAAAAAAATACACTCATACTTAATTCGTCGAAATCTTTGTTTTGTATTTTTTATGTAGGTATGTTCCTCCATTACTCGAAGATGCCTATCCTGATTTAAAAGAAAAACTTATTTTGTTTGAAAGGGTACTTGCCAGAGCTCATGACCATGAGAAAACCTGGGAAGTAGGTACATCGCAGGCTTATATATGGCTATTGAGTTCGGCAGTTTTTCATCGATTTGACTCTTTTGATTATAAATGATTATCACTTTCTTTAAAGTCTTTTATTTACATTATGTGTAATCAATTATTTAGAATTTATTTCTAGCTCATGTAGGTAACGCCAAAAGAATTTAAAATAGATTTTTGTAGAAAAATAATAGATATCGAACAAAGCTTTTTGCTTTCAAATGTCTGCCTTAAACTCACAATAGACAAAATTATTAACTTCTTTTAAATTTGTACATAAAAAAACATGCATTCAACTACAAAAGTATATGTATTTTAACGTTGGGTAAATTTTCTTATGGCTTGTTCCAAAAATTTTTGATGATTAGAATCTGTACAAAACTAAAATTGACCCAACATTTGGTAGACATGCTTGTAGACGAAAATTATGTGTTAATTAAAAACCATTTAATAAAAATAAGTTCCAATAAGTTAAATATAAAATTAATAATTTTTGTTTTTCAACATATAATACAATAGTAATCGAAAACTTTCTTTAAAAAAATATAGATAGTTCACGATTAGAATACCAAGAATTTTACCTCATAAAAACAAAATCCCTAAATACATTTGAACATAAAATTACTTAGGGCCGCATTCACGGGTGAAATATATAAAATATCAATATTTGTCTTACCAAAGGTAGGTCTAGCAACGAGAGCGGTGAGGGCTAATGCTATGCTGGTCTGGTTGCTGCTGTCACCCTCGATCACGCTCTCCGGGATGTCGTTACTCAGTTGTGGAACATCGCCTGGAATAATACTTAACTTTTTAGGACATAAATCTTGTAAATTCGGAGAATCGACGCTATAGCCATTTATATGCCATGCTATAGTCATGACGACCTCCGTGGTCGAGTGGTGTACACACCGGTTTTCAAGGTGTCGCCAGCTCTGAGGTCCCGGGTTCGATCCCATCGATTCGATTCAATGTAAAAAAACCTACTTTGTCTACCTTTCTACATTGTCTCGGGTCTGGGTGTTTGTGGTACCTTCGTTGTCTCTGAATTCCATAACACAAGTACTTTAGCTACTTACTTTGGGTTCAGAGCAATGTATGTGATGTTGTCCACATTTATTTATTTATCATTTAATATTTGGATTGGCTCCAAATGAATTAATTCAAATGAAAGGACTCCAAGCAAGTAGCACATTCACGAGTAAGCTTTCCAATCGCTGTATTGGAAGTTGAAAGGATTGACCGATTTTATATTTCATGTGGGGTTATTGTTATTTAGGTCATAAGCAGTGCGCACCTGGTTTCCTGCGCGGCGTGTGCGCGCGCGGCAGTGCGGCGGGCAGCGCGGCGCGGCGCGGCGCGGGCCCGGCGCGCAGTCCCAGCAGCGCCGCCGCGCCCGCCTCCAGCCGCCCCGACACCTCCGACGCCTTGCGCCCAATGGAGCCCTGGACAACACACATTTCTGTAAAATGAAGTCGCTACACATTGAGGAACACAAGGAGTTTTTGTAACATGACTTGCGCTATCTCTGTTGTAAGCAATACAAAGCACCTGTCGAAGCTATATTAATATTATATCATGATACTTAACAAAAAAATAAAATAAAAATACCAACAGAAAGACATGAAGTGCCGTAAATTATGTAAATTAAGTAAAGATAACGTAGAAGAGGCCTATAAACAGTGGGATATTTATAAGCTAGTATTATTATTATATAACATATCTGCTAATGGAAGATCATTAAAAAATACGTTTTATGAACTTCAAAGTTTACCTACTTATTGTGCTTAATTTCTTGACAGGTGAAAAATTTTATACACTCACCAAACAAGGCTCGTAGTACTGCTTTAATCCCTTGGAAAAGTCTCCGATATGGCTGTAGGGGTTCCCGAGGATGTTCAGGCCGAGCACCAACACGTAGAACTGCTGCACCAGCTGCGTCCAGTAGTGGCGGGACGCCTGCTCCACCAGGGTGCAAGCAGTGATCGGCGCGTTGCGGAACTCGAGGTATGACATCCTGGAATAGTTTGATGTTTCGATAATTTTGTTTAGTGTTGTATTTAGTGGCGGTAGCGAAAACGGGCAATCGTTTCTTTCTGTTATGTGGTTAGTGATATTGAATATTTCCAGAATAGGCCTTAAAAATGCGTTGCCGACCTTCGTAATGGATTTGGCTTTGACATATATTAGGCAAAATATTTAAGTTAGCATTACACATATATTTTAGCTCTTTACTTTTTATTTTAGTTTAAGTAAATCGATTGTCGAATCGAGCCAAAATGTCAAGATAGCCGGCAGGCTTTCATGATAATTATGATATGATACTTGTTCTGGTATAACCGATTCGCTTTCTTAAATATAGTCGTACTGAATAAGAAATTATACAAAATGTAGCTATCTATACTTAAATGGATTATAATTCGTTTTTTATAGTAATTTAATAAAAATTACAAGGCACGAGGGATTTATATAACAAGGTGAAGTCGTAAAAAATATAAAATTATTTAGTCAAAATTACAAATGACTGTGTGAATTAACATAAACTGGCAATATACATATTATAGTAATTATAGCAATTAGTTTTTACGGTAATCTTATTTTATGAGATCATTACGTAATTCACTTTTTTGTTATTTTTTGTTTGTATTTTTTTTTATAATTTTCGAAAATGACTTTGTCTGACAGAGGTTTAAACTTTTGCTCCCTCTCTTTCTTAATTTGAATCAAATATGAAAATAAAACACTATTTCCAGTTCTCAGGTACATCTAATCAGTCATGATTTTAAGTTTATTAATCTAAGTAGAATTCTAAAATGCTAGTTATTCAAAAACTTACCTTATAACCACATCCTTCATATCACACAGCGAGGATCCCCAAGAATTGAACAAATACTCCAGCAGGTCGCTGTTGAACAGTTTAGGCCGATTCTCCCTCTTGTTCCCGAACCTCGTCCTGCTGGGACTGTTGTTGGTCTCCGCCGAATACCCTCGGGAAGATAGGCTCAACACCAGCTTCACCGGAGACAGATGGACGAACTCAAAAAGCACATTTCTCTGAGCATTAATCTGGCTCTTTATCGCAATAATCGGCAGAGGCATGTGCACTAAAGCCAGGTCAGCACGAAGTCTAACAGCAGGCTTCTCCTGAATCTTCCAATGATTTAAAATATCAAACACATAGTTAACAAAACCACGGTCTAAGTTAACACAGTACTCCTGGACTAAAATTTTCACGTACTTGTAGATGTCTTGGTTTAAGCTCGGTCGGTGCTGTTTTAAAGTTACTATCTCTATGCAGGGTTTTAGGCCTTTGGACGATCTGATGTCGGCAGGTATCGCCGCAGGGTACAATACACTTGGGAACACAGCTTCATGAAGCTGGTTGTCGATTTGTAACCTCTGGCATTTGAGATGACAGTAAGTGAACGTATCTGATTTGCGCAGTTGCAGCCAGACGCCAGGGTTGTAAGTCCGCCTCAGTTCAGAAAAGAATGGCTTGGTCATCTGCATCTTCTCTAAATCCAAATGAATGTATTCCTTTAGCTGGCATTTCTTCTGCTCCGTTTGGTATTTTTCTTCAATCCATGACGTAAGGTCGGCGGAGAGTTGCTTCCATTTATGATTGACGTTGACCTCCCATCTAGGCAACGAATCAGTCATGCTTACATACGCCAGCTCTTTGACTCCAGTATGAGTTTGCACACAAACCGATAGACTAATTCCTGACAACGACATGTAGACTTCGTAATTACTCCTTTCGGCGTTGATTCTCATTCTGTACTGGTAAGCGATTCTTTCGTCCTGTGCTAGAGCGAAGACCCTTTGGTATCCGTCCATGTAGGAGATCCAGTAGACTATGACCTTATCCTTCCTAATTTTTTTGGTCTTGCTATGTGTCTCCGGCAGGTCTGTGCTGTCAGAGTCGTCGCTGCTGGAGGAGCACGGTTCAGGAGACTTGGGCGTGAGTCTCTTGAGTGTTGAGGACAGTTTAGATGTGACGCTGCTCGTCGCTACTAAAGTAGAGTGCTTGACTGAATGGAAACTTACTTTTTCTTCGCCGTAACTGTGAAAGAAGCAACAAATCACAATGGTGCAAATACGTATTTACTGTATATTTTTTCTATAGAAAATTTTTGATATGCAGAAATTACCGGTGGTTAATATTAATAGTGTTTTTACCATTATTATTAATTTTTCACAAACATAAATTGCTTTTATTAATTTTTTATAATATATATACATCACGTTCAATGTATGAAAGAAAAATACGTGACTAAATGCTGTTGTTAAATATAGCGCCAAATTTTAATTAGAATTCACTTACCCATCCTGCGCGAAATCCGCCATAAAACCTTTGCCCTTATTGTTGTATATATTCCACATCAGCTTCCTGTCTTTAGCGGGATCGTCCCAAGTGTATAGCATGGACTGGTATGGAGACAGCAGCGCCACCTGCCCGGAGTCAGCCTGGTGCAGCTTCAGGAACAGGTCATCGCAAAGATTATCGATGCGGACCGGAGAGTCTCCTTGTGTGTATGGCTTAAAAGTTATTGTGAATGGACTATCTGTGCCACCAGTCACCTCCACGCATATTGCTGACTGTTAACAAGAAAATTAAGGTTGTAATAATGTTGTTTGATTATCTGGTTAGGGCCGGAATCGTTTCCCATTCTGAGAACAGACATACATAATAAACACGTTGCTTTTAATGAACCTGTTATGAAAGTTATCATGTAAGGTACATATTAATTAACTTTCCTAAACAGTTTAATATTTTGTTATTTATTACCGGTCCTCATTATTTTTGTTCAAAAAGTTGAATTGACATGTGTAGTCTTGGAAATACTAGACTGTTTATTTCCTAAGAGAAGATTCGAAGATCCAGTTTCAAAAATAATGTCTATTTTTTCATACAATACCTACTTTAAAATATAAAATATTTCTGTAATTCATTGACCATACTTATTAGGTAATAATATACGTAACAATTTTACGTAAGCAAAGAAGTCATCGACTGCAAATAAATACGTAACTTCAGTCGACCCGAAACTATTCCCGACACAATTGAAAAATTGTCATATCAATAGTTAACGTATCCGCACAATATTACAATGACCATAAGTGACAACAAACATGAAAGCTGTGACGCATTGACATTACATCAGAGAGCGCGACCGCGGCGCAAGCACTAACTCAATTAGCACTACTTTCATCTCAAGTTTTATAAGACTGGCAGTTACACTTTCCCCTCAGTTTTCAGTCGCCGCACGCGCCACAATGTTTAAAATCGCGCTACTTTTAGTATTCTCTGTGTATGTTGTTAATAGTGATGATGGATATAATTATTCAAGGTCTTACGCGAGAGTGAAAAGGGGTAAATACCCCGGGCCGCCCTTAAGGTTTTACAATCGTCCGCCTCTATCATTCCCCATAAACGGACCATTCTCCTACACCCCACCGCCGTTCATGACCGAGGAAGAGCCCCCGTACCCCGGCAGCAGACCCTAC
Source organism: Diachrysia chrysitis (assembly GCA_932294365.1). Lineage (NCBI taxonomy): Eukaryota > Metazoa > Arthropoda > Insecta > Lepidoptera > Noctuidae > Diachrysia > Diachrysia chrysitis. The sequence goes on along the minus strand of OW028651.1, from coordinate 903,828 downwards.
AAGGTTAGTAAACGACCCACTAGCGATGGTTTGGGAGACGACGACATAAATAACTTAGTCCAACACTTAACCAAGCAAGACTTGGACAAGATACTTGAATTTGCTTACGATAAAAGTAAATACAATGAAAAAAGCAACTATGTAGACTACAAATATAGTCAATCGCAGAAGAAAGAGAATATTGTAAAGCCTACTTTAAATACAAAAGATTATTATAGAGGCAATAATGAACCCAATAATAATTTTAATTATCAAAATGAAAGTCCGTATGAAAAGGAAATGATGCAGTTTGTGAATTATGTAACTCAAGCGACTCCCGTGCGATATGAGCTTCAAGATGACAGACCGAACCCTTATGGCTTTAAAGTGAGTCAGAGCAGTTATCCCGGGCCTGGCACCTCTCATATACCAGAGACCAATGAAGAAGACAAACTCCCACTGCCCTTGAACATGAGACCGGGGGACTATGACGCATCTTACTCGAACAATGTACCTACCGTTGTAGAAGCAGATTCTAGTTCTTACAAATTGGAGAATTTCGGAGATTTACCGTTAATGGACTATAACTCTAAGCTACATTCAGTCAGTTCGTATCATGTGCCACATTATACAGTAAGTATTATAAAATAAAACTACTTAGAAAACTAGAAACGAATTTAATCTTTTCATATTTTCATACATTTAATCTTTTCATACTTTTTTTCATTGGTTCATATCAACATTGATCGTGAAAGGCCCTTTAAAATGTGTCACTAATGACGAAGTAATCATTATTAAAACTTAATCGAAATATTTACTTGACCTTATGGACATAAGAACAATAATAAAAACCGTAGGTATATAAGATGGCCTGTCTCACTTTACGGCAAATTTCCTTATGTTGAAGGAACGAGTCGCGTATTAATAGTAATATTAATTGAATTTTAGTTATAAGTAATTTTAACATCCCACAACATTGTTATAAAATCTCATTCCCTAATCAATTCTATTGTTTTAGGTAACCCAACCTAAGCCAGATCCCCGACCCCAGCCTGAACAATACTCGCAATCATTTTCATCATCATTACTGAAGCCATCACCAGCTGCAGCATCTATCAAAGCTCCGCCATACGAGCCAGCGCCCCCAGCATCCGCCGCTAAGGAACAGAGTGATGCCCATCTGAAGGCCACCAAGATCTGGTCCCACAGGTCTAAGGGAGCAGCTTACACATTACATGATGATGGGACCCTGACTCCGGAGAGACCGTGGAAACACGGTTGATGCTCTTTATTTTTAGTGTAGTATAATTATTTATTTGTTATCGGGTGTTTTATTTGGTAACCCTCATATGCGAACTAGTTGACTGGCTGGGTTTTTAAGCACAATATAGATTCGAAGTCTAATAAATAAGGTACGTAGTTTCGGTATTCATTGTTAACCTAGGACACATGTAATTGCACACTTTAGGATCGCGTGGTATTCGCTACAAATTACTTTTTTATTACCTATACAATGTAAATGACAATCAATCATGTAAATGACATGTCAACTTTCAATGCCCTTGGAAACTGACTTGTAATTTAATAGCAAGGGTACGAAAAGTACAAACAAAGAAACGCCACTTAAAAATACGTTAAAATTACCATTTACGTATAGCTAGAGTCATTTAGAATGATACACATTAAAATAAAATTGTTAATCAAGTGCTAGACTCACCCCCTTATCCATTCTCAGCACAGTAAAATGATTTCTGGTAATCGGGAAATGTTGCGACACTACAGTCGAATCCCTGTACTTGCAGTGCATCGACATAGAGTCTGTCTGCGGCCAGAAAGACGTACACTGCTGGGGCGCCAGGTCGTTCCATAGGTCCGCCGCTTCATTCTCTTCCATGAAACGCAAATGACGCTTCGTGTCGTTGTAGACGAGGAAGTATGGGAGTAGGGTCACGATTTTCGTGAGTTGTGGGCATAGTTCTGATAGGGTTACCTGTGGGAGACAAATATAATGAAAAAATATATCCAGTTTTTTTTTAAGGAACTTGTACTTCAGACTGCACATAAAATATCTTAGAACAAATACGACTGTCTCATGGCAGAGTATTTGTAAGTACCTTGATGGAAATCGCACCTGGGAGCTGAGGTATCATACTTAAGAGGGGGGGAAATGGGGACAACGAACTTTAACACTTTAAAATAACTTTTTTTTGTTGCTGCAGCCGTGTTCCAGCTGATCTCCAAGTAGGAAAAGGAACTAAGTTTTATATTATGTAACTCACGTTTAGCAGCAGCCTGTAATTAGTCCGTCTCTCCGTGTGCGGACAGACGATAAGCCCCGGCGCGGCTGCGGACAGGCGCGCGGCGCGCGACCAGGCGGAGTGGTGCGCGCGGAACCGAACCCGCGCGCCGCGCCCGCTGCGCCCCCCGCGCGCGCCCGGGCTCCACAGCAGGGGCTCGTCCGTCACCTCGTACCACGTGTCCGATTGACCACCCTAAACATTACATACCAAAAGAGCCACTCATGAAGCTATTTTTTCTAAAGCAATAAGAATAAAAAAATATGTAACACAAAATATAATTATGACACAAAAATAGCTGAGTGCTTTAATAAGTTAAGTTCCATTAAGTTAAAAATTAAAACAAAAGATTAGAATAATTAGTCTGTCATAATTATACAAACAGATCAGTTTTTAGGCAAAAGAATAATCTCCACAAGCCACTAAGGGTTTTGTCTGCAGCAGCCACCCTATTTTGTTGATGTCTCACGGAACTGAAAACCCATGCCTTGGTAAAAGATCAATGTTTTTCTATCCCCCATACCTTCATCTGCAGCGGCAAGCCCGTCTTGTTGATCAGCCAGTGCTGCGCGTGCACGAACAGCTCCCAGCAGTCGTTGCGCTCCACCGTGACGCACACCTGCACCTGCCGGTTACCGCCTTCCGTCTCGCAGTCGCTGCTCATTGTCACGCTCTTTTCTGTTAAATCTGGAAGATGAGATAAACTTAAACAAATTGCGGATAATTATCGTCCAATTGAAAGAGTTTAAAAAATTCTCAGTTTCCTGTTCTCAGCGATCCTAAAGTCATTCCATTCTTGAGCATATGAATATCGGTGAAGTTGAACATTATAATAGTAGTATTTAAATGGATTAACATCGCATCGCATCAGTAAATGTTACCTGGCGACAGAGTGAAGCTGCCGGTCCAGGGCAGGCCGAGGTAGTGCATGTGTATGGCCACGCGGTGCGGCTGCGTGAGCGCCAGCGTGTAGGTGTGCGCGCGCTCGCCCGCCTCCACGCGCACGCGCAGCCCCGCGCCCGCGCACGACACCTCCGCCGCGTACGGCAGCCGGTTGTAGATGGCTAGCGGCGGGAGCACGCGCAGGACGTAGTTCGGGATGGAACGGTGCGCGCGGTTTGACAGACAACCTGGAGGACCATGGCAACCATATACTTAGGTACACTAAACGTGCTTTCTTTTCAACGTTTACAATCTAGAAATGTAATTTGGCTAGAGGAGCAGGATCTATTTTGATTAAGACCTTGGCCCAATTATGCTGGTTCTAAAAAAATACATAATTTAATTAAAACCGTATAAACACTCACCTTCTACTGGCAGTATCCTCATGGCAAATATCCTGGCATCCTCCTCGGCCTTGGCGGGGCAGATCATGTCCCGCGGCGTGCCCACATCGTTCGCCAGCTCCATCCACCAGATGCCTTGGGTGGCTGTCTGGTAGCTCCTAGACATTATCACGAAATATTAGCAAAGGCAAGTGAACAGGACGAGCGAAACCCGCGGCCGTCCTTCTACAAAAAAAAAACAATCTGAATCATATACCTAAAGTCCACATTACTTATATTAAAACGTCTAGACATAAAGCGACGAATGGTGTGAAGCCTAGCCCAAAAAAAAACGGTAATATTCGGTGATCTTTAGAAGCACTTATTAATAAATCACTAGAAAGTTTGATATTGTGTCGAGTTATAAGTATAAGTATTTTAGTTGACATAAAAGTAAAGATAACTTACTCAAAGTTCGAAGGTAGCAGGAACAGCTTGCAATGGTAAGCGATGTACAGAGGAACATTGTAGGTCTCCTGGGGGGCGATGACCGCTAGCCTCATCTTGTCATCAAACGGGTTGGTCAGGGAGCCGATCAGTTCTGCCCCTATCGCTTGCAGGTCTGTCTTCTTGTAGTACAGTTCCAGAGCGTAGGAAGTTTCGTTGCGGAGCTGGATTAATAAAAATGACAATTGTATTATATACTTTTAATGGATATTTTTTCTGGTTAAGGTGTTATGTTAGCTAGAACACTTTATTGGTGAGATGGATTGAAGATGCTTACTCCGCAGTAAGCATCTATGTATATCTATGGGCATAAATGTGCGATCATGTAAAAAACATATTATCAGTATCATTGGGGTAACATAGGTATCTAATAAGTAGGTGTCAAGTACGATACCTGTAACGGAGACCGGACCACTATCTTCTTATGATTATATTTTGAGGTACGATCCACTGCTATGTAGTATCGCGTCGAATTCTTGCTGGGATGTAATACGTGTAGTTTTGATACGCTGCGTTGTGGGCATAGTATCTAGAGGCAAGATAAGATTTTGTTAACGTAATTTTTAATGACGTTTGATTGATTTTACAAATATCTTTTCGTGAGTAGTAGATTTAGTCGGTATTCTAATAATAACGACTAAATCATTTCTCACAAACACTTAGTGAAATACTTCTTTTAAGCTCTGCAGAAAAAATCTAAACTAAATTAAGAACTAACGTTTACAAGAAGCAGAAATGAAAGTCTAGAAAACAATAAAATCTGAATATTCATGCGTAATTTTAAAGACGTGTGTAAAGTGTCGAGGGCTACGTACAGTGAGGTGGTCGAGGTCGTGCAGGCGCACGGTGAGCGTGAGGTCGGTGAGGCGCGCGCGCAGCGCCGGCGGCTGCGCGGGCGCCGCCGGCGACCACTCGCCCGCCGCGCCGCCGCCCGGCGCGCCGCCCGGGAACCCGCCCTCGAAACTGCACACGAGAAACAACAACATCCTAATATAAACCCGTACACTCTCACGCGAAGACTGCGCTAGAAGCGCCCCCGATCTTTATCTCAAGTCACGTGCTTCCCGGAAGCTTCTTGTTTTTTTGACGTTGATAGCAATAAATGTCAACAAAGGCAATATATAGAGGCAGTCGATTATGTTGATTACTACACTTATTGATCAATTTATACCTCAAAAATCATTATTAATACACTGATTTACAATTTTTTACACATTACATGCGGTTAACGACTATTTACCAGTTTTTATTATGCTAGCTCCATATTTAACGTAGGATTAAGTTTTTCTGCTTACCAGTCCCATTCATCGCTGATGTCATCTATTTGAGACTTAGGTTTGGGTGGTGGCTCGTCGAGCATATCTCCCGATGATGTGTCACAACCTAATGGAAACAATTTACTATTAATATGCATATCATAAATTAATATTTTTCATATAAAATCTATGTTACTAACCTGGTGTACTTGGTCGACTTGTATCCACATCGTAGTCGGCGATGGCTATGATTCGCTCGTTACCTGCAAGATCAGTCTCCGCTTTTGTTTTCAGATGAACAGTTGATCCAGGACCTAAAAAATAGCGTTTTTATGAAATAATAACAATGTGAATGCACAAAGAACTTTACTGCCAATTTCATACACTAGACCGAAATATTAGCATGTCCCAATTTTACACTTTTCCAGTGATTACTGTGATCTTGAGCATGCCCGTGCTTTTATGGCAATAAAAACCCCCAAAAAATAAAGGATTAAAACAATGTTCCTTACCTATATCATTGACGAGCAGCAGGCCACTTTCCCCGGTCACGATGGCGGTCACGACTGCAGTCCTGTCGGTGCAAGCTGCCGCTAGATCCAGCAGCGCCCTCGCTCCAGCAGGAGTCACGGTGATGTTGAGCATATCTCGTGCTTCTATAGCTATGTATGTGCAAGACTTGTCGATGTAGCTCTCTGTTTCGAGGCCAGAGTCTACACTGTCTTCGCGAACTGGGTCCTAAAAATCAAGATTTAAATTAAGGGTTTAGGATAAGTATTCAATTACTGAGTAGTTGGTGGTCAGAAATAACAAAATACACGTGGCACGAGGTAGTACATGGTTCTAAATTTCTAAATAAATAGTCTCACCTGCAAAGTAACCGTCTTTTGCTCTGTCTCTTTCTTTCCCTTCACTTCACCGTCTATAAATGTCACAGCTTTTTCATTCTCATCATGGTCGCTGCCAACTTCCACTTCACTATGTTCTGGTGCTGAAGAATCTTCCTCATTGCTCATTTCTTCTGCGCTTGAGTCACTGCATAAAAACATTACATTATACAATCATATGTTTAACCATTTAAAATTCTCCCATATATTTATCAATGACTTTTTTACTATGATTGGATCGGGCTCGCTATATCAAATCAAAATCTTTATTTTAAAACAAAAGGTACAGGTCATGTGTCAAAGGCCCTATTTTGTTAGCTCAGCTAATGCTTGATCTCATTATTGTTTAAGACATATTTGGTTTTTCATTTAATTATAAGTTTTTTTAATTATCAATATATAAAATGTTAGCGCAACTAAGTTAATGACAGGACAAGAGTTTGTTAATAGTCCCATGAGAAGCTTCTTTGTAGATTCGTTAGTTTAATGCGATATTCTACTTACTCAGTGAACAAGTGTCCGATAGCAGTCGCCAATTTATCCATCAACCCACTTTCATTCTCAGAATCAGATTCGTCTCCATCTAGTAGCCCCAGGAATGACATATGTCCAGCGCTAAAGTCAACATTATAATGCTTGCTTTCCCTTGCATTAGGATTCTTTATAAATGTCATTTCTGTATCCGTATCATATTCGTCGGCTGAAGTCTCTGATTCGAACTCGTTCCTTTTTTTAGGTTTCTTGCTTTGGTCTGAGGCTATTGAGGAGTCGACTTCTGTCTCATGTTGGTTTGAGGTGTCCAAGCGGGAGGACATCGGGTAGGCTTTAGACTGGCGGATAAAGTAACAAAATGAAGAGAAATAAATAAATATGTCAATTTGATAATGTTGTTTAAAAAATAGTACATAAAATCTTACGTTATTATATATTAAGAGTGAGAGTCAAATTGCGTTTAAATTTTGCTGATAATTCTAAACTAGTCTGGGGCTTTTATGAGTACAGCAAAATTAAGTACCTATATGTAAATAATGGACTATCTACAAACCTGGAACAACGTAGCCGTAATCTCCCACGGTCTATAAATGTTCTCGTTTTGGACCACTGGCTCTATGAAGGGTTCCCATGCGTCGACGCGCTCGTTGTAACATGAAGCGAGGATGCTCAGGGAAGCTGTGCCGTGCAATTGTTGGGACCAGTCGTGGAGAGTCAGCTCACTCTTCATCTGTCAGATAAACTTAGTTTTAATTCTGGTAATTTATGAAAATTTCGTTTTCACCCATATACGTATTCACTCCCTCCACCATATGTGTATTTCGCCATACTTGTATTCTACTGCCACCAACATATGTGTACTAAATACTTGACCTATATGTGTATTCGGAAAGTGAAATATGTACATATTAAGGTAAAATTACACATACTATATTAGTTACGATGTAGGTAACCAAATTATTAGGAATCGTAAAATATATATGTACTGTCGTAACACATTTAAAGATATACAATCTGCACTTTACTTTGCAAAATCTTTAATCAACTCACCTTCACCATTAAAACAGGGACCCTGATGGTATGCTCCATCTCAAACAGCACCCTCACGCAGGGCACATTCATGATAAACGTCTCGGTCGGCCTCACAGTCGGGTACGTCGGCTGCGTATAACTGTCCTCAGGGTTCAGCACTACGTAAGGAGTTAGCTTCTTAGGACACCATAAATCTTCGTCCTGCTTCTCGGACTTAGGATTGTAGGTCGCAAAATTAAATAGTTCCTTTTCGTCAGGAATTGTTAGTTCTGTTGTTATTTCTTCGATTATATCTGTGGAAGGTATGGATGATCGGAGTTAGTTTTCTATCAGATTTGTAGACGATGATTCGAAAAGTTACTGTAGGTACTTGAATATTATAAGTAAAGTGGGCTAATTAATTAGAAATGGCGTACTTAAGTGTAAATTTGTTGACAGATTTTTTTATGGACTTCACATGATGTTCACATTTGTTACCAAAAACAATTTATCATCAAATAACCCACCCATTGCAGTATGGACAGTAGTAGCAGCAATGTGCATTTCAATTTCCGACACAGACAACTGCACCCTTATCCCTTCCTCTATATTCTTGAAAGTCTTCGAGAACTCTACATCACACGGCTTTAGTACCAGTTGTGGAGGCAGATTCTTCAACTTTGATTGAAGCTTGGACATGATTTGGAGACCAGCTAGAGAGACGACGAAGGACTCGCTGTTGGAGTGGCAGGAGTAGTCAATGAGGAGTTCAGTTCGCAGGAGCAGCGCGTGTCCTTCCGTCTTCGTGAGGTCGGTGAAGAACATCAGCTCGGGCTGGCGGAACTGGATCGATATTGAGAGACCTGGCTGTTCTTCTGATACTGATGTGGCTGTAAGAAAAGATAACAGTGTAACAGAGGTAGTATTGAGCTCTATCTAAACAAGAGTAAAACAGTGATGGATTTAGGACTTTACTACCACTGACGGAAGGAAATAAATCAAAAGTTGCTAATAAGGAGCTTCGTGTTTCAAATATTGGTAATTAGACTTTTGATCAGACAATCAAATTAAGCATAGTTTTTCGTATTTGCTTTAAGGTACCTTACAGGTACGAGATCAACAGGTATAGGTATAATATAGTTCTTCTTACCTGCAGAAAAATACCCGCTGGTGGAGTCACTGGAGCTGGGCAGCCTGGCAGCTCTGTTGTTATTCGACTTAGCCGGATGCATGTCCCCGACATACCCGTGGTTCACCACACCACCATCCATTGTCTTCTCTCCTGAAAAATAGAATAACCATGATTCGTTCATAGGTCAGATAAATTTTGTCATGTACGAAATATATTGAAAGGGTGAATTTCAACAAGTAGTGGTTGTGGTGAATGTGCGCGTGTGCCCGACACGCGCAAGCTCGCGTCCACCAGCGGCGCGGAGAGTGTAAAGTGTTACCCGGCATAGCATCCAAGAGCGTCCTAGCCAGCTGCAGCAGGAAGGGCAGGGCGAGGTTGAGGCGCGTGCGGTCGACGCGCACGTCGGCGTGGCGAGCGCGCGCGCCCGACACGCGCACGCTCGCGTCCACCAGCGGCGCGGAGAGTGTAAAGTGTTACCCGGCATAGCATCCAAGAGCGTCCTAGCCAGCTGCAGCAGGAAGGGCAGGGCGAGGTTGAGGCGCGTGCGGTCGACGCGCACGTCGGCGTGGCGAGCGCGCGCGCCCGACACGCGCACGCTCGCGTCCACCAGCGGCGCGGAGAGTGTAAAGTGTTACCCGGCATAGCATCCAAGAGCGTCCTAGCCAGCTGCAGCAGGAAGGGCAGGGCGAGGTTGAGGCGCGTGCGGTCGACGCGCACGTCGGCGTGGCGAGCGCGCGCGCCCGACACGCGCACGCTCGCGTCCACCAGCGGCGCGGAGAGTGTAAAGTGTTACCCGGCATAGCATCCAAGAGCGTCCTAGCCAGCTGCAGCAGGAAGGGCAGGGCGAGGTTGAGGCGCGTGCGGTCGACGCGCACGTCGGCGTGGCGAGCGCGCGCGCCCGACACGCGCACGCTCGCGTCCACCAGCGGCGCGGAGAGTGTAAAGTGTTACCCGGCATAGCATCCAAGAGCGTCCTAGCCAGCTGCAGCAGGAAGGGCAGGGCGAGGTTGAGGCGCGTGCGGTCGACGCGCACGTCGGCGTGGCGAGCGCGCGCGCCCGACACGCGCACGCTCGCGTCCACCAGCGGCGCGGAGAGTGTAAAGTGTTACCCGGCATAGCATCCAAGAGCGTCCTAGCCAGCTGCAGCAGGAAGGGCAGGGCGAGGTTGAGGCGCGTGCGGTCGACGCGCACGTCGGCGTGGCGAGCGCGCGCGCCCGACACGCGCACGCTCGCGTCCACCAGCGGCGCGGAGAGTGTAAAGTGTTACCCGGCATAGCATCCAAGAGCGTCCTAGCCAGCTGCAGCAGGAAGGGCAGGGCGAGGTTGAGGCGCGTGCGGTCGACGCGCACGTCGGCGTGGCGAGCGCGCGCGCCCGACACGCGCACGCTCGCGTCCACCAGCGGCGCGGAGAGTGTAAAGTGTTACCCGGCATAGCATCCAAGAGCGTCCTAGCCAGCTGCAGCAGGAAGGGCAGGGCGAGGTTGAGGCGCGTGCGGTCGACGCGCACGTCGGCGTGGCGAGCGCGCGCGCCCGACACGCGCACGCTCGCGTCCACCAGCGGCGCGGAGAGTGTAAAGTGTTACCCGGCATAGCATCCAAGAGCGTCCTAGCCAGCTGCAGCAGGAAGGGCAGGGCGAGGTTGAGGCGCGTGCGGTCGACGCGCACGTCGGCGTGGCGAGCGCGCGCGCCCGACACGCGCACGCTCGCGTCCACCAGCGGCGCGCGCCGCACCGAGATGCACGCGTCCGCCGCCGTACTGCACCCGCCCTGCGACTGGAAGATCCTGGGGGAACGATAACAAACATACTTTTTATATGCTTCACGCTAGGATATCCTGAATCGTCTTTGCACATACACAAATATCAGACTTGAATAAAATCTAGTTCTCTGTGCCGAAAATACTACCGATTTCCAAGGCTTAATAAAAGACCTAAACATGTTTCGGATGCTTCCTTAAAAGTAGGTTTGAGGATGAATACGTCCAAGACCAAGGTAATGTCAAACGTCACTAACACTTTCAACCCAATTTAACTGATGATCTACGTGTATCTTGGTCATATTCTGTCTTTTAGCAAGGAACACCAGCTTTAGGAGATCTCTAGACGAGTGCAACTCGGATGCGCAACGTTTGTGAAGCTGGACGACATAATGAGGTCATACCGAATTCCACAGTGCCATAAAACTGGTCTTTTTAACCAATGTGTCCTGCCCACTATGACCTATGGTGCCGAGTCATGGACGCTCATACATGACGTTGTACATTAAATTAGAAAAGTACAGAAAGCCATAGAGAGCGCTATGAGCTTGACATTAAACTTCTAGGCCGAGTCCGTAATGTGGATATCCGAAACCGAACCAAAGTTCGGGATGTCGGTTCTGCAATAATGTGGCTAAAATGGAGGTGGGCCGATCACTTGGCCAGACGTAGTGATGGCAGGTGGAGTAAGGCAGTAACCGAATGGTGGCCAAGGTTAGGTAATAGAAGCGTTGGTCGTCCGGGAGCAAGATCGGTCAACGACTAAAGTTTCGGGTCGAATCTAGTTGAGACTAGCACAGGACCGAAAAGAATGGCACGTGAAAGTAGAGGCCTTTGCCCAGCAGTGGAATGAAAGCTGTGGTTATTTATGATGATGATATCAAAACAAATGAAAAGTTTATAAAAAATGTCGTAAAGCATCATAAAAAACGACGCCGGCGTGGGCAGAACGAAAGTTTGCAATGAACAGAACAGTAAGTAGATTACTGTTTTTGTATATACATAGTTAATATTTGTAGATTCAATTTTGATCACTCAATCTGGTTTATTATATAGAAATCAAAGAAGAATAAGATCAAATGAGATGTCTGACTGACCTCTTTATTACAATACCAGGATCAGGTCTAATATCTTCAACAAGCAGGCTCTGGAGACTAGCCTTTATTTCCAGACTACCGTCAGAGCTGTACTCCATCTGCAGCATCATTTCACCAGCCGTCAGCTTTGCGAGCCCATGGTTCAGGTCCCTGACAGGAGAGCTTAGGACTTCGTCCATATCCGAGAATAGTTTGAGTTCTACTCCGTCTAGGGTAAATCTGAAAAATAATATTTATCAGCATTGAGCAATATAATCAAATACCTTTTCCTTAAAATTGGTCCTTTGTGATCATTTACTCCTCATCCCTTAACGATCCTAGGTTCAAACCAAATTAATTAAATAGGACGATGAGTAAACATTTACCTGACAACTGCTTCTTTTCTGACGGGCTCTCCTTGAGCAAAGAAAGCTTGCAGTTTCTTAACTGATGCGTCAGAAGGCGCTGTCTCAACTGGAGAACTTGGTACTATGGATCCTATAAAAGTAAAGGGACAATGCAAATTTTATAGTACACAATAACTTTTGCGTACCTTACTTTTACTTAAAGATCATGTCTTTAAGACTTTGTCCTCTGTTAGCGTTACCTATGTAATGCCCCTCACTGAGGTTGTCGGTCCACACGGCCAGCATGGTGGCGAGGTCCTTCTGGCCCACGTTGAGTAGCACGGGCTCCAGCACGACGTCGGCCTCGCAGGCGAGCACGCCCGCCAGCTGCTGGTAGCACAGCGCGCGCTTCAAGTCACACCGCACTGACACCGGTTCCAGGATCGGCTCCTAATAATTGACAACCAGTAACGAATACTGTCTCAAAAGTCTAAAATTATGAGGACGTCTTCTAAAGGAAAGAAGAAGTTCTAAGGAAAAGCATAGTAGAAGCAAGGTCCAATCTGAGATAAGTTAAAAAGTTTAATTTCTTGCATTAAATTATTAAACACTACACACAATTACTGTAATTGATTGTAATTGATTGTAATTGACTGTAATTGATTACACTCAATTTTTTTATCAAATTTGATTCTTTTCGATAATTGTTAATGTTAACTTTCTTCTAAAGAACGAGAAAACCTTTCGAAACCTACTACGAACCTGGACTTCCAAAGTGCCAGCTAGCGTCATGACGGCTCTTGAGAAGGTGATGTTAACCAACTTGATTAGTATATTATCTATGATGGGATTCTGCATAGGACTGGAGGCATCCTGGCTGGTAGTCAGCTGCTTGAAGAAATTTTCTATGAGGAGGTCACCTGAAATTGAGTTGGAAAACAAATAAATGGACTATGTTTAAAAAACAAAATGGAACAAAGACCATTGTGAGGTCACAGAAAATATGCATTTTATAAAATGACGATACATATTTGTTGCACCTTTTGAAAACTTACCCATGTTAAAGACTAGTAGATTTGGTGATGAAGGTTTCTGGGGCAGCAGTAATACAGGTGCATGAATCTGGACAATAGAGTTTATGGTTTTAGCAATCAGAAATTTTATACTCGCAGTAAGGAAGTATATGTTGTGTTATTTTATTGATGAATGTTTACGAGTTAGTGTCTGCGCTGACCTCTATAACAAGGTTGAGCCTCGTGGTCCAGGAGCGCAGCGCGCGCGCCTGCTGCTCGGCCGCGCGCTCGGCCGCCAGCGCCGCCGCGCCCGCCGCGCGCGGCAGCAGCGGCTCCAGCAGCTGCTGCAACACCAACGCACTCGCTGAACCTACCTGCGCTACTACCTATGTAGCCTCACCAAGAGGCCATGATCAAGAGGCCAGATGGTACATGGGTTGTACATATTAGGGAAGCTGTCGTTTTATGTACAGTGCTGGTTTTAAATGAGACTGGAAGCTATCCTAATCAACTCAATTTGGAAATAGGTTAGTCAGAAGAGTGTAATTCATTACCTTCTGGATCACTCAAGTGGAAATTCCGTAGCATGTTTGGTAGCAAATGTCCTAACTCTATGAACTAAACAAATAATAAATTGGTGTTGTTAGTAAAAAAATACCCGCTAGTCAGGTGAAGCAACGAATAATCAGATGGGAATCCAGCACGTCGATTCTGTAAAATTCAAACAATAACTCGCATCTCACTTCGCTATTCACTCTCACTTCGCATAAAGTTCAAAATAACCTTGATTTCGATTGGGTTCGAGTGCATAGTGAGCGTCAAATTGACGGGGGAATTACCTTTATTGATTCCCACTTCTTATGTCATCTCATACTTTATCTGTCAAAATCTCACGTCAATTTAGCTCAACTCGCTGACACGCTCGCAAGGGTAGCGCTAGTGAAAATTCGAATTATCAACCGAGTTTTTGGAATGCCAATCAAGAAACTCACAGTGGATTCAGATTCGAAGTTTAGAATGAGGTCTTACAGAATCACACGCAAAGGTACCTTTTTATTTGAAAATGTATATTCAAAACAAATATTAAAAAATAGCAAGACTTAAACAAAATTGAATGTATTAATAATAGCAGTGGCACCTGCAGATGGTGCAGCACGCAGCAGAGCACGACGGCGTGCAGGCGGCCCACGCGCACGCGCAGCTCGCCGTGCGCGGCCAGGCGCGGCGCGGCCGGGCGCGCGCCGGCGCCGTACACGCGCTCCGCCGCGCGCACGTACTTTATCTCCAGCACCTTGTCTTCGTCCGGCCACACCAGCTGTTGGTAGAAAGGGATGTCTTCAGCACTTCTTACTTTTTTAACACTACAACTTTTTGTAATACGAGGAGTAAAATCATTAAATCTATAGCCTGAAAACGTTAACTCAAAATGTTAAATTAACCGTCAGTTATTTTTCTTTGCTGTATCTATTGTGTTTAAATATCTAGTATTAAAATAACGTATTAAATAACCCGTATTAAATTGTATTAAAATAACCTAACTAAGAAATAACAGTAAAAAGTAAAAACACGTCACTTAAGTACAATGAGGACTACCGTTATTGCGCTCACTAGTTGGCGTCACTAACGCATCTTCTGACCACGACATCGCAAGCGACCAGCGCCTGTGACGGCAAAATTGCTAACTGCAGCCCTCATTAAGTCTGTTATAAACGAGGCGACGCAAGTCTTTTAGTTCACAGGCACGCGTTATTGGAGACTTACTACTTACTTACTTGTATGAAAGACTTTTTAAATAAGCAATTTAAGGCGTTACACGAATAATTATTTCGTTAGCGAGTAGGCGGAGTCAAGCGGACTGGAGAGCCAATCCGGAAATGCAAGACAGAGATAACGCTAACTGCTCGCTTACGGGACGAAAAGAGCTAAACGAAAAATTGTCTTAGAAATAATAACGTAAGCGTCAAAATGGAAAATCTCATATTAATCGAAATCTATCGGATGGAATAAAAAAATCAATCGATATTAATCTTGATATTATGATTATGCATTACATAGTGCGGAAAAATATTATTAAGTTTAATGTTTTAGTGAAAATTACAAAAAAGGTGTTTTAATAGAGCGGATTTCAAAAAAGAAAAAAAGTGTGTGTGTACTTATGTACGCACGTAAGAAGTTATACTTTTTTGGCGGAACAAGATAAAATTCTTTCTCATAAACTGGTATAATAATAAGTATTTAACATTAATAATTTAATAATATTTAGTGTTAATTATATTAAATAAAAGTATTTTAATTTATATCAATAAATAATACATACGGATAGTTAACCTCAATTATATTGGAGCACTTGAAAAAGTATATAAGCACAATTTTTTTCACTAATATTCACAAATAGTTAGTAATATCAATCAAAATATTCAATTTAAATCACTACTGAATATAATTTATTAGCACATATATAATTTGCACTTGTATGAAACTAAAACACGTGTTGTGAATGTATAAACTAGAAACATGTTGATAAATATTATAAATATGAAAACAGTGATCAGAGGTGACAGGCTCGTCAGAGCGTACCAACATGCGCGACTAACTTCATACTGGATGCGCGCGCATCTTAAAATTTCGCTCTCATCATTTTTGACGAGCGTACCAACATGCGCGACTAACTTCATACTGTTACAGATGCGCGCGCATCTTAAAATTTCACTCTCATCATTTTTTCATAACGCGCCTAAAGAAGTATAACTTCAAAAATAAAACTATCGAGGAAAGTTTTTTTAATCGTGTAACTGATCGAAATTTATTTTCATCATATCCTCTTCTATCTAGGAACCGAATTTCAAGCTAATTACTTTTATAGTTGCTTAGCTAAAAAAATTGTGTATCGCCTTAAAGGCAATAAGGCAAAAATTTACAGGTTATTAAAATATGTATCATGGTTTCGTTCTCTCTCACATAACTACTTACTGATTGTTATTTTCTTTTTTGGTCACAATAAACTTACCTTAGGGTACAGAGTAGCTTCAGCCAGGTCGTCGACCTGTAATGAGCTGAGGTACAGCTTGAAGATCATGCGGTCATTAGCTCTGAAGACACAGTCGCTCTCCAGTGATCCTAGCCGGACCTCAAGCAAGGCGCTTTCTAAGTGGCACAGTCTTATTGATATTGATGATGCTCTGAAAAAAAATTGGTTGCCTGTAAAGTCGGTATACGGGCGAAAGTTTTACATGACAACGACTTTGAGTGGTAAAATAATTTTAATGTGAATATTCATTCGTATAGTAGGAAGAAGGATGACTTGACACATTTTATGTCTGTCTCTCTCGCTCTTAGGCGGGCTAACCATGCCCGAGTGAAAGGGACGCGTGCCTCTCACTCGCTCTCATTGTGAGCGCATAACGTGAGCGGAGCGTAACGCAGTTTCTTGAAGTGTCACCCGGCAAACCAATTTATAAGACGTTGTCACGTCAAAAACAGGGTGATGTAAAACGCTGATCATACATAGTTACAATTTAAAAATATGTTGAATATAGTGTTGAAAAAAAATTTTAAAGATTCGGTCGATTTTGGGGCCTTTTACATTTAAAAAACTATGTGAATATGTTAGTATATGCTGTAAATGGGCAGAGGAAAAACATAAAGAAATGGATGGATTGCGCGATTGAGAAAAGAAAAAAAAAGGAGTGAATGCTGTAATAACAATGACTACTTAATTTATACATTGCGTTGAACCCAAATGATTGGGCAAGGAAGAACTTACCTAACAGAGTAGCTGAACTTGGTGGCGCCAGGCGGAACGGGCGGGTCGGCTTCTGGCTGCATTAGATAGTCCCACAAGGACTTGGTCTTTGGCAACATCACGTTCTTCAAATTTACTGAATGCCGATTTTGGATCCTAAAAATTTTACATGATTATTTGATCACCATATTTAGATACTTATCAACTAATTTAAGTATAATAGAAACACAGTCACAAAAGATCTAGCAAACCACAAGCAAGTTGAACAGGTGATATTTTTGCCATCTGTATCTTGCTCTGTGGTATTAACTGGATACAAAATGCTCGAAACAGATTTGAGGTTGCGTAAAACCTGCTGATGATGATGATCAAGTAAAGATCTAAAACCGACTAAAGGTTTTTTTGGTGCAAGCTTTTGTCAGTCGTTAAACGTATTGAAACACCTATCGCACCTAAAGTCATTTAATTGATTGACGGACTGATACTATGACTGCACGGAAGTACACAACACGGTGTGTGTGAATTGAATGTTTGTGAAACCCCCCGCGATACAGGGAATAAATTGTCTAGTTCGGGAGTCGTATTAAAAAAGAAGAAAATTAGTGACAAGTTAAAGTCTTTGAAACCTTTTTTAGGTTTATTAGTTTTTTTTTAAATAAGCGTGTAGTCGTACTTGTCGCAGATGAAGTGCAGGTACTTGGCGAGCGCGGGCAGCGCGTCGGCGTGCAGCAGCAGCGCCAGCGCGCCCGCGTCGCCCACCAGCGCCTGCTCCACGCAGTGGAAGTGCGAGCGGAACTCCGGGCAGTCCGCGCGCACCTGCCCACACGACACACACAGTTAATTCAGCTCTAGTAAAGTTACATATTATGTGCCTGACTAAAACGCCACTGACTTTAGGATGGCGGCTGTTTATATTATTAACCTAAATGATCAAAAGAGAATGCTCATTTTGGTCTCACCCTTAAATAACTGAACGGACTAACCTTTCGATTTGGCGCTAAAGTAACTTTTATTTAGCTTTAAAATACTTATCCTGAACGTTGCTATTAGACGGTGCCAAAAGCGTTTAGAGTTTTTAGAAAGCCTGATATCGATGTTTATTAATTTTTTGTCTGAAACAAAGCATTTTTTCCTGACCTGAAATCAACTGACGATCATTATTTAAATAAATAAGACCTCACCTTTCGATACAACAAATTAAACAGATCACCAGAACTGGTGATCAGTTCCAAGTACTGTCCAGAACTGCTGTGATGCTGCTTATCGGTCAGTAGAAGTTGGCTGATAGACAGCTGGACGGCTGGTCCGAACTCCATGAGGGCTACATCCAGGCAGACCTTCGTGATGCTCAACATGACGTACGGCTTATCTATCTGATCGGTAGTTCGAGATAGGTTGATTACGATTTCCCCTAAAATAGAAAAATTATTTAAGACGCAGTTAACAGTAAAATTTCAACAAAACTATCTTATATAAATAATTAGGCCAAAAAAAATGGTATAAACTTTTGAACAGTCTCGCCTAGCATATTTTATAAAGAAGCTAACATACGAGTATGTATGTATTGCTTTTATCTTTCTAACATTATTGATTTGATTTTCTTGGTCTCCCGGGAAGTCAGTAAGTAAGGTTATATTTAACCTGTCATCTATGGTATTGATTAGAGCTCTATAAAATTCCAATGGACCAAATGTTTACGTAATCATTGACATGACTTAAGGTGCTCTTAGGTCGTTAATCCGAACTGTGTCCACTCACCTATGATGAACCTCAGCAGCGTATTAATGGTGTTGCTAGGCGACACGTTATCATCGAACCCGGGCAGGTCCACGGTCCTCGCGTATATCTCCATGTCCTCATCACTGTGCTCTGATGCCCCTGACGCTTGCGGCGCTTGTTGGAAGCCGAGCTTTGCTCCTGCCTTGTCAAAGGTAGTTTCTGCTGCCCTGAATTGTAAAAAGTCGTTGTTGGTTTTTTTTTAATCTTGTTTGTCATTATTACATTTATGGCCATAGGCTTGCGATTATAAAGTATATTTCATGGTACTTTATGGAGACTCAAAAGTGGATTTTAGACATTTAGGTAGACTCATGAATACTGTTCTGGAAGGCTACCAAAACTCATTGATCATCAGATACTTCACTCATAATAAAATAAGACCTTTACAACTTCTTTAGGTAGACACTGAACTATACAAGACTGTACTTTTTAACAAACTCAACTACAACTCACTTGTTCCTACTTAGATACGCGGCCACAATCTTCTGCCTCAAGTTCATGAGGTCCTGGTACTCCGGGTCAGCCGTCACCCGGTCAATGACCATCAGCTCCGTCTGCTCTGGTTCCTCTCCATCCTCAGTGTAGTCTCCGGAGTCCATGAAGGAGACTGGCACGGTGTTCGGCACGGGGACAGGCAGGTTGTCGCAGAAGTCGAGGAGATGACAAATTATGCGGTCCGATAGGTTCAGTTTGAAACTTGATAGCGATATGTTTAGTTTGTATCTGGAGATAGAATTTAAGAATTAAGTAGTAAGCTCGAGTTTTTTTTTATTGTTATTTTATTGTAATTATTTTTTTCTTGATATTATTTGTGAATTCTATTTTACAAATAAAAACGGCATAGCAAATTTTTATTTTTACCCGTTTTTTTTATTCATATATTGAAAGTTATAGTATCTATGTATTTGTTAGCTATTTATATAACCCTTTAATTGATACCACACTCGATAGGTTTACACATACATACATACCTATATATACACTACACATACATACACTCGAAAAACATAACCCTACTATTGGCGCAGTCGGGTAAAAACTGTCTTACATGCATTTACCAATATAACTGACCGTATCTATATAATATACTACGTACTTTACTAGAAATATAATGTATGCTGTAGGTACATACTAAGTATTAAGTGCGCTTACTTGGGCAACAACTTGTAGTCTTTCTTGATACTGTTGGAGAACACCACTTGCATCTTAATTTTCGGCACGAGATGCAGTTCAGAGTCAGCATGGCGACGGCACTCCCGCCAGGGCTCAGTCCACTCACTGAACAGAATCTGAAGCACAATGTTATATTATTTTACTCGCATCTTATAAACTAGTGTTTGAATGGGATTCCATCTAATGGTAAGCCATGGTGCTGTCAAGGACGACATTTTATATAAAATAGAGAGTAAGTAAGTACTTTGACTAACTCAAAATAATACAAGCGGGCTTGTAGTTTTGCTGGTATATATATATGTCTTCCATTCAATACAATACATACCTGACAAGAGCATTCAGCGTGCAGTCTATCATACAGCCTCTCCTCAAGTTCCATGCAGGTAGCGTCCTCCAGCATTAAGTTAGAAGGCTGTAGATCCGACTTTACTATAATCCGGCTTATATCCAAAATCATAACACGTCCAGACCTGAAAAATTAAAGAAATAAAATCGAGCGAACTCCTCCGAAACGATTTTTTATGAAATTTTTCGTGTATATTTGGTAGGTCTGAAAATAGGTCGCAAACTATTCTTTATATCCCTAAGTGATAAGGGTGGCCCAACCCATGTTTTTTTTTTTGGTCTAATTTTATTTTCAAAATATCATTTGTATGGCAATGCAACGTTTGCTGGGTCAGCTAGTACACAGAAATAAGACTACAGACAGAATTAAGTTCGGCCATACACAGACTGATCGATCAGTTAGTCAATTATTAACATACATATATACTGCTCGATCGGTCAACGTATACTGCTTGAAAAAAGAAGAAGCTAACGGGTGGGAAGCACACGTGACTTGGAAAATTCGCGGGCGGAGAAGAACTGCACGCAAGCGGTCGACTTTATCGTGCTATGTATTTTTTTATGTCTTTCGAAAGCTGGTTATTATGTAATTAATCAACTTACTTATGCACACATCCATGTTCAGGCACTACCACACAGGGTCCCTTAACGTCCACGTTGAGGTGGAACACCTTCCTCCTGCTGATGGCGTACGCGAGCACGGCCTTGCTGGCAAGTCCGGCCCGCAGCACGGCGTCCGACACCTCGGCCGCCAGCTCCTCCGTCGTCATCGAGTGCGTTTGGAAGAAGTTTATGAGCTCCGTGAATGAGTGCTGAGGACACAGAAAAATTATAAGTATAGTGGTTTTATTTTTAAAAGTCTGAAAGATATTAAAGTTCCGTTAATAGAAATATTGTGGTGCAATCCATTGACTTACTTTTATATAATTATCGATGACTAGCTTTTGCTCGCGACTTCGCCCGCGTGGAGTAATGACTTTCGTCAGACACCCTTTTCTCCCCTTTGGGGGGGAATTTCCTAAAATCCTCTCTTAGTGGTAGCCTACTCCTCCCAACAAACACACATGCCCAATTTCAGCTCTTTACGATCAGTAGTTTCGGCTGTGCGTTGTATGTCAGTCAGTCAGTCAGTAACGGAAGAGTTTTATATATATAGATAGTTTATACTCCTCACAATGACTCATAAGATACTGAATTGTTGCAATTTATTGTAACCTGTCATTAATAATCATAATCATGATTTACAAAAAGTAAAATCTCTGTTAAAAAATCCCGTCGCCGAAACCGTCTTTTTATCTTTTGTAGCAAAATAATTAAATAAATAAGATTTTCATGTACTAACCAGCGTCAATTTTTTTTTTCTTGTTCAAGTCTAACAACTTTGAAAATCAAAACCAAAAAATACAGAGATAAGTAGTTTGGATTCTAACCTCAATATAAATGAACTCCACAGGCTCCGCGAGACAGCATAACCCATAATCCGCCTCGTTGTTACAGGGGTTCTTCTCCAGGTCCACCGCCAGCAGGTTGGAGCTGGTGAGGGCAGTTCCTCGCTCCGGCGTCAGCAGCGGCACCAGGTCGCCGTCTGATGTGACTCCTTCTACTACTATGCTCTCTGTTCTAGCTGATAACTGGGTAACAAAGATTTATTATTCTTGGTGCATTATAAACATTTTATGGCAACTTCAAAATGTATCATATAAATTTACTAGCTGTCCCCCGCGACTTTGATCGCGTGTTTTAGTTTCAACGGTTTTTCATTTTTGCAACATTTTTCATTTATGCTCCGCTCCTATTGGTCGTAGCGTGATGTTATATAGCCTATAGCCTTTCTCAATAAACGGACTATCCAAAACAAAAAGAATTTTTCAATTCGAACCAGTAGTTCCTGAGATTAGCGCGCAAACAAACAAACAAACTCTTCAGCTTTATAATATTAGTATAGATATAAACGGAGTTCGTTTTAGAAGATATTGTATAACTATGTGGCAGAGAGTAGGCACCTATTGGACAAAGCATCAAACCGATTTTCTGCGATTATTGCATTCCAAAGTACATAAATGTAACATGACGTTTAAATCATCTTCATTACTAACTTACAGTCTACAGTCCTTGTCATCCTACTGCAGGGTATAGGCAAATGTCATACACGTTTTAAGATTCAAAAGCATTTGTAATTATTTGTAAACATAGCTTACCTTGTAGGCTTTAGCAGATGGTCGCGTCTCCAAAGACGCTAGGAACTGTGTGAGGGTCACCACGAGCACTTCTTTACTTCTGTTCATCAGTGTAATGGACGAATTTGCTAACGTCAAGTTTATTTTATGCTCTGTAAAAAAAACATATTCTCTTAATATTGGTTTTGTAATTTTCCTTAGATAACTAATTTTACTTAACAGGACCTTGAAGAAATATGACTGCAAACAAAATGATTTTAAAATGTAGGTATATCTCAACCACTTCTAATTCGATAAATTTTAAATTACATCAAAAGGTTCTCAACAAATTCGAATATCTTGAAGCTGCTTCTAAAATTAACTATAAAAATAATGGTGGCTAGATTTTAACTAAATAAGTTAAGAGATATCGCTTACCAATATACTGTTTCGACTTGTCCTGCCGCGGTGCCCCCTCCACGTACCCAATCAGCTCACAGACCTTCTTCTTCTCGGGACTAGAGAGATGGCTCCACAGAGTCTTACTCCTCTCAGTCTTGACGCACAGCTCCACGTGAGTCTTCATCTCTTCCACGTCATCGTCTGAAGGTGAGCTCGTTGGCTTCCACCAGTCAAATTCTGTTTCCACAACTTCTATGCGATCGGGTTCCTGTGCAAGTAGCTGTAATAAAATGTATTGTGTGTAAATAATCTTTTCTAATATTACAAATGCGAAAGTAACTCTGTCTGTCTGTCGCGCTTTCACGCCAGAACTACAGAACCGATTCAAATGAAATTTGGTACAAAGATAGTCTAGAGCCTGAGAAAAGACATAGGCTTTTTGCCGCGATAACCGACATCCACGCGGGCATAACCGCGGAAAACAGCTAGTAATTAAAAAAAGGAGTTAGAAAAGATAACTCATGATTGTCATCAGAACAAGAGGTGGACAATCAAAAATTAAATATAAATAAATTTGTATTCGTCAGAATAAAAAAAAATACAAGTTTAAAAAAAAAAATGAAGCAAATCTTCATTACTTATTTATAATTAGCACCGGCTCAGTAGTGCAGTTGTCTACTGCAGGCTCTCAGAGTAACGACATTATAAATTTCAATGGAGCTTATTTTATTTACTTACAATTTGTAATTGAATACAAATAATTATTTACTTAATTATTTATTTACTTACTTCAAACTTCGCCTGCTCTCTCGCAATGATCACCGACACAATTGGCAAGCTGTCCTCACACTTCTGAAGGTCGAGCTTCAACTCAATGTCATTTGGACTTCGTAACGTACTCTTATATATCTGTTTGTATACATTGTAGTTTTCTCGGTGTTTCTTGATCGCCGCCCAGGTGTAAGGCCTCACTCTCTGTTCCACTACCACGTTGAAGGCGTATTTCCACCACTTTTTGATATCTTTGGAGAGCGGAACTCCTGGATGGAGGTGACGGTATTTTCTGCAATGATTAAAGAACTTTTTTAACACGAAGATTTATCAACACTTGATTCAATGGGTTACAAATCAAGACAGTCTGAAAAGTCTAACTGCCTGCTTAATTATAGAGAGACAAACAGCCTAAAATTTTAAGTTAACTTTGAACTGATTCATGTTTGAGTACTCGACCAATAATGTATGGATGTAAGTAATGTTTTCCGTTACATTAGCGTAGTAGGAACTTAAAGATATTTTATAATTAACGGTTATAACTTGTAACTCAAGCTTGGAACTAGTCGGGCGAGCCCGAGAATCTATCCATGTTAATAAAAATCATTTGCCACATGTATGACGAAGCATTACTTTTACGATTCTTAAAAGATGCTCCGAGAAATGTCTTACCTATTCAGTTTAATTCTGTCAAACGAAGCCATGAGGTTATTGATCGACAAGTACTGCCGTCGCGACAGCTGCAGTGCACTATCCTGCAGGACGGCATCGAGCAGCAGGCGGGGCACCCGCGCCTCGCCCGAGCGGTTGATGAGCACCTTTACCTTGCACGTCACTGGTTTTAGCACTGGAATTAAAACAACATAAATTGGAACTATTTGGTGAGATATGAGAAATTGTAAGGAGTACCTGTGAGAAACCTGTGTGAGAAAATTAAATAAAGAGTAAGGCATTAAAGATACAGTTACCTAAAGTAAGATATAGTTAACTTAACTGTAACTAATTAATAGTTGATGTTACCGTTTACTATTTATTTCCTACGCTTTTAAACTTAGGTAAATCTTACCATCAGAAGAATTAGTGTCAATAGTTTAAGGAATAATGACAGGTTTTTTAATTGGCGATTGATGAATTGCCGGTAAAACTTTGGCATCCAAAGCGCGCTCCTGTCACCCACGTAGAAAAGTTCAAAACACGATTTTACTCACGGAATTCAAAGTCCTCATGATGCATAGAAAACTTATCAAGTCCAGTCAGCATATAATGCTTCCAGTTGTAGTACTGCATCGGTGTGATGTGGGCAGTCTCGTTGTCGTCCAGGGCGGTCGCCGTCGGGTTCCAGTACGCTGACATGGATTCTATGCGCATCATCTGGTAGACTGTTGATGCGTTCGCTGGTGTTACCGAGGGCTTCCATTTGCTGCAGATGTTGGGTAAGATTTAAGTTTGGCTATGGATAAATACTTAGCTAAAGTAGACTTTATTGTTTTGGTCGTTTCAGAAATATTATGTTCGAAGGTTGATTAATATAACACCATATCCACAGTGGCTACGTACAAAATAAAGTCACTGGTGAGATGCTTTCTTATCTTATTGGAGGCCTTAGAAAGTGTCAGTTGCTTTCTAACTGCGATATTATACGAGTATAATAAATGCAAATAAATTTTGAATATGTTTAACAAACTTGAACAAAAACGAATTAGGGATGAGAACAAACTAATGAGCAAATATTTTGGAAGTTGCAGAGAAATCAAGAAGTTTTGTTTTAAAAATTATCCTTCCACTTACCTATTCGTAGTCTCAATGGACAGACTCTGCAGACACAATCCACATGCAAGAGGTCCATCTTTGGAACTGATGGAGTCCTCATACCTCACGTGGACATTCCTGACGTAAATCTGGAGATTATTCACAATAGCTGTGAAGAGGTGCTCAAAGAAGTTTTGAGGACCTTTCAAGACTTCACTTTCAGCTTCTAAATCTTGTAAGATCTTTCGCTTTGCAGCTCTTGTGAGCCTTTTTTCGCGTTCAGGGTCAAAGTGACTGTTAGATATGGCAGGGCCTACTAGGACCAGTACATCCTCGATGTGGACGACCACAGGCTGGGTGTAGAGGCCGGACCAGGGTATCTGCAGCCCTATCCGGCCGATAGTACCGATCTTGACATCAATTGGCAGATCGAGTTCATACTGTGAAAGAAATATACTGATTAATTTAAATTAAGGTAAGCGTAAACTTGAAATGGTTTTGTTGGTTGAATTATTTCTTGAAACATTGACGTCCAAAATTGCGTAACTAGAAATAGGTTTTTTTTAAAAAGGTTATCTACTTAAAACTGAAGTTCATTGGAAGATAATCTTACAATACTATTAAAGGGAGACCATAAGATACAAAAAAGTTAAATAACAAATGAAGAAACAAAATAAAGTAAGAATCAGGATTTGTCAACTTCCTTTATGGGAGAGCTTTTGCAACCCCTAAAGAGATACCTACTGTGTATCGCAGCTTTATAAAACTTTATTAATATAACGATTCCTTACCAAAGCCTCAGGCTTAAGCTTGAGATCAGTGAGGTTAACATTTCCGGAGAAGATGCCGACATTGAGGTTCTCTGTGTCCAGGTCCTGGACGTACTTGCCGAGGAGCCGGTTGAGGATCCCGGCAACCGCGCCCTCAAACATCTTGAATGGCTGATGATCAACTGAAATAAATAAGTATTTTATGATAAATGCATTGTAGAAACAGTTTTGTAAAGTATCAAAGATATTGCCTACCCAAATAAAATTTTAGATATAGGTGCTTAGAGTTATATCATACTGACAGGTAGTATAATATAAATCTATTCTAGGCCGAATAGCACAGCGAGCGGAACATGGCCCGCACGGAGTCCGTTTAACTCGCAACAGTATATTTTATAGAGGTATACCAAGAAAGACTCAAGCGGGAAGTGCTGAGCCAGTACAAATGGTCAAAATGGACACGTGTTTTCGGTTTGTTACACTTGACTTTTTCTGGAAGCCCGACTATATCATGAAATTAAGTTTGTATGCATAAAGCATTATAACAAATAATACAAATTCAGTCCTTTAAAAGAATATTCATTTTTTATGTGCTTGCTTAATTGTTTCATTATTAAACCTTAACAGTATAGAATCTTATATCATAGAAAAAAACCTAATATACAATTCCAAAATAAGCATTCGTTATTATCTAATAAGAATTATTAAATAACGATAAATAAAAAATAAGCATTTGAAACAGGCGTCATCTTTTGGCATTTCGTTACGTACATTGACGTCAGAGTCGATATTAACGGGGTTGGATACCAACTATAAAAAAAACAAGAGTATAACGTTTTATTGTTGATAAATCCCAAAAACTATTTCCTTTGGATCCCAAATGATTAAAAATATCAATTAAGCCTAAACTAAAATCACCCATCAAGGTCTCGTAGGTATAAGAAAGTAGACTAGTTATACTATACTCTAATACATCTAACGCAAATTTTCATCCTAAAACCTGAATTGTGACTTGAAACCTTTTTACTTTTAAAGCTTTTAAACAAAGGAACAACTCTGACCTTTAGCCAATACTTTTATTCAACTGAACATTTAACGTTACATGTAACAGCTGCCCCTTTTCCCGCCACATGCACCGGCCACTCAATAAGTAATAGACGAAATCGATGCGCTGCCGGTGCCGACGCATCGATTTCGACTATTTTAAGAATGGTGGCCAACGATGCGGTCGGACACTAAGTAATTCACGACGAAGTTGAAAAGTTATACCTCTCACTCACAGTTTATAGAACAAGGTACTTATTGCGTTTGTCGTTCCATTTGATAAGTCATAACAATAATGATATTAGGAAAAATATTTACGTCTAGTATATAGCTATGTACCTACTACATGTAATGTATGGAGCTGCAAATTCAGCAGTTTTATTATGTTTTAACACGTTCATTTTCCTTTAGTTAGTCATAAAATTTCTTCTCATTCATATACTTAAAGAGAAAAGAGGGAAACGTCAAAGGAAATTTAATGACGATTGCTACATTGATTTATTTCTAGTATTTTTAACCTTGTAACTAGAACAGCTAAGCTAGGCTAGTAACTTCAGAAAAGGAGGCGATTCTCAATTGGTCGTAATATTTTTATTTTATTTTTGATACTCCTAATTTTATTTTAATTACACATATATATGTGCGTACTATGTACCTAAAGTTTTAGCCATATAACTCCGATATGCTATCGTAAACTACAACAACAATAACTGTTATATAAATAATTTAAAAATCAACAATAATATTCTAAAAACAAAAAAATAATAAAATGTGATCGCAAATAAGTAACTTGAGATAGGCTTCAATGTTTTAATTCAAAGAACCACCTTTAAAATTGATTTTCCTCAAAAAACGGCGTCAATATCTAAGCTTTCAACTTTGAACTTTCAGCATAACTGCTGAGATAAATTCACTTCAAATTAACATATTGCTTCGATGGTGCCGACAGACCAGTGGATTATGCATTCGAGCCAGAAGGTGTCAAGTAAAGAGGTCACTCTTCTTACGTAGCCTCGTTGCTAAGGAATTATGATATGGAATCAGATAGCTACTCCATTAACCCACTTGAAATGCTGATGAAGTTTAAAAAGCCAATACTCGCCAATCTTGAGACCCTGGATCAATAATAATAAGTCCGTAACTTCCATACCAGAAAATTACAAAAAAATGGTGTTACTATGTTATTCTATCCCTATCCACCATCTTATCATTATTCTATTGTTTACAAACACAATAATGAATAAAATTAAAATATATGTACAGATAATATGAAAATATATAGGTATCTACATAATAAAGTAAAATATAGGTAAGTACCTACAAATACAAAAGCGTATTATAAATATTCGCACTTAAGTGTAATCCCACTGGCTTAGCACTAAATTCTAATCATTCTATGTTAACCGTCACAGACGCGAAAACCAACTAAGTATATTTGTACATACCTATTCAATTCGCGTCTCACTGTCTCTACAAGTGATTTATATTTATTAACGCAATCACCCTTAGGAAATTCTTATACGGTGCGTCGTTATACCGAACGTGTGGCATTAAGGAAATTAAAATAAATACTGTATTTACCACATCCCCCGAAGACGTCTTATCGCAAAGACGGCAGGCCCGCTTCTAACGTCAACAAAAACAAAATCAATA
Organism: Diachrysia chrysitis; assembly: GCA_932294365.1. Taxonomy (NCBI): domain Eukaryota; kingdom Metazoa; phylum Arthropoda; class Insecta; order Lepidoptera; family Noctuidae; genus Diachrysia; species Diachrysia chrysitis. Next base: position 875,226 of record OW028651.1, on the reverse strand, counting down.
CATTGGCATAGACTACAGAATGATAAGCTAGTAAACAATACAGATGTATACCTCTAGTAAACGTATATTAATTTGTTATCACGTTTACCTTTAGATAACTTATCTATATATATCATGACGTGAGTAATTTGGTGTTTATTTGTCGGCTAAAGTTTTTCGATATGATAACGAATAATCGTTAGACTGTCAATCTTGCAATATGTAAACGTCTTTAGTTACAACTGTGAACAGACTGAGGACAATCAGATTCTTGTCCTGATTTTGATAGTACCCTGATATAACTAGAAGGTATTAATTAAGCGAAGTATAGAAATAAAACTAACTTAGCGTGAAAATGTTCGGTGATTACATTGTCAAGGCTACGACGACCAACTTCTAATTGGTAATAAATACTCTAAATCAAAATGGGGACTAAATACTTCCCAAATAAAATAATAAATACAGCTCCCTGTTTCTATACTTCCAAATTCATACAAAGAACCTTCAGTGAGATTGAAATACAAAGTCAAATCAGACACAGTACAAAAATACATTCCGTATAAACATTTTCCGTTTTGATAAAAGGCTCCTTCAAGTAGAACAAATTGATTGGCCGTTAGTCCTTTCATACTGCAGAACGGATGTAGCATTATATTTATTCAAATACAACTGCCAACTCAACAATAAAAGGGGAAAACAGGAGACAAGTGTGCGATTTCTGCTAGATTATATCGCGTCTGACTCATACAGTTGTCAGCTCTGTGGCATCTGTAATTGTAGAAATCGGGCCGCATACAACTTTTATTACGACTATCGATCCAGTGTAATATAGACTTGCAAGGTGACTTAAATAATGTAGAAGATATATGTAGACATAATATGTACCTACCTAAGTATATAATAACTTTCGTGAGGAGTATCATAATTATTAAAAACAAAACGGTTTACAGACTATTTTCAGACTCAATATGAGTCCCTAATCATGAGCTGACGCAGCGGCGGTGGTCGAACTGTTCGACTCGCGACACCACCGCCAGTCTGAAACTAGTCGGGCGATCCCGAGAATATGCGTGAGTAAACCATTTAGTTTTAAATAATTGTGTACCTAAGTGTTATAAGTTATTTAATTTAGCTGCTTGTGACTATCCATTTTCTAATAAAAAGTTTTGCGCACATAGTGAAGTGCGTAATGCTTAACAATTTGCGTGAACATTCCCATCGTCCGACTAAAATTAATTTAAATGCTAATGGTAGCCGGCGGGGAAGTACTAAAGAAAAATAAAATAAGAAGTCAGGCTAAGCTAAATACTTCCCAAATGAATAAGAAAATCTATTTACATCGCCTCTCTTGAAGATAAAAAAAAACGAAGACGAATCATAATTTGCAGCATTTTATACTTAGTAATAAAAATTATGACCTCCTATAACTATTAATAGCTACAGATATAGAATCCCTTAATGTACAATATATCTACTAAGGTACACATATATTATCTACTTATTTCTTTCTACATTTTACGGACGAATAACGAGAACCAAACGATCCCACTAATCCATAACCCTAAAAACCACTCACGTAATAAATTGAACTGAAGAGGTCCGAGATCCTATCAGTAGAAAAACATGTCTACCACACAACTAGGCTTATAATATAACAATAGAAAATATATTATGAATATTGAATCTGCGGCCAAAAAGGATCCCCATTCACAATTGATTTGGCCAAAGTCACTTCTGATTTAATAAGTTATTATAATATGGGTTCATATGTGTCGAAATATTCCTAAATATAGGAAGTACCCTTTCAGATGTATGCTAAAATTGTAATCTGAGGGACTAATCTTGCTTACGGAATGGCTAAAAATATCATGGGTGAACAACCGGAGATATTCAGCAATTTTCTGTCGTGTTAGAATCTAATAACCTCATTGAACTAAACTTTCATGGGATTTAATTATAAAATGCGTATCTGAAAAAAAAAAAATTAGTAAATTTATTAACTCCGCAAAAATCACTTATTTCGTGAGTGACAACGTAATCTTGGCAAGGCATGTCTTAAAAGCTCACCGTAGCTGGCAACATTAATGAGTTTTGATGACTTCCTTAAAAACTTTGTTTTTATTTAGATAATAATCTAGAGCGCGGCGCCTCCTGAAGCGATGATAAAAATGTCAAGAGCGATTAGCTTAATGTGTTGACGATACTCAGGTCCTTGGTTAAAAGATTTAATATTTTGATGAGCTACTTTCAATGCTTGGGTTGTACTTTAGAATTTTATTGATTTTAGAATTGAATCCTAAGCTAATCCTTTAGTTAGGTATAGGTAATAAACCTCATTTGGCCTTTTTAATAAAAATCGCGAAGGTGTTTAGGCAACAGATTAATAGATTCTTAATTCAAATTCTCTACAGAAAAAAAAAATTTAGAATCTGTTAAGCAATAATAAGTCGCCGTCGAAATAGGTAAATTAGTTATTAAAAAAAGTTGTATGTAACGTAACGGCGTGTTTTTTCAATTTCTTTTTACTTTTGTTTTTCTGGCATTGCTTCATTAGTTGAGCAGCGGACAAAAACAATGTTATTTACTTTCGCAATAAATATTACGGCCTAAGGTGTTCCATTTGTTTCGACTGTAAGTTATTCTTCTCCAGCTAAATTATTGTAGCTGAATCATACTTATTCCACCATCTTGTCGCTTACTGTGTAATGATTTGTTATTGTGTGTGATCCTAGTCCTAAGCCTAAGGCTAACAAACATAAGAAGTTCCTAGATACCTATATCTTCTACAGTTTTATTTATATCTGGCTTTATGTATAACATCTGCGATTTGTTTACGCAGTGCAGTATTTACGGACGTGTTTTTAATAATTCATTCGTTAAAGAAATTCATACGCCGAATCAATGATACTCGTAAAATGTATTCGAAGTAGAGAATAAATGTGGCGGATACTTGGGATCACGTAAGAGTTTATATTTTTATATAAATATACAACGTGAATTTCCAGATAGAAGACACATAGTCACCTAATATTGAAACTAGAATTGGTTGACTAAATGTCGTACGCATGCTATAATAATCAGTAGCCGTGTTTCTGAAAATGTTATGTTTGATAATTGAATTTCGAAAGTTGTTTTTTTTTTTATATTGTCAAACTGTTTGGAGGGTAAGTCAGCCTTCTCAATTGGTGATTTGTTAGTACCTACATCTTTGCTTTCTGGGCTGGCAGTCTTTCATCCTTGTTGTCAGCACATAATCTCTATCCCGGTACAAGGTATTAATGCGCAGAAGTTTGCCGAAATTTCTAGAAAATCATAGAATGTACGGTACTTAATCAGTCCGATATTTACGTCGATTAGTAGAAACGCCCTATGCTAAAATCTGATATACTTATTCGATTTATAATTATAATAGTTACCTACCTATTTGATGTTTACAGCCATTATTTATACTTAAAGTAGGAGAAAACCTAAGATTCATAGACTATGTCCGATGTCTCTGAACGTAACACAATGGCACCTATCTCACATACAAAAATTAATTGATTATTCCTTTGAATCTCTAGCGAATCAATTACTAACCAGAACTATTACTATGTAAAATAATTATCGTACAATATTAGGTACTTGTCCCATAATCGATATTATTGAAGTTGCAATTATAACATCTATTAATTAAGATAAATGTAATGTCAATTGTTTTAATCAATTAGCAACAGATCGGATAGTGTTAAGATTAAAGGTCACGAAGCAGGCGCAATATCAGTCGTATACAGGTACATGTAATTGTTATCACATAAACCATTGGGCTATAAATAGAACGAAGGCTGTCATAATCTACGTCTCAAGTTCTCTCATCGATCGGTCCGCCGACATAGAATACTCTTCTAAAAAAACAAATGAGAAAGGAACTGATTTAAATCGAATTGAGATTAGACATTCCTATTTTAAAATAAGTAGTTCGTCATGCAACGCGCATAACAAATTCAGAATTTTAAACAAAATTTCGAATGACTGGAGCTAGTTTTGGATTTAAATGTTTTATGCTTACCTAATGTATGTTCATGTTTCACCAAAATGCACTTGGAATTCCCGTAATGATGGATGCAATGACGTCGAACACCACACGGCACTGGGGAGGGACAGACTGATTTTGACAGGTGTCAGAGAGAGCGCATAGCGGGGCGCATGCGCGGGAACCAGTGGAAAATTATCGGGGGAGGCGGGAAACGTGGGCGGCAGGCGCTCGATACAGAAAGGATATGACGTGGCGCAGGAAATTAAAGCCTCTATTGAGATTGGAGTTTTAGTTTTATTTGCCAAGGCTTATGATTGTGCTATATTTCCAGTAGGTACTAAGTTACGTCCCAGTATTGGAATTTATAATAAGCGACTGGAGGCTGAGCGAGCGGGCCTGAGCGGAAGGAAATGTCAATTTAAAAAGTCTACGATTTAAGTAAGTTTGCCTAGTACTAGGAAAAAGTTGATCAGGAGAAAGCTTGGTAAATAAAAATCCTTAGTGTTGTGATTGTAAATGGTTCACCTCGTCACTTTAAAAAAATTATTAAAAATTATCTGCAATGTCAACTAAAGGCTACAGACAGACAGTTCCATTACTGCTAACTTAAAAATCGTTTTGGAATCACTTCCCGTAACGCAATACTAAACTATGAGGTAGGTTCGTATATTTTGATCCAGACTTCTATGATACATGTAGAAGAAGCACAAATACATCTCGATCTTTTTCCGTTTAACCCAATTACTGCCAACCTAACACTGTTAACACTAGTAACAAACATTTACTCTAACACATTTATTTATATAAAAATATATTTTTATGCATCTGAATTTGGCTCTTTTTAGTCCATAAATCAACGTCTATCTAGATTTGTTTGGATGTACCATTGTGGTGAAAGGATTAGTCAGCTAGAGTCTACGCTACCGAGTACTAGCTATCCACAGAGCGCCGCACTTCCAAATCAGTGGGGCGAAATTGAAATTAAAATATTTTGTTAATGCAATTAGGATATGTAATCATTTTACACGTCCCTTTTTTTGACCACACTAGAGTCGACATTTCCCCTAAGAAGAACGATCGAAACAAACTCAGGGGTCATCGAAGCCTCTTTAAAGTCCAAACAATTATTTAAGAGGTACTTATAGGGATAATTACTGAACTTGTCTTAAGCCGGATGTTTAGTATCGCAGTACGATTTTATGTTAACATCGCTTGTGGAGGCCTTTCTTGCACCCCGTATTGTAGATACTATCTTTTGATAAACATAACATCATAATATGACTAGTATATTCTCTTAGCCTAAAATAATAAAACGCACTTGTGTCAAGAAAAGTTGTTTTATTAGGTTGTTTTTAGTAAGCACTGAAGGTATTGTACAATCAGTGTCGGCATTGAACGACATACTCTATGAAACATTACTCCTATTTCCATCAACATGTTTAAATAGTAGGTCGCGTAGAGCAGGCGTTACAAGACCCTGTGGGTACATCAGGTGAAGAGCATTCGGTCGGACACACGGGGCAGGACCTGGCGTACTCGCGGGCGTTGGCACAGCTCTCTGCTGACGACCAATTTATTTCAGCGGATAACTGGAAGATTACACATAGATTTGAATCAAAAGATTCTTGTAAAGATCTGTACTTAGGTATTTTAAATAAGTCAAAGTCAAAAATTTATTGCATACCAAGTGTACATTTGGTTTTTCGTAACAATTTTGTTTCACTTATCAACTCAGTAGCCCTTTGCAGGCATTATGTAGTTATGCATGATATTTTGTAGTAACTGAGTAATTGGCAAGCTACTCAGATGAATAGCTTGCCAATTATTCTTACATCTGATGATTGTACACTTAGCTTCCAATAGATATCTCAAAAACCAGACTTTTAGCCATTTCTAACTGATGATAGGTAAATGAAAATAAGTAAGGAACATATTTAATTGGAAGTGCACTGTCATCCTAGTTCGTGGTTATGCGTTTTGGGCCTTTAAAATGGACTTACAAATTCAAAGCCGCTAAAATGTTTATGTTGGTATTTAAAGAGAGTTATACTTCCGTGGTCGTAATCAATTTGGCTGTGTCGTAGCACTAACGTCGTTAAATGAAATGTGAAGAGTTGCACAACCACCCCACCGCTCGTTATTTCATTGCCTACTTCGTACAAAATTTGCAAGAATCTCACTAATACTCACCCTAATGAAGCTGACATACACGCAGTGAGTGATATCATAAGCAGGGCAGTCCAGATTCACCCCTTGCGGTTTCAGGGGTTCTCCGAGACATTCTCTCTTCGCATTCTCCACAGCCGGAGTCCACTCTGTGTAGTTCTTCACGAACTCGCTGAGGACTAAGGCAAACTTCACTTTGTCCAATACTTCATCCTCCATCAATGTTGATTCATGGTACATACAATTAATTCTGTAGCACTGGAATTATAGAATACAGCTAAATTATTGTAATCCTTCGGACTTTGGGCAAACTCTTTAGGGGGATTTAAGAATAATCCAGAATCTGTTAGGCGCGTCAGTGACTAACAGCTTAGGTTAGTAGGCTGGGTTTTGTTAGTGTTGGACAAGGTAATTTCTGGTCTTCTAAGAGGTAACAAACAGTAAGTAACATTAAAAGGAAAACGGACTCTGAATGTAATCTATGGAGTGGCTGTAATGAGTTAAGAAAAATCCTTAGGATAAATCCCCGTAAGACAGGGCGACTACCTTTACGAAGCCTGTTATCAGTTAAAATTATAGCTGCGTTAAATAGCTATTTAATATATTATAAATAATGTTTTGAACTGACCTCGTCCGAAATGTCTTCGCATCTTCTGTAGGCTTCCTCGCCCATCAACACTGGGACAGCAGAGCAAATGAATAGCTGTAATATTTTAATCAGAGAATATGTACATTTATGACACTAGTCTTGCCTTACGGTTGACGTTCCGGTACCGGAATGGGAACATGAAGATACTTAGTATTCCATAACATGAAGATCCAGGTTATAAAATTGTAAAAAAAAAGAAAGAAAATCATTTCGGTCTCACAATAGTAGACCAAAAAGAGAAATACTAAAATGGTATGAGGAAATTATCCTTTATCGTCCATTTAAATAAAACAGAGTCTTGTCAGTTACACCATTTATAACAGTAGGTACTCAATAACGGGTGGACCGATTTACATGATCTTTGATTTTTTTGTCTCCACCCCAAATAGCAGAATACCTATTAAGCACCGGAAAATGTATTATAATTTAAAGATTCTAAAGTTCAAAAAATTTAGAATTAAGCACGGGATACCTACCCTAAGGCCGTATAAGAAATCCAATGTAGAAACTGATTTTATCAATCTAGGTATACTTACATTGCTTGGAGATTCACCGCAAGATGTTCCTGGCGCCCCATAACAGGCCTGAAATTAATTCAAATAATTTTACTAACATAATAATACCTAAGTACCTACCCCACACGTCCCTTGGGGCAAGTCGTTACCTCAGCATAAGAATAACAAAGTACAAATATTTAAATAAGTATAATGTTATAATTAAATAGCTGTTTCATACCTTGGGATAAGTATAGTAGCGTCAAAACAGACTTGAATGCCCCAGGGAGCTACTCACTACTCTCAGCCCTTTTTTACTTTAAACGGCTGACTAAATAGGGCTGTTAGAGGTATATAATCGGGGATGGAAGACCCTAATAGCGAGGAAACCCGCTCCGGGTCCGCTACTGTGACCCACGATGGTGAAATCGGGGCCGCACCGCTCGACACCACTAGCCGCTCGCACTAGTATTGCCCCCCGCTGCTCATCGTAGCGGCTGTGCTGGGCATCTAGTAAGCTGATGAGTCAGCGCCTGCATGTTATATATCATCTACCATGCTTTTATATGTACCTGCATTACTTGTACACTTTTTGAATATTTTATTAGGCGCCATGACATAAAACATCTTTTTTCTCATAAAGCTTTTTGTAGAGAATCAAATATTCGTGTTTCTTAGTGATATCACTAAAGTCGTAAAATAGCTACTATACTATACGTAGATATCTTAAACAATAAAATAAAACAGTTACATCTGTCTCCGGTCAACCACCTTTATTTGGCCATTAAATAAAATCATAACGGGTTTTTTTTTTCTTATAAATTTCTGTTTACCCTAATCACACAGATAAATTTCATCACAGAAAAAATAAAAATTACCTACCTATAGTCAGTGTTTGAAGTTGTAGCTTATTCGGTAGCAGCCATATTTTAAAAATCTGGGGGCACGGTAGTGCCCCCGCCAAGACGAGCCAAGCGAAGCGCACGGGCACTACCTACCTTTTCTCGAAGCGCTTCGTCGTTTTTTTGAACCCTCATAACTTGGGTTTGGATTATGCTAGATCAACAAAATTTTCGGGATATATTGTCAATAGCGGACTTATTGAACATATTAAGTTTTAATTACATTAGCTTTTATACTTCAGATTTTATTTATATCTAAAAAACGCTAATTTCGTCACTGACTCACTGATGATCATCAAAATTCTTAAGGTATTTCCTAATGTCCTAGAAAGCTGAAATTTTGTATGTAAGCTAGTATTAGCACACAAACAACAAAAAAATTATAAAACTTGTAACTTTCATCCCCCAACCCCTTAAACTAGGGGATGGGAGTTTGTATGAGACCTGTAATTTTAAATTAAATTTTGATGACGCTAGAGGTCTAATCTAATAATCTAAAACTTGGTTCCCCTAGATATATATATGTATAGGTACTCCTTGTAAAAAAAAAAAATAAAAAAATAAAAAAAAAAATTGTTACAAACAACTTACAAAAAGAAATGAAATCCCACCAAAAACATTTTCATGTAAAATGTTGCCAAGACGAGCCCATATGACTCGCACTGTCAAAAAGTCATCAGATCTCATGTAGAGCCAAGCTTCTAACACTACACGCCCTAACTCTACAAGGCCTAACTTCACAAACTCTACACCTTAGTCAAAATATGTGGCTTGGCCGTTCGTTACTACAAGAACTATTGTATAACACAAAAGTAATGAACAGTGAATTAATTTTTCACCTTACGCCGATGTGAATGTAGCGAAATGGCCAAGCCACATATTTTGACTAAGGTGTAGAGTTTGTGAAGTTAGGCCTTGTAGAGTTAGGGCGTGTAGTGTTAGAAGCTTGGCTCTACATGAGATCTGATGACTTTTTGACAGTGCGAGTCATATGGGCTCGTCTTGGCAACATTTTACATGAAAATGTTTTTGGTGGGATCCGTTTTACTAGAAGAGTCAAAGCTTATAAAACAGTCAGAGGGTATTTTAAGAAACATTCAATTTTCAAGTTACGCAAGAACTGGCACGTTTAAATTTCAAAGCAAATTCTAAACAAAAAAGTTGTCGATTAAAAGAGGTCGGCTTCAGGCCAACGTGATCCCGGTCCAGTCACATGTACGCAACCGCTTTATTTGTTTGAAAGTTGGATAATAAAATATTTCCATGGCTTTTAACTTCAAACTTTTTACCTTGCGTAACTTTTTTGTTTATCAAACACAATAATTTAAACAATAGAGCTTGAGATTTCAAATGTACCCTACTATTTAATACGACAATGAATAATTTAAGTCAATTATAACTTTTATATGAGTAAATTCAATTTATGATGGTACAATGTAACTGTTTTTTATAGATACTTAGTTGGTTTTAGGCAACACAAGCGTTGCTTATCACTTTTACGCCATAAATCGTCTGGGGTAGACGTAACGTCCCAAGTTTTACGTTCATCGATGTATCATTTTCAGAGGACTCGTATCAGTAAGTAAGAAAATATGACAAGGATAATGTTTTCTATTTTAAAACCTAAAAAAACTATCCAGGTTTAACTTACACTAAACAAGCGCCATCTATCGAAAGTCATGTTAATTTACGAACTAATAATATCAGAACGATTTGTTTTTTTTTAATTGCTAGTAGGTACTTACCACTTTTATAAACAGAAGAGGAATTCGTATTCAAATTAACGAAAAATATTTTTTACTGCTAGAAAATTGAAATATACAGGACCTAAGGACTAACTTATTATAAAGTAGAATAAATCGTATTACGTTTCGCGAGCCTTCGAAAAAATACCTTTAGGGAAGTTCAGTAATAAGTTTTAGATTTTAGATAAGAAGGTATGCTCTTAGAATATTTTAAGACAAATTATTTATCGGCAGCTTAATCTTATTGATTTCTGTCTACTTAGCCTCCATTCTGATACTTGTATTTAACTTTAGCACCTAGGTAGTTGCAAAATCGATTATTATATTATATCCTTACAATATTGTAATAGGTAACAAATAAATTTAATACAACTTACTGCAATATAAATCGCGATTAAAATAAAGACTTTAAACATTTTTCACAACACTAGGTCGGTATAGCTTGGACCAACAGTACGAAGGCGACTAAAGAACAACAAGCTCTACCTGGGTATATCAGGTCAACATAATATTGTGGTCTGTCAACTAATCGGAGAGGTCAAGTACCTTTAGAGATCGCAAGAGGATATCATAAGTAAAAATAATGGTGAATGTGACTTAATATTCTCGCCCCTTTTCGCTAGGAATAGTTAGCCCTGTTAGTTAATTCCAGTGCCTAAAAATAATTACCTAGCCTTTTTATATCCCTTATTTCCAGTTTACCGGGATCCAGTCTCGCCGGATTTAACTCTAGCATCTCTCTCATTTAGCTTTTGGCTTTGCATTTCACATAAACAGAAACAGGAAACACCTCACATAGATCTGACTGTTTTAATCATTTTAATCAACATAGGATTTCTTAGATTAATATTTTACCGTATTTTTATTTAACAACCGAACTACTTACCGTGTCTATTTTGATGAAATTAATTATGGGACCGCCTCGGCGTATAAGTATATACAGCATGGCGATGAAGTAATTAGAGGTAGATCAGTTAATTGAAGTATTATACACACTACTTCGAAAAAACAGACTACTAGTAATGTTTCTTCGTTAGACAATAAGTGTAATATTAGGTAATCAATGAAGGGTGTTACTAGAAATAAAATCTATAAGAATTTAGGTGGTCTATAAATAAAAAACATTTGGAAGGTTCAGAAAATAGTGATAATTTAATCTCAGTTTTTCAATAATCTTCTATACATATAAAATGCTTTGTTCTGAATGAATGACTGACGGATCAACGCACAGCATAAACCGCTGATCGTAGAGACCTGAAACTTGGAGGGGTTCTTTATAAATATGACGTAGGCGTTCGATAAGAAAGGATTTTCCGAAATCCTGCCCCTGGGACAACGTGATTCCTTGGTCTAATGTACCTGCTTCAAATTTTGCAAAAATATTATTTAACAGAATTGATAAAAGACGTGTTTCGTATTGTATTGAAACTCATCGTCTAACGGAGTTAAAAAGGGGTAGAAAGTTATGTAGGGGGTGATTTGCATAGAAGTTGATATCAATACAGACTACTTAAGTAGTGATTTTGATTTAAATTACATTTTATTTTGACACATGTTTAAAAATTCAATTCGATTTTATTCAAAAAAACGTTGAACTCACTAAAATCCTTGGTGCAATGCAATAATCTTTAAAATTGGATGTCAAAACATTTTCGGCTTCTACGCGTTCGCAAAAGCTATTACTTAATAAACCAATTTCAATCATAAACTTAGTTCAACATTTTTAATTGCACATGTTTCGATCCCGGCCATGTTCCTTAATCATAAATACGCGTAAACCTACGCATAAAGGCGTACATAAAGTGAACTGCACGTCGATTCTGTAAAATTCAAACAACAACTCGCATCTCACTTCGCTATTCACTCTCACTTCGCATAAAGTTCAAAATAACCTTGTTTTCGATCGGGTTCGAGTGCGAAGTGAGCGTCGAAGTGACGGGGGAATTACCTTTACTGATTCCCACTTCTTATGTCATCTCATACTTTATCTGTCAAAATCTCACGTCAATTTAGTTCAACTCGCTGACACGCTCGCAAGGGTAGCGCTAGTGTAAATTGGAATTGACAACCGAGTTTTTGGAATGCCAATCAAGAAACTCACAGCGGATTCAGATTCGAAGTTTAGAATGAGGTCTTACAGAATCACACCGCTGCTGTTTGAAAATATATCAAGTCTATAAATATATCACATAAAAGTAATGAATAAAATATCACACATACTTACCTACCTACTCACTGGATATTATATTTTATCGAAGAAACGTTTTTGTTCAATTGCCCGTTTATTTTGTTAAGCAAATTTTCAGTAAAATATTTTTTTACCATAATTAAATTTAATAACCTTTTTATCTTCCTTGTTTTTAAAGGTCTACTGAAGTTAGCCTGAACGTAGCCTTTTACTGCTCTCCCGGACTTTGTTCATTCCACACTGGCTAATAGGAAAGAGAACAGAAAACAACAGGAGGCCAGGGTCCAACTGTGGGACTACGTGGGTATAATAGATACCTATTATTTTAGAGTTTATTCAAATAAAACATAAATAATATATTGTATTATATTTTAGACTGGTTACTGGCATGTTATCTCTTACGAAACGTTTGAAAAGGCTTGAAATTAATTCATGTCAGTAATTGAGGTGCGTCATTTGAGTAAACATTTTATTAGAATGTGGTTTAAGTTGTAGCTGCAATTTTATTTCAGTTCGTAACATGCATTTTTTTATAATTGCTATTTTACACAGGTATATGCATCTGAAAGTTGCACTTTTTAAATCATCGATCATCGTATAAGGTTCCTACTTTACATATCATCATTAAGCATGACACATCTCACACATTACATATTAAACACAATCATGAAGAAATTTATTTAATTATTATTAGAGGTACAACACTGAGCGATGTCCACTACGAAGACTACGCTTATTTTCATGAATATGTTTAAGGTGCTCGCAGATAGCAGGCGTTGCAGGATCCTGTAGGTATAACTGGTGAGAAGCAGTCAGTTGGACACACGGGGCAGGAGCGGATGTACTCGCGGACGTTGGAACAGCTGTCGTCTGTCTTCAACTGCGACGGGTCAGCGAACTAAAGTTAACACATAAAGCAACTGATTATTTATGTGGTAACTAAGCTGTTGCCTAAACACCGGTTCTCATGGATGTGCAAAACCAAGAGTTGTGAAACCGAAAACTTTCAAGAAACTTATTTGTGATGTTAAGGTAACAGTGCTACGCATAACTTTTTTTTTAAATGGGTTTAGGCCTTTAGTTCTACCATAATTGACTGCACGGATAGCCGAGTGGTATAAGTCACCCCGCCGATATCCGCTGTGCGCGACGTGCTGCGGCTTCGATCCCCGCATGGGTTAAGGGTCCAATGGGAAGTGCCATGGGACAGTACCAAGGCTAGGTGGTTTTTGTGCATGTGATTTGAATGTTTGTAGCCCCCCGCGACACAATGATTAAATTCCTTAGTGCGGGAGTCGTTTAAAAAAAAAAGATAAATAAATCTTTAGACGAATTACGACAGCGGAGTTACTACCTAACGTTGGTGTTAAGTGCAATCTGTGCGAATGTGTTAATTCCGCAGTCTTCGGGCCCATCAGCTATAAATTGAAGGCCACCGTCTTGCATCTTCTTCTTCTTCTTCTTTGATGACTTAGCATTAAAATATGCCAATGACTCGAAAGGAAGAACACTATCACCACAACATTCGGCAATTAATTGCCGTTATACTTATAAAATGTCAAAGAATCTTACTAAAATTACGATTTTTATTATTTATTTTACTTACTTTAATGAAGCTTGTATACACGCAGTGAGTGATATCAAATGTAGGACAGTGCAGGTTAATCCCCTGTGGACTCAGGGTTTCTCCAAGGCAGTCCGTCTTGACATGGTCCACAGCGTTAGACCAAATTGGGTGGTTCTTGACGAAGTCGTTTAGAAATGAAGCGAACTTCACCTTGTCCACCGCGTCTCCGTTCAACCAATTCATTTCACGAAACAGGCAATTAACATTGTCACACTGAAAAAGAAAGCAGCTATAGCAAAGCATCAAGTTAGAATATCGCAGTCTACTACTAGGGTAGTCAACCTCTTTCAAGTTGCGCTATGATACCGATCCTCCACCGTCCGCATCCAGGTCCAGCCTGCTAACCTAGCTTCAGAAAGCTTAAATTATGATGGGGTCATTAATTAATATTTGAAGTATATAAATTCATAAATATTTTTTTGTACTAAGTTGCACACTGTTGACTGCCAAGACTTGTTGACTTGACCAGGTAAATACTACCTCTTCAACCGCGGGTCTGCTGGCAGAGATTTCTTTACAAATAAGCAGGATCTACATCTATTCTATTGTGTTGTTTCTGTGTAATTTTCTGTGTTTACATAAATAAATAAATTACGATTAATTGCAATCTGCGAGAAGAGTCTACATTCTGCTATGCGACTCGGTGACCCGAAAACAAATCAGTTTGGTAACTGTTGCACAGAAGGTAATTTAAGAGGTAACACTGCCCCCCCCCTCCCTCCCCCCTTAGTGATTATAGTGATCGACAGATTACAGAGTGGTTTTAATGAAATCGGTAAGAATCTTACTCACTCCGAAAAAGTCTCCGTAAAACCGGGGTACTTTTGAGGGTTTGCGAACTGCTAAAGTAACAGTAGTGCTAAGACGTTTAAAAACATAATTTAAATGTTTTGAGCTTACCTCGGTTGGAGCGGACTTGCATCTTTTGGCCGTTTCAGAGCTTATGAGTAATGGGGCGCTGAGACATTTGAATAGCTGGAATATTATTATAATATTATTATTACAGAATAAATAGGTACATTTATATAGACTACCTATACTAAGTCAATTTATATTATACTTTAGCTGGGCTGTTGTAAGCCCCGTTCCTGTGTACCTACTTATGAGGATATGCATTATGCAGAAGGTGCAATGTGCTAATCAAGGTGTGCTTAGGTTACAAACTACCAGCTGTAACTCTCAACTTCGCCTACGTAGACACGAGAAAACACATGAAACTTAAACAAGTTTTATGGGATTTTCACTTTTTGCGCGGTACCCTAATTTTTCTAAAACAAGCTAAGTAGCCTATATTATGCCTCATACCCCCAGCTATCTGCCAGTATTATTGATCTTGTACAGATTTTCTTCATATTACCTATCTACGACATTAACTAATAGGTTTAGCATTTTTTCTCTTTCGACCAATTTGTCTCCATTTTTTATTATTTATAAGTAATCAGTACACTATCGGATATTATAAGAAAACCATTGAAGTGGCGTATTGTAACTATCTAGCTGGTGTACTTACATTATCTGGAGCTTCGCCGCAGGATGGACCTGGTGCGCCATAGCAGGCCTGCAAAACATTCAATTTATTTTACTTACATAATTATGACCCATTAGGATACATAGTATTCACTTTTAATATGAGGATAGGATAGGAGTAAAATTTTTAGTAACTTTTTTTTTGTCGACATCCCTGTTCAAACACACTAGCTCTTTGCGAAGAGGTAATGTGTTTGAATAGAGGTAAGAAAATGTGAAGTAAAAATAGGGTAAAATAGGAAAGCCCCAGCTTGAGATAAGATGTTTAAGAACTCTCCTTTTGTAATCTACAATGAATTTAATAAATTATTAATTTTAATATAATTATATTATATTTTTTGTAAAACTACTTTCGTGAGGCACTTTAAATAAGGTAATTCATCTCGTGAGACCGCCGCGTCATCTCATCACCTTAAGCCTCTAGCATATAATAGATGATTTCCGTATGTCAATAGTATGGCCGATACAAGAGCGGGAAGCTCATGATTATGGGTCGGCCTGGCTTAAAACTAGCCGGGATCTCCGATCATTATCCGTGAGTAAAGCCGTTACAGATTAATAATTTAATAGGGTCACATGTATTAAAAAAAATCTTTTTTTGATTAAACAAAAGAAATGTTGCGTGACGTCAGTAGTAGCTACGATTTTTACCCACAAGTGACGTCGCAACCCCCTTCTCGGGATTTAAAAATAACTGACATTTTTATTAAATTGAAAAAAGAAAAAATTACGATTTTTTTTTATTTTTTTATTTAGGTGGTATCTGGTGGACTAAATGGATATTTCCTTTTCATACCCAGTCCGCACCCCTATTCATAATAATATAGTACAATGTCACAGTTTTAGTAGAGATAGTTTGTTTTAGCCACCACAAGTGTTTTAACTCAACATTACCTACGCCATTAATCTACTGGATTACGTTGTACCTTTTCACTAAGCTTATGGCTTTTACTAACAGAAAAAGGATTACTACCGTTCTCTGAGACGTTAAGTTACGTTTCTCTACTCCCGAGGAATTAGATCTTTCATCATTTTCTTTTTTGTTAAAATCCTATCAAATTTGTCTGATAGTCGTAAAAACACGGCGGTAAAAATGAAGTTTTTTGTAGGGTCATATTTCTTTAAGTGATTGTTTTGGAAAAAAACGTAGATCTAGAATCCTAGATCTTTTGGGAAAAATCTTTGTATTAGAAGCATTTTCCACGACGAAAACAGCGAAATACGTTTGTTTAGTGAAAGAGCCATTTGCGTCCTCTCTTATTAGTTAAAGGCATTTGTTAGTCATGATTAGCCAACCAACTGTATTTTTTTTCAACTTAAATCATTGATCTCGGTCTACTTTGATTCTTTTAACTGATCCTTGTAATTAGCAAACCTGCAATTGTAGAATAATCAAACTCATTACACGAAATTGCTTTTATTCAGAAACTGGGATTTGCCTTATCGGTTAAAATACCTTTGTAATAACTAACAAATAAGTTTAATTCAACTTACCGCACTAAAAATCGCGATTAAAATAATAACTTTGAACATTTTTTAGCACACTATAGCTGGGTCCAACGGAACGATGGCGACTAAATATCATCAAGGTTTATATACTTATTTATGTATCACGACCACATTATTGTTGTATACGTCTAATCTAAGAGGTCAAGCGGCAAAATACTGACCCTATGAACTCATACGATGATATACTTACTTTATCAAAAAAGTTAAAGCTTGAGCAAAATTTTTTTATACATTATGTTGTACTTATTAGATATTAGATCGATAGTTGTAGAACTTTGTAGAACTTTCAAGTTATTCAGGTGAGCTGATGATTTTTAGTGGTTAGGAGTTCGATGATATTTTTTTAATATAACGTTCTGGTGACGTATCAATCTGGAGGCACAGTAGTGCGCCCTAATACAATGTAAGAAACACATCCCCAAAAAGACAAAGAAAAAATGAACTTAATGAAAAAATATTGCATAGGCAACTTACAAAAAAGTGAAATCCTACCAAAAGCATAAGCCGAGACCATATGACTCGCACTGTCAAAAAGTTATCAGATCTCATGTAGAGCCAAACTTCTAACTCTACAAGCCCTAACTTTACAAACTACACCTTCATTAAAATATGTGGCTTGACTGTTTCGTTACTACACGATTAGTTGCGACGAGTATTTGTATAACAGAAAAGTAATAAACGGTGAATAAATTGTTCATCTTACGCATATAGAAAGAAAGAAAAATCTTTTGCGTCGTAATAAGTAAATGTCCGCGTCAAATGCGACGCAAAAGATTATAAAAAAAAATACAAATAAAAAATGTTCGGGAATATATGTGTTACATCTGTACGATAAGGTCATCGCTCAGCATGTGCTGAGATTTGGAAAAAAAAACACCAGCGAGTTTTCAGCGATGGCCGGCGTTGACGTGATGACGTAGACCGGCGCAGCTTAATTGTCGGTTAAACTAATGAATTGATATAAAAATAATATCCTATATAATTCCTATGTGAGCAACGCCCAAGCATGACATTTAAACAATCACAAGGCGCTTGAGTACCACGAGGACACGGCGCAGGGCTGCGCTGATGGCTAAGTTGCCATCAGCTCCTTTCGCATCCCGGAACCAACATCTTTGCAATATCAACCCACGCTTATCTTGCAGTGTCCCAAAAATACGGGCGTTGACCAAACAACTAGTGCTTCCTTAACTTCACCTCCCCGGATCGAGAACGGAGACTTATCAGTGCGGCTGAGACGCTGAACCAAACATAAAAAACTTATAAATAACCTAGGTTACTCCTGATAACATAGGTACATCTATATATAAAAATATATATAAAAATCAATGCCATTTTTCGTTGTAATTTTATAACTCAAGAAAGGGCTCACCTATCCAAACCAAATGTTCAGTCTTTGTTCGGACTATTTAGTAGATGGTTTATGTGAAGTTTGCACAAAATCGGTCGAGCGGTTCTTTATTTATCACATTTTTTGTAACAAATGAATTCAATAAATCCATGATCATTTTGTTAATGGGGATTTTTGTGTCAAAATGAAACTTTTTTTAAGAAAGGGGATTGTGCTGTCAAATTAAAACTTTTTTCAGTGTTGACAGTACAAGCATGTTGATTCATATAGTTCGATTCAAACTTAATGGCGGCTGTGAACACGAGTCGAGTCGCTGCGCAGTACCAAACTTATGCGCCAGCGGGGGTGCGGGGCGAGGTACTGCGCAGCGTTTAGCTAACTTCACAGCCGCCATTAAGTTTGAATCGAACTATACAAACGGTGAATCTTAAATTATACAAATGTACTATATGTATATATGCGTGCGTGTACTTTTCTCAGTTTTTTAGCGAGTCGTCGGTGTTTCATATCGTTTACAGGCTTTATTTGAATTAAATTGTCAAACAACGGTAAGTTTTGAACTATTGAAGTGAATAGGGTAGGGTAGGGTAGGTAGGGTAGGTAGGGTAGGGTAGGTAGGGTAGGGTGGGTAGGGTAGGTAAGTATGGTAGTTAGGTAGGGTAGGGTAGGTAGAGTAGGTAAGTATGGTAGTAACGTAGGTTAGGGTAGGTAGGTACTTAATTTTGACCTTTTTACCACCAACCCCTATTTTTAATTTATAGGGCAAAACAACGTTTGTCGGATCAGCTAGAATAATTATAAAAGTGAGTCTCTTCAAAATCAGTCCAGCCGACGAACAGACTGATAGACAGACACCATAAAAATGATATTTATATGGTATAAGTAGGTACTTTCGTATGCGTTAAGTAATTGGAGGTTTAATTGACGACCTCCGTGGTCGAGTGGCGTACACACCGGTTTCAAGGTGTCGCCAGCTCTGAGGTCCCGGGTTCGATCCCCGGCCGGGTCAATGTAGAAAAACAACTTGTCTACATTGTCTCGGGTCTGGGTGTTTGTGGTACCTTCGTTGTCTCTGAATTCCATAACACAAGTGCTTTAGCTACTTACTTTGGGTTCAGAGCAATGTATGTGATGTTGTCCACATTTATTTATTATTTATTTATTTCCTAATACAAACAGATACTTTAATTTTATTTATTTGTATAGATATCTGGCAAAAGTACATACATTTTTGGTGGATAGGTTCTATCGTTTCGGTGGCCAGTTATTAGGTGCTCGATTGATCCACTTTTTTGGCATAAAATTTTAAACATCTAAATATCATAAGTTTATTAAAATGTTTTAATAGTTTTAAATCCTCACATTAATCATATCAAGAAGAATAAGACTAACTAAAGATAAAATAAAAATAAATCAATAACAAAAAAAGACACCGAAATCCCACAAAATGGCGACTTGTTAAAATAAGGTAAATTAATATATATATCCAGTTTATTTTTCGCTTTTTGTGTTTATAAGTAGAGAATTTTGGTTTATGTTTCTTGAAGACAGTTTTAATTATTTTTTTTAAGTTTTTTACACATATTGTTATTATTTGTAAATGACTACATTGTGCGAAATAAATGAACACTTAGTAAAATATTTATTATTAGCTTTTGCCCGCGAGTTCGTCCGCGTTTCGGTCGTTTTTCGTAAAAATGTAGCATAATATGTCCTTCCTCACGGTTCAGTGGTTTTAATGTAGCGGACAGATTAACTTTCGTATTTTAGTAGGGAAATATAATATGTCACGTTGCTCAAAAACAATCCTTATAGCATGATTCCAGTATTCACGCGCGACGGCGCGATGGCTTATTATCGTATTTCATGTATAAGTTTGGTGTTTCTATCCCGATTTCTATGATTCTTTTTTTATTGAATAGGTAATAATGTTTACTTTTTTTAGTTAGGGATGAGTGAGAGTATTATAAACGTAATAGTCCAAGATCCCAGAGCAATCAGACATAACTTATTTTCACACGGATGAAACCTAAAGTTTTCAGTAGCGTCTCGTGTGCCTTGAATACCTACGCGCTTTGTAGAACTTGCCGAGTGACACCTGGGCAGGTACTAGGAGAGAAAGGTAACTAAAAATAAGAATTATTTAACTTAAATTCACATGGCTGATTTTTATATATGTCATGTAGAATATTATTTTAAAGTAATATCATAAGTGTCAGACACTTTTGATGGACCAGAGCTTTTGTCAGACGCTTTTAAGCTACCCAAAAAATGAATGAACTTTACTTATTTTTACATGTCTGATTTTTTAATATGTTATTGAAGTATTTATTTAAAAGTTATATTCAATCAGTCAGACAAATCAGAGTGACCAAACATCCCCTAAGATAAAAATTATTCAGCCAGAAGTATGAGGGCGAGAGCACTATGCACATGCGCCTCAAAGTAAAAAAAATTAATGTACTAAGAATACTTACTTACTGTTTTCAATCTGAGATTTTTGCATCTTTATTTCAACAAAATTTACTTTAACAAGGAAATAATTAATAAATATTAAAGTAAATAAGTTTATAGCATATATTTGGGGTTATCATTTTTTCTGGTGGTTTTCAACATCTAAAACCACCAGAAAACCACTAACAAAAACGGCCCTACTTCTATAGTCACTAAATTTTAAATTTGGAAAGAAAAAATAAGTATATTATGTATTAAAAATTAATTTTGTTTATTTTTACGTAATGAAAATACTATATTTAAAACTATATATGTATATATAGTGGATTTTCCACTAAAACTGGTGGTTGACCCCCCTTTTAGTGGCGAAATATTGCCTTTAGTGGCTAGTGGATTTTTCTAGTGGTTTAGTAGTAGAATTCAGTTTCAATTACTGAATGATTCCTCGTGAACTTTTGTTTACAACTGAGATTCTCCTTTTTGTTTTGGCGAGTTAATACATGCATAATTATGCCTAAACCACAATATGAGCAAAAGTTTCGGGATTCTTGGCTTCAAGACCCACATTAAATAAAAAATATATATATTTATATATATCATCATCATACCAGCCTATAAATGTCCCACTGCTGGGCACAGGCCTCTCCTCATATAGAGAAGGAACGAGCATTGATCACCACGCTTGCTCATTGCGGGTTGCCGATTTCAGATTCCAATTGTTGGAATCCAGGTTTCCTCACGATGTTATCCTTCACCGTTTGTCAATAATGTCTTAGAATAATTAAGAAAGTACATATAACTTGGTCTTGAAGCCAAGAATCCCGAAACTTTTGCTCATATTGTGGTTTAGGCATAATTATGCATGTATTAACTCGCCAAAACAAAAAGGAGAATCTCAGTTGTAAACAAAAGTACACGAGGAATCATTTAGTAATTGAAACTAAATTCTACTACTAAACCACTAGAAAAATCCACTAGCCACTAAAGGCAATATTTCGCCACTAAATGGGGGGTCAAAACCACCAGTTTTAGTGGAAAATCCACTAGGTTGGCAACATTGATACACGCAAACAGCACATACACAGTAGATTGAAACAGATGGTGATTTTAAGAAGGGGAACCGAGTTATTATGGACGTCTCACTCACTCAGAAGCGCATGCATAGTGCTCTCGCAATCATACTTCTGGCTGAATATTTTTTGTCTTAGGGGATGTTTAGTCACTCTGATTTGTCTGACTGATTGAATATAACTTTTAAATAAATACTTCAATAACATATTAAAAAAACAGACATGTAAAAATAAGTAAAGTTCATTTATTTTTTGGGTAGCTTAAAAGCGTCTGACAAAAGCTCTGGTCCGTCAAAAGTGTCTGACACTTATGATATTACTTTAAAATAATATTCTACATGACATATATAAAAATCAGCCATGTGAATTTAAGTTAAATAATTCTTATTTTTAGTTACCTTTCTCACCTAGTACCTGCCCAGGTGTCACTCGGCAAGTTCTACAAAGCGCGTAGGTATTCAAGGCACACGAGACGCTACTGAAAACTTCAGGTTTCATCCGTGTGAAAATAAGTTATGTCTGATTGCTCTGGGATCTTACTCTATAAGAGTAAACAAATATAATCAAAAAGCTCCGAACTGCTAAGCTATCGGGAGTTACACGGGTTGTTGTGAGTTAACCATATAAGATAGACATATGCTGTTGTGGGATATTTTTTTAGATAATTTTATGTAGAACATTTCCGTCATACATGATTTCTATGTAGCTTTAACCATTAAGGCTGCATACGCGACGGTAGCTTAAAAATGGAGTAACTTCTCCCGTTTTCCTAACATTTCCCTTCACTGCTCTGCTCCTATTGATTGTAGCGTGATGAAAAGTATACTATAACCTGCCCAGGAGTATGAAGAATAATTGTACCACGTTTCGTTAAAATCCGTTGAGTAGTTTTTGTTTCTATAAGGAACATACAGACAGACAAAAAGGCAAAAATTTTACTGATTGCATTTTTGGCATCAGTAGGTATCGATCACTAATCACGATTGAAAATATATTTGATGTACAGAATTGACCTCTCTACAGATTTATTATAAGTATAGAATAGATAACAATAGTTTATTAAATTTTATGACATTCTTACATTCCTTTTTTTTAAACGACAACTGAAGTTCGCACAAGCTTTAACTGCTTCACCGGACTTTGTTGTTTGACACACTGGCTAATAGAATAAGTAGAATAGAATAGAATTTATTTATTTGCTTGAAATATAGTAAAATAGTAAGTAATAATAGGTAAGAGGACAGGACAGAATACAACAGGATGCCAGGGTCCAACTGTGGAACGTGTGGATAATAAGTACTTTGTCTTTTAGATTTTATTTAAATAATAAATACATCATATTGTATTTTATTTTGGGCTTTGGTTACTTGGGTTGTTATCTCTAACGAAACGTGTGAAATAATGTCAGTTCATTGAGGTACGTCATTTGAAAAGTAGTCATTTCAATAAATGTTCTTAGTAGTAGCTGCAATTTTATTAAAGTTTTTAACATGTATTTTTTTTGGTAACAGTCTTTGTAAACTTAATTCTTTTTCTTCTGCCAAACCTTTTTTCCAAGCTGTGATATATGAGGTCGGCTTTCATCGTCTTACCGGATTCATCTTAATAGCGTATTTTACATAAAGCGACTGTCTATCCGGCCTCCACAGGGCTGTGGAGGACCCATTTTACTGGGTAATACAGTATCCAGTATAAAATCGTAATGACTTAACGACTGCCAAAGATCAACTTATGACAGTCGGGACCAAACTTCATTCATTTGTATAAAATAAGTACCTAAGCCTCATACACTAATTTACTCAGGTATAAACATCGGATATCGTAGATGTATATAAGGTAACTACTTTAGGTAAATATCGTCATTTATCATGACACATCTCATAGTAAAAACAGTCATAAAGAAATTTATTTAATTATTATTAGAGGTACAACACTGAGCGATGTCCACTACGAAAAAAACTACTCTTATTTTCATGAATATGTTTAAGTAGCTCGCAGATTGCAGGCGTTGCAGGATCCTGCAGGTATCTCTGGTGAGAAGCACTCAGTTGGACACACGGGGCAGGAGCGGGCGTACTTGCGGGCGTTGGAACAGCTCTCCTCTGTCTTCCACTGCGACGGGCCAGCATTCTAGAAAGACACATAAAGCAAACAATTTAATTTCTGTGCTAACTAAACTGTTCCCTAAACACCGCTACTCATGGGTGTGCAAAACCAAAGTTGTGAAACCAAAAACATTTAAGAAACTTATACAAGATGTTAATGTTCTTTCCATATTCAGCTCTGCTTATACACGTATAACTATTTAAAATGGGTTTAACTATTTTTAACTATTTTTATGGGGTGTTAACCATAATCTATAAACGAATGAGGCAGCGTTACTTCCGCAGTCTTCGGGCCCATCAGCTATAAATTGACGGCCACTGCCTTTCACTAAGTCATCAAAATAATGCCTATGACTCGATAAGAAGAGCACTATCACCAAAACATTCGGCAATTCATTGGCGTTATACTACGGTACAAAATGTGAAGAATCTCACTAAAACTTACTTTAATGAAGCTGACATACACGCAGTAAGTTATATCAATTGTAGGACAGTTCAGGTCGGTCCCCTGTGGACTCAGGGTACCTCCAAGGCATTCCGTCTTCGCATGCTCCACAGCAGTAGTCCATTCTGGGAGTTTCTTGGCGAAGTCGGTTAGGAATGAAGCGAACTTAACCTTGTCCACCGCGTCTCCGTCCGACCATTTCAATTCACGAAATACACAATTAACCCTGTCGCACTGTAATTAAGAATTTAGTTATAGCAATCAATCCACTGAGAATATCGATGAGCCTCTTTAAAGTTGCGTTATAATACCCGATCTACTGCCATTACTTACTACCTATCCTATCGCGGGGCTGCTGGCAGACATTTATTTAGAAATAAGCAGGACCTACATCCGTTCTATTGTGTTGTTTCTGTATAATTTTGTGTGTTTACATAAATAAATAAATGATTCAGTGAATAGTAATCGGTGAGAAAAGTCTACATTCTGCTATGCGAATCGGTGACTCTTTTAGTAATTGTAAAGACCTAAAGAGTGGCTTAAATGAGGAATCTTACTACTCCTGAAAAATCTCTATAAACCTAAAATACTTTTGAAGGTTTGCTAAAGTTACAGTAGTGCTAAGAAGGTATTTAAAAACATAATTTAAATGTTTCGGGCTTACCCGGCTTGAAGCGGACTTGCATTTCTTGGTCGTATCAATACTTATCAACAATGGGGTCTTGAGACATCGGTATAGCTGGAATGTTATTATTACAGAATAAGTTAGTAGGTTTTATATTATCACTCTTTAGCTGAGCTGTTGTAGGACTCTTTATCGTGTACTTTATGAGGATATGCATTATGCAATGTGCTTGTGCTAATCACGGTTTCCAAGGTAAAAAATTACCAAGTGTACCCCTCGACATCCTCCAAGTGTTTAAGTTACAGGGGTTTTCATGATGATCAGTAATCAAATCTAATAAGCAGATGGTGACTCGCCAGACCACCAGATAGGCCCCCCAACATAACCAACACTATAGGCAGCAGGAGGCAACAACAGTGCGAGTGGTGTCGAGCGGTGCGGCCTCGATTTCACCATCGCGGGTCATAGTAGCGGACCCGGAGCGGGTTTCCTCGTTATTACGCCATTAGACACTTCCACCCCCACCATATAGCTCCAGCGACCTCTTTCTAGCCAGCCAGTTAAGGCAAGAAAGAGCAGAAAGCCCTCATAAGGGTGGCTATCTGGGGCACTCAGGCCCGTTGTGTCGCTACTCACAAACAGCTCGCCACAAGCTGCCCTGCGGATGTATGCTCCAACATAGACTTTCAGATATTTTTTTATTTATATCTCATAGTTGGAAAAAGCAAGTTAATATTAAATATTGCGTTAATAAGATATTGCGTTATTCTCATGATGAGGTAACGGCTTCCCCGGAGGGGTATTATAATAATTATTATAAAGTATATCGTAATTTGTGAATTGTGTCCAATTATTTCACTTCAATCCGTAGGATTATAAACACCCATTATTTTAAACATTGGCGTTTATAATATTCTTTAAGTTCTGTTGGAAACTAGCAGAATTGGTTTTCTTCCTATTAACTATCTAATAATATACATCTAAAATCTAGGTGTACTTACATTATCTGGAGCTTCGCCGCAAGATTTATCTGGTGCGCCATAGCAGGCCTGCAATACATTCAATTTATTTTACAAATATAATAATGCCACATTAGGATACATAGTAACCACTTTTAATATGAGTAAATTACAGTCTAAGTAAATTAACAAGGCCACCAACAATCAACTTATTTCTGTACTCTGTGGGCCACTATACACTATTCGCAAATGCTAAAAAAAAAATATACCGTAAGAGTTAGGTTTACTGCCGTATTCGTACGTTAGAAGTAACATAAGGGATTTGTTAGAATTGATTTAAGACGACCATCTGTATTTTTATTTAAGTTAAATCATTGATCTCGGTCTACTTTGATTCTATCAACTTACTGATCTTTGTAGGTAAGTAGCGAACATGCGATGCAATTGAGCAATATGGAACTCGGCACACGAAGTTGCTTATATTCAAGAACTGGGATTTGTCTAATCTGTTAAAATAACTTTATAGTAGGTACCTACCTAACAAATAAATTTAATTCGACTTACCGCACTATAAATCGCAATTAAAATAATAATTTTAAACATTTTTTTAGCACACTATAGCTGAGGCAACGTTAAGATGGTAACTAATATAATCAACAAGGTTATAGTTTAGGTATTTAATATATACCTATTTATGTATTACGCCGTGTTACTGTTGTCTACGTATAATCTAAGAGGTACTGACCCTGTGAGCTCGTACGATGATATACTTTATTTATCAAAAAAGTTTAGCTAGATGTACAGTACAGTACCGAGTTAACTAAAAAAAATATATACCTATCTGAATTGCTTTGAATAATAACTATCTGTAGACGTTTTAATGTTGTTATCACGTCTAGATGTGATAAAATATGACTTTTAACTTTTTGACGTAAATTGGGACAATAAAACGTTAAATTTGGACCATTAAATACCTACTTAGGGCGTCTAAAAAAAATGTAAATCGCTTAAACAAAGTCCAGCATTAGATACAATTTATCAAGCAAAAGTTTCCCAAGCTTACCAAGGCAAAAATCAAACAGATCTTTTTAGGTCCGGACATAAAAAAACTGATTCAATACTTATACTTACTTAATTTCGCCTTTCAATCCCTTAACAAACCGAAAAACGAAAAAAAAAATCCTTAGACCTAATAACAAATCTGCTGACTTTTGACAAAGAATAAAACTGATTTGGGACTGCTAGGTACCATAAAATAGGATGCAATATGATATTAAAACTGCACATCTATTATTCTATTTTATTTGGATCAATACATCACTATCTGTAGCTGCAATCGATTATTTGTAATGGCGGTGGTCAACTAAAGCAATAATCGCTTTATAGAAAAACACTAAAAACACCAATTTCGTATCGCCTAATGTCGCTGGGCAACTAGAACTACTATAACGTAGTTGGTCACCGATGTTAGCCGATACAAAATTGGCGTATTTACCGTTATCTTTATCCAGTAAATATCACTTGGTTGTCAACTGGATATAGCAAATAAGCCTACAGGGTCTCAATACAAGAGGAAAGTTAGCTGCACCATTAACACTTTTTAAGCAAAATATCAATGAAAATAGCAGGAAACAGGAAGACTTGATTTTGTAACAAAATCGTGTTTTTTACTTATGACATTTATATTGAAAATAAGATGTGTTGGAAATACCTCATTTACGTTTTTCATAACGACAGGGAAGCGACAGGGCTTAGAGGTAGCTTTAACAATTATAATGTTCAACTGTTTGCCTGAAGATGGCGCTAATTCTAATAAAAGTCAGAGATACGAGGCACAAAAAATATTATTGGCAGGTTAAAAAACCATCATGACATGTGATTGGATGTGTGTTATATTATTCGAGATTCATATTAAATTTAATATAGTCGAGTATTGATGATACTAGTTATGTACGTTAATAACATTTCAGAGTAGTTCAAAGTAAAAAAAGGATAGATTAGATGGGAAGGCCTTCGACCAACTGTGGAACAATACGGGCTTATAATATTATTGAAATACCTACTGAACTTATAACAAGATAAACTTCTACCATATTTAGAGTTTAGTTTAAAATAAAACTTTGTTTTATTTTATTCTATGCTTTGGATACTTGGGGTTTTATCTACTACGAAAGATTAAAAAACACCAAAAAGTAATATGAAGTACCTAATTTATGTACCCAAATTAAAGTAGTAAATAGGAATGTAGGTGCCTAATGTTCTATTTCAATTTGTGAATCGAATTTTTTCTATAGCGTTCTTTGTAAACTTCATTCATGTGTACCGTAACGACCTCTGCCGACACTACGCGTAAATGGTGCCAAAGAGTAAAACAATGAGAATAGGTAGATATAAAAGTTTCCATTGGTTTCTTATTTAACACAATTTATCAACTTAGATTTTGTTCGTATTTTATTATATTTATAACGCAAAGCAATTTTTACATGTTTATTTTATATTAAATAAGTGTTGTAGGCGTTTGTGTGCTATTGTTTGTTGTTAACTTACACTTTTGTTATATTTAATAGAACCACTTGAAAATATTTCTCTCTAATGGACTTACATAAATTTACATAAATGGATTTCTTGTTATGTTATAATATTTGTAAAGGTCGAAAACAAATCATATTTGACAAGTTCAATGACTCGTCATATCTACGCACAGAACGCGTCTTTTGTACTACTCTTTGATCTGATTGACGTTCCATTCCAAGATGGCAGACATGCCGCTTGAGCCATGATAGTATGGAATCGTAGGATTACGATTTTTAGGTGTGTCTTTCTAAATATCGAACTAGAATGTCTCCCGAATTATTGACTAATGTCTTATACGAATGTTCTGACGATGTGAAACAACTTCTTCGCGTTAAGTGCGCTAGTTTTAGGTAACATTTGTGCCGGGACATATGTAATAAAACGGTGATCGAAATTGTGTTTTTCGGTGTGTCGTGTACGATAAGTATTCTGGTTTGATGTTAAATTAAAATGTGGAATATGATGTGCGACGTGATGCCCACTATATCGGAGGACAGTATCAGTCAAAGGAGTTCGCAGTTATCCGGCGAGGATGCGAATTTCGAGCAGTTGATGGTGTCAATGCTCGATGAGCGAGATAAGCTGGTCGAGAGCCTGCGGGAGACGCAGGAGCGGCTTGGGGATTCGGAGCTTCGCCTCAAGGAGGTTGAGAAGGAGCGGGACTCGCTGCACAGACAGATCGCCGCCAATTTGCCTCAGGTCAGTGACTTGCATGCTAATGCCTGTGCTTATGTAAAAGCGGATATTATTTATATTGCAGGCAGGGCTCAACTACGGTTACTAGTGTAGACAATCGTGGGTCTATTATGAAGTACTTGAAGCAGTTATTTTGACATGTTTGTCATTTTTTCAACATACCTTATAATTGCCATGTAAATGAATTGCAATATTATGAATATTCATTAGATTACCAAACAGGCAGTAATTAGTCAATTGCATAATCAAACTGAACCTGGCATTGGTGACTGCCCTGGACCATTATACAATTGATGATCTATTGTTATTTGTTAATATTGTTCCATAACCGTGAATAGGGTATGTGATTAGATTTTATAACCAATTAAATCATGATTGCTACTCTGGTCTGGTGGCTTTCTTTATACTTTAAAGGTAGCAAGATTTATTCTTAATATTGGGTTTACTTTATTAGATCTTGTAACTTTATTGTTTATCTTATTCATTGTCACAGTTATGTAAATTTACAGTTTGTATCCCATTATGATTAATAATTTCTTCAAATGTATTTATTTAGCCTGTAAACTGAACTACTATACTGTATCACAAAAAGTGGTTCTTATAAAGAGAAGAAAAGAGAAGGAACTAAGTAATATACCATGCTGTACTTTGTTCAGTTTTCACTATTTTATAGTACATGAAAATATAGACAGACATGTTGTATTTACTAAACAATATTAAACCTAGTCTGTTCTTTATCTTAAATAATACCTTATGCGTTCTAACAATGAATGTTGTTCTGTACGGACCGTGTCAAGGAGACGTAGCAGCTATAATGCTCAGTCAATGGAACAAAATTAAATTAATGCTTATTACTATTATGAATTATTGCTTTTATTGTTGCATATTGTGTCTAATTTTATATTTTATATGAATGTAAAATATTTTAAATTTAATTTATCTAGGTAAACAAACAAATAAACGTTACTATTCTAGGTTTACCGTAACTGAAAGAAAGTGGCTTTAACTCTTTCTACATTATTAACTTTTAGACCAGGCCTACTATCATGTATTTAGGTTTTTAAAGCAAAAGAAAATGGGCTAGCTTGTATCTGCCATTTGATGCAATATTAACAATTAAATAAGGAAATGATAATCTAGTTTCATCACCTTCCATGTAAACCTGCAATAATAAATGATGAAGAACTAATCTTGTGTAATTTTGTAGATGTTATATTTAATCTAATGAGATCTCAGAATCTATCCTGTTTTATAAAAATCAACTGCAGACAAAATTGCATGGTTTTATGTAGGTTCATACAAGAGATGATATTATGTCCATTGAAAATTGAATTTTTGCCTATCTTACTTTGCCTAGTGCTATTTTTTTATCTATTTATTATACTCCAAAAATGAAATGAGAATTCACTGTTTTTAGTCCTCAATCATTACTATTATTAGATTAGTAATAGTGCATTAGACTATGATATAGTAATAAAATTGTAGCAATCGTAGTCTAGCTTGCAATAAAATATGTATTAACAATAACTTAGGTTTCAATTGCACCACATTTGCATAAAAGTCAGACTGCATGGAATTTTATACCATCTGATTATAAAGTAGGTATATTTACTTGTGTTAAAAGTTACTATACACCTATTAGATAATAGGAGAAAAACAAAAGATTTGGAACAAATTAAAATAATTTTATATGGTTTGTCCAATGTGCTGCACTATAGTTTTGGATTATATTCCTGCGCGGAATTTACCTCCGATCATGACCGAAACTTCGACCAAACAAAAAAAAAATGTAGTGCCTAAAGTAAGTACATATAGGTATTATTATTATAATTTATTTTTCCTTAACACATAATGTAGGCAAGTGGAATTGTCAGAAGCGCAGTGACGCGTTGTGTTATTAAATGTTATTTTGTATTTCTGAGCCTTTTTTGTATTTGTGGGCGGGAAAACTTGAAAAGCCAAAGTTCACACGAGAATCTGTAAGGTAACTCCTGTTTTAGGCGTTTAAAAAATCGCCGTTTTATCAAGTTTCAAATCTTATTTTTATACAAACTACATTTTTTGCTCATTTATCAGATGAGATTACGTGTGCAGTACCCAGAAGACTACACAGAACTGTTTTTATCGAAATTCTGCCCATATATCTCTACTCGTCATAAAACCCCCATGTAATAAGTGCCTAGCTTATTTCCATTCTTGGTCCCAACCAGTTTTTTCTAGCGACAGGATACCTATGTCAAAATCATTCGAAATAAAATGCTTAAAATCAATATAAATCGTAAAACATAATTGGAACATGACGTAAACAAATCCCAAAAACTATGTTTCTCGCCCACGTTTCCCTTAAACATTTGTTTCGATTTGCATCTGTTGTTTTGATTCAATTTCAATACAAATTAAGCACGATCCTTAATATTATATTTTTGCTTTTGAGCCTACGTTAAATAAACAGCCGTGGCTTATAATGGCCTCTTTAAATTATTTATTGTTACGAGCAAAATTATTATTAGATTTCGCAAAAACTTATTACAGTGAGTGATGAACACAACGAGAAATGACTGTAGAAGAATGCACAAAAGAATACAATCTTCAAAGAACAAACATTTTTGAATAGTAATCAATCAAATCAAATGTTTTTATTTTTCATAACTCAAAAAGGCGCAAAAGTTAAAGCTATTATTATATATTTTGTGGTTAAAGTAACAAAACTAAATGACTCTAGGTGCGCGGTTCCAAAATGTCCTTCCTATGGAAAAGAACCGGCAAGAAACTCCAAAGGTTACTCTTTTAAAAATAAGATTTACAATAGGTATTCAATGTAGGTACATTATTAGTTAAAGATTTGCATCAACAACGAAATGCAGTTGGCGGTAATGGTAATGAAGAAATGAAATGATAATTGTTGAAGATGAAGCCCGATTAATCCTAAAATCGAAGACATTTAACATAAGGATGATATACAATTTGAGTTACTTTCGGTAAATTAAATACGTCTAATATAAAAATGTTAACAAGCCGTTTTTGCCGTGCAAACCCTTTAGGTACACAGCGTTAGGTATTTTTCTTGAATGATGACCAATGATGATGGTGTACACGGTCTACAAATGCCCCTTTGCTATAAAAGTGCATGTGACGTCGTCGTTTTAAAGACTGTTCCAGTGACTGTTCCCTTTCAGAATTTTTCCACCTTGTTTTTCTTTTGTAAATTTTGACATCAAAAAACATAATTAAATACGAAATATTTAATCTAACAAAGTTTTATTGGCTTCACGCACAAATGTTTCGTGGATTTTCCTCCTAAAGTTGTGGACTCAACACGAGCCCTTATTCATGAGCTTTGACCGAATTCACGTGCCGATTGCCTGTCGTTTTGCTCCGAAACTATTTGGCAGACCCGAAGCGAACACGTGAGGAAAGCCGTATACATTCAAAACAAAATTCTTTTGAGTTACGATTTCGTATTGCGTTTTTTAATTGGAGTTCTATTAACTTCGAATAATTATACGGACTTTGTGGTTTACGTTTTGGACTCCCGGATGATGATAATCAAGTTTTATGAAACACGTGAAAAAATAATACTACTGTATTTGAAATAATTGTGTTGGGTTCGTATCAAGTATTTCGCTAAGGAAATGACTAGAGTCTGCGTCGTTGTGATTTATGATTGTATCCGAAACAATTAGGCTGGATTGTCAGCGATTACGCATGAATTAGCAACCCTTTAGCTACCTGAAAGTAATTCGGTGGAATTTTTAAGCAAAGAATGTTAGGAAGTCGTGAGGGTCTTCAAAATGGAGTGTTATTAACTTTGGAATTGTGTAAAAAGGTTTTAGGTGCCGGGACAGGAGCAGTTTTGTTTAATTAAGATATTTACGATTATGGGCGTAGTTTCAGCTTAAGTAATAAAAGGTTTTTGGGTATTTTTAGAACGATTAGTGAATAATTAACTGTGAGTAATTGTTGTATAACCTCCTGCGTAACGTAGGTATAACATGTCGTCATCTCATACACTAATTAGACGTGTTGTTGGTAAATATTATTATATATAGCCAGAACTCTTTGTTACTGTAGTGTTTGTATTGGACTATATCTATAGTGATAGCTATATACACTGTCTCGGGCGGACGGTGTGGGGGGGCGCGCGGCGTCATGACCGCGAGAGCCACGGGCGAGAGCGGACGCGCTGCCCGCACACATCGTTGGTTGACGAGCCAGTGCATCAGAAAGTACACAACAAGTGGCGACGAGGACAAAGGTTAGTCATGTTATTATAAACTACAAAAAAAAAAAGAAAAAAGAAAAGGTAGGAAAACAGGATACTGCTTTTCAAAGCAGTGAATTATAGCAAACTTGTTTGTTGTTTACGCTTAAACTACTTAAACTTAAATTATTTACCTATAAATATCAAAGTAATAATATAATTTTTACAAGATTTTAGTTAATATTGATAAACAAGTACTTATTAGAATAGTTTCAAATCGTTAATTGTTTTTGCTAAAATCGTAGTTTAAAATAAGTATCAATTTAATGAGTAAGCAGTATGAAATTATTTAACACTCTAAATTGTGATATTTAAGGCTAACGGCTATGCTTATTGCTGGGTTGCATCGATTGTCCTGAATATAAAATTTGGTGGATCATGCGGGTATCTAGTAAAATAAATAAGCAACGTAAACACGTGTGACTAATGAAGTGCCGGCTATCGTAGTGATCTGATGTTTAATCGTAACTAGTATTATATGAATATTATTCGGAAACGGTGTGATTACCTACCATACATTTTATGAGGGAGGTAATACAAATATATCGTTCAGTTATTAGCGTTTTCCTTGTTTATAGTTGGTTTGTGTAAGTTGTATAGGAAGTTATTTGATGGAACCTAATTATTTGGATATTGGTATAATACCCTCCATTGAATTGTAATTGTTTGGTACAAATGTACCCCCATTAAATTGGAAATATTGGTTACAAATGTACCCACATTAAATAAAAAATATTTGGTACAAATGTACCTCCATTAAATTGGAAATATCTGTTACAAATGTACCCACATCTAATTAGAAATATTTGGTACAAATGTACCCCCATTAAATTGGAAATATTTGGTACAAATGTACCCCCATTAAATTGGAAATATTTGAGTTACCCCCATTCGAATACGTACTTTTATTTCTAGGTCGCCCCACACACTCATCATGATGTCTAACAACTTACCATCCTTAGAAAAGCTTGATTTAGAAGGCGATAATGCATCATTAGGGCAGCGATGGGAAAAGTGGAAACGGTCCTTAAACATATACTTAGAGGCAACGGATATTACGACACCGGCAAAGAAAAGGGCAACATTACTGTTGCTTGGTGGATCAAACCTACAAGAAATATTCTACAACTTACCAGGGGCTAATGCGGAACCAACTGATAACAACAATGTTTTTGAAATAGCGATACAGAAGCTGAATGATTATTTTACTCCTAAGCAGAGCAAGGTTTACGAAAGGCATGTCTTCCGCCTGATTAGGCAAGAAGAGGGAGAGAAGTTTGAAAAATTTATTGTTAGGTTGAGAAATCAAGCGGAAAAATGTCAATTTGATAAACCCGAGGAACATTTGATAGACCAAGTTACAGAAAAATGTCTATCGACAGATTTAAGGAAGAAGATATTGACAATAGGTGACAGTATAACATTAGACAAGATAATAACGGAAGCTAATACGCTAGAAGTTGTTAGTAGACAGTTGGAAGAATATGGAAAGCAAAATAAGAACCATGACGTTAACGCTATTATTCCTACAAAAGGAAATAGAAATACTTTGAAATTCAACACCAGAAAATACAACGGTATTCCAGACAAAGGGTGCGGCAGGTGTGGAAACTCTAAGCACACCTCAGATGACAAGAATTGCCCAGCAATAGGAAAAACTTGTCATTTGTGCGATAAGTTAGGTCATTTTCGACAATATTGCAGGTCACAAGTACAAAGGAAGAGAAAAATGGAAGAACACGATACACAAAAAGAAGGAAAACTATCGAAACAATGGAAGAAACGGAAAGAAATAAATAATGTCACTGAAGAAGGAGTTGACTACGTTTTTAATATAAACAACGATGCGAATATAGAATGTGATGTTGGAGGGATAAAAACAAAGATGCTAATAGATTCTGGGTCAAAGTACAATTTAATTACAGATCGGACATGGACAATGTTAAAAGAGAAAGGAGTGACATGTTTAAGTCAAAATAAAAATCCTGAAAAAACTCTTTTGGCGTACGGCAGTAAATCTCCACTAGAAATATTAGGGTCATTTGAGACAACGATTAAGGTAAATAGCCGTGAAGAGACCACAGAACTATACGTTATCGCAAATGGATCCAGAAACTTACTAGGTAAAGATAGTGCCATAAATCTCGGTGTCCTGAAGCTAGGTGTTGACGTCAATCAAGTTAAAAATGAGTCGTTTCCCAAATTCAAAGATGTTTTAGTCCAAATACCTATCGATGACTCGCAAAAACCCGTTTCTCAGCCGTATCGGCGAATACCTATACCAATCGAAGAAAAGATTGAAATGAAAATCAAGGAATTATTAGAAAGTGACATAATAGAAGAAGTTCACGAACCATCCAAGTGGATATCTCCCATAGTGCCGATACTAAAAGACAATGGAGAATTACGTCTATGTGTAGACATGAGACGTGCCAATACGGCCATTATGCGTGAGAACCATCCATTACCTTCGATGGAACACCTTTTACCTAAGATTAGAAAAGCCAAGTACTTTACTAAACTGGATATTAAGAACGCGTTCCACCAATTGGAACTACATCCAGACTCAAGGCACATCACAACTTTCATTAGTTCCAAAGGTCTTTACCGATACAAGCGCCTTATGTTCGGTATCACCTGTGCACCAGAGTTATTTCAAAAGATACTAGAAAAAATGCTTCTGAAATGTGATGGTGCTATAAATTTCATTGATGATATTCTGGTCTATGGTCAAACAGAGCAAGAACATGATTTACGTCTTCAAAAAGTGTTACAAGTACTAAAGGAAAATAATGTTCTCCTCAACAACGACAAATGTCTATATAAAGTCAAACAGGTCAGTTTTCTGGGACATGAACTGACCTCTGAGGGTGTCAGGCCATTAAACAAATACATAGACAGTGTAGCCCATTTTAGGGTTCCGAAAACCATAGAGGAGTTACAAAGTTTTTTAGGCCTTGTAAATTATATTAACAAGTGGATTCCTAACATGGCTACGATGACAGAACCATTGAAGCAGCTATTGAGACGGAAATTTGGCAAAAATGCAAACATAGAAGAATTTTGGACAACTGAGCAAGATCATGCTTTCACGTCATTAAAAGACACTTTAATGAGAATTCAGACACTTGGTTATTACGATGTAAATGACAAAACTCAAGTCATAGCAGATGCTAGCCCGGTCGGTTTAGGTGCAGTCTTGGTACAAATTGACGTTAAAGGTCCTAGGATAATTGCATATGGGAACCGTACGTTAACAGACTGTGAACGAAGATATAGTCAAACTGAAAAAGAAGCTCTTGCCTTGGTTTGGGCTATAGAACACTTCAATGTCTTTTTATTTGGTAAAGAGTTTGACCTAATCACGGACCATAAGCCGTTGGAAGTTTTGTTTGGAGCAAAATCGAAACCATGCGCTAGAATAGAGCGATGGGTGTTAAGACTTCAGGCTTACCGGTATAACATTAAATATAAGCCTGGTAAGTCCAATATAGCAGACCCGTTGTCGCGTTTGTGCAAATATGCAAATTACCCACAGACCAAAAGCGATGAACATGTTCATCAAATCGTGGAGAATGCAAGACCTCGCGCAGTTTCTATGACTGAGATTAAGATACACTCAGAAGAGGATATGGAAATACTCAAGGTAAAAAAAGGCATTTACGATAATGAATGGGACGATAGTATAAAAGGGTATAAAATATTTGAAAATGAGCTATGTTTCTATGATAACGTACTCTTAAGAGGTAACAGGCTGGTCATACCGTCTAGACTTCGGAAGAATGTTTTAGACGCAGCACACGAGGGGCACCCAGGGATCGTGGCAATGAAGAGTCGTTTGAGATGCAAAGTATGGTGGCCAAGGATAGATAAGGACGCAGAGACCTTAGTAAAGAGTTGTAAGGGTTGTACGTTGGTTGGTTTGCCAAATCCACCTGCACCTATGAAACGTCGCGAACTGCCGGAAGCACCTTGGGTAGATATTGCCATGGATTTACTCGGTCCATTACCAAGTGGTGACTATCTTTTAGTGGTAGTAGATTATTATAGCCGATATAAAGAAGTGAAAATCACTAAAATTATTACCAGTGCTGTTATAATTAGACTACTGAAAGAAATATTTAGCCGATTAGGCTATCCTTCATCAATCACAACCGATAACGGACGCCAGTTTGTTAGCGATGAGCTCAAAACATTCTGCAGAGATTGTAACATACTGCTATTTAATACTATCCCCTACTGGCCTCAGCAAAATGGTGAGGTAGAAAGGCAAAATAGGGACATATTAAAGCGGTTGAAAATAGGTAAACTCGAAAAAAAAGATTTGCAAGAATGTCTTAATGAATACCTCATGATGTATAATTCGACACCTCATTCTGTGACTGGGAAAACACCGACAGAATTATTCTTCAAAAGATTAAACAGAGATAAGATTCCTACATTTCAAGACATAAATAATAAAATTGATGACACAGAGTTAAGGGACAAGGACAGAGAACAAAAGGAAAAAGGAAAGGTTTATAGTGATAAGAGGAGGAATGCTCGGGATTCAGATCTAAACGAAGGAGACAAAGTGTATGTAAAAGAAATTAACAAAACAAATAAGCTTACTTTGAATTATAATCCAACACCACACACTGTGGAAAATACAAAGAATGGCGACATAACAGTCAGGAACGAAGAAACTGGACAAACCCTAAGAAGGAACATAGTACATTTAAAAAGAATAGAAGGGCAATGGAAAGCGATAAGTGAAAATCAAGAAGACGAAATTGTTGACCCTGGAGTAAGTGGAAGACAATAAATTACTAAAAGCTGAATACAAATTAATTATTTATAATTGATAGCTGGATGTTTGATTAATTAAATTATAATACGATTCTAATGTTTACTTGTTAAGTTCATATTAAAGTTTTTGATAAGGAAGGGATGTAGTGTTTGTATTGGACTATATCTATAGTGATAGCTATATACACTGTCTCGGGCGGACGGTGTGGGGGGGCGCGCGGCGTCATGACCGCGAGAGCCACGGGCGAGAGCGGACGCGCTGCCCGCACACATCGTTGGTTGACGAGCCAGTGCATCAGAAAGTACACAACAGTTACCATGTTTTTGCGGGCGATTCTGGATATTCACCAAAGATTGTATGAAACACTGTTTTATCGATTTTAAGTAGGTAGGTACCTAGTATTATAAAATAATTAGGTACCTAGTTTTACGTAGGAAGAGATTACGAACTATTTCTCTAACATACTGTGTAAGTTCTTTACCCCGATGATGTGCTCTTACTTAGTTACTCGATACTGTCAGACTAGCAGCTGTAGAAAGGTTTTTTTTTTTTATAAAAATATAATAAATATCCAGGCCTGATCGTCGGCAAGCTATTTCCATTGTCAAATGATGATTTCAGTAGCGTTCTCCGACATTTCCTACTAGTTTGGTCTGGTCCATGACTGTTTGTAAAGGCATCCTGCTCGGCTAGATTTCGGCCGTCCCCTGCATTCCCCATTCGTAATCAATGTCTTCGTAGAATGCCACTACACATTTCCGGAACTGTCTATTTTGGTTGCCACCGTGGCCGCTCGAAATATCAATGAACTTCTAATGCCCTCCTAAAATTAGATTACACATTATATTTTATACTGATTTTCGACTAATGTGTTTCGTTAGCTATTAGTGTGTTTTTTATCATAGTGTATAATCATTATGAGTATTATAATATTGCGTTAAAAATGTCTCCTTAGGTTAATGGTTTGATCATCAATCACTTCCAATGGTGAATGACCATTGAAATTGATTCATGGTTTCATGATGTTTTGTGACATTGAAATATTTCTTCTATTATTTTGGAGTAAGTAAATGATACTAAGAACCAAGTAATTGTATTTGATTTAGTGTTGTTTGGCATAAAAATATGAAAAATCCATGTTAGGCTCTCATTGAAAAACTGATGTAGTGTAAAAATTAATATATTAAAAAGTATATAGGTATCTATTGCGAAATTTAGGCCAGAGTGCAAAGCCTGATGTAGGTGTAGTGACTTGGTTGACTTGTTAGGGCTTTTTTGCCCTTCATTTGGTTTGTATGTATAACACTTAAAACAATGTCAAGGTAAAATAATTAAGAATGGTAACGTAACATGTAGGTATTACCTGTTATGGTAAGGTTAGGTGATCAACACCTAAATTTACTCATATTTTTTCTCGATTTACTATAATCAGCCAACTGAGTTGGTTTCGTGTCTTGTCACAGTCGACGTTCTAACACTTGTAACGTTCTTAAATCATGTCGCCTGACAAAGTGTTTCATCGTTTGTAAGCCAAACAAAGTGGAATATCTTGGTCTGTCGTGTCAACATGATGTCTGCGGGTTACAGAATCGATTACTTAATTATATTATTAATTGATTTTGGTTTTTTTTTAAATAGTGTACTATTTTGAATTAGCGGTTTGGTATCCATACATCTAATCCTACTGTACCTAATAGGTTTATTGATCAATAAAGTACCTACGATTATAAGTCATAAAACGTTAATATAATAACCGCATGTATTTAAATTCTATTAATCTGTAGTTAATTTTAAATTAAATAACAGCGTTATACAAGTATCCTTTGGGGCTTAATAAATTGAGGTTAAGAAATTAATAAGACAGCCCACAACCGCCTGGCTGTAAAGCTTAATTAGTTTCAACAGTTTCTTGAAGATAAACGAAGTACTAGAAAAAAGAACAAATAATATTTTAATTAACTCTAGATACTACTAACGAGACCTTGATTGAATACGTATTATACTAATTTTCATCAGAAGCACATAAAATAAATGCTACCTATAAGTTTATAAGATCTAGAATTTTCTGAGTTTGCAAGAGAAATAGAGATAAATACACAGCCCTATTAGGTAACGTATATCTACGTTTTTGAAGGAACACACATTAAATTAATTTGAAATGACATAAATATTGTTCCACAGTAGCTTTACACGGTTGTCATTGCAGACACAAATCACAAGAGCGGACCCAAACATCTGGTCTGCACACATCTGTTGATCGTGCAACACTTGTCGCCGTGCCCCGACACCGAACGAAGAAAGATTTGAGATAACATTCTAGTGTTCTGTTATAATGCTAAGCTAACACCCGTATAATCAAACGTAAAAGGTCTAGTGTAACGACATATACGTTATGTGGCTACACTAGACCTTTTACGGCTGAATACTCAAACGCAACTTAACTTTAAGACGTTCTTAAATCTCTGTCTGTCGCCACTTTACATCATGAGATTTAACAGCAACTTAAAACTGATTGACGTGTCATTATTCCGCCATAAGTAACAAAGAAAGTTTACGGTAACTTAAGTTTGAAAGTGTTTGAATATTTGGTCATAAATTAATTGTCTTTAATACCTAACAAGAAACTAAGAATCGTATTTATTAAGCAATAAAACCAAGCATTAATTACCTTTTCATGTGTAATTTTCTATTTCTAACTGAAACAAATCTACAAAGAATTTGTTTGAGGCCTTCGAGGAGAAAATTTAGTTTAACCTTATATTATCATGATTTCGATGTACTGTGATAAGATTTTGTTCAGTCAAAATTGCCCTTTATGAAGAGAATCAAATCAAATTAAAAGTTTTCATTTCTCACAACATTCAAAATGCGCTTAAAAAACGTTAAAGTACTCTAAAACTAAATTACTCTAGGTTCCAAAAGATCATATAAATCAGTATGCTGTATGTATATAATATTGGACCCTTTTTTATTTTTACGATCTAAAACAGATTTCTATATTTTAACAAACTAATATTAAGTAACTATCCAGTTTGTCATCCATCCAATATTACCATTGAATCTCT
Source organism: Diachrysia chrysitis (assembly GCA_932294365.1). NCBI lineage: Eukaryota > Metazoa > Arthropoda > Insecta > Lepidoptera > Noctuidae > Diachrysia > Diachrysia chrysitis. Next base: position 834,031 of record OW028651.1, on the reverse strand, counting down.
GATAGGTAATAAGTATGTGTGTTTCGTAACGTCTCAAATATGCGAGACAACTAATTTATGTAAAAATTACACAATTGTTTACACGTGAGCCCGTGTAATCGTCGGCTGCTCTGACGTGACGCCTAATGTAAACAAACGTCAGCCTCCGCTTCACGATGTAAGGTCAATGATAAAATTCCCGTGTCCCAACGTGTTTTATCCCGGTTTAAATATACCAAGTATCTCTACAAACTCAAAAACTACAAAAGTTTTTTAACATTTTATTTTGATTGGTTATTTGATTTACTTAGAAACATAATACACTAAAATCCAGTTGTGAGCTTTGACATTTTTCTATTGCTTATAAGATATAGAGAAATATTGATTATAAGAACAATAAACTATACAAGCTTATGCTATCTATCTTTTTTTGTTTACCAGTTTCCTTTCCAGACATTATTCAAGTTCTACACAGAGACGATAAATGAATAAAATTAGATCACACTCAGAACCGCTCAAAGCACTTTTAAGTCTAAAAAATATGTTTTATGACGTTAGCGTTTTGGTTTGCAATATTTTTCATCAAAGATGGCAGCTATTTCTAAATATAACATCGACTGCACATCTTGACGACATGCCTCGTTTAGAAACCGGTGCTATTTGCATGATCACATTTTAATGTAACTATAGACTAACATTTTCTGTGTTATATAATTTTATAGTTATTTTCCTCGATCGGGTAGGTCGGTTATTAGAATATCATGAAGCATATTTAGATAAATAAATAAAACTTACAATAAAACAACAGACATATTTCAAATGACTTAACAATATCTTATTTGATATTGCAGCGGACGTTGATCTCACCGTCCCGCGTCCTTGAATAATGTCATGATCGCAATTTAATTTATTTTGGACATCTAATAAACACCGCCTATGCTGTTTCGATATGAGACATCTCGGTTGGCTGTCAGCCAGTCAGCATAGCGTGAACAACAAAGTTGTGGAGAATTCGCCAAACAGTTTTATTCCACGAAAAATGTTTATTGACGGCATTCGTATAGAATTATTTGTCATGTTCTTTGAAGTGTTTTCACGATTCTGTATCTCTTAAATTTATATATTTTATACCACGCCTGTTTCCCTGAGGTGCAGTGACCGTAATGGATGATTCTTCTTACTCTTGACCTACATTTTCTGTTCAACATCTTGAAATGTGTCGGTGAATTCATCTTTTCGTCTTTATGTGGCCATGTTCAAAGACGGAAACCTTATTTGGATAAAAAGTCCAACAGCTTTTGAAGAAAATTCTTCTATCAATTACTTGAATTCCTTATTGTGTGTCCAATCCATAACAGGTACATAACCTGCCATAATAGGTACGTAACCTACATAATTTAGCATGATTTTGATAATTATTTAAAACAAAACGGTTTACTCACGTATATTCTCGGGATCGCCCGACTAGTGATTATATGATATGATTTTGATATTAAAAATATGTTTTTCAATTCAGGCCCTTTTTTTCGACCAATGCAGTTTTTTTTAGTTTGTTTATAATCCATCCGTTGTCGATTTAGTTTTTCTAACGTTTTGTTGTTTCGCTTCGCTTTAAAAAATACATTGCGTTTTGATTTTATACACCGAAATTGATTTAGAATGTTTCACAAAAGAGGAGATTAGAAGGTTTTATTAAATTTCAGTGATTATTTATGACTCGCCCGCGTGGGTAACACACCAAATTAAATTAATCTATACTAATATTATAAAGCTGAAGAGTTTGTTTGTTTGTTTGTTTGTTTGTTTGTTTGTTTGAACGCGCTAATCTCAGGAACTACTGGTTCGAATTGAAAAAATATTTTTGTATTGGATAGTCCGTTTATTGAGGAAGGCTATAGGCTATATAACATCACGCTACGATCAATAAAAGCGGAGCATAAATGAAAAATGTTGCAAAAATGAAAAACCGTTGAAACTAAAACACGCGAACAAGGTCGCGGGGGACAGCTAGTTTAATTATATGATAGGTATGTGTTAGATGTTTATTTCACCTTACGCTTAAAACTTAGGTACTTTTGAGGGTAGACCAATTTTTTTATGTTTTGTTTGTTGAGCTGAAATTTTACACGCGTTATTGTGGTCACCGGTAGGTATCAGAAAAATATCGGCCGGTAACTTGTTGCGTCTTACACTAAAATGATTTGCAAATAATAGATTGACATTAGCGCGAATGACGTAGACATAAGAACACGTAATGACACGCTTAAGTAATGGCTATGACATCCGGCTTTGATGACTTCATCGTGTAATCCTATAATGTCTGGCAGATTGTTGGTGTCTAGACTTAAGTCGTGACGTTTCGGTCGACAAGTTTAATTTGATGGAATCAGGACAAGCTTAGATAGAACTTCATTTATTTTCATAATGTTAGACGAAGAAAATGAGATATCAAAGAAAGAACTCTACAAATATTATTTACCTAGCACAAACCACAGTTTTAGTCCCATTTATTTCGTCAACAATGCAGTAATGGGATATTTTATTGAATGAAATTTTGTATCTGATGATCAAAAAAGCCAGCATCGACAAGTTTGTGTTTTCTCTTAAACAAATAATCGTGAACTGTTCTGTTTAACGAACCTATTTTGGAATTAGTTAGCCATGTGGAGAATGCTCCAAAACTGCGACTGTATATATAGACTAAAACATTCACCGGCTATTTAAAACGATTGCTACTAAACTAGTATTTATTCTTAAAAAAGGTTTGCTACAAAATAAATGTTGCCATTTCCGGACCATTTCCAGACTGTTTATTGAATGCGGAATCTAAACGTATGTCGCTAAACTACGAGTTATTGGTTTATTCTGTGTAAAACCTAGTCGACGTCTACTGAGAAATGTTCCAGATTTAGTTTACTGAAATACTTTTGTAGAAAGTTATTTAGTTAGACTTGTGTAAGGGTAGTAACTCGACACAATAAATACAAAAATGATAACCTACCCATCTTTTATATTTTGATAAAATTTTAATTTGTAGCTTCGCTGGTCAAGTTTTACATGTAATTTTTCAGCTATTGAAAGCTATATTACAATGTGACAGTACTGCAAACTTAATGTTTGATTTCAGAGAAAAAAAAAACGATTTTAGAAATGCAATTACTAGTCGTCTCGACCAACAGTGAAACCTCGTTTTCTGTCGTCACGGTTGATAATGCAATCAAATGTTATTATGATCGTGAGAAGATGCGCATGGCTGGACAATGGTCACTTCAACAGGACAGTTGACATCAAGCAAATGCATGATGTAATTGTTGGATAAGTATTATAGAAAACATACGTGAAACCAGAGTATGTTATTAGCGTTTTGAAATTCTGCCATTATTTTTTGTTGTATTAGCGTGATGTAAAGTGGTTACAATAGCTTCAGTTTCGTCACATAATTGCTACGTTTCTGGACTGAAAAATTACAAATCTTTACTAGCTTCTGTAATTTCGAAACACAGTTAAATAATTTACAGACATGCAGTAATTTTAATTCTAAAATAACGTGCTCAGTGGAATTGACTGTATCAGCCGTTTTGCATCCCTCTACGATTTATTTAAACATTATATTGTTCCATTTATTTTCGCACGACCCAGCTGACAATAGTCTGTGACATGTACTGAATTCCTAGCTGCACCCATGTCGTCGTTGTCTATTAAGGTCTAAGTTTAAGGCTGCGTTTCCACCAGAGATGTGCAAGGATACATAGCGAGGGATGTGTTTGTTAAGAACCAATATAATCGCTTCATTTACCGAGCGCCGCAGCGTAAAACTTGAACCAATTAATGGATACAATCTTATTTAAACCTTGTTAATATAAATTATGATTAATTACTATCTTTTGGCATCTGTTCTTGATTGATTACTTAATCTTTTAGACGCCTTTTACGATGTCTAGTTGGTGGGCTATTGTTTGGCGGAAACGACATCGTCGCCGAGTACTAATCAGGACGCGACAGCTTCTTTCATAACCAGTGAGTGTCTAGACTAGCCATGTTACTACTTTGATTTGTGATTTTTTTACGCTTTTGTTGTAAATTTTACGTTTATAATGTTTCTGTGTTGTAATGTTGAATTGAGAAGATGAAAGATTTTTTTGAAGTCGAAAGAAAAAGAAAACATTTGTTACACAACAGCTGTGTTATAGGAAATGTTTTAGAATATTTAAGTTTAGCAATAGCATTGACTCCATTATCTTTGATACGAAAAAAATACACACCAAAAAAAACACCATATTCTTAAAATGAAATAAAATGAAACTTTTGGACAGTAGCCCATTCGTATGCGCAGCTGCAATTGTAAAATGCTGACTATGTTTTATTTTAATAAGTTTTGTCAAAATTTTATCTTTATTTTTTACGCAATAACATACAAATAGTGTCCGGCTAGCCTCCGTCGCCTAATCCTTGAGCCAACCGTGTCTAGCAGATAATCAGTGCGCAACGGGCGTTCCCTTTCATACAAACGTTCACTCGGATATTGTTACGCGTTTCAGTCGCTACGCCATGTTGTGTTAGGTAATGGCAGAACTCAAATACCTCCGCAATCTTATTAATTAGCAAAGCTCGAGATTAACATCGAAGTCGTGAATTTGCATTTTCGAAAGATTAGTGCAAATTACGTACGTAATTAATCTTGGAGTTCGGTTTTTTTCGCCAAATTTAGATGGTACTTGTAGTAGGTATACTTAGGTATTTTTTAATGGTAGATATATTTAAGTAATTGATAACATTCACCAAGAAATTGGTTTGTTATCTAGGTACTCAACATTAAAACTCCAGTCGAATTTACAATAAAAAGTCTGGGTTCAACAATTTTCATCCAATGACTGAATCTAAATAATACTGTCTTTAACCTTACCATGTTTAAATATATTTCCAGATATTATTATATTAATGATTAGGTACACATGCTTTGTAAGTAAATCCGTTTTTTGAAGTCTCAGTGAAATCAAAGGAAAGAAAATTTCGTCATCAAAGGCCAATATTATCAACGAAATCTTTGATGACAAGCCACCCTTGACTATTATACCTATAGTCCTCAAAGTTGTTTGTTTAGATAAATAATTTATGTGCTTTGTATGGGGTAACGCATCTCCATAGAATGTTGCATTAAATATGTATTGGTTTAGCCCATTATAAAGTTATTATATATAATAAGGGTTTCTGAATTGTGTTTTTTTTAACGATTTTCGACTGTTTATATCAAATTCTTATGTAATTAAAATATTCCTTTAGTAACACAATCAACACTTATATAGGTTAAGAAATATGGATACACGTAGTTAATATTAGAATACCAATTTCTCGTTACAACAATCTTAGCTAGAGTTAAATAATTCTTCGCTTCACCACATGGCGTAATTGCATGTTTTCCAGATAAACTTCGACAGCATCTATTTCTATTCTCAGAATAATCTCTATTTTTGAGCGAATTTGTAACTATACGCTTAATATCTTCAAACGTACTACTTTGTAAATCAGTAGCGATTTTGTAAATCTGTTGTTGTTTCTACATAGTATACAATTGGTTTATTTAAATGGATATTTATAATGATTCGTACGTAAATTATAACTTGACACGCATAAAACCCAAGTATTCAGTAGAAGTAAATAGTTTTCTTTATTTCCTTTTCGTACCTTATTACCAGTCACTCAGCGTTCATTGGTACAGTTATACCCTTCAAAATACCATAAATATTTTATTGTTTGATATTAATACATAACAACATCAAATATCGATTATCGCTTCTTGAATGCATTGGGGCAAGGTCGTTAGAGCAATCAAAAATGTTGGATGTAAACCAAAAGTAATTCTAACTTTAATACTTTGTACAAAGAATCATATTCCTTCAGCAAGTCTTGTGGAGTTAATTTTCTGTGTGCCGTAATGGTTTTGATGATGAATGGATGTATTATACGAATCTTGTTCTTTCGAATGTCGACGGTCGATGAACCTGTCTTCTTCAGACGTTTCGAGAATTCACTTTGATAAGGTGGTTAATCTTGTGAAAGGTTTTTAATCTGATGATATCATATTAAATTAACCCTTATACTAAGATTAAATTAGTGTTCAAACTAGCGTATTACTTACTCAAGCGATTATAAGATGAGTATTTGCTCATTAAGTACAAGACTTAAAGGTTTTGAAAAGGCGTCTCCTCTAACGTTTCTCAGCTAAGAAGAAGAGTTGATTTGCGCAATACAATGTCATAAAGAGCCATGCAAAATAAATCATAACTTTATATAATGAATTACAATATTACGACGGGCCTGTTGGTCTAGTGGTTAGTGACCCTGGCTGCTAAACCGGAGGTCGTGGGTTCGATTCCCACCCAGGACGAATCTTTGTGTGATGAGCACGATCATTTGTTCTGTGTCTGGGTGTAATTTATCTATAACATCTATGTATGTATTTAGAAATATATAAGTATGTTTATCAGTTGTCTTGTTGCCATAGCACAGGCTCTGCCTAGTTTGGGATCAGATGACCGTGTGTGAGATGTCCCAAGATATTATTATTATTATATTTAAGTGTGATGTGCTTATAATTCTTTCAGACTCGATTTACCTTATTTCATAGCAAACATATTCTCTTGTATCTGTAGAGAAAGCTAGTTCGTGAAAGTTCGTCGATGATCGTCCTTACATATCTCATAAGCCTGAGTTTTTTTTCATAGGATTTAACGAACCGTTCACAATATAGAGTCCGACGCCTCTCCCGGGAGGACGCGTATTGATTACGTAACTGATTATCCGCTCGTGTGTACCATAAGTAATGACACACGACACTGAAGGGAATTGCTACTTCAACCGTGTAGTCTGCCGCAGATATTTTTTGTGAGCTATGTACACTGATAAAGCTCAAAAAACATTATATAATATCATCAAAATTGTACGTACAAATCACTGAGATAAAATCAAAATCTACCCTAAATTATTTTGAAATATTAGTCAACGGACCACGGAGTTTTGTCGACCGTGTATATGTTTATAAAAGAACTAGCATGGAACGCTTGTTCACTGCGTGTTGGTTGTTAGCCTTGCCTGTTTCTAATTAAGAACTCATTAAAAAGGTATCCTTATCGAGTTGTGTTGATCAGCTTAGGATTAGATTACTGTAACGGACACGCCATTCACCTGTTACATTAAAACTGTACGATTGTATGTCATTGCTGCAATGACATAAAATCGGGAAATAGATTAGATATCCGTTTTCCTCCATTGTACAAGAGCAATGAGGCATTTTTTCTTATAATTTACGTTCACTACGTTGTTAGTATAACCTGTAAGCTACAGTAGTTAACGATTGAAATAATTACAAAATACCAATTGGACTTAGTGCATTTTTTCACGCAATATTTAGTTATTAGAAGCAATAATCAAAAGAATGTTGGTTCATTAGTATAATCATTCAATAAATAATTAACTAAGGACTTTTATTTATTAGTAAAAATATACTGACGGCCTTTTGGCGCACAACGTGGGACTTTTTGTGATCACTTTTTGTTTCATAAAGAATGTTATAACAGAGTAGGTATACATTTCTAATAAACATTTTGAAGCCAGAAAGTAATATTGCTTGGATAACAAGAAAAAGATTAAGTAAGATAAATTTTATTTTCGCCCTCCCGAGTTAAGAGCAAAGGTCATTCCGTTGCCATGATGGTAATTGAGCTACGTCAAGTTACTAAGTAAAATGTTTTGTTGTTACAAGTACTAAATAACATCAATTAAATTCAATTGGTTTTAACTTTAACCAATTAAATACAACTTTATTTTACGAACAATTTGAAAATCAACGATATTTGCTACTATGAAACCTATTGTTTTAGTTGTCTGTTTACGCTCTGACTGCTAAAGTTAACTTAGAAGTTTACCGTTATAGATGCTTATAGGTACGCCTCTAATTAATTGTAAAATCGCCTTTGTGTATTCAATTTTGAGAAGTATTAATATAACATAAGTCCACCTTTAAAACAGGCTTAGAAGTCTATTTCAGTAAAAGGTTTGTGACTAACGTATGTATATTTATATACCTCTAAATTTATGATTTAGTGCAATTTTTTGATAAAACATAATATTGTATAATATCCTAGTAGGTACGTTCTTTATATTTTGACCAGGCTCTGATTAAAACTATCAAAAAATACAAAATAAATGTTTTTTTATTCATTGAAATAAGCGCGTTTCTTATTTACAAAAAGAAAAGCGATAATTGATCAGTAAAACGCTTATGAGTAGATAGTGCCTATAGTGACTATTTAATCATAAGCATTTACTGATCATTTTGGTCTGATATAGTACATCGACGCACTTAGAGACGTTAATTGTTACTTATCGAACTCTTAAACTTTTAAGAGTTGGCTTACTTAAATCAAAACTAAAGAATCCCTTAAATCGATTTAAGTGAGCCAACTGAGAATTTGGAGAGTTGGCTTACTTCAATCAATAATAAGAATTCCCTTAATATTAACGTCTGTAAGTACGTATATCGTCACGATAATGTACATTAATTACCGCTATAATGTACTCTAATAAGTTCGGCATTTCAGCAAGGAATCGGATGTTATGCTCCTCATCAATAACCTAGAAATAATTCTGATGACCGAATAAATTTCAAGGCCCGGTCCACATCCCCAAGACCTCTGGTATGGACGAACATTACTATCCTGTGGGACCCCTGCTAGTTAGCCAGCTACAAAATATAAAATAAAATTAGGAGTTTAAGCATTTCCACGAAAAATAGATCCAAAAGCCATAAAATAAAACAAACAGAATTCCTTTTGGAACAATATAGGAATAGTCACGTTTTTAGGCCAGCATTTACATATGTTAGAATAGTATTGAAGAAGAATAAACATTTCTGTGGTCGAGGGATGTCAAACGTTTGTCGAAAGGAGCTTTTTTGCTCTTCGTAAACATGTTTTTTATTAGTCCTCTGTAATGACGTTTTACTTTAAGCTTTCAGGTTCAGTTTAAAGATACGAATAAATATACACTGAAACATGTAGTTCATTTTCAAAAAAAGGAAATTTTTTGAATCGGTTAAGGTCAAAACATGAACGCTATCTGACGAATTCACTTAATCTATACTAATATTATAAAGCTGAAGAGTTTGTTTGTTTGTTTGTTTGTTTGTTTATTTGTTTGTTTGAACGCGCTAATCTCAGGAACTGCTGATTCGAATTGAAAAATTATTTTTGTATTGGATAGTCCGTTTATTGAGGAAGGCTATAGGCTATATAACATCACGCTACGACCAATAGGAGCGGAGCATAAATGAAAAATGTTGCAAAAATGAAAAACCGTTGAAACTAAAACACGCGGACAAAGTCGCGGGGGACAGCTATTCAAAATAATTTGACCATATTCAATTGGGGGGATAATTTAATCTCATTTAACAATAAATGCGTGACATTAAGAGGTAATGGGACTTTAGAAGCTTGTGAAACCACGCTCAATAACACTGAAATATTGAGAACTGAATCTATTTAGTTTCTATCAAATGTTAAAGTTTATTTGTTGAAAAACTGACTTTAAATCTTCGCACTGTGAAACTTAACTTAATTAGTAAAGCACCTGTAGTAATAACAGGTTTTATTGTTTTCAAATTAAGTAGGTAATGGAATCCAAGAATAAGGCGACATAGATTGCCAGTCAAGTACTCAGTATAATTCCGAACCACATATGTAATGTTTTAATAATTAAATATTGAACAGTGTCGGCGATGAAAAAATATTGTTATTAAATTCTTCATTGTACCTACACATAAAAACATTCAATGAAAGATATGTTTCTTATTTTGACACAATTTGTCCAACTCTACGTACAAAATCTTACCAAAATTGTCACACCAATTTAAAAATGCCACGCTTGCTCCAAAGATTCTCTTGACTAATTAGATTGTTGACGGTGGCCTTATGCAGTGTTCACACCGAATGTAATTGATAGGGAGCGCAGAGCCTTCATCTGTCAACCGTTTTATAAAATGACCCGCCGTAATTGGAGGCTTTTGTCAGATTCACAAGTATTTGTTATAAGCTCAGTATGAAAAATTGACGGAGGTATTTGATGATACCTAATATTTTTCTATTTATTTCTGTCTCTTTTAAAAGGCCGCTGAAGTATGATCACTTAACTTTCTTTGACATATTTTTTCTTACCTACCGTCTACAGTATATACAGATTATCATCCTTAGAATCGAAAAAAGTACACACTCTAAAATCAAACACCTTACAAATTTTAATTAAATATTTACTAGTCCTTTGATTTCACTTAACCGTCAATGCAACTATTAGTTACGCTACGTCTCTTACACTAAGCCTATTGATTATAAAATACCTCTATAAGTAACTTAAAGAGATTCGCGAGGAATTTTCCGAAGGTTACGGAGGAGCTTTGAACGCCTACGGCCTGAACCGGAGTAACTGGAAGCCTTTGATGAATAAATAGACATCGTTTGACAATAATAGTGTTTGTCGATACCCGGCTCCAATTTGCTGTTCTGGAGGATTTTTGTGACGGTACCTCCTGTTAGCTTTGATGCTTCGTGATATAACTAAATAACCATTTATAGGTACCCATTATTAAAAGGTTCATTTAATTTTTTCATTAAAACCTTTCTAGTTTCGTTCAAACATTTCGTTCGGCATAGCATTGTTTATTTCTATGTTTGGCATAATAAGAATGCAGTTTTAATGTTATGAATATGACCGAGCGTTCTAAAATAGAGTAACGAGAAATATTTGTTTAGTAAGAAATGTTGGAGTCCTCGGAAGCTGACATTAAAAATTAAAGAGAATGTGACAATGAGCTTGTTTCTATGAATTTGTACAGTCAAGCTCATGTTCTTTTATACCTAACGGTACAAGATTATAATTTGATATTCCTTATTTTTAAAACATTGGCGTAGTATGTTTTTCTGTTATTTACTTTGTCTTCCTGATAACATCGATTATCAATGGGATAATAACAATGTAAACATAAAGGTCGAAAACCATTAATCGTAAATCGTTTACCATTTAGACCACATCGCTTTACCTTTCATAAAAAAACTAATCATTTTATGCGTCAATTTACGGAATTTGTGAATAAGCAACAAAGAGGCTTGCCTGAAATTCGCAGGTCCCAAAGCTCGTTTAGGGCTGAGGGCAGTTTTCGCAGACCCTCTGGCCGCTGAAATATTTAAAGGAAACACTCAGGACCGCCTCCCCGATGTATTTTACGAGCTGTTTTGTTTAGATTTATTTATGTACCTCATAATGTTGCTTTAGACTGTTATGTTGTCAGGTTTTCAAATTTTTGTAGTGCAGTGTGATAATGGAGCTAAGAGGAAATAGCACTGGAAGTTGAGCTAATGGACAATTCCTGTTGGTGTTCTCTGTGACACATGTTTGAATAATGTAACTGTGAGCTAGTATGGTTCCTTGATTATGAAGGACCTAGTTCTATTGTTTAACTTTAAATCACAAACATCCAAATAAGATGCTTTATAATTAGAATCCGAATAAATGAAATAAGTTCTGTTCTAAATACAAAGCTGATCCAACTTATGTTAGTAGATATTCTCCACAGTTAATACTCTCATGGAATAAAAGAAATCAATGTAATTTCATTAAAAGAAAACTTCAACATTACAGCTCAAAACTATTTCACGCATACACGAATATCTGAGCCATATCTGTATAATATAATAATATATTATACAGGTATAATTATAATCTACAATTATAATATATTATCTGTATAATAATACCTGCGGGAGTTATTAAGACTATGGTACGCTCTTGAATCATACAATCACAAAAATAAACTGTAAGATAAATATTATTCAGTAGTGCTTTCTATTAGGCTGACCCTTTCAAATCAAAATAGAATCAGATCAAACTCTTGATTCTAAAGTTTGAAAAAATCTTTGACCTTTTTGCTTTTTCTTCTTAGTGGTTGGTTGCCTGATATGAAATGCCGGTGCCATCTAGATATTAAAATAGAGGCTGGGAATGTTTATACAAAACTATTACCACTGAAAATATGCGGCTTGAAAAATCTCATGAATTTTATAGCAGCTTTACCTAAATTCGAAAAAAAAAAAATGTCGAGAACTTTATTTAAAACGTAAATGTATTTCGAATGCATTTTGATCGATAGTATATTTTAAGACCCTCAATTCTGGTAGATCGATTGTATACGATTATGGCTTGTCAATAAAGATACAGTAAATCCACAGTCTGCAGTGAAGTCAATACCCGCCCGATAAATAAAACAATACGAGAAAAAAGTAAATTACAGTAACCGATGAATTTATACGCTGATCGGTGAGTTGTTGAACTTAACAATGGTACCTACATGTTGAATATTATGTCTCTGTTTATTATACCCATATTTACTATACGCATGTCATTTTGGTTCAGATATTTTGACTTTTTGAGTTTATTTTTGTTAGATGCTTAACAAGTAATAGGTACAAGTTTCTTTTTCGTTTTAAGTCGTGTCGATACAAGTACTGATTTAAATTTTGGTAATACTGAACTAAAGTACCTACTGATTTGAATTTGTAACATTGTAACCAAAGGAATGATGAATTTTGTTTTGTACAAAGAGTGTCATCCGGTCGCGATATTATGGAGGTTTCACTGAAGATAGGTATATCAATCCCAACCGCGTACACTTACAACAGTGAGCAGATTTAACTATCAGCCACATGTTTATGGAGCTAAACCCACGTTACAAAGTCTGCATATTATAAAAAACATGTTCCTAACACCTAACCTTTTCTAGACCTAAATCCTGCTTGTATATATTTAAATAAAATAAATATATCAATGGCGACGGTTATAATCGCGTGGGGCTCTCCGTAGGCCTGACGCCGCTTATAAATAGCCGCGGTCGATACTCACTCCAGACTCGAACTTGTTATCAGACCTGTGTGTGTATCTGTCTGTTGTAATAAACTACCTACCATTTGGATTTGGTACTGAAATATAAATTTATTTTGAAAATTTCCGATTTTTAAATAAATTTCTATTTTGTAAGTAAAATTTATTCCGAAATTAACACAAAATTTATCTTTATGTCCGTCTTTTCTTATCTATATTTTAGCAGATATAACCTATATTTGGGACATTGCAGATATTTCGTTAGCATAAAATACATTTAGCTCGAAAATACAAGCCTGTTAAATAAATATAGTATCTGTTAATAAATTTATAAATTTGCAATTATATAACATGGTAGAATAGAGATGACCTCGTTAAAACTAGGACAAACATGGTTGGAGATAGCAAACTATCGAGTCGCGTGGAAATCCTACAAGGAGACCAATACCTAGAAATAACTTGAAGGGGAAAATTACTTCGAAGGGAATAATATCCGCAAAACCAAACAGTTCCAAAGTTAATAAGTAAATTAAATTTAAAAACAATATAAGGAGTTGAATTTGTATGATATGAATTGCCCTTACCTTACTTGAATCGGTTAAAAATTTATCCTGAGGCAGACTCATCTTGTCTCGTAGGTCATTGGTTTCCATTGTAGGCCTATTATAAATAATCTATCCAATATCTATATCTGATTTTCCCTACCAGAAAAACAATTACCTATGTCATAATTATGTAATTACACTAGTTACCATTTGAATTGAGCCATATTCTAATCTAATACAGAAAAACAGATACAAAGATTTTGATGATTTTTCTTTTAATTTGTTTTTTTTATGCTTTTTAAAAACAGAAAACTCCTGGATGTGGAAAATAATTATTAAAATTTTTAAATAAACTTTTTCTTTAAAACACCTTATTTTAGACGACAACCTGGTCTTTTTTCTGATGTGCTACTTAACGTTAACAATTAAGTAATAAAAAGATCATTTAAAAAATAAGTGTTTATTTCCCACGGCCTAGTTTCGAGTTCTAAATATAAAAAAAAAATGGCTGTTCTTGAGAATTTAGAAATTTTGTTTGTTTTATGTATTCATTGACTCTACTAATAGGTAGGTTATTGATTTTGTGCGTAAAGTAACAAACAATCCACCTCACACCTAGTTATTTTTATGGATGTATGTATGTATACGTATATTATGTATGTTGAATGTATTTGTAATCATGTACACACATTGTTTTTCCGCCTAACAAGTACAAATACACTTGATGGCAATGTCCACCGCGCGCTCACGCAATTGTCCACTCCATGTACACAGTTATCAACAAAGCGTGATTGAATTACTTCAATTAATGAAGTTAAAATTTGAATGTCCTTAACCATTGTATAGAAAACACAGAATGTTGACTAATAACATAGTAACAGAAGCTTTTATGTGGTACATACATATTCTGAGATGACGAAATTACGACCATTCCCCATGGGAATTATAAGCCCTGTGGTTAATCACGCCTTTGCCAAAGATACATTTTTCATAAGTTCCTTAGGATATTAAATCTCTTATTTTAACACGCAAGCGGAATAATTTGTCTTACTGTGGTTTTCCTGTGTTTATTTTAATAGAAGTTGCAAGCTTGATATATGATCCTCGGAAACAAGGGACGAAAATACATTCTCTCAGGACGGTCTTGTAAAACAAAACAAAAATCTTAGTTAGTACTTAAAGCCTAAAAGAGCCGTAATTTCGTCAATTAACTTTGGCTGATAATCTGTAGCGCTATAAACATTTAACGAGCACTGTACAGAGTGGTATTTCTGTTTTATTTGTATAACAAAAGTACCGCTGATGAGGACACTGTTATCTGACATTAGCGTGAAATATTGAGAGAAAGTTTGCCGTGTTTTAAGTGCCGAGCAGGTACATAAAGTGTTTTGTACGCATTTGTGCGTAAGAATATGTTACACGTGTACGAAGCGAGAAACCTAATAGACGCTTTACATATTTTAAAACACCCTTTCGTTTGTGTTGTAAAACGCCCGCAGAATTCTACCTAGGTACTAAAATTAATTAAAGCTGAGATCTACACAAAATAAATATAGTGGATCAGAAATATGCGACATGTCACACTGACTAATGACAATTGATTGATGTGTTTATATAATATCTGCGAAAAAAACAACATCGTCAAACGTTATGCCAAACACAACTGTCATGGCTGCCCTAAAAATAAAGTTAATATGTTAAAAAACCTTTTAAAAGATGATTTTTGTACGGCTGTTCCCTTCTTCAAATTAATTTGTTAGTATTTTTATGACATTTCCCTATTTTTTTTTCCTATTTATCTACGTAGTGGTAGCCCAAAATCGAACATCTTTTGAGAACAAAGAAACTATTTTCATTTCATAAAATTACCAAAATTGCTTTTTCTTATTGGACTGATGATTTCGGGCATTAAATCCATATTATGTGTGTTATCGGTATAAAGCCTAGATTACGTAATCTTTGAATATTTATAGTGCAAAAAATCAGCTATCGGTCACATCACAACAAAATCAGCTGTTCCATTAACACTGACTTAGTAAACGTAACAGTATTATCGAACGACATCCTCCAATCATATAATGTAAGCGTAAAAACGGTCACAATAGTATGAATGAGGTCCCACGGTGTCGTGTTGGACCGGTTGTTGCCGACCTTGTCAAGGCGAGCCGGTTATATCGCACCTTGCCGAGGAATTTTAATAGACGCCTCCATTTGGTGCCTCTGTTTGCTAGTGAAGGGACAGGACAGATGGTTAGTTATATTAGCAATTAATATTCAGTTGTAGATACATCTTGCAAGTATGTGTGTGATTGGTTAAAAAATTTGTTGTTTGGAAAGTATATTATTTGCTATATGACATATCACTTAATTTGTATTTTAATTAGGTCTTTAAGCCTTGATGCCTAAACGGTGTAGGTACGAATATGTGCCCCACATAATTAACCTCGTAGTGTACACACAATGCCTACTTTATCTTTTTTTTTATTCTTTTGTGCCAATTTCTTAAAAAAACCCGTTTTGGTGATTACTGTGTCCTTCAAATGTTTATTACGGTGAGCTGTTTAACGCACTGTTTTAATTCTCGTCAACTTAACACGAATATGATGATGACATCAAATAAAATAAATGGCTTTTAAACGTGTATGAGTTTGATTTTAGTGTTTTAATTCACCTGTTAACTACCATAATATATGTTATTGTAATAGACAACACAAAACTTAAGGCAATTTTCTGATGTTTGCGGAACAAGAATTAATTTGTTGAATATTCTATCAATGGAGTTTTAATGTAAGATCAGCGTGTCGCTACCACACGGCTTATATTCCGATAGGTACTGATTTTGAGTATTCATGGGAAAATTAGGTTTATTATTGTTGAGTGCGCCGCGCAATACATTTACATAGGCTACCGAAATACTTATTGAATCATCGGGAACTCCATTTTTAATGGTACATACATGCTGTGTGACGTCAAGAACTAGCTAAAATATTTGGCCTGGTTCACCTTCATTGTTCAGGTTTTTGCGTAGCTATGTCATCGTCGTTCCATAGGTAAAACGAAACCACAAAATATTTAGGGAGAAAAAAAGATACCTATGCTATTGCAAAATACATCTCTATATTTTACTTGACTAATGGCCGAATACTGAAACGTCAATCAGTTTTAAGTCGCCGTTAAGTCTCGTGCTGTCTCTGTCACTTTAAGGTGTAAAGTAGCGACAAATAGACATTAAAGTTAGCCTCTAAGTTAAGTTGCGTTTCATCATTTGGGAAAATCAAGTAACTTTACTCACTAAATCACTTAACTGTTTTTGTTTACCGCCTTAAGTATTTTAGATATAAAAAACGTGGTTTTCCACGTTCATTCATCTTACAGATCCTTAATGTTTTACGGTTCTAAATCTTTACCTCGCGGATTTGTAAGTTGTACCTACTACCTACAGAAAAGTAGCAGAATGTTCACTATGTTATATCCTCGAATACATGACACTCTGTTGTCAACAATAAAATGTAATAGTCTATAAGATTTACATTTATTTGTACAAAGAACAACATCTATTATAATGAATCAGTAGAAGAATGTTTAATCTTATTGATGCTTTCTTTTATTCATTTTCCTTATACTGTTTTTGTCAAGTAACAGTTATTTGGGATAGTTTGTTATTCGAGTGCTCCTGGAAACTTGGTTGTTCAAAGGATGTTGTCTTAATAGTTATCGAGTAAGATGCAACAGGCGTTATAGTTACTGTATAGGTAGCTGTCGGACTAAAAAACATGTTCCTTGTGGCTACAAGTAGCTCTAATTGGTAACGAACTAAGAATACGAATATTTTGCTTTACTTCGCGTCTTGGCTATTGTACAAAAGCAATATCAGAAATAAAGTTTCTAAAAAATAAATAAAGTCGTACACATACCTATATTAAAATTAGGACTATCATAAAGTTCCAATGCACTACGAGATACATAAAAAAGGTGATTTATTTAGTCTTAAACACCTGATATTTCTCGACTTCTCTAGATATCAGTCAATTTTCCATCAGATTACAACCAATCATGTCCTAGGTACTACATTATTATTATTTTAAGTGACAGAACATTTTACTACTACTATAGCTCTTATTTTACCAGATTATTAAGTAGGTATAATATGAGCCTTCTATAGTTGGTAATTTCGTGGCAGTGTTCAGTCCATTAGTCTGAGCATACGGGCACTCGGCGAAAATTTAAACACATTTAGCAGTCCTGCGCGGTTATGTCTAGTGACCGTTAAATTGTAAATAACTTATGCTTTGTGGGAGAATCAAGACTTATTGTACAACATTGTTTAATAAAATCATTTAAAATATTTGGTTATTGTTTGAAAAATATCCATTAGTAGGTATGCAAAGGCAAGGACGGGACCGGGGCGTTTTTAGTCGGTTTAAGTCCGACATATGCCCACGCCGTGCCCTCGGCGTGGGTTGAAGTCATTAGAGTCACCCCGACAAAAAAAAAATACTGTTGCTTTAAATTAAAGTTTTCTGCAAGTCGTCCTACATGCCTACGACCCATTTAAGATGATATGCAGAAAATCAAAATAAATAAGTATTTATAATTAATTATTATGCAAGTCGTCTTTACACGTTTAAATGAGCCTACATATCTAAGTAAAAAGCTCCATTATCAGTACTTATGGGAGCTTAGTCATAAAATCGAAAGATTCGAGCATCAAAACGGCTCTCGCTTATTTAAGAAAATAAACCCTTTTCACCCTTTTGATTATATAGGTAATCCAGTGAATTATAAATTATAAATAGATACCGTAAATATCTATCAGAAATAATAACTCCTACAAACCTTTATGCTAAAACACACGTCACAAGTTCAACAATCAAGTGCGCAACATGTGATTAGTTCAACGGCTCGTAACAGCGACAGGTCAGAAGTTCGACAGGTTGTCGGAGCGACGCGTGGTTAATGTACGGCAAACCGACATGGGGCGTCACCTTTGGTTACTCAAACCTGTCTGGAGTGAGATGATAAGACATAATATATTATGAGGAAAAAGATGAAATGATTGTCGGATGGTTGTGTTCATTAGTATGCCACGCTTATTCATTTTATATCTACTGTAAAAATCTAGCTCTGATTATAAAAGGACGTTCAATTAAACCAGCTTTGACCAAAAGGCCACCAATCATGGCCCTTGATATGATATTTAATGATTAAAATCGAACTTGCAGAGTGAGAGACTGTGATTTCTAATAATTATACGTGAGGGCTAACGACGTACTCCTTAAATTGATTTTGTTTTGTCATACCCAGTCTACCCTTTTAAAAGTCAGAAGATATTAATATCAACGTGCTAGATATTAATATCACATGTGCGTGTGTGATCGCTAGCTTACTGCTCGAGCAGTCTGTGAAAGACAGACCTTATACTGCCCTCGTCCTTCGTGCGTCCACTCTACGCAGATTACCCGGGACTTAGCGTTCAACCACACTAATTACTTATGAATTTATTATAACTTGCTCGTGTTACCGGGTCACTAGTTAAATGTCACACGTGCGTTCGTTTTGGAAATGATTTTGATTTATGCAGTAGCCGGACTAATCTAAAGCGAGTAGCTACATAGTTAACATAAACGTTTTCACTGACAAATGAAACTGACTGAACTAACTGACCTTTAAAATTAGTTAGACATTTATGTTTAGAGCAATTTTCCTTCTACGTGCAAGCTAAACACTTCTTTAAATAGTAAATGTTTTAAGTCCTATTTTTGCCAGCCTAAAATGTTACCAAAATAACTCTAACTTTACCCAAATAGAAACAAAATCTTAACATCAAACACCCACTGCATCGTGCAAAATGGTGGAAACTTAAATATAATCCTCGATGGGCGACGTCCTGTCAGCCGTAATAAGCTTCATAAAAGTCGACGCCCACTTCTTTTTTAACTTAAATTCCCTAAAAGTATTTTATTTTTGGCAAAGAAACATCTCCGGCGATAGAGTACTGTTTGCTGAAATATTAATTTGTTTACAGTTCATTTGTATTCGTCGTTTGACAAGGTGATTTATGAATTTGTAGTTTTCTTAAGGGATAGCTATTAACAACAGATGTCTTTTAACTAAGGCTAAAAGTTAATATAATACTAAATGAATTCTAAGAGTCACTCCTAGCACTACAAAATATAACAGGATGTCAGGAAAATAAGCCTCCTAAATTGACTCTACTGGTTTTAAAATCATATTGTTTGAATAAAACTGACCCTTTCATCTTCCGGATCAATAGGTGTAAGTTGTCGGCTACGAATACATAACCGCTTTGTTCCCACAATGTGTACCCGGTTTTGATATTTTAACTGTTCGGTAAAGCAAGCTAACCACGTATTCACTCGAGCGACCGAAACTACAAAGCCGATGTTATTTACATTTTCAGAGGATAAAATTTGTCCTTTGTAAACCCGAATATTTTGGCTCTATCAAACACAACAAAACAGATAACACATTCCTTTTTAATAGTTCCCTATTTCCGTATATTTAAGGGCCAATTTCACGGGTGCATATGCACGATCAGTTTAAACCCGCAGTTCCTATATTTCTCCTCGGATTTCAACAACATAAACAAAACTCAGTGGAGGCTATATATGACATCGACATTTAAACTCGATCACGAAGAATTTAGTTTATTGGAACTCATTTTATAATGTAAGTGGTAAAACTGTTAATTATTTTCCTGTTCATAAACTTAGTTAGCATTCTCCATTGTGAAGGCGATTGCGTTGTGCTTAGTATGTGTTGAAGCATGTTTGTGTTGTAATTCCTAAGTCTATAGTATGTTAGACTTAGCTCTTGTCTACAATAGTCCAACTTCATTCATATTAAATTGGTTATAAGTTTAACATTCCCGGAAGGCAACAGGGGTCTTTGGTCATTTTGTAACTGTTTCTCGGAATTCAGTAAATAGGTATAACAATGTTATTTGTGTTATCACAAAGTTACAAGTTTTTTTTTTCCTTTTATTATTGTAACAATGTTTGCTTACTTTCAGAAGAAAAAAAAGTATTATTTAACTGTCTTGTGTGCTATTTGTTCAATGATAGGATTCGCAGCTTAGCTACTATATTGACCAAAAAGGATAGTAGCGAGGTAGCCTACACGTTGTACGCCAAACTATAGCTCAAAAGATATACTAAAAAGTTTTTATTTTGCATATTTTCCATCAATACATTCCAAAAGAGAAGTCAGGAGGGCCAAACTCAAAACTCAAACTCAAAATCTTTATTTGCATGTTAAGGTCTTACAGGTCTTAATGAAATAACAGGCACAGCCAAAAGGAAGGAGAAGGCAGAACAAAGCCCGTTTCCTATATTCCTCGTATATAGACAGCACAGCAAACTTCTCCCTTTAAAATCCCCCGCGACCAACTGATCACCTAATTTGTATACACAGTTAAGCTTGTTACAGTGTTTGTTTGTTTGTAACGATGTTACACTTTTTATACGTAAACTTCGTCGATTCAGTAAATGTTTGTGTTTTGATCGTGCTGTTGAGTTTATAAGCGTTTTTATATGAAATACAATTGTTTTGATGTTAAAATTTTTGCATATTTCTTGTACCTAAATGTTCTTTGCTTATAATGTATTGTGATGAACGTTTTTTGGTTAAAGCAGAATACCTAAAAGGCAAGTATAGTTGACCTCTGCTTTAGTGTGACCTCTCATGTTCGTAAGATCTAAGTGTGACTGGAGTTATGCCAACATATAGCTTCGCTAAAATAGAATCGATAAGTGTGGCTTAAGCGAGCATTGCAAAAAATACCTCTATTTAGTTGACAAGGCTTTTTGTCTGCCTGATTTATTTCAGCCATCATTCTTCTTTAAACTTAAATTCGGTAAAATAAAGCTTAGGTACCTACCTACGTTTTCTTTGATTTACCTGGATCATTCTCTCTTCAATACTCGTAGAAATTAAATTAATCTTATTCAAGCAAACGTCTTTCACAATTCCTCGACTCCGTTGTCTAAACTTGCAACTGGTTTCATCCGGCGCGATCTGCCGTAATCCGGTTATATCCGGACGGCGGATGTTGGACGCAATAAACGAGGTGCAGAAGGCTCACTTATAATAAGGGGTTAGAATAGTGTAAATGAAATATTGGAGCCATAAACAAGCTTTTATTAACGTTATGATTGCTGGTTTAATGTCACTGTAGAATTAATAGCGGTCATCATTCGTTGGAATAGTGCTTTACTAGGCTTTTAATAGTTTTTATTGCGAAATCCTTGACTGATGTTTTTATTCTGTTTTTTTATGTATCTTGATGTCATGCCTTAGTTAAAAAATAAGCTTCGCATTTCCTCATCTGCTTGCTTTTCGACACCTCAAACTAACAACTTCATTTCCGCTTCTATTACAATTCGATAGGCTGTAAGTGACTTAGTAAAGGCCTCAAGGCTTTTACATCGAATCTTTCTTCCTAAAATTTTCAGTATGCTTTCTTTCTAGTCCCGGATACGTTCATACCTACTGTAGGAAGTTTCATGTCTCCATGTTGATCTTCTGCATCTAACTTTATAGTAATTGTACGCCGCTTAAGTTAATCGTTAGCGAAGTAAATGGCTTTTTACAATCGACGCCGTACAGTAAACAGGGATACGGTTTATTGGATAATTGACTTTATTTCTGTCCGTGCGATGTCCGGTCTTCCGTACGTGTGTTCTGTGGCTGCTTTTGTTCAGTTTTCATTGAAATTGATAGCTTGTACCTACGTATTAATGTTTTATTTTTAAATATTCAGGGGAGTGAATGTAGTGATAGCAGCTTTGTCGAAATTTGTACTCTTCTTATGTCAAGATAAGATCGAGTGAGTGAAGACGGAGGAGAGAGGAAGATAGAATACATAAATAATCTGACAAGTACAATGAAGTAGCTACAGGAAAAACAGAATAATATGTTATATATTATTCTGTTTATCGTAAAACAAAAATAAGTAAACGTTATGGAAAATGACGGCAAGTTTCATTCATTTTTCATTCATTAAAATAAAATTGTTTTATGTTTAGTTAAAGTGGTTTCCTTGTTAACTAATACCGATAAATAGAAAGCGTCGGAAGTAGTTATTAGCGGAAAGACGTTAATCGATAACACGATGCTCGAGTCGAGCCGGCAAGACGCACTAATAGCTGTTGTAATAAGTAAATACTTTAAAGTTTCTTTATTGTAGGTATATCATTGTTTTTTCAAGAGTTCATTAAAAATTGTTGTTTTTAAATCTATGCGCAATACATGGATGATAAGAGTTGATACCAAAATACCGCTTGTTTTTTTACTTATACGACATACGATATCAATCCAAATTAAGTAAAAATATATAGTTACTTAAATACTTGTGATGGTCATAATTGTAAAATAAATAGAGTTCGACTCGCGCCACCACCGCCACCGCGTCGGCTCATGATTATGGATTCCTATTGAATCTGAAACTAGTCAGGCGATCCCGAAAATATCCGTGAGTAAACCGTTTTGTGTTTTAAATAATTATGAATACTCCTCACGAAATATTTTATAAAATCAATAATAAGATGTTTTTCCTTTCAGCTCATAGTATTTTAAAACACTGTCCTGTCCTACACAACCGAAACCCATTTGTCGTGATATCGCATTGTGATCACAATTCGTGTCAATGACTGCCACAATTACCCATTCCGCACAATTGAGTTTAACTCGTGAGTTCACAGGAACATCGTTATGAGATACACGCTACATTTCCACATTGATGCCACTTTCGGACGATGCTTTGGTTAACAATAGGTGTTCAACCAAATATTCCGGTTAATTGTGTACCAATATAATTGCGTCAAATACTGACGCTACTGATAGCTAGTAATTGTTTGGTGTGTAAGTTCCAAAATAGATGTCGTTTTCCGTTTTATTCTGTCTGCGAGGCAATCGAATCAGACTCCAATCTTCAGCATCTATCGAGTTGTTGGTCTACGATACTAAGGTATAAATTTTTTCATGAACATAAACATTTTAAACATTGCGTGTTTATTAGGCATTTCAATTTTAGCTTGAAGCTTGATTAAACTAGAACCTTACTATATTTCTTGAGCATAGTTATTGTTCAGACTATGTAGCAGTACTAAAATATGGCTTAGTACTAATATTATTGCGTTTTTTGACTACGCGGTCTCTATCAAAAAGTGTTACATGAGAACTGGCAAAAATCTTAAGAATTTAAGCCTGAAGTCTTATTTTTTGGATATGTGCCATCCAAGTAAGTCTTCACAGCTGACCATCGACCTCATTGTAAGTGGCTTGTGGAGAATACTGCAATATAATAATTAACTGATGTATTTGAATTGTAATACTCGTCTAAGGGCAGATTTTACCAACGCCACATAATTTTTATTTGTGGAATAAAATTTACGTTTGACAGATTTTGCATGGAAGAACTGTCAAAAGTTCAAAATTATTCCTCGCATAAAATTCTCTGGTATGAGTAAAATCTGCCCTTACAAGTAATTCGACTATGAACCAGCTAGATTCATAGCTAATAATTGAAAATTAAGAAATCACGATTTATTGCTTTTTTATGACCGATCAAATTTAGAATGACGAATATCGCCTGTTTATACGTTATAACCGTCTTTTTTGCCTCGTATAATTTTTACTGATTTGGGTTTTTTTGTTTGTTTCAAAAGTTTGACTGTTCTGTTTTTCTGTAAAATTGTTGGAGGTAAAATTTTAAGAGTGTAAATTCTAGTCAAGTAGCTACATTATAACGTTTCTTATAAACGGATTAAGCCGAGTTTTAGCTTATTTCTGCCTACTTTACATTTTTACGTGACTCTTGAAACCACGTGTATCTCAAACAGCCCCCGACAGTACGCCACCGACATCTAGCGGGGATTTTTGGAACTATGTACAAAGCAACAGGGTGGCTTGGTACGTGACAAAGCCAACGTGTTTTATTTCCACCACCCTGCGATAGATGGCGTTACGTGTTCCGAATGTTAAAGTTACGTAAAGAAATGGAGGAAATTACAGATTTACATTGTACAGCTTATTAAGTGTGTCTTAATATGTCTTTATGTCTTAAAATAACTACTATTTCATTTAATTAACAAAAAAAAACACTTATTTAGAGATACATTATTTTAAATCGTAAAATTCCGGCAACGCTATAACTTATACCCAGTTTAGTTGTTAGAATAAATAGTACCGGCAAAAAATATTAACAAAATCATCATATAACTATTTCTGCGTTTTCTAGACAGAAACAAATAAAATAAAATACGATATGTTCTTGTCAACCTAAATGCTATCAAGTATAATAATAATTTATTTAACAAACACTCATAAAATCGTAAGCATTCCTAACATTAATTACATATCGTGTAATTATTGTTATAGCAATGGTTACTCTACAGAACTGGTTACTTTACAAAACAATATAGTTTAGTTCCCAAGATATTGTTTACGAGTCTGCCATCGCCCTGCTTCGTGTAAACGGCATTATAATTATGACGCAACCGTTTATGAGATGGGTACGTAAACAATGCATAAAACGCGTGCTGTGTTTTGTGTGACGTCAAACAGTATTGTCTGGAGCTACTAATATAAAGGCGTGACCTTACGATACCAGACACGCTAATGTTCGGTCAGACGTTATTGTAACTTTCTACAGTGAGCGAATTTGGAGTTGTAGGTTGATCAAATAATACAAAAACAAAATAATTTTTGACGGGCCTATTGGTCTAGTGGTTGATGACCCTGACTGTTAAACCGTAGGTCGTGGTCGATTACCACCTAGAACAAATCTTTATGTGATGAGCACGATCATTTGTTCTGTG
The DNA here is from genome assembly GCA_932294365.1 of Diachrysia chrysitis. Classification (NCBI taxonomy): domain Eukaryota; kingdom Metazoa; phylum Arthropoda; class Insecta; order Lepidoptera; family Noctuidae; genus Diachrysia; species Diachrysia chrysitis. Next base: position 808,746 of record OW028651.1, on the reverse strand, counting down.
CCTGGGTGAAATATGAATGTATTTAGAAATATATAGGTATGTTTATCAGTTGTCTGGCCATAATACAGGCTCTGCCTAGTTTAGGATCAGATGGCCTTGTGTATGTTGTCCCAACATATAAATTTAAAAATGATATAAAAGAATAAAACAGAAAGTATGAAAAAAAAATGAAAAGCTTGCCCTCAATAAATTTTAATTATAGGAAACTTCGAATAGCGGAAAATAATGATTTTGTTTTTTGTTTTTGATTTAAAAAAAAATAGTTAGCACTAGCGGGTTTATGAGGTTAAGATTATCCTATCAATCTTTTAAACGATTCGCTTAAATTGAAGAGTCAATGCATCTAAATCAAGTACAGCACGCTATAATCGTTTTAAATCAGCATTACCATACTTCACTACATCTGTTCGCAGCTTGACAATCTTTGTGAAAAATACACGGAGTACGTGTAATCAAATTGTCACGCGTGTTTTTGACACTGAGCGTGTGAACGGACTGGCGTGACTGGATACCTAACCCACAACTAACGTGTTAATTGATGCATTTAATTTAAAAATGCCAAGCAATTGTTCGTAAGATCGACATACTGACGGTATAGGCACACACTCTGTAATTGGTGCATTACCTACAGGTTGGCTAAAGTACATATCTGCTCCGTTCGCACTCGCACCTACGTATTTACGGATTTTTATAGTCTTACTATGTTTCTAGGCATCATCAAACACATCTATCATTTCCGTCTTTATAGTAATTAACTAAAACTAACATTGCATCCTACAGTAATGTAATCAAGAGCTGCTAAAATGATAAAACTAATTTAACTAGAATCCTTTCATGTGGTTTACACATTCGAACGCTAGACAGTCCTCACTCTAATCCCAATCACCGGTAACAGACAAAAAGACAGCCTCCGATAATGAACTTCGAAATAATTGGACGGTTCCCAAGCCGCCCGAAATCGAATAAAAGCATGGATTAATTTCTGGGAAGATAGTGTGGACACGAGAATGTTTTCAACGAACCCTACTGTTATATTGGGTGTTAAGTGAGAACACGTGCTGATACAAGCCCACTATTGAGCGGTTCTCGGAATATGATGAGGGGAATAATAGTTAGAAAGGGTCAATAGTAAGGTCGGAAGGAACGGCACTTCAAGGCTAATTGATTAGCCTGCGGTAGTCATTTCCGCGGCCCAATGTGGATGACTTACATAGAACATAGAACACTTCCCTTTGGTTTTTAAATGGCTGTTCAATTTCGGTTGTCAAAATCTCATTTGAACAAAACACTAACTATAGCTCCTAACTTGAGTTTTGACAGAGAATGATTTTTCTTCACGTTGTCCAAAACCCAATCTTTTGGTATTGCCAGTATTTTTTTCCGTTTGACAGATGATTAATTTGTTTTTTATGTTGATTGGACTTTCAGAAAAGGATTTTAAAAACGTTAAAATAAGTAGGCCTATTGTATGAGTTTTGTTTACTAGTATTCAGTACGAAATGATTGCAGGAGATTGTTGTCATCCTCCCGCCTCGCGTGACCTTGGTCGTAACGACGTCAAATGGAAGAGGATGGTGTTTGAGGACATGCTCCCGTTATCTATTAATCTTTATCATCCATACTTTATAGGTATAGCCAGGTATAACTGTTAGTGTTACAAATATAATGTCTGTATTGTCATGAAAATCATTTTTGGGTCTTGTTCGTAATGTAGCCATCAAGGTGTGCTTCAATTACTTATGATATTCTCTAATAATGTTTTTCTTATTTTTACAGGTACGTTTCCCTTGCGAACAGCATTCCCAACAATGAATCATAGTCCCAAAACATCTTCAAAGATCAAGTATGTATGAGCATCATCATTGTACGCTTAAAGTGGTTAACAACTAAAACAAATAAAATATATTTAAAGAATGTTAATACATTAAGCTCCTAAACATTCGTGTATTACAAAGGTAAACACAATATAAAAAATTAATAACATTCGTTTTGGCAGAACGCCTGAGGGTCACGACACTATTTCTGTAGGCGCGCACGCATTTAGAGTTCATTCATTCGCGGTTTAAATTTAGAACGTGATGTTTTCCGTTGTACTCGATCAGTTGGGTGGCCGCCGTGTGCGTGTGCGGTTGTCTGTCTTAACTCTTGAAATATTAAAATAATAAGGATGCTTAGCTTAAATGCTTAGGGGAATTTATTTTATAAGGAGTTAATTTAGCTGCATATGGTCCTTTCCAACTGGCACACATCCAGTACAGAAGTGGAATTTAATTTTCATTTGAGAATAGATGTTCGTGTCTGCAGATTATTATCCCACACATGTAGGACGGGTCAATTGCCGGGTCAGCAATCTGATCTATGGTCTGGAGATCTGACTCCAAGTATGCTGATACTATTAGGGTTAATTTAGTTTAGATTTATGTTCATTTAACCTTATACCACAAGCTAGGCACGACCTTCAGCAATGAAGATACCGACTAAGAAAAAAAAGAAGAACCTTATACTTAGCGTAAAAGGTTGCTAAGCCTTACAAATTTATTACTTTACACGAGCGAATTTACAGTGGATACTGTCAACTAAAAGATATAGTTATTCTGTTACCATGAAATGGTGTTAGAATGAAAATATGTGATACATTTTCTATCTGTTTATAAATAAGTTTATGTTTTATACTTGAACCTGTTAATGACTCCATATAACTTATTATAACACATTGTTGTTATTGAAGTGTAGGTACACGAATAAATAGACATAGTTACCAAGTAACACGTACTCAGAAAGTAATTCTCTCAAGAGACAATCCAATTATCATGTCATCCAATCTACTGTAGTAATATCAGGCAATTGATATGAAATACATGCAGTAATCATACAGACATCCCAAACCTCTAGTTTTACGGTAATCGAGCTGTCTTGTACATAACGGTATTTATGAAGACGATGGCAAATGTAATTACTAATTAGTTATTGATGGCACAGTAATGATTTCCTGCATTGAGATTAATCTTATATTATTAAAGATTTCCGTTATGAAGATTCTACAGCGAAATTAATTTCATAAATGTAGAGAATTGAGACATAAAAGCTGCTGTTTATGTAGGTACCTGTAGTGTCCGATATTATTGGAACATTAAGTTATAAATATTATTAATAAAATACTATGCTTTTTATTTATTTTATACTTTAAGAGCTTTATAAAAATATCAAAGGTGCTTAACAACTACTTAGCAGAATCTTATTTAAATTTATCTATAGACAATTTGAATTTGAACTTTAGAATCCTTTGACAAGACAATGTTTGGGTGAGATCGTGGTGTCAATCACAGAAACAAAATGCATCCTATAGATGTTTTTTGATTATCAATTAGATAGGCCCATCTTTCGTACCTACAAATAAAAGACCCTTTACATCTTTAAAAGTGACTTACCCCAAAAAATATTAAGGAATAAGCTAGATACATATAATTATACGTTACAATGCGTTTGATATTAATGCACGCACGGGTAGACAAAACATTAAACACACAAACCTTCCTCTTGAATCACTCTATCCATTGGTCCAAAAACATATGAAAATTCGTTTAGTAGTTTTTTAAGAGAGATAGTTTTATAATATGTATAGGTGTCGAAACTCGAAATGTTCACATATGTAACATATTCCGTATTTACAAAAGAAGCGATTGTACAAACAGTTGTTATGTAGGACGAGCCACGCCTCGACACTGTTGCTATGAGCAAGACCAACTATCGTCATATTATTGTCATATTTAGATCAACATTCGTCGACACAACGATAAATGTAGTATTACGACCGTGTAGTAGAGTAACGTCGAATTGAAAGTCCATGCGTAATATTTATGAGATTGTTTGCATAACAGTTTTAGTGGTGTGACGTGTTAATGGGAAATGTGCCAATTATTATAACTTAAGGTGTTTATAAACCTGTCCAATATATACTACACATGATGATGAATGTAATATGTGATGTTGTAGTAGGTACAACAGAATAATCTTCTATTTCTTGACTGCACGGATAGCCGAGTGGTATAGGTCACCACGCCAATTACCTCTGTGCGCGACGTGCCGCGGGTTCGATCCCCGCGTGGGACAAGCATTTGTGTGATCCACAAATGCTTGGTCCAAGTCTGGGTGTTCTTTGTGCATGTGATTTGAATGTTTGTAAAAACCCCTGCGACACAAGGATTAAATTACTTAGTGCGGGAGTCGTTTTTTTTTAATAATAATAATAATATTATAAAGAATGAATATTTTGTCATAAAAAACGTAACGATTTTTTCTTTAATTAAGATTGTTTAAAAATAAATCAAGTAATGCCGGTACCTTGTTGGCATATAGGTATGTCATGAACCTATGAATCTACATGTATGTTTTTAACTTCTTATAATCCGGTGTACCACGGTTCGTGGCTGAGTGTAAGCCGTACGGTTTGACCGATAATACAGGTTAAGCCGCGCTCGCCGCGATTGGTCCGTGGATAGGTGATTATATGAGACCCTTCCGTGCTTCGGAAAGCACGGTTAGCTGGTCCCGACTGTCATACGTTAATCTTTGACAGTCGTGAAGTCATTATGATAATCAGTCTTACTTTGGGATACTGTGTAACCCAGTAAAATGGGATTATGGAGGTTTAGATAGGCATCCGCTTTATGTAAAGTGTGGTATTTAACAGAACCCGGTAAAACTGGAAGCCGACCCCAACATAGCTTGGGAAAAGGCTTCACAGAATAAGAAGCTGATAATCCGGGGTACCAAAAAACCCATCGAATTTACGCGCTATCTAATCTAATATGTAAACATACAATAATTGTTATAATAAAATACACCTAATAAGGTAAGCCTGTCTGACTGGGACTATAAGACGAGTACAAGAGGCTTTCTAAGAAGTTCCTTACATTTGACGGCGATGCGTTCCGCACCCACGCCTCTCACTCGAGCTGTACTTACGCTTTACAAGTGTCTTGATCTTGACTGACAGCGCACGTGCCCTTCGCCCAAGGTTAAGGGCTTCTCAACCTCAGGTAACGTCGGTAACATCAAACAAAGATTTCACAAGCTTTTTGACTTTTGGTAATTTGAAATTATTAAAGAAAATCAAATATTTTTATAATAAAATCACAGCCACACACTTAGGTACCTACTTAGAGTTTTGCCTGGGTTGAGGGTGTGGCTAACAAATAAATAAAACTTAAGTAATTTCTAACCCTAAAAAATTGTACCCTTTGTATCAAACATAGTTTTTATAGTTAAGTTTATAAGGATTAGAAAACCAATAGAAATTAACGCAGAAACTTGTCTTTGAATAATGCTGCCATAGTTATAAAGTTCAACGACTTACCATCGCCTGATTACCTCGAACCATACAACAACCATAATTCTAACGCACCTGTCCATAGTACCTACATGCAATAGTCTGCATTGCGATAAATCTGTCCCCGTTTACAGTATGACACCGGCTGCGCCGACCAATTGCATCGTATAAATCAATTGTACAGACCAATGTTTTGAACGGCGTTTTGCAGTATATCTCATTATGGGGGTGCTTATCTTAGTTACTACAGATATAAGAGCATTATGAGTTTAACGTCAGCTTCCAATAGCGTTAAATAAAAAGAAGTTGAAAGCCTGACTGAATACTTTGATAAAACGTTAGAAATCTATTTAGAATATCATTTTACTTTAACTAAGACAACAAAACGTGGCTGACTAGAGGGTAGAAAGAACATAGCAAGGTGTTTTTCCTTCTGTCTTCCGCCTAGCCATTTCCCAAGCTATGTTTGGCTCGGCTTCCAGTCTTACCGGATTCACCGGAATACCGTATTTTACATTAAGGGATTGCCTACCTGACCTCCACTATCTATTTTACTGGATAACAAAGTATCTCATGGTTATTTGAATTGGATTGACTAAACGAATGCCAAAGATCGACGTATGGCAGTCGAGACCAACGGTTTAACTTGCTTTCCGAGACGGAGTGGTCTCTGTATGTTTAAAAATGGCCACTCATCCACGTACCATTAATTAAACCGCACGGATTAGCCACAATCCCCTCCAACGTAGCAAGGTGTTAATAGCTGATAATACCTACATATTACACACTAATCAGTGCAGAAACTTCAATCAGAAATAAATCATTCATTCTTCTACCTAAGTTTACTTCCTTCCGGCAGCAACCTATTCATACGTTTTTCTTTTATTTTAGTACCTTTATTCCACAAAACATTACGCAAGTCCTACGTACATCTTTGACACGCAAATTGGCTATTACCGAGCTTACGATGTGCCATACATTTGAAAGAAGCTAATACATAGCGTGGCTAATGCACAAAAGTAGGTAAAAATGTAAAAAAAAGTAAAACTACATACGTAATATAAAGTGTTAAACTTGGGTAAATAATAATTGTTTTAAAAATCTCTGATAGATTTCCTTCTATCCATAATTTTGTCAGTAGGCCAGGTTACTTAAAACAATTCTCAAATAAATAGTTCCTTATTTAATATGCCTATGGCGTGTATTTAAAACGTGACACACTGCTCAATATAATCCATTAGATATGTTTTTCGTATTGTAGAAGGTATGAAATATGAGCTTTGACATGTTTTCTTGGCAAAAAGAGGAAAATAGATCTTCATTTGTTTTATGAGAACGAATACGGAATATGTATGATTTTCTACCTAATTGATTTTCATCATACATTTAGAGGAAGTATCTGTGAATGAGTATACATTTGCATGTAGTATGACTATGAATGGGTATAGGTATTTACAGAGTTAGACCGAAAGGAGTGAATGCTGAGATGACGAGTAGTAGAGATGAATGGAAGCAAAATACAAACTGCGCCGTCTCCAAATAATTGAGAACGTGGTAATAATAGTTTTCTAAAAGATTAATCATGCCCTAGAAAAAATAACAGCTTTGCAATCTTCAAAGAGTTTTTTGTACACTTAATAAAAAGCAGTGTTTGTTGCCTAAATGTTTATTTGGATGTGTTTATGATCAGTCTGCTCATTAGAAAAACATGGTATTGCGTGAATCTGGTAAGGTCAGCCGTAGTTGGTTTCACAGTACATTTGTTTGTCTGGAGGCACTTAGACCGATTTATAGCCGGGCCGTTTGCCGCAGGAGACACGGATGAAAAATACGGAATGTTGTCGTGAAAGACCGTGTTTTTGTCGACACTGCTATAGATTTATTTTTTTAGGAAATAGTGTAGAATCTCCTAGATCGTGATTTATATTTTTTTGGAATATGTTAGACTAAAATTCTTGCATATACATTTTAATCTTCCTACATTTTCAAAAGGGGTTTATGCTGGAAGTAAGGTAAGTTACAGGTTTCATTCGACTTAAGTATATTGATGTCTATACGATACGTTGTATTACTCAATTCATGTGCGTATGAAATTATACGACACTATGCTCAAATATAAAAATTCGTTTAAAGTGCAGTTGAATGCACAATTAACATTTTACGATTGACCATCGGCGCAGTGACCAATAATAAAATATTAACGTTCAATATAAACGGATAGCCTATAAAACGATTCATCGCATCTGTAATTCCGGGATGTAGATGCGGAGGCAGGCAATTGATCCTTCATATGCCTTTAAAATTGCCTTAAATTCAAATAAAACTACCAATTTATTCATTTGTTTATACTTTTTGCTTGTTGCATAAATATGTAAGTTCGCCAAGTCATTATTTATTAAAATATCTCATTTTTTTGTGTACATATTAGTTACAAATTATTGTCTAACTACCTAATCTGTATTTTTTTTTTTTTCATAATAGAATAGTTAGGCTCGTGTATCTTTGAGGCACGTTACTCCATTAGGAACACGTTATTGAAACCAAAGTCATTAATCCGTATGTTTCTACATTAACTTTGAGTTCTGCATCAAAAGGTCAGACTTCTATCCACTCTATCCATTCGAGTTAGAAAGTGTAATTAGAAACATCGCTTACACATAAGTGATGAAATATATGGCAGTGAGTAAATAAGAGCCACTTTGAAAAAACAAAGCGAAATATTTCAACTAGATTCAAGGTTACTCGTTAATTTTCTATTATATATGCTCTAATGTGGCTGAATTTTGTTTAGGTGAGATAAATACTTCCAAATAGAAACTTTATCTATCTCAAACCCCAAAAATGTTTAGCGATTACACATTTGCGAGAATTTACAACACAGTTTGGTTTTCATATCCAATCGATTTATGCAATCTTATCATGCATAATTGCTTTTCCATTGTTATAAAGTTATCGTTGCCCCTAATATAAAGTACGTACATGACTTTGCAATTATAATCCAGAAAAAAATCAACGGATGTAGTAAACTTTGAATAATAATTCTAGTTAAAAGATACACAACTATCAAATTGATGTGAACCCACTCCAGATACAAGCATATTAAGCTTAGTTGGAGGATTTAACAAGATTGCTAGTAATATGAATTCCACCCACATTGCTAGTAAACTTTAAAAAAAATACGTATTTCAAAGATATTTAAGTTGAATATATAAATCAACACTTTACCTAAACTTAAGATATAATCCACTTATAAATATTACATAATTTTACGGTATTAAGGTTTAATACCTTCTGACAAATCGCAATCGCATTGTTTTCCTCAAGATTAAAAAGTGGAAATAAAAGTGGTACCATATCGCGGGGACTAGACGCCTCACAGTACAGTGGGCCAATCAAAGCAACTGCCTCCGGGCGGCTATTCAATTAGAAATGCCCTCTCCACGCCGTGTGGCACAAGTATAATAAAACTAAACTCTTCCTTAAAATATATTTATTTCAAACTTAGTCGTAACGCTAATATTGTTACATAGCAATCGTGTCACTTGCAAAGTCACTTTAGACTCTGTTAGATATCCACAGGTACTGGCTTAAACTTAAAGGTAATGCAATTAGTTTGCTTGAGAAAATCTTGCAAAATAATCAATTACCTAAAGCTTTCTAATATTATAATTTACTAAATATATGTAGTAAATATGCGATGCGGCCATTACTCGTAATTGCTTATTTTGTGGTATAATTATTTTAAAAATCCACATCGAGTTTTGCTTAAGAAGAGTTCAGCTTGGCCGAACAAGTCGCAACGAACATTTTCTATTTATATTTGGTATAGGGACATCCAATGCAAAAAAAATCATTACATATTTTTTTTATATAACCGCCATCCGCTCTTGCCTTGCGTAACCCGCGCACAAAATGCTCTATCAGAGCAAACCGTCGCGGTAGGTACAACGGTAGGTAAATTGGCTCCCAACACATAATACGTCTTTTTGCAGTCCCCGCTTACATCTCCATGTTCTATGCCCCCTTAATTTTCTTTTTAGAAATTTCGTTTAAATCCCATTTGAAAGGGTCTCGTGGAATGGTAGTGGTATTGTTGACGTTGGTTTTATGGCGAATTTAAATTAATTATACTGGTTTGTGGCTCTTTTTCCGGAATTGAGGTTGTTATATAAGGCCTTAAGAATGAAACGGTTGTGTATCTTTGGCACATTAATCTGCGCAAATGTATTTTACTTGAAATCAGAATTACAGGAGCTTATAAATTAAACAGTATATCCACATACCGCTGCTTCTTCTCAAGGAATACAGAGGCCATCTTTAATATCCATTACTTCTACATAACATTCTTATTATCTCTGTTGTTCTGGTCTGACTGACAACACGTACACTTGCCTGCAATAAAAGCGTATTATAAAATGGCCTTGAAAAACAGTCTTAACCAATTCCCAAGCTAAAACAATAAAGAAAGAGAACAAAGCCTCCATTCGTGTTCACTTTCGATCACAGTAAATACAAACAATTCTCAACCTTCTTACAACTACGAATGTACCGAATGTACCAAACAATTTGTTTTATGTGTGAACTGTATCAATAAGGTATAACTTGACGCGTTTGTTTACGAGCTTGGGCGCGCCGGTCGCGATGTTTCGGGAGCTTCATGTTTGTACTGCATGGCAACATGTCATGTAGTCAAGTTATATCTTACTGGGGTCTATCATGCAATGCATGTTAATAGTCAAACGCTTTTGTTTTGGAGCCGTTGACAGATTTTATGCGCACGTATTTTTTTATAATGGTATAATAGGTATAATATATGTAAATATTCTTGATTGCTGGCATCCAAATTGGCAGGCTACTGAATATATCCCGCCGAGCATTTTTTAGTGAACCCGGAACTCTGGCAAAGGCAAGGACGGGACTTGCACCGACTAAAAACACCCCGGGTGTTTTTAGTCGGTGCAAGTCCGCAATATCCCCAAGCCTCGCCGTGCCCTCGGCGTGGGTTGAAAATATTAGATTTTACAAAAAAAAAGGCTGTGGAATAAAACGCCTAGACATTAGCGTATAAATTGTCTCCTTGGAACATTGAAAAGTTGAAAAGTTGCTTTTTCCATTATGGCAGCTTTTTCAAGTCCTTAATACCTAACTGTATGTAGTAGTAATTAAAAATAAGGTTATTACACAGATTTTTTCTTTACCTATACAAAAATCACTGAATTTACTGAAATAAAAAACTCAGGAAACCATGATTATACCTAAGCAAAACACTTACCAAATTCTTTAGGTGCCCTAAAGGCTTGAAATGACGCGATGGTTTAAATAAAGAAATTGTTGTTCAAGTTTAGGGCCTAAAAGCAAAACTGATCAATGAAATATTTCTCCTAAATTACTTTATTCTTCGTGAGGCAGATTTATATCTTAGAAAATTTAATCATTTTCTTTAGGATATGAATTTTCGTTCATTATATTGTTTTTACCTAAAAAATATTTCCTGTGCGCCATGATTGAAACTGAAAAACATCGTTTTTTTTGTTAAATATTCCGTTCGTTGCTTTTTATTAAACACCGATATACGTCCGACAATTTTGGCATTTGCGGAACAACAAAAAAAACTGTCTAATAGTATATGTTATGTTAAGATCACTTCATATTTATTTTCTGTATATATATTAAGTTATAAGTATATATCATTACACCCCCACACTCGACGTCACAGCACCTGCCACACTTATCACCCCTGTTTGACTGGTAGAGAATGCCTAAGGCATTAAGTCCGCCATTGTACCTTTCCTAGTGTAAGAACCTATATTTATTTATTTAACTAGCTTGTACAGAAGTTAAAATTAATAAATGTCGTATAAAAACAGATATCTCTTAGTTATTATTGTAAAGTTTGAAATTCTTTAGTAAGTGTATGATGTTGCATTTTCGCTCACAAACTGGAAGGCGTGGTTAGTACATCTAATATGCAAAGCTCTCAACATTGTACTTATCATGAATTTTGATAACCCATATTCTGAACACATTATCTGGTGTATACGTGATATGCGTATCTAACAACAACCCAAATCATGCTGGTCACATTTTTACTTTGTCCTTGAAACTGCGACCACGGTGAAGATTTGAAATTGAAATCTTGTGCTATGACGTAATTGTGTTATTAATTTCTTTTACTGGGACCAAGATTAAAGCCTTGGGGGACGCCAGTTAATCCATGATTGGATTTCTGAAAACTAATCGAAATGTTTTCATGTAAATTTTAAATAAGCAATAAAAAGATCCCTAAAATAGCTTTATGTCAAATTGTACAGTCACTCAAGTCTTTGAAATAATTTAATCAAGTTAATACTAGTTTGATCTAGATATCGCAAAGGCCCTATCCAGTATTCCAAAAGCAAACTGTCCTTTTAAACTAATCTAAGTTAGTTTACTCGCCGAAGCCTGTCAAAGACCAACTGACACGTAGGAACGAAAGGAGAATAGTAAATATTTAAAGTTTAATGTTTAGGTAAAAGGTTAATGTGTTGATATTCGCATACTATTTTTCATGATTATAAAATCTATTTTCTTTTAGCTAAGAGCTAAACCGCTAGTATAATTCCACTGCTGGGCACAGGCCTCTTCTTATGTAGAGAAGACACGAGCTTTTATCACCACGCATGCTCATTGCGGAGCGCGCGCAAAAAATAATAATAAACATTTTTCTTCATACAATCCTCGTGAAGTAAAATACAGATTAAAAAACCTTAATGTACCAAGAAACTTAAACCTATAACAATACACTTTTCCTAACATCCAAGACCTCCCTTTTAAATGATAAACGGCTTATGAAAGAACCCTCGTTACTTAAAGTTCCGCGATCCCTTCTATTACACCGGCACGGTTATTACGCCTTTTTTCTTCCCAACAAAGGATTAGATGTTGTTCTTTGAAATCATTTCTTAGTGCGAAATACAAGGGAACGTATTACGAGCGTTGACTCTCTTAAAGCGCAGGCCACACCGCCAGCTAGCGGGCGGGCGGGCTAGGCGGGCGAACATCGTTTCACCTCTTTACATACTTCGGTTCACACCGCGAGCTACCGACTAACCTAACGAGCTAAGCTAACGAAATATCCGACGATTCCAGCGAAGCTACGCGTTCACCTCGTTGGCGCGCCCGCGCTTCGCTAGCTTAGCTCGCCCGCCAGCCCGCTCGACGCTCGCCCGGTTCGTTCGTCCGTCCTCCCCGTTTCGAGTAGACTAGTCGACGCTCGTCTTTCGAATAGCAGTGTAGTGTTTACGTTTGTGAACGATGAATATGTCATATATCGACGAATAGAACATCGAATAATAAATATCGAATAGAGTATCGAATAGAATCGACAGATAGAACGCTAACCTCTCGCTCTCCCATCCGCGCCCCCCGCTTCGCCCGCTTCGCACGCTCCGCCCGTCGCTCGTCTGTCCGTAGTTTTCGGTGTGAACCCCATAGTTTAGCTCGCCAATATTTCGCGTAGTTTGTATAGTTTCCTTAGTTCGCTTCGCCCACCCGCCTAGCCCGCCCGCCCGCTAGCTGGCGGTGTGGCCTGCGCTTTAGTTGCTTTCAAGTTATGAAACTCATTTACAATCGAGAAACTAGTTCCAAAAACTGTTTCAAGTTATAAAAGAATAAACATGTTATATGTATCTTTGTATCTGAAAACAATGTTCACTAATATTATTTACTTTTAACTTACGCTGAGCCTATATAATATGCCTATTTATGCTCGTACCTTAATTTTATACTTATTGTATACTAGCTGTGCCTGCGGCTCCGCCCGCGTGCTTGTCGGTTATCGCAGCAAAAAGTTAATGTCCTTTCTTGGGATTCAAGCTTATCCTATACCGAGTTTCATCAAAATTGGCTTAGCAGTTTAGCCGTGAAAGCGTAACGAACAGAGTTACTTTCGCACTTATATTATTATGGATTATTTATTATTCCTGTACGTTTGCAAAAATAAGGATTTCCTTTCTTTCTTTCAAAGGTTATTTCCTTACTTTAGTAAACAATGATTGCTCGGACCAATCTCCTTGTCACTAGGTACATCTAGAGATTACTGTGTCTGTACAGTTCACCGACAGTCACCCTCCCTGCTATCTAGATCGGTATAAAAGGTAAAGTTAAAAGGTAAATTGTCATTAAATCCCGTTGAGATTAGCCGCTCCTCGCGTTCATTCTTTTGTCCATTGTAAAAGCAATCAACAGCTAGCAATACTCGTTAAAATTCTACAATTAAATTGGGATAAACATTTCTCTCTCATCTATATTCCGCGGTTTTGTTCACAAACTTTTTTTTTCTGCGTGGGTAGCCAAAGTGAACAGACGTGTTTTTTGTGTGCTCCTTATTGTTTAATAATTTATAATTAAATCTCAGATTTAATGAAATAAAAAGCCACTACCCCGCACCACCCCTATTGCTATTTATTACAAATTTAACAATATAAACAGTATAACCATGGATAACAAGTTTGTTAATAGTTTGGAGGATCTTGAGAACTTGTTCAGTAGCCGTATGGCTGAGTATGAAGATAAGCTAACTAAAGCCACTTCAGGAACTGGCGCTGCAGCGATGACTGTATCTTCAATCAGCAGTGAGTTCAGTGACTTTAAAACATTTGTGTGGCAAGCACTCTCCAAGCTGAAAGCCCAGGTTGAGTTGCTTGGCCTGGGTTTCGATAGACATGAGACTCTAATGCGCAGGAAAGTGTTACTTAGGCGATTCTCACACTGCCCCGCATGATGCAGCGTAGCGCGTGGATGCGTGTTCTTCCGTTGCTTGTAAGTATCTCCGTTTGTATGGAAAACACGCACAGTCTAACACACAGAAAATGCATCCACGCGCGTTCATGCGGATCACGCGCATACACGCGGAGAAACATGCAACCCCGCGCGTAGGTGCGGGGCAAGACGCAAGGTATGGCACACCGAATCCCGCAGTTCCGCGCGTGATTTTGAATGGGCGTTGTTTGTAAATAAGGTTGTACCCAGTATCTTCTATAGGCACGATTTCTTTTAATTCGACCTTACAAAAACCAAACAGTTAGTACAACGGCAGCGTCCTGAATGAGTTCCACACTATTAACCATTTTTATCAAAACTATCGTGATGCTCAGTACTGCACGACCACCACAGAGAACGGCGAATAAATGAGAGCCGCCGTGCGTGAATCTACAAAACGCACCTACGCGCGTGAGTGCGCAAAAAACCCGCACGATGATGCAGATCTGCACTCCCGCAGGAACGCGCGTAGGTGCGTCGACACGCAATATGCAGCATGATGCGGGGCAGTGTGAAAACCGCCTTATTCACGGTGTGCCTGAAAAACCAGAGGAGAAGGTACATGAAACTGTGACTGAGATCATGACTGGCAAATTAATGCTGAAGGAGCTAAAGGACGTCAATACCTTGCATGTTTGCCACCGGCTGGGATCTTCCAAGCAGAGAGTACGTCCAATACTGGTGAGATTCTTCAAAATCGAACATCGGCAACTCGTGTGGGACAGCAAAAAGCAGTTGAAGGGAACTGGCATCACCATCTCCGAATTCCTGACCCAGACCCGGCATCAAGCATTCCTCGCTGCTCGGAAACATTTTGGCATGAAGAATTGTTGGTCCACCGAAGGCAGGATTGTTATACTGTGTCCGGATAATTCACGACGGAAGATCGAAACGGTAGGTGAGCTCAACGAGTTGACAACCCGTTTTCCTTGTGGCAATGTCGAATCCGCGAGCTTAAATCCTGGTTCTCCTAAAGCCGCCCAGGACACCACCAAGGTGCAGCGAAAAGCCCGGCGTCGGAATTAACCACTGTACTTCACATAACTTATCATCCATGTAGTTTACTTAAAATAATTTTTATCTGTCGGTACTTTCATACTGCTTCTTGACTTGGAACGTTACTTTGAATTTGTTCTTAGTCCTACCCTAGGTATTTTTAGCTTTGTAACGGTTATGCAAATAATTTCTCAACCACTTTTTTTTACTAATGTTTTCTTTTAAAATCTACCGTGCTGATTATGACAGCTGTCATGTCAATATTGGTTTGTCAAGTCAAGATGACATTTGATGTTGCGTTTTGTTAATCGGTCGAACTTTTTAATTAGTTCGACTTTTTGCCTTTTCGACCTATTATTTTTGTTTGTACATTGTTATTTATTTTTAACTCTTATAAATTTACCAGCGAGAAGGGGTGGTCGTTGGTATGGCTATTTGTAAATTTTATTGAGTAGTTTAGACTTATTGAGTAGTTTATTTTGTGTAACTATATATATATTTATTTATTTAACTCTTTTATGGATGCTCCAGTTAATTTAAATGATAGCTTTTTCTCATGCTCTTCCGATTCTTGCAGTTATGTAAGTGCGGATGATGTGAGTTCTAGTACGTCCTCTCCTACCTTACATGACCAAATCTCTTCTGTTTTTCTTGATCGTAAGAATAATTTTAATGTTGTGCATATTAACGCTCAGAGTGTTCCGTGCCATTATCCTGATCTTCTAGCATCTTTTAGCAATGCAAATGTCGACGCGCTTCTTATATCCGAAACATTCCTCAAGCCCTCACTCCTCTCTACTCAATTTCCTCTTCCCGGGTTTGTTCTTATTCGTAACGACAGATCCGGGAAGGGTGGCGGAGGTGTTGCTATATACTTGCGCGCCGACTTGCAGTACAAATTTGTGCAGGTCTCACCCTCTTTATACACCGAGTCAGCAGAGTTTATATTTCTCGAAGTCTCTTTAAAAAGTTCTAAAATTCTTCTCGGTGTCTTTTATTCTCCCAATCTACGCATAGACTATTTTAACTCTCTTGACTCTTCTCTAAGCGACTTGTGTCCTGTCTATGAACAAGTTATTATTATGGGTGACTTTAATACGTGTTTGCTTAAGAACGATTCTCGTTCTACCAGACTTATTTCTCTCCTTTCCTCTTATAACTTAAATGTTCTGCCTCTCTCTGCCACTCACTTTTCTCCTAACTGTACTCCTTCTCTCTTAGATATTGCTATAGTCTCTTCCCTTGACAAAGTCACTGGACACGGCCAACTTACGGCACCTTTTTCATATCACGACCTCATCTACGTATCTTATCGCATTCGGACTCCTAAACAAAAGGCACAATTCCTCCATATGCGTAATTACAATGCGATAGATCTGGACGCTTTGCAGAGCGACGTTGACTCACTGGACTGGTCACCAGTTATCGACTGTCCCAGTACTGATGGAAAGGTCGCATGTTTTAATACCTTGGTCCTTAGTTTAATGGACAAACATGCACCTATTCGCCGTATTAAAGTCAAACATAAGCCTGCTCCGTGGATTACGGCCGAAATAAGAGACATTATGGCCCGCCGAGACAGAGCTAAGAATAAATTTAAGTGTAGGCCATCTGAGGTGTTCCTTAGCTATTACAAGGTTCTGCGTAACCGTTGCAGTCGTCTGTGCAGAGATGCTAAAAGACGCTACTTCCACGAATCTCTTAATAACCGCAATTCATCCGATGTTTGGAAATTCCTTAAATCTGTCGGTATCGGCAAATCATCTCCTACCTCCTACAAGGACATCAGCCTAAATGAGTTAAACAAGTTTTTCTCTTTATCTCCAATCAATTTAGCTGCTGATGTCAAAACTTCAACCCTGCTTGATCTTTTGAGCTTGCCGGTACCAAATTGTCCTATTTTCTTTCTTAGTCCAGTTTCCGAGATTGACGTTGAAAAGTCACTGCTTGCAATATCCTCCACAGCAGTTGGCAGTGATAACGTGTGCTCGAGAATGATCCGTCCCATCCTCCCCAGTTTGCTCCCCATCCTTACCCATATTTTTAATCACTCCCTATATACTTGTAATTTCCCATGCGCCTGGAAACAGGCACATATTATACCTTTACCCAAGATCTCCAATCCTTCGTTATCATCTCACTTCAGACCCATTTCCATTCTCCCTTACCTCTCCAAGGTACTCGAGCATATTGTTCACAAGCAGATTACTGATTTTTTAACGTCGAACTCTCTCATATCTCCTTTTCAATCTGGTTTCCGCTCTGGTCACAGCACAGTTACGGCTTTGTTGAAGGTAACTGATGACATCCGCTGGGCAATGGAGAATAAGATGTTGACGGTCCTTGTCCTGCTGGATTTCAGCAGCGCCTTCAACTCCGTGGACTTTGATGTGTTACTAGGCATCCTTAAATCCTACAATTTCTCTCCCACTTCTCTAGCCTGGCTAGAGTCTTATCTTCGGGGGCGCTCGCAGTGTGTCCGCCTCGACGAGTCTTACTCTGATTGGTGTGATCTCGCGGTGGGCGTTCCCCAGGGTAGCGTCCTCTCTCCTCTCCTATTCTCAGTTTTTATTAACTCTGTAACTAGAGTCATTTCTTCTCACTTCCATCTCTATGCGGACGACTTGCAGCTGTATCGTCACTTTGGAGTAGCTGAGGCAGACGTTGCTATCGCAGCTATGAACGATGACCTTGCCTCCATTGGTACATGGGCTAACACTTATGGTCTTAAAGTTAACCCATCGAAATCACAGGCCATTATCATAGGTAGCAGGTCCATGTGTAGTCGGCTAAACCGGTCGTCAATGACGCGTTTGTGTTTTGATGGTGTTCCGATCAGCTTCTCGGATACGGTTAAAGACCTGGGAATTATCGTAGATGCAAATCTCTCGTGGTGTCCTCAGGTTGCCGAAGTTGGTCGTAAAGTCTACTACTCTTTCCACTCTCTCAGATCTCTTCAATACTTTCTACCTTTTCAAACCAAAATCTCTCTTGCCCAGTCGTTAATCCAACCTATAATTGACTATGCAGATGCGTGCTACTTGGATGCTACCGAGGAGCTATTAAATAAACTTGAGCGCTTGCAAAACTTGTGCATTCGTTTCGTATTCGGCCTGCGCAAATATGACCACGTCTCTCTTTTTCGCAAGCAGCTCAAGTGGCTCCCGATTCGTTTTCGCCGGAACACTCGCATATTATGCCTCCTCTATAATATCCTTCATAATCCTACATATCCTTCTTACCTGCGTGAACGCTTTGCTTATAATCGACCTTCCCATGTCCCTTGCAGATCCCACATTAAATCCCTTTTACATTTCCAATCCCACTCAACCGACTTCTATTCTTATTCGTTCACTGTTCACGCAGTGAGGCTCTGGAACTCACTGCCTCCTAACATTCGAGAATCCAAATCTTTATCTCTCTTCAAGAAACACGTAAAAGAGCACTATCTCAGCATGTAATTGAGTTTTTATATCTATTGCATATTTATATATTATTTTACCCGTCTATATATGTAAGGTTTATTATTATCTTTATATCTTGTATATATTTGTATATATGTATATATTATCTATATTATATTGTAATTTTAATTTTACATAATGTTTTTGCTTTTCTTTTAAATAAGTTGCACACTGTTGGCTATTATTATCTACCACTTCTCCTTTCGCGGGTCTGCTGGTAGAGATTTCTTTAGAAATAAGCAGTACCTTTGTACATCTGTTATAATTATGTTGTTTCTTATGACTTTGTGTGTGTACATAAATTATTAAATAAATAAATAAATAAATAAATAAACGCATTCACATGTATTTGCTCTAAATTTTAATAATTCTAAATTTTAATAGCTCTAATTGTATTCCTCGTTTTGTACCGTCGTTTTGTCGTTTTAAGACTACTATCTTTTCGTGCTGTGACGCTTAATGAACTCGGTCAAAAGATTTAAATAAGGATAGTCTTAAGTTTATTTCATCTTAATTAAGTTGTTGATTTTCTTCGTTATTTTTTGTCAGGATTAAACCGTGCTGCTGACATTTTAAATTTAATATAAATTGGTTTAGGTACACCGGGTACTGCAATGCGTTCAAAAATTATAGAATTGTCCAAAGTTTCTGTAAAGTATCGCTTCTTGTTTTACTGAATCTTAAAATTAGACGATAAAAATACTGATATGCTTATTATTTATTGTGGTTACCAATATTTGTCAACTAAGCTTACATTCCTCAAGAGAGGTGCGTGAAACATGACATTTCTAAGCGTCATTTACATATTTTTGTCCCAAATACTTTTGGTTGCACCTAAGCTATCCACCGAACGATGTGGGTAACTAAACACTTGTTCGACACCTATATTCACCTGCAAAGCTTAAACTCTAAATCATAAAGTACTTATCTAGGCTATACTTACTCGTTCGACCATTATCGCGTCAAAACTTCGTAATAGTTTCCAAGCCGAACGTTGCACGTAATATGTGGCCACATAAATTGTGCACCGGACATTATTCAATTTGTGGAACAAAATTTTTGGTCTCCATTAATTTCATATCCTATTATATTATTGAATACATCAATTGATTCAATTTATCAGAAAAGGAATCAAGCGTAAGTCTGCTCTTTTATCTCATTCGATATTTGGTTATCTACAAATAAGAGGGTAGATCGATTTCCCAGTTTTTGGAATCAGAAAGTACACTTAGTGTGAGGAAGGATTTCGACAGTCGTCACGGCTTGACGGGTGATTGATTGCCTCGAATCAGGATCAGCAGTGGCCGTGATCGTTGATCGAACGAATCGCGACCAGAAAAAACTCGCGTTTAAGAAAACCTTAATCTGTGTTTCGTTTCATTACATCCTTGATTTGTTGTTGATGGAATCAAAAGTTTCATTCGAAAAGTTTGAATACTGGTTTGGGTTTCCATTAAATAATATTTTTTTTCTTTTTTGTAATCCACAATAAATGTTTACGGTTCACATCCTTTGCTTCATAGAAATTGTAAGGCCAAAACGAATACGCCTCAGGCAAACGGTCTCCATTACATCGAACGATCTAATTCAAAAACTTCCTCATAGAATAATCTCGATCATAAAACATCTAAAATCGATGTACTTTGATATATGTATATAACTCAGTGTTTTCGGTTTCTGCACAGTCCTCGAATTTCAAACGTTAGCTGGTTCCTACATTATGTAAGCAGATATTCCAGTCTAGTATATCATAGATTTCATGAAAGTTAGGTTTATTACCTGAACGAAACTATTCTGTCTGCTACTTATCTGCGGTATATACTGTTATTGCGGAGGTCTAGCGTGCCTTGCAATAATATATAACAGCTGCTTCCAAATCGTAACTTTACTATCAATATTATTTCATCTTGAAGTTCGTCGTGCAATTGGCTCATACTTTACTTCTGTTTGACTAGTTGTTAGTGACCCTGATTGCTAAACCGGAGTTCGTGGTGTGGGTTCGGTTCCCACCTAGGACAAATCTTTGTGTAAAGAGCATGGTCATTGGTTGTATCTGTATGTATGTATTAAGTAATATATAAGTATGCTTATGAGTTGTCTGGTTGACATAATAGGCAGATCCTCTGCCTAGTTTCGGGTCAGATGGTCGTGTGTAATTTGTCTTAAGATATTGATTTATATTGCACACTTTAATCTTCTTATATTAGCACTGTTAATGTTTTTTCTTTTTTTAGTGTTCAAGAGATAATACAATTTCCTATAGGAATTTCAGTCAAAAATATACGACTATTTTGTGTTGTCAGAAACATAAATAACATATAATTTATTTTGACATTAGGTCTTGGATGAATATTAAATTTCTCAGTCGTGCTAAAAGGAAAACATCACAAAATATTATGTTTCTGGTTTTAAGCGAAAATCGTGTATCCAATATGTTTACGGGACATCGGAAATACGGATTCAGTAATCCTCTCCGAATGTCACTCTATGTAAGCTGTTATAAGGTGAAGGGTGGGCGAATTAGGGTGCTGTCTATTTTTGAAGTGCTGACACTCAAAAAGTGCTACATAGTACCTTAATTTGAAATAAATGAATGTTGATTTGATTAAGGAGTTCGTCAACATTTTTGGGACTACTTGCGGGATTCTAGTTTTAGCCAGTAAACCTTTCTGTTATGATATATTCGTTATATACGAGGTATATATATTTGTATCGCTTGACTTTACGGCCTCTCTTAAGTAATATTTATTAGCCTCATAGGTCATCGAAAATGGAAGGTACCTACTTCGATAAGCTTACAATATAGTGTCGCCAATTTATTTTTTATTTAAGGGTCACGAAAGTCTCATATCACTTTGAAACTAGTTCCATGGCTACAAAAAAGATAGGAAAATAATATATTCAATGGAGATAGTTTATTTCTAAAACCGGAGATTGCCATGCAGAGTCTTGTATGCAAATCGATTTAGAATTGCATGTTTTACATGCGTATTTATCGAGACGTGTCGCACTTTACGCGATATAAATCTTAATAGAATTTGTACTTTATGTCAAGTTATAAACATAAAATGCTAGGAGATTCGAATTGCGGTATAAAATCCTGGCGGACAAATCCTCCTTAACGTCGTAAAGCTTAACAATATGTTGTGGTACTGCAAACCAAAAACATTTTCGATAAATTCTAACTAAAAATATAACATTAAATAATACTGGCGATAATTTACGTGGTATTATATAGTAATTTTTAAGTAGTAAAATCATTTTCTAGTAACTACAAGCTAGCTAACTTCTACTTTACATTTTAGTATATATTGAGTTGCAAAAATATTTCGGTTCGGAAGTTCACTCACACAGTTCCGGCACGTTCTGGCAAGGTCACGGGTTTTCACTCGAATAAAGGAATATTCACCGCTTCCTCTATTCTAGAGAACGCACAAAAAGTGCGATTTCTCACGCATCGTACCCTGTTATCATATAAAAAGGCTTAACCTTGACCTGTACCGGAAGATATCCTATCTATCGCTTGGTCGTAAAAGCGACAATATAACTTTTGTCGCTAGTTTCAAACAAATATTGAAGTTATCCAGTCTACACGAACATGAAGCCACAAACAACGGCTTACCTACAAAGTAAGCTGAAAACTTCAAGTCAAAGTACAAACTAACAATTTATCTTACGTCCTTTAAGTTTTAATTATCGGCCGGTGTCTATAGGCCTTTCAACGAATTAGTTTGCCCGGGTATTACGCCGCTGACGGAATCACCAATTTTCGTTAAAGTCGGCTGTTAGTTAACGTACCTACTAAGAGGCACACTGAATTATAATGCAAATTGTTTTTTTTTGTCGACGTGAATTTTAATATTAATTATGCTTTTTTGTCTCAATTATTTTGTTATTGTTTTCTATACAAACAGAACAGATCACATTTGCAACTTTTACAACATTAAATTGACATACATTTATTGGGTACTTATACTTTTATTATACTGTAAGTTGTCATCTGAAGCGGATAAATTGTGCAAACAACATGTGCCACAAAAAAGTTCACAGTTTGACAAATCATCTCACTTATGGATCGTACAAACGATTCCACAACGCGCGAACAATTTTGGCTGACTTCAAAAAATCGGCTTTCGGCCATTACGTCATATTCGGCGCGACCTTTTGCGTCGCATTGCTACGGTCGAGCTACGAGCGGTCCGTAACGGTCGCGTAGCAGTGGCTACGGGCGCGTCGATCGCGTTGGCTGAACGCTACGAGCTACAACGCGCGTAGCGTATCAAGTTGACGTAGCGTAGTGAATTAAAGTTGTGTGTTTATGAAGTTTACACAATTAATTTTTTTATGAATTCTCTTAAATAAATTAATTTAATTCACAATCAAAGGGTGGTTAATAATTCCGAAAAGTTATCAGTACTTACTGAAATGAATAATAAATAATAAAACAAACTTTGAAATCGCGGTTTAAGTTAAAAGTTTTCGTGACTTGTTTGGAATGTGTATTGGTGTGTAGTGTCATCAATATGTGAGTGCTATGGGTGAGGGTCCTTTGCCGGGCGTGTTCTTCGCTGCCGGCGAGAACGGCAGCGGGTACCGGCTGTCCGTGCAGGGCATCCGCACGCTGCAGAGCTTCCTCCGCGAGCATGGCGCCGACTGCGTCAGGCAGTTCATGCAGGTACCATACACCTTGAAACAATGCCATAGGTACTACCCGTAAATAGGTGAAAAGAACAATAAGAGCAGGCTATAACTGTTCTGTTGTTAACTGGCCATCCAGGTGAATTTATGGTTAAACAATTTGTGAATCATTGATGGATCATTGATGGAGGATCACAAGCAAAACAGAACTGATATTTTTCATGCAGTGAAGACCACCCTGGATTAATCACAAATACTTTGAAGATAAATATTCTTATTACGATTTAGTCTCTACAGAAGGCTGAAAATAATACTGGCGCTTGTTTAATAAAAAAAAGTAAAGCTGGTTCCTTGTGAATCAAGTCACGAATCTAATATTAACTTTAAATTAGCGAACCTTCTCGTCTAGGTGAAGAAAAATACAACGATTTCTGTTAAAGAACTTTCTTGGAGCTTTAACACGAGTTCGCAAAGCTTTAGTTTTTATTCCTTACCAAAGGAACGTTTTTTTTTTTTAAATTGTATGTCACAGAGTCCGTTTAAGTGCATGAACGCGCAGATTCTGCACACATGGGAATGCAACCTGCGCTCGTATAACAAGAAGCCAGACACTTACTTGTACGAGTTTAGTTTCTTGAATGCGTGAAAGTCTCGACACTATGAAACAACACACATAAATTGGAAGCTCTATAATATGTGAAGGTATAACCTTATAGTACACAGGACATCTGAGTTTATAAATATTTTAATATTGAAACATTAATTCAGACGATAGTTAAACACAGGTATTAATAGTAAGAACAGAGGTAGAGCTTTTGCTCACATCACACAACACACCAGACCCGAGACAATGTAGAAAAGTGGTTTTGTCTTTTTGACCCGTCTGGGATCGAACCCGGGACCTCGAAGATGGCGACACCTTGAAAACCGGAGATCGTCATAATCAGCCGCTATTATAAATTACTTTCTCAATTTAACAATCATAATTAAACAAAATACTGCTGCCGATACCGTCGCTAACTTACAAAGGGTTCAAGGCCAGATAATTTTAATTAGGAAGCAGTTAATATCCTCCTTGTTTCCTGCATACTAATGATAGTATTTAAAAGTCGTTTGCCTTCAATAGACGGTAATTGAATGTATTGTCTCGCTCGTTAGAACATTACGCTATTCTTGAAGACTAATTGAATTGAAATGGGATTTGGAGTCACTTAGCTCTACATCTTATCTCTATCTTATTAGCCCGTAGAGGTCTTATTCTGAACTTATAGTCTTTGTATTTTTTAATTTATTTTAGAATAAACAGAAAGCTTGTCTACCTTTGCTTTACTTTTTTTTTTCTTGGGTTGTTTCTGTTAGGTATTACTATTTATTAATTGTTATAGATAACATTACCGCTTTGGTTCACCCCGTAAATATAGTTGTACGACCAGCAGGCTTATTGGCTATGTCTAGTTGACCACCCAAGTGATTTTCACTGAATAAGAATAGCGGTATAAATGCAAAGTTAGTATCGGCTTACGTCGTTCACCAACTACGTCGTAGTAGATTTAGTTGGTCATCGCTGTTAGACGATACGAAATTAGTGTTTTTTTATAAAGCGATTATCGTTTTTGTTGACAACTGCCATACCGAATAACGCTGCAGATGAATATAAGACGCAATATCCCTGGGGGATTTTACTTTTTAATAGATTTCAATTCGAATACAATGCTAATGCAAAATTGTTATTAATTTAGCAGCCATACAAACAACACACACTACAAAAAAATACTGTCAATGTTTAGATTCCCGTTAATTTCTTTCATTGGCAGTATTTTTTTTTAAAGAAAATTTAATCACCTGCCTGCTAAACTAATATCAATGTTGCATTGGCATTGTACTGTTTCTAGCTATTCTTGAAAGTATGATCATCATTTTCTTGACGTATCTCAGTAAAATTT
The DNA here is from genome assembly GCA_932294365.1 of Diachrysia chrysitis. NCBI lineage: Eukaryota > Metazoa > Arthropoda > Insecta > Lepidoptera > Noctuidae > Diachrysia > Diachrysia chrysitis. The sequence continues at coordinate 783,577 of OW028651.1, read as the reverse complement.
GCCATACCAAAAGTGTCTACATGTAACGACATCATAATTATCCTAACACATGACTCTTGATGGGACCTAGTCCACTGCCTAGTGTCGGATTCCGCGAAGCCCGCACTACCACAAATCTGAGCCTCATTAATCTTCCACTTGATACCGACCGACATAATTAGTCCGCTTTTGATTAATTGGTGAAATATTTTCAGCTGTATTTCTAAGCTCCGAGGTATTCCTTTGAGGATTATATCATTTGCATGGTAATTTCGGATTGGGAGCACCGCTACCTTATTGATTGTAGATTTAACGATGGAATTTATAATTTGGTTTTTAATTTTTGAGGACCTGAATAAAAATTGGTGATTTATTAATGCTAGGTAATTATGTGTGTGTTTTTAGTATATAATTATTTATTAAGCAATGAGTGTGCTATTAGTACATGTTTGCGGTATAACTGTTCTTTTTAAATACTTGTTTAATTAGCTGTTTAAAATGCTTAATCATAAAAAGCAGGGATTTATTTATGTAGTGAATTGTGGTTTCAACTGCCCCACTACTGGGTAGAGACTACCCCAAATTCTTTCGGACGTCCGGTTTTTTTAAGAGATCTACACATAGCCTGACTATGACTGCGCATAGTGACTGGTTAACTGGACTGTGATTTGTTTTGTACGTCTACCATGCTATAACCTGTTTACGTACACAGAAACTTTACTATACAGTATTCCAATTAGATAGCTAACGAGCTACTTGTAAACTAATTTCCTTATACCTTAGGTACTCACAATACCTTAGAACATTTCACACTCGAAAGCAAAATTAGACTGAAGCTTTGATAATTAATTAGCTTTCAGCGCGTTCTGGAACCGCACGACACTCAGATGCATCTCGAGAGAGGTGCGGTGAGAAGGATGCTGCGAGCGAACTCTTATCTGTTTTCCGGATTGACTTTGATCTATTACTTGTTTCTGTGGATTCGGATTTGAATCTGGATGAGGGAGGTATGTGGTTATAAAGTGACATGTTCCATGTGGTTAGAGATTTAAAAGTTGTTCTTAGGTTAGTTAGAAAATGAAGACTCCAGCCAGCATAGAAATTATGTAATTATTATATATGTATGTCGTAGAATTTATGTCAAGGTCAAATAATTCAGTTTAAATTAAAACAAATACGTAACGTTAGTTTGAAATAATTTCCAACGTGCTACACTAAAATAGAATATTTAGTCAAATTTAAAAATGGGAGCGTGTTAAAGCTAATGCATATAGTGAAAGGTTACTAAGTGCCTTCGTGACAAGATTAAAAAATGCAAGCGATGACTAATATATTTTTTGTTGCATTTTCGCGTTTAAATTAATGTTAAATAAAAATAATTTACCTTCCTTCTCTGTAAGTTTGACTTTGCAGAGTATAGGCTGGTAATATATTAGTTAACAAGATGTGTTCTAAACAACTGTGTGAACAAGACCTTATTGTTAGTAACAAAGCTTTCTGTATTATTCGTTATTAGGTTAAAATCGCAATCGGATCTGATATTGCTGATAGCTTTTTGTTCCCAACCAATGGTCTAATCCAATGAGTGGAGAATTCGACCTCGGACCCAAACCAAATGAGATTGAAGCAAGGATGGTAATACTGAAATTGGGACATATTTAAATCTAAGTTTAATTTCTTTTTGGGGTTTGGAACTTATGAGTAGGTACAATAGTTCACTTGGAAACGAATTTTGATATAGCCTGGGATTTATCTGAAATCAGTAAATAACGTACTGAAAACTATAATTATCGAATTATTTATGATAACTTTTATTTTATTTCACGATACTTTAATAAAGAATAAAAAGTAACAAGTCTAATATTTGTCATTATTTCTTACGCATTAAGGTATCCGCAGCGCATCTACTATTAATTTTATACTATATTTACTTTATAATATACTATATTAGTAGTAACTTCAAAACAAATCTATTTGTTACTAAAACTAGCATAGTTTTAAAAAGTCATAAGCCAGTATTTTCACACATAGAACACGATTGGTCGAATTAAAAGTGAAAATACGCGTTTACAAGCTCCAGTTTTTATCTATTTGTTATACACAGTATAAAGACCACGGATTTGTTTGTCGTAAAAGATTACGTCACTTTGATAACTGGGTATCGCTGTATACAACCTATTGGGAACAAATTTGTTTATGTTATGTATGTAAGGGTATTAGAGAATATTTCGTACATATACAGCACTTTTCCAGTTATGCGGGTAGTTTCATTATGTAATATGAGCTATGATTTTGTTAATGTTACGGTTTACGATGGCGGCTTTATGTGGTGATGTCGCTTTTAATATAGCTTATTATATTCCTTGGTTTTAGTGGGGTTCTCTGCTGCAAATATGTTTCGTTAGACCCGTTTTACTATGTCAGAGATTTTATCAACTTTTAGTCGCTTCTTGTTCTTATCGAATCGATGGCAATTAATTTGTGCTGGCTAAAAATTATATATTAGACAATAATATCTAATTAGGGTCCATAGCAAAACAGGCGGATTTTTTAGACATATCCCAATTTTTCAGGGTGATAGTACCCGTGAAATTAAAAAAATCGGACCTCCCAGACAATTTCAATTTTTTTAAGAAAAGATATGGTAGGTATATGAAATAATCAATATACAGGATATGGGTGTTACATACCCTATAAAATAACACTTATGCAATTATGTTGTGTTAGAAAGTAAAATACTAGCTACTATGTTAGTCAAGCTTTCTTGTTGCACTGAGTGTCCGTGCAGCCTTGTGACATTATAAAATTGCCAAGATGAAATTACAGTTTTCTAATCTGTAGGATACAATCTTCTTTTACGATCACTTGTGAATTTGTGATTACTTTTGTTGTTTATTCGTTCATTATAACGTCCGTACTGATTTCGCATAAATCTCAATTAAATATTATCCGATTTGCACGAGCAACGTTTCGCGGCTAAGGTTGTTGTGACCGCAACACTAATGAATCGGCCAAGTTTGATGTTATACCATTATTTATGCAATAAATCTTATCTTTACATAGTATAAAAACAAAGTTGCCCCCGATGTCTGTACGCTTAGATATAAACTACACAACGGTTTTTAATGCAGTTTTCAGAAATCGATATTGATTCAAGAGGAAGTTTTATATGAAAGAAAAGAAATGAAAGAAAATGTATTTATTTTTAAACACTAAGGAGACACACACAACAATACAACAAAAAACAATATAAAATAAAAAAAAAGAAATACAAGCAAGTTAAAAAATAACCCTAATAATAATAACAGAAAATAACAAAAACAAAATAAGAAAAAAGAACAAAATAATAAAAATAAAAAAACGACTGCGGTATATGTATAATAATTGCATATTATAGTATAATAAAGCAGAGAACATATAAGATTTGTAGTTTTAAAAACTTTACCGTTCGAAGCCAGGGCCAGTAACAAAAAAAAATTGTAAATAAAAGTTTAAATAAAAAAATTATTTGCAGCTTTTGTCCTTATGCATCGTCAATAAATATACCAAAGACAATTTTTCCCTAGTTAATTTTTAAGTTGTATTTATAATGGCAAGTGAGATGTGATTTATTTATATTCTGTGCCTTGCATAATATAATATATAAGTGCTCCATTAAGTAGGTCGGCGTGTACACACTACACGGCCATAGACAGTAAGTCGTATGGTGTAGGGCACTATTCCAACTTAAAGCTGTTGATTTATCTTACGGGCGAGATAAGATGTGTCTTTGCATATGTTTCTAGCCGGAAATCTAGGTCTGTGTACCGTTGTCATCATATAGTAGGTTTAATTTATATTTAGAGATGCATGTATTTGACACCTTTATTAATTTTATTTATAATTTTGTTACAGGTATGTTTCCCGTATACTTTAATTCCCAAGGCTTTTGAGTAAGTGTTATGTCATTATAACGTCAAAATAAATACTGTTGGGTATACTTTGAACAAAATGTATTGATATTATCTGCGTGTGTATGTTCACTACTGTACAATAAAATTATATAGTATACAGCATTTTGTATGATATGTTGCGTTATATTATGGAATAGGTGCCATAACGTAATTAATAGAGAATTTCTTCGCTTTATCACTGTCACTCACATTCGCACGAATACGCAAACCCACAAGTGTAGGACGACATTTGCAAATGATTTCATTACCAAACTGTGTCGAATTTTTTTACAGACATCAACGCGCGTACCTTTGTCGAATGTTTGCGCGCATGTGAGTGACCGGGGTTACACACATCAAACTAACATACATACTTAAAGGTTTATATGGTTTACAATTTGTCGATACATACATAGCTTTCTGCTCGCTTCGCTTGTCAATGCGTCATGTTACGGTAATGGTACGCTTTGAAGAATGCAAGATATTCCCGACTGTATATTAATATTTATGAGAACCCTAATGCTTTTATATTAATGTGCGGTATATGAATATAAGGGTTTATTTGGCCAAGGAATAGTTTATGTTTATTACCTAAGCCTAGAAGTAACTAGGCATAGTTCTGAAAATAGCTTTATGAGGTTGGTAGTACAATCTATGTTTTATTTAATTATTCGTCTATCAAACATTATCATGTTATGTATCCCGCAGTTAAAGTTCACTTGTCCAATAGGATTCAAGAATACATTTCCTTTTCTTTAAAAATAAAGTCTAAAAATAAAACAATTTCGAAAAATTCATTACCATTTGCTTTTTGTTCAGGCTTTTTAACTAAAGGCATTGCCTAACGGAAAAGAAAAGAAATAGACAACAAGCACGTAGAATAAGAACGTCTTAATTTAAATTAGTCTAACAAACAACTCCTCTTCTAGCCTCCATAACAGTACAACTAGTATTTTCATAAAAAACGATTCTATCGGATAATGCTCATCCCACAGCTGGTACGAGTAGCAAAGGTGGAGTGCAGCGTACTCGCGTAGAGTGGTTAATAGCTCCGCCGACGTGCACCACTTCTACCTGGCTTTTACCTGGACAGCTTTGATTTCTTGGGAATATGCGACACTATACATGTAGTTCGTATTTGTATAAAAAAATAAAAAGCGAATATTTTGATTTTAAAACATCTTTTTCGTTTATTCAGTATCTATTGTCATACAGTAAAGGCAACCAAGATTTTAGAAACAGTTTACTCAAAATGTGTCGTCTAATTATGACACAAGTATAGAGGGATTCCCATACTTCTGTCTGTAGGTATATAAAGCAATATAAACTACTAGTGAATACTACGTCCGTATCAGCTCATAAAATAGTCCCGTTTAATTTTAATGTCCATATTAAATCCTTTGGTTTGAATGTCAATCCGTATAATAATATCGATTTGTGCAGGTAGTGGCTGCACGAATGTGTGCTTGTGTCGTATTTACCTACCATATAATGGCCTTTTGATGTTTAACATCACGTAAATTATAGTCTTTAGTACTTTATAACTAACTTAATGATCGGTACATGTACTGATTGTACAGTGATACGGGGTTTATGCCAATTAAAGCACATTTCATTCCACGATATTTAATGTCATTTCATTTGAAAAATAATAATACGAACCGATTGGTATAATGTTCTCTGCTCCTGTATATTAGCCGCGTTGTAACGCAAAGCGCACCCTGTATACACCTGAACCATTCACGCTACATTCTTTAGAGTGTTAGTAGGGCATGAAATCACCTTCTGTAGTGCAGCTTTACTCTTTCGGCTCTAAGGATGTTTTAATTAACTAACAGTATGTTTGTTTATCATAACTCCAAGCTCCATAAATTTAGGCAGAATTGTGGTATCGTCCTAAGAAAAACAATCAACAACTTAGCAGTTTTTAACATTTATTTTCAATTTTGGGTATACTGTACTCTTCTCTGGATCAAGTTCGAGAGTATTCATCATAAGTGAGTCAACAAAATTGTTAGTGAGACTATTCAAACAAGTGAAAGATGCCTTCTGTTATAATCAAACAACATTAACTTGATATCGTTTCCGACTAATCATTGTTTTGGTATATTTGGTTGGACAATGTTAGTATTGGATATTTGCTCTGTAACATAAATCGAAGCAAAGCTTTTGTAGTAATTGTGATTCCATGAACTAGGATAATTTGATTGCGTATGTATTATCATCTAGTCGTTCACAATCACACAAATTTTCTGTGTTTTACTCGAGTGGAAGATATATACTGCTTTCTGTCATTTACGCGAATGTTAGACATTAAAATAAAACTACTTTTTAAACGGATTCTAGGGCGGTTTATATTGAGATTTTAGCCACCGACGTTTCGACGCCTTTGCAGGTGTCATGGTCAAGGGCAGACTCTACTCAGACGGAAACTAAAATCTCAATATAAACCACGATAGAATCCGTTTAAGAAGTTGTTTTATTTTCATGGAAGATATAAGTAAAATATGCGCGCACTCTATGCTGGTTTTTGTATACTCTAAGAATTAATCTCAAACGAAATACAACAGTGATGCCACACTACTGGACCTCTCTATTATAGTATGCATAGAGACATAATTTAACGATCTTATCTTTTTATTTTATTTCTTGTCTTGAATTTTATCCGACCAACAGCTTTTGCTTGAAAGAACAACAGGCATCTTGAAAAACCTTCTTACTACAATATTAAATCGAACGAAATAAACAATGATACGTAACTTGTTTATTCAGCAAACCTATATTCATATATTCAGCATATCCTTCAAACCTCCAGAAACAGAATTGCAAAATTTAATCCAATACGAGTAAGGAATCCATTTGAATCGGTGACCGGAATGTCTTGCATGAACTATATTCGGGAATAACGTGAGATATTGTTTTTTGACCGACTTGGCAAGTCTTCTGCACTCGTTGGCAATGTATTTGGTAAAGCGAGACTGTCTGGAGACGTTTTATTAATAGTTAGGTATGTCTTAGCTATCCTATAACTTAGGTCATTTAATTTGGCTTTCAAATGACACGTGGCAGCAGAAGGGTTTGGATTGTAATTGTTTTTTTTTATCTACATCGAGCACACATGGCAGTATATGGCTAATTAATGTTTGTATCAAAATTAATGTGAAACCAATAACTACTGATTCACAGGGTCGTAACTATTATTATCTTTACACTGTTCGACTTCACTCTGTCAGAGAGCAGACCACTCAACAAGTTTTTAAATATGTATTTATGCATAAGATATTGATTTATGCGAAATTCTTCCCAGCAAGAGCACTGGGAACTTGTGAATTTGGAATTTGCTTGTATATCACGTATAAGTCTTACTTTGTAACTTTTTTTGAATATATATATTTTTATCTTTATCTTAGTTTAACTTAGTTACTAATAAGAACCTTGAATAAATATCAACTATTTCATTGCTATTGCTGCAACTATGGAAACGTCTGAACATCAAATATTAAGTGCAACGCCATCTGTCCGTTTGGTCGTGAACTACAAAGTCGCTTGTGGTTTCAAACGCTCACCGCAGACATTAAACCGCGATCACTACTCATGAGAACTCATCTGATTTGCGGTTCATTATTTTGTATACAAAGCTGAATCAAAAGCAGACTTCTTACCAATTATGAATACTTTCTAGTAATTATTTTTGGGGTGGCCATTAACTGCAACATGTAATAGTTGCCATTATTATTATTATTATTAGCCTAAAATGTCCCACTGCTGGGCAAAGGCCTCCCCACTCTTCTTCCACTTATCTCTCTCAAGAGCTGCGGTAGCCCAGTTCGATAAAAACGAATCTAAGTCATCCCGCCATCTCCGCCTGGGTCTACCTCTCTGACGCTTACTATTTGTGGGGGACCATTCGGTGGTAATTTTAGCCCATTTGTTTATTGGCATGCGACAGACGTGTCCAGCCCATTTCCATTTCAACGTGGCAGCCTTTTGAGTGACGTCGATAATTTTCGTTTTAGAACGGATAGTTGTGTTTCTTACTTTGTCTATCAGTTTAATATTAAGAAGTTGCCATTAATATCGAAAAAAGGACAAGCATTTGTGTGATCGACAAAAGCTCCAAAAAAGTAAATATGTTGTATTTCCTAACTTTTACATTGGACAAAAATCGACTCGATGTTACCTATATTATTTAAACCGTATTCATGAATACAATTCTTATCCAGATCCGAAGCAGTCTAGATGCTATCTTCAGTAATACCTAAACCTTTTTCCGATTACTAGACTATTCTATATAGCACTGTGAACCCTTTTGCAAAGGCTTTCGTGCCTACAACAATACATTTAAATCATTTTTGGAATACCTCCACCTACAGCCTAGGTATCATTTCTATCCTTGACTTTCATTTCGAATTTTCGATAATAAATAAATAATCTTTGATGGTACCGGCAGCGGTACCTATAACCTAACTTGCGATAGAATTTTACAGCTAAAATTGTACAATAATTGCTATCAAAATAGTTTGTATTACCTATCGCCATAACGTCATACAAATTACAAATTAGTCGGCAATAATTGTTTAAATTTTTGTTGTAAAATCCTATCGCTTTGCTATCTTAACTTTCGCAAGTTAGATAATACCGCTGCCGATCGTGCGTAAGCAAAACGTGTGTTCATCGTATTTATTTATCGCGAAGATATTGACAGAGGAAGTTGAAAGGGCGGATGTGAAAAATAAATTTCTCTTGTTCGTTACCGGACTCTAGTTCCTTTTTTGATAAAATATTTATATGTACCTACATACTATGTATTTTTATCGACTATAAGGTTTGTTTTTTTTTTGATGCCAAAATTTGCCTAGTGTTACGAACTATTTTTAAACGGATTCTATCGCGGTTTAAAAAAACAAGTTTTATTTTAATGTCTGTATATAATAATACGAAATTAAAAAATGTTACAGTTTGGTCATACGGAGGTATACGTTCGCAATTTTTTTAGTAATGTGCTAACCAAAGGTATAATTGTGTTATTTGATATAAAAAAGACAAACTAAGACGACTAAATAAGTCATCTAGAATGTGACTATAAACCAAAGTATTATCCGATCAACCCTTTAATTACTGTAACTACTAATATTTAGGATATATTAACAATATACCGATTAATTAAAGTGACTACATTACTAGAACATTGTTCGTGGCTTTCATTTATTAATTAAAGCCTCGTATCAGTGGAGTTGATCTTCCCAAACAATATGAACCCCACAAATCTTCAATAACCGATTAACCAATTTAAACGTTCCATAACTCGGTGTAATTTACAAATATCCATGTAATCGCTTTTGCGGTTAATTACACGTCCCATGAGCTACGATACGTGTACGCACAGAAGGTTAGTTTATCTGACTGACACTTATTTGTTACTTAACCTTACTTAATAATAAGTAAGTCGTGTATAACGCATCGTGTCCATACTATAACTAACTCTGATTTGAAAGGGATTTTTGCTAACCACTCTAAGTAAAATTATTCACTTTATTTAACTTTTTTCATTTACTAATAATCATAAATAAAAAAATTATGAAACCCCGAAAACTAATGATAACCGTTATACTGCTGAAATGATCTTCATTAAATCACGTAAGCGTCCAAACCAAAACCGCATTATAATCGGTCCATTTCGTTTTGTTACGATAGTTACGATGCCACAGACAAGAAACTTCAAACTTATAAAACCTCTCTTTTTGCGGTGGGTTTTAAAAATGTTACCTTGAATGCTTGAATGTGACTTTACATAGGAGAAATAGGAAGCGCTGGGACTCATATAGTATTTGTAAGCAGAACTCACTTTTGAATAAATCTTACTTACAGATTATAATAATCCATTCAGCATCACAGACTTACTAAATAAACACGATAACTCCCAACCTTCTGATAACTCTACTTAGTACCCTAACTTAGGGGGTTATAGTAATAATTATAAGCCCACTAATAACGCGCCGATTTTAATCTGTCCTAGACGAGACGCGCTCCATCGACGAGAATGATGGTGAGCTAATAGTTTAATACAAGTTACGCAGAGAGTAGTGGTAGGCGAGTCATAGAGAAAATTATGTTTTATGGTGAGATTCAATATTTATAACGCATTAACGATTTCAACGAATTTTTGTTATTAAATACAAATGGTAGAACCAAAAATTTTAACGTCAGGCAAGACTTGAATCGCCGAAAGGCATTTTTTTTTTTGTTTTTGCTATTTGCATTTAATTAAGAATATTTAATTTACTCTACTATTTGGTGTCCAGTCTGTAACCAGAAGGAGAATCAATCTAACTGTAAATATGTCAGCGATTAATGATAATAACTAATGTAAATAAGTTTTAACTTAGTTACTAATGACCTACGAGTAAACGTGGTTATTTAAAGCAAGAATACATTAATTAGTTATTAATATATACCAAATACCAACATCTTTTTCGATGTATTTAATCTATGGTATCTTGCGCTTGCTAATCTATGCTAATATTATAAACAGGAAAGATTTGATTGTTTGTTTGTTTGAATTGAATAGGCTCCAAAGCTACTGAACAATTTTGAAAAATTATTTTACTGTTATGAAGCTATACTATCCACAGGCGACATAGCGACATTTTTGTTAAATTCTCGTGCATAGCCGGGGCGGGGTGCTAGTTAATTGTACGAAAACAAACACGAAACTTATCCTCATATTTTTAACAGTTCGTTGAATTCGAACTGTACCGAGAATTAATTTTCTTCTGAGCATACAATTAAAATCTGTCATCTTCATGTAAATGTTTTGTTTGTATTGTTTGTTTGTATTTTATTCACAAAACAACATCAAATATAAACGTTTTAATTTAAATTAAATTACTGTTCTTACTTAATAATTGTTTTCTATCTTTGTTACCTATGATGTGATTAGGTGCATGTATAATGCTAATTAAAACTTACTATCCTTAGTAATAAATATAAACACTAAAGAAACTCTGTTTTTCTGTCTGCCTGTCACGCTTTCACGCCAAAAGTACTGGACCGATTTAAATGAAATTAGGTACACAGATAGTCCAGAGCCTGAGAAAGGACATAGCCATACGGTTTTTGCTGCGATAGCCGACATCCACGCGGGCGGAGCCGCGGCAAACAGCTAGTATGTAATATATCTAAAAGAATATTACCGCTTGTACTTCTTGGAATGTAATTTTAATTACTTCACTAATCGATTGGTCAATTGCCTAAAATTTGCTTCTATATTTATTGTACACGAAACTATTGTTACATCCCACCTACACATCTTTTTAGGCCAACGAACAAACATTAAATACCTGTGGGTACTTATATAATAACGACACTAATAAAACAAAAGCAATAAAAATGTTATCAAACCACTTATTTGTTATTTAATTCACGCAAAGAGATGAATTATCGCTGTTACAAACTATCTGTAGAACTAAGAATTAACGACTATTCACACCCCACGACTATTTGATACACATTAACAAGTTACACAGGCCTTACAAAACAAAATATCGAACAAACAATACAATGGAACGTTAACTTTATCTTGAGACCGGTGTAGGTCCGTCAATTTTGAAATTAATACTATTGTGTCAGAGAATAAATGGTTTTGTTTAAGTATTGAACTGAATATAACTGAAACCTGTAACTGATATTTATGATCTTCGTTGGTAGGTCCTATTATTTGCTTTGTTTCAATTTCGATAAATAGATTGATGGCTTCGCTATTGTTTGAAGTTGCTTAACTATTGTATGTTCTGGTTCTACATTAAAATTATCAGAAAAGATATTACTTACATTTAAGTATAAAAGTCTGCTCTAAATGTACCTTTATAACCTTTGTGTAGAAAATAAAAATAATTAGTCATTCACAAACTCATAAATATTTCTTCTAGTAACTTCACGTTTCCGTAATCTTTGTTTAATAAACCAACAGCATGGTAACAAAGAGTAATCCCGGCATTTACGGAAACCTAAACATTTCTTCTATAGCTTGCTTCTCTTAAAAAATACTGAACTTAGTGTTGCCAGTTGTCTAAACTTAAAATTTATTTCTCAATTATGTAAAGGTTAGCTTTCTATAAAACAAGTATGCTGTAACTAGCTGAAACTTTTTGTTTCCTTCATAGTCCTATCCCATGTTCAAAGCCAATAAAGATGTAATAGATTGATAAAAATGTATGTCAAGCTCTCGTTGTTTATTAAAAAAAAAAACCACATAATTAATTAAAATAATGTTGCTTAGTGAAATTATCAAGATGTTCTACTATATTTTGGTACCTCCAGGAGCCCTAATTATGAGTGCTACTGATTGTACAGCAGGCTTTTTGTAAAGTCAAAAACATAGATTAGCAATAGCAAATGGTGACATCAATATCTCAAATAAGAAAATATCTGTCTTATTCATGTGAAAACGAAAATCTTTTATGTTATCCTTGTCACTGAAGCGGAGCATTTGAATACCTACCGCCAATCGAATCAACAGGTCATTTGAAGAATATTGAAATACGACAGTAGATATTGTTTTCAATATTCTACATTTCATTAAATCATTCTACTTTTAAGGGCCTTATATTTTTTAGCAATTAAATTTCAGAATATTTGTGTAATTTAAATTGTTGGGTAAATGAACTAAATATTACTGCCTACTTATTCGGAAAGTACGAGTACTTTTCCAACACCCTTTTCCTATCTTGAACAAGTGAACACTATAATTTAGCTCACACCCTTCGCCACTCACTAAGGTAATCACTTACGCCGCCCTCTGACGAAGCGTTTCATTAGGCAGGTGTCACAGGTACAGCGGAGATTAAAAGATCAACGAACTTTAGGCGGAGACGCGGTGAAAAATGAAAACTAGGGAATATATGGGAACTCAAGTGATAAGGACAAGCGGGAAATCATAAAAGACGTTTAACAGTTGATAGAACATTATGTTGTTGATGCGATGATAATCTTAAACGATATATTAAAATTTATTAGGGAGATAATGTTTGTTACGCGCACACGAATCATATGTGTATTTATTCGCCGCAATGAAAAGAACTTTCACCATTTTGCGATCAAAGATAATGGGACGTAGGATTCCGATTAGACCTTTAAATTAAATTTACACTAGTAGACAATGTCTTAATTATCTTTGACGTAGACAAACACATACATACCTACCGCTCGCATGTATGTTTCCACTAGGGCTCTATTCTAGAGAGGTGATAATGTAAGTCGCGACTGTTTGACGGCAGGCGGACTAGCGCTAGAAACGTGTTGTTTAACGCGACACGTTTGCACTCATATGTCTATATATTTAAACATCTGCAACTTCTCATAAGCCATACATGTTTCATGCATTCACATGAAACATGAACGCAATAAATAACTGAGTTTTATTAAAGTTAGAACGAATATTAAAATGTAGCAACGAGTAGAAGTGTGACAAAATAAGATAGCGAGGCAGTATCTTTTTTTCAAGGATTGGAGTAATAAATTTAATAGCAAATCAATTGTAACACTAATATCTCATAGCTTCGCAGTGCTCAGCATTCATAATTGATACAACCAAGTAACATCCTCTGTTAGTACTTTATGGAAGCAATTAAGTATTAAGTAAATTGAAGAAACTGTTACTAAGACGTTATATTACAAGGTAATTCTGTTATCGCCGTACAAACGAAAACTATGAGCTCTATATCGGTTATAAAAACCAAAATAATACCTAACAGAATAAAATTGAATAAGATGTTATTTATCGTTGATTTTTTAACACCAGTCATAGTTTTCATTTGTACCACTAATTGAATAACTATTTGAATAAGTTTGTATATAACAAGACTACGCTTGATCTATAGGTATTTATTTATACCTACCTAATGAAGGCACTTGTTTGATTAGAAACACACAAATATACGTAAAAGATACATACATACGTAAAGACTTACCACGGCTTCAGCTACCAATTGCTATTTCTTTGATACTTTAATAGAAACACTTCATAACACGCACCTAGACCTCAGCGTGTGGCAATGCACAGGGAGCATTTTGTACTACACAATAAAACTATACGGTACCTTGTACCTCGGGCTGCTAGCAAAGGACCTGCCGGTGGCACCTTTTAGCTCCAGTTTATATTGCAATATGATGTAAAGGAGAAATTCTGAAGCGAATTTCTGAAATTGTGGTGAAGTATTTGCTGCGATGGTGGAGCACTTTCGTGCTGTAGTCTCTTATGATTTCCATTGTTAAGATAATACACGCTTATAGCAAGTGTTGACTTGGAAAATAGCATATATTTGCACTTGGTAATTTTAATGTTGATTTTTTATTACATTTAATCATGTAATTTCGTTATTATTTTCATCCACGACCCTGTTTTTCGATGAAATTCTATTTTATAAATTCTACAAGCTTAGCTAGACTAAATGCAATGAAGGCGTATATTACAACGTGTTATAATTTAAATTTGTTCGTTGCAGTAATTTCAGCTGATGGAATCGATAAGAAATGACGTACATACCAACGTGTACACATCTTTTATGCAAGTCTTGTCTCGTCAGGTTCATTGCACGGCGCAATATGAGAATTCACGTAATGATAAAACAACGAAGTATTTCTTTCAGAGCACTCAGACATGAAATGAAAGGACACTCTTCTAGGAGCTTCTGCAAAATAGACTTATTCATAACAATATTTATTAACTGTCATCTTTAAATACCTAATATTGTGTTTTATTATCTGAAATTTAGTTTTCTCAAAAAGTTAATGGTTATACCTATTATTTTATCGAAATTAAATAAATTTAAATAAACCTACTACAAAACCTGATATAAACGGAATCTCGTAAATAAATTCCCTATCTCTACGATCTGCTTATTATTTTGATAACAAACCGGTAATCCAATAATGTCATAAAATTGTCCCCTAACGATGTCATAAGCGATCAAATATTCAAATGTCCCAAAACAGCCAGATGAAAACAAAAGCGTGTACATAATAAAGCCATATTTCTATTTGAGGGTACATTTGGGCTTATTGGCATCACAAATGATCTCCTGAAAAACTCGCAAACAACTGCGAACCAACACAATAGGATTCCAATTGCTGAAAAGTTGAGGCCAGATGGCGGCGTAGCGGTTCGATTCCCGGCTCGTGCATGTAAATAGACTCATTCTATTCGCCCATAGTTTATAGGGAACCTTCATTTACATTTACCTTCAGAATTTGTCAAGAAATTCTCGCAGCTGCTGTTCTGGTCTAGAGTTGGAGTTTGTTTCGGTTATTTTTGTGTTGATTCAAAATTGAGTGTTATATATGAAAATAAAAATGGTTACCTTACTGTCTTGCAACAGTTACAACTGAGTTTTCTGCTACTAGCAGGTATAGTTTTTGTGTTTGTGTATACAGCTCATTGGACGTATACAGTCTTGCAAATATTAAGTATTAAAAATTTTGTGTTTGTGTGTTTTTCTTCAGATCTTTTACCACCGTTTTGCTAAAGTTTATATCCTAGCTTAAAGTTGTTCCTGCTCGCCGTAAAGATAAAGTGTTATAACTTTTTCTGCTCAGTAATTTGCTTAAACATTCATCCGGCTTTTGTGTTAAAATAAGTGTTTTGATATTAACAAGACAGGGTCAACGAAAAATGTGCAATTTAGTATGAAATAAAAATAATTTAATTAAAAACGAAACTTCACTGAAGCCATCATTTCATAAATATCCCTTTAGCAGCTAGCTAACGGTTTAGCGGCTGTAATTACTTAGGGAAAGCAGTGAATCCGTCCATTCTGTCTGAATCCTGACTATCCTGAATGCTTGTGAGCTGCTGACGTCATTAGCGAGTCAAAACTGAAACCCCCTATCCCCCCTTACCCCCTTGCACTCTTCGCGGTGACTAAGTACCCCGCCTTTATGTACAGCGCACTAGCGCACGTTTTTGTGACAGTCCGGTTTAATCCAATCTAAAGCAGTTTTGACCCGATTCAACCCGTCCGCTCCGGATTTTAATGCATTTTGTTCACTCATGGTGGAATTTGTGAACCGCTTCGTTAATACAATATTTGAACTCATTATTTTAAATGAGCTTTTAACAAGAATTGTCGAAGTACGGACGGGTCACAACACATACTTTAGCGTAGTCAATGTAAATGAACAGTTGTTTACATATTTTCCGAATCTGTTGTTTTTAACAAACATTTAATAAAACGAAAACTCATAAAGAAATTCTCAAACAGTTGAAACGTCAAGCGGTAGAGTTTTTTCATTTTTCCGTTTAAAAACAATAAATCTGAAATTTATTACAAACGTTTCCTTAATTTGGGGAAAGTTGGCGTGTTTTACGTTTAATTATATCCTCGGAGGGAAGTCCGATTCGCTCGCCACTCCACACACTTGGTATTCGTGTTTTGGACGTTATGAAACATTACTGCTACGCCTCTTTTTATAACTGTATTTATAACGCGGTACCGTTACATATAAATATTAGTGGATATTTCTGTGGTTCCCAGAGCCTATGGAAGATCCGTTGTATTAAGATTAAGTTTTCTTCACGGTTATTTCAAACCTTAATTATATTTACGATATTTATTTATTTATTAATATAAATAATTAAATTATTTTTATTAGTACACATTACAATCTCAATATTTTAACATCAAAACAAAAAATACATCTTATAAGTATACAAACAACAATTTGTAGACCACGAACTTAGTAAAATGTAAATAGAGTAATTAACACCTCTAAGCGCATTTAAAAATAGCATATAACAGTGTCGACGAACTGAATAAATAGCCACATGTGGACCAATAAATCATCTCCAAATTAAATTGTAAGTTAACCTGAAACTCAAACTGTGTTACGGCATTAAACTACAATCCTATCAAGTTGTCGGCACGTGTAGGGTTGTCGCTCTAATTAATATTTATTCATAACTTGTAAACTTTCATTTTATTCGTAAGATTTTCTGGAGATCTTCACATAATTTATATAAGTACGACATAATTATTATTCTATAAATTTTATACTAAGAATAATTAATTTTAGACAGTTCTTCCGCACAAAATCTGTCAGAGGGCAAGTTTATTCCACAAATAAAAACAATCCTGGCTTTAGAAATATCAGCCCTATGTAGTCAGGTGGTAACCTCACGGTATTAGAATCGAAGCATAGTAATTGTCGTAATTCAAAAAAATATTTAAAAATGCAAATACCAAAAGCGAATGACATGTATCAACCTAATTAAATTGAAGTAGGCTATATTAAGAATTTGTCGAAAATTGGTATTTAGTTAACAAGCCAAAAGAATTATAATGCCTATATATTGTTCAAAAATTCCTTATCTTCATATGAAATATGTACATACGATGCATGAATAATTGTCTATGGCAGCCCTAACCAGCTGCAGATGTGAGCGCCAACCTAAACTAGATTTATGGCTGTGGTGTTCAAAAGTTGCGCACTCGCCGTAAGTACACGGGACCGCTATTACAACGCAATCCACCTTTTGTTTAGCGTACGCTTACTATGCAATTGCATTGCTCAGTTACCTATCTGCTAAACGGTAAATTATCATGGGATGTTACAATGTTTAAAAACTTCTGTCGGGTATTCGTGTAAATTAAAGGACGGATAAAAGTCTATATTTTACTTAATACTGATAGTCGGCACATGATTGCAGTATATCCGAGTGGCTTTTTGGGCACCACCTTCCAATTATACGTGGTGCGAGTTTTATCTCCAATGTATGCCATTACCCTTGTTAACCCCCGGTAACATAGTAATTACAACCTGTGTGGTATTATAGCTAAGGAACATAGAATCTCCTCCTTTTTGAAAGCCAGTTAAAAAGTAAAGTAAACACAATTTAGGAGCCAAAGTTTGTATTAAATTTGTTAACAGGTCAACGTCTACATCACTTAACTTTCATACCGGGAAAAAACTCGTAAATGATTTGCCTCACGTGGACAGAGTAGCTTGCGGTAGATTATAGAATAACGCAAATGATGACGCACGAAGTAATGAGGTAAATAGCTGGTCCAATAATTATGATTAGCACCTGTCAGTGTAATCAGATAATTTCCCACAGTTAGCTTAAACAAATTATTCAACTGCGCTAATCTCTCTGTTATTACTAACAATACCTATAATTTCTTATTAGTCTGAACTCGTTTAAATTGTATTATAAGATCACAAGCAAGTCCTTAAAGAAAATATAAAGGAGTTATTACGTTTTAGCATGAACATGATCTTATTTCCATAACCAACCAATTTCCAGGAAAATCAATTAATTTATTGTAACAGAAATAATTATATCAGTAAAGACGGTTACAACAAAGCCTTTACGAAACAAAGAGTTTATCTTATCCGTCTCACTGTAAAAGCTTGTTCTCATAGCTTAATAACAATAATAATAAAAAATCATTCGATTTAGGGTTGATTTTACAAGCGCCAAATATTTTTATTCGTGGAATATAATAGACGTCTGACAGATTTTGTATAGCTGAACTGACAAAAATTTATAATTATTCCTTTGATAAAATTATCTGGTGTTAGAAAAACCAGCCCATAGTTTAATAAAATGGATTTGATAAGGATGCTAGTGTTAGTTAAAGGAGAGAAAAGCACTAGATCATTCATATGAGACTGCTACGTAACAAACAATCGGGAACTAATTGCACGGAAGATGGAATCGACGTCGAGTTAATTGCAAGTCGCTTGTTCCTCATCAAAATATCTATCTCAAACTCAGGATTTAAAACACGCAGTAGGTATGTACGTAAACCAGAACAAAAAGTTAACTTTACATGTGGTATGTTATGAAATTTTTACATTTCAAAATGGATGTTTATCTCGTCATTTTTTTTGATAGATTGATCAGACATCATGTCTATCTATCACATATATATCAACTAAACTTAATAAACTGTAACAATAAATGTAAAAGATATAACAGAGCCGCTTTTACACTCTTAATTAAATAATAATTGAACATTTAGGAAGTGCGGGTCCGTCTCTAGGGAGCGAACCGGGAATTGAATACAAAGCGCTCTTGTGCCTGGCGAGTCGCTGTTGGTTCAACGTCCGTGTTTGAATGATGCCTTGCATACTCTGTATGTGTGGAATAACTAAACTAATAGTAAAAATTCCTGACTTTCTGGTTAAGTCTAGAATCAATGCTTTTCGAAACTAAATTCCACTGAAATGAAATTTTTCTCAATTTTTAACTGAGTATCAGATGAATATGGCGACTTGAGAAGTGGTTTTATACCACTGTTACTTTTTAGGCATGGGATAATTGTCTCATAAAATGTCTGTCAATGTCTGATTGACAGACATTTTATGTATCTGTTGTATGTATATGTTGATATATCAATTCTTTACTAAAAGTATTGAGCCAAATGTTGGCAAATGTTTAACATGACCTCAATATTTATTTATCGTGTTTAAAGTAACAATGTTGTATCTGATAGCCATTTTTAAAACACTGTGAATAGTTTTTAATAACGTCTAATGTTGGATGTACCTAAGTTTCATCTATCCAAGTTTCTAATTCAATTAAGTAGCAGCGGACATTGGAGAATTTTAATCAGCCGATAGTTTTACTTCGATAAAATATGACATGTTTTTGCGCTCCTTTTTCTATATTTTCCAATCATCTGCTCGAAGTTAAAAGAATAGAATGATTACTTTGAAAGCGTAATCTTTTTAATCCACTTATTACATTAGTTTCATATCGGTGTATGTATCTCTTTAAGAAAATATGTAGAAGTAGTCTTTTTTTATTTGATTATGATAATATCTATTTTAAGATATAAGATTTCTTTAGAAATCTTTTAAGTCTACAGAAACCTAATTATATCACATTAACTATGCATTAAAATGTCGTCATATGAGTGTTTTATTATTTAATTAGGAGATCATTATAAAGACGTGGCTTTGGTTTAACTAATAATATTCTAAGTGTAAACAAAAAAGAATATTTTTTCACCTTTTTTCACGTAGAAAAAGACACACTACTGATAAAGGTATACAAAAAGTTGCGGTTGCCTGCAAAGTTAAAAAAAAAGTTAACGAGGCAGGTCTTAACAAGCAGTTTAAAACTACCCGTATAAGATTACTAACGATGGCTAGCTATTATTTCACGTCTTCCTGTTGCACCGAGACTGCTTGATACTTTGCTTGTCTATTACGAAACGGTTAGACTGCTGATTATAGAAAAAATATAATATGAATAAAAAATACCTACTATTAGGTATATCATAGTAGTATCAGTCAGGCAGCTTTGGGTTTCGTAAAAATGGTGAATAAGAATGTTTGGGGGTAAATAGACACAACTTTGGAAAAGGATTCCCACCTTTTATTGTGTCGCATACATATAATTTTACATAAAAACAGCTTTCTTATGACTTTTTAATAGTTGAGAGTACTTATAATCAATACCTTTAAACTATAAAATGTAAAAAACACAATTATCTATTCACCCCCCCCGAATTTTTATTCACCCCATTTTACTGTTTTTTAAACGACTTTCTCAATTCTTCCGTTCTTTTTTTGTGTATGTTAGATACGCAATATCTCCGGCAAAAATTGAATTTAAAATGTACTATTGTAGCAATCATGCTACAAAAATGTTCTGATAACTATCTCTTATTTTTTTTTTATATTACACAATACGAAACTGACACAGTAAAATTACTCACGAAATATTTAAAATCCACAAACACAGGTATTAACGAAGTGTTAACAACGGCACTAATCACCATCGTTCGGTGTTCGGTGTTTACTTGCACCATCAATCTTGCTCGGCGGCGGATCCTGTTGCCTTCGCTTCACACGCTGACACCGCCACTGTTTGGTGTATTTACTAGTTCTACTTTTGACAATGTTAGGGAGTGTTTTAAAATATGAGATCGAAAATTCACGGGTGGAATGGTGTGGTAAATCTAATGTTAAGCATATATGACATATAATTATTATTTGTAGAATACAATTGATGTCTGTCAGATTTTTTATGGAAGAACTGACAACAATTCAAAATTATTTATTGGACAAAAATATCTGGTGTTGGAAAAATCCGCCCTGAGTTTAATAAGCGATGAAACTGGTTGAACTAGATATTTCGTGGTCGATAATTCGTGAGTTTCTAATAAAACTTCTAAATTTTATCTTGCTTTCAGATAACACATTAGTTATATGTATATAAAAGACCTTTCAAAATGTTTTCACATTTAATAATATTTGCGGTTCACTCCAATATGGAAACGAATCCAATTCTAAATTTAGTAATTTGGGTCGCCAGAATTTATCCATTATGCTGAATAGGATACGTAAATGACCCTTAAACAATTTCATGTGTAATCCACAAAATATTGCATGAGTTACAAGGTTCTGTCTGAAATTTATTCAGCGTAATTGTAATTGTGTAATCTTTATTTTGTAATTTCTTGTTGTATCAGTTTTGATACCCTGCCGTACTCAGAGTTGTCCCTCTGATAAATCACATATAATGCAATAAAGCAACTTCGCTATCCAACAGTTTCTGTTCGTTTTATAACCAGGAGTAATAAAACTAAGCGAGCTCCTCTCATTTCCATGTAATTATTATTCTTAGTTAGAGCTATTAGCATTGCCGCTATTAGCTTTGCTCCTAATTGTTAGATCATTTGCTCATTATTTTTATGGGTAATCATGTGTTATTTGGTTTAACCCGTGGGAATATCTGAATAGTAATATAGGCTTCGCTTGATCGCCCTCATCGAACTTGTCACTTTAATTAAGGCACGTAAGAAAACTTAGTGTTTAGAGTTTTTACTCTATAATTTTTACTCGGATGCAAAGGGCTCAATCAGATCTAAGTGCGATTAAGGTAAGCTTTTGGCTGTGTGGTTACGTAAAAGCTAAGACACGATACTGATCGAATTAGATAAAACATTACGTTTTCTGTACCCGTTGAGAATATGGAATCAATTTAATCGAATAGTATCGATGCCGGTGTAATCAAGCACTCGAGTCGAGTAAAGCTTCTGAAACGAGATCAGGCGACTGTTGGCATAGCAACAATTGATAAACTTGTAAGTATTCAGTTAATGTTGTTTTGATAATGGGAACGTTATTTATATTCAGGGAAGTTCAACATTCATAAACGGTTATTGTAAAAAATTAAGTTCTTTGCTTCTATTACTTTTGTCGTAAGGGGACAACTCAATTACTACTACATCGGAATCAATGCAGCAATTACAGGTATTTAACAAAAAAATCAAAATGTAATACCTATACCCTGTTTCACCCGGGGATAGTGTAACATCCCAAGAGTAAAAGAATTTTTCAAATCGATTGAGTAGTTTCGGAGCCTATTCAATGTAAACAAACAATCAAATCTTTTCTTTTTATAATAAATTAGTATAGAAGCATAGATTATATATTATCGATATATATATATGATATGATACATATAATATCTTGCCCTTGCTGCATACACATACCACCACATAAACCATATAAAATATTTTTTAATGATATTTTAAGTTACTTATACCTAAGTTTATGTTGTCGTTTTTAAACATTGTAATTATTTGAATGGCAGCTCATGTTTCTAACACTAGATAGATTAGCACATTAGCGTTTATCTAACAACACGGTACAAGCCTGTGGCCTAATGCTTGGTCACAACTAATGAATTGTTTGTGGAATTCGTTGAAGCGTAACGTGTTACATAGTACCTATGTACTGTAGATATAGATAGGTATATCAAAATAATGGCTAATCACCGCAACAATCGGTCATGCGTTTTATGGCTTATAGGATACCTACTAAGCTTTTGTCCGCGGCTCCGCCCGCGTGGATTTCGATCGTGACAAAAAGTAGCATGTATTCTTTCTTGGGATCCAAGCTTACTGCATACCAAGTTTCAATAAATTCGATTTCGCGATTTACGTGTGAAAGCGTAACATACACACAAAGTAATACAGACAGACAAAGTTACTTATCATTTAAAGTATACATAACTAGATATTGCCCGCGGTTCCGTCTGCGTGGGTGTATTTATCACGGCAAAAAGTAGCCTAGGTCCTTTCTTAGAATCCAAGCTTACCATACAACCATACCAAGTTTCATCCAAATCGATTCAACGGTTTAGCCATGTAAGCATAACAGACAGACAGAGTTACTTTAGCATTTATAATATTAGTGAGGATGGATAATGATGACATAAAATTATCTGTTATATAGACACTTCATTTAGCTTTTCACTGACACTGGTTTCAAAAAAATGAAATGTGATTAGATAGGTATTTTTATTTAGCAATAACACAATTATTTTATTTAATTTCTTGTTACAGGTAACTTCCAGAGCTCATCTTATTTGGATCCCGTAACTCTTCAATAATGTATGGTAAAGTATATTTATGAAAAGTGTTTAATAAAATGATTGTATATCGACAAAATAAATGGTAATATTAGGTATATTACAACAGCAGATTTGATGTAGAACTTTACATATCATATAGTCAAATAACAGTAAATTATATACAAGGTGATTTCGTGGTCGTTTTACAAACGAAAACTATGATTATCTAAATCGGTCAGTCAAAAATAGGCAAGAAAAATATAGTTTCTAGTACCTACTATTACCGCAAAAGTCTTAACGGTTGTAGTATTGAAATTCGATATTTTTTTTCAATTGCTTTTTGGTTTTCGTTTGTACAATGATAAAAAACTCATATATGTTCTATATGGGATGGAACAGAGAACTCTACCGAAAGTTTTAGCTAGAGAGACAGGAAACAACAGTTGTTTAGACTATTGCGAGGAATAAAATAGGTATAGCATGTCGGTCGGCACAAAGCATTAAAAAAAAATTACATTCGTGCTTCGAAATCAGGCGCTGTCTAATATCAAAGTGTTATGTTGGTTGAAGTATCGTGTGGATATATTAAGTCTTGGTGATCCACAAGGGAGAGGTAGTGCCCGCTACCCCAGTCGACCCTGACCTCATGTTAACATGAGGTCGTCGCTTCCGGATCATTATTAAGTTTGTTTATTAAGCTTACTCTGATACACTGAGTCTGTCTTGTTATGAATCGCAGACGCAAAAGTGTTCAGTAGATAAACATAGAAGAAGTTTGAAATATAATATAATATCTTGAGACAACTCACACAAGGCCATCTGATCCCAAACTAGGCAGAGCCTGTATTATGGCAACCGGACAACTGATAAACATACATAAATATTTCTAAATATATACATATTATAGATAAATTACACCCAGACACAG
The DNA here is from genome assembly GCA_932294365.1 of Diachrysia chrysitis. Taxonomy (NCBI): domain Eukaryota; kingdom Metazoa; phylum Arthropoda; class Insecta; order Lepidoptera; family Noctuidae; genus Diachrysia; species Diachrysia chrysitis. The sequence goes on along the minus strand of OW028651.1, from coordinate 759,369 downwards.
AATAAACGATAGTGCTCATAACACAAAGATTTGCCAGCGTGGCAATCGAACCCACGACCTCCAGTTTAGCAGTCAGAGTCACTAACCACAACACCAACAGGCCAGCCCAGTACAAATGTTGGTATTTATTAGTTTACATACAAATTGTAAACTAACTTTGATTTTAAAATTATATTTCTTTCGAAAATACAAGCTATGCTATGGGTGGAGTTTTCGCATCAATAACAATTGCAATAATCATATTAACTGGGAGCAAACTTTCAAATTTATAATATTTATTTATCATCGTCGACTGGAAGATGTCCACACTTGGTTGGTCCTCCCCCATATAACGCCACCACGGACGATAACTTACCATTAAATAATATGTTTAATCAAAACAAAAACACCCAGTACCACAAAGGTTGTTAAAAAATAAAAACTAAGATACAATTTTAAATTAAATAAGACATCTCTTCGTTCCCAGTATTACTTTTCTTACAAACTTTGTACTGTGACTATTTAATTAGAAAAAGATTCATGACTAGAAATACTTTATGAAAGTTTTCTCAAAGATGGACAAACAGAAGACTCTGCCAGAGCTGTGCTGCGAGCAAACAATTCATGATATTGCACTTAAATAAAAAGATCTTAGGATGGACCATGATTTTAAAAAATATGTTAAGGATAGCACACAGAGCAATTTTAAATTAAATTATATTTTAAACTACACATTCACATACGCATTATAAAAAATCATTACAATCACAGCCTTTGTCATCCCACTGTTGGGCAAATACCATGTTTTTACGTGCCATTCTCTCCTGTACCATTTTAATACAAGGTGTTTTGTTTTTTACAAATATTTTAATTATACTTACAAAAAATATCGGATAGAAAAAGATTTTAACCAAAACAATGTGACACCGCCGACCCGCTTAAGCAGGCGCAGATGAGATTGTTTCGAGCAAAAAAGACGCAGGATTTCACTGTCATTTAATCTTGGTACAAAAGTTTTTTTACGTTGCGAATATTCAGTAAAAGGAAGGCCATTTACGAATCGTTTTATTTCGATTTCCATTTTTTTTGCATACGTAATACAGATGACAAATACCTCTTTAATTTTTTGGCATAGTTTAAGTTACTAAGTTTTAAATATAAATTCATTAAGAAACTCGATAAAAACTGATGGTTACCTACGCTAAATTATATGTAGTTTCGTTATATACTGTACGTGTACCTAAGGATTTATCAATAAAACTAAAAAAAAAGTTATATTATTATATTATACCTACCAATTGGACCTAATAAACTAGCAATTTATTTGGCTTTGACATCGTTGCATAAAATGCAATGACCACTCCTTAATACCACGCATGATCTTATAACTGTAAGGATGCGTGTAGGCCGGTATTACGCCATATCCTGTTTGATCCAATCATGTCCAATGTGAAAATGCTTCAATTATCCGGTTAACTAATGTTCTCGTGACACTATTTTCTCTATTATTTCAACCGTAAAATAATAATCATAAAGGCTTCATGTGTCGTTGTTTGTCATTTGATCCCCTCGATCTAGTCCTCATCTTATTAAGTCCGGGTGGATACCATCTGATTGAATACTCCGCCATTTTTATTTAGATGAAAAACTGTCATTTACGTTAGGTAATAATATTTCTGTATTTTCGAAACATTTCATCATTTATTACAGATTGTTTCTCCTTGTAAGGTATTTTTTGTTTAGGCTCTCTGCAATATTTATTGCTTATGATCAAACTCATTTTGTTTTCTATAATTTCCTTCGTATAAATTAGGGTCCATTAATTCTGACAGGTTAAGAATGGTAATAATACCTCTGCGTTGTTTATTAAAGATATAATTTTTGAGGGATTAGTTTCTCCACCCCGTTTGGGGGTCCCTTATACCTGTTCTTTGTTTAGTTTTCCTTTTCTTTGTATAAGAGAATATTTATAAAATACGTGATTGTTTAAGGCAAGTAGGTAATTTGTTTTATAATACCCTTTTTCACTTACAAAGTTTTTTTTTCTATTTGATAATCTCGAGCTTTGGTCTGTGCAGTCTGTATTAACATTTTTTATTTAAGCAGTAATTATCCTTTCAATTATCAGCTTCCGTTCTAGGAATTAATAAGAACCATTGATTAATTAACTTTTATTAATTAAGCATGAAAACCCTCATTGAAGTCTGAAAAGGAATCGAAAGTTTAATTAAAACTTGTAGGTCCAGTACTTCTGAAATTAGGGTCTACAATAAAACAGGTCTTTCAGTGAATGTAGCGGGTGGCAATTAAAGTGTTCGTACCATGGTACAGTTGATTCGTACAATGTTCAGTTGTTATGCATCACGCGTGAATGGGACCGATATCGAATGAACACATTCATTATACAGTTGTTCAGATTGTATACGATCAGATTGCTAGTTCTGTTATCTTTGTTATAAACGTGTGATGACAGTTTTAAATTATGAATGTCTATTATTACAACAGACTTGAAAATGATTCTTTCAATTAAGTAGATAAGGTATTTTTTATCTATACTAATATTATAAAGCTGAAGAGTTTGTTTGTTTGTTTGTTTGAACGCGCTAATCTCAGGAACTACTGGTTCGAATTGAAAAATTCTTTTTGTATTGGATAGTCCGTTTATTGAGGAAGGCTATGGGCTATATGACATCACGCTATGACTAAGAGGAGCGGAGCATAAATGAAAAATATTGCAAAAATGAAAAACCGTTGAAACTAAAACACGCGAACAAAGTCGCGGGGGACAGCTAGTGTTAAATATAAAACCAGTTGTCGCTGTTTCATCTGTCAAAAGTAACGCTAAAATAAAGTCAAGATTTGCTGTGTTGTTGATGTTTCTTATTGTGTTGTGATATACATAATTCGCCATCATAGGTACGTAGCAAGCTTTAAAAATTAGATACCTAATTGTGCACAACCTTCAATAACATCCTAGTCAAAAACAATGATAATATTTATAGTATCGTAATAAGATCAATATAATTGTAGGTTGACGGACAACTGTCCGTTGCCTGTCTGCTTAACGTCTAGTTGACATATTACTGCCGCTAAAGCCTTGCTTCCCGGTATCCGCCCAGGGGACACGAAGATCCTGGAATATGAATTACTAGGCACAATATAATGAGGGAAACATCTCATGCCTACGCTGCGTAGTTTTTTTGTTTTAGTAGCAAAACTTTTGGTATATAAAAAGGACATTATCAATGAAAGTTGACTTCTTTGTGGCGTTTGTGGGTTGGAATTACTAACTCCTGTATACTCAAAGGAAACTTAACTTTAAGACGTTCATAAATCTGTCTCCTTACACCCTAAGTGACAGGGACAAAAAACTTACGGCTCCTTTATATTAAGTTACGTTTGAGTCTTTGTCCATAATAAAGTTAATTTGGATTTTTTATCACATATCAAATATGTGGATTCAAATGTTCGTTGCATACCTCTGAACTACATGACACACGATGTTAATTAGTCTCTACATACCTATACCTAGGTATAGATATTATTTTTGAACTATTATAATATTTAACGTTAAATTCGATTATAAGTGACCAATAAATATATCTTCAACACTTCGTTTAAATTCCCCATCCGACAGAAAGTAATGACTTTTCATGAAATATTTATTTTATGTTTCATCCCCAGATTTGAGCCCAGACAAATAAAAATATTTGTAGTCTACAATTTTATATTACCTAATACCGTCGAGCCGCTTTTAGTAAAGTACGAGTCGCCTTTATATTTAGAGGGATTAAATGTAGGCTTAAACATCCTCTTATGTGCTAATTATAAGATATTATCTTCACTAATTAGTTTGGTTAGCGTGGCGACTACGGCAATATTCCCGTGAAATTGATATTAGGTACAGGATTACTATAGGCCTGTTTTAAGTCGATAGGCTGCTATTATACGATTAATACTTCTCTATTCATTATATAAAGCCCTGTGTTAACATTATAATAACATTATAATATCTTAAAATAACCGTCTTTCCACGATATATTAGCATTGATAAATTCAATTTCTTTTCACTCAAAGATCAAAACGAAGTGGATTTTTGTTGGAAATGAAAACAGCATTTGGCATCGAAGGTTACGCGACTGGAGTTATTGGCTCAGAACAAGGCCGAATGGCGTGTAACTGATAAGGGCACGGAGCTCGATAAATACAGGCTCATCACTTACAATAGGTACATTAAATATCTCATTAACTATGTACTTTTTGTATTTGTATTAAAATCACTCGATTTAGTACTGTGGTTTCGAAATACTTTTCTATGACCGGTGGCTGCGGTCATTCTTGAAAAACGTGAAAACAATCGTAGCACAACTTTTTTAATTCATATCTTATGAAGATTTGTAATTTTTTGTTTGTAGTACATTTATTTTGTCTTAACTTAGGGATTCTAAATAAAACCAAATTGATGTATAAGTATTTTTTGTTACATATACCACCTACATATTTTTCATTACTTTTCGTAAACTACACGTAGTTCCCAGCCCGTTCAAATTCATTCCTAAAACCGAAACTTAAAAAAGTCATAAAAAACTTGATTAATTCCCGGGAACTCCCAGTGTGAATAACCCTCGCGTCGATAACCTAAATTTGAGGATTCGTTGGTAAATCGTGAAAATGCAGTGGGTGTGCCGTGAGCTGGGACCCTTTCAGGAAGCGTTCATTAAATACTGAAACCTCATTACCTTTGCACACGCATGTTAAGAATGCTGACAATGTACAGACTGAGACCTGCTCAAATATGGATGCGGTAATTTGATTTAACATTCGTCAAAGGTATGAATAGGACGTAAGGCGAGGTATTTTAGAAATCTATGTATTAATTACGTTATTGTATCACTTATTGTTTCGTGGTAAAAGTTCGTATTACGAACTAAACTTTTGCTAAAAAATTTTATAACAAAATATGAAGAAAAGTTCGATATTCAAAACTTGAAAAACTGCCCTACTTCAAAGTTATATATATGTGATTGTTTTACTAATAATAGGATTAAAGCATAGTCTAAATTTATTTAAACTAAATGAGAAAGAGAAAAGACAAAGTAATAATCATTTTACATAGACAGCAGAAAGATAATATAAGCTTTTTACTGAAGATTTTTTTGTAACTGAACAGAAATCCCGACCAAATCACTTTTATCTGACGCCATTCTAAAACAACGTCCATTACGCAATTAGTTTGGTAGGCTCTCCAGTCCATCAGAAAATTGCCACTCCTAAATACTAACCTTGGACCTTAAGGACAAAGGGGACGAACACTTAAACCGCTAAATTGAATGAAAGGGATGCAACCCCATGAGCACCTTGAAACTAAGAGCTTGATGCGTTTGTTATGGAGGGGAAAAAGTATTGCAATCTAGTAAAGCGGCGCATTACCGTGAATAACAGCGGTGCTGCCGAGTGCCGGTGTAATGGAGATACGCGGATTAAATGTTAAGTGAATATGTTACTTAGGGCTTACTTACTACGTCATAAAAATATATAACGACAAAAAACGTATTTTTTTAAGTAAAATTTGAGTTTAATTGTCGTTTTTAAGTAATATGTAATAAAAACCAACGAATTTGGCCTTAAACCTCATGAAATACAGCATTCAGACAGTACGATAAGTCGGCAATATTTTCGTACGTCAGCGAGGGCGGCAAGCCCGTCAGATGGGCGGGAAGAGCGAGCCGACCGCCCGCCTCGCACACGCGCCGCGAATAAAACCTGCACTGAATGGACCACCGAATTACAATTTGAAAATAGAACTCATTTACTCATTTGTTCGGTCGTTAATTGTTATTGACTGCCAGTGATACGAATAGTGAATGTGTAAATTAGTGAATTGAAAGACCTATTTTAATTATTTAATTAAAAACTTGTGATTAAATCAGTGGATGAATTTAAAAAAAAATTGAATGTTGATAAATTGTGTGATGAAATTCGTTAGTGTTAGTACTAGATGTCGTGTCTGTAGTGTTTCTATTGGGTTTTGAGTTTGTTCCTAAAAGGATAAATTGGTCGGTAATTGAATATTAGTAAGAGTGCTATTGTATGAGAAAAGTTTACTAACGAGATATAAGATATTGGTGTAGACCTGTAGGAAAGACACAATAGATTTTTGTTTTGTTAAACTTTAGTCAAAGCAATTTACCATATGTCGATAAGTTCGACGTACCTATGTAATGTTCCTTATCTTTGAAATAGATTTAAACATTAATTACTTGAGAGACCCTTGGAATTTTAGATTAGTAGAACTCAAAAAGTATGACGAAATTAATTAATTTTAAAACTTAAATATTTTCACATTCGCCTCCTTTGGCAAACTTTTTGACTTGGTCCTTCGTAAAGCTAGTCAAAGAGTAGTCTCTTACTTTCTAGTGAAAGTCATACCTTTAACCTAATTAATAATCTATCTTAATAAATTACATAATGATTAAAATATTGTATTATCATCCTGATTCATTAAGTCGATATTTTTAAAAATATGATAATCGTCTCCTTGTCATATCTGTCTACAGAACCCTTGCAAGCTGTGTTTATATGAATAAAAAGTCCGTACTACACTCAAATGATTACGTATGAAAAATAAAAATGTCACACCTAGTTTTAAAGTAATATCGATTAGTATCCGATAATTCAATTTCAAGCTTCGTATCGCCACATATCTGCTTCTCCTAATACATTCCCGGTTGCCAAGTGTTTCTTCGATTAGCAACAGGCATCCAGCTGTAAAAGACCAATAATGCGGGGTTAACGCTCCATCCCCAACAACGCATTACAACAGAATTTTCACGTATCAATCTTAAGAAAGGATTTCTTTGAGATTCCTTAGTATTTATATTGTTTTAGTGCTATATAGAAGTAATATTGCATCAAAGACGTCTCGGAATGTAATATCGTGTACAACCACTGGAATGTAATTGATTTTAACTTGCTCTGAGAATTGAACTTTCGTCGATTGAATTTGTGTTTAGATTGCCAATGATTTTTTATTGACAGTTGAATTCATACAATAATTTGAAGGACTGCACACAGCAATGTAATCTAATTAGTTGTTCAAGCATTTGGATTTGCATCTTGAATCAGGGACTGAAGGTGAAGAAAACCATTATGTAGCTTTCATGGCGCTTATTTGTTAAATGTATTCTTTTATTCAGAAACGAATGAATTAAATTTGTAACGATTATTAAATTAAATACGTTAAACATTGACGATTTAAAAAATGAAATTACAGCGTTACAGAATCATTAGTTCTCCGACACAAATTTCTTTATGAATATTTCAAAATCACATCAACATATTTAAACGTAGTCCTAAGTTAAAACTCGTTGTGTGGTTACACTCGTTAATGTTTTCTATTCATTAGACTCAACTCTTTTCATTTTATAATGTCCTCAACTGTATAACGGGTCAAAAATAAAGACTCTCATTCTCAGTTAATTTAATTTGTAGGTTTTATATAATTTAAATTAAATGTTATTCATTTAAGAGATACCTTTAGTTCGCTACAAAATTTGAAGCACAAAGTTTTTGAAGTCAAAGAAGTTTACTGTTGGTGTCATGTAACCAACAATACCGAACTAAGAGTAACTAACCAAGTATCAAGAAGTACTGTTTAAAATGGATTTATTTGAGATTAAAACCACTAAAGTATTAAAACTATAGTAACGGTAAAACCTATAATACATGATCAATCAAATGTATCACTATTATACTGTTAAGGATGTTGTTAAGGATGTACCTTAAATAATTTATTAAATATATACCTGTTATAATTATGTCGACATACACCACGTTCACACGACTTATCAAATATCATGTGTCATCAAGTGTCGCCTATTGTTCTAGAGAATTTGGATAATTAATTATACTTTAATGATTGATAGCTCAAGAACTTGTAGTTGGTTCAGATGCCTTAACTAAGTCTTATGTGATAACATAAATTATGCGATATTCAGGAGTAAATTCGTGGATAATTACATATAGGGTTCTTGTTTAATATCGGTAAAGTAAATCAAACATATGAAATATACCACTTATTTTCCCACTATCGCGATCATGAGGGTGAATAGTTAGCCAATGAGCAGGAAACGCCAACACTACCTTTTCGGCACCCTAAAATTATGAATTTAGCATAAAAACCCAAATATATTCTCATGATGTATAACTTTATTTCTTTCGTGTCGATGGTTATCTTTAGATCTGACCAGCCCAAAACATAGGCAGATCGATGCTGCGGCGCTAACTGTGCATCTGGGGCAAAACAGCAGGTGGTCCATTTTGGGGGACACTATAGTCACACGCGTCGTCCTCGTGAAAGCCCCTTTTTTTTTTGTTGACTCGACCTCCGCCATCTCTTTACCGGTATGTAACTAATATTGAAATGTACTTAAGTGTGTTTAAAATACATAATATATCGAAAGTAATATCAATATGTCGGGCTGCAACCCAACCGATATGTGTCCCTTCACTAAGCGTGCTAACCGGGTCAGCGACGTTCACACATCACTACTGACACCAGCTTCACTATTCAAACCCAATCAACTTTGTATGAAGCATATTAACAAGCTCAACACTTCAAGTGAACTGAAGTGCATATTTACTTACATTATGTTAGTGAGCAAGACATGGAAATTCAATTAGTTGTATGAACTAGTCTGCACAAGTTTGCCTGGTTTGTTTTCTTTGCGGGAGCTGTCTATTCATGTTACTATGGATATCTTCGGAACTCATGGCCCGATTAATGCACCGGTATCCTGATAAATTATCTTCAGAAGAGTCTCCCTACTAAATGTATGCTTTAATTTTTAAGTTACCTGATACTAATCGTCACTTAATCATATTATAAATAACATAGGTGACCGTAGACGGCGTACGTAAAAAGTAACATAGAATAGAGTACAATGTACGAGATTAAACTAGAATTGATCTTGTCTAACATATTACCTATAGTAATAAACCCACCCCTTCCGTACTTTTATTGCTGCGAGCGTACTTTATTGCGATATCTAATACCGCCCCTGGGATTGACCGATTTCTTACGTCAATGCCTTCATGTTGCTCTGAATGTTAAAAAATATAGCTATAATAATCCCTTGGAAAAGTACTTTGATTTCAATAAGCGTCAGTTCTGTTAAGACTTCAGGAAGGGATACTTCGTAACTTATTCCCTTCGGAGCATTGAATGGACCAAATGAATGAAAGCACACTAATTGCTGTTTGCTATCCTTTTGCTAACTTAAAGTACTTTCTTCGTCTGAAGTCTGAACGTAATTTAATCGAAAATGGTTAGTTACTCTGTAACGCTACAAAATTTAAACTTACCACTCTCCTTTAAAACTACTCAACTCTTAGTTTCTTCTGTTTGAATGTAACTGCTTGCATGTAATATATTTCCTACATGTATGTTAGCGAACATTTATTCCTGTTAAGAAGTAACAAGTTCAGCAAATGTCACATTTAGCGCTTCATTCATCTGACCAAAACTATCCAACCTTTCTTCTTAACTTCAATACATTCGTAAATTTAGAATCCATTAGCAACTACAAGCACGTACCTTCGGCATTGGGTTTGTAAGTTTCCAAGTGCAGCGCACGTACAATTTATTGTTCCGTCTGTATGTATAAATAGTATGAAACTAATATTTCAGCATGTCTGCAATAGGAAACGACATTTCTAAGTGTTCAACATTCTCGTTCTGTATTCTCTCGATATTTCTTGGTTTCGGTTGGATTTGATGGCTCCTACATTTAATAATTGAAAAGTCGTATCTCAGGATTTAAATAGAAACTAAGGTCATAGTATTGTGTAATGGTTAACGAAGTCTTGTTCGATTCTCTAGGGGGATCGCATTGTTATGAAATTGAGTCATATGATTAATTGACATACGTTTATTACATAACTCGTTTAGAAAATTAATCCTACAAATGCAAGAACAAATAAAGAGCATTCCTAATCATAAAATGAACAAATAATACATTTGGAAACCTTACAATTTGTTCTATTCATTTTGACAACTACTATCAAACTAAATTTACCCTACATATCGAAGCTACAACATCAATCGTCACACAGAGCTATAAACCTACCTACAAATAAGTTGAAAATTCGAATACAATTCGAATCCTCGTCAAGTTGTGCGGTTATCGGCAAACAAACTGCTGAATTGACTGGCTGTGTGACTGGTGCTGAACACTTTCAACTAGTTGATCGAATTTCGGATGGATTGTTAAACAGAACTGCAGCGAATTGTGTGAAAGACGCGGCATTGACAGCTAAGGGTACAAGTTATATTGTGTGCTTTAGTATGTGGACAGAAGTAGATTTCCTAACGACATGATTTGTCAGGCAGGTATGAAAATAGAATTTCGCTACAAACCAAATATTTTGTAAAAAAAAACGATTCTGGTCTTCCGATACAAAATTTAGATATTGTTGCTAGATACCTGAATGGAATAATAAATTCTTTTAGCCTTCAACTGGCTCATCTGAAAACGTATCTGTGCGTATAAAAGTGAACCCAGTAATAAAATGATATACGAGAACTCCTGATACGCGGTATAATTTTATAAAATAAATATCCATGACCAAAAGCAATCTCTATCGATAACTTAGAGATATTCTAGGCATTAATATCGAATGTGGCATCAAAGCCATTACAAGGCTCGCCTTAACGGCAACTGTTATTATCATAATAAGTTCCACCCACATAACGATGGGGCTAGATATCGCGCAAGATTTTTTACTTATATTACACTATCTTAGATCAATAGTTTACACGTTCCTGCCCTGTTCCATGAATGGTGGTCTAACTAATTTCCAAAGCCATTAAAATGTAACACGCATGCCATGTGCGTGTGGAACCCTATCATACTAAAAGAGTTTTGATAACCCAAAAATAAAAAGTAAAATAAAGTTACTTGTTAGTTTTCTTTATAGCAAAACTTATAATTGACGTTTCAATACAGATAAGAGAAACGTTGTATCACAATATTAGTAAATCTGACAGGTTATATTTTATGATCAAAAGTTAATAAGAACAACTCTTCCCTCTCTTAAAATATCATCAATAAAAGTCGTAGGTGCTGAAACCTAACACCTAAACGGCGACCTAAATGCCGACAGCTCTTGAACGTGATCGATTCTATCTAAATCGGTCCATTTGACCATCGGGGAATCAATAGCGGCCATTACATGCCGACAAATTATGAGCCAATTGGCGGGATATGAAGCCTACAACCAAATGGAAAGAGGTTCTATCTAACTAAGCGAAATGAACTCGTTGGTATCGGAAATTGGTATAAATGTCGGGTTTTCTTGAGAATTTCGTAATTGTCTCGGGAGCATTGGTACGTTTCTATTGTATCGTAAATTGTAGCGCTGTATCCCAATTTCAACACCTTTGTGGTTATAAGATTTACGAAATCCTTGGTTTTTATTGCTCCCCAAATATTTATTTGTAACCGATTAATTGTGTTACAATCGTAAATCCTGTGTGACGTTGATCCATTGTAATGAACTGAATCCGGACAACACTTGGAGCTTCGGCTTGACCACAAACAGGTGGGATGTAACCGCAGCAACATCTCAATCAATAGCGTCCATTAGCTCGCGTCAAATTGTCCGCTCATTAATTCAGATCACGCGCGCCAGCCCGTCTCGCTTTCACATGCAAATTGTTGATGAGCGAGCTCTCATAGAATATGGAGCCCTGCTTCCTAAGGATCCTAATTTTTCTAAACTGTAATCTGAGTTTTAAATGAAGAAAGTTCATAAGTTGGAAATTAATTAAGAGTTCATCTGCTTTCGTAAACATTTTCGACGTTAAATCTAATATCATTTGGAATTAAACGACCTTTACAAATTCTTAGATTTAAAGACTTTTATGTAATCTTTATTTTATAAGTTATAAAACGTTTCATTTTATATTGGATAAAATTCCTTTAAGATGAATCAAAGCATTCTCAAATTGGTACGTTGACAAGAATTTAAGATCTTTTTATTTTATAAAAACCAGTGGCTTAACAAGCTCACCGCTACACTAGAACAATTAATCTCAACAATTCACCATTACACTAACGAACCTTTCAGTTTCTATAACAAGACCGCCACTCTGATCAACGAGCAACTCTGCTGAAAATTATCATATTCTCGTAGCATTGTGGACGAGCTAATTCCTGTCTCTCAAGTAATATTGTATTCAGTTTCCGAGGCAATATTGTGCATTGCTGAGTGTATTTACCGAAGTTAGAACTATAAACAGTCGGCAATCAGAAGTTCCAAGAAAAATATAGAACAACTTCAACCTCAACAGAGATATATTTTTTTTTACTAACATGAGCAACTCCTTACATTTATGAGATTGTGAAAATTTTCAGGTTTCATTTTTGGGATTTGCAAATTTCAACGCTAGAGATACATATTCTAGAAACGATTTAATCTTTAATTTATTTAACGTATTTCCAGTTTTCTCTCAAAAGTTACATAAAAGAGGACATAAACCTAATACAACAAATGAACTCAAACTTTATATAGTTACCAAATCCTCGCATTTCTCTGTTTGACAAGTTTTTGCTGCACGTGATTAGAATTCTAACGGAACTAGACGTGATAACTAAGTCCTTGATTTCCTACTGTAGTTCCTAACACCATCCGTCTTGTTTTTGAGCTCTCCTGGATGTTTTCCAGTCTACCATATCTTGGAACCTCGCATTTCATCTAAGTTCGCTTGTTTTTGTAGTTAGGATTTCCTAGTTCGTAGTTCTCCAGTATCTAGTTTGCTGAAGACATTCATTTCGAATGTTTTATATCTTACCTCTTAATCCTGTAGGCTGTAATTCCGAAGATGTTTTTCTACGACCTCGATTAATGTGGATCCCTAAATGTAAGACCGTATCTAATTTAATAACGTATGTCTCACGTTTTTATTTCATTACGCCCGTGGTGTCTTGTTTAATTAAGAAAATAATATAAAGTCGGTGTTGTGGTCCAGAATGTTATATTTTTCTTTCAGTCTAACTAAATCCTCAGCTAATTGGTGACCTAAAAAGTCTCACGTCGCGTTCAACAAAGTAAAAGCTCTTTTAGCCGGCTTCTCGTTTTCTAACGTTTACAGAAGCAGCTAAGTTAAAACGTGTGGCATGCCTCAAACTTACCTCAAACAGAGTTGTTATTTTGCTTGCATGCAATTCTCATCATGCATGGAACTTAGCTGTGAAGTTTGGTATTAGTTTAGCTAACCCGCCTTGTTCCTTGTCGGTAACTAGCATATCATCCATTTACGGCTTGTTACAGTGTATTTACTCGTTTTTATCGTTCCTTAAGTTCTTAACATTAGTTTAAGTTGATAACAATGGTTGAAAAGATTAACGAATTGCGAACTAAATATCCATCTTTTTTAGATATCATTAAAAGGCTTCTTCATAATATCATGAAAAAAAAATTACCAGTTGTACTTAGTCCTAAACAACTATTTTCTGACCATATTTTACTATTAAACTTAATCTTCGTCCAACAGTTCGACAGAAAAGCCCGACATACCACAAAGCATTCGTTCAACATTTTTAATAGCTCCATCCTCCCCCTGTCTATTCTAAGTAGCTCACGCGACCAAACTTTAATTTAATTTAAAATCTGCGACTAAGTCTGCAGCAAGGCGTTCGTGCCTATTCTAGTCCCACCCTCGTGTCGTAGAAACGCGCACATATAGCATACATATAGTTGATAATGCGAAAAACGTCCTCACGTGCCCCACGAATATTACTTTTTCCCCCACTCTTATTGTTAATTAAAATTTCCGAAGATTCGGGACGTCTTTTCCATTTTGTAAATAATTTAAATTACTGGTTATCCAATACAAATGTCATTAAATATCTACTGTTTAAAACTTATTTTGATATTATGAAATTAATGGAATGTAAATGGCATATAATAATATGAAAAGAATACAAACTTAGCATTTTCCGGTTTTGCTAATTCTAGGGTAACTGATATAGGATCAGAGCTGTCATGTACAGATTGACCTTTTGATCTTATAGTGACTGTGGTGTGACAAGCTTAAGCAGATAATACCGTATGTAGATATCCTGCTCCGGCCTAACCATAAAGCCAACCGGACGGACAGATTACTTGCATTAATTGGCTATCACGGTCAGAACAAATATGTTAAAATTTGCTTCCAAAACCCTTGTTTTGCCTTGACTGTGTAGAGACGAGTCTATGTTTATTAAAGAAAAAGCGAAAAAGCTTTCCGAATCGTATGATGGCTTATATTATATACCCTTGTACAAACAGAATAGATATTATTTTAACTCTGTCTCTGTGGAAATATGCGTTGCGCATGTAAGATATGGTCCTGTATGTAGGTATGTCTAACTATAGCTCAACAATAATAGCACAAGTAAATCATACTGCTAAGTTACAGATGCCGTGCAGTATTTTAACAAAGTTGGAAGTTGTAATGCATTTTTCAAGGAATTATTACCTCGTCCAGACATTTAACCGGCTGTGTTCGTGCCGCTAATCATTCAAGACACGATACCACGGCTTGCCAAGTTTTTGTGCCTTCGTTGTCAATACTCTAAATCAATGCGCTTAAACAATTTGTTTTGATTTCATGAATTGGTTCAACCAAACATTTGCATTTTGATAGCCCTTTTAAGCCATAAAGTTACCTGTCACTGTATATTATAATTTTATTGAATATGAACCCATATTTATGCGTGCCATTAATGTAATAGTAAAATTAATATTAATCCGATCGAGGGATTCAACCATACAAAGCCAATAATACCGCAAACCGGGACTTCCGATCCCAGTTTATCTGCTGTCATAAATTCAACCAGCTTCCTTTAACTCGATCTTCACGGTCCTATTTTCATTAGTGCTTATACCAGTAAATTAGTGACTCAGCGCATTTATTCCAGAAATATACATGTACTTCCACTTATGTGGAACATTAACATTATTATTCGATATCGTCGCAAAAAGCAAATTCCGCTATGACTAACTAACCCTGAACAAACTTTTACTTTGGAGTAACTTAACACGATATTATTTAGAACCTTATTTTATTGCAAGACACTATACGAATAATATCGAAGCAAACTAGTTCTCGCACTGAAGTAACTTTAAGTGCTTCTTAAGTAAGGTTTCAATTTAAATGCATCTTCGCTTCGCTGCTGACAGTGACAGCGATGCTCCTGAAGCCATCATCGAAAACTTTGTCTAGCTAACAATCCAACTATCAGTGGGACTAGTTTTGAGGCAGTTTATATTTCATCGAGCGGGCATTTGTAGAAGCGGGATATGCTTGCTAATTGCGTACCTTGTTCGTTTCTAACCGAAGGTGTCATACTACCGTCCTGTTTGAATTTTCATCCTGTATACAAATATTTTAGTCTTTGTGGTATACGAATGTAACGAACGAACGTTCCTTTGAGAAGTCAACTGGTACTAATTGAAGGTATGCCTCGCTTTGAGAGGACGATTTAAAGAGAATATTGAATGGATTGCTAAATCTCAAGTAAATAGACCTAACTTCCAAAGGATGAAATAAAAGTTTGGACAGCTTTCGGAGCATATAGTAAACTTCAATCTATTTGCTTTTACTTCAGGTTCTGGTTTACATTGAACAACGTTTGATATATATTTCTGAACGTTTTCTTTTCTTTACTTTCTATACAATCTTTACAAGTATTTCAGCGTGTCCTACCACCTGTACACGCGAGGACCTGTACAACGCTACTGATAATGCCGCGTGGCTAAAAACTGGCTCGGAAAATTCTAACTTCAATACCATTGATCGACACGCTAAGATGAAGACAAGTATTTCGTCGGTGTACATTGCGACATCGTGTAGCTGGACACAAAAGCTCAAGCAAATTACTTTCTTAACGTACATGCAGTAAGCACTTGTTTATTATAATTATCAAAATTGAGTGTTGCTATTGACATCTGTCTAGATCTTGAACTTCACCAAAAGTATGTTTTACATCTCCAAAAATTCTTTCACTGAAACCATTATAACGTTATTTGAACAGCTTCATACGAAATCTTTTTCTAATGTAATGATAATGTTATGCATCTCATGAGTTGCTGAAATCTAAATGCTAATAGTTTTATTTTGTCTGGAATGAATATTTTGTACTACACTGTTTCTGGAACTTGGATTTACGATGCCGCTATGCTGTGTTTAGTTACTTTTCATTGCACTCTTGAATATTATTACCTCATACTTTCTAAATAATAATTATGAATTTGGTTGTCAAACACCCCGGATAAAAACACTTATAAACTTCTTCTTTTTCCCCATTCTTCAGTAACATAAAACAATTATAGAACATTCAATCACTTGGAAGCCATTTCAAAAGTGACACTACTAAAAAATACACGTCTTTGAACTTGTCCAATCAAACTTTAAATAGGTCGTCCCGAATGGCCCGACTATTTTCACTTGTTACGTAAAAAGGTCTGCGACGGATCCCCCGAATGGTCTCGTAAAAGGATAGGATTTCAAAATGGGTTCGGTCTCACTCGGAAGCATTGAACCCACTATTTGCTGGATCAGGGAAATGGTTTACTTAGTGCACAGCTTTGGTGTCGATGCTACGTAATATAGTACTGAGTGGATAGTCATCGAAAAGTTGGTTTTAACAAACCAAACCTTTAATAGTTGTTTGTAAATTTATAACCACTTGCGTTTAAAAAAACTTGGCTCTTTGCCCAACTAGAAATAATAATATGTACCTAGATATACAAAAATCTCGAATAACCAACCATATAAACCATAGTTGTTTTATTTATCCTTTTAATTTTAATTGTAAAATGTTTGAAAGCTAGAGCACAGTGATGTAGAGTTAAAAATTAATCAGTATTCAATTCATTACTATTGATATTGGTGCTCGTAAATAACTGTATAAAATACGACTAATCATGAACTGTGAAATACTCAGTACAAGTTAGTATTTATACCAGCGTCTAACTTGCTAGGAAAACATTGTAGGAAAAGTGAAGTTAAACTAACGAATTACGTAAAAGATCTTATTAGCCGCTGAACTAGGTTCTCTTCACCGTATAACTTATAAAACTAGACCTACTTATGTATAGTATAGATAGCAATATGTGTATAAGCACTCTACATGAGCCTTATAAGTTGGACTTATAAACTTGCACGAACCGTTGATGTTTCAATAAGCAAGCTCTTGTTTGCCTCCTCTTAAAGCGAAGCCAGCCATAAACTTACTGTTAAATATCGATGTTGTTTTTTATCACAGAATTTATTCGTCTTGTCACAAAAAAGGGACCCGTATATGTTTTTCAGTTTAATGTGTTTAGCGTTCTTTAATAAATGTTATTTCTTTTGTAATACCATGTATCCTTAGGTCAGTATTAGTGGCCCCAGCTGTACCTCAAACAAGACCACCCAGTGTCTTCAACCCACTCAAATATTTATGAGCGGTTTAGTGTAGTGTGCCCTTTAATTTCTAATTTATCTATTCATTACCTAAACATTTTCCATCTCGTGGGAGAGGTCGTCAGCAACTGGTTTCACAACTTAGCTTTCTCACCGTAATGTGATCGTGTAGCCATTAGTAACATGTCCTAACATCCATCATTTGATGAATTTCCTGGTTTTACGCAAATCTGCTGTATGCTGCTCGTCGAGGAAATTAAAACATGACGTGATGTAATAGATGATGATAGCGGGATAGCTTTGATTTTGATGGAACGAATAGACTATAATAACTGCTGTGGGAATAAATAGAAGGATGTATAATAGCTTTTTGCCTGGTAATAACTACCAAGATTAAACAAATAATAATAAAAAATCCAATAGGATTAAAATTTAGAAGTCAAAATTATTTTATCACTAATAATATAGTCTAATCCATATTTGCTCTTTAACTCCATTGATATTCAATTCATAACTTTCAAGAATTTCCAAAACCTTTTTATGTATGATAAAGTAAATGTTATTCCTGTGAAAGTCTAAGCCGGCTTTGCTAATGGAAGCCGCGAGTTACAACTGTTCTCAAGGGACGCATCAGACCCATTTAGATCTGAACTAGTGCTTTCATATTTTTCCTTATAAGCTACTTTTATAATCTTGCTGTTTCTCAAGCCAGGAAGCTTGGGTATAATGTTTTGTAGTTCCCTTTCTGTTTTAACTTTAAATCTTGATATTTTTTCGAAGGTAAGGCCTGCATTACCTATTTCAAGGGGAATCTTGTATTTTTCCTAATTAAAAGCGCAACGATTTGTACTCAATTTTTGCTCATGCTATATCAATATAGGTCATACAAGTATATGTATTCCTAGACCTAGAATATAATGACATAAATAAATAGGCTTGCTGCCTATATAAACTCGAGATTAATTCAGGTCGTTAGGCATCAGCATATACATAAGTTATATCAGATAATATTGTGATGTTACACGGTGAGTAATAAAATCCAAATCATAGAGTATTTATGAATGTCACATTTTATGTAAAATTAGTAGGTAGGTATGTGTCACAAGTAGGCACGACTTCGTCTGCGTATGTATCTTTATAATTTAAATCTTATGTATATCCTTACCTGTATTATTTTAGATTCTTCAGAATCTGTTCTGTAATTCTTGTGTGATATAGTAACTAACTTCTATACATCCTAAAAATGTCACATTATTTTAGTAGGATATGTATTTCTACAATAAACTGTAAAATTATTTGCCAAACAACGCGTGTATAAAGGCCAGTTCCATTAGACGATGTTGGCTCTCAAAACTTAATTACCGTTAGAGTTTAGTAATTACGACTGTTTTAGTCTAATTGTATTGCTAATTTCCACTTATTGTTGTAGGTCATACGGTTTTCTCTCCTTTGACCGCCTTGTCGAATTTGTTCAAAACGTTTTTGGTTGGTCATAGACATTTTTGGTGTACGTATTCGTAAGCATTCTATCCAATGCAAATAATTCCCGGTTATTTCAATTATCTCTCTCCCGGTCCATAGTCGACTGAGTAAAACAGATAATATTGTCTAAATAATTATAACCCTATCTGTATATGCTTGATACCTATATAGTTTAATTTATATTACCATGACTGTGACCGTTTTATAAGTTTATAAAAACATCATGTTCCCGTGATTTACATATATCAATATATTTAGGAACCGTATAGGTACTGTGAAAGTATGAAACTCATGTTTTGACACCATTCTGCATCTTTACGGACCCTACGTGACGCGATCAGACTTTCTGACGGATTTATGACATACTTTTATGTTTTAGTAGCTACCAGAACTGCCCTTATTTCTCTTTTGCTGTCCTATTCTTCAAAAGTTTAATTGTAAAAGAATCGTTGAACGTTAACTAAAAGTATAAAAAATAAGTAAATTATTGACATCTGGAAGATTAATTAATAATAATAATTTTTGTAAAATCGTTATTAACAGGTGCGTTTACTTATGCGTATTTGCCAAGTCTATTGATGAACTTTGATTAAGTAAGCTTGTAGTCTGATATCTGCTTTTAATTGTAAAATATTATAAGTACTCCTTTAAATACGAGCTTTTCGTACGTAATAGCGTCTCGGCTAGCTATAGCCTATGCTTTTTAAATTCACAGTTACATACGTATAAAACAGTTCAGGTGGTCTCATAATACCAAAGGTCAGCGGAAACAGAACAATTCTAACCTTTGGCCGTTCATACAAATCATCGGTTCGCACCTACATAACTCAAACACTAAACAATTCACACCGCGCTTTACCTCCATTAACTCATAGGCTTATCCATTGCTTAGCAGTTCCCTCCAGTATTCTCTAGTCATGGTGCTCTTGACGCACTCGTTCACATCATCATACAATGGAATAGAATATCATTTGTTTTTTAATACATGGTAATTACAGATGTTACAATTATATAATGGTTCACATATACATGTTCGGTAGTGATTTTCCACTTCACACAACAATGTACTTAAGAAAATTTTATTTGCGCTTAATTACCGTCGTGTATAGCTTTATTATAAACATGAAGATGTTAATTTTGGACGAGCTTACTAATTTGGTATTCAGGTTTCTTTTGTTTTGTTTTTAGTAAATTACCAGGAGTTAGCAAAACATTTCTGCTGACAGTTGCTTTAAAAAAATGTATGAAAATATATGTAAGATGTAAAATTTGCTGGCTTTATACTAGGGGTGTTCGTATCTCCATACCCAATAAACCCTAACTCACGTAGTTAGTGTGATTCGGGAAGACATCTGTCATTGGATGATCACAGACATCTCATCTCAAATACTTGAGAATGACATTGACAGGGCGACATAGGTTCGTAGATAATGAAGCTGGTTCGTATTTTCCAAAAAAATATGTATTTGTGTGTTGATTATGTATGTAGTTACTGTAAATGCACACTTATACATTATATTAGGTCTTTAAATATCCCATTTTAAAGTCAAGTTGGAATAAACGAGCATTTATCACGCTTGCAATCAAGGGTTGACGATTATAGCTATTTAAGCCTAAGTCTATTTGTCACGTTTTCTTCTGTGTTAGTTATGAATATTTAATAAGTAACTAGACTAATTTCCAGTCTCTTGTAGGTACTAGCAGCAAGTAGCAGGTTTATAACCTGCACGCTCATACAATGAACATGTACGAATCCTGTAATTTAAGTACCACGTCGTGTTTCACCTATGGCGTACAATACAAATAATTCTGCCTACATATTTATATGATTGTACTCAGTGGGTCTTCTGTAACATTTTCGGCGTGACCGACGGCGACGTCACCATGACTCAGCCGCTGTTGAAATTGCTGTAATTTGTTGCGAATCTGATTGTTGTGAGGCTTCGTGCAATGATTCGATATAATTTGTCTTATTGCAGTGACGCGTCTGCCTATATATGTATACTTATCCATCCGTCTAGATATCTTCGTTATGTATTGTATACGAAGAACAATTGAAATAATTATATCATTGAGAAAAGTATGCTTATATTTCTCGATGTGCAAGGACCAATCAACCCATCACATATTTGTTTAGTTTATTGAATATTCAGTTTTTAAAGCGTCTAGGTTTATTGCCAATTAGATCTGCACCCAGCCAAATCTAACTGCCTCTTCGATAGATATAGAAATATCTACCAACTTTTACGTTTATTGCTTGAATGTCTTCTTCAGCGCTATCACCATGTTAAGTAAAATATTGTAACTCCTGTTTGATGTTTATTGCACATCTCAAAACACTTCAAACGCTTCCAAATTCCCGTCACACGTTTGACGTGACTGCCATACGTAAACAAACACCCTCAAATAGTTTGTAACATCGCTTATAACTTCTTTTATTTATCCTTTTTCTTTTACTATTCTTTATAAGTGTTCATCACACGTTGCAGCTTTTTTTATCGATAACGATTGATATGTCATCAAGACAGAATAGCTATGGCTACTCAGTATAGAGGATAATATATGTATTTTTAAGAAAACGTAAATAAAATTTTACAGTACATACAACTCCTATAAATAAAAATACAATTATTATTTTGCGTCAGTTTTTATAATTTTTGCGTCTGTTATTTACCTTCATTAAAACTCGCAAGAAATGTATATTTTAAATTTAAACGAACTCATTCGTTGTTTACTTATAAAAACTCATGAGATTACATACAATGTTGAGTAAATCTGAACAAAATGAAAAACAATTTTACTGTTTTTTTTATTTTAATCATGTTTTTGTTGCTATATAGGTATATTGTATTTTTAAGCAGTTTTTCCCTAACCACGTATGGATGCTCTAATAATGTCTATACAAGGTGTACCTACCTACCTAACCCATTCTCACCATGAGTAATAATAAATTTACCCACATAAAAAATACTATCCACTATTCGAATATCCTCCACTCCAAGCAAACAAACAAAAAAACCTGAGCAGCTTGCTCTGAAGTGTGGCACCACGGCTCTAATGAACCGATGGCTCGGAGGTAATTGTATGGAAAAATTGTGCAATACGAGCTCTCGCCCGGGACTAGTTAGCGAGGCTCGCCTTACTAACGGATAGGGGAACGTGGTGATATTGAACGAGACGTACTAGTACGCTAATAAGCTTGATATTTGCTCTCAGAGGCAAAATTAAAGGTACGCTATTAGTCTGACATCAAAATGTGAGCGATAAGTTTTGTGAAAAATTAGTGTAGGTGGGTTGTGTTTACATAGACATTTATTATTGTATATTTCTTAAATAAGTTATACATAGAGCTTATTAAAGAAATGTATAACACTATCTCATGTTGTGAAACAACACCTTTATTTTTAACATTTTGATCGAAGCTTAATTATAATTTTATAGTGTACACTAGTTAATTCATATGTAAGTGCACATGTAAAGAATAACAAAGAGAATCGCTCAAAATCGTTAATAAATCAAGAGATAAGTTGAATGTGTTCGCATGATTTTATTAACTCCGAGTTTATTGTAACCGAATTGATATTTTGTCGGTAACCCTTTAATTGCGTGAAGTCAGTTTAATGTCAATTAACGTCAATATGAACAAAATACAAATTGACACGGAATAATTACTTAATTATTATGTGCTATTATAAAACTATTGCTTATTTGTTTATTCGTAAAGGAGATCATTCAGGTTTCATACAAAGTTGGGCCCAAAATCGAAAGTGCCACAAAAAAAAATGTTTTTAATCTGTTCGGGACATCATTTTAAGCATTCGGTACTATAGCACCAACACTATGGGACCATTATTTTAGCGGCTATATGAGTTTAAAAATCACATTTTTCGTACATTTGGAAAAGCTATTAATCTGTTTAGGACATCATTTTAAGCATTTGGTACTATGGTACCAAAACTATGGCACCATTATTGTAGCGGCTATATAAGTTTAAAAATCAGATTTCTCGTACATTTGACTTTAAGCCGGCCAGTACATAAAAAAAGGTTTTTAATCTGTTTGATAAATCATTTTAAACATTTGGTACTATGGCATCAAAACTAAGGCACCATTATTTTCGCGGCTATATAAGTTCAAAAATCAGATTTCTCGTACATTTGACTTTAAGCCGGCCAGTACATAAAAAAAGGTTTTTAATCTGTTTGATACATCATTTTAAGCATTTGGTACTATGGCTCCATTATTTTAGCGGCTATATAAGTTTATAAATCAGATTTCTCTTACATTTGACCTTAAGAGTAAATATATTATTTAAGTACATACCTGGTTAAGTCTAGCAAGTCTTTTACCTTAAACTACTTAGGTTTAAATATATTTTTAATTGCATACGTGGTTATGTCTAGTCAGTCAAACTTAAGGTATCTTTTTAATAGTATAGTCACACTTACAGAATTTTGGCAAAAAATCAAGAAAAATGGACGTTAAGAATGACTAATTAAATAAGTCTATTGAAAATAAGATAAAATATTTTAAACAAACCTTTTTACAGTCTGTTCCACCGATTTTGACTACTATTTCATAGGCATATGGATCGGATCATAAGCAAAAATGTGGTTACAATACCAACTGTTACTACAGCTGCCATTTATCATGTCACCAAAGAAATAGAAGTTAAAATCAGTTAAACGGACTATACTGTGATTGTACTGTAAACAGCCAAAATAATGGTGCCATAGTTTTGGTGCCATATTACCAAATGCTTAAAATGATGTATCAAACAGATTAAAAACCTTTTTTTATATACTGACCGGCTTAAAGTCAAATGTACGAGAAATCTGATTTTTAAACTTATATAGCCGCTACAATAATGGTGCCATAGTACCAAATGTTTAAAATTATGTATCGAACAGATTCAAAACCTTTTGTTATGTACTGTCCGGCTTAAAGCCAAATGTACGAGAAATCTGATGTTTGAACTTATATAGCCGCTAAAATAATGGTGTCATAGTTTTGGTGCCATAGTACCAAATGTTTAAAATGATGTATCAAACAGATTAAAAACCTTTTGTTATGTACTGGCCGGCTTAAAGTCAAATGTACGAGAAATCTGATTTTTAAACTTATATAGCCGCTACAATAATGGTGCCATAGTTTTGGTGCCATAGTACCAAATGCTTAAAATGATGTTCTAAACAGATTGAAAACCTTTTTTTAAGTACTGGCCGGTTTAAAGTCAAATGTACGAGAAATCTGATTTTTAAACTTATATAGCCGCTACAATAATGGTGCCATAGTTTTGGTGGCATAGTACCAAATGCGTAAAATGATGTCCTAAACAGATTAATAGCTTTTTCAAATGTACGAAAAATGTGATTTTTAAACTCATATAGCCGCTAAAATAATGGTGCCATAGTGTTGGTGCCATAGTACCGAATGCTTAAAATGATGTCCCGAACAGATTAAAAACATTTTTTTTTAGTGGCCGGCACTTTCGATTTTGGGCCCAATATGAATGGTCTCCTTTGTATATTTCGTTTCCTTCGTAGGGTTCTATACAAGCTTATACAACAATGCACAGATATACAACTATACATACACTCAATAATATGGTTTAATACAAAATTAACTACGAAATGCAGCAAAGAAAAACTAGAGTCCCGTCTTAGGACATCAAAATTGATGTACTTGCTTTGTCAATGTACCCAAGATTGATATAGTACATCAAGTTTATAACTAAACTGTAGCTTTATTTCATAAACATAACAACAAGGTGAACGCCCTCTTTTGTAGACCGTGATTGCGCCGTGATTATGACGCGGTTCAAATGCAACACTATTGTAATGTACGAACGTTTCAAGTTAAATGTAATTTAAATTTCAACACAATTTCTCTTACGGTACTTTACGGTAAGCGCTCGCCGCCGTCTATAAAATGAGTCGTATTATGTTTTATAATGCTTAAATATTCGGATTATAGAGTTTGAACGTAGCGATTATTGAGAAGTATGTACCTAGTATGTTTTTTTTTTTCGATAGTTTTTAACTAAATATCTATTAAGTGATAACTCTTTTGACGTTTTAGGTCGTACATTTCTGAACACCCTTTACGATTATTACGATACGACACGGGGTCTGTTCTGTCATTTCTTTTGTCGTGGGATGTAGGCATATATTTTGCATGGAAATTGACCAATCAACATGTTCGTCGCGGGTTGACTAACCAGTGTACTAAGTTTGATTACATAATAAAATATTTTCATGCATTCTTAATAAACTAGGATGTTAAAAGTTGCTCATTCTAAAAAAACAGTATATACTAGCCTCGATTATTAAGAAAACTTTCACACAAAAACAACAAATACTCCGGCAAAAAGGCAATGTTTCTCAGGGGTTTTTAGAAGACAACTTTGAAAATCCCCGAGATAAATTGCCTATGTCGGCCACATCGTGGAATAATTTTTGTATGAAAACTAAATTATAGGAGCTATGTAAACCATCATAAAGGTCTAATATACACCACAGCCTCCCACACCTCAGGGCCACTTATTATCCATCATTGCTGAACAAACACCCAGCGGCTATCTTTACTCTGCACACAGTCTCGATAGCTCAGTGTCCAGTTACTTTTAAAAGAGCACTCCTCGCCGTTGTCACTTCCATCCAGTTTCATCTGGGTTCTCGTAAACACTTTCATAAAGAAACGTGCATTTTGAAATTCTTTATTGTTTTGTCTAACACATTTAATTTATATTTAGTCATTTTTCCACTTACTCGTCCGAAAAAAACTTTCTTGTTCAATGCCGTTTAATATAAGTAATTTAAGTCGTAATTTCAGGGTTATTATCCACTTTCAGTTACTGTCTGTTTATACTAAAAGCTAAGTCGTGATACTTGAACCGTAAATACGTCACAAGTTACAACACGTCTACCACAAGTTCGCGATAGCAATACGCCCTTCACAAAAGATGAAGCTATAGCTGTTGCAAGCAAATAGACTGACAGACAGTTTGAATAATGAAGCCGCCATGGGATATGCACCTATCCAAACTTTTGTTCTGCATGAATACTTAGACAGCAGGTGTTACACTACGCGTTTCGTAATAATACTTCGTAGTAAATCATGTGCTAAAAGCAAGCGGCAATAAACAATATTTTTAATCTTCATTCAAATTGCAAACAATGATAAATTGTTTTAATAAAAAATATACAGGAGGTAATAAAGGTTAACGTATTAACTTAATCATTTTTATTGGTCGTAAAACTCAATAAAATTTATCCATTATCTTAAAAAGTTTTGAACTTATAAATAACTGTACAAAAATTGATAATATAATGTGTATATTTTAATGCAAATCTTAGCGGCAAATATAATCAAGATTTACCTAAAAAATATCTAGACATTTACTTTTAAAGGGTGTCGCCCTTTTTCTGGATAACCTTGGTGAGCTCAGCAGTCAGCTTATTGTCATTCCCCTCTCGAAACGCAAAAAATAATTCCGGGAAACCTGAAATAATGTCGGGTTACACGAGTTTGACCCTAAATTTGAATATTATATTAATAGTAAGAAAAACTCAATGGGAAAAATTAGATTAAAATTTTTATGTTTTACATTGCGTTACGTTGCATTGCGGATGCCTGAGTCATATGAGGAATAATTTACAGAAAAATAACATATATTCCAACTTATTTAATGAACGTACAAAATACTAAATATAATTAATAGTTATTAAATACGTAGGTTATTTTATTTCATCCAACACCTAAATAGTTTAAATGGACTATTTCAATGTAAAGCTTTTCCAATCTAAGCTTCAAGCTAAAACAAATAAACACTTTTATAAATATTGATTTATAAGGATGCAATGCTCTCCACGGTTGTGAATATTATTACCTTGTTGCCGCAGCTCTTTGATGCGGTTTGCTTTGTAAATCCATTGTATTGCATCGGGACTGCACAATATATCCCTTTCTATTTGCCGGCGGCGATTAAACAATGTCCTGTTAGAAAGTTATCAGAAACACACCATTCTGTTATTGTTTCATTTTTCAAGACAAAAGGAAACTGGAATTTTATATCTAAAAGTATTAAGACTTGTACTTGTTTTTCTTTTTTTTTCCTTTAAATGTAGGGAGAATATTCATGACCAAGGAGCTCGGGGCGTGTTTGGTCTCCCGGGGTCTAAAAAGTCTTCATAAAAATAGACGAAGATAGGGAAACAACATGGATGAGTTAGAACATGAATTCTTTAGTTAGAAGAAACCGTAAAAAATAAATGTTATCATTTTGTTTTGTTAAGTAATGTAGTTACGTTACGGTTATTAATCTATAGAACCCTGCGTAAAGGTATAGTAGATTACTCAATGAATCTTTTTAAAAAAATATATATTTTAATTTCGGTGAGTACAACAAAATACATATCAAATTAAGCACAGAACAGATCAAGGCTTAATATTTTGAAACTCTTGTTAAAATTCATTTGAATCAAATAATGTAATATTTAATTTCTTAGCATGAGTTTAATTTAACCTGCTAAATCAAACTATGTCCCAACACCCCTTGAAAATAAACAATCGGAAAACAGAGCGCAACAATTTTGACAATTTAATACTGCAGGCGGCCGGCGCACGGTGGTTGGGGTCACTGGGGGTCATAGGGTCCCGCCGGGGCTGTAACAGTAATTGGCGTGGTTTACGAGGCCCCTAACACGCCCGCAGTAGGGTTTGAGTGAACGCTGATAGATACATGTCCGGATAAACACGATTTTCACAGATATCCCGAAAAGGCCAACATTATGTTGGGGATTTTCTTTTAGAAAAGATTTTCTGTATTTCGGTAAAAGTTTTAACACCTCTATTAAAAATGGCTATATAATTAAAAAAAAAAACATTTTTTAAGCTAACTTCTGTTTTTGAGCAAAAAAACCTTTGCTCTATATGAACAAATGTTTAAAAAACCGGCCAAGTGCGAGTCGGACTCGCGCACCGAGGGTTCCGTACACACCTGTAGGTATATAAGTAAAAGTTCACCCATCACTACGATCGAGTCATAGTCATGGTATGATAATTGCAAAATGAAAAAAAAAAAATCAGAAATATTTTTTTTTATATGATGTAACTAAAAATTTACGGTTTTCGCAATTTTTCCTTTATCTGTACTATAAGACGTTACTTCGTACCAAATTTCAAGATTCTGAGTTCACGGGAAGTACCCTGTAGGTTTTGATTCCCGTGCGAGTTTCGAAAATTTGCGGAATTTTGCGGCATAAACGGGAGTATCTTTTGATCGCGTTGACTTAGAAGTTTGATTTTTTCACAGCTCCAAGAGACCATAGACTTGAGTATTTGATATGAATTTCAGCTTGATACCTCCACGCGTTCCTGAGAAAAAAGGTCTTGACAGACAGACAGACAGACAGACAGACAGACGGACAACAAAGTGATCCTATAAGGGTTCCTTTTTTACCTTTTGAGGTACGGAACCCTAAAAATCATTATGACTCGTTTTATTATTAGTAAAATATCCGTTTTAAGACTAATTTGCGAACAGGTTTGTTTTTTAACAATAGATAACAAAGCCAAACTTTATTTTAATGAGACATTTCTTTATATAGAATACGAAGAGTGTGAGACTTGAAATTTGGTAGAGGTCTACCGCAGCTACTACACAGTACACATACTGTCTACATTGTCATTTTTTGGGAGAAAATGAAATGAAAACTCTAATTCCCAGTGGTACACGTATAAAATCAAATAATGATATGAAACTAAAGGAATTCAACAGTGCATTAAAGTGAGAAGTGTGAGCCCCAAGTTCGATGGTGGTGTAAGACTTTAGCGCGTATATCGCGCACGAGGGATGGTCGCTTGCGATGCAGCGCGGCGGCGGCGCGTGCGCGTGGCTCGGCACGCCGTGCGCGCGCAAGAACGGCGCCGTGTGCGCGTGCCGCGTGCACACCGCGCTCCTGCAGGTATGCTATCGACACTACCTTACGATAAGTGAAGTCCTCCTAAGTTAGATACTAAAGTGTCAATTCTGTCTGACTAGTAACTACACCTTGCCTTGTTTCATGTAAGGCAAGAGCCTTAGACCAAACAATTATAGTCAATTGGTAGATTTCGTGTACGTGTACAATTTAATGTTTAGGTATCAATGACTGTAAACAAACTTTAACTTAGTATAAGCTTGAGCAGGTTTAGATAAAAGCTAGCGCTCGGCTCGTGTTCCGTATGTAAATATAATCACGTTCGTATTTGACAGACAGGTGTGAACGAGTGTAAGACGCTGATGTCAATAAGATACGCGTTTCGAGTCGCGGTGATGCTGCGGGAATTCAAAGATGTTCAAGATTAATCAGAATTTTTTGGGATGTTGATTACACGCGTTCGTCAAAAGAATCAGGAAATTTTTACAATTTTGCATTCTCAGCGATATTTTCTTTTTTACATATTATGACCAAGGTCGGGCTAAGGATAGTCAGAATTACATTTACGTACAATGCGACACAGCCAAGGATAAAAAAAAACTAGAGAAATGATTATAATCTCTTTTAAGTAGCATTTACATATATATAAAAAAGAACAATAATTTAAAATAAAAATAGGAACTTTCTCACACCAACCGTTTTCCTGTCATCTTGAATGAAATATGGCCAGCCATACACTGCTGCACGAGTGCCTACAGTATGAGTGCAGTGTCGGACACTCACCGATGTGATTCAATTTGACGCCCGCCGTCGCCGGATAATATTAGATCCAACTACTAACAACTTCTATACACTTGAAGCGAACAATCTAGTTTGAAACCCCTGTTCGAAACCCTTGATTTTCTGAGATTTCCGCCAAAGTTTCACTATATGACAAGCTTTTGAAACTAAGATTTCATTTATAACGCAGAAGATTTTAAGAAGGCGTTCATAAAAGCAAGAACAACTCATGTCCGCTTAGTGTCCCAACTCCGTTAACTTTTTCGCTCTGATTACGTTCTTTACGTTCGCCTCAGGATATTTTTTCTCTTTTCTATGTAGTTTTAATTCACGCAGAGCGTCAATTAAGATGAACTTTGCGATAAGGAACTTAGACCACACTAAGTTGATTAGTGTTGGTAATTCTTAATTAACAGGTTCCATCCTGGGGTATGCCTACGGTTACACCGGGATAGAAACAGATAATACTTTTACTAAATATACAATGCTAAAATCAAACACATTACACCAACGCAGTTTGAAACTATGCCAACAAATTCAGGTTAGTATTGCAAGGAGGCTAGCTTCCATCCTGAGGGAAATTACCATAAAATGTACTGGTTGCCATCTGATAATATCAACTCCTCGAATTTGAATATTTCCTACGCTGTGACGCAATAAAACAGCTATGATAATAATTATTCAAATGGGTTATACATGTGTAACAACTCAAATTTTGAAACTTAAATTTTGCAGTAAAAGGTTACGATAAAGAAGTTCAGTTAGGTAAATATTTAAATGTTTTTATTTCGTTATTAAATATTTATTCATAACTATTTTTAAATCATAAAAAAGTTAAATTTTAAACAATTTTGGAAAAAAAATAAATAATATTTGTCCCGAATGTGAACAAACAATAAAATTTAAACTAAGAGGAACGGAAATAATGACTATAATTCATAAATAAATGTTTATGTATATATAATAGCAGCCTTCTAGAAAGTAACGCTTAGAACAAAGCATAAAACAAAGGACCTTAATGAGTTTGTCTAACAAAAATACTATTTTTATTTCTAAAAATACGAGTCCTATGTTCAAACAAGCCTACCGCGTTCCTGTAAAATAAATAAAGACTGAAACGTTTTTCATGTATCTCTAACTAAACATACGAAGCATAAAAAAAGTAATAGAAAAATATGGGCCTACCCACGGACTGAAATAGAACGCGCCTTTACACATCGTTTTCAGAATTCTAGATCAGAATTGGAATTAAAACCGAGTTTAACTCATAATTAATTCACCAGTCTGGCAGACGATACGGTAATGTGTGGACAGACATTATGAAAATAGATTGCTTACAGTTACTAAATGAGGATCACAAATTTATTGGTAGCAGTAAAAAGCCGAAAAATAACCAAATTACTAATCTGAAACAACCACACTTTTTTTCTAGTGCTGTCTTTTTAGTTCATAATTCCTTTAAATAGGTTCGATATATATCAGGTTTGATATACTAGTAGGTAGTATTTACAGTAGTAGTTATACGAGGAAATATAAATGTATGATAAGAAATTCCAACTGAATTTTCTGTTCCATACTATACATTGTTTTTGACGACCTCCGTGGTCGAGTGGCGTACACATCGGTTTCAAGGTGTCGCCAGCTCTGAGGTCCCGAGTTCGATCCCCGGCCGGGTCAATGTAGAAAACAACTTTTCTACATTATCTCGGGTCTGGGTGTTTGTGGTACCTTCGTTGTCTCTGAATTCCATAACACAAGTGCTGTACCTACTTACTTTGGGTTCAGAGGAATGATGTGATGTTGTCCACATTTAATTAATTTAATTTAATTAGCATTGTAGCCATTTTGCACATTCAATTTCCTCAGCTTATCTCAAAAGTATCGCTCAACAAATAAAAACTCTATAATCTCTCACAAAATACAGACTTGTCAACGCAATGTTACTACACCAAACGAAAGCCGTAAAAACTGTATTTCGATTCCCGAACACCGGGAAACCGAGTATCGAGTGTCATGTATAATATATATTTTTTGTTCGTATCACCGGAAATTGATTCGGTTGAAACTAGCCGAGTGCTAATTGAAACAACTGGGCACGATGTGTTTGCGCAAGGAAATTGAACTTACGTGGGGTAAGTAGGAACGTGTCTTTGGCATAATGATACGCGGACGGATAAGCTTCTTACTGTTACATTTGAATACAAATGTTTTGGTAAACAAATATAAGCTTTCATGTTTTAGTCGAGTAGTATGTAGATGCAAAATATATATTTGAAAAATAAATTTGCAGACCAGCAATATAATTGAGTCAACGTATTAATATTATTGCCCATCAATTAAAATGTTTCGCTAAACAAAAGAATAATAAATAGAGGATGAATAACGTTGTTTATAACTATTGTCAACATATAATAATAACAATCAGTTAATAAATTAGTAATTCAGTCTATAGGTAAATACATGTGAAATTATTAATGTCACCGCTTCATTGTAATTAATTATGCGACCGCTTTTGAAACGGTTTATCCCTACAAATATGATTAATTAATAGATTTCGTTGTATATCTTTATTGTTTTTTAATTGTTTTACCATTACTTATTTATTTATTATTTGAAACTTATATTTTTTTCAACTGATATGTCTGAAGTTTAAGATAAATTCGAAAAAATGTTTTTCTGGCGGAAAACGTAGTAATAAAGTTTTAATAAAAAGTAATCTATACTAATAGATAAAACTGAGTTTGTTTGTTTGTTTGAACGCGCTAATATCAGGAACTACTGACCGATTTGAAAAATTATTTCAGTGTTGGATAGCCCATTTATTGAGGAAGGCTATAAGCTATAAAAAATTACGCTGCGACCAAAAGGAGCGGAGCATAAATGAAAAATGTTGCAAAAATGAAAAACCTGTTGAAACTAAAACACGCGGAAAAAGTCGCGGGGGGCAGCTAGTATAAAAATAAATAAATATGATAAAGATTTACTTTTACTTTCCTCTAAACAAACTGGCCAATTAATTTATGTAACCGAATTAATTACTCTACGTTTCGCAATAAGGAAGACATGTTAATGGAATTCCATGGATCGTAGTGAGAGTGCAAATGGCTCACCTGTGCCCACTTGACCTCGTCACTACGTTATGACCTCATCTATCAAGATTGAAAAACGATTTTATGTAAAGCCGTATTGATAGATGATAATGTATTATCTTGTGAATATTATGACTTCTCTATCACAAATTACTTGATCAATTATTTCTTGTGTCGTGAGGTATGCCATGGGAAATAAAACTGTAGGTAGTTCATACAGGTTCTATAAAGGAGAGGGAGGGGTAAGCTGGACGTCAGTAGTAACAAGAAATTACGAAATATAGATTTTCTGCTTTGATTTCACACAAAAGTCATGTCTAGTTTCAGAAAAATCCATTGTATAATATGTCCATATGTCCTTAATTCCTAACACTATGCCCAGGTTCCCCATTACATCTAATAAGGCTGTTGTAGTCGCTATTGTCGCGTTATGTCTGAATCGAACATGTGTTCAGTTTGCCCTGGCTTTGTGCCAACTACCACTATCACCGCACACTACTTAGATTTTTAATTATATCAACTACTTACACTTGCCGTTCAGACTTGGAGTGAGTTGCGAGAGCTTAATTGACTTTGATAAAAACTTACTTTAGAAGTATAATTGTAGAAAGTATGCGGAATATTAAAGTCGTACGTTTTACATTTTAAATGAAGATTTGGTAAGATTTTTATGTCACTTTAGCTCAAATAAGAGGATATTAAGGGGGATACTTGTATTTAGGATAACAACGGTCGTTATTTACAAATAACACAATTTAACAAGACAATTTTGCTTATGTTTATCGGCTCTGGGCATTTGTTACCTTAACAAAGTTTCCAGTGAAGAAAACTAGTAGAAAATACATCAATTCATGAGCCAGCAGTAAAATCATTCGCTCACAAACAACAGATAAACGGCTGAGCATCCACGGCACGACAGCGGCGACAGACAAATGAAGGCGAGTAAACAACTCAATAGATCTGTAATGCTGTCAATACAAGCTGCCCACTGTGCAGGAGACACAGAAGTGCGGCTAGAACTGAGGCTTGTCTTAAATATTTTCTAGGATCGATGAGATGTTAGCAGCTTTGTAGCAGCTACTCTCAAAAGTATAGACCACTTCTTACTGGGCAATTTATTTATTCAGACTAAAAAGATAATCAATAATCAAATTATTTATTTAAACATGTAAAATAAATTATAGGACGCTTTTTATGTACTTTGCTTTTGTATCGTCTACGTGCGTGCTTCAATTTCATTACAGATTCGAGCACATTATTTTGTACAATACTAACTAAAGCCTTTTACCTAGTGAACCTTCTATGTTTGTCTCTATTGTATTCTCAGTTAGCGCCACAGGGTGCACAATGCTCCGTGGATGACACCAAAGAGGGCTTGGGACGAGCCCGCCCACCGCGTTGTATTACCAGAAATAGGATCAGTAGAATTGGGCCAATGAAGCGATAATCGCCGCAAATATTTATTGGATAGTTTGCTCTTATTGCTTTTAGGATACCATTGCGTTTGGGGCTGGATATTTGTGGGGATCGGAGAATATCACGTCGAAATCGAACTTTGCTAGAATGCATTTCCTATAATATTATTCTAGTGGAATGGGAGAAGTAATACAGAAGCAGACTCAACGGGTGTATTAAAATTGACTTATCTATTTGACGTCCTTAAAAGTATATTTGTGGCTACATTACACCCCACCTTATTATGATTAAGAATGCATAAGGCATAAACTTAAAGGTGACTTACAATTTAGAAGCGTTTTATTATTTGGCCAATAGTATCTACTTATTAGTCTAATATTTTATTTAATACTTTATGCACAGTGTACATAGGCAGACTTAAGCCAGAAAGCATTCTCTACCAGTCGAGCTTTGGGTGATTGCAGAAACAGACGTATAATATTATTTATTTTATTTACATAATTATGTCGTCGTATACTTTCGTATTATCATTGATAAAACTAAGTTTTAAAATCCAAGCACAAGATCGTTTCAACAGTGGCGGTCGATATGACCTGTTACTATAAATAAGGTCAGTTCGCTGCTGTTGTTCTTACATTAGCATCACCACCTGCTTCCCGAGAGAGCTAATGCAGCCACAAATATGGCCGTCGATGTATCTACACGCCAAAACAACTGAACACCGTTGAGTCATTTACCTACACAATATACACGCTGAAATATAGTACTACATGTTACGTTATTACAGTAAGTACTTTATGAGTAACGTAATTTATACAAAAAAAATACTTTACCTTTGCCGACAAGACAGGTACATGCTTAACTTAATTTGTGTTTTCTAAATGTTTATTTCAACTCTGTACGAGTAAAACCCCGACAACAAGACAGTTGGGTTGTTATTATTTCATCTGAACATTTCGCGCTCCGGCTCTAAACATCCACATAAATCTAACGTCAAAGCGTTCAAAACGAAACAAAGAAACCCATCTAACTCTCAATTGTACGTAACTACGAAATATGAGTACAAGGAATACCTTTTTCGTCCGCCCACGCAGCCCTATTCCCCTATTATCGACGCCTGTAGGTTCCGCAGATATCCTTAATTTACAACCTTCAGAAGACTGGAGTTCGATTTATTGAACGGATATAACTTCGATAGATTGCCTGATAACAAGTTTTGATCCGTTTAAAACTGATGCCA
Source organism: Diachrysia chrysitis (assembly GCA_932294365.1). Classification (NCBI taxonomy): domain Eukaryota; kingdom Metazoa; phylum Arthropoda; class Insecta; order Lepidoptera; family Noctuidae; genus Diachrysia; species Diachrysia chrysitis. Next base: position 724,008 of record OW028651.1, on the reverse strand, counting down.
AAGGCTTTCCGAGCTTCCAGATTAAGTTACTTTGTGTTCACCTCTTGAAATGTGTAGCCGAGTGAGAATAAACTATAGATACATGCGTATAAAAAGGTGAGCTCGTAAATTTTCAACGACTAAGATGTTTTTGTCGTTGTATCTCCCGACACAAATTTTGTAGGTTTATGTAAATTGCGACTTCTCTTATAAAAGAGAATGTATAAATTAGATTATAAATAACGTTGTTTATAATATAATAAGATAAAAACAATGTAATAAAGGTATAAGTAACAAAATTGTTTTTTTTTTTTATATTTTTAACCTAAATTATGTCGGTTAATTCGACCAAGGCAGTTACATAATTTCTATTAAGCAACATTGTAGTATCAAATTGAAATGAGAGCCTAGTATTAACTAAATAAATAAATAAATGAAAACTTTTGAACGTTTATTCCGTCTTATATTAATATTGTTGCTTTTATAACAGTTAAAGTAATAACGGTTTTAAAATATATACATTGTAAACCTGTTTTCAACAACATTAAAGCAAACTGTTGCTGAAAATAGGTTAAAATAATGTATCCAGCAATTTTACCCATCTTGGCTCAGCTAATGGCAAGAGCATTGTTTTCAAAACACTCCTACAAAAATATAGGAATATTCTAGTATATCTAGTTCAGCATACATTACTGGTTGACTATAAAGACGATACGTGTCGGCAATAAAACAAGGCGCAGTGTACCGTGATGTTGGAAGTGCACTCGGTCGTGGGTGTTAACATTTATTTTCTATAGATTCAGCATGAATTGAACAGCGCTTTGTAAGATTCAAGTTCTTTTATCCATAGGATATTTATTGGCGTTATGTAGTGAATTGTTTAAGAAAGTAACAGAGTTTTTTTTATGTGTCCGTTAAAGAGCACGAGGTTTAGCACTTATCCGGCCTTTCCTTACTGTACTATACAGAGTCTTTCTACACTATCATACCAAAAAGGTAACACTATATTTTGTCGAATTGTAATAACTTATAATAAATGAAGTTTGGACTAACTGATTCAAATAGCTTTAATATAATAGAATTTGATTGAGTAACGACATGTAAGATAAAATATAATTTTGCCACAGTAATTATGTTAATAAGAAATTACTGTTAAGTTATTCTTCATGACTAAAATTTTAATAAAAGAGGCTCTTATAATTCGTGGATACTAGGGAGCCTGGTAATTAAGTAGGAATATGCAAACTCCATCTACTAAGTTTATATCCAGAGCTAAAAGCTAGCCTTGACTCTAAATATACTAGAAAATATAAGATTAAATTTTATTTAATAACGGTTATGATTTATGTTTGGATAATTCTTCAATATTTTTTTTTTTTATTATTATTTCTCAAGTGTATCTTGTATGCATTGTAAGTGTAAACATTATGCAGGTGTACCGTTAATTAATCTTGTTTTCATGTTTCATTTTGTTTTATTCTATTATATGATACATTTCTCTATAGTCCTTTTAGTCTGGCGATCTGAGTGAGTTGTTGCCCCACATATTTTTATGGTGCCACTGGCTGTATTGTTGTGTACCGGGTTGTGGAGCTCCCTCGAAAATGGTTGAGCTGCATGAGCTATTCGGGGCATGCTTGCCGCCAGCTGGCACAGGCTTTCTCAGATCGATCTGGTGCTTTCTTCAAAAGACCAGTCCAGTAACCTGCATTTTGTTAACACAATATTAAACGTGAATATTGTCTGGACTTTAAAAGAGACTGTGACCCCTGAGTTTGTTTCGACATTTCTTCTCAGGGCAGTCAGTTAGGAAATGTCGACTCCAGCGAGCTCAAAAAAGTGACGTGTAAAAGTGATTGTACATCCTATTTGCATAATAAACGATTTCATTTCATTTCATTTCATTTCATTTCATTTCATTAAAGTACCTATATAATATTTTTAAGGCGAAGCATGTGTTTGACGTTATATTGCAGTAACCACTGTTATATTAAAAGATAGTACTAAACCCTAGTACTTGTTACATAAAATGACTGGATATTTAAGCATTTAAGCGAATTTAAAATAAAAACAGAAGAGGTAATAAAAAAAAATTAACACATACTGAATGACTGAAGAAATTGATGTATATTTGTGACAAGTGTGGTTTGAATGTTTCCTTCTTTATTCTGCATCACATTACTTAATTTCCATTATTTATCAGTGCCAGCACTATAGTTGAACAAAATTTAACTGCGCAAATCGAATTGTTGAATCAATTCAAATAAGCCGTTTGTTTTCGTGGCTTGTTCTCCAAACACTTTTACACGGCACTTTAAATTTCCCAAATGGCTCCCGTACTTACTGATAACAGGGGCAATAACGAACGTCATATCTATACGCTGAAATGAAACGAAGTGCATTACATCAATACATCCATCTGTTTTGAGTACCTACCATTAAAAGCGATATTAATTTGCGTTGCCATGGTAACGGTCCGACGATTGCTCATCGACCAATTATATTTTGTCACAGGATATCTGCAACGCAGTTATTGTGGTATTCTGATATCTATTGGAAAAAACATGCAGTCGTTGGTTTTTACATTAATAATTTTTAGTTTTAAGACTTTTTTTTATGTTTTACGTAAATATCATACATAGTAAATTTAAGTAAAGCTCATGAAAGTTTCGAGCTGTTTAATAAGTCACAAATTACTACAAACGTTAAAATATATCTGTGCTTGCAGACGTTTTCACATTTATATGTATCTGCTAATCCAGAATCCTTATCTCTACACCCAAACATCATTTAAACTGGATTCAAGGGTTGTTCAATAACGCAAGATGAAAAAATGTTATTTAATAAGTAGATACCTAGGCATTTCAGTTCATAAGTTTAATTAGTCGCAATGTCCAAACCATTAAAATATCAACTTTTACGATACTTCAAGTTTTTAAAAAAATACAAATATTATATAAGATTTTAGATAATAAACACAGCTACCAGAAGAGAACTTCTTAACGATTTTAACAACTTCTGAAGGTGAAAATCAAATGTAATATTGTATTTCTATGTGTTGTAGTGTGGGGTACTCGGGGAAACCTAAGGTCCCTAAGGGGCGCTGGGGTTATTTCAGTGTCAGTTCCGTGACCTCGTTGTACCCGAAAGACTTACTTACTTTCAGGTACACCTGTTTTCGATCTAGACTAAATTTTTTTATAACCTCACTTTAATAAAGCGATTTTTACAACATTTCTACTCTTTTTACTTGCGCCCTAGATTTACGTTTTCCGGTACATTTAATGTGTTTATAAATAGCTCTTTTTTTAAGTTTATAAGTTCTGATGTAATTTCATTTCGGTTGGCTGTTTTTATACTTTCGTTAGATTAGATCTCTATAGAAAATTTTGTACTAAAATAGATTTGTATGGGGACATTGAATGTGAGTCGGTCTCAGCCCTAATGTGATTGCTTTTGTCATTTTTTCTAAATTGATTATTTTATTTGTCTGCAGGAATTTGCGACTCTTACAAAAGAGATCAACCAGGCCCGGGAACAGCTCCTCGAGAGGGAGGAGGAGATATCAGAGCTCAAAGCAGAAAGAAACAACACCAGAGTAAGATATTATTACTGCTCTCCTCTAACCATCCAATTAGCGAATTGACCTAGTGATTGAACATAGTGGTATCTCTTTCGGATTCGATTCCCAATGGACTAAATATTTTTGTGATCTGCAGCTTATATAGTGATAAAGTTTTATTTTAAGAATCTCGGGATTTTCACATAGTTTTTGAGAATAGAACTGCAATTTTGAAGCCTGTATGGCTTTTAAAATAAAAAGTTAAACGGCAGCACTCTTGTCTGATATTTTTACATTATGTAGGCGGTGTAACAAAGATCCAGTACAGTGTTTAATTTGAACAATTTTCTGAAGTAGTAAAGAATACATTTGTTTTGTCGCTGATACCATCTTCAGCAGAGAGTTTCGTGTAACTTGTCAAGCTGTCTCGGTTCTTTGTAAAGCTTGGGTTTTATAACCATTTTGTTATTTGCATTGTAACTGAGATTCATTTAAAAACTGTATAAACAAAATGATAGCTTTAAATTGCGATTAATTTTTAGAACACCTCTGACGGATTTAATTTCTTGGACATATATACAAAATGATAATAAAAATAATTGATTACAAACAAATGTAAAAGGAACCAAATTCAATGATATATGGGACAACTTCCAAGATATACCCTATCGATGACAAACAGAATTTTTAAAATCGATCTACAATTGCCTGAGATAGCGCGCAACACACATACCAAAAAAAAACTGTCTTTATTGAGAACCACCTCTTTTCGAATTCTGTTATAAATAATATGATAGTCTCTATGAATACTGGCTGCCACAGAGATCGTTCCCTGTTGTATTAAAATCCCGTAATGTTTTACATTAGAACATTAAAATATTTAGGGGTACGAAAACCTTTGCTGGCAAAAGAATCTGTTTAATTATTCTGGTCACCAACGTTATGAATAGTGTACAATTAAAATAATGTTTTGACTAAACACGTTACGTGAAGCAACATTTTCCAGAAATTTAAGCGATATTTTACCGTTATAAATAAAAAATAGCGCCGAAAATCTTAGCGGAAATTACATTGACTGGCGTATTGACTAAATACGTGTAATTTGTTTTATTTTACGAAACGCGGGTTAGCAAGATTATTTATAGTTACATATTCATACGACGATATTTCTCATTGAATGAGGTTTTATTGTCGATTTTCGTGTAATTATTATCGATAAAATCTATAATGCACACTCTCGGCTGCAAACTCCTGGACAAAATTAATATATGAATGGATAGATTTAGAAAAAGACAAATGCTCACGTGCGCGTCGTGTTCGTATACGCTTCTATACATAGTACAAAAAAGTCGCTCCCGGCGTCTGTACGCTTAAAACTTTTAAACTAAAAAACGGTTTTAATGCAGTTTTCAGCAATATATAGAGTGATTCAAGAGGAAGTTTTATGTGTATAATACAGGCAATATTATATTATAGTAAAGAAAAGCGATCATTGCATCCGTGCGATGCCGGGGCGGGTCGTTACTTATAAATAAAATATTTTCCTACTGTCTTTTTAATAAAACCAACAAGTGAACAACTACTATGATATCACATCATAGAAATAATGTTCATAAAACAATGCATACCATAATCCGCTAGGAAAGCTCACTCGAGCGAATGCGACGTTCGATGCCATCGAAATATTTTCACTTATCCTATCGGAATTGTATTTGTTCAAGTGGACATTCACGACATTATTCATAGAAAATATATTATTATGTTGTCCTTGTACGGATAAGATAGATATGAACGATTTTTTTAAATATATTGTTTTGTTTGAAATGTTGCTCACTTCGTGGTCATGTGTAGTAGAAATCTTTCAGAAATGGTTCAGCTATTTGATTTGTTTTTACTAGACCGTATCCTTACTACGATACTCAAGATTAGCTTTTAAAATTACTAAAATCGGACTATAGATTTTAATCTGTTATTTACGTAATGCTGTTTATTGCTTATAAGCAAAATACCATACACTATTATGCCGATGCATTATGTGAATATAGAAGTATAAATTCAAATATAACGAAATTTTTGGTTACAATGCGCTGTCCCCGAATAAGATGACATAGTTAATGGGACGTAAGAAATCAAGATAATTCCGAAAGCTATATACAATTAAGAATTTTAAAGGCTACAGGTACCAAAACTAGTTCTTGCGAACTCTTCGAACACAATTTAAGTTATATATCAGTCCAGCACTGCAGCAATCTACATAAATAAAGTTCAATGATGCTGTAGCAGTAGTAATGCGCGCGTATGTCATCTTTACGAGCTCGGAATGCGGAGAGCATTCATCAGACATCTAGGCTCACAATCAGGTACGCAATCACGGCTCCGGCTGGCGTTATCTGCTCCTTGTCACCTATTACATAGCCTTTATTACAAAGATACGGTATTAAGCTTATGTGGAGTAAGTGACACTATTAACCGCAGTTTCTGAAAAGGCGATAAACATAAAAATTTGGTATCCACCTGTTAAACCTCATGTTAAGCGCGGTGATTGGTTGTTAGTCTTGAAGTAGACTAATCACAGGCTGTTGATTTGACAGCAGATTAAGCCTTGCAGGAACACCGGGGGTTAGAATAATAGAAAAATATGTGTAGTGACTTTTACACTGCTGCACCAAATGCCATCGATAACAGTTTTAGTAAAGATCTATGTAACAGATTCGAAACTTGCTACCAAATAGAAAGCAAAAATGTTGTTTGTCGACGGATAGCCGTGAACGAGAACGTGCTGCGGGTTCGATTCACCCATGGGACAAGCATGTGTGATCCACAAATCCTAATCTTAATCTGGGTTTTCTTTGTGCATGTGATTTGAATGTTTCTAACACCCCCCGCGACACAATGAATGAATAATTTAGTGAACCGTTTTTTTTAAAAAAAAAGGAAGTTGATAAAGTATAGTTATCAGATTGTGTTATGGCTGAAGAGAGATCCGTAGTATATATAAAATCACAAGCAAAACACTATTACCACAGCTATTACTGTACTTTGAGTCCCACCCAATAACATACATATCGCATTACCAACAAATAAGAAATTTGAATAATTTCCGTTACGTCACACCATCTCATATAAAAGGTGTTCCAGTTATTCGCGGAGAGGCGTTGAATAATTCACTACGTTTGACGTCTAGACCACGCCCGCGACCAGACCACGCCCAGGTCTAAGGTCTAGAGGTCTAGCGAGACCCAGAACTTGATTGAATCTTATGTGTTGATTACATTAGTGTTCTATCTGATGTTATTCCGCTCGAACTGTTTCGTTAAAAAGGTCCGTAGGATGTGACAAAGGTTATAGATAACAACTTATTTTGAGAATGTATTAAATTCTAAACTGATTTAGCTTTTAAATTAAACTTTGCGTGTTTATTAAAGTGACGTGCTCTTAAAGATATTATATGTTTTGTACCCTTATTTTTGGTATCAAAATAATGGCTCGCCATTAATTTAAACTTTCTTATCCATAACCGGGATTTTGCAGCTGAACCTTTTTATTATGTGGGTTCATTGTTACACTCTAGCTTCTATAAGGATACAGAAAAGAAGAAAATCCACTTGTATTTTTATTCTTACTCCACAAGAACTCGGCATTAGTAATGTTAAACAATCCTTTTTGGAAAGAACTAATTTACTACTTTTTAGCACCTATCAATTTCTCATTGAATTAATTTTCTAATTGTGGTTTCGAAAACTATTACCACATTAAATTAGGAATGTCTACAGCAAACTTTACCCGAGATTATGCTCATGTCAAAGGCCTGCCGCCTCCCATATCCAGTGTCCTATATAGCCCTTATCACAAAGGTATCCTCTCGGCTTCGAGAGGCGAGTAAGCTGCGATCAGCTGGTAATCTCTTTATCTCGACCGGGGTCGCTGACCTGACCCTCCGTCGGTCAGTGTCTCGGTGTCGGCTCATTTAGTTTTCTACGGTTTTACTTGAAAAATTACTCTATTGTTTCGTTCCGGTTCATTGAATAACATTGTTAAAATTAACGATGTTTTAGAATGTAATTAATGATTTGATACTGTATTGTCTTTTGCATTGAAGCTTCCTTTACGATGTTCTAATATTACAAATATTGAGTACCTAAATCTAAACAAGGTTTTTTTTTTTTAATTTTACTTTATATTGTGTATTATAGGACCTTGACCCCATTGCACAGTAATTTTGATTTTTTTTTTGTAACTGCGATTTTTTCTAATCCCCAATGTTATTTATAAAGTTATTATAAATTTTATACCCAGACATCTATAAAGCTGGACCTACGTTAAGCGTTCTCTAACCACCAACCAACAGCACTAACTTATCTATTTGCATCCCCACAGTTACTATTAGAGCACCTAGAATGCCTAGTGTCGCGGCACGAGCGCTCGCTGCGCATGACGGTGGTGAAGCGGCAGGCGGCCGCGCAGTCCGGCGTCTCCTCCGAGGTGGAGGTGCTGAAGGCGCTCAAGAGCCTCTTCGAACACCACAAGGCGTTAGACGAAAAGGTAAACATGCAAAGATAAACCTCTATCTTATATGCGTACAACAATTGTTTCTGGCATGCCGTTCACCGGCAGCTTTTTTGATGGTACAAGTTCAATCACTGTCCAATCCGGACCCTTTTGTATTGTTAATTGTACTTAATTAATACTCGAAGTACCCTGATAAGTTTAGTTCAGCGTCTTCTTTTACATGATCTGAAATATGTGACTAAAATACTACAATTTTACCTGTCTAAAAAGTTAGAAAGATGTAATACACTTTTAAATTGACCACCAATCCTACGTAAATAATTGTTTTTATTTGAGCTTTAAATTCAAACTTCAAAGTCACTTTGTTTTAACAATTTGTTCATACTTTTTGATATGCATAAATAGGTACCTATTGTAAATATAAACTTATGGTTATATGTGCGTTTCAGGTTCGAGAAAGGTTGCGTGTTGCGTTAGAACGAAACACGGCGCTGGAGGAGGAACTAGCTTTAACTAAAGAAGAGGTCAGTTGTGTTACTTTAGCTTTTGTTTTAAATGTTGTAATAAATCTACTCGAAATAGTAGAGCACTTCCGATGCTAATGGGTACTCGTACTGACTAGGTATTAGTAAAAGACAGGTCTAATGCTACGCTCTTGAGATGTAGACTGGAAAATGTTCACAGAACTGTTTTTTATTTTTTTTTCGAATTTTCTCCTGGTACATAAGACATTGGATCAGACGAGTAGGCTGTATAATTATGATTACAAAACCTTGTTCATGATACGATATATAAGTTTTAATATTGTCATCGAAAAACTAAAATTGTCCATATGTTTTTATCGTGTCGACTCAGGACCTTAATTTTAGATAGATAATGGTACTGAACCCTTCGTGCGCGAGTCCGACTCGCACCTGACCGGTTTTTTTTTATTATGTAACGTTTACAAAGCCTTTATAAATTCTTCTACAAAAATAACATTTATGTCTAACAAGGTTAGTACTACATACCAACCCTTAATAACTTCCTTTGGCACGTACTAGGACGGTATAAGCTTATTTAAAGGTCGTACTTAACATGTAATTTGCGTCACAGTTACAGCAGTACAAGTCATCGCAGGACGACAAGCCCAAAGAGAACGGCACCGTGCCCACCGGCTCGCCCGACCAGAACGGGGAGCAGCAGGCGCCTAAGGTACGTACAATACTTATGTACTAGTACACAAGTACTGGACTCGTAATAATATATATGGGATAGTTGTTGAGATAAATAGGTGTAGAAGGAATGCCTGTAAATTATTCAATTGTTTTTTAAGTTGAAACGGTGATTATTTAAAACAAAACGGTTTACTCACGTATATTCTCGGGATCGCCCGACTAGTTTCAGACTAGTAACCAGTTCGACCCGCGACACCACCGCCGCCGCGTCACCTCATGATTAGGGACTCCTATTGAGTCTGAAACTAGTCGGGCGATCCCGAGAATATACGTGAGTAAACCGTTTTGTTTTAAATAATTATGAATACTCCTCACGATAGTTGAAATTCATCATTATGAAACTTTGATGTATGCTAAAATAAATAAGATATTGTTTATTGATCAGGGTAACGTTTTTTTATAAATATGATTTTATGTCAATACGGTACTATATTTTGTAATACATTAGATTTTGGATAGATAATTATTATTAAATATGAAGTAATAATCTTTTTTGCGATGATTAATAAATAAAAGTTTTCTTTGTTACATCAAGGCAATTAAGCTTAATAAATTAAAATCTTTGTATTTCACTCGATACCTTAGTTAGAGTATACATAGACAAGCGTAGAGTGCGCGCATCGCTAGTAGCCCGTTGTTTCGAGCGTAAGCAAATTTATAGCTGTCAGGTACGATGCAAACTTAAAAGCGGCTGTGAACACGAGTCGAGTCGCTGCGCAGTACCAAACTTATGCGCCAGCGGGGGTGCGGGGCGAGGTACTGCGCAGCGTTTAGCACACTTCACAGCCGCCATTAAGTTTGAATTGAACTATACTACGCTCGTTTACTGATTTAAGTGATGTTGCTTAAGACGATAGACTTTTATGCGAAAATATCTCGATGGTTCCGATATTATTAGGGTAGGTACTATTAGGTGTGAGATAGTATGAATAAAACGGCACGCTCTGTTATGGCACTAATTTTACGATTTAACTTGTTCTTACTAATGCTCATAGTTTATACTCTGTTAGGCGTACTCTACAGTTTACTTATTTTAACCCTTAGCTTGAAACTAACTTCGATTTTCAGAAACAATAAGTTAAATCGTTCAAAAAACAAACTAAGAAACGTGAAAATGTTTTGACAGAATATTAAACTGCAGGTTGCTAGGAATCATAATATTCAAATAGTTTATCTTTAACAACAACTACTGTAAACCTTAAGTTAAAGTTATCTTTTAGTTGAAAACTTAATAATTTATGGGCAATCCTTAAGAAACACACGGGATAATATGCACTGGAGACTTGAGACTTGTTGAAATTGTTATACATTACATACACAGTACATAATGTACACACTAACAGTGAACACATAAGTGTTTTTCTTTTTATTTATCTCCTTTAGATGCCTAGGCTGCGCATACACTGACGATATTGCATTAAAACTTTATTTTTTAAATAGAAGTAATTTTGAAATTAATTTTTTTTAATTATTTTACTTAAATTAATTCTTAAATGAAAGAGCCTTTTTTATTGATACGCTAGAATTATGTCTATCTCTTATTCACTATAATATTCATGTATTAATTTATGTTTACCTGCACTAGACTATGTAAATGTAGAAAAATATTTTACGTTTTTTTAATATGTCGTAACATTCGTCGTTATTGTGTACGCAGCCTTAGTGGATGGTGACTGTGCTAAATTATTTCTATGAATACCGATTCTGAATCAATGGCGTGCTATTAGTAAATTAATGAAATACCTAATAGAATTTTCGGTATAGCCTCAATGCTGTATCTAGACATAGACAAATAGCAGCCATCCTATTAATCAGAAAAGGTATACTGTGTGTATTTATTTTTATATACAGTTTTACTCAATTCATACCCAAAAAAAAACTTCTAAATGAACAAAAGGATGAATTAAGTAAAACACGTCTAGAAAACTCAGCTTAAACAATAAAATAGCGTTAGTTTACATTGATGTTTGTTTTCAATGGACGACAGGATACAAATAATGTAAACGGCGAATCGGAGACGACAAGGAAAATCAGTGAACTCCAAAATACTGTCGCCAAGCAGGTTAGACTCGCTGACGTATCTCGCTGTACTGAGCAGGCGGTGGGCCACGGCTCCTATGGCTACCAGAAATACATAGAACATTACATCGGCAATCCAGATTAAAATAAAGCATCTGAAAAAAAAAACTAAAGTCATCATGATTTTAAATAGCTTTTTTAGGTCAGTTTTGAACTTTTAAGCTGATTTGTTGTTGCTAAATAGATTGCACTAATATCAAATACCAGTCTAAGTACAAAGATACTACTCATTTATGAATGCATACAATTGCAAGATTTTCTAATCTAGTTAAATGTTTATATATTTTTTTAATTGTTGTCTGAACCAACTTCCACAATATAGATGAAATAAGAGAAAAGATTTGAATTTACCCTGATGGAGGTAGCCATTGGAGCCTGGTCTTATACCCATCAAACTAACAGACCCTTAACAGTCTGGCCGCCATGCACTATCGTGTCGCCATAATGCCTCGCCCAGCATCGTACTAACTTGCATATGTCCGCATATATTACGTATACAGCATATACCGCTAACAGAATGCATAGACTAATAAATATCCTTAGATTAAGTAGAAGTATGTAAAGCTCTAGCCGTTGCATCGTGTCTCTTCTACAGTAATACAATTTAAAAAATATTTTATTTTCTTTATTAATTAAAAAAATATATAAAATACATTTATTATTATTATTTAATCAATTTTGCTTCCTTTGGAATCAAGTAAAACTGTTAGCGATAGAAGATAAAACGATGCAACGACATATACCCGGTTTTTATACCCCAAAGTAGACGTAAGTTCCAAAATCTTTAAAGGAATTATGATGCATTCATAAAATCGATAGAACTTCTGAATTTATTCAAACTGATTTCACAAGATATATTTTTGGGTAAAAAAAAATCGGGTATAAAGTAAACTAGTTATAAACAAACAGTTAATTAGATAATAGTTTTATTTGTAAATAACTATATTATAGACATCATAATTATTAAACCGATCGTTTGTCAAAAGTACTATGTGATACTAAGTGATATTAAATTCATAAATCTTATAATGTTATATTAAAATCGCTAAGCTGCTAATAAAATAAGCATGTTGCTTATATACAGCTGTTATTATTAGTTACGTTATGAAATAATGCTCAATAGTTAACATTTACTTCCGACTGAGTAAAAATAGATTGTGCTTACTACCTTTAGAATTGCATCTATGGGAAAGCTACTTTCTAAATGTTTTTGACAAACGATCCTAACTTTGTTTTAGTTATACATGTGGTTTAGATTTCCCACTCTTTTTAACTTTGATTTACCCAACAGCAATTAGTAAAGTTCAATAATGGCTAATGTTAACCAAACCTAACAAGCATGCTTACCTAACTGTATACTCGACCAGACGTCGTTATAAATATATCCCCAGAATACTCAGACGCAACTTTAAAACATTCATAAATTTCTGTAGATCTGTGTGTCTATCTACGTGACAGACATATGAGATATCAAAGACTTAATATCTAGTTGCGTTTCGGTATCCCGCCAATAGAGACATAGACTAACCATGGAAGCACACTGACATCACCGTTCGTAGGACATCCATACACTAACACTATCACCGGTGACCGCCATCACCAGTCACCACTGTAGTTGGGACTCACGGTATATCACCCCCACTTGGCCCCACACTAATGTCTGAAAATAGTTGACAATCACTTCACGTGTATACTAAATTTCCATTGAAGTAGTTAGAAGTAAAGAAAACAATTTTGGAAAGCAAGAATTTTGTTTGAATAATAAGAAGTTCAAAAAAAATATTTATGCTAACAATGCCCACGTATATAAAAAAATATCTTGGTCTGATTAGATTCTCAACATTTCACTCTATAAGATGAGATAAAATATTTGTCCCAAAAAAATTGTGTCATCTAATTATAATGAGCTTCCAAAAATATAAATAAAATCAAGATCAAAATTTAGTTCTTTCATTAATCTATTTATTCACTTTTTCGGAAAGCCAGTAAGGGATTTATTAAAAAGAATTCTGTGTTCCTATTTTAATAACTTTATCCTCCATCCAGTCAGCAGAGCTGAGCTCGTGGCAGCGGCGCGTCGCTGAGCTCAACAACAAGGTGTCGGAGCTGGAAGACCGACTGGCGAAGGGTGAGAAGGAGCTCGCCAAGAAGCAGGACGAGTGCGCCAAGTTACAACGGGATCTTAGAGAGAACGTCGCACAGAAGGAGGATCAGGTAGGCATTGAAGTTAGGAGTAATCATAAGGAAATTTCTATGTGGATACTGAGAAAGTCTTGGATTAAATTTTTTATTTACAACCTGGGGGATGTGATGATTATTTAACTTAAATTATTGTTAATTTCGTTCAAAGAACATTGCATAAAAAATGTTATTATGGGTAAAAACTATTTATTAGTTTCTTTATTAATCATACATGTCTGTGACTTATGCTGATCATACTTTATAGGGTATGAATTTTGAATAACTTGTATAAACAAATTTGGTTCGAATGAAACAGATGGTGATGATTCTAACTGGACATAGGCTCGTTCTCTAAGATGTTTAATTAGCAACAACACTTAACCCACCCGTTTTACTCAGGAGGAGCGGATAACGACGCTAGAAAAACGGTACCTGAACGCGCAGCGCGAGTCCACGTCACTGCACGACCTCAACGAGAAGCTGGAGCAGGAACTGAACCACAAGCAGGCCCAGCTCAAGGTCAGACCTTCTTACCTTTACATAAGACCTTTCAGGGAACTTCTAGAAGTCTTATAGACTGGTCGACCTGAAATTGGTAATGGTTGAGAGTGTTTTAATAAAAGTGGATGGAGTTGGAATTGTATATAGGATGGTATATGGGAAGCTGTCAAGGTTTTGACTTCAAAAACAGTGCTAACATATAGTTTTACGATCTTTTGTATATATGTATGAGTTTTAATAACCTAGGTAGGTATTTAAGTTATCATGGTGGTAGAAGTATTTTCGTATTAACTTAGTAGACTATCCCAAACAGTATTGAAATTCAAGTCCATAACCCAAATAAAACCTCAATGTACAGTAACTAACAAACTAAGGTCCCCTAGAGCTTCTAGTTGTCACCAGCACAGTTCATAGACCATGTCACGTCATGCATTGCAGCTGCAAGAGGAGAAGATCGCCGCCATCGAGGAGAAGCTGGAGTTGTCCACGCAGAAGCTGGCGCAGATGTCCTCCTTGCCGGAAATGGAGGAACAGCTCAAGGCCAGGATGGAGGCTCTCAATCAGGTGGGTAACGGAATGAGAGAATGTAGTGGATCGCGGTGTAGGGAAAGGTAGATAGGTAGTCTTAGCTTTTCCCATTAAGGAGTAAGTTCTTGGGGATATCCAGCTGGAGAAAGAGAGAGTAGTAACTTAGTAAAATAGTTTCTTCATTCGAAGATTTTTGAACACCAAATGCAATATTTCTGTAACATATTGAAACTTGTTCCAATGGCAGAGACGGAGTTGTTCATCCGATAGCCATATCTTGTTTCTGCCCCTAATAGGACAGATACAGGCAAGTTTTAAGTATTTTTGCAAAACTTAATGATGCATGTTTTATCATAATGTGGGTCTTATTATTGGGAAGCTGGGAAGAAATAAAATTAAATTCGGAAAATATATTGATTTAATACAATAAATATGAATAATATGTTGTCTATATAATAGATATAAGAAAGTCATGCTTTTCGCTTTTCATAATTCATTCACGTTAGTCGATCGACCTATCCATTGTAAGTAGTGTAATAATAAGTTGATTTTATTAATTCTTGGCCCTTTTACGTGTGTTGTTACTAACAAAACTAAAACTTTGTCCCTTTGTATCTGTATTTGTTGCCTATTTTTTTTTCGGATCTACCTAAGAAAATTAGGACGCCGTAGCCTAGCGGCGCAAAGACCCGATTTGTGCGCACGGGGTTGCAGGTTCTAAACCAGGGTATTATCGATGTTCCTTTTACAAAGTTATACCAACTTTCTAAACTGTACAAACACACCAAAGACAATTTGGCAAGGAAAACGTCCTGAGGGAAAATTTTTGAGAATTTCAGATTTCAATTATTGGAATCCAGGGATAGAAATAATTATAATTTTTAATTGTCAACACGCAAGTGAGCGTTGCTCAAATATTCTTTCCTTTTCTATATGAAAAGAGTCCTTGGCCCAACAGTGGGATTATTACAGATTGATTTTTTTTAAGTTATAATCAAGTAGCATCATACATGTAAATCTTAAATGTGAGAGTAGTGTTTGTCTGGGCCGCAGGCGCAAGAGCGACACGGCTCGGCCGAGGACCGCATCCAGCGCCTCGAGGCCAGCGTCGAGGAGAAGAACGCCGAGCTCATGCGCCTCAACCAGAGGCTGCGGATGAACGAGGAACACAACACCAGGCTGTCTGCGACTGTCGATAAGCTGCTGTCTGAGTCTAACGATAGGTCAGTAATCACTTTAATATCTACCGATCTAAATAACTTTTGGGGTACCTCTTGTACCAAGGTAATGAAAATTTTACCGCAATTACTTGTCATACGTCATACTTGTCATTTGACGGGCCTGTTGGTCTAGTGGTTAGTGACCCTGACTGCTAAACCGGAGGTCGTGGGTTCAATTCCCACCCAGGACGAATCTTTGTGTGATGAGCACGATCATTTGTTCTGTGTCTGGGTGTAATTTATCTATAATATGTATGTATTTAGAAATATATAAGTATCTTTATCAGTTGTCTGGTTGCCATAGCACAGGCTTTGCCTAGTTTGGGATCAGATGACCGTGTGTGAGATGTCCCAAGATATTATTATTATTATCTTTCAATATTTTATTCTCCCTTATGAAGGGGTACGGTTAGTCTTTTCACACGGACCGCAGTCAAGTGCAAATGGACGTTAAGTATTTGTTGTGTAACCCGTGGAGACAGACGATGTCGTCAGGAATTTGCGGGTCAATCGGCAGGTGTTTAATATGACCGCTTTCTGTATCGTGTTCAGTGTGTTCGTAGGTATGTCTAAAACGTCAAGACAGCGCTGCAGACTTTTGGGGATAATACCTGTCGCTGAAACAACTATTGGGATCACGTGGATAGTTTCTGCGTGCCATTGGCGTTTTAATTCAATAGCCAAATCTTGGTACTTAGATAGTTTTTCTGATATTGTGGACTGTAAGTTATGGGTATTCGGTACAGCAATGTCAATGAGGTATACGGTTTTATTAGTTTTATTATGTAATGTAATGTCAGGCCTATTGAAATGAATGGTTTTATCTGTGATAATTGTTCGATCCCAGTAAATTTTACAATAACGGTCTTCGAGTATGGCGTCTGGTTTGTATTTATAATAGGGATCTTTTTTAGAAATAAATTTATTTTTATGTGCAAGATGCTGGTGTATAATAGCAGCTACTTGGTCATGGCGATGTTTGTAGTCACTTTGGGCAAGGGATCGGCATGCGGAAGTTATGTGCTGTATTGTTTCGGAGCTAGCATGACAGTGTCTACATGTATCTGTGGGGAAGTTAGGGCTGCGAATTATATATTTCTGGTAATTTCGGGTATCAATGACTTGGTCCTGGATTGCCATCATAAAAGCTTCCGTCTCCGGGAAGAGCTCGCCACGCCGCATCCATGCGTTCGACATGGTTTTGTCGACATGTGGTTGCTGCAGGTCATGGCGATGTCTGCCGTGTAGAGATTTCTGCTGCCATAAGGAAATCTTTTCCTTCATGTCAGTGATCCTTTCGCTACGTTGTGGGTTCCTGTCTTTGAGGTTAAGTGGGGTAAGGTGTTTGTCTGCCAGTATAACTATTTCATGTAGTGTAGAGCTCTGGGAGTATTCATAAAAGTAGTGCCTAAGCGTTGAAATCTGTTTATTGTGCAAGTTACTTATATCTATAATACCTCGTCCGCCCTCATCCCTTGGGAGAGTCATTCTTTGCACACAGGATCTAGGGTGGTGTTTCCGATGAGTTGTCAGAGAGGTATTAATAATACGTTGCAAATTAAGAATATCATTTTGGGTCCAGTTTATTAAGCCAAAAGAATATGTGACAAAGTTACCGTTTGACTGCCACAGAATTAATCTTTTTTTGGCAAAGCTGCAGAATTCAATCACCGCACACAAGTTTTTGTGGTCTACCAATATTCCCTCAGATATACTCAATATTCATATATTATTATATAACTAAAGGAAGATATCGTTATCCGCATTAGAACATAAAATCGTAAGGATTTCTATGTATGTTTTTATTAGTTAGACTATTTTTGTCTGCTTTTAACCACTTAAAGTAAATAAAAGACAAAATTATAAAAAAGGAATCACAATTTATTGTACTATTTGTTTTTCCTTTAAAATTTTATTTGACTGATAGTTTGATATAAGCTCATTTACTGATTTTTTTATCAGGTTACAAGTCCATCTGAAGGAGCGTATGCACGCGTTAGACGAGAAGAACGCGCTGACTCAAGAGTTGGAGAAGACGCGCAAGTACGCTGACGAACTGCTGGCGGAGAAACAGGAGATACTCAAGGAGCTTGCCAAGTGGCGCATGGAGACAGAACAGGTGTGTAAGCGATACTGTAGATTATATTTATAGGACTATAGGATTTGTACAGATTCTATTGATTTATTTAGCGAAACGAGCCAATAAAACCATCCTATTGGTGTTAGGGTACCTCAATCATGTGTATAGATATAATTGAAATTTGCAATTTATTCAAGAGTTTATAATATTTCGAGAGAGAATTATTATTTAGTAGTACTATTATAACCGGCACACAATTTGAGCAATTTAAGCTGTATTGGTACGCACGTCGTGTAAGCTTAAAAGATATGGAGATCATATGTTTCGTATCTCTGCGTACGCTGAACACCTAACGCACAGATATGAAAATATTTCCTGGAAGTAACCTTACTACAGATTGGTTGTTTTAAAAAAAAGCATTCAATGTCAACAAGTCGTGTAAGTTGTTAAGCAAGTTCCGAAGATGAGTGTAGTTGTATACGGTAGTGAGTGTAAGCGTGTTGTGGCAGCTGAAGCGGCAGATGCTGGAGCAGGAGATCGCCTTCAACATCCAGCAGACGGACGCGCTGACGCGCTCGCTGTCGCCCGGCGCGCCGCAGCCGCCGCCCGGCCTCTTCCCGCCCAAGGTAGCCTCTCTACTCAGCTACCTTACTGTTCCACTGCACGATGACACCATGTACAATATACGACCTATTGATGGCATCCGTATTGAATATGAATTTGGGAAACCAACTATTTAGTCAGTTAAAAAAAATACGAGATATTTTAAGAGAAAATCGACAAGGAAAATTATTTGTTTGGTCTGCTTTAGACACGTGATCGTAAACGGCTGTGATTTACCGAATGGTTGATGACGTCAACTACTTGTAAACAATTGCATCTCCACAGTAGTCAACAATCTAAGTTTACAAGCAGGTGTCATCACGATGGTCTTAAAAAACAGTAATTAACGTAGAACAGTTTTTAAAAACCTATCAAAATCCCTATTACCACTTTGCGTAATTTGCTGCAGGTTCAATCCCCGCATGGAACAAACATTTGTGTGATCAATGTTTGTCCAATATACCAAATATTGGAAATACTTCAGGAATGAGTCGGTTTTTTAAATTATTATGTGTTTGGTCATTAGCTGGATGGTTCGTGGGAGAAGTTGCAACAAGCTCACGTGCTGGCTAACGTACAGCAGCCTTTCGACGTCTCCAGCGACGCTGAGGTGCGTAAATAATATAATCTATAATCTGTCCGATTTTATTTTAATTATTTGTCTTCCACAAAATGTCAGATTGCTAGAATACTACACACCGAAATTATTATTTTTCTAATGTATAGAACGACGAGTCAGACGGCGGCGTCGAAGGCGGACACACGGACGCGGCAGCACTGGCGCTGATGCTGCAAGAACAACTAGACGCCATCAACACCGAGATCCGCCTCATCCAGGAGGAGAAGCAGACCACCGAGGCCCGCGCCGAGGAGCTCGAATCCAGGGTCAGTACACCACATACATACGGGCCGGAATGGTGTCCTTATTACGTATCATACAAAAGCAGAGCGACAGCAATTAACAGCAAAATTCTTACAATTATTGCAGTTAAATTGCTAAATAAAATGAATAGCATTTGTTGCTATTAAAAAAACACGGTACGCACCAGTTTTACAAGAAGAAAAATTTCCTTATATTATGTTGTTGTACCTATATCATAGTAGAGACATAAAAATAGTAGCAGTATATTTTTGGTGAGAAGATTTCAAAAGCTATCGGATTCGAATTCCAAGGTAAGGCTTTCTGGTGTTTGGGTAATAAGCATAGACTAAAGAATTACTCGTACCATATATTGGTTGTGGGAGAATAACTATAATATCTGTAACTTCACGTGTATTCATATGTTTCAGTGAGTACTTTCAGCTTACATTAATTATATATTTCATGTATATTATTCTTGGTGATGGTTCATCTTTCATTTCATTTGGTGGAGTTTGGTCGATAGCGGTGCGACATATCATGATCCCAAAATAAGTCATATTTTCTCAATGACTCATAACATAGCCGCGGTGAGCTCCCCTCGAATTCAATAAGTATTTAGCTCGTGTACACTGAGTTTTAAAACTTGATCATTTTGCATAAAATAAGACTTTTAACATGAACCTTGCGGTAAAAAAATATCCATATTAGAATAAGTGTCAAATTATAAATATATAAAAAATATATCATAATATAGAGATATAAGATTACTATGGGTATGTTATTCGTCGCGTTGCTACCGACCCCTACTAACTACCGCTGCATCAGTATCGGTACGCACACGTACTGATGCTGTGTAAGTGTTCCACATAATGCCATCGCCTCGAATCACCCCCCAGCTGACACCGACCTCTACTTACTGTAGGCTCATGATTAAAAAAAGAGTTTCATTTATCATAGAAGATCTTAATATTATTGTTGTCTAGGACAGAACGTGGACACTGATAATGATTTAAATTTCATGCAACTCTTGCTGAATTTTCGAAGGTCCATTGACAATAGATAAAAAATCATTCGGTAACCTAAAATACTCATTTGTGGTGTTAATGAAATTTTTACAATTGTTCCGACGTAATAATAATCAGAACGAAACTCTTATGATAAAATGTCAAAAAAATAAGAAAACTTAATTCTCGTATCGGAGTAAATAAAATTTAACAATAATTTTATGAAGTCTTTTAAGGCTCAGAATGTAAAAAAATACGTGTAGACCTTTGCCTTAATATGTGGTCAAAAGCAATAAGACTGACGTACATGAATGAGGTATCCACGTTCCGTCCGCGTGCGTGTTCCGTGTGCTGCAGTAGGGAGGTGTGTTGTACTAAGCGCTGCGGTGGCCGGTTGCCAGGATGTATATAAGCGGGTGTGGTGTGGGCAGGTGGGCAGCTACGAGCACATGAACGTGGTGTCGCGGCGCGGGGACTCCCCGCCGCTGGCCGCGTCGCCCTCGCGCGCGCTGCCGCCGCACCCGCACCACCACCTCGCCGCGCACCACAAGTACCACACCGTACGTACGCCCCACCCGCACGCTCCCACACCCACACACTCCCACACCCACACACTCCAGCGATAAGTCCGCAACTATGGAGTACACGTCAAAACATACACTTGATAGAGCCTATAAAATTATTTGTATAGATGAAGCTTCGAGCTCCTATATTAAAAAGAAAAAATGGGTACTAAAATTTTAATAAGTTTGCGATCTGTCGATAGTTTCGTCTATCTTTAATTTTTGTCAATGGTTCGATCCCCGTTGTTACGTAAATAAATAAAAAGTGTGAAGCTTAAAATAGCTTCAACAATTCTCAAATTTGGTTGTCATTGTCAGATCGATAAAGACATATTTGCCTATTGACTGTTCAGACACATTGTTACAAATTCAGTACACATAATTCATAATTATAATTTTAATGGGTAAATATAATACTAATAATCTTGGGATTTGGTGTGACAACGAAGATAATATACAAAGTTATTTATCAATCGTTAGTAAACATGATCATAATATTTTATCTGTATTTTCGTATATTTGATACGGTGTTGATGGAGTAGTTTTTAAGACGCCGAATAATTTTTTTAACGATTGAATAATAATTATTGTATATATTTACACAAGTAACATATTTATATATGGGTATAACTGGTTTTTACATCATTTAACAAGGGCAAGACGATCGGTATTATTTTTAATAGTCGTAACTATATGATGACTCATTGTTTAACTCATTTCTCATAAAAACAATGAGTTATGTGTATAATATTAAAATAAAATGTAGTAGTATATAGTCGAATACTCAGACGTCACTCAACTTATAAGTCGTCGTTATCTCTCTGTCACTTCAAAGTATAATGTAGCGACATATAGGTCTATCCGTAACTAAGCTCATGTCAGGCCCGTGGCGGGCCAAGGAAATACGATACAGTTACGTCTCTGTCACGATCCTGATCTGTGCAAATAGATCTTATAGAGCGACTTAAAGTTGAGTTTGGTCTGAGCGTCAGTTGGTGAGTAGTGAGTAACATAAGTGGGTGTGCGTTCTCCCCTGCCGATGTGGACGCAGGCGCCGGCGTCGACGTCGCCCGCGCACGCGCACTGGCGCACGCCGCCCGCGTCCGAGAGCCTGCCGTCCAGCCAGGTGCCCACCGACATACCGTCGTACTACAGCTACTGTACCGCCACCGCCCGCCGCTGTGCTCTGTGCATAGAATGTACCGCTCAAGAAACAATGTTTAAACTATATAATTTATATTTATTAAAAATAATATAAATAGTCACTTTTTCAAGTGTGTAATTAACCAAATTCGACACTAAGGGCTGAAAATTCCAAAAGTCGACTTACGATTTTGACTAAAGTTACAAGAATATAGATTTCTATCAAACTATTTGTAAATCCATTTTGCAGTGATTAGGATCAAATAACGGATAACGCAAAATATGTATTCAAAACATACAGCTCCTATATTCTTTAAGATCATAAATGTATTTTACACCAATGTTTTACAAATTGATATTGATATAATAATATATTTAATTCAAATAACTATATAGATAGTTGAGCGATACATTCGTGTACAAGGATGGTTTGCACGCATTCACGGGAATGGCTTACAGCTGTGTGGAATATTGCGAATCTTGATTATATATCTATGTGCAGTTTAATAGCCTGGTCTATTTAGTTGTAAATCATTAAATTTTCTTCCAAAAAAATTAAAGAATTTTAGAATTTTGTTCGTACAAACTTCTTTTGTTTAGTTATTTTTTTATAAAGTTTTCTCATTTCTTGTTATTTGTCAAACCAGTGTAGATTTAGCCTTTAGATTTGTACAACAGGCTATTTTACCAAATTTTCGTTTAAAACACGAATAAACTAGTAGCTATTGTGTAGACATTATTTATTAAATAAATTGTACCTAAAATATATATATCATCCTAGCATGATACGCCATTTATTTTTTATATTGTTATAATTAAATAATGTGTAGTAAAATGCCTTATTGTAAAATTTATATTATAAGTTTGACGGGCCTGTTGGTCTAGTGGTTAGTGACCCTGACTGCTAAACCGGAGGTCGTGGGTTCGATTCCCACACAGAACGAATCTTTGTGTGATGAGCACGATCATTTGTTCTGTGTCTGGGTGTAATTTATCTATAATATGTATGTATTTAGAAATATATAAGTATGTTTATCAGTTGTCTGGTTGCCATAGCACAGGCTCTGCCTAGTTTGGGATCAGATGACCGTGTGTGAGATGTCCCAAGATATTATTATATTATTATTATTATTATTATTATTAAGTTGGTTTTTCCACTGAGATCCATTGCAATCCATTTAGCAATATGAACACCCCTAAAGAAGTATATTGTAGTTTTCTCAAATTCTCAGAACATATTAGTGTTGGGGATTCCGCCAAAATAACTCACGCTCATTCAGCACACTCAGGTTTTTTTTTTATTTCCTACTTTTTTCATTAATTGAACCTACCAAAAAAATTGAAATTAAAGTTAATATGAGACTTCTTACAAGATTTGAAGGCGGTTTTCGTTGATCCTTGCTTTGACTCCTCTACTTATCGTTGACTTATCGGAATTTAGTCTTTCTATCCTATGTTGTTGCTTGAAAGAGCTACCAATATTAATCCATTCTTTCATGTATCCATCCTTTACAAATCATGTTTATAATATTTGTACATGAATTTTCTGAACTTCCCTGGATCCTATTTTTTTTTAATATATTTCCTTTGTGGAAAACCAACCTTATTTGGCATGACAGCTATACCCCAAATATATAAGCAGACCTATGTACTTAGTTAGTAGTTATACATATAAATATTGTTATATATAAACGATATAAGTGCACAGCACTGCTTAACGCAACGTAGATATTAGGCGACGCTTGTATGTGCGATTTATATGTGTTTTTCTGAGCAGTGGTACTCAACATTTTGTTATGATTTTTTTTTTTTATTATTGTCAAAAAGTATAAGGTTTAATTTGTAAGCGATCGAAGAACAATGAAAATTGATTTTAGTATCCTATGTTTGGGAAATAATTGTATTTTTATAACAGAAGAAGAGTGTATTTAAAAATCAATAAATTATGTTTTGAGTATCACTGATTTTCTCAGTTGTCGGAATTTGATAAAGTGTTGTATAGCCTAAATCCTATTTTGAGATAAGTATTTTATGTGTTTAAAGTTTAAATATTGATATGCATTTAAAATGTGTTATAAATGATAGAGTGATTAAAGTCAATAAATATTAAATTAGATAAATACATTTTAAAATGTAGATCCAGTTACTATTTTTTATTAGTTATAGTAATTTTTATATATATATATATTATATATAGATTATGTTTTTCAAAGTTTTTAATATAAAAAATATTTTTTCTATCTCTAGTAACCACTAGGGTTATATATTAATCATAAAGTGTTAAATAAAATCGTTTAATCATTTAACAAAGAGTCAAGTAGCTCTTTTCTGTGTGTTCCATTATTCGTAGCTTTCAACTTTTTATTGTTTAGTAACCAAGTTACAAAATCTTGTATATATACTAAAAAGAGTCTAATACTTTTTTGTGACTCCAAAAAAGAGAGACCATAGAGGCGTGGTGAAGATGAAATTGACGGGAATTGACATTCAGATGAACGCAGGCCTGTGCCTGATAATCAAGCTTGTACAAAATTCTTTGAGAATGGGCAAGCATGATTGAAATTCACGCCCATCCTATCCATGTCTCGCCTCATCGGAGGTTTTACCTTCTGAATATATTATTTTTTGGTGAGAGTGTATGTGTTGACCGTGTAGTATGGTGCACAGCTGCAGCTGTGCGAGGAGGGCGGCGGCGTGGTGTCGGGCGGCGAGGGCGCCGAGTCCCCGCTCACGGCGCGCTCGCTGCGCCTGGAGCGTGCGGCGCGCGCCATCCACGCCGAGCGCGACCGTCTGCGCACGCACTACCAGCCGCCCTATGACGCGTGAGTATACGCTACACACACTGCTAACGGGACTATTACGACTCGGTGACGACGCAGAGTTAGAACGCAGTAATTAACTACTACTGAACTGCCGAAAAACTTTGACATTTTAACCAAAATGTTTGTTTCTTTAAAAACGTATTATCTTGATTAACAAAACTTTTTTCTTCGCACGCTAACCAGGACCTCGATAATGTCGGGCAGCCTCGCGCGGATCCCCATGCACAGGTGCCCGACTCAGCCTCAAACAAGCACCAAACCGGTGTACCGCTCGCAAGTGAACCTCGCTCACTTGTGGTGCGACTGCCCCGACACATTGTTCAACTACGTCCCTCATAGACTCTGCCTTAAATCTAACATGTATAGGATTGTCGATAGTTATTTGTTTCATCACCCCTGTTTGGTGAAGTCAGCTAGTTATATTTGAAAAAAAAAATCTTCTAGATAATATTAAGGATCATTGAAATGGTTATATTTTGTGAGCCTGATCGATGATGGGTGAGGAACGGTTAAGGAATGGCGAAACTATTCCTACGTACTTCGGTCAGGCTTTCTTAGGTTAGATATGACAAAAGCTAGTGATACAATTATATTTGTTACTTACGGTTTTAGTCAGCAGCAGCTTTTTATTAAGATCGTACAATAAAATTCACTCTCACTTTCGCCTAAGATCTATGCAAATACGTATGCCACATAATATTATTGTCTGAAGTATTTTTTTAATTGATAGCTAGATACAAATAACTAACTATGAGGCGAAGTCAGACAACGGACTATGTGGCGGGTGTCGCTTACAATATTTAGTTGTTAAATCAAATTGCATGCATAATTTTTTTTTCAGATTTTTTGTTAGAATTTTTATTTTATTTAATAAACATATAATAAAAATAAAATGGAATTACTAATCGTTTTACAACACCTACAACTTTTAAGATTGGACTATGAAACTGTCAACGGTATGTTTTTGAACGCTTCTTTTTGTGTGACCCCAAATCCATAGTAGAGGTCGATATGGCTAAATATTAGTAATTCCATTTTTAGCTCAATAGACAGCTAAAAAAAACAGTCTTGTAAAAGTTTTACAAAGCTTTTTTTTGTGTTTATGTCTATATCGCACGTAGAAACTTTTTGTGCCACCTTTACTTCAAGTATATAGTTTTCGGCTTACAACTTTAACAAATTCCTTCCTATGGGAAGCGCTAATGCTTCCCTAAACACCAAATTTAGTCTGCCGAATAGACTTAATAGTTGACTTCTACCCAGATAAGATCAAATGTCAAGTTATTTGCCGAAAAGTTTAAGCTATACTTAACTTTTGCCTAAACAGCTAAAATATATCAAATAATATCCTTTCTTATTGCAACTTTCACTAAAGTACATATACTTTTTTCGTACAGCAATATATCATCAAGTTCGAGCCAGGAATCCCTGGGCGGCATGGCGTCCTCGATGGGCGGCGGCATGGCCAGCACGTGGGGCGGGCAGGGGGGCGGGGCCCGGGCCGGCGCCGCCTCCGCCGCCTCCATCGCCTCCATGCACCAGCAGAAGAAGAGGGGCATCAAGAGCTCGCTCGGAAGGTTCTTCAGTAAGAAAGAAAAGGCGGGCATGCCGGTAGGTTTTTGTATGGAGTGTAACTAAGTTTGCGTGTCATTTGTAAAATCAAAAACTCATTTATTTTAAATTAATAAAAAAAAAAGTCAAAATAATAAAATAGACAGCACCCCGATTCGCCCAAATTACAAACATCTTCACAAATTCACTTATCGACAAGTGTCGAGTCGAACATTGATATGTATGTGAAGTAGTCAGGGTAAGTAACGTTGTCCCCAGCTGCAGCAGGGCCAGAGCCCGCGCTCGATGTCGTCCGTGTCGTCGCTGGGCCTGTCGTCGCTGGCGGACGAGCCCGCCGGCAGCGACGCCGGCACGCCGCACGCGCACGCGCCCATGCAGCACCAGGACTACGCCAGGACTAAGAGCAAGTCAGTATTCTGTTCTCATATACAACCTCTACCAGTTTCTAGGTACTATTGATAGATGACGTCACTAAGTTCGAATTTTTAAAGTTAGCTTTTTTTGTTCATGTTGGAAAAAGCTGGTGACTTCAACCAGATAACCTCCCCGAACCAGTATGTCAGATTTTCACCGATGATTAAAAATACCCCAGTGTCTTTCTTCTGCCTTGCGGGAACCGCTCACTTCGTCATTCCCTGTATAACTCCGGCGACTTCGAATGTCTTGTTTGATTGTACCATGATGTGTTATGCAGAGACCGCGACTACCGGCACGAGCTGCTGGGCGAGGCGATGCGGGCGGGGACCCCGTTCGCGCTGTGGAACGGGCCCACGGTGGTGGCGTGGCTGGAGCTGTGGGTGGGCATGCCGGCCTGGTACGTGGCCGCCTGTCGCGCCAACGTCAAGTCCGGGGCCATCATGTCCGCGCTCTCCGACCAGGAGATCCAACGCGAGATCGGTCAGTACTCACAACTCACCATGCCACACTTTGCTATGTCAGTCGCGCTGTGATTAGACCCACGTTGGTAGCTGGCTGAGATCTCAGCAGTCGTGTTTTGTCGCTATACCCCAGTATGGCAACCAAACACGACTGCTCAGATTGCATTCGATAATATTATGTTGAAAAAAATCGCTTTCAATTTATATGCAAAGAAATCCAAAAATGTCATGGGCGTGTCTGAACACTGTTTTCGGACTTGCCGGCTAGCCTGATTCTGCTTTGTATTATTGACGTATCCAACACGTAGTATAGTAACACATTGGTTGTTAACCAAGTATAATGTGGCAGGCATCAGCAACCCGCTGCACCGGCTGAAGCTGCGGCTGGCCATCCAGGAGATGGTGTCGCTGACGTCTCCGTCGGCGCCGCGCGGCACGGCCTGCGCCGCGCTCGCCTTCGGGGACATGAACCACGAGTGGATCGGGAACGTCTGGCTACCTTCCTTAGGTGAGAACAAACAACATCATTATAGCGTAAGAAAGTTATTTATGGTAGACAGGTAGTCTCGACAAAACGATTTTTAATTTTAAGTCTAAAAGGTTATTTTTTACTAGTTTCTGTTTTTGAAAGTTGATTGTTGCCACATGTGCATACAGTCTTTCTTGTTTTGTTTCTGAGGAAACCTTAAACTTAAACATATTGATCATAGAGTTTAGTAACTTCTTCAACACTTGTCTCCATAAAAGGAATTAAATAGGAATTATTGTTGTCTAAAAAAATACTTTCAAAATTGTTGTTTTTATATAATAATGTTTTAAAAAAATTGTGTGCTTATTCACAATGATGTCAAGGATACCTTGTATCTTTCTAATCGGCAACTATTTAGCCAATTTGGGTTACAGGCCTAATGGTATTATGTGTGTCAGGCTTGCCGCAGTACCGCACGACGTTTATGGAGTGCCTGGTGGACGCGCGGATGCTGGAGCACCTCACCAAGCGCGACCTGCGCACGCAGCTCAAGATGCTCGACAGCTTTCACAGGTAACCCCACTTCTGCATTTGTGTCGTACAATATAAAAAAGTATCGACAGCTGACCTGCATGGTCGGTGGCCATGTCGTTCTCTGCGTCGCCGGTGTGTGAAGGTGTGTGTGTGCGCAGGACGTCGCTGCACTTCGGCGTGGCGTGCCTGAAGCGCGTGGGCTACAGCGTGCGCGCGCTGGACGAGCGCCGGCGCGCCGCCGAGCACTGCGCGCGCGACGTGCTGGTGTGGACCAACGAGCGCCTGCAGCGCTGGCTCGTCTCCATCAACCTCAAGGTGCCGCAGTCTCACTACTTGTCCGCCATCACTCTTCCAACTTATCAATCTACTCTCAAGAATCTTTACAGGAACTTACCCTAATTTCGCTAACGCTACGAGTTCTTGAAATGTGACATTTCCCTGCCAAAAGTTCATATTCAAACTAATATAACCCTATATTCGCGGGACTGAATAAGTCGCGAATTTTTGTGTGCGAATCTGGCAACACTAAAGCCCATTCTGTTCAAGATATTTGCCAATAAGTATAGCCCTAGTAATGAAATTTTAATCTTTCAATCAATCGATCATCTAGCTAGGTTATTCCATTGTACCTTAGTTTATATGGTATACTTGGGTAAAAATGTTGTATATTAACAAGTATGTGTCGTAGGAGTACGCGAACAACTTGTCGGAGAGCGGCGTGCACGGCGCGCTGATCGCGCTCGACGACAACTTCGACGCCAACAGCATGGCGCTCGCGCTGCAGATACCCACGCAGAACACGCAGGTAACACTATGACACAATACATTATGGACAGGGAAATATACATGCACCGAAATGGACACTGTTTGTATAAAAACAAACATATTTAATCAATTTATTTTGCCTTGATAGGTAATCGTTTGTTTTTTGCGTATATAGAGTATTTACCCTCCTTATTTTCTGTGCAGGCGCGGCAGATCCTGGAGCTGGAGTTCAGCTCGCTGCTGGCGTCCGGCACGGAGCGCAGCGCGCGCCTGGCGCACGACCACGCCGCCTCCTGACACCACACCATGAACTAGGTACTCACATACTACTTACTGCTGACTCAGAAGACCTTGATGAAACTTCAAAACACTCACGCAAAAGTATCGCAGCTGCCCGGCTAGGTTTAGACAAATGGAGGTGCCCCATTAGGGGCTCCATTTGAGTCCGAAACATCACAGGCTTCTTACGAATGTACGATCGACGTAATTATGCATTGGTGTCGCGCTACAAAATCTTGCGAAATCGATTGTATTTCAAAACTTAACTTCAGTTTTGTAGCAAAAATTTTGGGCGAAAGCCTTGTGGTTGCGTTACTTATGTACTTCAAAAACACTAAAGTAATTAGCACATAGTGTATTAAATTTTTGTTCAAATGAATTCATAAACTAGTGATGTGATTAATTTTAGTAATCGTGTCGGCATAATATTAATGATGGGGTGTGTGTGTTGCAGGCCACGTCGTACCCGCGCTAGCCGCAGCAGCGGCCGCGGGGGCCGGGACATAGTCATGTTAACTTTAGTACACTATTTATTTGGTACAAATTGTTTTATTCACAACAACCATTTGAGTTCAGAATCTCGCGGCTATTTTGTCGCGAATCGGCTTACGATGGTTATGATAACTGGCTTTATCGATTATTTATTCATATGGCAACATTTTGTAAACACTTGTCCTTTTTATAAACAAGTTTCAAAACTTATTGTAAATACTAAGCGGTATTTATTATCTATTGTTGACTTCACGTTACCTTCCATCTTTTACATTTATAAAATGTTGCCATATAAATAAAAAAAGTTGTTGATACAATAATATTTCTCCATAATGTGTATATTAATGATACAGTTAACTAAGGCTTCACTAATAAATACAAAGTGCTCTAATAACTGTAGAACTTGTACTTAACTTGTAATCAGATATTTATTAATGTAACTTGGATACAACTGTGTAGCTATGGCGCGCTGTACCGTGTTCATAATCACTAAACTTAAGTATTATTCGCCTTAAAGTATTAACTTAGATGTACAGTATATGTATACAAAGTATAAAGCAATATTGGCTACCAAATGAGGTTCTATTTATATCATAACGCAAGATACAGTTAGTTAATTCTCTTAAGTTAGTTAAGTATTCTTCTTTTTTTTTTTTGAGGTGTCGGCTAAAACTAAATGTTGGTTTTGAGTCCAGTAGACCTTTTATTAAAATTCTTATTTGATTTATTATACTAGGGGCCGCTATTTCTTTTGGTTCCAAGTTAGATAAAAGATGGGCAGGGTTTTACCCAATTTTTCTCTTTAAAAATGGTACTGAAAACTAAAAGCGTTTATTTCTATCAACTTTTGATATGAATAGAATCTCAAACTCCTATACAAAATATTTAAACATTAGCTTTATACATCACAATAGTGTAATGCACTCAGACTCCTAGACTAGCTGAGCCGAAAGACTGAAGTTAGTCTAGGAGACCGATAAACTATTTAAACAGTTCGAAACACGGTACACGCAATTAAATTGTCATACTCTGATGCCAAATATTAGTTATATATTTAACTAATATATGTATACTGCTGACGTCACAGTCTGCAAATAGTCTAGGTCTTACCATTGTTACAATTTTATAATTAAAATATTTAACTCTCAAAAATCCTATAAGATTTGAATCGACGCAATTTAGTCTATAATATAAATTATATATAAGTAATATCATAGACTTGAAACTGTGATAGAAATATCCTAAATTTCTAAATTGATATTAAAAATACCTATATACAGAAAATATAGTCAGCCACAAAGATATGCGTGCACATCATATTCGGCAAAATAAACGGAATGTTTGATTGCGATTAAAAATGAAATATTAACCTAAATTTAATAGGCCTAAATCTCCGTTCAGTCTTACGCTGTCTCTGTCATTTTACGGTGTAATGTAGTGACAGATAGACATATAGTCTTAAAGTTAAGTTTCATTTATTAGATGAAGCGGTAAAAGCCTGTTCTCAGGCAAACTGCGGAATCCCTCATATTAAAAAAGAAAATAAATTTCGTT
This sequence comes from Diachrysia chrysitis, assembly GCA_932294365.1. Classification (NCBI taxonomy): domain Eukaryota; kingdom Metazoa; phylum Arthropoda; class Insecta; order Lepidoptera; family Noctuidae; genus Diachrysia; species Diachrysia chrysitis. The sequence continues at coordinate 692,612 of OW028651.1, read as the reverse complement.
AATAAATGGATAAGAATTCCGAATAAAATTCGGAATTATGGAAGGTCGTTCTTTACCGAATCCTAAGACAAACTATACTTTTGAATACAGTTTTATCCTACTAACCTTATAAACTCGCAACTGGTAAGGATCGTAGGATTTTTGTTAACCTTTAACACAATAACTACAAAAAATTGACGCGCAACTGATTTGCATGACATTTCGTTGTGATTTTTATCCAAAACGAGGAACACTGCGAGGCACAGCAAATGTATTCTATAATATTTATTTATTTATATTTTATGCCTAATATTCGTGAGTACATTTTCTGTGGCTGACTATACAGTAGTTGAATCCATGCTTATACATGTTTATATGCGCTTACCTTTAACTAAGTTAGTGCGTGTTGCAGACTGCGGCGTCGGCCGGCTAAAGTAAAGTTACGTGTTGTGAGAGATTACTTCTATCGCTGAATGTCGGCCCTATTGTACTTTCGCCAGGCGCGTGTATTGCAACTTGAGCTGTGTGTACTAGAACTTAGTAAAATAGGTATACACTGGGTATGTTTGCCTAGATCATTGGCAGTGAGATTAAATATACACGACTTTTTATTTCATTTATTTAAAGCCATTGAAACGTCTATTGATAAAATAATAACTATAGATAACACCTGGTGTTGCCAGAAAAGAAAATTTGTTGTGGCAAACACTTGTCCGAATGTGATTGACAGATTTTTGTAACTTGTCAATTAAGTGCGAAATATTTCAGGTTTTTTAATTATTTTTCCTTTTAATTTGATTTTATCTTTCGTATATAAATGTAATAAATATGTTGTTTGATGTCTAGTGTATACCTATCTAATATATTGGGAATGGTAATACCAGTAGTTGCAATACACGTTCTGTATCACTGTGTCACACTACATAACTGCAAGTAGATTTATCACAGAACTTGGATATTACCAAGTAACCGACATGTTCGAAATCATCTTCAGAACTATCAATTGATATAGGAAGATATTTGAAGTTATTTAAAAGTTACGGTATGAGTTTTATTTCACATGAGAGATTAGAAATGAGGCAAGAAAGATATGTTATATACGTTAGGTAATAATAATATAATGACGACCTCCGTGGTTGAGTGGCGTATACACCGTTTTTAAGGTGTCGCTAGCTTTCAGGTCCCGGGTTCGATCCCCGGGCGGGTCAATGTAAAAATCCACTTTTCTACATTGTCTCGGGTCTGGGTGTTTGTGGTTCCTTCGTTGTCTCTGATTCCATAACACAATTGCTTCAGCTACTTTGGGTTCAGAGCAATATATATGATGTTACATTTATTATTTATTTACATTTACAATACATCATTAGAGTACAGTTCTGTCTTTCAAAGGACCGGGTATGCTTGTACTGATAATAGATACATTTTGATAACGATTTTAGTATTGAATTTGTAAGTCATGTAGTGTGTCGCAGCGATATCGGCGCTATCCTGTCTACCAAGTGCCTCGACGAGGTGTGTATATACATAGCTTTATGTAGATGAAGTGTGCCTCCAAGCCGGAGCCCGCACACGATACTAGTCTTGTGTACAGTGTTAAACTTATCACATTGTTTTGTAATCTTCTATTTTATTGACTTGCTACTAGATCAGCTGAACTTAGCTAGGTATATTTTTGTTAAGCGTTTTACATATATTGTTAGCGACAACCCTACCTAACTTTGTGTGGAAATGTGTTCGGAAACACAATGGGAGCTAGGGTTGTCGCAACAAACGATCATGTTGTAGTTTTATTTAGTCCGAGTCCGTTGTCGCGGGTTGTACGACTGATTTACAACATTATTGAGAGTTTGAATACAAGCCACATAATTGGCAGAACTGCCGCAGTGTAGTTATTTGGTATAGATAAAATTTCAGTGTTAAGAGAATGGTATCAGTCGGTAGGTATCGGTCATACACCTCGCGGCGACATCAATAGATAATGAAATAAAATGAATGAAATGTATAGCTAAAGCGATTTAAGTTGAAGGAGAGTCGTTTTAACCAGTAGCAAATATATTGTAAATATTATCGTTTATATATGATTTGTATCGACTGTAGGTGTAATAGCAATATTTAGCTAAGATGTGTTCAAAACTAAAAGGATTTTTATTGTATTATTACTTTGTAATAATAACCGCTTATTTATTAACTAGATTTTATTATTTATTAAGTTATTATAGGAAATGTATTAAATATACCGGTTTATTATAAAATTACCTCAGTAATCGTTTGTGTTACGGTTGTCGCGTACCACAGTCGTCAGAGGAGTCGCCTCAGCTAATCTATTGTATAGTTATGGAGTAACAGTATTAATAAACTTAGGTGACAGACGGCGCCACCGGTGTGATTTTTTATAAAATTAATTAATTTTTAATAGTAGATAAATTTGAATATATACTTCTCGGAGTAAGGTTGTACGCGTCGAATGTTGCAAGATGTGAAAAACATATCTAACTAACTATATTAAGTAAGCGCCATTACTATAAACTGCAGTCGACTAAACATTTCTCACTTCGTTTGCATCTTACAAACTTTGACGCGAGCATTTTCAAAATTTTTCATAAATAAATTGAGAAGGAAAGTGAATCGTATCTAATTTGTATTGGTGACAACGAGACAGGGACACGGCCGGAGGGTATATGCTGTCCATACTGTTGTGTGGACGAAGCTAAAATTACGGTAATATGGGGATATCCAATCAAAGTTTAAACAAACAATTACTAAATAAAATGTTAAAACAAGTTTTATTTATATCGGAACGTTTTACAAGCGAGTATACCTACACGGATGTGGGAAGCTCGCGGTATCGTAGCGTCGTCCACACGTTTAGTCACACACTGTGCTATAGAATGCGGCGGCTAGTCAATGCGTGCAGACGTGCTAGGTTAGTGGGCGAGCACAGAGAACGCGAAACGACATATTCTATACGGCAACACTCAATATAGTGTTGCTATTTTAAAATAAAAAACTTAATAATGTTACTTGACTTGTGTTATATCATGTTAAAATAATCACTTTTATTTAGAATGTATTTATTCTAAATTCTAGACTGAATATATTCTACGCTGTTCGTTACGCTTTCTCGTAGTTCGTCGATCTGACGCCTCGTCAATAAAGCCTGACTCAATATCATACGTACACATCATCGTTTCATTATAAAATAAATTATATATATTAGCTACATAATGTTTGTATACAATGCAAGTATGGAGATGGTTGTTTAGTTAACTGTTAGTGTACTTATAGCTTTTCGACGTAGCTAATCAAGTTTTGTATAAAGTGGTTTGGATGGCGTAGTGTAGCCGACGTGTCATGGCCGCTGTGCGGTCCTTATGTATCATGCCGTTTTATATGTTCCCGTCAGTTAGCGTAGACAACTCTCACGTCCGATTCCTTAGTACGTGCGCCGGCCCGTGGCACACAGCTTCGAGTCTCTCATAGTTGGTCATGTTTGGTTACGAGTGCGTAACGTGCCTTGTTATTAGATAGTCTGAGTGAAGATGTCTGTCTCTTAGTTGTTTGTACGTATTGCCTTCATCGTGCGACGGTAATAATAATCGCTATCGTAATGTAAGTACAATATAAATCGGTCCTTAAATTAAGTTGGGCGTGTGCCACGGGCCCGCGGCCGGTGTTGCCCGGGCGGCACTGCAGCGTTGCCAGCCTCCATGTTCTCGGCGTGTACCGCATGCAGTGACGTGTGTAACCTCCACAAGTGCCAAGTAACCGACAGTTTGGAACGGACGCGGCCGAACAATAACTAGAATAATTTTATCACATTCCAACTCACTCCGATGTTGCACAGTCGGACCCGTATCGAACAAAAAATAATATATTTTTCCAAGATTTTAAGTCCCAGTGGCTCGCGCTACCAAAGAATAAAGTTACCTTCACGTTAAGGAATTAATGTAAAATATGTTTATTAGTGAAAGAATTGGATATGTATATAATTTCGCCTGTGTGTGCATAGCTTGTTATAGTGACGGGATCTGATCGAGTGGCGCGCGCGTCTCGTCGCCGTCCGCGTTACATTCCAAGGCTTTCCGTGTTATATGATCGCTTTGGCCCCGACTAGGTAACCGATATATCGTTACAGGCGAACCCTTCTAACGGCCATTGTTTTGATGTCATAAGGAAATTGTTAACTAGACAATGTTTATTTTGACCAATGTAATCTGTACTAATGTGTAATCTGTGCGTTTGTAAGAACGTTTATCAAATGTGCGATGACGGCATACGTTATGCATAATGATAAGAGGTAAATACAATTTACACGATACAATAACTTGTTTTATTTCTATATTTAAAACCTTATCAGTACTATTTTACATTTAACATATTTCAGTGAGAAATTAAAAATCCATTTCATAATAGTGATGGAGCATTTGAAACTATTTAACACAATAATGAGAACTATTTATGTACTGGGTACAAAGATATACTCAAATCATAAAATAAGAGTGTAGTAATGTGAATGTTAAAGAATATAATTATTGGATGTCAAGAGTTCCTATTGAGATAAAACGGTAACCTGTACCTACCATGGTGCTGTTGGTAAATTCAAACACATTATTTACATCTGAGGCTTCTTTTTATTACCCATTTTACTTAAATGTCTACATATTTTTTTCTTTAATTCCTTCTGTCGTTTAAGTTTCCTCCATTCCTCTAGTTCCAGCTGTTTCTTGTGTTTCTCTAGCCTCTGCGTTGTCGCTTCTTTTTGGACTTCCTTCTTCTTCTCATAATTAGTTTTCAACATCTTCATAACATTCGAAACTTTTTGTTCTTCCGGATTCTTGATGACTGCTATCCTGTTCTTGAATATGTCCTTGGTATTTTTCCCAGTTAGTGTTGTAGACTTCTCTTTAGGCTTAAATCTGTAGGGCAAGCCTTTCTGTAAGTTTTTAGGTATCACAAGAGGCTTGAACACTTTCGGAGCACGGTTCACTTCTGTATACATAGAGTCAGTGTTAGCATCACTCTTTATGTTTTTTTCCCTCTTAAGCTGTCCCTTAGTCTTCATGCCCTGCCACGCGTTCTTAGCTCCAACAGGCAGTAACATGTTGACTACAGGCGCGTAGAACTTCGTCACGTCAACTTTGAACCACGTCCGACAGAAGATTATATCACTCATCAGAATTTTGTCTTCAAAAGTGGCTCGGAATGCACCCTCTGGTTTATTTAACGCTTTCTTTATCTGACCACGGATGCCCGATACGGTCTTTACTCTAGCACCTTCAAATTTTGCGACCTCTAGTGTGGTTGTGAACATGTCTTTAATGAAAGCTGTCTTCTTGTATATTTTCAGCGGCGTACCAACTAATTTTAATTTCTTAACAATTTGAGTTGACTTATTGATTTCGTTGACACTTCCTGTTGCAGCTATTCTAAAGCCGACTTGTTTTATTTCATTGGTATTGTTATTAACGCTTTGCAGTGCTAGAAAACCTGTGTTTTGTGGTGTCATGGGACCATAAAAGTGCATATTACATGTTACATGTTCAGGGGTGTACTTCAAATACCTGCATTTTAAGTCATCCTCTATTTTAGAATAGATCGGTAAAGTTTGGAAGCGGCGCCAACCTAACGAAATAATTAGAGGATCATTCGTTTTTAATATCTTCTTGTACCACCTGTGTTTCTTTACCTTGCAAGATACGAAACCTATGTTTTGCTCCGCCATGTTTAGTGCTCCAATAAGTATTGGGTAACTAGCATCGAAGTTAGTCACAAACTCGGAGTTCATGTTTTTGAACAACATTCTGACATACAAGCCTGGTCTAAAACCTTCCACTTCAATTCTAAGACCATTGTCTAAGTTCTCAAACACTGATTTGTTGAGTTCTGATTGTTTCAAAGCCTCTGCTTTGAGGTTTTCATAATAAGAATGGTCTCCTTTGATCCTGTGATCATCGGGGTTGTCATATTCTGAATCAAATTTAGCTTTTAGCTTCATTTTCTTGTCCAAAATTTCGGATTTAGTTGGCTCTGCTTTACGTTTAGCACCAGTTTCTTGTGGAGTTTCTTCAGCCACATGTTTTTCACCAGTTTCTAAGTCTTCAAAATCGCCATAGACCTCTTCATCACCGTCACTAGCGTCATCTAGTTTTAAAAGTTCTGAAGCATCTTCGTCAGCTGACCTTTTGCCAGTTACAAAGTTATTGATCAAAAACTGTTTATTGTTTTCACTTGTCCAGTCCTTAAGGTTTGGTTTATCTAAGGCATAGAAGAATGAGCACTCTTCTAAATCCAACATTTCTTTTTCTTTATGTTTTTTCTTTTGGGTGTCTGTTACTTTTTTAAAGAGACCTCCAAGCTCTTCATTTTCTTCCTCATCGGATTCTTCAGGTTTTTTACCTTTTGTTTTATTTCCGATTTCAAACTCGCCGTAAACCAGTTTCATAATATTGTTGGATGTCTTTTGTCGCTCCAGATAGGCTTCTGTTGCTTTTTCTCCTAACTTTTCTTTCCATTTGGAACCAAAGTCTTCTTCTGTCTGAATTTCTTCATCTGTATCAGAGTCACCTTCGTCAGCACTCATATCATTATCCTTTACTGTATCTTCATCATCAGTTGCTCCTCTATTTACATCGTCTTCAGCATCCGATCCATCCTCAGAGTTATTATCCCATGGCACTTTGGTTTTCTTTTTATCTTTTTCACTCTGATCAATACCACTATCATTATCAGAATCACTGTCATTTTCTTCACCGGAATCTGAATCATCTGAGTTTGCTTTCTTATTTTGCTGTAAGTATTCATCATCTTTGACCATGTCTGCATAGATAACAGCACCACCACTGAACAACTTGAGCCCTGATTCCTGCATTTGTTCATCAACAGTCTCTTTAGTTTCAACAACATTTTTCAGAAGTGTTTTCTTTTCATTTGTTTCTTCATCTTCTTTCTTATGTGAGTGGGAACCTTGTAACTCTATGTAGACTGCATCTTTGTCATACACAATACCACCAACACCAGAGAAAGGAGCATATATCTGCCTCTCTCTTTCCATTAAGTGCCGTTTCTTCTCTTTACTGGGCAGTGGACATGGGTCTGGTAAATAAGAAAGCTCACTGATTTTCATATCCCCAACACCTGAAAACATTTATTAGAAATTTTGTATATTACATGGAATCACTGTATAAAAATATAGCAGGGTTGGACTGGACACTGGTCACATGGGAAGACAGACATCCAACTGTTATGATGTGACCTGGGAAATATCTAGTAAGACTCCTTTCTCCTCCTTGAGTACAAAACTCAAGAGTTGGTTTAAATTATTATAAAGTGCATTACAGAGATATAGTGCATTTTAGAGCTAATATAAAATTAAATTTTAATGAATAAACCACATAAATACAATGATTTCTTATATAACTTCACTATGTAAGACTCACCTGCAATATGAACGGATGAATCCTTCATCAGCGGCACACCTCTCACATATCCATACAGCACCACATCCCTGTTCACCTTGGCTTCCTTCCGTATCAACTCTTGACTAGTAATGTCCTCCAGTCTGTCAGCCAACACATATGCGTGAGTCATTCTCCAGCTTAAGGGCCTGAACTTCATCACAGAGATGAACCTTGATAAATTCTTTATTTCATTCCTCAAATACTCTCCATGAACAATGCCAGAAAGGTAGAACAACTTAGCTCCAGAGTATACCTCAGTCCAAAAACGATGTTTTAATGTTTTCTTTGTAATTTTAAGTGTCTTAGCATTCTTAATCATGTCTAAATGGGTGAGGACACCCATGATTTTCGGCATGCCATGTACCTGGCATATGTTGAGGAACTCAAATATCTCCATCTCGAACCCGAAGCTAGCGTCGCAAAGCAACAACACAAGATCAGCGCACTTAGCTATGTCAATCATAGAGTTGATGTCGTTGTTACACTCTATCAATGTAATGCGCCGCTTCTTTGATGTTACGATGGTTATCGGCCCATTGGTGCTTGTCACGTTAGTTTTAATGAAGCTTCGTATCAGATTATTAATCAGTGTAGTTTTCCCTACTCGCGGTGGACCCACAATTGCCACAACGATTGGTGGAGGTTCCAGCGGAGTTTTGTCCACTTGTGGGATATGCTGCTTCTTAGATATGACATCCTCTCGCCGCCGGAACTGCCGCTCAGCTCTTACGGCCGATTGGATAGCAAACGCTTTGGGATTTCTCTGTCGAGCGCTTAGGTTAGACTGATCAACTTTATTTTTGTTTTTCTTCTTCTCTGCTTTGCGCCCGGCTTGTTTGGCCCGGTGCGACTTCTTTTTATCAAAGGCACTTTCATCTGCCATGGTTAAACTTTATATTATGTCCAATTCTAATGTTAAAAATATAACATTTATCAATTCAAAACATAAATTTAACCTCACGTGTTACATGTCGACGGGCAAACACACGGGCAAACGGCAAAGTGTTATTTAGTTTTTTAATTAATCTGTCAAAATTTCTTGGATTGGAAGACGTGTCTTTTTATATTTTACTCAAGAGACAAAATTAACCAGCCCATTTTATGGCTGATTAAAGTAAAATTTCCACGTTCTTAATGGTAAGTTAAGTCTGCTAAATTATATAATGATTATTTATCAGTACTTCTGTAAATGAAAAGGATTCTTTGTGTTATGTAATTATTATCATGGCTGCTGACTAATATAAATAATATAATATGTTCGGCAAGTTTCCGAGTATGATGAAAAAATAATATAACAAATATTTAAGCAATCATACAATAATAAAGAAAACTAATTTTAATTATTATAATTAAAATAGGTTGATTTGTATTTTCCAGTATTGGATTTTCTATTTATTTACAGATGTTTTGTTTATTTATTGTGCCTTGCAACACAGTTTCTTGTTGTCTGTCATTGAGACTGCAGCTAGAGAGATCAATTTTATATTTTTGTGCAAAAAAATCCATTATTTGGATGATGAAAGCAAAAAACGCAGCTGTTAATGATAGCTGGCTAGTGGCAGATACAAAAGTTAATTAAAGAAGACTTTTAATATGACTTCTTCGGAGCTGGATAGCCGAAACATCGCCATATCGATGTGAGTAATATACGCATTTTTCCTAATTATAGAACGATTGTGTTATTGTATTCGTCACTGAACTTTGTTTATGTTGTGTACTAGTTAATATTATTTGCGCACAAGTGTAGGTATAATTTGTATAGCCAAATTATCGTTGGTCGGTCGTTCATCTTAGCTTTGTATAGTTCCCGCAATGCAGATATTAAAATACACTCATTGGCTTCATAGGAACCTGAAAACTGATCTCCTGACATCTGTTTTCATATATAAATTATAGTAGACGTAATCTGTCAGTTTGCTAATAAGATTTTTGAAGAGACTGTTTATGTGTATCTAGGCCTCCACCTAACAGCCAATGACCCGTTAATACAGTTAGTTATAACTACCGTAATGTCTAAATTTCCATTGTTATAGTTTACATAAAGATACTTAAATTTTTAAGTGATAATTTCTTCTTATTTAAATAGTCTTACTCAAAGCATTGAAAATTCTTAATGTCTGTTTCACCAATTAAGTAAACATTATTTAAGAAACATAATATTTGCAATAATAGTATTCCTGAATTTTTTTCTTTATATCACCATAAATAATAATAATAATCAGAACTACATTAAATGTGAAATCATTGTTTACTTTCAAATGTTATCATTATATGTTATTTACACACAAACAATATTACATTGAATCACCTAATTAGACAAAACATGATATAGTACCATTGCTAGTTTACATTACAACTACATCCATTTCCTTTTTAGATAATGCTATACTCAATTTAAAACATTCTATAACAGAACAAAATTAGGTTAACAAACATTTAAAACCCCATTCAATCTGCACAGCTGATACATTATTGAACTTAACATTTTATGCAAAAAAGAACCAAACCATATAATAAATAAAGAAATTTACAATTTATTATAACATTTTAATAATAAAGTTATACCTACCTTATCATATATATAATACAAGAAAACTATAAAAGAGTGAAGGCCTTTCTGTTTATTAGACATTCATTTCTTAGATTTTATTGTTATAAAAAACTTTGTTCTCTATTGCATAACTTTGTTTTAATGATCTAGAAATATGGTTTATGGATGGATAATATGGATAATGAAAATAAAAGGTGGACTGTCAGTATTTCTGACTGTTACATTCAGATTGTAATGAAATATGTAGAACTTTATTTTAATTTATTCATATTACATAAATTTTATTGTATTGTTATTCTGTTCACAATTCTATATTAAAACAAGCATGACTGCTATTTCTGTTAGCCATATACTAATCAAATTTATATTGTCTACAGGCGAAAATCAGTGGAAAACTTGGTGATATCATCTCAGGATGCTATTGGACAGAGTATCAGCCAAGCGCTCACATTCTCCGGGGTGATAACACAACATGCTAACAATATCATACAGGAAAACAGGTATGACTGAAACTGACACATTTACATGTATTTATAACTTTTAATATTGGTAAAATATTGTTTAGTTATTGTAGTACAATTATCCCCTATAAAGCAGACCATAGAAACAATAAATAAATTCACATTTACTCTTTAATTTTTCATAATAATTTTATCTACTCTCATATTATAAAGAGATAAAGTTTGTGTTGTGAGCTTGTTTGTAGGAAGTAATCTCTGGAAATACTGAACTAATTTCGAAAGATCTTTCACCAGTAGTAAGCTATAAACAACAAGCTACCTGAGTGCTATAGGCTATATTTTTGCTACCCTTATAAATCTGGGGTCACGGGATCACTAGTTGTTCATTAAACTATCAGTATTCTAACTTGTCTTTATTGTTATTTCTTATTAAATACTTACCTAGAAAAGATTAATTAATACCATTCCAAATTTGTTTACGTTGTAATACTATAAAAATAATCGAAGTAATATTACTTAACAATGGCTTTGAATAGGGTTAGATAAGTGTGCTTGAAAGAACAATATGTTATACAGGTATATTTACATAAAACTTTTTTCGTTGACTTGTTATGTAGTTTTTGATATTCAGAAGATATGCCAATTTGCATAGTTTATAATACATATCCCTACATATATGTGTATGTTAATTGCCAATTGCGATTTTATGGACTGTGTGTGAGTGAGTTAGTTTTACTTATTTACTTCAACTGACACGGTTTGAAATCCAATGACATCAATTAAAGAGAAAAATAATATCAATTATAATAGGGTTTATGCAGACAACAGACAACTAAACTCTGTTTTTTTGTTGTATTTGTAATCATCTGGTATGACTCATGACTCTGACAAAAATCTTTATTAAAAACGGGATTTTAAGGTAACAAAAGTTATTGTTACACTCACACTTTTGTCACTCGACATTTCAAATCGATTTTACGTAAAATAAGAGAAAAATACGCGTCTAATATTTTTTTACAATATCTATCAGACGGCCATTAAAAAACTAGTCATCTACCCAATTTCCAAGGTGGAGGTAACCTAATTCACTAAATAATTAGTTTAAAAATGTTAAAAGTAGTTTTATTTAATTTATGTTACTAATATAAAGCAATAAAACACAAAATATTGTAAAACATTATGTCTTGAAAATCACGACTTGTTATATTCAAAGTATGGTCAAATAATAAGAAAAGTAGGTTATAAAACCATTTTAGAACATTTATTACCCACATAATATTGCCTACATACTCATAAATTCGTAGTATGTAAAGGTCGGTATAAAAATGTGAAAGGGCACGCTTCAGTACTTCGGTAGCAAAATGGTATAGAAACTGATATGCCAGCTGTTTCAAAGGAAATAGAAACCGGGTAAAACAGGCTCTTAAAACACTGTTTTTATTGCGGGTTTTTGAGTGTGCGAAGTGAGTTATGCATACATTATATAGTACCTTTGGAGGATAGGATATGGAGAGTGAGAAAGCTTTTAAAAGAGTCGGGCATTATAATAAGGATAATATCTTGGGACAACTCACACACGGCCATCTGATCCCAAACTAGGAAGGGCTTGTATTATGGTAACCAGACAACTGATAAACGTACTTGTATATTTCTAAATACAAACATATTATAGATAAATTACACCCAGACACAGAATAAATGATTGTACTCATCACACAAAGATTAGTCCTGGGTGGGAATCCAACCCACGACCTCCGGTTTAGCAGTCACGGTCACTAACCAGAACCACTACACCAACAGGCCAGTTAAATTGATCATTGGGATGTGATCACGAGAACAGTTTCATCGCTCCTTCATCGAATTACAATACGTAGACGTTCTTCAAAAACTCACACGTCCGCAACAATGCAAGTGAGACTACATCATTTGACCGACCTTATTCTAATCGATACAATTAAACCCAAACTTTTTACTACTGTTCTAGAGGACGTCATTAAAATGCTTGAATGGGACTCCCGTGGAATTAACATCAATGGTGTTATCCTCAGATCATCTGCAAACCTAAGATTAAATAGGAATTTGACCATAGGTTTGCACTTGATCTAGTTCTCTTTGTCAAAAATCCAACCGATCTCCAAGGCTTAATAAAGGATCTTTCGGATGCTTCTGTACAAGAAGTTTGAGGATGAATATATCCAAGCCCAAAGTACTTTCAACTCGATAAAAGTAGGTGATCAATTCCCAGAGACTGTACAAAGCTACGTGTATATTGGTCATATTCTACCCTTTAGCGAAGAACACCAGCTTAAAACTCGTCTTTTTAACCAATGTGTCCTGCCCACTATGACCTATGGTGCCGAGACATGGACGCCCACACATAAGGCTGTACAACAAATTTGAGTAGCAAAGAGAGTCATGGAGCGCGCTATGCTAAAGCAAATAATGCTTCGGTCGTCCGGGAGCAAGATGGATCCACGACATAACAAAAGTTTTTGGTCGAATCTTCATAGTCCATAGTAAGGCAAAAACCTTGTATTTACATGCTCCTAACTATTTCTTTAAGTGACTGGCCATTCGGTAATGCCTAGTCAAAATAAAGAAACAACATATCTGATTCAATATCAAGCTGATATAAAATCATAAAAAAGAGAACATATGTACCTAAATGTGACAACGCGACTAAATTAGGATTCTACGACATTGTTAGTTTCTTCTATAATTTATTTTACACAAGTCCTAGAACTAAAAAAAATGGTCGCGCGTGAGAACCTACCCCTCGCACAGAAGGCCAGGAATGAAAACAGTTTAAAACGACCCATTTAGTAATCGAAGGCTTTGATCGTGAATGTTTTTGATGTTGTAAAAGAAACTATTTTACGCTCCTAAAGTTTTGTAAACCTTTTCTGGCCTCCGAGCAAAGGTGGTCTGTTTTCTCGGGTTTATTGGTTTTATTTAATTACTAGCTGTTCCCCGCGACTTTGTTCGCGTGTTTTAGTTTCAACGGCTTTTTATTTTTGCAACATTTTTCATTTATGCTCCGCTCCTTTGGTCGTAGCGTGATGTTATATAGCCTATAGCCTTCCTCAATAAACGGACTATCCAATACAAAAAGAATTTTTCAATTCGAACCAGTAGTTCCTGAGATTAGCGCGTTCAAACAAACAAACAAACAAACAAACAAACAAAATCTTCAGCTTTATAATATTAGTATAGATTTTGAATAATTTCGCCTTCAATTCAACATTTTGATTGAAATCACTCTTTTTTTGGCTAAAATTGGCTTACATTAACTTCAACTTAGGGAACAGTGCGTGTTCCATCAAGATTGGTTCAGTAGTTTTATGATATGGGTGAATACGTGTACGTGCGACGGCCTGGCTTATAGAAACGAGCTACGGCTGTGATGTCACTGGGAAAACATCTCAGATGCACTTAATAATAAAACAAATAAATAGATTACAAAAAAGAGACTTTTGTAATTTATCTGTTAGATTAGTATAGAAGTCAATTTTTATTTTTTTAAATAAGTTACTTGTTTAAATAATTAATTTCTCAGAAATATAAGTCTATTCTGCTTAGATTCTTCTCGTAGACTTATTTGCTATGTAAATTTTTAATTAATGATTGCTGTACTTGTGTAGATGTGAATTAATAAAACAAACTCGCTAAATAAACATTTCTGTCTTTTAATTCAGTCTGAGACCCCAATACGCGCAAAATTACACAATATTAAACAGTTCCTGCCATTCATTGCTCTGCTCTAATTGACATTATTAGTATAGGTACGTACGGCCGTAATAAATTTACAACCTATTGAATTCGTCGCTGCATTTAGTCCGAGTTTTAGGATACGATGACTTAAACTTATTTTGGAAGACAATACACATGGCGTTTTATGTTCAAGATATCAATAGACATGCTCTCGAACGGCTGTATTTTTTTTAATAACTTTCTTATCTATACTAATATATAAAGCTGAAGAGTTTGTTTGTTTATTTATTTGTTTGTTTGTTTAAACGCGCTAATCTCAGGATCTACTGGTCTGATTTGAAAAATTCTTTCAGTGTTAGATAGCCCATTTATTGAGGAAGGCAATAAGCTATATAACATTACGCTGCGACCAAAAGGAGCTAAGTATAAATGAAAAATGTTGCATAAATGAAAAACCGTTGAAACTAAAACACACGGACAAAGTCGCGGGGAACAGCTAGTAATATATATGAATAAATACTAAGGTTACGCGATCATATTATGTAGTATTATTTGTTAGAAATTTCTGCTAGGGTGCAGTGGTCGTGATAGAAAGAGGACGAGATAAACTATGTTGCATGTCATACTGCTTACCCCGTCTAGTAGCTATTGTTAAGGGACACGATATTTAATACATGATGCGTGACCACCAGCCATTGTTATAACTACTAAAATTTGCTCATCATTAAAAAGCAAAGGCGGAACTAAAATGACCTTCAAATATATTTAATGCGATTTTTTATTGGCTAAATTAATATTCCGTAATTTTCCCGTTTATTTTAGGTGTATTTTTTTTAAATCGTCAAAATTCTTACTAATAAAACAAATGAATGTTAACAATAACTTAATTTATTACCTATTAATATTATATATAGGAACATTACATCTAGTAGGTATTCGAGTTTTAATTTCTTTTTTATTTTTCGTAGATATATGTCAGATTTTACTAGATAAATACGTACTGGAGTCGATTTTATCTGTTCTGAGTTTCTGACTAAACAATTTTCAGGCATTATTTCAATGCCGTGGAATAAAAAAGATTATAGGTACCTAAACACAAATTATGCGCACACGCTCATTTCAAGTTTAAGTTTAATAACAGTTAAACAACAAAAGAACTAGAATCAAACCGCGAACTTAACCAACTTTACATCAATACTATTGTTTTTGCTAAACAATATAACTTAGATAAATTAAAAATACATATTTTTATTGAACTTTCACTTTTTTGTATGTCTATCTAATTTTATAAGCTTATAAAGATTAGTTATCATGCGGTTATCATATTATCTATGTATGTAGTGTGTAAGTAATTAGTTTAGTGTCGTTTGTGTTGCCTCACAGGTTTCATACGTTTGTGATGGAAACTGATAAGTTTCATGTGTTGCATACGCAGTGGGACTCTTTAAGTAGAGCCTTCATATTAAGGTAACATTTTTATTCAAACTTAATACTTAACAATCGTTTTATACGGCCATTTGCAAGTGCAGATTCTCATCAATTCTAGTATATTTAAATATTTTGCGTTAGACAATGGGATTACTTGCTAGATATTTATAATCGACATAACAATCTGCCTCAGAATGATTGTGAAAGAAGGAGTGCAGACAATTGGAGCAAATGCTCGATTTCACAACAATTACACTATTTAAATATAAACAGTACTTACATAAGTTGTTTACAATAAACAAAGAGGATCGTCTAATACTAATGTATGTTGTTAAGTATACATATTAGACATGCACTACTGAGCACAATGAAGGTAAATCACCGGGTGCATATCCCTGATTACGCCGCTTTGATCAAGCAAAAAATAAACACTTATTTATCAAAATTGTGATGCTTAATTAGGACGAAAAATAAAAAAAATCACTTGATATTTATGCAAATAAAATGAATAGTGACTTGAAATCAAGCATTCGTACATAGTTTTAATTGGCAATTAAAATTTGTTACCTACAATTCTTAAATGAAATAAACAATTAGTCATAACAAATCCAATGTCGATAGGTGTAAGTAAAAATAACACCGATCCAAGGTTACGATGTTAAGGTAAAAATAGTTTATATTTTGTTTATAATTATATTTTTTTACCACGATACCACGATTTGATGAATAATAAAAAAGTATAGGTAGCGTTTAATAATGACTAAAAAAGAAAATTAATGTTAATTTAATCCTATAAAAATGCAATATCACAATGAATATAAAACTTAAAAACAACTATACATATACTTTAATTGTAGATAATATCGAAACAAACGATGTTCGCTAACGGGCCTGAAAATGCTCCCGCATGGCAATTTCGGAGATAAGATATCTGACAAATCGGCGGTCTAACAGTAACAGTGTGTGCATGCATGAAACGTCGGTACATTAGACCACTAACAATATAGCGTAAGTGAATATTGTTAAGCACATTTTAGGTGCATTCATTGAGAATTTAGAGCTCATAATATGGCACACAAAGCCTGCTAACTTTATTTGACGTTCAAGCCTGACTGGCTAGTTTTAATGTAGTTTCTCGGGTGTTAGAAAAATCTTTGTGAAAAAACAATGTGTCCACGGTTTCAATGTTGAACTACTCTGCATATTATTTTAGGATGCACTTGCTACTTGGGGTTATTATTGCCGTAATTTGTAAATTGTGCCCTAATTAATTCCAAATTGCGCAGAATATTAACTTTTTTATAAAATACTATATTTTAGTATCTAAGGATACTAAAAAAATGACTGATACATAACCAAATTCAATGTGTCGAGATACAAAGCAGATTTCTCAACATCATATACAACAATTATCCTTATTTCAGCCTCACAAATTGCTAAATAACGTAATATAATAAATATTTTAAATTTAGTGATTGTGTCCCAAAATGCAATACAGTACAGTGAATGCCACTGCCAAGTGTCGCAATGAGTTTTTTTACTGTTTTGCAACTATCCGTGAGCTGCTTGTCGCTTTTTCAGATCACTTGGCTGACACTCAGTCAGTTAACAGGATGTAGGATACTGATACTTCTGCCAAGATTTTGTAATTGTTGTTTTACTTGGCATGATGAATGCCTTTTTTTCACCATTATTTGTGTGCTGAAGAATTATGTATTGTGTAGGTACGTAAAAAGTTGGTCGATATAATTGTTGTGCTTTTAACTTGGGCTAAAAAAAATATTTGGAATTCTAGTCACGTGAGAAAGTATTGTTGTGTGGGTTCCCCGATAACTTGTGCGATAAGTTATGTAACTTGTAGAAGGTAGGTAGGTTCTATAATTTTGTAATTTTCGTTTAGGCACAAATGGAATGAAAAAAATGAATGATGAATTACACCATTGACAAAGGCAAGCGCTTTCGTATTTGGATACAATATGTATGACTCACTTGCGTTAATGACTATCCAAAGATTAGATAAGGAATCATTCATATAAAACAAAAAAGATTTAGGTACATTTTTACTAACAGGTTAATTCTTTTTCACCTTATTAAATTAATGGAAATATCCTAAACTATTCTAAGGGTTGATTTTCCCAACGCCAGAGAACTTTTATTCGTGGAATAACATTTACGTCTAACAGTTTTTGTATAAAGAATCTGTCAAAAATTCAAAATTATTCCTCTGATAAAATTGTCTAGCTTTAGAAATATCAGCCCTATATCTGTAAAATGTATATTGGTTAGTAAAGTTCTGCTGATCCCTTTACGGCAATGATGCGTGATAATCGCAGCTGGGCAATGTCTTGTGATATGAACTTGTCGTAAAGATTGCTATCGTTATCTGTTTTTAATTACAGCTGCTACTCATTCTTCTAGGCTCTGATATAACCAATCAAATCATCAAACATCGTACCATACAAACAAGATACGCTCAACTATTATATAGACCTTTTGTTTTTCTTTTATTTTATTTTCTTTTCCCGTTCAATTACGCTCCTGTATTATGTTTTTAAGTAGGATATATTTCTTGCAATTTTCTACACGTCATTTACTGGCGAAAATCCATGCTGAAATAAACACATCGATTGTTTCTTGTTTTAAATAAATATTTAAGTAAACTTAAAAGACTCCTCATTTTGTATGCGCATCCATTATCTAGATTTTTTTGCGGGTCGTCGCTTAGGGTAGGTATGTTAGTTCCGGAAAACTACCAAAACTGTTTTTTATCGTATCGGAGACGCATGTATTATGTATGAGACAATGTATTTGTTCTTTTGTTTTGTTTAGGTTATAACGAAATAAATCCTTCCTTCATCAGACTGATAGTTTCGGTATTTTGCGGTACATTGTGAGATATTCAGGTATTCCTTGCTTGTTCGAAGCAATAGGATCAGAAAAACGCTTTCTACCAAGACTCATAGATTTTATAAACCAATAACATTTATGGATTCAAGAAAAAATAGCGTAATGAAGGATACGCTAATGTACTTACTGTAGAGCAGTAGGGCATGCTGACTAAGTATGTTCCTAACGTAATGTCTTTAATGAAGGATTATGGATAAAATAAACTACAATTAGTTTATTAAACTTGGATTTAATTTATTGAAGCAGAGATACAATACGTACGCACAGGACCGGCCACAG
Organism: Diachrysia chrysitis; assembly: GCA_932294365.1. NCBI lineage: Eukaryota > Metazoa > Arthropoda > Insecta > Lepidoptera > Noctuidae > Diachrysia > Diachrysia chrysitis. The sequence continues at coordinate 673,839 of OW028651.1, read as the reverse complement.
AGCAAGTTTTTTATTCTTTGACAGCTAAAGTCACGTCACCTGACATTTACGAAGCTCGTTAGATATGTTGCGTTTACAAAGACTGTTACATATCCAACATTTAATAAGGGAATGGGGTTGATGACTGGAAATGAAAAGTCAGTACGATAATAAAAAAATATGAGACTCGAGTTTTTTGCTTTTTCGAAATAAGCAAACACCAAGTAGATAAAAGTGAATCAAAGTTCAGGAGTGGGGGCTAATGACGTCATGCTTGCGTACAAAATGCACGAAATTGTGACGTCATGTGACATTTTACTTAAAATAAGAAAGATACGTATCTTTTATCTATATGACATTAATCTATATGACGGACATTAAAAACATATTTTCTACATTCTGAGCTATATTTGAGCCCTAACCTGCAAAGGTAACTTTCAAGTATTAATACTATGTACCTTGGCTGTTAATTGCTCATAAAATTTATTTGTAACTATGTTGTTAATAGTTAACTCGTGTGTAAACGAATCCCTAAAGTCCGGTGAAGCAGTCTAAGCCTGCGCTCAGGCTAACTGCGTAAATCTGCGTAAAACAAATAAATAATCACAAAAAATTTATTCCTAGAAGTAGCCGGTGTTATAAATAAGTCAAATCTGACCAATTTATTGTTGTTTATGACGACGGTAATTCAATAAAAATATGTAACATTGCATGTGTGTATCTACGAAACTTATCAGTCCTACACACCATTGAAACGTTGACCTAATTTACAAATACGAAAGGACGCGCTCACATTCCTAATTAAAAGATAAATATTTACGCAGTTAACGGACAGAGGTGTTCGTCCGTTGTCCCACCCTTTACTGTCGGGGTCACTGGAACTATGACCGATACGAATTTCTTTTGTTGCCCTTTTAAAACCAACAACAGTTAATAAATGAAAATGCGGGCGTTATCAATTGTTTGTACAATTATCATTAAATATGACAAACAATACACAATCGTTCTTAAATACGCGTATAGTTTTTAATTTTTATCTATCTTGCATTTAATTTCCCTTATTTACTATTATCATGATATCATGAAGTATATTAAATAATGGATGGTCGATTTGTATGATTCAGGTGTTCACAAAGCGTGAACTAATAAAATGGATACTTCCACTACTTTCTTAGATCGTTAATTATAGTTATGTAAATTGCTCACTTACCTAATTACTACTGAACTGATCGAAATCTCTTTAAATAGTTTTATATATATAACATCAGTGTACTCCATAAGAATTGGTCAAGCGATAAACAACTCCAATGAATACCTATCCTATCTCTTGTTACGAGCATGTGTTGTCTATTGTATGTATCTCATAATTGCAACTGCTTAAACTAGGATGCCCAATAATTACGAAACAATAAAATGGTGGTTACAGATAAGCTCAATATATCCCAGGAGAATATGGACTATCTAAAACTTCTCAACAATCCTCAAAAAGGACACTATACAATTAGACGAGATTTAACGCTTTTAAGCTTGGTCATGCAACTAAACGCTTAATGGGATTTGATTGTACCTATGGATAAAGAAACGTTATTTTATCCTAGCTGTTTCCCGCGGTTCCGCCGCGTAGTTGTCGGTTACCGCAGCAAAAAATCTATGTCCTTTCTCAGTCTCTAGACTATGTGTGTACTAAATTTCATGTAAATGTGTTCAGTAGTTTTGGCGTGAAAGCGCGACAGACAGACAGAGTTACTTTCGCATTTATAATATTAGTGAGGATTAGACATTTTGTTGTTTTGTTTGTTATTTTAATTTCTCGGTGGTTATGTTTCAGAAGCGTGTCACGTTCGCCGTCGCCCTCACCGTCATCCTCCCTCCGGAACACCGACAGCGCCAGCGAAGCCCTAGACAATGACAAGGTGAGCTCGACGACCAACTGTCGCTAAAAAGAGAGTTGATTATGTTCTTCGTTATGACCTTCGAAGGTCAAATATAATTATCACTACACTAGCTCTATGCGGGTCGTCATCTCAGATTATTAAACTTAGTTTTTATCCCTAACAGAACTATATTAATAATTTTGCTTTACCGTGCCAACATTACCTCAGAATAAGAGAACAATAGAGAGAAATATATAAAGTAAACTATAGAACGCACAAATCGAGTATAAACTGTAGGCACCAGTATGAACAAGTAAAAACGAAAAATTTGCGCCAAATCAAGGCGCGCCATTTTATATAAACTATCTCAAAAGCTAATATTACCCTAATCATTTCGGAACCGTCCTTATTTTACATACTAAAACGTCTGTCGTCGCCCGGAAAATCACTTAAATCAATAAACGAGCTTATTACAATTAGGTAAACATTTGCATACGGTCGGCACAAGGAGCTACTAGTGATGCGCGCACTCTATGCTTATATATGTTTCCTCTAAAGAATAACCTTTTCAAAAGACACATTAAGAATTTAGCATCAACTCAGCCAGTCTTAAAATATAACTTTTGACAGACCAAAAAACAAAAGAGAACCACTTGAATGGTTCCATCACCCGTATTATGCTTTACCACATTCAGATAGCATTAGCTCAAGAAGCGCGTGTGTTGCAGACGAGCGAGGCCTCGCTGCACATGCCGTGCCACGCGGGCGGCGACTCCGCGTCCGTGTCGAGCGGCGAGCTGGCCGTCACCGTCGTCAGCGCCGCGCCCGCGCAGAAGGGGGACAACCCTAAGGTATGGGTCATTACCGTCGCGACTAAACTTAAAAAAGAAGTGTCCTATTAGTTAATTTACTTTTTATTGCCAGAATTAACAGGTTAGTGATAGGTTTGAAAACCTTCAGGAAAGTTCTTTGCACAGCAGTGGGACAAAATCGAGTATAAAGTCTCATTCCTTTATTTGGATGGTATATCAGTTTTAATTTTTAGATTCCTTCATCAAAAATACTTATCCAGCAGCTAAAAGAACTTCCGTAATTATAATTGATGTACGCTAAATGTTTGGAATAAGTTAATTGCCAGGGTTGCCTTTCTTCAAATCAAGCAGTTTCTCATACTGCCTTTCTCAGTTTCGACCCTGCATAATATAATATACTAGCCGTCCCCCGCGACTTTGTCCGCGTGTTTTAGTTTCAACGGTTTTTCATTTTTGCAACATTTTTCATTTATGCTCCGCACCTTTTGGTAGCAGAGTAATGTTATATAGCTTATAGCCTTCGCCAATAAATGGGCTATCTAACACTGAAAGAATTTTTCAAATCGGACGAGTAGTTCCTAGGATTAGCGCGTTTAAACAAACATACAACAATAAATAAATTATACAATAACTAGGTCGAAACCTGTGCCTCAGACTAGTTATTGCTTACGTATCTTTATTGAATGGCTTAGAATAACTTAAACATAAACAAAAGGTAATAAACGTAGAGAAAAAAGTATAGTAAACGTAATGTTTCAGCTGTCGAACCCCAACAACAAGGGCATGGACGGCGCCCGCACCAAGAAGAAGAGCTGGTACAACTCCCTGTACCCCACCTACAAGAGCAAGTCCGACGACTTCAAGAGGCTCTTCAAAGACCTGCCTGATGATGAGAGGCTTATAGTTGGTAAGTACCAAACATATTTGCCATAGTCATCATCATCATCAGCCTATGTTCGTCCACTGCTGGACATAGGCCTCTCCTATGGCACGCCACTGAGCTCGATCTTCAGCTCTTCGTCTCCAACCACTGCCCGCCACTTTGCGGATGTCGTCGCTCCATCTAGCCCCCGGTCGTCCTACACTATACGCCAGGTCAACTCTTCCTTCGATATCACGATTAGTTTTCTCGTTTCAATGAGCACGATCAATAATTTTAATAACCTTGTTTTATCGTACCGTGGTATTTTCGAGGTATTTTTTATTTTATATCATCGGATACTAAAGGCTTAGGAAAAAAGCAAACGAGAACAATTATGTTTTATTGGAACGGGATGGGAACTACTTACGCGGGTGAAACCGCTAGGTACAGCTAGTTATTATGTACCTATTATGTGTCTTCAAAAACACACAGCATTGAGATGAAGCAGCAGCTTTGCGATTTGGTCAGAATACCGAGAATATCTGTCAAACATACCTTTATCTTTCACACTTACTCGTTCACAGAGGGCGCGCTTGTCACTTTAGCGCGCTTTCAGCTGTCAAGCTTCATAGCGTCTTCATCATCAGCAAGACCCTTGGTTCAATGCTGTGTGTTTTCTCCAACACATAATACCTGTTTTGTTTTAATGCAAAACAGTCATATTTGTCATTTGTTGCAGACTACTCGTGCGCGCTCCAGAAGGATATCTTAGCGCACGGGCGACTGTACGCGTCGCAGAACTACCTCTGCTTCTACGCCAGCATCTTCGGCTGGGAGACCACCATGACTACGAGATGGAAAGACGTCACTGCCATCACTAAAGAGAAGACTGCGCTAGTGAGTGGAACAGCTTTCAATTAAATAAAAAAATATTAGTAATTAGTTTCTGGCACACATTTTGGACAAATATATGCTGAGTTGATTGCTTGATTAAAATGATTTTTATATGATATTCTTATTATATAGAAGGTCTCGACAATTTCTGGGAAAATTTATAATTTTATTTATTTACCAAAATAAAATCATAGATAACAACAATACTTATATTTATTTGACGACCTCTGTGGTCGAGTGACGAACACACTGGTTTTTAAGGTGTCGCTAGCTCTGAGGTCCCGGGTTCGATCCCCGGACGGGTCAATGCAGAAAACCACTTTTCACTCGGGTCTGAGCCGAAAAGGTTCAGAGCTAAGTATGATCAAATGGGTCAAAGAAAAATCGGTAATTTATATATCTTCTTCATCAGGTAATACCAAACGCCATCCTGGTGTGCACGGAGGGCGAGAAGAATTTCTTAACGTCGTTCTCAGGGCGCGACAAGGCGTACCTTATGCTGTTCAGGATTTGGCAGAACGCGCTCATGGACCAGCCTATGAGCAGCCAAGAGTTCTGGCAGTGGGTATGTGAAAATATAAGACAATTGTTATGTTAGACGATAAACGTAATGGAAAATATCCTGAAAAAATCGCGACTTGGTTTATAGTTTAAATTAATCAACAAGAAAATAGATTTTAATAAATCAATCAAAATTATCGTTAATTTGGATTTTGTGAAATTTTCGCGGTAGATAGCAAAAGAGTTCCTGCCTGGTCCCTGACAGAGGGAACAGAGAGGCACGCCCGTGGTTTAGCTAGTATCTGCTGTCCCTAAGGTAAAAGAAGTCAAATCATTGTCTTTTTCTCGAGAATATTAGTGTCTAAGCTTATTAAAAGCCTAGAATTTATACATACAATTGTTCTGTATACTTATACCTTATGTATATCTATAACTTCAATCAATAAAAGCCCAAATAACAAACAAACTTAAAAACAAAAATATGATACCTATTTTCATTTATTTGTCTCAACATTTTGATAATAAAGATTAAATTCATTGTAAATTCAAATAGATTCAAAACACCACGACACAGATACTGGACATTAATTCTAACTCATGCGCATAATTGAACGATGCCGAATTAATATTTACGAGATAAAAGTGAAAAACAAGATTTGCTTTATCACCTTGGAAATGTGTTGCCAGTTACAACATTTTTATCAAAAACATTTCTACATTGTTGTACTATGATCAAAATTACTCCGTTGCAATACATCATTAATATTGGAAAAATAATTGTTGTCTTTTTTATGTCAATTTTATAAACAAACATAAATATTTTATCCAACTCTACAAAGGCCACCTCTCTCTACAAACCTACCCTACTTTACTATATAAAAAAACTGATGTCGATATATTATGTATAAGCAACAGTTTTTTAGTCTTTGGCCTAAGCCCATTCGCTAAGATGTTGTTAAAAACTAAATAATAATTCTAATCGATAAAACCTATTTAAACAACATACGTTGGCAACACTACAAGCACAGATTACAAATTTAAAATAATTCAAATATATTTGACCGCAAATTTAGAATGCGAACTGAATAAATTCAAAGAAATATCTTTCAATACGTCAAACCAACCGACTGACAAAGAATAAACAATATAATAATATTGTTTATATGTTCTTCAGACTGTTGGTTTACGTTTGCATTTGTCTTTTTGGAAAGTCAGGAAAGCAAAAGGTGGTCTGGAAATATAGAAAAAGTAGAAAGCAAGTCCGTAAGTCAGGGAGAAGTTGCAATATTTTTTTTTAAATTATTGCTCATTTTCGCAAAAAAATAAGCTAATATTTTACTTATATATTTTGTTCTTTATGTTATTTTGTGAAATAATTAACATAAGTAGCTATAGCAAATAGGACAGGAAAATGTCAGTAAACATTTTTCGACATTTAGAATGGGCACCCTGATAGATCTTATGTGATTTGTATTATTAGATCACCCAGTTAAAGGTTATTTGCACTTACCTTTGTACAGTAGAGGGGTCATCCATAAATCACGTGTTTTCTACCTATTTTTTACCCGGCCCCTCCTCTTGGTGATATGTGGTGACGTTTCAGGTAACCCCCTCTTCCTGCCCATAATCTCGCGTATATTTTGGTTTAAAGTATCTTATTTTTTTAATAATATCTTTACACCTAAGTTAATGCTAGAAAATTATACCTTGACAAAAATTCCCTAACAGACTTTAAGGGGGCAGGTAGTTGCTGATATAAAATTAATAATAATTGGAAACTCTTCGAAAACATAATATATACACGCAATGTACAATTACCTCCATGTGTTTTTCGTGACTTGTCCCAAACCAGACTCCTTTCGAGCCTCACGTTATTAATGGCCGACCCCTCAGTAGTAGCATTTTGACATTTACCGTAGTCTTTAAATCAAAGCCGAAAAATTTCTTTTTTTTTAATACATTGTTACTTACGTTATTTATTAGATACATTTGCTAAAACAATTCATACCTTCGGAGTTCCGATGTATTTTCCCCATTGGTATTTATCCAATTATATTTGCATGTATCGAACAATAGATTATTTAAACTACAATCATCATAAAGTGTATGAATTTAATAGATTTCAGTTTTTAATACTCTAATCAACTGCATTACTATTTTCATTCTACTCCAGTACTATTTTGTGTCTCCCACCATGACTACTCGCGACTTCATTTACGTATGTAATTTTATAAATTATATTTGTTATACTAATACTAAAGCTTTATTCAAATTCACCCACTTTTTTATGTAAGCGTGATAATAAAATTTTACAATTTATTACAATTATAATAGTCCTATTATTATTACCTCCAAATATTGAAACGCAACTAACTTAAGTTGCTTTTACGACGTTCTAATATCTATCTATCTCTACTTTACATATGAAATTAACAGAGACAGAATGAGATTTAACGGCGGCTTAAAATAATGGCCTTACTGCCGATGCATCGATTTCTGTTTCAATCCAATTAAATTCGGGTTGGTATTCTAGAATCCGACGCTAGCGCCAGATCGTGCAGTGGCACGAGTTGTAACTAAGCTCGAATTAACCTAAGAGAAAATTCGGCAGAAAGCTTTAAGTTAGAAGATATAGTAATTATACCAATAAAACTGAATAAACCAAAGACTTGTGGAACTTTATGATGACGTAATTACATGTACATCTACAGCTAACGGCGCTGATAACACTCGATTATAACTGGATCTTATTTTTCGATTCGAGAACAGAATCGAGTTCTTATCAAAATCAAAAACAAACCAAATCAGTTTCAAGAGTAAGCCTGCTGATTAAGTCTCAATATTCGGCCATCTGTATATTTCAATTACCGTAAATACGAATTAGTTTAACATTGGGCTTGCCACACTTATTTGACAAATATATATTCGAATTTATTATAATGACTTTGAGGTAGTGAGTCGCTCGCTCGGACTGTGCGGGCGGGCGAGCGTTACGGCGCACGTGTACTTGGCTAAGCAGGCAGCAGCAGGTACGAACACACATTGGAATAGTGGTATTGGGGAGAAAAAAATAAGAGATAAGCACTTAACTGTTACCTTATTAGCGAATATTTATACTTGAATTAAAGTTTAAATATTCGAATTTAATGTTAAATCTATATTACTATATAAAAACGCACCATATCGGAAAATTGACATTTTGTTCTGTTCCTTATTGTAAGTACAATGTTTTATTAAAATTTATAAAGTAACGTATGGAAATGTTTTGATAATTCCACATCGCCCGTGCAAAGCCGGGGCCGACAGCTAGGCATATAATATTTTTGAACCTGAAGTGATTTTTAAGTTGTACTTCCTAAATACAACAAAAAAAAAATATATAATCGAATAAACACTTCTTACATTATTTGAGTACATTTGTTGAGTTGAGTTGAGTTATTGGTTTGTACCGTTCTATTCAAATAAATAAGCAAAAAAAAAATAAAGGTTTGGTTAGAGGTGACACAAATTGCATAAATTTTATTTCTATGGGTTATTGATTAAACTGTTGTTAATTTTATTTATACTTTTAATTTTACATTTATTTTTATTGTGGTTATTTATAATACATATATATTTTTTTTGTAAATATTTATTCGGGTTCAGGGTTTATGCGCATGTTGTTGTTCACTACTTGTTTACGTTACTATCCTACGTATACTGTCATTATTGTACCCTTGTCAACCCCCGCATGATGAGTATGATGACACTGTAATGTTTATGTTTCCACTCCGCTTGGATCGCGGCCAATCCGCTTGGAGTTCTGCCCGCTCCGTTTTCTCTCACTTTACTTGATCAAATACTATCAAATTATATAATTTTCGTGCTAAATATCTAACACCCGTTATCTATTCAGTAAAAGTCTGTTATCAGTTGAAACGAAAATTGGTGCGGCAGGTAATTTATAAAAGTAGTGTTTTTGATAAGGTTATTTATTCATGGTGCGAATATTTTGTCAATTCATTGTGGCTTCTTGGTTTCTACGTTTTTGATCGAGTTATTCCAGTGTGTCCATTTAATGTAAATATTTGTATAATAACTTTCGTGAGGAGTATTTAAAACAAAACGGTTTACTCACGTATATTCTCGGGATCGCCCGACTAGTTTCAGACTCAATAGGAGTCCCTAATCATGAGCTGACGCGGCGGCGGCGGTGTCGCGAGTCGAGTTCAACGTTTGTTTTAAATAATAATGTAAATATATCAACAAAATGTCATCTATATTACAGCGATTGAGTCACCGTCCTAACATCCATTAAATAATTAAGATTACGTATATCTTTGATTGATGTGGTATATCTTTTATTGTTTTAGTGGTGACTCAGTGGTTTTATTTTTCAAATTCGTGTCCATAAGAATGATTTTTCTATGACAAGGTACTTACTTAATTGTTCTAAATTAACAATTAAGGTAAGCCTTGCTCTATTAATGCCTAAATAGTACCTATAACTGGTAACAATCTCGAGTAGACTTTTTATTATACTTTCGTTAAGACATTGAAAGTGACTGCTTTGTGAGAAGTGACCTGCTTGGAGTTTTCGAGAGTAAAGGTTTTATAGCACGCCACATAAAAGTGTATAGCTTCAGACGTTATGTTCCAATTATGAAAAGTGTTTTCCCATAATAAATGTTTGGATTACTTAAAACCCGAACTATAAACGGGTTCAGGTTTTCTAAATTGCTTAGTGTGAGTATTTATCAATTTTTTTAATTAATTGTATTTATATATTTTTTTGAAATTGTAATTATTATTTTTCATATTTTAAAACGCTCTTGATCCAATTCTGAGTCGGTTGTAACCAACATAAGTAGGTACATTTACAGTTATTGTGACGATACTAGTACTTTACATACGATTCTGTACATCTCAAGGTTGTCTGAGATCTACTTTGTGTCACATAAATATTTATGTTTATAACTCCTGTGAATGTAGTCTGAGGACATTACTATCGATCCAGTGTTGGTGGTATGTACCTTGTATTAGAAAATATTATATTATATTAGGTATTTACATTGTGTCCACTAACGACATAGATAATTTGAGTTTAAATTGATTATGCTATTATCCTAATGAAGTATTAATCTGTTTGAAGTACAAGTCGTGATAAGAGTGTCAAATAAAATTAAGGAATTTATAATTTATTTAAATATGATTTTGTGTTACTAAAAGTGTTTATGAAAACTACCTTACGTTCGGTTTTGTCGTAACTCTTGTATGTTGATTTATATTATTTATGTGCTGCAGGTGCACAGCAGCTACGGCGAGGAGCTGGGCTTCAACTCGGACGAGGAGGGCTACGGCCGCGACGCCATCGACGACGTGCCGCCGCTGCCGCCCGACACCGACCCGGTAACTATAAATATGTTTAATGCACATGCAGATGCGCAAATAGGCCACCGACCAGAGCCACTTGCTAGGAAAACAGTAGTATTCCTTCCATTTCATTGTCAGTCAATTACAAACCATTTGTGAAAAAAGAAAATAGGTAAATGATAAGTCATATCAGACATTTTCAAGGGCTCGCTGTCTGTCTTTTCACTGAAACTAAAAAAATATTTAAATGAACAGCCTGAAATTAAATGATTAAAAGTACGTAAAAATTACAATTATTTAGCACCTTATTTTTAACTACAGCGTCCAGGTGGCGACGTTTTAGTCAAAAAGAATTTAAGGATCATTTTTACGGAAAGTAGAAAAAAACTATAACTTCCCTCTTATCATCCTTCACCACCACAAATACACTTCCCATGTAGTTACTATTCAAAACAAATCCACGTAAAATCCAAGACATAGATAACGCTGACTCATTGATAAATATCAACCAATCGTGAATCATGAGCGCCCGCCGATAACGGTATCTTTGGGAATAGTAAAATCAATCGGTAATCAACCCGCCTCGATATTAGATAGCTGTAGCTGTAGTATGCGACAACGTACTGCGTAAAATGCGAGTGCCAAAATTTAAGAAAAAAGTGAGTTTGTTTTATATTTTTTATGAAGTTGTGAATGTGTCGTGTGTAATGATTTACTGATTTATGTTATAATTAAGGATCGTGTAAGATATTGGCGTTTAACACGAAAGATTACTGAGTTTTCTTCTTTGAGATATTGTAAATATTGGGTATAGAAATAGTGATTGTTATGGATATTGAATTAACAATTCTAAGCAGAGAGTTTATTATATTATTCGCGTACAGTTTACCCGCAAATAACTTATTACTACTTTAACAAGAGAATAAAACTGTTTTAATTTACAACCAGAAATAATCATACGGTACTTATTTTTGACAAATCTTTATTTAAAATATTGCTTGTGATATTTTTTTAATGAATTTTTGACGTATACAAATAATACAGTAACAGCATACTAGAGCGAATGTACAAAAGTTATTTATAATTTGACAGCCTATCTAACACACTTGGCAATTGACTTATCAGACATGATGATAGCATGTATCTTAATCATTCGTTTTAAATGCCAGCCAGCTGATTTCGGGATTATCGACAGCATTTAATTATGTAGTAAACTTAAAACATTTATAAATATACATAAGGTGGGCTTAATTTCACTAGGCTTTGAAACATTTTTGAAAGTTTTACTTACACTGAGGGTGCCAAAGTTCGAGGCAAAGATTAAAGTCGTGTAGGACCATTTATAGGCAGGGAGGTACAAATAAGACTAAAATTTACAAAATGTAAAGAAACAAGGCATGGTCAACTAACACAGAAAAAAAAAAGTAGGCTTCTGGAAGAGAGAGCTCTCTCTGTATCTTCCAAAAGCCTACTTTTTGCTTTACAGTGAGACGACATGTCCTTGTTAGATTAGATGCTGTTTGAGAATGTATGTGGCGTTTTCTTCTTTAACCGTCTGCTAAGTCCTTCAGTTTACGGCATGGCTAATATGGTGTTAATTTTGTTTTAAAAATCTCCCGCACTAATTTAGTTAATCCTTTAGTCGCGGGGAGTTTTACAAACATTATGTTCACATGTACACTGAAAACCCAAAACTTGTTTTATGCGGGGATCGAACTTCCAACACCCGCGTGGGTGACCTATAGCAATCGGCTATACGTGCAGTCAGAATGATATAATAGATCGCTATGTCGGCGGCAGGAGCTGGTGGAGTCCTCGATGGAGGCGAGCGGCGGCGCGGACGGCCGCGACGAGGCGCGCCCGCGCCAGCACTCGCACACGCGCGAGTCCTCGCCGCCACTCGGTCAGTACCTAGCATTACTATATACACAATACTTTTTTTACATTTTTCTACTATAGTCCCTTTACTGGGAACCAGGTGGAAAAGCAATTGTTTTTTTTTTTTTATTTTGTTATTTGAATTTTTTTTTAAAAGCTGGCAATACTTCATCAATTCCTCTAGTATTAAAGTTGTCTATGAGAAACGGTATTCAATGACCATAGTTTGTAAATTTATGCTATAAAAAAAAAACTAGCAATTAGTGTTTTTTTTTTAATTTTGCGGCCACAATCCTTTCTTGCTATTTTATACAAAACATAACTTAGATATTATATATAAATTGTCATTGTGCAGCTGCAAAATCAAATTATTAATGATATCTTATATCAACTAAGAATAAACTTTCCTAAAAAGGCCCATATATTTGCCGAACTTCCTATAAATAGCCTCAACAGCACTAGTATACTGTAGAGGTAACCTACAAATGTATGCAGTTTAATGATTGTTTACAAATAAGCTCTACTAGCCTTAAAGTCTAGCTATTATTATACATGCTCACATACCCTCAGGTCACCTGATGCGTGAGATTTATAATGAAGTATCACAAAACGCAGTCCGTGATATTTCCTATTATATATAGCTTTAAAGAAAAACTCTAGACGTAATTGCTCCTCTTTGGTTACAATCTCTATATTATACCTACGTGTGTATGAATAAAATTGATCTGTGTCCTAATTGAAAATATGTTGTTCATTAATTTAAAAATGAAACTATCTAAAAATCTTTTATTTTCTTTTTTTATTTAATCTAGAATTAAAATTTATGAGTTACTAGCTGTCCCCCGCGATTTTGTTCGCGTGTTTTAGTTTCAACGGTTTTTAATTTTTGCAACATTTTTCATTTATGCTCCGCTCCTATTGGTCGTAGCGTGATGTAATATAGCCTATAGCCTTCCTCAATAAACGGAATATCCAATACAAAAAGAATTTTTCAATTCGAACCAGTAGTTCCTGACATTAGCGCGTTCAAACAAACAAACAAACAAACTCTTCAGCTTTATAATATTAGTATAGATTTATTTATGAGTTATTTATGTTATAAGACATCTATAATTTGATCTAACATCTAATCTCATGCATCTTCAACAATAAGTCAGAATTGTCAGTTTCCACATTTCTTTTATCTACACAAACTTTGTACAAATTATCTAGTTTGTTATCGACCCTAATATGGACTACAAATGGGGTAATCCCCCAAGTATGCATAGTTTACGTTGGTAATGTATCTGTAATGAAGTTTCTTTATGATTACTAGTCAGTAAGGGCGCGGGCGTCGCGGCGCGCTGACCATTGTTCACTATATTTGTATACTTATCGATTGCCGTCGAAATTTGCAAATAAATTCTTTACAGATTACTAACAAAAATGTGCCTGTGAAAAATCAATGAATGATGTTTTAATTTCGGGCCGGATATAGAACCGAATTAATATTGAAAAATATTTGTTATAAAGTTATAATTTTTTTTTCAATGTGACACTTAGTGTGTGATTTGAGCAGGTCCCACAATTGTGATCTGATTGATAAGATACCTGGGAACTATTGTACTTCATCTGAAATATATACATAACCCTCCTTCGAATGTCGTGTAAGAATAATGTTAAATTGAAGAGTTAATTATATTCTCATTCTCATTATTTTATCGAACAATACGGTATAATGTTCGTGGTTTTTAGTGGTGTTATTAATAATGGTGAGCGTGAAACTGTGGAGTTTTCTATCATGGAGTGCTATGAAGAAGAATTTGTTGTTATCGAGCTGAACAACTTGTGGGAGTTCGTTGAAATTTGTGATATGGCTGCCACGGAATTAACTGGTAATTTTATGAGTTAACTTCTACGTTTTAGAGTGTAGGAAAATCAGTGTTTTCAATGTTTTCAAATTGTTTTAAATTCGAATAAAACGTGTGAGACGGTTCAGTGCAGGCTAGCATAAGATTACTTACTGGCGTTTAGTCCAAAGCAAAAGCTATGAAAAACAAAACGTATATTTAATGAGTTCATTTTAAAATGATGTCCTTGTTTATCCTTCAGGACATGGAAACTAAAAGCTAGTTCTTTATGAACACTATTGTATTTTTGTTCTAGCATAGTGCGCAGGACCGTTGTTAGTATGTGATTACTAGGTAATTAAGAGTTATTTACCAATGGTTTTATATTTCTCGCCCGTAGTATTCACGTCAGAGAAGAAATAAATTACGTCTTTTCAATCACAGAAATATACAATAGTGTATAGTAACGTTTTGTTTAAAAATCTCCGCACCATGCTACAACGCAACATGTATGACGCATTGCCAGACGAAAATGGCGGAACCAGATTGACTTATTTGATAAATGATTGCAATGATTAGTTTGCCACAGCCCTAGAAAGGGAAAGATGAAATGAGTAGAGCTGACCTTTACTCTGCAATGACAAAGATATTTTATTAATATTATCTATTTCATACCTATCTCAAACAAATAAACAATTATTTGATTTTATTTAAACGACGCCGGCACTAGTTAATTTAATCAGTTTTGCAGTGTTTCATATACACAAAAGAACTCTTAGACTTGGAACAAGCATTTGTGTGCCACACAAATGCTTGTCCCGAGGATCTAACGCGCAGCACGTTGCGCACAGTGTTCATTTATTGGCTTAGTGACCTATACAACTCGGCTATCCGTGCAGTCATGCCTGATAATAATAATAACAGATTGTAACTTTCACCTACGACAAATAGACAGGTATTGTAACAAATATTTTTTTTCTAGTGACGAACGGCGATGCTGATTATCGCGAGGAGGAAGCGGGTGACACGCTGCCGACAGATATGTCGGATACCAGCGACAGTGAACCTGACAAGCCTCACAAGTAAGCATCACCAGTTGAAGTTTGTTTGTCCATGTTTATCAACCACTATATGATAGATCTATTGGATTGAAAAAAAACCACTGGATTAGCCAAAAATTTTGGCGGTTTTTAAAGAAATTTGAAAAAAAAAAAAATTACTTCATCGGGGCAACGCTAGTCACGAATGGCTAGTCGATGCTATATATATTTCAAAATGTGTTTTTGTTCAATGCTTTAAAACCTACATTTATTTATTTATTTATTGGGACATATAACAGTTATACATTACATTACAGTGTAAAGTTAGAGTATATCTATATAAGTTAATGGTTACATTTGTACACTAACTTTGTAAAGTAGCGGCGACGTGGAGAAGTGCTCGGCGGCGCACGACGGCAAGCTGCTCCTCCGCCAGGAGTTCCCCTTCAACATCGACCAGATGTTCACCATGATCTTCACCAACTCCAAGTTCAACTTGGAACTCCTGGCCGCCAGAGGGACCACAGATTACGTACAGGTAAATAATGTATTCTCACTTTTTGATATTTAGGTACCGTGAACAGCTTCATTGTTTAACAGACTACCTTACGAAGTTAAATCGTCTTTGAATATTTCAAAGAGCGTGCATCAAAGAGCATTAGGGCTGCGGTTCGTCTTTGGTAAGCCTGATTCTCCTCCTGACATATAAGATTGCTGTCTCATCGGCCAATGAGACTGAAAACAGCTATTACAGCAGTATATTTTATTCAAACATTACTGCAAAATTGGGATTATTGAAAACTTGTTTGTATGAATAGTACAGGTATTCAAATTTTTGTGATATGTTACCAGGCGCCATGGCAAGCACAGGGCGGGCTGAAGTGTCGGCAGATCAGCTACACTCTAGGATTAACGTCCGGACCAATCGGACCTAAAGAAGTGCAGGTCACAGAAACACAGGTAAGACCAACCATTTAGGATCTCAAAGTACTAATTTATAACACATATCTTCCGGCAAAATTATGCTGGAAAGATTCTACTACTGTAATAGAAGATTTCAATGCAATATATTTAACGGAAATTAACGTGAAAACATGCATTTATTTTTAATGGGCATTTTGAATAAGTAGCAACCGGCCATTATTGCAGACTCACAAAAAAATCTTTATATCATGTATCTCCAATTTTGACTATAGACAATATTGACTGTATAACAACGATTATGTCACAGGTAATGAACAAGTGCTCGAAGCCGGGCGTGCTGTACTCGATCGACTCGACGAGCGAGAACGCGGGCATCCCGTACGCGGACTACTTCAGCGTGCAGGTGCACTACTGCCTGCAGCGGGTGTCCGAGACCAAGGCCGACCTCGCGCTCTACGGCAGCGTCAAGTACAAGAAGAGCATGTGGCCCATGATTAAAGGTTTGTAACATCGTACCATTTTATCAAGAAAGAAAAATGAAATAATTTATTCTTTTACTAGGATAATATCATCACTTTTACATGTCATATAATTTATTTTTTTGAGCTCGCTGGCGTCGAAATTTCGTAACTGGCTACACTGAGAATAAATGTCATAACAAATACACACACAGCCTCTTTTAAAGTCCGGACAAATGAGGTAATTTAATATTTTTTAATACGTTTCTGGAATGGCCTTTCGAAGAAAGAGCCAGATCGACCTGTGCAAACCTGTGCCAACAGGTGGCAAGCAAGCCTCGAATAGCTCATACACCCAGCCCATTTTTGAGGGAGCTGCATAACTCGACACACAACAATACCACCACCATAAAAATGTCAAAGCTTATACAAAATATTTAAACGAACAAATTTTTAAGTAGCCGTTAAAAGTAGCAGAGAGGTCATGATCATGTTGTCTGTCACTTTTAAAAAAGCTTTTACCTATTGCCGAAAGCGAGGAATACCGATTTTCGTAAAAATCTCAAACGTTTACTAGTCTATTGAGTCTGTTACTCCCATACTAAGTGTATGGAAGTAACAGATACTTCTAACTGAATGTTTGCCGCCAAAACTCAAAAGACTAGTAAACGCTTGAGATTTTTACGAAAATCGGTATTCCTCGCTTTCGGCAATAGGGAATATGCACAAATTTCGATTTGGTTTAAACTATTACATCTATTGCTATTTCAGTTCTAATTCATAACATAAAAATTAGTTTTTTATTTTAATAATTCAAGGCATACATATCCAAAAAAAGTCGCAAAATATACGCGGGCTTTATGAATGATCGAAACTCAAAGCCATTAGTCGGATAACTCAATATTATAACGTCAAATGCCGTTCTGCATTTGACGTCAACACCACCTGTATTGAAAGGCCTAGAAGATGGCGCCTGTTTCAAATGCTATAGAATTCTTATGTGTGAAATAATGGTTATTTTGAATACAAAACTGAAATGTAACATCGTGCGGTTTGCGATACATTGCGGCCCCGCATTGTATCGCAACGTTTTTCTCGCACCGTCTAGATCAGGCCTAAACAAAAAATCGTGCATATTCCCTATTCGATTCGATCACTGACTCGAGAAGCACCCGAATTTGGATAAGAGTTATTAACAACTCAAAGCATTTACTGCGGAAATTATGAACATGAAACCCTCAATATCAGCTTTTCAACTGCCTCGATTTGTTAGCATTGTCTTCATAACAAACACACGCACCTATTCAGTGCTGAATATAATTTAACAATGTATGTGTGTGTTCCCCAGCATTCCTAGAGAAGAACACGATGTCTGGACTTGAAGAGTTTAGTCGGCTGTTAGAGTCGCGGCTGGCAGCTGAAGCTGACAGTGCAGTGCCTGCCGCTAGGAAGTCACGCAGACATCGCCGCGTCATACGTATGTATATTAGCTACTTGTGTTATTAAAATAGGACATACCTCGATATTTCAATAGAAGATAGAAGACAGATTATAATTTAGAAAAAAATTACAGTTGTCATAGACTGGATTGGAGAGGAGAGAAAATTTAAATAAGGTTGATTTTTATATTTCACTTCTTTTTAAATGAGAAGGCTGTTGTGCTCTATGTGAAATGTCGCAATTGAAGCACTACATATCCCAATTGGTTTAGTAGTTTAACTTTAGTTTGAATAGGTTTATAATATTTTAAATTTTTGATCTACACATTTGAAGGCTTGGTCTATTCCACTACGATTACCTGGGTCATCATAGGAGACTCTTTAGTGTCCCTCGACCACCCGCGAATCTAATCACCTGGGTGTTCATGTGTGATCCCGATAAAATTATTATTTTGGTATCCTATAATCAACTTCAAATAAACATCAAAAACGCAAACTTTTCAAAATTTAAAAATACCTTAACACATACGATTTGAATTAAAATTACAGTATACAAGGTTGTATGGTTTCCTACTCTATAAAAAGTTGTCATTTGTCATAAGGACAAGTTTTATTATGATAGGCAAAGGTAATAAGCCGTACAGCCTTGTATTAGGTATTGTAATTCACACAGCATATGTATAAAGGTAATTTTTTATTAAAGTTTGCAATAGTGATATTTATTTATAGGTGATTTTATAATACCAAAATAATAATTTTATCGGGGCTGCCCTTCAACACCCAGGCGATTATATTCGCGGATTCGAAGGACACTACAGAGTCGACTATAAAGAAAATTGCTTGTTTTGTTAGTAATATTGAGTTAGAACATCCATAATGAGTCCGGGTTGAGTGACAGTTAGCGTTGTGCTTAGCGTCGTCGGCGGTGGAGGTGTGCCGGCCGGCGGCGGGCGCGGCGCCGGCGGCGCGCGGGCGGGCGGCGGGCGCGGGCGCGCGCGCTGGCGGCGGCGGGCGCGGCGCGCGCTGGCTGGCCGCGCTGCTGGCGGCGCTGCTGCTGGTCAACGCGCTGCTCTACTGGAAGCTGTACCACGCGCACCGCACGCCCTACGCCTTCGACCTCGACGACCTGCAAAACAGGTGGGCTTGCGTTCCTTCTACTGTCTTGTGCTCTTGGATTCACAGGTGTATACGTCATCAGCATTATACAACCTATAATAGAGCAAATGTCAATAAAAACCGTTTCGTTAACTAATCATTTTTAGCGTTCAAAACCCAAAGGCACCAACGAGTTTTTTTTAGACTTATACGGTTTTAAAGACTCATATCTTGTATAATGGTACCAGTGGCGTGCATACCATTTAGGCAATTAGACACTGCCTACCTCCTAAGATCCAACTAACTATACCTAATTATTACGATATAAATTTAATAAATCAGTCAAAACCCATCTTACTTATTAATTAAATTACAAATAATAAAACTTATACATAACCAAACAAATAATAATAATAACGTCACATTCAATACAAAACTTCATAATACGTCGCGAAGTAGGCAGTCGCGCCGTGCCTACTTTACACTCACACACATACGATTTTGGCATATTTATATACACACGCACACTTCATAATAAGCTATTTTTTTTTTTCTAATTATAATACGGTGAAAGCAAAAATTCTCTGTTTGACATGCACACCACCTCGGCAAGCAAAGATATTTAGCATACTGCTAGACAAATAATGTTCACGCCGTTTACACCTGATTGAATAAGGCGCCATCTAGTGGGCGTATCCACGAACCGTTAGGTTGGTTCGATCGCTACGGTCGTTGCGTGGCGCTGGTATCGCCTGCTCTCGAGCGCACCGACGCGACGCGGCGACGGGACCCGCGAGTGAAAAGAACGTTCTAGTGTTGCTCTGATACTCCTCGAGAGCGCTGCGCTGGTGCTCCTCGTGTCTCTCCCGCTTGGTCTTGGTTGATGCGCTATCATCAGATCTGTGAATTGCTAATACTCCTTTCGAACATTTCTATAAACTATAACAACTAACGAACTGCTTTGGGTAACACGCTGTTCCCACGCTTGTGATTTGTGTTTGTGACCTTGTGCACCCGTACGCTTCATTTTCTGCACCTGGGGCTGGCTGCTATGCGTGTGATGAGACTGTGAACGAGTCGGTCAGCTTACGGGTAAGTGGATGTGCTTTCTTGACTGGCTTGCCTGTATTTTAGTCGGGTGTTAACGCGTCGTACTTCAACCGCTCCTTTTATTTTCCCGCTCTTGTTCTATAAACCGCATCCCCATAAGTTTTTGGTCCATTCGAACCGGATTAAACCAGTGTTATTATAAGTATTAATTATATATAATATTTGCATTTAAGTAACTGTGCTGTTTGTTAAATTACGAACTTATTTAAGTGACCCACGCGCTGCCCGCGTGGTTCGCGTAGGTATACATACATTACCTAGTTACTTATTATTCTATATCGTTTAATCGATTTACTTACCTACGCTTATTTTACAGTACCTATTAATATTATATTAATACATACATCGCAGTTTATTGAATACTTGTTCAATAATACTTTATTTTCGCATTAAATTGTAATTACGCAGTAGGTCATAGTATAGGTAGCATTTCAAAATGGCGTCCGAAGCCAAGTTGAAAATTATTATCGCTAAAAAAGAATCTGTATTCGAGCGTATTAATAATTTATATAATTCCTCAAAGAAAATAGTTATTTCTAATATTGATACTAGAAGTAAACAAGAATTTCTAGCCGCTTCTTCGAATATCGATAAATTATATACGAATTTTAACGATCTTTGTGATCAATATAACACTTTGTTACTAGAAGAAGACCCTGATTGTAAACTCAATTATAGTGACTGGAGCTCATTTGAATCATTATTTTCTACGGTTCAATATACACGTACAGTTTTATTGGAATCTCGTAGCGCGAGTTCCGAGAAAACGGATACTCGTGATAATAATAATTATACTTGTCGTTTACCGCCGCTTGAGTTAGTAGGTTTTTCTGGGCAACCAGAAACCTGGCCACTATTCTATCAAAGTTTTAAGACTAATGTTCATGATAACAAAAGGTTAACAGATGGTCAACGCGTACAATATTTAGTAGGTAAATTAAGTGGAAACGCTCTCAATGTTTTCGCGGGAATTATACCTAACGAGTCTAACTATTCTACTATTTGGAACGCTTTAGTTACAAAGTACCAAGATAAAAGGTTGCTTGGGTCTTTGTACATAAATAACATACTCGATTCAAAACTTTCTAATAATTCACATACTCAACTAAATAACTATATTGAACGAGTGCATTCATCTTGGTCAGCACTAAAGCAATTAGAAATTAACGATTTATCAGATTTTATATTTACTCATCTCGCTATGAAGAAATTAGACTCTCAATTAATTAAAGAATTTGAATTATCTGTACGCGATAAAGATATACCTACTAGTGATCAATTAGTTAATTTTATACGACATCATATAAAAGTTCTCGAAAGAACAAATGTTGTTCGTCAGTATACCTCGCATAATAATAATAATCAGGGTTCCAATTCATCCAATATGCATACTCGGTCGCGTTCTTTCGCACCGAAAGTGTCTCATAGTTTTGCTATTACAGAAGATAAAGTTGAGAGTAGATCCGCGTGTATGTTTTGTAAAAAACCGCAACATATACATTTATATGAATGTGTGGAATTTAAGAAATTATCTGTCAAAGATCGCTTTAATTTTATAAAAAATAATAGATTATGTATAAACTGTTTTAGTAGTAAACATACTTCTTTTAACTGTGGTTCTTGGAACACTTGTAAACAGTGTCACAGGAAACATCATTCGCTATTACATTTTAATAAAGATCCAAATCAATCGCAACAGAACGTAGGTGTTCACAATAATTATAATCGCCCTGTACCCGCTTCTTCTAGCGCCGCCGCCGCTCCGGCTGACGCGAATCATGCGCTCCCGGCATCTTCACAGTCTGTGTGTATGCATACGAACACAGCTGCGCCGGCCGAGACCGCCCCGCGTATTGATAATAATAAGTTGAAGGAATGTACTAATTCCACGAATTCGTTCGCTTTACGTTCATGTAATAAAAGGGTTGTATCTCGTAGTCAACTACAGAGCTCAATTGTGTTACCTACTGCGCAAGTATATGTTCCTAATAATGGAAATCGTTTTGTTATAAGATGTTTAATAGATAGTGCTTCTCAAAACAATCTTATTACTCTCGCGTGTTGTAAAAAATTCAAATTAAATATTCTACCGCTTGTTAACTCATCTTTGAAGTCTGTAGGGTCGTTGTCGACACCTATTAGAGGTTACGTATCACTTACCATTCAATCTCGGGTTTCTGACGCTGAATATAATTTGTCATTTTTAGTGATTGATCATATCACTGATCAGTTGCCTACTCACGAAATTCATTCATCTGTTGTAGAACATTTTAAAGATTTACCGCTCGCAGATGACTGTTGGAACTCACCCGGGGATATAGATGCGATTCTTGGCGCTCAAGTATTCGCGTTTATTATTCTAGGAGGTAAAGTGATACCACCACCGCTAGAGCAATCAGCTGATTTTTCGGTCACCGCTCGCCACGTACCTCACGCGCTCGAGACTACGCTTGGCTATATTGTCATGGGTGAGATTCCGACTCTCAACCGTGAAGGTATAGTCTGGTCCTTCGGCCCTTTAGTGGATACTCTAAATAACAATATTTTAAAATTTTGGGAACTCGAGGAGGTGCCTTCTATAAATACTTTAACTCCGGAAAATCAAGATTGTGAACAGTTTTATAAATCTTCAGTTAAAAGAAGTCCGTGTAGGCGATATATTGTTTCGCTGCCTTTTAAAGGCGATCCTCAATTATTAGGTAACTCTTTCACGCACGCTCAGCGTAGATTGACTGCGCTGGAACGTAAGTTTAATGCTCTCCCCGCACTACGTCAAGCTTATAATGACGTCATCACAGATTATATAAATAATGGTTACCTATCCGAAATACCTTATTCTTCAGCTGCTATAACTGAAGGTTATTTTATACCGCATCACGCTGTTGTTCGACCTGATAAGTCAACAACAAAAACACGCATCGTTTTAGACGCAAGTGCTAAAACTGATAGCGGTGCATCGCTCAACGACTTATTACATATTGGGCCTAATTTACAGGCAGATTTATTTTCGCTTCTTTTAAATTTTAGATATTTTAAAATAGCTGTAACTGCAGATGTACGTCAAATGTACCTTAGAATTTTACTAGCAGAGAACGATCGTAAATATCAAAAAATATTGTATCGTTTTAATGATACCGAATCTATACGTATTTTTCAATTTAATTCAGTAGCATTCGGCCTGCGTTCCAGTCCGTTCTTGGCTATGCGTACTGTCCGCCAGTTAGCTGAGGACTATCGCGATAGCTTTCCGCTCGCGGCAGAAGTTGCCATTAAAGAGCTTTATATGGACGATTTAACAACGTCAGTCCATTCCGTTGATGATGGAATTCAGTTGTCAGACGAATTACTCGCTTTATTCAAAGCCGGTGGATTTGATCTCGTCAAATGGTCTAGCAACTCTGCTGATTTTCTCGCTCACCTACCCGAGTCATATCGTACAGCTATCGAATTTACTGACGATAGTGACTCACTTAAAGTCTTAGGCCTAAAATGGCTACCTACCGCTGATGTGTTCTCTTTTACTACTTCCATTCCCTCTGTCGGTATCACTAAACGTGTTATACTTTCAACAATCGCTCGCTTGTTTGACGTACTGGGGTTCGTTGCCCCTGTTATCCTTTACGCTAAGTTGCTAATACAGGATCTCTGGCTTGCAAAAGTAGGTTGGGACGAAGAACCTCCTAAACAGATCGCTGAATGTTTCATTAAATTCAAAAATGAATTGTCGCTTTTATCTGGTTTAAAAATACCTCGCCACTTAGGTGTCGCTGCAGGTTGTGTGGTAAATCTGATCGGTTTCGGAGACGCTAGCATGAAAGCCTACGGCTGCGTTCTATATCTGCATGTGACTCACCCCAACGGTAATATAGATATTTATTTAGTAGGCGCTAAGTCTAAGGTGGCTCCACTCAAAACTGTATCGCTAGCACGGCTTGAATTGTGCGCCGCGCTGCTTCTTGCTAAACTTGTTAAACAAGTACATACTATTCTTCATAATCGATATCCGATAAAGGAAATATTCGCATTTAGTGATTCCACTATCGCTTTGTCATGGATTCACTCTTCGCCACACCGTTGGCAAATATTCGTTGCCAATCGCGTAACAAAGATACAGGAAAATTTAGCGCCGGACCGCTTCTTTCACATTAAAGGGACCGAAAATCCCAGTGATTGTTTATCGCGAGGTTTATTACCCTCACAAATTATTAATCACCCGCTTTGGTGGCACGGTCCAACTTGGATCCGTTGTCCCGTTCTTGAATGGCCTATCGTGCCATTTGATTCATCCCGCGTTGAAGGTACTATACCTGAAACAAAAAATACAGTTACCCTTACTACAATCCTTGATATGGATTCATCGCCTCTTCTTGAGCTCGCCCTCCGGGTATCTACCTGGAAAAAATTATTACGTGTAGTTGTTTACGTTTTACGCTTTACTAGGAAATTGCCTCGCTCGCCTATAATTCAGGTTTCGGATATTGAAGCCGCTGAAATAGTTATTCTTCGCGAATTACAGCGCACCTTTTTCGCTGTTGAAATTAAAAATATAACTAAAGGTAACTTACCTTCGCCTTCATTGAGAAAACTCGATCCGTTTGTTGATGAAAACGGATTGCTCCGCGTTGGTGGTCGATTGACAAACGCTAACCTACCTTATGAAAATCGCCATCCAATATTGCTTCCCCGTCGCCATCATATAGTCGACCTTATAATAGATGACTGTCATCGCTCCAACTGTCACACTGGTTCGCATCTTCTCATGTCTTTACTAAGACAGCGCTATTGGATTATATCTGCTCGAAACGTTATTCGACAACGCATTCGCCAGTGTAACTTTTGTTTTAAAATTGCGCCATCTCATCCTACTCCTCTGATGGCTAGCCTACCCCCTGCGCGCGTACAAGAGGCTAAAGCTTTCACTCACACCGGCGTCGATTACGCTGGACCTTTAAATATTACACTCGCACGTAAGAGGGGAGTCAAAAGCCAAAAGGCTTACATATGTCTTTTCGTGTGTTTAACGACCAAAGCCATACATATTGAAATCGCTTCAGACCTGAGTTCCGAAACATTTTTAGACGCCTTCAAACGTTTCCTGGCTAGGCGAGGACCTGTTTCTGTTATTTATTCCGATAACGGCACCAATTTCATCGGTGCAAAACGACAGTTGGATGAGTTATACACTTTCTTGTCCTCTAAATCTACACATTCTGCTTTTCAGAATGAATTTAATAATCATAAAATAACGTGGCGTAATATACCAGCTCGCGCTCCCCATTGGGGAGGACTTTGGGAAAGCAATATTAAAAGCGTAAAAACGCATTTATATCGTTGCATTGGGCAACAATTACTGTGCTATGAAGAATTACTGACGGTACTTACCCAAATTGAATGTCTGTTAAATTCGCGTCCACTGTGCTTGCTGTCCGATCAGCCGCACACTATTTTAACTCCCGCGCATTTTCTTAATACCTTACCTTTGCAGTCATTACCTACGTATGAAATTAATGAAACTATGAGCCTCCATAACCGAAAGAAATTATTAGATAGTTTAGTTCAAAGTTATTGGAAGAAGTGGCATGTAGATTATTTACACACACTTCAATTGAGACAAAAATGGAATACTCCGGATGTACCTGTTGAACCAGGTACACTTGTTCTCATTCATCAGGATGCTTCTCCGCCTCTCCGCTGGCCTACAGGCATTATTGAACAAGTATTCCCTGGTAAGGATGGAGTCGCTCGCGTCGCCTTAGTGCGAACTACAACTGGCACTTTCAAACGTCCAGTTGTAAAGTTATGTCCGCTACCGTCACAATAATTTAAATTCTAGCACAGTTATTTACGCATTTATATACACCTATATATATATATATACTATATTTATCATATCTCTTTTTTATTTCAATTCATACCTAGTCTTAGGTTTATCTCATTTAATTTTATCGCACTGGTAATTTCCAATAAATATAATTTTATTCCGCATTAACCTTGCGTCCTTCCCATATGATTTCCCTTTGTTCCTTTTGAAAATCCTACGGATTTCCAAGCCGGGGAGGATGTTCACGCCGTTTACACCTGATTGAATAAGGCGCCATCTAGTGGGCGTATCCACGAACCGTTAGGTTGGTTCGATCGCTACGGTCGTTGCGTGGCGCTGGTATCGCCTGCTCTCGAGCGCACCGACGCGACGCGGCGACGGGACCCGCGAGTGAAAAGAACGTTCTAGTGTTGCTCTGATACTCCTCGAGAGCGCTGCGCTGGTGCTCCTCGTGTCTCTCCCGCTTGGTCTTGGTTGATGCGCTATCATCAGATCTGTGAATTGCTAATACTCCTTTCGAACATTTCTATAAACTATAACAACTAACGAACTGCTTTGGGTAACACGCTGTTCCCACGCTTGTGATTTGTGTTTGTGACCTTGTGCACCCGTACGCTTCATTTTCTGCACCTGGGGCTGGCTGCTATGCGTGTGATGAGACTGTGAACGAGTCGGTCAGCTTACGGGTAAGTGGATGTGCTTTCTTGACTGGCTTGCCTGTATTTTAGTCGGGTGTTAACGCGTCGTACTTCAACCGCTCCTTTTATTTTCCCGCTCTTGTTCTATAAACCGCATCCCCAATAAAAAATACATAAATTTCAGATATTACTATATTTTTAATTTAATATACCTAACTAATATTATAAAATGCTAATAACTTTTAAATATATATATGGGATTTTTAAAGTTAACTACTACACAATTAATAATGTAAACTTAAGTGCAATAAATGATTTTTTTATCTGTTGCAGCTTGCTTTTCTTTTCGATATTTATAATCTGTTGCAGTTTTTCTCGAATGGCGCGAGCGTTGCTTGCGTTATATTCGTAATTATTTGTTTTGTGATTTATTGTGGTTTTGCAAAGTTACTGTAGTGTTATAAACAGAATTTACTGTGTCTGTATAAATATGGGAAAGTTACAGTGCGTAGTTTGTAGCGTAAATACAATCTGTATAGACAAATTACGTGCGTAAATTTTTAATTTTTTGACAAAAAAAAATATAAAGTATTAGTTTTATAGGCTAAAACCCGAAATTTAAAAAAGTGCGTAGAAAATAGTGTCTTTTTTGCGCAATTTGCCAAATGTCTGTCTACCTAGTCGGAAAACCTATGCACGCCACTGGATGGCACGGAACCCTTCATGCGCGAGTCCGACTTGCACTTTTCCAGTTTTATAAATTTTCTGGTCTATTTTAAGTTGTTTAAATTTTTACTTTACTTTAACCCTGATTTTTGAAAGGCTATTTAGTTTTTAACTAACTTACTTTTTTATATAAAATTTAACTAACTATTATGATTAATAACAGAATACGATAAAATTTGTGGAGTGATTGAGTTTGGTTTGAAAACATTTTAATAACTAATATTAAATTTATTTACTAACTATTGCTGAATAATTTGATCTTAATAGCTTGTTAAATTTTTTAGTTTTATATGTCCATTGCATTGTTTCAAATGAATAAAATACTAATAAGAATGATACATTCGTAAAATATTGGTCTTCGCGAGCATACAATGATGTGATGATATCGTGCCCCGCGGCCAGGATGAGCACGGTGAGCGGGTCGCAGATGGCGGACTGGTCCAAGCTGCTGGAGCAGCACACGCACCGCCAGCGCGGCCAGCTGCTGGCGTGGCGCGACGCGCTGCAGCGGGCTGTGGCGCATCTCGCACAGGTCACCGCTACCCACCATACTCAACACCCCTCCCACATATACTCTAAATTACCCCCTCTTAACTATTGCTTACAATTACCCCCCTCTTTATAGAAATATCCTTGTTTTTGTTAAAACATACATGTAATATTTTTTGTGTATTTTTTATGCAGAATACAAACAATTATAGTTCCATTTTAGGTAGATTATTACTTATAATACTATTTATAACTATACAATAAGCTTAAAACGAATGCTCACTGTAAATTCTACATAATGTTGTCAGACCTGCCTGTAAATGGTAAAGGTTCAGCAAAGTACACACATATTTTATGTGTTACTACAAAACTACAGATATACAGAACATCTCACCAAGTTGACCTTATAAACCCTACTCACTTGCAATTTTCTATAACTAACCATATTATTTCCAGACTGAGCAAGCGTTAGCGAAACTGCTGGAAACGATAAAACCTTCGCTAGAGAAAGCGCAGCGCGACGCGGAGGCCAGAGAGGAACTCTGAGCGACGTGCACTGCGCATGCGTGTGACTGTATATACATAGACCCAGATGCTGGCAGAAGAAGCTATGGTAATGTTACAACATACACGAGACACGTCAGACAGGCCAACATTATTTATTATAATTCTATAATTCCAAACGCAACTGTACAATTGATTTAGTTCTTGATAAGACAGCACTGAGTTAACTTGCACTTAACAGGATCATCTTAGTATTAGAAACGATTAACACCAAGTCATACATGTTATTTACAACAATTAATATAAGAAGGTTGTATGGTGACTGCATGCAACCTTATCACAATGATATAAAGGTGTCAATGTCAAAGTGTGTGCGATCGACTGTATTATATTCAGCATTTCTTTAAAACATTGCTCAAAATAAGTTAACTAATCGTTTAAGCTACGATAAGACCGATGTCGATCATTAAAACCCATTGTGTATATACAATCACACGTCTGCAAGGTAATGTAATATACATATTTTATCCTAATTCGTCTGTTAGAGGTTTTCTCGGAAATTCCTGTTCCTATCCCCTGGTTAAAAGCACTTGATTTACTAATACCATGGTCACAACCAGTAACAATGTCCAAAATTTAATATCTTTTGTTGAGTGTAAAGCTATTTATTTTATAGTAATATTTTATCCAAATAAACAGTTTTATAATTTTCGATTGGCAGAATATTATAGACATAATTTGGTTGATTCTCTTTCTATGTTTTTACACTTAACAAAAGATATAACTTCACAAAAAATACAAGTTGACTCCCTTTAGACATTATCAGCAAGTAAGAAAACCTCACAGATCCCCACTGTGATAAAGTAGATACAAATAATAATTTTATTCCTCTAGTGAATACTTGTAACCCTTCGTGACGTATGTACGCCAAGCGTTGTACTTCTTTCCAGTTTACTTGCTAAATGTAATTAATTATAATTATGTAGATAAATTGTGTTAGGCGGAGGTGAATAAGGCCCCGGGTAAAAGGAATAATTAAATTAACTAATTGTAAATACAAATGCAATATTACGGTTTAAGATATGAATTGCATGTTTTTATAATACATTAGGGTCAAAATCATTCAACAGCTTTTGTTTTATTGATGTTAAAAATAAAATAATTGGACTACTGCAAAATTTTGGATTCATTTTCCAAACATATTATTTGATATGTTTTTAACAAATTTGCAATAAAGGCTAATAAGTTCATGTTGTCGGTGCTTGTTTTGTATTAAGAGATACATCACCTTAACAAGGTTCCTATGTGGGTTTTCATAAGAATTTGTTGTATATTTCATAATTATGCTTTAATGGTTTTGTGTTCGAATGTATAATAACATAAGTAGGTAAGCAGTGGTGGTTACACACCGCTCGATCGGGTATAATAAGTGTGTTTGTGAGTAATATAGCCGACTACCGGTTTTAAGCGTAGAGTGGGCCTTATTTACCTCGGTGTCGGTGTCGAGTCGCTGTACTAGATGTCTGGAATGCATGAGTTTTATGTAAATGAATTATCACAATTTTTAATATATTATTAGTTAAACTTTATTTCATGTGTGAAATCCAGTACAGTGTATACGAGGCTTAAGATTAACGTTCAAAACGTACTAAGTACTTATGGCAGTTATATTAAATGTATGTATATTCAATAGTGCACATTATTTTAAAACTTTTATCAGTTTAGAAGTTTTACACATTAATGCAAGCTAGCATGGACAAAACTTGTACCTAATTTGTTAGCTTGTTTGAAACATAAATGTACAGATTAGATAAATAAAAATATTTATTTAAAATAGTTCTAAAAATATCGTGCATTGTTGAGTGTTAATCATTTTCGCAGGCGCAATAATAGATTTATATAAATGCTTCTAAACTTAAGACTTGAAGATATAACAACCCGCAACTTGTGGCGCCTGCAAACACCACTTACTGAATGTACTTTACTTATTTATTTGTCGATAGTTTTAACACATTACAAACGTTTTATATTTACACGGTTTTCCCAAATACATATTAGTATGTATGTATAACAAAGATATTGACAGCTCTACCAAAAATTCTTAACCACGCTCGGTATAAGGTTTGGATGATTGCATTTCAAGAGTTAGATATATTGTTAAAGTAAGGGTATTGTGTAGTTGACTACCGCCAAACGTCGTGATACGCGGCATAGTGCTAAGCATATGCGTATTTTTCAATTCGTTTAGACATGTATCGATTTAATGCATGTTCAATCATAAATAACATCGGCTTGTCTTTTTCCCAATGGAATAATTTATTGCAATTAAATAAACTGTTTTAAATATTTTTTTATAAAGGTGTATAAAAATGAGTATTTATCTTTGTACATACCTACCTACTACAAAAGTTAAATTAAGTGTATTTTCAAGTTAACAATTGCATCCTTATCCTAGCAGGTAATTGATACATGTCTGATAAAGATGTAATAGTTTAATTATATTTAAAACGAATCTAAAAATTATAATATATAGATTTATATGTAAGTACTAAAATAAATTTAAAAGATGTAAAAGAAAATTATCACAGTGTTGTTTAGAATATTCAAAGAGTATTAAATATAAGTATGTCAATGTTATCGTCTAGAAAACAAAGGAAAATAATGTAAATTTTTCAGTTGTAGTAATGATCTCTTATTGTAAAAATATTTTACTACACCTAGTTACGTTTCGGTGCTTTAGTTTTATTGAAAAATGTAATGTTTTTCGTTATTTTTAATTATTGTTTGTATATTGAATATGTCAATTATGTATTTTATTTATTGGTAAATCATTGAATGGAACCCACGTTACTTTAGACCGGAGTTGCCTCAAGTTTGATTTGCATATACATATAGCGGGACATGTGTAATGCCTTTAGAATAAATGAATTGTGGAACAATAATGACTCATCGCAGTTGTAATATAATACTTCATTCCAGATGTGTGAAATGATCTGAAACTATAGATAAGGTGGAACGGTGGGACAAATTATATAGATTCCTATTAGATATACCTTTGTTGTGCATTTCTTATGTGAATGGAGTATGTCTAGGAGCGGGCAGGAAAAACCAACACCATGGTAATGATTTCGTAAGTTGTGCTGTTTATCTTTATTGCACTAATTATTTTGCCTACAATATAATTCAGTGTGATTGGCTAGTAAGGGTAGGCAACTGTTTATTTCAATCTTTCTCGACACTGGCAGCAATAAATACGTTGCATTTTGAGCTCTATTCCGTGAACCCTGAGAATAGTGTATCAGTTTATTGTATTATTATTGCTTCTGGTGAAGGAGGGATTTTTTTAGACTGGTTCCATTGCAAAGTAATTTAAACAGCGGCGATGGAACTGACCTGTGGTTAATATCCAAAATGTATCTACTTTTGGTATTGTGCTTCAATCTCGTTTTCGCATTCTGCCTATTATTGTATTGATAATAAACATCAATAAAATTTGGCAAGATTGTACTTTGAATTAAAATATCTCTACGTGGTACTGCGTTGATACGAATTTGTCGAGTTTGTGGACCTCTCTAGCTTCTCGATGGTAAACTAACGAATGTCTGCCCGCTCCTCAGTTCATGCGTCGTTTTGAGCGCTTGCCAGAACTAAAGTAAATTTATTGCACAATTGTAATTCCATTTTAGGTGTAATGGATTATGTAAGTTAGACAATTCTATTCTCAGTATTGAATAAATATTTTAATGAATTCCACCGGTTTATTTTTTGGATCTGCATCACGGAGCTTTGAATCGACCAACACGACGTATCCACATCACCTCAAATAAAAATGTAAGATTTTAGTATCAATGCAACTATTACACCATACAAACCAGAGGGTTGTACATAGGCAGGCGTCATTGGAGACAAGTCGTCGGGTATAATTTATGAGACTAGCCTCGCCTCGTGTACGAACGGGCTTACTGTTAAAATTTTGCAGGGACGACAATCTTGATAATATTTGGTGATTGTGAGATATAATAAAACACAAAAAAAAAAATTTCAAGTTTATTTGGCTATGAAAATACAAAAGGAACATTCAATAATAATGAACACTCCTTTTGCAAAGCTCGCACTTACCTTAACTGTCTGCATTGTGTTATATTCATTCATCAAACATAGAAAGACGACGCTGTTCAATGTTGGTTCATTTATAAAGCAAATTTGCAAACTCACACCTTGCCAGAAATCGCACGACCTTTGCTGTTCAGGAACTTACCAAATCCATAAAAACAGGTCGACCAGCGAATCTGCACATTGTAAGCACTTTATAAAAATTAATCATTTTTTTAACTACTTCATAATAACTCTTCAAGTAATTATTTTTGTTTTATCTGGGTATGAATATACATAATATATTGGAAGGATATAATATATACTACTGGCATATTACGTAAAGGAAGTGGCCACTGCCTAAGGTTAGGGACATACTTACACCTCGAAAAAAAATCGCCTACATAAATAAAACCAACAAAATACTCGGACACTGTGTCAAGATTTATTTATTATAAATCCATCATACACAGCAAGTCTGAGCGATTGGTCTTATAATTAAGTCTTAGTTTAAGGCCTATTTGTCATCGTCCTTGAAGACCATGGTGCTGTGACACTTGCCGCAGTAGTGGCGGTCCTCCATGACGGCCATGAACACACCGGCGCCGCACTGCTCGCCCGTGCACTCACGACGGAGACGGTGGATCTTGCCATTCTCATCAACCTGGAAAAATATTGTAGTTCATTAGTATTTATTTATTTAAAAAAGCAGGTACCTATCTAGAATTTAAACACGATAGAGGTATAAAGAACTTTACTACATCCATAACCAGTTTAGACCATTCAAAAAGGTAGCAAATCTAATAAGAAGTTATCAAACCTAATTAAATTCACACACTCTCAGACATATCGTGTGTGAAGTGACATCACAACATAATCTCGATTGAATCAATATGAGATAACTAACTAGTTTTCTCTGCGGAGAACCTTCGCAAAGAAGAGAGCTTTACAAGTTCGCAAAAATTCGCAAATAAAATATTGCCCTTGTTAATAAAGAAAAGTACCCAATTAACGATAAACGCTTTAATCCTCAAATTCATATAGCCGGCAGTTCGATAAAGTTTCAAAAACAAACGTAATATCATTACCGCCGGGGGTCATTGCATAATCAGACAAGATACGGGCTATTCGACGAATTCCTCATGAATCATGCATCGTTTACAACGTGCACGGACAAGTCCAGCGCCACCCTGACTCACTACAAACAAACTCCCTCAAGTCGCGACCTGTTAAGCACTACTTCAAGTTTCAAAGCTTTTATTACATTCCCGAGAGATTTCTTTGAAACGCGCTCTTTTATTTAGCGTTTGTGAAGTAGTCCCGAGTTTTCCTTATGTCCAGAACATGTCCGTGCATGTTAAATAAGAATTCTAAAAGATTTTAAATATCATAATAAACGAGCCGTCATAATAGAGATAAAAGAAATTAGCTGACGGACATGTGATAAAGTGCTTTACAACAAGTAAAACGATTTAAACGACGGTCAACCAGCAAGTTCACAAAAATAATCTGCAATAAGTTATTTCTGTCATACCCTTAAGAAATCATAAAAAATTGTAACAGACGGAGGCGAATTGTCTTTGTTAACAGTTAGATTTTTTTTTGCTTAACTGCGAAATAATAAATCTATATACTAATGGAAACATCCTACAGACATATGTATGATTTATATGTAACCGACCTTGTAGAACCTAAGGACAGCTAGCTTGACCTTCTTCTTCTTGTGCTTGATCTTCTTGGGTGTGGAGTAATTCTTCTTCTTGCGCTTCTTGGCGCCACCACGCAGGCGGAGCACCAAGTGAAGTGTGGACTCCTTCTGGATGTTGTAGTCTGAGAGGGTGCGACCATCTTCCAGTTGCTTACCGGCGAAGATCAATCTGAGAGAACAAAGATTTATTAGAATCCTGTAGTAAGATTTACATATTATCTCAATTAAGAAGTTTCTAGGCAACTTGATTTTACTTGGAAGTTAGAATGAGTTTCTATCTCATGCGCGAAATTAAGAAACGTTTATAATATGATAACGGCTATATTTTTTGTAAAATGTAAGTAGCAAGAAATCTTTTTGATAAATTTAACTATTGCACAAGTTACTCGAGATTCCAGTACAAGCAAAACAAACGATTTTGTGCGTTTATGGCGAGATATTATTTCTTCCTTCCCATATCAGATAAGAGCTACACACTATACTGGTCTGGAATGTTGTTATAAGCAGAGCCCTACAATTCAAATCGTAAACAGATTGCGCGCGAATTATATTGCATTCCGATGATGTCAACCATGTTTATAAGTCACCTACCTCGATATTAATTCATATGACACTAAAAACGAAATTGAAAATTTTTCAAAAATTTTGTTTCCAAATTGTACCTATATTTTTCTATATTTCCCATATTGAAAAAAAATACCTAATTAAAAAAAATAAGAATTAAAGCAAGGTTAAAATAAAATCCTGTCTTAACACTATCTACTAATGCACAAATTATTGCAAAAATGTTATTGGCTTACTTCACGTATGAAATTGTAAATATATTTGCGCGTTTTTTAGATAATGCGTGTGCTTGCGGCTTGACCGTTCACAGGACGGGCTTAGACAATTCGGCGGTGGAATTTTGCACCGCGGGATTTGTTGTAACCTTTGTTCAAAAGAATTCCAGATATTTTTGAGGACCATGCATAATACATCGTCATTCGAATTTGTATGTGATGTGTTAAGTTACATTAAGTAGTACCTAAGTAGGTTCAATATTTATGTGGTATCTCACCTTTGCTGGTCTGGGGGGATTCCCTCCTTGTCCTGGATCTTAGCCTTCACATTCTCGATGGTATCCGAAGGCTCGACCTCAAGGGTGATGGTCTTGCCCGTTAGGGTCTTTACGAAAATCTGCATCTTGACTCACCTAAACAAAGGAATTATAATATTTAACTAAAGGGTAGGTCCAGCACATTTTTCATTATTTAAGTACACGATTAGAACTATTTAATACTTAAAAGCCCCCTAAATAATTATGTAGGTAAATCCCGGATTTTTAAAATTAATGACAACTGTTTGCATGAACCGAAAATAAATCCTAAAAAAATATTTAAGAGCTACATTCATTAGGCCAGTGCCTATTTTAGGTACTTCTAGGATGATAACCAGTACCAAACCAATAGTAATATTATGACGCCACGCGCGCGGTTCTCTGTTGCTTTAGGTAGATACACACTTGTATAGCACACCCACGTTAATACAAGTTCAAGGGCATCGCAAGCAAGTCAACAACAAAGAACCTACATAACTTCAACCCTTTGTGACAATGATAAGTGTGTACTTCTATTCCACAAAATGGAACAATGCAATAAAATAGTACATAATATCATAGTGTGCCTGCTATGAGTACTCTGTTCCAAGACTGAGTCATGAATTACAAAACATTGCAACAATCATATTATCAGTTTCTTTATAGACATGGTTCTTGAAGGATCTATGGGTAAGTAAATTAAACATATTTATATGCTTTACGGAGTTTATTGGCAAACAAGATCTATAAATCACCCTCAAGTGCGTTTCAAGCAGGAGCACAGATAAAGTTATGTGGGGGCCACATACCACATACTTCTAGGTCTTAGTATTACATTTGTAGGCAGTAGAAAAATTTAAATCACAATTGAATTAGTTTAAGTCAGGAATAAACTTTGAATCTAATCTTAAAAATGAAATTAACTGTAGAAAATGAATGTATCTTTTTGAATGTAAATTATGATTCAACAATGTTTGTTTGGGAACAAAAATATTAGACTAACAGTACAGCATTAATACATCCATCATTTTCAGGGTTATTAGTAACCTGTGCATATTTTCCCCACACCACCTTACCGGCCTGTGTCACCAGACCGAGTTCTGATATATTAACTTCCAACACTGTACCCTTCGTAATGACACCTAAACTAGTGTACATCTGTGAACTAGGGTTCTTTTTTACTCCTATGATAGGCAAGCAGAAAGTTGCCCTCAGCTCGGGATGTGTGACATGAGCTTTCTTGAAACGTAGAGCCATAGGCCTAATGAATCTCTCAAACTTTGGAGGTTTACGTGTGAAATTCTCACCAACATAGGTAACTTTGGTCACCATTCGCTTCCATGCCTTGCGTTTGGTCTTTCCTGACTTCAGAACTTTGAACACCTCAGCATCAGCTTGTGCTCTGACTTTCGGTATTGGTACATCCCATTTTCCAGCCTTTTCTTTACGTTTCTGTTTGATCATGTTGGAAAGTACTTTAGCCCGTGACTGGACATCTCTGTCCAGAAGGTACACAGGCAGCGCACCTTCAGATACTTTCTCTGTGTTCTGTTTAACATTTTTCTCCTCATGTGCTTTGATCTTCTTTTTCATTTGTATCTTCTCATTGCGGCGCTCCTTGTTGTAGATCTTGGCCTTGATACCGCGTAGTTTGCGTGCCTTCTCAGCACGCTTGTGAGGCTCACGCGCCTCACGCTTGCGTTTCCGCTCTTCATAATCGAGCCTCCTACCGTATAGCTTTTTGTGGCGTTCAATGTATTCGTTCTGCGGCATTGTGGTTGCTTATTCGGCAACTACAACAAAATTATCAAAATCAAAAAGCTTCTTCACAACCTAACCTTTCCACGATTCTTAATTTTCACTATATTAAATATTCGTGGAACTAAACAGTTATTTACATGAACTTCAATGTACGTTATATGTAACTGCTGCAGGCTGCTGTCGTAAATAACTCCAAAATCTTCTAAAACTCCACTTCTCAATCTCAGAATCCAACACCAAAACGCACGTGTCAAAATATCGACATATATCGTTCACTTTCGGCAAAATTATTAATATACGTAGTAATTACTCAATAAAACCAACAATACATACTTGAAATATTGATCTAATCTAATATTGCGCAGTAAATTGAAATTTATTTCACAAAGTTAACAAACTCACCTTACGCCGACACCATGCCACATGGAAAAGGAAACTCTATTTAGTTAGTGTTACCAATAGCGAAAAGATTTTTTACTGGACTAAATTAAAATGTTCAATACTACAATGGCAATTCTAGCTACTTGATAACTTCTACATTTGGTTAAGCTATGTGAAGAAAATATTTTATAATTACTAATATTATATTTTCAAGGTTTTTACAATAACAAATAAAGTATTTTCTACAAATTATGACTGTTATATATTTTTGCTTTACATGTTTTACATCGATTTAACACAATCCTGTGCAAACTAAGGGCGGCCACACACATACAGAATTCCGATTCTGATACGAAATCCACACACACCTATCACTGACCACTTTCCACTTTAATTAGTGCGATTGTACTAATTTGATTAGTGTATAGTATTCCGTTTGTTTTCTGTTTCTACGATTCGGTATGGTAGGCTCTGCGTTTAGAATCACGCGTGATAAAAAGGGACTACGTGTATTTACTTTTGGCAAATCCACATCCACATTATACATAATACGAAATTTTGAAATTTTTGTTGCGTTATCTGTAAGTCACTAATTGGACCCTTTATACTTTATAGCTTATACACAGCTTCGCATTAACTCTATTATCTAAAATAAATTCGCTAGATTGATTAATTTCAACATGTATTAAGTATACCCCGGCTATCCTTTATTATAGCCTAGGCTATTTGTCCTAGGTATGAAGGGGTACTTTAAATATTAAAAACCAGGCGGGAGGTAGCATTGGTAACGTATTATATGTTTAAGGTGTTTCGAGGTGTAATGTTTAATCCGGATATTTTATTGGAAATCCGACTAATTGCGGCCCGACTATGCGTGCCGGACACTGCCGCACCGGTATCAAGTCGACTTTACTTGCTCACTGAATGACTTTTGTTAAAGCTACTTATAATGTGAATAGGTTTGTTAGTGAAAAATAAGTTTTAATAGAAGTACTTTATATTATTTTGTTTTAATATTTAAGTTAACAATATTATTATATTAGAATAAAATATTGTTAGATAGGTATATAGATTAAAGAAGTATGTTGATTTATTTGTATAACTCTTTGTATGTAGGTAATGAGTCACTTGTCTCATGTCAGGTGCATTAGGCATGCCTGCAATGATAGATTTAAGTAAATATAAAAGTAAATAAATTAAACATTATTCCAAACGGAAATAAACGTATATGTATCTGATGTTCACAAATTCCCGATTTTATTTCGGAATTCCTTTTGCATGTTATTCTGTGTTTAGGTCTCAATTGTGGTTGCGTTGTAAAATAAGGTTATTAAAAGCAATTAAATTTATGCTTATTCTAAAAAAATTAAAATAAACTCCAAGATAAAATTAAGAACGAAAAATTTACTCACATTATTTATTTATAAAAATCCTCTTTATTTTGGGTTTACTATTACGAACTAGAGACAAACAGCAATGATTAGCAATGATTGAAGAAACTTTTAATAACTGGTAATTCATAAATACTGGCTAAAATAATATTAAAAAAATATAAACATAAAATTAATTTACAATAAAAATTATAATTCCAACTCATACCTTCTACCTAGCTAAAGCTAGACACATTATAGAATGTTAAAACTGTATCTCTATGGATGATATGGCTTAAATTTATCTGAGGCATAAGTTGTTCTTTTTATAATCTGGCAACACTACTTTAAAAAAGTTCAAGCAATTACTTTACTGTCTGTGGTAATAATATTAGGTAGTTAGGTACGTTGGGCAAGGCAAACTGTACAAATCAAGCATACAAGCGCGGCGTAACAAAAGTACAAACTAACCAGTACCATCTGGTTTTATTTATCGTTTGGATATCGGCAGAATGTTTCTGTTATGAAAACAATCGCTCACAATTAAAACACGAAATTAAAACTATTCGGTAAACGACCGAACGCCAAAATAGCCTTACTATTATGAACACAACAGCAACCTTCTCTTCAGGTGAGTGTCATTTGTGTTAATTTTTAGAAAATTTGTGCCGTGAATAGACAGTGAATAGTGATAAATATAGATTATTATTAACTAAAACTGTGTTTTACATTGTGTATGTGTACAAGTGCGTTATATATAACGTTAAAGGTCAATTTCGGCCGGTTTTACTATTCATTCATAAGCATTGTGCGTACAACGTACGACATGTCATTATCATTAACATTCCAAATCAGGTTACTTGGAGATGGACGCATATTCGATAAGCATAAAAGCTGCTGGTAGTAAATAACCGGGGACAAAGAATTTAGTATTTATAGAATTCTCTGCTTGTTAAAAGTACCTAATAACTATCTGAAAAATTAAATAAAAAAGTATCTGTATATAATTGGTTCATGACATGATGAATGACAGATGCGCGGGAAGGGAAAGTAATAAAAAAATACAATGCATTTTTAATTTTAACGATTCCAACTTTAAATATAAGTCAACCACTGGGTTAGACAAATTTGAGATGTCTTTTGTTTGTTAAAGTTAAAGAATTTAAAAAGTAGTTTAATTTACGTTAGAATTAATTTAGAATCATTACATACAAAATTCACATAAATAAAAATATATTTTGTTTAACCTACTTAAATGCTGTTAATTAATTACAGTAAACATTTGTTTTTTAATTTGGTTGTTACCCAAATAATTTAAATAGCAGGCTTCTCAACTACTGGTCTTTAATTTGGATATCATTTTATAGCACATTCTTTTCCTTTTCCGGACAAAAGTAAAACCAAGCAAACAAAATACAGAAAATATAGGAATTCAATATATTGAGTTGCTTGTTACCAATTAATATTCAATATTTCTGAATATCAATTGCTAAC
Source organism: Diachrysia chrysitis (assembly GCA_932294365.1). Lineage (NCBI taxonomy): Eukaryota > Metazoa > Arthropoda > Insecta > Lepidoptera > Noctuidae > Diachrysia > Diachrysia chrysitis. Next base: position 633,733 of record OW028651.1, on the reverse strand, counting down.
TAAAGACTGAACAAAAGTTAGTAAATATTTTGTACATGCTATGCTACGCCCAAATGGATGTCACTTGTTGCAGCAAAAAATAGCACTTGTAAATTCAAGTAAACTATAATAATAATAATACCTACCAGCCTATAAATGCCCCACTGCTGGGCACAGGCCTCTTCTTACATAGAGAAGTTTAAGTAAAAGTAAACTATACAAAATTATAATCAGACAGAGCTACTTTCACATTTGTAATCAAACCAAATCATTTATTTTGTAACTAGGATAAAATTTCAATTGAAAATCATCACTTTTACGCAACTAAAAAAAAAATACCTCGCTGGATTCGGCATTGACAGTAAATATAAATTAATTGCAGATACTTCATGGAGCAGGCGTTGTTCTACTGAGACAGTGTTCAGCATACAAGGGAAGGAAACCGGTAAGTTTAAACTGCACAGTTAATATTTAACTTGACTTCTTTGTGTTGTCTGCATGTTTTTTCAAACATACTTGTTTAGTGCATTCAATTCACGTTTCTTTTTACATCATGTAAAATTGTGTTATCATTTTTATGTTATTTGTTTTGTTACACTAGTTTTTTTGCTTTATCATGGTTCAATTGAAAGTCATTCAATTGCTATTTCAGAATTTAATTGTTTAAAATTCTGATTGTGTCTAAAAAAAATGGTCTCCCATAGTGTATTTGTATCACATGTGGCAAAAACCGGCCAAGCGCGAATCAGACTCGCGCATGTAGGGTTCCGTTCCGTATCATTTTATGAAGCCCCTTTTAATTTTTACTTTATTTTATATACGGCAACAGAATTACAGACTTTGAAAATTTTAAACCCTCTATATTACGATTCATGAGATACAGGATGCAGTCCGCTGACAGACGCACTGACGGACGGAAAGTGGAACCTTTGTAATCGGGTCCCATTGGCTTCCTTCGGCCACGGAACTCTACAAAGTTATGTATTTTTTTAAGTTGCCTCAGTTTCGTCGAATTCGTCCGTTTTCCTGCATGTGGGTGGTCTTTCGTACTCAAACCGCGAATTTCCGTAATTCGTGTAAAAATATCCAAAGTATCTATGCATCATACTTAAAAAGATTTAAAGAATATAGGTAGGCAAAGAATTAATGTTTTTGTTTGACAAACGTTGCAATAAAAACGTGACAAGTCGAATGTCGCGTGATTCTTGCTATCACGATAAATAAACTGATTGAATTAATTCTTAAATATACAAGTTTCTTTAGGGCAGCCCTATGTCAACTTTGATAATAATAGTTAGTCTTCATTCAAGTTAAAGTAATTTCAAATTAACAAGACACAATGTACTCTAGAATTGTTTTAAAACTACAAAAAAACTTATAAGTAAACGGTACGTTCGTACATCATATCGTTTTATTATCTGTAAAGATATTCGGGATAATTATGTAAATGTTAATTTCGGCATAGAAAACGTTTTGGTCTACTGACTTTGGACGCAAACTGGTAATTTTATTTGATTATTAAGTATATTAAAATCAAGCTTTAAAAGATATCATGTGCAATTGGTCAGTTTGTCGCACAATTTCTTCTAGATAACGATTGGGTTGATAAGATATGGCGTTGTCTGTCTTTTACCGAAATTTTGTGATTTTATTCGTCATACTCCAACTCCACATACCCACTTACGGATTATTTTGATAAATTTTATTCCCAGTGAACAAAACATATTGTTCTCTGTATAATACATCTAAACCGTCTCGATCTTCAACTCTTCGTTACTATGTATATATATATATATTTATGTATATGTATGTACTATATCATATTTTTACTCTCTGGTAATTTACCTATTACTAGAAGTAATCGCATAGTAGTTATTTACTACCTTATTGCTGGATTTTTAAGTTATAAACAAGATATTTAATTGTTTCTCACAGTAGGTATCAAAAATGTAATTTGTTACGGTCAGTAATGTTTTCTCAACACGTCATCCCGTGACTTTGCTTTTGGCCGTTACAAGTAAACTTGTTGCAACATGTTTCGAAATATTTTGGGAAACACATTTCGTAGTCTTTACGATATGATCACTTATCGTAATTCATTTATTTATTATCATTAAAGTTCTTTATATAATATTGGTTATTATGAAGCACTTACAAACAAATTATTGCGAAGATATTCTGTGTTCGGCCTAAACACGACTTTGCTTGCTCTATTTGACTATGCGTAGGGTTGTCCAAAATGCTGGAATATACCTACTAGTGATTTTTCTTATCCTCATTTCTAGTAAACAGTTTTTGTTTGTGTATCTTTCGCCGAAATCGGGTAATGTAACGGTAAACCCAAAGCTTTTGAGGAATTTCACGCATTTTACTCTATACAATACAATGGACAAATATTTTAGGTAAAAAGTAAATTTATTATTTGGGAATTTGTGGACATTTTGGGGTAATAACTGTTGTAATAATCTAGACTAAATAATAAGCTCGTTGCAATTACTATAAATTACTGCTACTAAATAAAATAATTTATTTTATCATCGCTTTCTCAGAACCCTTTTTATACAAGTGGTTATTTATAAGTACACTTAATAATCAGCACTTATTTTATTCTCAAACTGATATTTTCAACGTAAAGTTCTATTTATGTGTTGACCAGATCGTATAAAAACAAACATCCTGCCTAAAATAAGGGGCTATTCATATTCGTTGTGGTTGAAGACCCTAAAGAAAGAGTTATTATTAATAGGGGCTTCCCCTAATGTTCGATTTACAATCCTCTTTATTCTGAGAAATTTCAGTTAGTCATATTTACGTTCAGACATGTCTGTACTTGTCTAGTGTGACTAGTTGGAATCTTTTTGCGGACGATGTAATTGTCCGTGTCCAAATTTAGAGTCGGAAATGCATTCATGTTGTGACGCGTTTGGTCGTTGACCCTAATACTGTTCAAATGTTCAAGTCTAGACGCTTTTTTGAAAGTTTATGTGATCTGAGTGTTTTGTTAAAATGTACCTTATTTACCCTAAATTTAATGATAAACGAATTAAAAAAAAAAGAATGTGTTCGGGGCCTTGCAGTTCAATGAACGGAATTAAGTGCACAAGGTTGCGGGTTTGATCCCACTATACACAAGAACAAACGTGAATTCTTCAAAGTTATATTTTCTTAACTATCGTAAGACGACATTGACTATCGGTGAAACAAAACATCATGATGAAACCTGGATTCCAATAATTCTAACCTGAAATCGCCAACCACATGAGAAGTAGCGTTTGCCCAGCAGTGGGACATATAAAGGACGGTATTATTATAATTATATTTCTAAACTAAAAGCCTCATATTGAAGCCGTATTAGTTTAGAGAGGCTATGGCTAATAGTATGTGTTAAAACTTATAATACCGAATATACGGAATAAAATCAGAAAATGCTATACTTATTTAATCGAGAGAATAATGTTACTAAAATTATTTATTTACGTTTTATTGTATGTATTGCTATCTGTCCAACTTTTAGATAGAGTTAACCACATTGTTACAAACTTACGCCCCTATTTTAAACCGATATTTGCGCAAACTGGAACACTTATTATAAGAATAGTCTTAGACAATAAACTTTGTAGCTAAAGTTGCTGAAGTAATTAACTGACGTCATTTGTTAGGAGGATTGAATGATAACTTTATCTTTCTTGTATTAGATATGAAAAAGTTTTGATCATTCATGATCAGCCTTAAATTTCGTACAGTTTAGCAACACAAACAAACAGTTTGTTATTTTATTTCGATTTCTCAGAAGCATGTTAAAAGTGTGAAAAACAAACATCTAATACTGTAAGCGTAGACTGCTTGTTTAAACATGACTTATCGTGAGTCACTGCACTGCATAAGTTTAGAATACTTTAGACGTCTGATAGGAATCTGAAATCTACACTGACATCTTTAGTACGGGCCAGTACTTGCCATGTAAACTAGTTGGTTGTCGGTGTAGCTTGTCTTAAGTCAAAAAAATAGGCAGATTTCTTATCTTTCCTGCTCAAATTATTCTAGAAATTTCTCTATTTTAGGGATGGCCAAAAATATACTAAGTATTTTTATTAATTATTTTAGGTCCAAATATATTATTAGCATGTTATTGGGAAAAAAAAAATATTTTTATGACAACTTTGACCTTATTAGCTCTTATAATAATTGTTATAATTAATAATTTTAAGAGGTAATATTATAATGAGTAACCCGCCATGGTTTCGTTATAAGATATCAAACTTATCTTCATCGGTTCCACATTTTCTAGCCTGCAAAACTCATTTAAATACTCGAATAAATGATTGCCGTCATCATTTGATTCCCAGGTATGTTATCATTACGTAAGAGGATCGTGATACGGTGATCGCACGATTTGTAGCATAGCCTGCCATACGCAATGTGATTCGTAATGCTCACGATTCGATTACACCGAATGACCGAAACCCAACCTTGTAAATGGTAATCTCATTAGTTCATTACACAATTAATAACTCCACAGTATGTGTATATTTGCATTCCTATTGAGACAAACATGCACTGTACTTACTTAATTTACAAAAGTGTTTTCTTTTACTAGTGGATCAGTTATCGCAATACATATAATATATCCACAAAGAAGATTTATCATTTTTGTCAAAAGGAATGCATGCAGCATGACATTTTCAGCTTATTTAATTGATTGCAATTGGGATCATTGAATGTTAAATCGAGTCAGGCATCATATCGATTTATGCTTGATTTACTAGATATAGGTGCGGTTAAAATTATGACTTATCGCATCATAACCATTATGCTATAATGCTCACAGGTCAAAGAAAAATTGTTGATAATTCTATTATTTTCTTAAAAAATGAAGGTGGTGTCTATAGAAGCAATTTCAGGTATACCGGTAAATATTTCTAATGTTCAAACAAACGTTGTTGATCACTTAACTGGTTATAAAGCGTTTTAACAGGAATATCTGACTAGCTTCGACTCGCGAAATCTCATGATTATGGAATGGAAACTAGTCGGACGTTTCTGCTGACAAAAAGAATAAGAATAAAATAAAGATTACAATTTATTACTAGCCTATGTTATCCTATTTCTAGTTTAGAAGATCCTTTTCCATTTGCCCCTATATCATCCGTTATCTTTTCTCTTAGCCCATTCGTGGTCCAAAATTAACAGAATCCCATATTAACAATTGTTTTAAATGAATATATGTTTAACAAATGGTCCATACCATACCACATAATATATAGTTCCTCAATCCTTTCCCGGACTATAGATGTAAGACAATCAATATAAGTATATTAATATTTTAATGGTAATTGTCAGATGTGTGTGAACGCAGTCCGCACCATGCTGGATCCAGGGTCCAGGTCCAGGGCACATTCAAGAAGAGATCATGATTATGGGGAATCAAACGGCACTTAGCGAATAATTAGTTTAATAACTTCCTCAGTTAAGAAAGCTAGAGACAGAATATTGTATCTAAACATTTCAAGGCTTTGAATTATCATTTAGTTATTATGGCAGATGTTATTTTACATGGTTTCTGAAATAGAAATACTGAAAATAGGCAAAGTCATGCATGTACTTAAGTTCTGTACACTGGTACCAAAGATTATTTCAGTGTTCTATTTCAGATTATGTCTGTCTGTTATAAAACAATATTTCTTCACTGATCTCGTAAATCTAGAAATGAGTTTAAATTGTAATATTTATAGCTTAAGATTTAAAGCATATTTCAAATGAGGGTTTCCTCTACATTCATTAAAGGAATGATATGATTTGAGTTAAATAATTCTGAAAAGCCATCATTTTATTGGTATTATAAGCTTGTAATCAGCCTAAACCGGTGGAGGAAAATATTACGTAAACTAACAGTGCGTTAAAATAAAATTTACCTATATCCTTAACGCTAAGTAGCGCCATCTATCACGCCAAACATCAACTAGGTGCTTGAGTCAAGTGCTTGCTCTCTCAAACAATGGGCGACACTTGAACAAATATTTATTCACCTCTCACAATGAATATTGCATGATGACAAGATGATATATATTTCAACAGAATATTCGATTGAAGTTACTTTTTCAACGCATATTCATAATTACTGTTATGGTAATATTCAAGTTGCATCATCTTGTGTTTTTGATTATTTCTATGTCTGACGTGGATAAACATCTTAATTGGGAATTATAAATAACCCATGTCTGTTATATATTATCAGACAATGATTAATAAATAATAAAAGTTGACTCGTGTACGAGTGCAGTAAGTATATTTATTAACAATGTATGTCATTTGCACGTCCATAAATGCATCCATGTGGCAACCCTAATTTGAAATGCGTTTTGTTTGTGATTGTATTTTTGTTTATCTTTCGACTAGTTATAGATAAATTTGTGGTTTCATGTGGCTGTGATAAATATGAGTCAAATATATTTTTGCTAGATTTCTCAGTGGTGGTTGCCATATTTCACAATATTCGCTTTTCACTAACTTAACACGCAAGTGCGATGTGAATTCTCATGCCAGCTGAGAACTCCATTGTGTCAAGCAATGCTATACAATTGTACCGCAAACAAACGCCTACAAAACATTCGCTGCTGCTTTTAATAAAGCTAACTATAATCTAAAAGATTTTATTTGTAATCAAAAAGAAATTTAAAATTGCAGTACTCAAAAGGCTCAATATTTTTATCTCGTTTTTATCGTGTTTTTGTATTTATCACGGTCATATCTGCATGTATATTATTTGTCTGTGTATAGATAATAGTTTCGTTTATGATAAAAAAACAAAAAAGAGGCAAATTTAAAAAGAATTATGAAAGACTGACTGACTGGAAAAAAAAATAGAAAAGAAAACTGATTTTTTTAATAAAAAAAAGTTAAAGAGCTTAAAAAAGGACAGTTAAGTTAGAAAAAAAAAATTAACTAAATTTGAGAGGAACCAAAGAAAAATAAATAAAAACAGGATACTTAGTTAAAAAGTTTCAGGAAAGTGACAAAAAAAAAGAAAAGATTGTTGGGAAATTAAGTTAAAAAAGACAGTTTCAGGAAAGAAGTAAAAAAAAAAAGAAAAGCCGGTTTCAGGTTCGAAGAGCAGTCCACAGAATAATGGCTTCGGTGTTATCACAAGCAGTGGTTGAACAGTGTGTGTGTTGTAGATATTGCGCGCGACACGAGCGACACAGACCCGGTGGGCTTGAGTGACGCCTCCGACGTGGAGTACGAGCCGGTGACGGAGCCCGACGACGACGGACCCGTCGACGATGATGATACTACCGAGAATAGCGACGTGAGTCCTATTGTGTTCTTTTGTTTTTTTAAATGCGCTTAGGAATTTAATCCTTGTGTTGCGGGGGGTTTCACAAACATTCAAATAACATGCACAAAAAACACTCAGTCTTAGAACAAGCATTTGTGGATTACACAAATTTTTACTGTCCTATTTGTGGGTTAAAAGAGCCTTCCTTAAATGACTGCACATTTCTCGCTTTTCAACTAATTCACTTATTTTATTGTATGTAGTATTTTTTAAGTATGTCTCCGTAATAGGTCTTTTAGAAAGTTTTCTACCCACTTTTGTATACATTTTACAAAGCCTTCTAAAATTTTCCACCTTTTCTACTGAAAAGCCTTGGGATAGTCCTGTTTTATCCACATATATAGCTAATATATTTTGATTTTGTTTGTTCACTGCTAGGCAAGAGCTTCCGAAGAATGGCCAGTTTCCGTCAATTTACATTTTGTAATATTGTTTACAGAACGACATAATTGCGACTAAGGTGATCGAGGTATCTGTGGGCGACGATGGCGAGCTGCAGTTCGCGGACTCGGAGCGCACGAGCTCGTACGAGAGCGACAGCGAGATGGACCTGTACGACTACTGGAACTGCGCGCAGTGCCGCGCCAAGAACAACAACCCGCTCTATCGATACTGCCACAAGTGCTTCAAGGTCAGTTTCTGACATGAAATAGATTGGTGGAATAGAATTGATCTGTTAATGTCTTTTGAAGGCCTATCAGCAGAAGAATAGGCTAAACAGAAGGTCTGTTAGAAGGCCTATTTAGTCTAGCCAACTTATGTTGGCGAAGCTTCCTTCCAGGTAACTGCGCGTAATATATACTAATATTAAAAGAACCCTCTTTATAAACAAACTAAGTCTATTACTTTCTTCGCTGTTAAAATATTGTAGAAGATAATGACAAAAGATGTAATGAATAACTTTATCTTACTTATTACAGGTACGCAAGAACTTCTTCCCACCGAGACCGAAACGCAAACGCAATCGAGACGCGAAGACAGACGAAATCCCGCGCACCCTCTCCCAGGACTCGGGCGTGGACTCCCACATGAGCCAGGAGCCCGCCGAGCCCTCGCCCGCCGCGCCCCGCCAGGGCTCGTCCACGCCGCGCGACACACGTACGTACCGCAAGCGTCGCGCGCCCGACGCCGAGCGCCGGCACAAGCGGCAGAGACTGTCCCGTACCGACTCCGACACTGACCTATCCTCTGACGATGACGTCACCCTCGATAAACTCCGACCCCTCGTCAAAACTATCAGCGATCCTTCTATCACAATTGACGACGACCCCCCAACAAACAAAGTCATAACCAAAAAAGTTATTGCTAATTCTCTAATAGACAAGATGGATGCCAAGGATCTGTGTGTGATCTGTTATTCTGAGCCGAAGTCGGGCGTGTTCGTGCACGGTCGGATAGCGCACATCTGTTGCTGTTATAAGTGCGCTGTCAAAGTCTGGGCAAAGGCTAAGAGGTGCCCCGTGTGCAATTGTAAAGTTAGCAATGTTTTGAAGGCTGTAGTTATGTAAGCTCGTGTGACTTTACGACGATTCTTTAATTCCGTTAAAACAGATTTTACTTAGTTTTTTATGGTAATTTCGCTGCAATGTCTTTTTGGTCAGCCATATAGGCTTTACTTAGCTCTCTCAAATACTGAAAAAGTCTCCTTGATTTTTGTACTATACAAGCTAAGATTTCAATCATCGTTAGCTATTTAAGAGAAAATTATCCTCTCAAGACTGAAAATTCTGTTATTGGCCATGCGAGCTTTGTCCATAAATTCAAATTTCTCATATAAATCTGGAATTTCCTCATTCGTATAGAAAGTAATTAAGTCATTATGCCTAAAAGTCGTCTGTAAAGTTTACCCAAACAGGCCGGGAATTATCTTTATAAGTGATTGATTGGATAAGTGAATGAATGTTACATCTGGCTTATGTGCAGTGGCTCATGTTATGTCGAACGTAGTTATTAACTTCTTACTTAAATTTTTTTGTTTCATGATGCCAGTTATTTAGTAAGTCCTTAAAACCTCTTTGTTGCATATATTAAACCTAATTTCTTACGATTATTTAGCCTTGCAGTAGGGAAGTTAAAGGCCAAATTCTTTATTTTTTTTAAACGGTCCAACCATTAAGCTAGTCATAGGCTGGTGGTTTTCCCATAAGATCCAATATTGAGCTTCTAACAATAAAACCCATTGTGTGAACGAGATGAAAGGGACTGGAATAAATGAGAAATATGAACATGTTGCTATTTATAAATCGCGCCAATTATTGTTAGGTTATCAATGTAAGTTAGAGATTCCTTTTTAATTTGGATTTCGCGAACTATCGGTGCTAATTACTAGAGATAAGACGTTTCAAGTGAGTATTGTATCATATAAATAAAACTTTGCATTTGAGTTGAAATAAGTGTTTAAAACTTTTTGCAATATTAATAAAAGGATGTCCATTTTACATATTAATTAGGTACCCCTGAAGATAATTTCTCTATCTAGTAGGGATCTATCTACAAACAGTTATTAATAATGGCCTTCTTTAAATGTTGCAATGTACATGACAAAAATGTAAAGTAAATTGTATACAATGAGATATCAAGGTTTTTCTTAATAATGTAAGTCAGCGAAATAATATTCATATTAACTTATTGTTGAATCTAAATAATATTCTCATAGTTGTGACTATCAAAGGAATCTCTACCTTATTAACTTTGTTAATACGTTATTTCGGAACTATGTGATAACGACGATTTATTTATAAGTAGGAAGTATCTAAACAATCACGTCTTTTGAAGTTTTAATATTTTTTTACGTTAATAGTGGAGTTTATAGCATAAACTAATCGGTGCTAGCAGACAAACTAAATATCCTTACAACTGTTGGATACACTGGTTTAGTCTAGAACAAACTAACGCAACTACACACCTACGTTTATATATCACCTATTTACCAAAATCATCTCCTAAGCCAGTTAAAACACATACTTACAATCATATATTTAACCGCTAGCTAACATGGTCATAAAACATTTAGTTCCATTAAGTTTAGCTTAAACTATGGTTTGGTTGGTCACATAAGAACTGATAATCAGCTGTTCAGTCTTGAAAAAACATACAGATGCTTTTAAAACGATATATTAGTAGGGATATCTATAATTAATATAATATAGCAAGTTTTTTTTTAACGCACTAATCTCTGAAACCAGCTGTCGGATTTGAATATTTCATTTGCACTTGATAGCCCGATTCTCGAGGAAGGTTATAGGCTATTTAACATCACGGTACTTGCCATGAGAGAAGCAAAAAGCAAGGCGAGTTAAACCGCTGTACACAGAGTGTGGCAAGGCAGTGTGTGGAGGCAGTCTATTACCAATATAAAACAACAACAGATTCCAATATACAGTAATGTATTACAAAATAGACCCCTAACATTGCCAAAGTGCTTCTTAACACACTAAAGAAAAACCGATGCTACACACATTTATTTTAGTTACACACATAGTTTGTGTTATAAACTCAACACAATTTTTTAACGTATATCAGTTATTATTTAAATAAAATGTTATATGAAAATTAGGAATATTAACATAAATGCTTTCGTGTAAATAATAATTGTAAATAGGAAGAGACGTGGACCACCGAAAAAAGATTAATATATTCCATATTATTAAAATTTCTAGCGTTAGGTCTCTCAAGTAATTTGTCAACTATCTTTTTGTTAATGCCAAATAAAAGGACGTTAAAACATCTATAATTAATAATTTTAAAGTTAGGAATTGTTATAAAATATTTTTTATTAAACTTCATGGTAATTCAATATTTGTTGAGTGTGGCCAAATTAAAATAAGTATTTTCTTTGTTGAAACATGAAGTCTCGATTTAAATACAGAATACTATATATAATTTCAGTGTGGTCATGCTCTAGTGTCAGAATATATTTGTTAAAACTCTGGCCTAATTTGTAAATATAAAAAAGTTACGTTCGGGGAAGGAAAATTAAAAAAACGAATGTTACCACACCATGTTTAATAATCATTAAAATGTGATTAACTTCTAAGCAAGCGTTAATAATATGCTACGAAATGTTCGTAGAATTCAGACGTTTCGTAGTTCTTTATCCTTTCCCCTAATCTAAATATTTTACATTATCTTAGCAATTATACGCTGTATATTTAAAATATTTTATATCCTGTGTATTTACTGTACGTATAGGCTACCAATAATTTACGCAGAATTCTTAGAAGACACATATCTTATTTAAGTTGCAAGATTTGCGGAGTACCCTAGGCTTCATAATATTCTAATGTAGTATAGGATCGATGTTTCTATATAATCTTACCCACCACCTTTCCTACCGGACGAAAGATCTATCTATTGTTACACACTTAAAGAATTTATTTCAGAAAAATATAGTTATATAGAATTGCCTTTGTACAGTTGTAGGTTACGTTTTTGTATTAAATAATTATCAGAACAAAAAAAAAATCCGAATCGAAAAAGATTACTCGATTATATAAAAGTGAAAGAATACATAATAATAAAAGTTTTTTTCTTTTTCAGAAATATGACTTTTTTTTTAAAACATCCTCGCTCCCAAGTCCTATAATTCAGTCTTTTAAAAAAACTGCTTTTTCCTTCTGAGATTTTTTTTATATCCTTCCAATATTTAGGAATGTTAAGCGGATAAATGGCGATGTAGAATAAGACTACGCAAATTGCCTCTGCACGCCGTAATGTGGGCTTGATGCCCATGGTACCAATACAACCTTTTCTGTGAATCACAAATATCTACTACAGTAATTAAGTACATTATTCGAGTAACCAGGTGGCATCACTATTAAATAATGAGTGACTATAATACCTAAATCGTAAATAATAATAATATCCAGTATTGAATGCAAGAATCTAATTAAACTTGTAACAGTTATACATGTACTATGCTTCTCTGCCGATTTCAGAAATAACTTTGCATGATCTTTAAAACTGTTATTATTATGACTAATTTTACGAATTCAAAATGTCGAAGGAAACTCCGCAAAATTTGTATAATCTCACTAATAACAATAAAAACCGAGTTGAAATATTCAAAATAGACCAGAATGAAAAGAAAGGTGAAACCTGAAGCAGACCACAATGAAAAAGTGAAGGAAGGAGGAACATAACAGATGTGGGTAAGTAATAAAAAATATCTGTAGTCGTAAGTTGCGAGTACTGTAAGGTATATAAGGCCTTTGACCTGAAATCGAACTGTAATAGATTTAACCTGAACCATTTGAACAATATTTCTGAATTTTTCCTCATGATAATTTACCAATCCCGTTGATTCTTGGTTTTACTGGTGTGCTTTAATGCTTCTTATTTTGCCCGGTTTCGTATAACGATTTAAATAAGAACGATGAACGGGCATTGAATTTTGCTCTTATTAAAACGAAAAGATTTTGTCACATTCATTAAGTTATCGAAAAGTTATTCGACTGCGGCTGAAGAAGGGTTATGATTTGCGAGTTTATTATATTTGTTAGGTACGGTCTATAGTAGACTAGTAGAAATAAAATGGACATCCAGTAATTTTGTACACGTGCCTAAACCACAGATATGTTTCTTAGAAGCTTTTATATTAAAAAAAAAATCTACCTAAAAAAAAATAGTTCAAAATTTTTCACGCAGTCGGGTTTTTAAGTACTTGTTTGGTAAGTAATCAGCTTATTATTAAAATATAACTCAACACTCAATAGTAAAACACCCGAGAATAATATTGTGAACATGAGCCCCTCACTCTTTCCCCTTTTTTTATATTTGATTTTAAACATGGCGCTGATGAATCAAGTCTAGACTGCTCCAGCGGCCGTCGCCCACGGGGCACGCCACAATAATGGCGCATTTCCTCTATCAAGGGAACTGCCGCTCATAGTGAATGTTAATTCCTGTTATAATGTCTCTTTCTACGAATTTATAATAATACGTTACCTATACCTAGTTTGTTTATTTAACCCTTAGTTCTATTTTTATAGCTAGTATTTGTACCTATATTGTGTGTCGTACCTATTGATCAGATTCGCACCTGTGAATCCTATAATTAAAAACAAGGTTTTTTAAACAAATAAGTTATATAAGTAGATATTAATGAAATGTTAGAATTTAACCAACAATGGTAATTAATCTCAGTGTTCAAATGGCCTAAAATATCGCCGTCAATTTATTTTTACAACCCGCGGCTGTTATACTTTGAAATAACAATAGCAACAAGACGGGAAACTACGTAAATATTACAATTACTAAATGTAAAATACCACCAAATATAGTACCGTGACGGACCAGCGGTTGGCTATCTTATTCGGTGAAAAGCAAGTCGCGGATTCGATAGCGGCACGAAACACATATAAATTCACTTCAAATATGGAAGACTGCACTTCGAATTCACTCTTCAAATCGAAGATAACATAATCTTACCATGAAGCAATCATCACTTGATGATGGATGCAGCCTACTTTTTAGGAAAAAATATTTTCTTAACACTCAATTATTTTACAGCTGAACGAGTTGATACTAATTGAACAGTTCGGTATTAGTTACAGTAGCTTTGGTCAGCTAAAATCCGATAGGGAAGCTAGTTTCGAATAAGGTGTATCTGTCATTCTCCACCAATGAAAGACTAGCTACTGGCCCGGGATTGGTGGATTTTTGAATCGCGGTCGCCCTCAATTACTCAGTGTCTAAACGAATGGATTGCTGCGTAAAGGTAAGTAAGCGTGTCAAACTAACATTTACCGATAGTAGTGGCACTCAGTAGCACTAGGTACATTTAACAACCCCTAAAAACTGACTAATAACATAGAGTAATAAAATATAAGTACTACGTACATAATCATTCATAAATTACCTTACCTATCTAGTTTTCGTAATTAAAACGATAACACACAGCTATTATTATGCTGTTATAATTGTTTTTGTGGGTGTTTTTACATGTGTCATTTGTCTGTTAGGAAAGTTTTAAAACTAAATGCTAAACCAATCTTGAACTTTTTAAATGGAAATAGCACACATACTGAAAAAATGTTGCAACACTGACTTTCTGTACTGGTGGCAACGAGATTCAAGCCAAATCATAATTATTTTTGAAAATAATAAATGTTGTATTCCAGATGGAAAGCTGGAGCGTCATCTTTTAAATTTGTCCTGTGAATAAGAGACAAAAAAACACTGTTTGGATTTAAGTAGCGAACGGTACACACTTGACCTCCCCACTCCACAACCATTGTGTGACGGATGATTCACGAGCCGCGGTGGAGTGCTGGAGCCCAATTATTTGTTAACGTCACACATCACAACTACAAAAGAAAGACTAAAAAAAACTAAGGAATGGAGTATTTTTCTATGATAAACAAACATTGGAATGTTACAAAGCTAACATACACAATAAAGGGTCTATTGAAATTATACGTTTTCTATCTTGCTTAGCTTAATCAGCTCAACAGGTAATTATTTACATTCGATCAATGATGTCATCAATTCCAAAGACATATTTCCTTTATTATTTTGTTTTTAAAGAGATAGGCTGAATGCTATGAAATGAATCATCGCAAACACGTACAGTATAGTATTATTATTGAAACCGCGGCACCGTACCGCGAGCCCGCCACCCCCGACACTCGCGCCCGCACACAACTTCTGTCTGTTCGCTTCAGTCGCATTTTGACGTTGCTGCACAGTGCACGGAACATCGTTCTTCCTTTCCCACATCAAAAAAACACTTGGTGAGTTGTAATTTTTTACCGGCTCTACTATTTCGCTACTAAACTTCTTTGTTTATATTATATCGATTGTAAAACGATGTCATTAATTCAACTTTGCGTGCATTCACGGATTATTGAACGGTTTTTTACGAAGTCACTCCCTCGGGAACCGGCGTTTGGAATACGGGATACGTAGCCGGGTGGTATAGCGGCATCGTGGACTCATTGATCAGGAATTTCTTTTTAAGTTTGCGTAAATGAATCAATTTAGAAATTATATTTTTTGACTAACGGAATCTTTGTCTGACCGTCATAATGGGAGCGGTTGTATGACTTCATTATGTTAGGCTGTGTATACATTGCGCATTTTTATTGTTCGAATATTGTCTTTTGTCGCTGTAGACAGTACATATTGTAGCGTGTCGCGATTACTGTGATACCGGTTTAATTAATTTGTTTATGAGGACGAACGTTACTCTTTAAACGTAATTAAACGACGAATAAATTAGGTATACTTAATACAGATTTTCCTTCCTACCCACGATATTACTACTAGATTTATTATTAATTTCTATTTTAAGAACCGTAGATTTTTTGTATAATTTTCCTTGTGTTTTCATGGAATTTAGTTATAAATTGTTAGTTATTTCAATGTGCCCCTGTCGCACCTCGAATAATGTTACTGATAAATCATAGGGAAAGAGTGAGTCAGACTCATTATAATGACAAAGAGACAATTCAGAGGGTGGCAGTGAGGGTAGATACAAAACTAATCTTGTTTCGAAATAAGTAGGTACATATTATATAACATTGTTTTGTTTTTTTTTTTACCAGGAAGCAATTCGTCAACATAGTTTTTCGTGTGAGCAATTTCTTAGTAGAAAAAAGAAGGGAAAAGAACCGAATTAACCGTTCCGTTATGGTTCGTTTAACATCATGCGATATTATTATGTTAATAAATACAATTAACTCGTCTCGCTAACTATGTTGAACGCGGTGTCGTTCAACTTTAGATTTTTGAGGTTTTTAATCAGAAAATACAAGATTAGATGTCTTAATCTTTAGCCTCTTTGGCTAAAGCACACGTTTTTCAAAATGTCTATATTCAATCACTCATGACTTCACAGTTCACTGCGGATTGTTGAATCATAAAATTGTAAAGTTTTATGGTTGCCCTTAACTTAACAGTAGCCATTGATGTGGTGCTAATGAACCCAAGTTTTGTATCAGCCGGCGCTATTTAAAGAAATCTGACTAATGCACAACACATGCTTGACACAGCCTATAACCGTCCGGTGATGTTTTGAATAATAAATCATGTTCAGATAATACTTACTGAGGTACCTACCTATCTGAGCTTGAATTGAACGTATTCTGTATACGTACTTTCATTGATAACTTTAACGATAAATTAATAGCTTGTTGTAGAATTAATCAAGTCGGTGAAATTCCGCCATATTGGTGTATTATTTTTAAACATGGCAAACGTATAATTTTGATAGTGTTCAATAGTGGTACAAGACATGTAGGTTTCTTTTCATGTTAAAAAATGTGCGGTAGTCATAAACCACGGTGGATAATTACAAAAGAGTTAACCGGTTCGTGTGAACGCTGGGACTTTCGCCGCTTTCACGCATCATAGAGTATTGAACGGCAATCATTGACGAAATCTATAATTAGTACACACGCTATAAATAAGCACGACATTTTACTTATGTAATATTTGTACGATATTTTGTAGTACCTACTTAATTAGTAATATCATATAACTTATCCTGAGTTTTAAAACTGGCAATACACAGGTGTACAAACACTACAAACTAAATACCTATTAAGTCACAGTTTTCATATTTAGAATATCTGTAACAGTAAATTTCCTGTTGATCCGTAATAAAATTAATGAACTAATACGATCAAAACATGAATCATAAGCTAAATATCCTTACAACGGCTACTTTATATGAGTTAAACTCGTTTCCTCGATCGATGGTACATAAAGCCCTATACACAACATCGATGCAAGTGCTTTGGTTTGTAATGAAATCTGTCCAGACAGGACACTGGCTCGTGGGGGAGAGAGAAGGATATACACAGACTTGTTTGCGAGAAAGAGGCGAAATAACTTCCCGAATACGAATCGATTGCTCGGGAGACCAAACAACGCGTCGCACCCCTAATACCTAACAGTTAGGGTTGTCTGCGAGAGAATTAATCGAATTAGTACTCGATGTTGTACCAGACAGGAATGGGATTGGGAAGACAAGGGTCGCCGGTCTGAGCTGAGCCTTTGTTATCTCAGTGTTAATTACCGCGCAAATGAGATGACATTACCACCTTAATGATTTTACGTCCGCTTATGACTATTAAATGTTGATAGGAATGAGGAAAGGAGTTTTAGAGTAGACACGATTTTACGACTACTGTCCTCAAATATTTTAAAGTACTTTTTATGTAGACACTAAATTTAAAAGTAGCTTCCAAATTTTGGTAGCTAGGGTGGCAACCATTTTGTCCCCCTCAGTCGCATATATTATTGAGCCCTAGGTTCCCTATGTAGGCGTATAGATCAATAAGTAAAGGGAGAGGGGAACCGCATCTGAACGTTCTGTGAATGCCCGCCACAGCAATGTTATAAAATAACGCTATTTTGTAGCTCTCTAGAGGAGAGACTGAATAATTTACCTAATGTATTCCATTTCGTACAAATTTTAATAATTAAATTGTTTAGCTCAAATAATAGCTTTTACAGTTTTTTATTAGTTAAGTATCTAATTATCATTTATGAGAGGCTATTTTAAATTAGTGTGGTGCATACCGAAAGATTTAGATCGTGTAAAAAATGTGGCGCACAGACATTGCCCGGTGGTTTCTCACCCATCCGTGATGCTTACACTTGAAAATCTCTTAATTGCCGATGCTGGCAGGCCCGCTTGACGCTCCATAAAATTTGTGACGTATTCTTTGATATTATTATAACTTAAACCGCTCTAGCTTAGACGAGGTCGATGACATCGCCGCGGTAAATCACACCACATTAGAATTTTAGTAGATTTAAATTTTTATTAGGTAACATTTTAATACTATTTATATACTAATTACTTAGCTCAACTAAATTTTATTTTAAGATTATATTATTATGCTTGCATTTCTTATTAGGAAGTAACCAGTCTGTAATAACTGTATTATTTGAATAGGTACTATCTAATAACATTAGGACTTTTATCTGCCAACTATCTGACTACTAATTCATTTCTTAGTCATTCAGCATGCCCAGTCTCATTATGTATAATTGAGTTACGAGACGCTGCCTGTATTTAAATTTGGCTTCACATAAATATTGTGTGCCCTTGCTTGAGCCGTGGGGGCGCAGGCATACGCCCTTGCCTACGCTCCATGAGGGTGACATGCCTATTATACTGCCAAAAAGAAAAAAAAACTATCAATTTAATGCCAGACATGGCAACAGTAGAAGATTAAATTAGTTACGACTTTTTATTAATGTTGAAAGTTTATCTCAGAATATTTATGTGTTGTTACAATAAATATAAAGAACACTTATTCCATGACTTTCTTTCGTAATAAATACCTAACTAGTTGCTGACTAGTTGAGTTGAATCGAAGTTTCTATCAATTACTTTAGAACTAACATCCAGCTCTATATTAAATATTCATGTATTGGTTTTGTACCCATACAGGTACACTTTCCTAATGATTGAAAGCTGCGTATTTCAGTCGAGTAATTAACGTGAAGTGAGCTTTTGCAGCTTTAATTAATGACAAAGTCAATGAAAATGGAAAGATCCAATGCATGCTTTACGCTCACAAGTGCAGTGAAACGGGTAAAATTGATGTCGAGAGTCCAATTGACAGATGCGAATTCCAATCCAAGATGGCGTATAGTTAATCGATCGTTAGTCGATTCTGATTACTAAGATTGTCACAGCAGTCACAGCACCCGCTTCAAATATGTGCTTAAACAGATGGCAACGTCGATCGTACCCGTTATTTATGGAACGATCTTGAAATAGCATCTTGTTTTCATGATATATTTCTGTCTAATGCATGTATACCATCTATGTGAAACATGTTTAATTTAGTCTTTGGATAAGAAGAGAGCTAAAATTAAATATAAATGTCATGGAACGGGAATTTTGCCATTAGACTAAATATAGGAGGAATTATTGCAAAGGTCACCTTTGCAATAATCCTTGAATAAGACATTTGGGGGAAAAGTAATACCTCTATTTATATTGAATAAGGTTTCGGTCGGAGCGATAACTTAGTAATATTTCACGGTCCTAGGGACCTGCGTAACTCGTAGTGTCGTAGTACTACCGCAGGACAGGTTTCAGTTTATTATCTCCGTAAAACGTGGAACACCTTGGCATACACACCTAGGTACCTACAGCGAAAGCAGTAACTGGTTGAAGGATCCACTATGAGTCACGAGCGCCAACAATGTCGCCGGAGACAATGGCCTATATCGATTGTGAGACGACGTTAAGGAAATATTAGTTACTTACTTAATTAAATTTCATAATCGGATAACTTAACTTCAGGAACTCATTACTGGAATAAAAAGATTCTGTAAAAGAAATAGCTCGTATATCAACACAAATCAAAACTCTCTCGATTTCCGTCAGAAATTAATTGATAGTTAAAATTCTTTAGTAGGTACCTACCTAGTTATTAATTTTATTACAAAATACGCTATATGGTCAAATAAATAATTTCTGATCTCTTGGTAGTTGATACCTAAGATCTATTTATGGTATGGAAACTACAATTAATTAAACACCATGATAGTACAAAATCTAGTGTTGATTTATCAATTTGTCTATTCAGCTTCCACGAACCATCACTAAACTGAACTAGATAGGTTCAGAATTTATTGAAACTTGGTCTAAACGGGACTTAAGATTGATGCGACGAGACGCGGCAATATCTTACATACCGTTAGCCATCTCTTATAAGATTTACAAGAATCTTGTCTTACGCACTATTTCAACGATTTTACAGAACCTATTTAACAGTTTCCCGTTCCGAAAGGTTAATAAACCGAGATTATTTCACGTAAGTTGCACATTCCCGAGCAACCAAAAAGGGTTTTTGGAGTATTCTTTTAAGTTGTAGGTACTATAAAAATACTCTAAATCACAAAAATATTTGATGTTTTAGCTCCAATCTTAATATAGAACTGAGATAAGATACACTTATTTAAGTATTTAGCGTTAGCAAAAGCATAATATTTAGATCAATGGTATTCATATTTAACGTCATTAAGTGTGTTTTGTGCAATCCATGCTTCAAAAGCTTGTAAATGTACAATAGTATTATCTTAATTTTTAACTTTCATGTCTTATTTTACTCTAATGTAGGTAGGTACATTTATCATTGCCAATCAAAAAAAAGGATAAGTATCCATGTCTTAGGCCCATTGTAAGTTTGTCACGGTAAAATATTAAACTCACGATGTAACAGTTTGACACAAATGCAAACACGTTTTTTGTACCTGCGAATTATTTAGTCACCGAAAAGTACTGTTGTACCGACCGACAAATAAACATTTCAATCAGTTTTAGTGAGAATTGATAACAATCAAATCGAACGACACCTTATCAATTTATAGATCAGTGAATCATACGAGTATATGGGCAGAAGGATCATTTCATTCTACGATATTTTTAATCACAGAAATTTAGAACACATTACTTTTATTAAACTATGTAGTTAAATTAACTCATAATAATCTTTATTCGTTTTAAGTCCAGTTATAGACAAAGTTACGCAATTATTAAAGAGACAAATAAACAAGCCGTCATTTTGATTGATTGAATAGATTTAAATTTAGAAACAGCTGTACAATGGAATTAAATTGTTCCAGCCAGTGTTAGAATATAGCTGCTTTCTCTGTGATGCACAAATATAATTTAGAGCAACGAACTCAGTTGGCGGGAATATTACTGTCGATGATTGCATTTTGCAGTGGATACATGGTTGCAATTTGGTGTGCAGTCTTTGAAGACGGATATTTTTATTTATTTATCTTCATAACATGCATGCTTTATGCATTTTTTGAAAATAAATACCATTTTTTTTACTTAGACTATGTATAGTATAAATCATTACTTTTTGAATGACATTGAAACTATTTAGTAGGTTTTTTAATCGTCGTCTAATAGCACGCGTCACAATATTCAAAATTTTAAACAATATGGGTGTGCAGTTGTGCAGTAGTCATCTATTAATCTGTGTACTTATTATCAGCGAATGCAGGAAATACACCGCTCAGCTCATTCCGCACTAGACAGACTCTTTTCCAGGAATTCAGAATACACATTTAGGTCAAAGACCTATAAAGTAGCGATATCTCGACATTTTTATACGAATGATTCGTCTTGTTTACCGTGGAGGATTTAAAAAAGCGTCCATGTTTGCATTTAACATTCGTGACGTAAATAGTTTTATCAGATGTTATTTTTTGATGACAACAAAATTTTGATACTTCGTGAAAGTCAGTGAAAGAAAATATTATAAATGCATAAAAATATTATATTTTAGGTACTTAGAACATAATAAATGTCGTATATTATAAAGTATGTACCTACTTACAAAAATTAATACAATGTTGCCAGAACGAAAATACCACAAGTCATCAATAATGAATAGGTATGACAAAAATCCAAGAATTATGAGATTTTATTTACAAATAAGTACTTACCCACTAAATACCTTGAAACGTTGGTAAGCAATTTTCGGTATAAAATAGGCATTATATTTTCAACCAGCGGATTTCGGACCCTGTTTTAAAGTAGAGTCCCAATAAATTTCTAATATGACCCTTAATAATCTAATAGGTATGGAGTTCCCTAGATCTTGATACCCCCTGCGAAGCTTAAAGCTGAAATACAAACCCCAAAGACCTTGGGCACACCAGCTGTTTCTCTATGCGTAATTATTTCTAAAATATGCTCATCTAACCTCCTCCTAATGTCCTACTTGTTTTTTTTAATAATCCCGTCTTTCAAATAGAGATGGAATTAAATATGACCCGCTTTTAAGTGAAATAATAAAATAGTCTTGTCCCCATCTGTAAATAGAATCACAAAATAAATGACAACCGGTCATACATCACGCCATTGCGCGTTGTCGCAATATATTTCAACCTGATTTGTTATTTAATTGGTTTGAAGGTCGAAGTTTAGCGACATCTTTGTCCAGTTACAAAAGTATTTTGTTTTTTTCTAACCTCTATCTATATCAACCTAAAACTTCCACCCATCGTGCTTGATATTGTAATCTTAACTAACATAACAATATCAAGTTTATATACACTTGAGGGTTTGTAAACATTTTATTTTCTGCTTGACATTCTAAACATCACATCAGGGATCACAGCGAACTAGATAAACCCCTCCATACGGTTGATCACGCAGCTTTGAAAATTCACCCTTTAAAGGGTAGCCTGACGAGCTCAAGTACATCAATTTACTGTTTTATGGCTGCGGTGTCTCGTAAAATGTTTACTGTTACCATCCTCGACACATTTGCCTGAACAGTGCCAACGGAGCACAGACGCATTTGGAAGGATATTTATGGAAAGATGAATTTGTTTGCGCGAATCACGACGTTTTGGTTAGAATACTAGTAGTACCATACTTCCTAGATTACCTGCCGTAACTAGCGCGTTTAGTCTGAATAAAAACTCCCTTTCTAGACTCTCTAAAAATAAAACAGTTTGTCAAACAATAGAAAGTCACTTCAAAAATGCGAGTTCTTTTTTGACATTTCTTATTTCCTAACTCTTCTGAAGCTTTGGGATTATAGTTTTCAGAGATACGCTAGTTTTGAAAGTTTAAAATACTGTAATAACCTCATCGGAGTGGAGTACCGCGTAAATGAAGTGGCTTATCCCGGCGCGCCTCATCATAAAAGTAATATTCATTAAAATTTTAACGCCACCCTTTCGACGCTCAAAGTGAGCTCACTACAATTTGTACGCAAAGTACTTGTTTTACATAAACTTAACGAGCTATTAATCATGTTTGCTGTTGCACTTTGTTTATTTATCAAGAATTACATTAATTATATTGATAAATTATCAGAATGTAAACTTAGCAACATAATATTCTGGACGCGATAACCGAATATTGACTTTTAAAGGATCGACCTGATAGGAATGCATAGAAGCTGATAACAGTAAGTTAACATTCACTTATCTAGTGTTTTGTTACGTTCTATAACGATGGGTGTTGTATAGGGAGTAGGTATCAGCTTTTATCAATTAGAATTAGAAGTTACAAGTTACAACTAAAGTATACATACATACCTTAAGCTTAGGAGTCTTGAAATTATTTAGTTTCCTATGAATAAGTAAATCGCGGACTAGAAGGATATTATAACTTAAAATATACCATATAGTATCACGTCTTACACTGTTACCATTTTTTCTAAAACCTATAAACAAAGGATCAGCTCAATATAGGGTAGATCAGGCTCGGCTTACAAGTAACTTCGTTAGACATCAGTCATATTTTATTGGAAACTTAAACCTCGAACGCATAAATCTTTCAACTACGTGACAAGAACGTTGCTACAGTTGCTTTCAACATGACATAAAGTTAGTGTGTGCTCGGCAAAAATAGTGTAGACACTAGTGAGTGTAAACACATTAGTGATGTTACATAAAAACACGAAATACATAAAAGTGGATAGCTCTTAAAATGTAGAGTTATTGTTTACTCTCTGTTAACTTTCACGTTCGATCAAAGAAGTGCATTATTCATCTTTATCGGATTTAAGAGTGGCTTATACGATGGTTTTATTTTTTATTTAATTTTATATAAGTAAGGAGGCATTCAATAGATGTATTCAATTCGCTCCCTACGCAATTCGATTCGCCGAGCTCAATTTCCGGGCACCTGATTGAGCGATGTGGGCTTTATTTGCAAACTCTATTTGGCATAGTTTGGGAACCAGGCCTGTGAATCATGTAACCTTAAACCATTTTCTAGGGTCAACTCGTTTAAGGATTCATGTAACGATTCTCGAAAGTGGTCGATCCCCCCGGTACAGTTTGGCTACTTCCCATGTTTTGGTTTACCGTCGCCGGAGGCAGAAAATTTAGGGGTAATACCAGCTATTGGATGTGTTAGTCCTCATTGCAACTTCTTTTGGAGGATTTTATTCTGAAATGAAGTATTAATTAAACTCTACCACCATGGTATGAATCAAAGCTATGTTGGTATATAAATCTAAAATTATATAAAATTGATCAAAACGATAAGATTAGGCGCCTCAGTGTTATTCCATTTGACTGTGTAAATATTTATGAAACAATAGAATTAGGCCTAATCTATTTATTGATAACGATTGTACTTGTGACATAAAATTCTACTAGCTACAACTGCGAGCGTTTAAAATTTGATAAAACTTGTACAATCGAAACATTGAGAACATTTAACTTGTCAATGTTTACACAAACCAAGTCCACATCAAACAAATAGACAGATGTAGTTTTTTTGTCGGTAAACTGGCGTCTGACATTGGCCAGACTGAAATTCGATACCAATATACGTTTTTGAGACGGCAAAGAGTAGCAAATAAAACGACTTGAATAAGCTCAAGTTCGTTTGCTCTCCACTGACAAATAAAATAAGTTTCATTTAAAGTGGTAAAAGGCAGAAAACTTTTGCAGACGGCTGCCGTAGACAACTGTATCGATTTTTCCATGTCTACGCGTTCCGTGTAAGCTTTATGGAATTCTAAGGAGTTGTTAAAGAAGCCCTTCATTGAAAACTTGGATCTACACTGACAAAATACCAAATTATCACATTCTAAATATGACCGAAAGTTTTGTGTGTATTAGAAATATTACTAGGATTATTAGGAATCCATTGATTGTTTTGGAAACTGTCAAAAATAATCAGAAGTTAATAAGATAATCAATTAATTAATATGAATACCATATTAGGTACTTATTTCTTGCCAATACTATTTGCCACGTCTTATCACGGGATACTGTGTTACTCACTGTACCTGATGGGTTGTGGAGGTCAGATAAGCAGTCGCTTTATGTAAAATACGGTATTCAGCTGAGTCTGGTAAGACTGGAAGCAGACCGCAACATAGCCTTTCCCAAAGAAAGGCTAAGCAGAAGCCAGAAGTAGTTATATCAACACTTGTACGAATGCAAGAATAAAAACAAAACCGAATGAAATATTGAAACAGCATCTAATCCAACGTATCTAATCAAAGAATTCATTCGACCTGGTTCCCATGTAGATTGTGACCTTATGTGGAAAGTGACGAGAGCACCATGTATGGCCGTCCTAGCCACAAGGTTAGTCACTATCCATCGTACATCACGACTTGATCAAGTATTCGATGTATTAGCGCAAGGCTAATCAGAAGGATATTATTTGACAAATATACTTAGTGTAGTAAAGATTTATAGAATACCGGAGCCTTTGGCATAAATGCAGTTTAAAAATCATCTGTCCTGCTTATGTACTATTTGCTATATAGTTGTTATTCCCACGCTTTTTCTTCAATAGAATAAGTAGTGCAGATTTGTACTATGTGAAGGTCTAAAGTAATTCTAAAAATGTTCAGGCCGTCTTCATGATTATCGTAACATAATTAACATTTTACAGTCCATAAAATTTTATTGAGATATTTCCAACTCTTTACAATTTCCTGGCAAAAGTAAGTGCAGTTATAGTAATATTCATTAAGTTATAGGAATGCTGTTTATTTTGGAATTGATATTTTATCCATTTAACATTTATTACTACTTAGTTAGTAGGTAGGTACTTTTTGTCGGATACTTTTAAATAAATTAAGTATGTTTTATCGCTTTTTTATCTTATCCTTTACAAAGAGTGCCATGTATATGACAATTACATTACAGATTTACATCTAATCAGCTAGGAATCTAAATGTGTTTCTTCGTTGATATTCTTGACTGGAAGTTGTTAGTAATAGCTAATTAGTAATTCCAGTCTCGACGGAACATCCTTTACAAGTAAAAAGGGAAACAAGAAGCATAAGTTTCTATCAGAGAATTACTTGGAGATTGCCTTGAGGATGTTCACTATCATGTGTTACGAGTACTACTATGTTGGAATTACGATTGCCATTACAGTTACCTAAGACCTTGGCTTATCGAAAGCCATTTCTTTTTACTGCTGCTGTTCAATGATTAAGTTAATTGCTTACTGCAGTATTTTCTACTCAATCCGCAAAATTTCTTAGTCGTCAGCATTACCTGAGTTACAATAATATAAAGTAGCAGTTGTAGATCGGCAAAAACGGTACGAGTCGAGGCCGGCGATCTGCTTACGGTGAAATTTTAATAAGTTAAAAACTTTCTACAGTGTTGGCTTCGCAGACGTGCATCGCATGACTCATTCGGTTCAGTGTACGCTCCCCCACCAAAATACGGCAGACGCAGCCATTAAGTCAGTATCGATTCCCCAAAATGTTGGCGAAAACGCTGCTGTTACTCAATCGACTCTTATTTTTGCATAACGACTCAATGAGAATTCATCATGGAAACGTTACAATTAAAACATTTCAAAATGGACGCCATTGTAGGTAACTTAAAACGAAACATTTTTATAACAGTTATAAAATAGGTACTATATTTCTATTCATTGTCATGGGAAACAGAACGTTGAAACAAAATACTTATGCTATCTCAATAACACATCTTAATTTTTTTGTACTTTTATGGGTGATTACAAGTAAACATTTCGGCTGACATTTTGAAAATTCTGACCATATGGCGGGCATGCGTCGTGTTTTTTATGGCGCCAAGAATGATTCGAGTTGTTTAACGTACTCGTTCTTGCAGGTTCTATACCTTATAAGGTTTTGGAAAGGCACCACGAGTCCACAACACGCCACGCACCGTTAAGCTGAGTTAATCTAAAGTTACAATAGACGTTGATTTCATTTCGACGAGACAGATGGTCGGACATGTTAGATTGTATGCGGCCGCCATTGTTGTAACTACCAACTAGCAAAGTATGGTGATATCTTTAAAGCCCATTGTTTTTTTTTTGTAGTGATGTCGTTAGACATTCACATGAGTCACATCCTTTCTCGATACGAAAGAGAAATGTATATCTAAATGGTTATGGTAGTTAAGGAGTATGAATCAATTTATGACGCATCCTATCCTATATTATCAGTATTGGGCTTAAATGTGGTGTGACCAGTGACCTCACCTTCGTTTTTCAGGTTTGTGAGTAAGCAGTAGAGGCTGTCAGGGAGGATATTACAAATCAATATAGCAGATTTTGGGAAAATATGCGTCATGAAGTGATAAACCTATTTATTTTTATTAACCGTTAATAACTTTATAAAAGGTCTTTTTGAAGTTTGATAAAATTAATGTAGCTAAATTTGTAATTATTCCATGCCTTCACTGGACTGACTAGCTTTTTAAATAATTAAAAATATTAATTAAAAAGCTAGCCTGTCTAATGAAGGCATAGAATAGCATTACAAAATTCCGCAATGCAGAGAATATTAAAAAAAAAACTCCCAAATAGCTACGATTAGAAGTTAGCTACTACTTACTTACTTCATATTTTTTACGAATTCAAATTAAGAACAAGTATTATAAAGTGGTCTATGGTCTATGCGTTTCAGGCGATTTTCAAAAATGTAGTGTCTGTTTTTTATCTTGATAATTAGTAACATGCTCTGGTTAGCGGAGCAAGACGCGTGCGGTATTAACAGTGTAACGAGATATGTGCGGGACTTATTTATTACACAGCCTGCACACACGACCGCAAACCAAATACATAACTAGACTGAGCTTAGTTTGGCCTCAAATCAATGACGATACAACTAGTATGTAAGGACTAATGGCCGAACCTAAATCTTAAGTCACCGTCAGGTATCAAACTGTCTCTACTTTTAAGGTGTGAAATTAGGAACGTCTTAAAGTTAAGTGTCGTTTGAGTATTCGGGGTTAAAGTCCTTAGAGTGATAAGTTTATTATTCTATAACTTGTGGAATTGTTGCCTTAATTTATTAAGCAAGTTCTGATAGTAAATCAGCCCCTTGATTTTAGTTTCAGCGTTGAGAGTTTTAGGGGTTGTGGTTAATTTAGAATAGAAACAGCCACCCTTCCTAATTGCGGAGGGTATGGAATTATGGATACCTACCCAAATTATGATGTAGTGGCACTTTAGTAAAGCGTCAAATATTTTATGTGGATATAAAATGTTTGACATAACTTTATAGACGCCTATAGAGTTACGAAAAACATCTGTTATTTGCCAGGTTTTGACTAAGTACCTGAAATTGACGAGCTGCGGTGATCAAGCGCGATATATTATTTCTTTCTCAGTCTGAGAGGCATTTACCTAACCGTGGGATAGACAGGCTATCATTAGAAAATACCTTAAAAGTAAACAATAGAGCAGTCCCATGCTACTGGAAAATTATTCCAACGGCGATCAAACCATAAATATTTTACAAAACTCTAGAAAAATAATTAATTGTAAATTTACTCGCTTCCTTTACTTGTGCATCCGATGCTACTTATCGGCTTCCAACCTTGAAAAACCTGACAGCCATGGATAAACGGGGCCTGCGTTTATTGAGGCCAATTGATAATATTGCAATGGGTGGATACAGTTTGTGAACGACGATAACATTTAACTTAAGTAAAAAAAACTGTTTAATTCTTATAACAACAGAGTTAGGTACTAGTCAGTAACTCCGCCAAAACGGCTGCAATAGTTAAACGACTTTTAAGTCTAGGGTAGTTACTTAATGGTGTTTGCCACGAAGTAGATGAATATAGTTTATCAGTGGTGTTTCCATGGATGATTATTTTTTGAAACTACCTAGTTATTTAAACGTTCGAACGTGTGCTATGTACTTATTTGCACAGAAGTATTTTATAACTCCATTTGATTGCTTTTAAACGTGTTTCCTTAAACGAAGCTTATTTGTAGATTGTGGAGAAGTTTAATAAACCCATTTATTTGCATCTGTCCATAAAAAAGTTACCTAATCTAGGTGTAACATAACTAAGATTTTTAATATATTTTCTACAATATAGGTACCTAATAATTCTACATCCAGCGGAAATTACCTAGATATAAGTCGCTTTTCATTACTTCGTAACAAGTTTATGCACATTACATTTATCTCATATAATTTAGCGGCCGCAGGTACACTAACATATCATATGGGTAACAAAAGTTATTCAATTTCCCGCAATTTGCCAACTCGTTTCAGAACCTTTTGAAATCTGATATCCCAACAAAGTTTTCTGATACTTTTCTCATTTATAGGAGTTCGAGTAATAAAACTTTTTAGGACCGTAAATATGGAATCAACTTTCGTTTATGAACGATATGAAAGCGGTCTTTCGTCACTAGACAGTAATTCGACACAGTATTGTAAACATAATTTTGTTTGAACATATTTACTGTAACGACAGTTTATTGTTTCCCGCCGACATATTGTTTAAATATCCCGAAACACAATCCCTAAAGGATTTCCTTCGCAAATTGGTAAAAGTTTTTCAACACATAAGTAGAAAAAGTTTAGTGTTTAAATATCAGGAGAATAACCACTTGTTATTTGTTAGGACGGCAAATAAGCACTGGATTCATAGTAGCAATATTATTTTTCAGGTAAAATTTATAACATTTTCTTGATTTTAAATATCTTTGTTTAAAATAGTGTTCTAAAATAGACGTTTGACTTACTTTAACATTATTCTTTGCCGTTACAAAAGAGCATATATTTTATTTACATAGGTTTTAGAATGGCTCCATGGATTTAAAAACGTTGTTTGCACACAATTTGTATTAATATGATTTTTGCCTCATGACTTACCTAAATACTTTTATAAAGTAACCACCTATCTCCATCTCCAGTGTTGGCTGGCGGAGGGCGAGGTGTTATCATGTCGCCAACATGTTTCACTGGTTTCGTATTTATCAATACACAGGTAAAACCGGACTGCACACACATACCAACACTGTGACGATGCTCATTTATCCCACAACACTCCGACATTACACCCGCAATCATCATTTTTTTGTATTAGAAGTTAGAACATAAAAGTACGTAAATTACAGACAATTATTTTAATTTCTGTGTTATAAAAACCATGATTTAATATGCGTAGAATAAAATTACAAATAGCCCTCTTTATCCGCTTTACGGCGTTAATTAAAAATTATGATTGGCCTCCTATCGCAATTTTTAGCATTCCCTAGTTAGAGATGAATGGCGCGCTAAGCCCCATGCCACAAGGGGCCTTGCAATGGCGCGGGTTGCATGGTGCTAGACAAACAAATAATCATAGCTACCTACTTAATACTCGTATATGGCCCGGCCCGGATCATTTGCATTGTACAAACTAGCTAATATTTACTGAACGCTTACAAACTGTGTAAGTACCTATTCATAGGATATGCATATAAAGCCGGGTCTATGTTATGTTAAAAAACTGACGCGGCAGACACGGCTTAAACGTGAACATAGATTTTAGCGATAATATTGGAATTATGTAAAACTATAGATGTCCATTACTCGTCTAGTACTATGAAAAAAGGTAATGACCCCAAAAATTCAATAACTTACAATCACAAATCAAGG
This sequence comes from Diachrysia chrysitis, assembly GCA_932294365.1. Lineage (NCBI taxonomy): Eukaryota > Metazoa > Arthropoda > Insecta > Lepidoptera > Noctuidae > Diachrysia > Diachrysia chrysitis. The sequence goes on along the minus strand of OW028651.1, from coordinate 603,067 downwards.
AGGTTATTGACCTTTTCCTCGTTAACTGAAATGTAAAACTGGTTAGCATTCTGTCAATCAACAATATCAGAGGAATTGTTTTAACAAAACAATATACTTTATTATAATGACGTTTCTGGATCGTTCTGTCAAAGGACTCATTATAACAATAGGACGTTATCCTCGTGTTATTAATACTAGGTCTATTGTTAGGATATCAGATATATAAGTTTTATAATAACGTACACCTAACCTATCGAAAGACTCTTCTCTTGCAATAACACTTCTCACTGAGTTTCTCAATAAAATGTTATTATAACATCCACATACTTATTATACCTCGCTTATTGAAATACCAATCAAATGGAAAACTAATCGTCTGTTATAAGTAATGTCAAGTTATAAGGTTGTTCTTTCAGGCAACCAATCACAATCATTGACAAGTGAAGACAAAACAATTTAAAAAGTGCAGAAAACGGGGTTCTCTATGTCTACTTCAACTGTCAAGTGTCTAGTTTGTCTATGCACTTACAAAAGAGTTTCCTTCCTTGTGATATATCTGTTATCAACCCCGAGCAAACATCCTTTTGGAAACAAAAGATTGTTTTCCTGTCCACAGGATGTATTCTGGTTTAGTATACAAGCCGAGTTGCCGGCAACAATGACCCCATGTTTTAATATGCGTCAGACGTTAGCTACGACTGCGGTCATGCGATGCCGCACTGGGGATACGGGCGGGTGGAAAAAAATACAGATCATTATAATTATTACTCCGTATAATGATGTACGATTTATTTACCGCAGTGTAAATTCTTGGAATTGGGAGATCATAAAATAACACAGAAAAATATAATGAACATAAAATTAATTCATTTCCTTACAGAAATAAGTACAAATTGTTCGAAAAGCTTTTGAAAAGAGGATAGTATTTTTTTTTTTATTTATAGGTTCGTATCGGTATTTGATCGGCTTCAGATAGAAAGAAAATAAGTAGGATAGGTAAATCCTAAAAACTACTTGAATGATGTATATTTTGAACAACCTCTATGTTAACAAACCGAAACCAAAGTTTCGTGGATTATAGGTGTTTAAGGATTTGTAAAACGAGTCTGGCCTAAGATTGAGTTGACCTAAAAAACATTGCCATTTTATTGATCTTATTTCAAAAATATTGATGCTATTCGAGTGATCATCATTACACGTGGGCGAACATAAACAGTTAGCCTAGCAACAATTCTCGTGAACGGTACGCATAATATGTTTGTTAAATATACAGTTAACTCACTCGCGTTCCACAAGCAATTTGTAATTGAAGAGGTCGCGCTAACCGTGACTAAAAACTGTTAAAAGTCAAGATACAATGAGTAGACATTAATTACTTATTTACTGTGTCTGTGGTTTACTGAGAATGCTAGGCTATTGTATCAGTGCGGTTTCAAAACGAATATAGACCAAGAAAATACGTCTCTTATTTATTACAAAAGGTTTGAATTCGTGGCAAATATTCTTTTGTTTTTTACACATTTTCTTTTCTGCAAAAAGGTTTTATACCAACGTTCTTTGTTACTTACCTTTTTCGTTCTTCAAATCTTGAATGTAGACTTGAGAGCCACATTTTGGAATTTCACTTTCATTTTTCGTTATAAAAGAAATGATCAACAAATTGCAAAGGTAAAGTCGTATTGCAACCCAATGTTCTTTTTACAGACGGGGTTAACGTATCTGCGTTATGTTATGCCGACCTTCAGATATTCAGACAGTTGCGTGTGACGAGACAGTCAAAACACGCTATCATAAAAAGTTACACGCAAAGCGATAATATAAACCAAAACATAAAAGAATACTCAATTTAATGTTTAATTGAATGAAAATATGTCACAATTTAATGTTTAATTGAATGAAAATATGTCACAATTTAATGTTTAATTGAATGAAAATATGTCAACCTATAGATTTAGATATTTGTTGACCAAAAGGCTAACAAACAATCAAAGGTCTTGAGGTTTGACAGATGATAAACAATTTTTATTTTGATCAGTCTTTTAGATCCACCATGGATTGTAGAAAGCCTACTCTTCCTTTTTTTTTTCTCGGGGTGAAACTCGACCCGTCCTTGCCTTTGCCGGAGCCGGGGTCAGGATCTTACGCAAGATCTGCGCGGCCTCGGCAGGCTTCGGCCTTTACTAGACCCATTCTAGAGGGGGCAGGAATAGGAAGCCTAATTTCAAGCTAAATATTCTAATATTACAATTCTTTCTCAAAGTTTCTTTCAAGCACTCATAGCACACCTCCAATATTAACTCTTGTACGGTGCCATTTGTTTGTAAACAATGATAAGATGACTTTCTACTAATGTGTTGGTTCATCGAAAACGTATTTAGCGCGTGCCTCCGCCTACTGATACGGGAAAGTAGCCGGATAGCCCACGCGTAATGTAAAAATATTTATTTGCCGTTATGTGCCTTTTACTGCTAGTTAAAGAAGGTTACAAAAACATTTCAAACAGCAAAATACAATTACGTAAAACAAACTTCAATATAATAATCGAAATAGAAATGTAATTTTCAAACGGAAATTCAAACAGAGGAAGTCATACTGGGAAGGATTATGAAATTGCAAAACTTTTCACTTAATTAATTGCTTGAAAATTTATACCGGGAAACCTTACTTAATTACTCTTTCATCTAAACTTTAATTTGTTTTCAATTTCCACTTATTTGATTAGATAATCAACTAAGCAAAACACGTAGATATACCCCTCTAGAATATAACTGCCTTAATAAAATTAATAAATATTTTTTATCAATTAAATTATTTTTTATTATTTATCAATTAAAATTAATCTATGTTTTATGTGCACACCGAAGATTGCACACACATACATAATAGACCGTACAGAGAAGGAAGGCCCTATAGTGGATAAAGAAACACATCTATATTGCAGACATTTATATACCTATATTCCAGTTTGACTATATTTAATTAAATAGAATATTTTAACTCAATCTATATTTTCTACTTTTCAGATCCTAAACAATGGCGTGTTCAGTAGATGCCCCCTCCCTGAAGGACCTGCCCAAGGTAGCGACCGACCTCAAGAGCCAGCTGGAGGGCTTCAACCAGAGCTGTCTCCGTGACGTCGACACCAACGAGAAGATCGTGCTGCCATCTGCTGAAGGTATGCTTAAACTTTTAAAAGACCGAGTTAGAGTAAAAGGAATGTCATAACAATTATATTTTGCTCTATCACGAATACTATCATCGATCGAAGTATTTGTGTTTCGTATAGTCACACGAGTACGAAATATGGCCTTTTTGCCCACCTCTTTTAGATGAGAATGTGGGAGACGAAAGAATACAATATGGTATGTAAGTAACTATACGTATAGAAGTTTCAATGCTTCGTGAAGAACTGGGGAAGGACATTTATTAGTGAGTTATTACCGAAAATGCTACAATATTTAATCGCGACGATCTTCTATTACACTATAAATCTGAAATATCTGTGGCGACATAACACAAAACGAACAATTTTTTGAAGTTGTCCATCGTATTCCCATAGTTTTCTACATCCAAAATGACTGTATGATCGGTACTAGCGATAAGAGCGTCATTTTTACAAATCATTTACATGCATTGTTGTCCTGGGTATTATTCAAATAGAGCACATCACATTGCTATTGTATTGAGATGAAATATTCCAACTGATTTTCATTTAAAATCAGAACAGGGTCAGGTCATATAGAAAGTTTCACTGACAGTTGATACAAAATGTTAACCGTTTCAAATTATTTCATTGTATGAAAAAATTGTGTTTAGAAACTAAGATTTTTTGGTCTAGTTATTATTCGTTGTTAGACATACAGTTAACAGTAGCAAAAAGTGTTATTAATAACCAGTAGGGATGGGTAGGTATATACTTGAAAAAATCAATACCTGGGGCTTATAGGTACGAATACGTAAAAATACCAGGTATAAAAATACTTAAAAGTATGTATTACTACGCATCGCACCCGCCAACATGCCGAGCATCAGCGTCCAAATAAAAAAAAAATCATTCTGGTATAAACCCGTATTGCCTGTGTATTGTCCAAAGCTAAGTACTTAAAAGTAAAAACCTGGTGATTACGGATTAAGAGTAAATTCATTGTTTCTAATTAGGCAAGTGGATAAGTTGTAATAAGGTGGTCGAAATTAGGGTAATTGAGTTAGCAATTGAACTCAATACGCCTATTAGGTAGATATTGATAAGACATCTAATCCAGTTGACGTGGGGAATAAAAATTGTTTTGAAGGTAACTTTGTTACTTTGGATCAAAATTACTTCTAACTAAGTAGGCAATTGAACTATGTGCATAAGTGTTTGATAAAATTTATTTATTAAACCAGAACTAGTTACCTGCATAAATAACAATCTTACACAAGGGGACTACGTTCACTACTCCTATCATTTATTTGCCGAGAGTCAAGAGAACTAACTCTATTAATTTCAGTACACTAAGTTAAGTGAATTCATGCTAAGCCGGCGACCGAAGGAATTATTCTGAACTGTCGCCGCATTGACTTTCATAGAGAGGTAAAACAACTAGTAATGAACATCGATTAATCTCTTCGTTGTTGTAAAATATAACAAAGACCTTAAAAATCCACATCAGTCTATAAAACGTTCCATGTGACGCATAAACGATCAACATTCCATGACTCACGGACTGATAACAGAATAACAAAGAAAATTTCGATTTCACAACAGACGTAGCGCAAGAAAAGCAACACAACGCGCTACTTCAAGGCGTTGAACAATTTCAGACATCCTCGCTCAGGAAAACGGAGACAGTGGAAAAAATCGTGCTTCCAAACGCACTAGGTATATCACTGGTTGGAATGCCGCGCCACTAATAAATAATAGCGAGTCGCAATACGCCTGTGAGACGTGGCTGCTTTTGCTCATCGCATTCCTTCTAATTTTAACTGTGAAACTAAACCAGGGGACTATAGGGAAGCTAATATGTCTTTGACGACTTATAGCAGTTCCTACTTACTGTTGCAAAGTTTATTTTACTAAAATAATAACGAGCATGTTTTTTTCTAGACGTTGTGAGAGTGCGCCAATTTCAAATAAATTTGAATTCCGTATATTTTTGACACTTTGCGTCTATGGTTTGCAGATGTTGCCACCGAGAAAACTCAAAAGTCCCTGTTCGATGGCATCGAAAAGTTTGATGCTACCAGGTTGAAGCACACAGAAACACAGGAAAAGAACCCACTTCCTGACAAAGATGGTATGCTTTCTTTAATAAATTACCAGTTTATGCACAAGCACTTTTATGCATGGAAATGCGCAACAACTCCTTATAAAAATACATTTATTTAGCAAAATAATATTATTTTGTAACTTATTGCGCTTAATTTGCCGATATACTAGATACCCTTATTTTCATAAATCTTATGCAGTTTTAATGACTCAAGACTCATTAGCTTATTAATGTTTTTGTGACCATTTACGGTATGACACGCTTTTTATTCCGAGCACTAGGTACTTATCGTGCCTTCAATTAGCATGTAAATGTCGCCTATCTACGGATGATTGTGTTACCAACGTGACAGACGCAATGAATGCTTTTATTATTTACTTACTTGTATTTATTATTTATGTTTTGCCATGCACGATTTGCTTTGCATCAGTTGTAGCAGCGGAGAAACAGCACCAGAATTTGTTGGACGGCGTTGAGCACTTCGACAAGAGCCAGATGAAGCATACGACAACGGAAGAAAAGAACCCCTTACCACCTATTGAAGGTTTTTGTTTTGCTGCTTTTATTTACCTGCCTGTGTATTTTAATGTAATCACTTATTCGCAAATACTTGCCTGCTGTATTTTTAAGACAAACAATTTATTTTTGCAACCACATTTAAAGCACGTAGTAGGTACCTATATTATATTCATGGTACCGAATGTCTTTTTTAGACTTCGCAGTTTGTTTTTGATAATGTCAACAGAACTTCAAATATATAACCAAGTTTAAAAAATACGTAAAATGGGGTGAATAAATATGATTGGGGTGTATAGACACAAATTTTGATAAGGATTCCTAACTTTTATTGAGTCCAGTTATAGTTGTACATAAAAACAGTTTTCTTATATTTTTGTATTAGTTAGAGTTCTCATAATCAATACCTTTAATCTGTAAAATGATAAAAACACAATTTTCTATTCACCCCCTGCATTTCTAATCAAACCATTTTACCGTGATGTTAAATTGTAGATTTATTCTTAAAAAATCTTATGTGTAGGTCTAATATAACTACTTGGTAAATATTTTCCTGGCGAAGTTTCACTAAAACGATTAGATTAGATTTGGAATCTAGATAGTACCTTAGCTACGCCAAAGCTAGATAGGTCATTTATAATAAATTATATAATTCATGCAGAAAACTGAACGCTGTATCTAAAAACAACCTAGCATGTAGCTGGTAAGAAAGAGATCTATAGGTAGAAACTTATTGTGCCATAGGCTCTATGGTAGGCTTTTCTGCTTATGGCATAGACAGAGGTCCTTTTAGTAGACCAACATTGTAATGAACTCATTGATAGATAAATGTTCTATAAACAGAAGTCCCCGCCATATAACATATCAAATAATTAACACACTCATTCCATCCGACAGCTATCGAAGCCGAGAAGGAAAAGAACAAGTTCCTGAATGGCATCGAGAACTTCGACCCCACCAAGTTGAAGCACACCGAGACTTGCGAGAAGAACCCCCTGCCAACCAAGGACGTCATCGAGCAGGAGAAAACGGCCTGAATAGCCTCATAACTATACTAACCGCAACTATATCTCGCTAGTATCGCCGTATTTTAAACTCGATGTAAGTCATAGGTCCGTTTGCGCTGTCCGTTTATCAAGTCCTTATTTTATCAAACGACGGAACGCCACTAATGTTCGATTTGACTTAAAATGGACTTTGTAAACTGGTCCTTATCATTAGTCTATAGGAACCAAATTTTCTATGTCACTTTTTAACGGTATATTATGTATTTAATAAGCGTATTTTACGAGCATTTTATAATTTAATTTATATTGAAAGAATAATTAAGTATGAATGTCCAGTACTGATTTTATTTAAGTCGGGAACACACTGCACTCCAAATAGTATGCTATTGTTTATTCATTCATCTGTGCTTGTGTTCTCTTTATGTTGAGATATGTTTTAGTGCTCACGAGAATTATGCATCTGCGCGTGTGTGATACTCTGGTCAATAAATTAGGAGTGTAGTTACCAAATCTCATTTGGGTCTAAATTTATTTTTTTAACTTTATTTCTGCGTTGATGTAGTATTTTTGCATTGTATTGTATTGACTTTGAAATTAGTTAAGGATCATCGAAGTAGTACTGTAATAATATCACTTGCTCAACCATATTTGGTATAGATGTTCAAAAAGAAAGCAATAGTTTGTTTAAGCATTATGTGAACAATCATAATTTTTATATTGTCATATACAACCAATAATCAACATTTTTCCATTTTTATAATAACGCTGTCGATGTCAATAAATAATTTTTACCGGAATTTTGTATGTTTTACAGACGGTGCTTTTTATAAATATAGATTTAAAAAATGGTTGGTGTTTTATTTACTGTTTGCATTTTATTGATACAGCCTTAAATTATGGAATTAAGTATGTTCCTACTTTACAGTTATAAAACACATTCAGTTGTGTATTAAATTGATATCATGCATAATGTGTTCAACACTGAAAAGAAAGCTATTATTCCAAGTTTTTTAATAGATTTGTATTAATCTATTCTTCACTAACATCTTACCGATTGGTACTCTAATAAGCCCTCTCCAAAGCATCTAAGTTTTTCTGTTAAAAGCATAAAATAAACATTACACGCAACATGATGCAATATTCATCCAAAAAGCAATACTTAAGTATTATTTTACATGTTTAAAACTGTGAGTTACTTCTGTTTAGTGTCTGCTTTGCTAAATCCTAGCCACAGCAGGGTCTAAGCCCCCTCCCCCTCCCAAAAGACAAATCCTTTTCTATAAAATATACTCAGGTCTATAAAAAACAGTTTGAATAGAAAAAACATCTTCTAAATAATAAATTAACATGATAGATGCGTTACCTACGTGTTGATGCTTCAAAACTTCCTCTTAATTCAGCAATGTTTTTAAATTGGTAACTTTCTGAAGTAAAATTGTCATTCTTTCATTCAACCAACAAAAATAATTTAGATAGTTTAAGAATGTACCAACAAAGCTAACCAAACCATTGTGTAATTGTAATTTAGAACACGGTAAAATAATAATTTTCCCTTAAAATAAGCAGTGCAGGTTTAGTTTAGTTAGTCTATGACAGTTATCTATGGTAAAAGAGCGTTTCGTGAAGGACTATATAAATACTATTGACTACAATAGCAACTTATCTAGCATTAAGGATACAAGGTGAAACATCAAGATACATTTTGTACTTTGTTAAAAAGAGACAGCAGACATCTACCAGGAACGCGTTTCTAGTATGGTATGGTAACATTCTTGCAAAAATGCCGTCGTCTTGTAAATTTTGATTTGCTTCCCGCCGGCTCTTGACGGTTTGCTTTTGGCACGTGCAATTTTCTTTAGATTTTCGTAAAATACAACTTCGCAAATACAATACAGTTAAACACTGATGCTGACAGTTGGGATATACTATTTCGGTAAGTGTTTTCATTATATTTTAGCGTCGTACGTACGGTTTAACGTTTGCACGTGTTGTATATCGTAGACAGCAAAACAACCATTTGCATTCGCCAGACGATATAGCTACGATATGGTTTTTTGGACTCCTTATCCGTGTAATCACAACGATTTGTTTATTTACGTATGTGAAATGAGTCGGTTTGATAGAAAATTTTGGCGGATGTGATGATCGGAGTGGCAGCGTCATTTGTTTTTGTTTACCTGCAGATTGCTAGCAGTGTACAATGTCGCCTTCTCCGATCCGCTGTCGCGGGCCTTGGAAAATACACAAGCGTTCCTCGGAGCCAGACAGATGGTTGGATGAGATGGGATTTTTCCGTAAACACACAGCTAGAGACTCTAGCTGTCTTTTTCGCGCTGTCTCTGAAAACATGTTTAACACCCAGCGATACTTTCATAAAGTCCGACTGGACTGCGTTCAATTCATGGCTACTAAGAGGCACCTCTTCGAAGGGGTAGGATTCGCTACTTATTTGTCAAATATAATTTAAAACCAGGCACAATGTTAACATAAATACTTTTGTTTTGTAGTCATTGACTTGTCCATTTGAAAATTATCTCAAAGAGATGTCAAATCCATCCGAGTGGGGTGGTTTAATTGAAATATCGGCCATGAGCCACCTCTATAGGTAAGAAAGTTTTGGTATGAAATTTTAACTACCCACTTTTGATTTATATTTTCTAACATTTGCAATGCACTGTGCCTAATACAAGCTGAGTCAAATACTTTACATTCACTTTTCTTTTAATATAGTATTCATAACTACCTCTTTTTCATGCTGTTTATTGCAAATTAGCTTATTGAAATAAACAAGAGTTTTATTGCTTAGAATCAACACTTATTTAGTGCTGTGTGGAACCTTATGACTTGCGTTAGGCACAAAATTTTTACAAAATAAACAGTAATTTGCCATTAAAAACTTGCAGACGTGACTTTGTAATATTTGAAGCTAACAAGGGTCCACAAACAAAAATATGCAATGGTTATGGAAACCCAATATACCTGTTTTACTCTCCCGACACTAAGCACTTTGATGTGGTGTACACTAAAGATTTCATTAACACATCATCATACTGCCAGTGTAAGTGAATTTATATTGAAATAATATCTAGAAAACACTACAAGACTAATAACACAGGCACTCTTAAAACAAACATTATTTACAATTTTTGTATGAATTGTAAACAAGTCTAATATAATAGCTAATTTCAAGGACTAAAGCTAAGGACACAAATCTAAAGAACAAAACACTATGATTAGAATATGAGGCATGTCAGCGATTTAGGAGTTAACATGCATGTTTTAGAACCTAGGAACTTAGGAAAAAACTTCTAAGCACCTAGTTAGCACTTAGTTAAATTTAATTAAGCTCATACAAAGCTATTTAAGAAATAAAATTATTTCACATCATAGAAGTATGTAATAAAATTATTATGAATGCTTAGAAAAATCCTAGTATTGCGAATATAAAAAGCTTATTTATTTTCTTGAAGTAACAGACTCTTGTATTGATCATGTGTGTATTGAGATATTGAACTAAATGTAAATAGATGTGAATAAATGGAAATTGATAAAATTCACATCACAGATCTATAGATAATAGGGATATTGAGTTAATTTTGACGTAATAAGCTCCTAAAAAGCTCCTAAACTTTGATTTGCTTATCTCTTTAGTATTTTTTTTAAACTAAAAATACGTGTCTAATATTGTTTTTATTATTTAATTTACGGAGTTAATAGATTTTTACTTTTCATAACCAGTCAACATCCCTATTGATGGTAAATTCTTTTTTTTTTAATCTATCTAAATAATAGTTGAATGTTAGTTTTTATATTACACACAATCAATTACACATCTTATTTTTTTTTAATTAAACATTTAAAAAATATACCTTTGTCTAATATTTTTTTTAAATATTGCATAATATTGTCATTATTATAGCTTTGGTATATGAAATACTTTATGATGGAGTTTATCAACTAAAAGATTTGTCTTACGCGGTTGATAAAATGCTTCACGACAAAGTTCCCACCAACCATATCGAGTACTTCATGTCGGAGAATGTCGAGCGTCGTAAAAAGCAGAAAGAGAGAGCTAAGATATTCATCGAAGCCGCCGATGACGACAAAGATAGGAACAATAATGCTTTAGCGCTAAAATGCAAGCATCACACTGAAGACCTGGAGAGAGCCAGTCTCTTAAAAGAGTCATTAAGCATCTTCGTGTTCAACCGCAGCCTGATACAGCTCGAAAACGTCTGCATGAACTGCTTAAATGTAAACAGCGCTAAAGATTTACTCGATAATGGCATCACACCATTTCCGTACAAGGTCGCTAAAGCTTTAGACCCCGATATCTATAGAAATATAGAATTTGATGTCTGGAGTGAATTAAGACGAGGTAAAGAAGTTTTAAGTCGATAAACGGAATAGGAAAAAGAAATCCTACTCAAATAGTTTTCGTGGAAATCGAGTGTTCTAAGCCGCTTAGACTTAGAGCAATGTTATTGATCGGTTTAAAGCTTGGCTAATTTAGTATATTTATTATTAGTACCCACTCGTATTTACACCGGCTTTCTCTTTTGTTTTCGTATTGATTTCGATTTTGGCAACAACGGAAACGGCGAGGTTATTTTTTATGTAACGAGGCCAACGTTTCAAGCGGTGATGTGTTTTGTTTGGGCATTTCAGTTTCCTATTCTAGTTCACTTGAAGGAATTAATCTTGCATATTGAAATGTATCGCGGTACTTATGAAATGATATTCCAGAAATGCGTTATGGCGCAAGATATTCGGATGGGACGACTCTTCAAGTGGGAGTAAAATGTTTGTGTAAGCTGCAGCCCGACCAGACGGTCCCTTACCATTGTCATATCCAGGAGATGAGGCCTGACGGTGGACCTTGCCTTGTGTTTATTGAGGAGTTGGGTGAAAAACGAGTGGTGAACTTTGAACAGTTGGAACCGCTCCCTATTGATGAAATAAGACCTTGGGCACCTCCGTACAGATACTCCCGAGCCCATTCTCAGTTCCTGACCTTAAGCCAAATGTTGCAGCAAATAGGTTCGACTTTACATTAAAATAACAAAGTTTCATACTGTAAACATTCAGCGTGTTTAGTTTTTGTAACACTGTCCTTATTTCACAATAACCTAACTGTTATTTCTTTCTTGTCTTATTCTTTTACGAACAGTTTGTACTGTATATAATTCTTCTCAATTGATATTCCACGACCAGGCAACATAACTCGAAAACAAGGCCTGAGCAAGGCCCGGAACAAATCTAAGGTGGCATCGGATGACAAGAGCACGGAAAAAGCCATCAAACCGAACAAAGTTTCGTGGAACGAAGAGACTGAGCTATCCTTCCAAAACAACGTCGATTTCACATACCAACACCTGGACTTTCTTAACTTTGAACCGATGCCTGTTAGTTGTAGCTAGACATTACTAGAAGTAGGTCTTGGGTGACTTGTAAGCATATCACTTACCAAAAGGTTTTTTTTTCAATGTAACGCAATTGCCTGTTGAAATTTGTTCTTTTGTTAAACTTATTTCTAGAGATGACTAAACTAGGCCCAGTACACAACGAAAGTATACCTACACCCCCAATACACAACATTACAAAAGAGGGGTTTTATATTTACTCACTGAATTTAGAACTGAGCAATTCCAATTAGGTATACTTCGTAATAAGTCTTACGTTTCATATCTACATTTTTGTAAATACCCTATAAGATTTTGTAAATAACTATTAAAATATATTTTTTATTCGATTTTTCATTAAAATCCCATTTTATTTTTAATTCGTCTACGTGTCCAAAAGTGAAGTGCTTATAATTCTACCCTTTGAAGTACCATATCGTAGCTATTTTAGAGGTAATGAATTTGGGAAACTAGTCTTAGAATTAGTTGTTTTGAGTAGTATCTAGTAGAGTAGTGTTAAGTTACTGACAGGACAAAAAGACAATAAAGAACGTGTTTCAAAATCTTATTACAAAGCGTGTCAGCCCTCTGGTAATTAAAGATCGTACCGTAAACTTTGCAAAATACTAGCCAATAAGGTTATATTATTATTGTATAAACATCAAAACGAAAATTGCGTTATCAATTTCTATACAACATGAAAATGGCAAGAAAAATAAAGATTCTGTTAGTGCCTGCATGTTGCACCGGCGAAATAGAGGCGCGCGCATTCCCGCCGGCGCCCCCCGGTAGCTCGCAGCTCACGATTGGCTCGCACCGGGCGCAAACCTTTTATTTTAAAATTTTAGTTGCAATCAATCACTTAATAAGTGTACTTCGATAATATCGTGTCATGTCCAGTCTGTCGTCTGATTACGAAGATTTGGATTCATTTCAGGTTTGTAATACTTCGCAAATCTTTTTATATTTCCGAAAATTACTGCGAAATAACACTAGAATATGAAAAATGCATATCGTTTTTATTGTCCTTAACTGTCAGTAATTTATGTATGTAACTAGTTTATCTGTTGCTTAAAACGTGGTATTTACGTGTTGAATTGTTGTTAGGTTGAAGTTGAAGCACTGCCCCTGATGGTGGACTGTCGGCCGGGCGCGGGTGCTCCGCCCCACGAGCTCGCACACACCCAGCCGAATGGCGGTGCGCCCACTGAGAACCATCATAATCAGGTTAGTTTTAATCCTAGAAGTTGTGTATTTGTATTGTATCCACCACCTGTTAGATACTTTCCAACTTAGCATTTTCCCGGGCGACCGACGTCGCTTCCGTATCGCGAATCGGTAAGTCGGTCAAACTTTTGCAATCGATTCTTTTAGGACATATTGTGCAATTTTATTAAATAAATGTGGTGAATATTTTTTTTTAAAGTAATAAATATTTGTAACTTCAATGTTGTATTTTTCGTTTTCCAAGAAATTTGTGATTCCACGCAATTGTAGGAACAAACAAGAAATTTTAGAATTCGATTTGATCCAATTAATAGTTAAATATAAACGTAACGTAACGTTTTTCTTAGTTCTCAAAAGTGGCGCCATCTTGTTTCAATAGATGTTCTCGTTCAAATTGCACTATTCATTCAATTATGTGCTGCCTCCCAAAGTGAAGTGACGCTTCGCTTCTCTCCAGTCAAAAAAATTGTTTTGTTATAATTCAGCCGAATTCTGTTTTAATGGTAAGATACTCGTGTTGCCAAATAAACTTAATGTGAAAATATCACTTTCTGTAACATTTTTACAGTAGCAATAAAGCGGTAAAATTAATTACATTGCTGATTTTTTAATATTTATCTTTATTAAAACAATTGTGATATTTTCATCATCTATCTCATTTAATTTTTTGTATTAATTGATGGTTTTGCCGCAAAAAATAAAATCTATTTAAATACTGTTTAATTCCTTTGGCAGATCTAAAAGGTACAAGATATTTTGCCAATGTTTCCTCTACATTAAATATTTGCAGGTTTTTAGATCAGTGTTGCGGCCATGTCCCCCCCATACAGCGCACATTAATATTGTAACGATTTCAATTTTGCTCATTCTATATTTATTATTATATTGAAAAACCTTGTGCTATTTATCTTATATATACTATTATTTTCTTGGGTCAAGTAAATTATTTTATATCCATTGTGGTTGATGTGAGTACTATCCGGTAGATTTCCGAAGTCAGTTATTAAACAGGCCCAATTCATAAAAGTCGAAATTGTAAAAAGTTTCCGTATTCGGCGTTCCCCATAAATTATTTATTAAGGAAATTTCCATCCACCTACGTTTTTATTTGAAGGTTTATTTTAACTTGCAATGTATGTATTTATGTATGTTTGTTTAGGTCAAATCTTGCAAGCTAAATTAGAACCTCTTCTTTACATCAGATCAAGATGAAATTTTGCATATTTTATTGTAAAAAGTTCGGTGGTAATACAATGTGGTCATAATTTCGAGGTGTTGTGATGATGGAGCTAGAAGGTGGCAACAGGAACTCTGCATCGAAAAGACGCAGTGTAATAATTTTACAATTTCAAATTTGTTGTTCTTTTATTTAATATTTTTGTTTTTGCTATCGTGTATTATTTTTTTGTTCTTTTTAATTATTATGTTACGTTTAGTTAATAAGCCGTTGTGCGGGCTCTTTAGTGTGACAATAAATGTTTTTTCTTTCTTTCTTTTTTCCCATCTTGTTTGGGCTTTTCTGATTTATCTTTGCTAGTATTGTCAGCCTTGCTATTTTAAGCTTGTGTTTCAAAATATTTTTTAATTAAAAACTTATTAACACCGCTTTAAAGAGCAAAACAGCTTTTTATAGTCATGAAAGATTTCCCTTAAAATATTTCAATATCATAAAATAATGTCGTCGACTTCCGTCGAGTAAAGATGATTACATCCTTCATTTTTGAGCGAGCGACGGGCGCGCCCGTCTGTAACAGCGACGCTACGCCGTGTTCCGAGTACTCAAGTCAATATTCAGGTGCCCCGCTCTGATATATTAATATCGATAATAATGCGAGCTTATTTCCCTCCATAAACCTTTGTGCTGCGACGAACATCGATTTTGCGAATATAACTGAGCCATTTAAAAAGTAGTCTTCCTCGGTAATAAATGTGAATATATAATAGATTTTTCGTTTCACTTATGATAATATCTTTAAGTAATGATTTATTTGATGCGAACATTGTGTATTTTTAAAGTAGCAATAAAAAGATAGAACGTCGCATTAAATGGGACATTTTAAAATCACGATTGTGCGAATTACAGAGAGCTCTATTAAGACAAAATAATACTTATATCTTTCCATTAAAGCGGAATAATGGCCCTAAAACTAAATAATAAAGTAGTTCATTCCAGTGCTACATTTTGAGAATTTAGAGATGACTTTAGTCTGACAAAGTTCAAGAAAGTTTTCGGGAACTTACTTGAACTTTGAACACATACTGATAGATATCAGGATTATCAACTACAAATTTAAGCTTTAAAAGTTTTCCTAGCCAGTAGCCACGTAATACACTCCCCTCGCTGTACCATCAACATCGTTTACAATTGATTGACGTGATGTGTTGCGCAGGCGGGCGGCAGCGGCGACATGGGCGCCCACGGCATCGCGACCCCCGCGTCGGTGCGCGCCTCCACGCCGGCCAACACCAACACACTCACAACCTATACCAGTTAGTATATGCTATTATTTTATCCTTAGAACTTATTTTACATTATTTCATTATTTCTTTATAACTTTTTTAATATTGTAAACGCGCAGCTTTGTGAGGATGGATGTTTATTACTTTGTCAAACAAAAACTACTGAACGGATTTTGATGAAATTTGGTAAATAAAATGGGTTAAATAGGGGTTATGAAATGAATAGGAGGAGGGAAATAGGAGGAGTTGTGGGATAAATAGGTATTCTAGGATTAATGGAGACAACATTTTCAATGGGGCTTTCATAATTTACAGATTTATTTTAATATTTCACGAAGAATCTCAAATGATAATTAAATTAGAAAGCCGTTTTTATGTATAAATAAGTAAATGTGGAACGCGACGAATCCCTATCCGGCAGCCCTATTTACTTAGTTGTATACTTTATAACCTGGATAAAATCAAATAAGATATTTTTCTCGCGATAAATTCACTGGAACGGCGATTACGTGGGTAAAACGGCAGGGCGCCTCAGATAAATATTTTCTGTAAAGCTAATCATGCTGAATAGATTGTTATGAACTATCCAACATCATGAAATTGATTTGATCAATCGCATTGATTGAGAAGTTGAAGTTCTTTATACAAATCTCACTTAGTAATGTACGATCGAACCATTGTTAGTAGTGACAACGAATTACAAATATAACCTTAGTACATTGAAATAAAGTGCCATTGAAATTGCCAGTAAATTAAGATAGTATTTCAAAACATATTATAGGTAAGCAATAATAACCAAATTTATTCAAGCTTGTATTATACTGCAGAATGTGAAGATTATACTTCAGGAAACAAGATCCCGAATCTATTTACAATAACTTAGTAACCGTCATTGGTATTATTAGGTAATACCTTGTGATGTTTTTCCGATATTTTTTCTTACAAGTTCTCGTTGTTTTCGAACGCTCTAATAAAATTGTAATTTGAGTTTGTTATTTCTTCATCACTGCTGTAGGGTGGGCGATTTAGGGTACTGTCTGGTAATATGATTGACCTTCAGAAAGCGCACCCTAGTACCCCATTTTGAATAAATGCATGTTGATTTTTGATTTCTAAAACTGAGCCTAATTTATAAATTCCAATTTTGCGTAAGCTTATTATAGTTGCTGGGTCTTAAGCTACTTGGGGTAAATAAAACAGTTAAGTATATGTACATAGTTATGAATTCGCGGATAAATAGGTTTTACGAAGTTTGTGCAGATGCAGCACGCGTTATGATGTCTAAGTAACACAAAAACTTATCAACTTTAAGTAATACTATATATGACGTTTCAGAATTTCAGTCTCAATTAGTTAGTTGATTATTTTAGAAATTTGTGCACGAAGTTTGAATAACGAAAATACCACGCCGCCGTCGCGTTCTCAAACCTTGTTAACATATTTACTTTGTACCGCAGACGTATAGACAGAGACAGACAGGTAATCCCTGTCCCCCCAACTTAATCCTTTACCTGGGGACGGAGGCTGGACGAATATTTCGAGGGTCAAAACATGAGGGGCGGCGAGTTATTGCAGAACATCACAGGATCGACAGATCGATATCACATTCATAGGGGCGCTGATTAAAATTTCGCCGGGGCGGCGTATATTTCGCGTGGGGAGATTCAATTCGTAATTGGACCCTAAATGATTGTTAGTACCTAGTTAATGTAGCTATATTAAAGTATTGATTTTAGGGGAGCGCTATTAGTTCTCTCTCTTATTAGGTACTGACCGTATTTGTTTGCAGTGATTTGTGAGCGCACTCAGCGTTGATGTTGCTTTTAGTTAGAGGTCGGGTTCGAGAGGGGTAACATACGTGTTTGCATTTTGCATTCATAATATTGGTGTCTCTGACGGACGATACTTGTTTGTTTATTTTTGGACTAAAAAGTTGTTTAAGTTCTAGAAGTGTATATTATCGTGGCGTTTATTTAAGAACGGCAGATCAATAAAATAATGTCTAAAGGTTTGCAAAACAATTAGGAGTTACAAATATACTTCAAATTGTGGCTCAATATTAAAAAAAAAAACTGATTAGTGTATGTGTTTAGTATTTATTAAATATTTAATTAAAGTAAGTTTTTTTATGACTTGTCAGTGTTATCGGAACGTGAAGTATCTCTAACTAGACGCATATAACTTCTCTAACAGTCTATTGTTACGCGGAACTCATTTTCAAGGTTTCGTACCCAAGGGGTTTCAAGGGGATCCTATTAGTAAGCTTTCGCCGTCCGTCCGTCCGACCGTGTCTTTCAACGGGCAGAATATCATGAACGAAAAATTTTCACGAAGTGTACCTATATCTATTGCATCTTTAACAACAAATAATATATTATTAATATAGCACATATTTATAGGATGGTACGTATAACATAACCCTTCTGACCGGTTTTTAGTCCTCATGTCCAGCTAGGCACAAGCATTGTTTTTATCGCGCTATTAGCCAATCAGTTCTCAAAAAGTTAGCGCTATGGGTCTGTAACATGTCAATCAGTCACGCAAATCTTCTATACTCAAAGTTATAGTGAGATTGTTTGCGTCCGCTTTGAAGATGTAAAGCAGCGTATCCCTCAGACATGAACCCGGGCGGGCCGGGCGGGCCGGGGGGGCCGGGCGGGCCGGGCGCGCCGGGCTACGCGCTGGGGCCGGGCGGGGCGTGCGCGCCGTACGTGTGCGGCGTGAAGGGCGTGGTGTGGTGCGGCGCGGCGGGCGCGGGCCCGCTGCCGCCCGCGCCGCTGGCGCCGCCGCCGCCGCCGCCGCCGCACGGCGTCAACCCGCACGTCTATAAGAGCGTGCAGGCTAACGGCGCTGATCTGCCGATGAACGGTTAGTACACCACACACAATACACCATACAATATTAATATTATGATTATCATTTCACTTCTTTTTGTTCCAATCACCATGATCCTGTGCTAGGTCTATCTGACTCTATCTTCAATAAACAATACTTTTACCAACCCTTTCTAGTTAGAATTATAGTTTTTTTAGTCTGTCTGATCTGGCTCCCAGGTACCTGATCTATACCCACTTAATTTCGATCACTTATTCAACAATTTGGGGTAACCTTTTAGGATTTTGATGTTGTGTATGTTTATTGATATATTATAATTAATATAATTATAGTATAGAGTATATTTTTTTTTCATATTTAACTTTTATTTATATTTTAATTTATATTGTTTGTTTTCATATTACAAATTTTATATTAATTTTCATGGTACATAATAACTTAACTTCAAAGTTATCTTATAGATATCCCAACGCTTCGCTACTACTTCAACCTGGGTGTGGACTGCATGTGGGCGGCATACGGCCCTCCTCCGCCGCACCCGCCTCCGCGACACTACTCGCCCCGGGATCTTGCTCAAGTAAATATAAAATTACCATAAGGCGCTAAATAGACAATTGTCCGCGATCAAAATAAACGTGATCAAATCGACTGCGAACTCAAAATTCCAGTGGTCGTCGCGCTCAACATTCCTATGGCAATCTTCGTAAATAGCAAACTGGTCAAACACGGTAGTGTCCGGCTGAAAAGTTATCCATCGCCTGCTCAGCGCCTAAAATAATAAAATTAACCATCAATTTGTTACTACATGTTGTATTTTACTCAGGACATGCAGCAAATTTCGATCCACGACCGCCCTCTGATGAACCACACCGGGGCCGAGCAGAACCATAAGCACAAGACGGGGCAGGCTTCCGACAAACCGCAGCTAGCAGCACAGGGCAAGGGCAATGGACAACGCCCACTGCTGGGACCTAGGTAATTAATACAACCACTAGTTAAGTAACTAGATGACAATATTTTTATGGAAATTTACTACAATTGGTGTTTAATTTTTGCAATAGATTCAAACGCGGCGGTGGCAACCAGGATGGTAATCAGAATTCAAACCACAACCCGAACAAGCACAACAACAATATGGGCAACAAGGGTCCCAATAACCGGTAAGATTTTTTTTCATTTCTTTTTAGTAATTTTCTAAATTTAGTTTCGTAGTATTTTATTTCGTAGTCATTCTTCTTTCAGACCTCTCTGACCTTTGCAATTTCGGTCCTCATACTCCTCGCTTATCTATCCAGATCATCACACCAACTTTCTCAGATGTTCATGCAAAGAAACTTATAGATATCCTAAAAATAATATACTTACCTAATTGTTTCTTTATTGTAGCCGCAATTCTCACACGGACGGACGCAATAGCGTACATATGGGCTACAACAGCGGCGGCGGTGAGGGCGAGTGCGTCATGGAACAGCCTTTGCTGACTTTGCCATACATCCCATACCCACCACCCATGTATCCCATACAGTACTATCCTGTTGAAACTGACCCAGGTTTGTTTATTTTTTAATTAATAGTGAGTTATTATTAAAACTTAATTTGTCCTGAATGTTAATTAAGTAATGGTCTCAAAATTGTGCCCACATGTACTCCCAACTGTTACATAACTTTGCTTCATGATTTAACTAATTCTTTAAATATATTTATCTGGCAATATAATTACTAGGAAATAATACAGATCTATAATTTGTAGACTGAACGAAATTTTTCTCCGTTTATTTTTCTGATTTAGACTGACTCTGGCAAATGGCTTTGACTGATCACACTTTTTGAATTAATTAGAAAGGACTAACTATTATATTAATGAAATGTGTGTGTAAAATGAAAGAATGTTTTTTTGGCAATTGTCTGCTGCAGTTGTCCTTGAAGGGAAATTTGATTGGTTCACCAAAGATAGTCGAGTGTTTGTAAGAGATGTTGGTAAGCGAGAGTGGGTGGTGTTGCAGCTATGATGGGCATGTTGGGCGGCATGGGCTACGTGGGCTACGAGGAGGGCGTGTACGAGGGCGCCATGCAGCCGTACTACGCGCACGCGCCGCACGCGCCGCACTACCCGCCGCCGCACGCGCACCCGCACCACGCCGACCACAAGTAGGCGTCTGCTCAGCGCCCGCACGTCACAGCTATGTGCGAATGCACTTCGGAAACCAACTAAATTTGCATTTTTATTTGCCAATCTTTAGGTTTGTTGAGGTCAGTTAAAACGTTTAAACGACCTATCCGTTTCTGTATTTGGTTACATTTACTTGGTTGATTACTATGTTTTCTCTTTAAATTTTTCTTTGTAATGTTGCATTCATATTTCTGTAACCTTAAAGTTACTGATACACTTAATCTTATCCTGTCTAAATGCTTTCACTGACCTTAAATTCAAACATCTTCAATTTTATTCGAATAATCGAGTAAGACCAACCAAACCATTTTTTTTACGAAAAAAATTTCATTCATTTAATTTCATCGATTATTTGAATAACCAGCTCTGATTTGGTACGTTGTTAAAAATTATAAAAGGTCATCGCAACATTTAAAAAGACACAATTTGTGAAAGCTAACTTTTGTGCCGCTTCCGCTTCAAGCAACCACCTTCAAGTGACGAATCATGACAAAAGTATATAATATATGTATTTACAAGGGAGACTTAGTAATCTTCCACTTGTCTGAGTCTAAGTCTGATATTTGAACCATGTTGATGAATACACATATACAATATACAGCGTTCGCAATTTATATACAAAACATAAACACAAACACGAGTTTTAGGAAAACAAACTGTAATGCTTACAGTTTGCAGAGATGTGCAAAGACGATGAGACCTTTGCCAAGCAGTTCCCTAAAAGGTTATCAGTTTGCACAACATGTATTTTTATGACTTTTTTAACAGTAATAGTCTAAAATGAAATTTATTTACATTTGCATGAAAGTTGATGCTTGTTTAAGTGGAAATTACATCAATTGGCACAAGAATTTAAATATACAGTAGTTTATTTTTGTATTGAAATCATATTACTCCAGTTTATTAAAAAAAGTGTTCAAAAATATTAGAAATTAATGTGGATCAACTAAAGTATGACGAGTATGTGATAGCATAAGAATAATGCTTGTTACTTCAGGTTTCATTTGTTGTAATGCAGGCCTTTCTTGTCACTTGAAGGTGGTAAATTTATTTAATACATTTAAATACTTACAATTACAACAAGAACAAAATATTGGAAAATTAGCCAAATTTTCCAATATTTTTTAAATTCATAAATTGGGTAATTAAATATATTCCCAGTCCTCACAGAAACTGCACGTTTTTATGCATATTATGTTCCATTTGCTGAACAAAATGGGTATGTATATAAATATTCAGTTGTGAGAACTCATTCAACTTTATATAGACTGAAACTATGGAAATTACAGTTCTGGAATAGCTTTTACCAAAGTCTTCAGAATATTTCAACTTATCATGCCAAGAATGTAAATATAATATCTAATAGTTCAGTGTATATTAAGTTAAAAAAAAAATCGGCCGAGATTTATTAGATTTTTACATATTTTATAAAACTTCTCAGTGTGTCCTAAATTAGCGATAAAATCCATTAATCTCGGCTGATTAGTACTTAGTCACCCACAAGCCTAATGAGACTTGATTGTAACGCAGGGGACTAATCGTTACCACACAACGACAAACTTCATCGAAATACCTACATATATACGATTATCGATGAACATAACCTATTTGGAACATTATAATACATTTGAAAGACTTGTCAGTGTGGCCCTATGATGCTGTGCTGTGTGGAAAATGTGAAAAATAAAACGAAAATTTACTATAGTTACTTACGTCAATTAAAACACAATAATCCTAAAAACAGTCAATTTAACCCTTATTTTTTTTGTAGTCATTAATGCTTTAGTGAAATCCTGTAAGGATGTCAAACTTTAGGGGAGCATAGTGTGGCATTTGATGCGACCAGACCCTCGCACAGCACGGCATTATTTGTTTGTTATTTACGATACGGAAGTCAATGTATGTGACATATTATTGTCTTAAAATTGTGTAAATTTGTTTTATAACTGTACTTAAAACGAGGAGATTAATATGGGAAGGTTTTGTAAACATACGTGAGATTCGGAATCTGCTAGAACTTGAACCGCGTTAGACTGAATTGTGAACAACCCTTTTTGAAACTCTTTAACAATCCCGATTATTGTCGACCTTTAGTGATCATTGTGGACTGATCCATTTACCCGTTTTTTGTAATTGATAAAATCCATTTCGAAATTTTTAATCCCTAAGTGTTCATTGGTGCTGCAAAATTGCCTGGTACAGGGTTTACGAAATATTTTTGTATTGTACGGCATTATACATACATACAATTTTGCGTAGTAGTTAGGCGCTGTATATCATTCCTTATAATGTAAGGTGAAACTGTAAATTTTAAGCCAATGTAATGTAGTTTTACGTCGCAAATTTAAGTTTCCTTCTCTATAGTTTTCAATTAATCGCTATCACGAAACATGCGCATTCAAAATTCATTGACAAAAGATCTTCTAGGACAGGTGTTGCTCTCATACCCAAGACATAATATATGTTAGTCTCGTGTGTAGTGATTAGTCGATTACTTTGGCTTACTTTTAGTTTAGTTAGAAATAAGTCAATATGGTTACACATGCCTAAATTTAAGGCTCGCACTACAAGTAGGTTTACTTTAAATATATTACCCAGATCTCAGGCTCACGATTTGATCGCAGACCTTTTGAATCTCTAACTAACAAATTTCAACACTTAGTATTAAAAAACTTAATTAAACAACGTAAACAGAAAGTATCCTACTTTGATCTCATAAATGTCATTTGTAAGAATACCTTGGTGCTTGGGTAGTTGTTTATATTTTTTTCCTATAAGTGTTTCAAATTCATCTAACGATATTATAATATGTGTTAATGTAGTTCCATTGTTATTAGTAAACTATTTTATGTAGCTCCACTGTTAAAATTACAATTATTTATTTTCCGAAACAGCAAGACCAGTATATAATTTATTTAATTTTTTCTCTTAATGGCACCTAGTCTCTGCATTTACTATCCTTAGTTGTGTTCGCATTTATCGCGTCTAAGAGGCTGGAGAAAGATCAATGGAGCTTAAGAAAACTGAGAATCTCCTTGGGAGACGAGTTGCTAGTATGTATGTAATACGCCATATTCAATGTATTTAACCCCATAGCCCTAGTTTGAGATTCGCACGAAAAGGGCGTTCCGTTCGGAACTGTCGGCATAACACTCGCCGACGTCAAAATTGACTCAACACGTATTTTTGGAATGTTTAGGTAAATATTGGCTGTGATTCCGGTGTAATCTCAGCAAAGCCTGGAAGGAAGTATGGTTGTAAGACGAAATATAGATACGTTATCACTTAGTATGTGTCTCTCTAGCTATAAACTACAATAATTATAATATGTATTACCTGTCTGTAAATTATTATTTATAGTTTCGGAATTGCTAAGGTTGTACCTTTGACAAAAATTCCGCCCATGATTTCAGATTCTCCATTTTCTATTCTACCAAAAGTATATTTCTTAAATATGTGTACCACGTAAAATTATATATTTATCTTAAAGTACTACGTAACAAAATTTTGATTGTTTGTACAGAGCGTTGTTAAAATTATACAAAAATACAAAAAAAAATGTACCCTATATATAAGTATGTGTGATGTTTAATGTAAAGTCATTTTTGGTGTTTCAGTATTAGTTTTAAATCACTAGGAGTTAGAATTTTATGTTAGTCGTTAATTAATTTTTACGTAACTATAGTTTAGCGTTACTTTATTTAAGTATATACCGTCAGTTACTTTGTAATCTCGTGCACGCTGGGGCGTGATTTATATATTTTTTGTTCTCACTGTAGTTAGTAATGTTTGTTTGTGCCAACTTTGATGTATTTTATGTAAATTGGCAGTGACTTCCGTGAACAACAACTTAACGATCAACGTGACTGCCAAAGAACAAATTTCTTGTTATCATATCAACATAAACATACATAAATACAATAATTGTGTTGTGAATATACTATATGGATAGATGTACGTCTTTACTATATGGTTGTACAGTGCTCAAAGTTAGCGTTATGTCCGCCTTTGAGATGTTATTTGTAATTTTTTTCCAAATTCCATCAAATAAAAGTCAACTGATTTTTCATTATGTTTTTATTTTAATTTATAAGTATCTACATGCTTTAAAAAACCTTTAAATTGATAGTAAATCGTAGAACTCGAAGTGTCTTTGAAATTTAGTGAAATCGAGAAGCTATGTAAAGGTTTCATTATGAGTTTATTCAGGGCTATCGGAGACAGTGTGAAGCCCCTAGTTGTGCTTACTAGTACGTAGTACTATTAAATCAATTATTGTTTTGAGCTACTAGCCTAGGCTTTATAGGTTGCGCTTTATTACTCCATGTATTTTCCGTACATTAATCATCCCAGATTTAAATAAAACATGTAGGAAGCATGTTTGTTCATGGCTCTAGGGAATATTTATATAATATCGTTGGTTTTGATATTATCAGGAGAATATTACGATTTGAGAGAGTTAATAAAACGGCGCGCTGTTTAGCACATTTTAAAATTTTACGGTTTGTTATACCTATTAGTGCCAACCTCAGAGGTGTAGAGTTAAGCGCACTCTATAGTTAACTACTTTTACTCTATGACATCGGTACATTGAATTGACTACCTACCTCAGAGCAATAACTGAAGCTAATAATAATAACCGCTCGCACTGGTGTTCCCTCCTGCTACCTACCGTGGCGGTTATGTTGGGGGGCCCATCTGGTGAGCTGGCGAGTCACCACCTGCCTATTGTATTGCATTAATATGTGTTAGAAGGCAGGTACCATAGTTTGCCGATTTTGTTCAAAGAACCAATCCACCTAACATATACCTAAACATAGCACAAATTAGTTTTAGCACCACAATTCGCAATAGTTCTGTAGCTACATGGGGCCATTCATGTCTGTTCTCCCATAGAGTAGGGGTGAATGGCCCCTGGTAGATGCCCCATCCCACATTAAAGTTTTCAACAAGGCCGCTGCGTGTTGGTCCTGTGTCCCCACGTAAGCCTTTCAAAGGACCGGGTATTCTTGCTACTGAGGATAGCCCGTGAAAAATAAGAGATACAAGATAATAGCAATAACTAAAGGGTTCTACTGAAGTTGAATTGACAAGCAGAAGCACCACAGACCAAAGCACCGGTATTGTTCTGTGCGAAACACAAGCAGCTGATGAGTTGACATGACCACAGACCACAGAGTACTTTTATGTATACGGAAATACATGACATTGACAACGGCTGACAAGTGACAGTTTGACATAATTTTGTTTTTTATTGTTTTTGTTAAAGATACTTTAAATTGAAGTACGTATAAGGAATTATTTTGCGAAAATGAGACTAACACCAAGAGTTTTTTCTTGCTTTTATATCTGTGTGTTATAACTATTAAGTTAATTAATATAAGTCTTAATATTGATATATAAATAACTTTTTGTTGATACCGGCTTTCAATATGGGTTTTTACCATCCATATCTATATTTTTATTATAATATACGTTGATATCTCGGCACAAGTACGGAAGCACTGCATGTAGCATATAAATACGTAGTCTGTCTGTGACATCTAATAAATAAAGCTCTGTATGATCAAACATCTCAATGAATGCTTATATTTCGATTCCTAAGATGCCTATGTATTGGAATGAAGGAAAAGACAATTGGTTGACCTTGTGCATGTTATCGTCGGGATTATCAATAAGAGTCTTGTTTAGGTTTGTCTACTGCGACGGAAACGCAGACCAAGTATGCACATATAGTGTAGGTTCATAACATTTATATATAATTGTTTTCCAATTGCTATTGGTGTTATTAGCTGGGCAACAGTCGTTCGATAAGGTATGTGAGAAGTCATATTTATTTTGTAGATCTTTTATTAGGTGTGTTAGTATTTTAGATAGTTTTTTTACTGTTTAATTTTTGTAGATTTTTTACTAAATTAGTACATAATTTCTTTATTTTAAAATATTTTTTTGACTATCGCACATTCTATCTTGTATCCAGTAAGTACGTAACTCAATACAAATATTTTAGTTATAATATTGTACAATTTTACTTTTTAATTAATGGAGATACCAAAACAAATTAATAGACTCACTGGAATTTAAAAAAATCCAGTGAGACTATAAAGACCAGTAAAAAAAATGGGAAAAGCTGATATAAATTAATTTTGTAACATTATTATTACATTGGTGGTAATAAACCATCAATGATTTAATACAATTACATAAAACAATAACTACTAAGTGAAGTAGTTTTGATAAAATACAGTTGCTAAGAGAGTGGATAAATATTTATCTTATTGGTGTTGTGTTTTATCAAAATTTGCATGACATTTATCTGTTGAAAAATAATATCTTTTTTTGTTTTCTTAGTAGATAAGAAAGACTGCAAATATAAAGTATATTATAATATTACTATTTTGTTTTTTAGTTTGGCTCTACCAAAGCCAAATATAATAAAACTTTCTTTTAGACAAACTTTTTACTAGATTTTCGTGTTAATTAAAATAAAAAATTAAATTATAGCTAAATTGTAATTTTTTTACATTATCAGTTTTATACGTAAATAGGTTTTGTTTTGTAATCAATTATGTAACTTGTTATTTCTTTTTGTGTATAATAATGAGGACTACTAATTGACCAAGATTCTGAGATGTTTTCCTTTCAACATGACACCAGTAGCTCATTTCAATAAGCCTGGTTGTCGCACTTACATATATTAGCCCAAATCTTGAAAACTACTTAACTAATCATGATAAAACTTGTTTTGTTAGTGCAAGTAATAAATTCAAGTTAATTTGTTATGTTTGAGCATAACAGTTAGCCAGACAGTAAACTATACTATGTACTTATAAATAAACTTCTCTACTTACCTATTTAGTCAGGCTACATTATTTTCTTAGCACTAATTTCACACATTTAAAAAAAAATGAGAACTTCAATTAAAATAGAGTAGCTACTATAAGCCGGGTACAGATTTTTTGCAACACAACATGCATGTACAGTGCAACAATCAAAACAACTGCGCACACTACGAGTTTCGCAGCGCGCGCCTTAGTTACCCGCCCATTTTCGGTGTTTTGACAATCGGCTCCATGGCGTGCGCGCTGAAGACTGCCGGCCGTACCCGTACCGGGTATGGCCTTTCACAGTTGGGGCGGGCAGTGAGCGCGCTGACCGTCCACATAAGGTTTAAGTTGCATGGGATATTGTGTTGCAAATGATCTGTACCCTGCTGTATCAGCTTTTAGATTGAAAATTCTACTGTTGTCAAAAGTTTTGTCTTGTCTTAGTTCTGTTTGCGATGACTGTGATACAGCATAAAGGACTCTGCTAGTATTCAGATTTAGCAATGTTTCATTAAGTTATGCTACAGTACAGTATAGTGTTTATTATGTATGTCTCAAGAGCTACATTATACAAAAAAAAAAAATAGTTTCGTTAATTTAAAAATTAAGACGGTTTACCCGGATGGATCGTCAGACTAGTTTCTGATTCTATAGGTCGGTATAATCGGTTAGTAAAGTCAATTTATTCCTAAATAATAGTTAAGTAGTTTAGTTCAGCTAAGGCATAAATATTAGAAATATTAATTTAGTTATAATGTGTTTGGGTGGTTTTCCAGATGTCAGTCAAGGTCCAGAAGATCACGGAGCCGGTGGTGCTGGGCGAGGGCCCGCACTGGGACGAGAAGCAGCAGGCGCTGTTCTTCGTGAGCATCCTCGACCACACCATACATAAGTATGTGCCAGCCACTGGGACTCATACCAAGACCAAACTCGGTAAGTTAATTTATTTTGCCAATATTTAGATACTAAGATAATCGAGGCTTTTATACTTAATGCTTCTATTTTCTGTTCTATGTTACTCTACTGACGATTTGATAAAAGACCAAAATACGGTCTAGGTTAATCGGCTTAGTCGCAAAACGTCGCTTTCGCAGAACGTCGTGTTCGCAAAATGTCACTTTCTCACAATTACTCTTTCGCTGAAAGTTTCTTTCGGAAAATGTTGCCTTTTAACCTAGAGTAACATAATGCTACGTTTAAAGTAGCAGTTTTTCAAATTTTTTAAGAGTCTTGACATAATGATACATCCTGTAAAAGCTTTTATGAAGTATCTTCACGTATTGCAATGACAGGAAATTAAATTAACAATAACTTATTTTGAATCGTGGCAAGAATATTCATTGTATATAATTGTAGATCAATCAGAATACTGTGTCGGTCTCCAACGAACAATAGAATTTCTATGGTGTCAGCTGGGTTGAAACTTATATGTAGACTTGTATCTATAATGTGTGTTCGAGTTAATGATACATATTTATGTAACGCACCAAATTAGTTTTACTGAACAGAGAAACCTCGTATTTGACGCATTTGAATGGAGATTGAGGAAATGAAGTATTTACTTATATACGTATAAACTTCCACCCAACGTCAATTCGGTGACTGCTAGACTTTTCCAAGTTGTGCCTCAGAACAAAGCACCCAGTCGTCTGCCTTCCGCATAAAGCCCTTCCCAGCTTCCTTTATAGGTCGTCGATCCATTGGGTTGGGAGCGTTCTACTTATCCGATTTATGGTTTTCACTTCTACCCAGCAAAACGGTTAAATATTTGACATAATTGCGTAATTTATTTTGTTACGCAAGTACAGTTGTCGTTTCCTTACCCCAGATGGACGTGTGGGCTTCATGGTGCCAGTAGAAGGCACCAGCGACCAGTTCCTAGTGGGGGTTGAGAGGAAGTTCCTGGTGGTGCGCTGGGACGGCGAGGACGGGTCTGCGGCCGCTGTCGTCAGGGAGATAGCAGAGATCGACCGAGATGTGCCTACCAACAGGATTAATGATGGAAAGGCTGATCCCAGGGGGAGGGTGTTCGCAGGTACAATTTACGAATAGATTTCTTGGTGTTCTTTTACATTTAATAGTTTCCTGTTTATACTAAAGCTAATTAAAAATTGTAATTGTAAATTGTATTACCAACTTTTGATCATTCATGTTGTCATTGGAAGCTTGATTGTATAAAAGTTAGGCTGGTAAAACCAGTTTGTCATTTTATCTAGTATGTGCTAGTAAACTGTACCATAAAGATATGCATCTACTAAAGAAAGATATGATTTTAATAAATATTTCTGTCTAATACACCAATTCGTACGTACACCACTAATATATACGCCAATGGAAGTAAGCACCAATAGAACTATATTTCATTTATTTTCCACTAACACCAGAAATATCTTGAAATACTTTATCTATTATCTTAGGGACGATGGGCCAAGAAGACGCTCAAGGCAATGTGGTGAGGAAGAAGGGCAGCCTATTCCGCCTGGACGGGGCCAAGGTCACGAAGGTGGCCGACCACATTGACATCTCCAACGGGCTGGCCTGGGATCTTCGCCAAAAGGTCATGTACTATACAGACTCGCTGGAGAAGAATATCAGGAGATACGACTATGATGTTGATACTGGAGAAATTTGTGAGTAACCATACGCATTTATACCTATAAAACTTGTTAATCAAGATTAAACTTAAATCACTACACAGTAAAGATCAAATTGTAATATCTCTGTAATAGTATTTTTTTCCGGGTCATACAAATAGCGACGTTTTCATCAGAAATAATTTAAAGATCATTGACACGGAAAGAAGTCCATAAATATGTTACTGTTTGTGTCTTCTTCTGTTCCAGCCTTTTCCCAAGCTATGTTGGGGTTGGCTTCCAGTTTTACCGGATTCAGCTGAATACCGTATATTACATCTCGTATATTTTCAAATGGTCACCCATCCACGGACCAAACGCGGCGAGCGCGGCTTAACCTTTATTATCGGTCAAACCGTACGGCTTACAGTAAACCACGAGCCCCTCACTGTTTGTGTGTATCACAGTTAATATATTCAGGTTTCTTTTTCAGCTAACGTGAAATACATCTTTGACTTCGAAAAGAACATGATAGATGGCGTCCCTGACGGTTCGACGATAGACACTGACGGTAATCTCTGGGTTGCCGTGTTCGAAGGGTCTTGTGTCCTCAAAATTGACCCCAGGAGGGGTGAACTGCTCCAAAAGATCCCCATTCCTGCTTCTCAAGTGACCTCTGTGACATTTGGAGGTCCGAATTATGATGTGCTGTTTGTAACAACAGCCAGTATTGTGAGCCGTGGGCCTCAGGATCCTCCCTGTGGCGCAACCTTCATGGTAACTGGGCTTGGGGTTAAGGGTAACCTTAATGTTAATTTTAAGATTTAACAATGTGTATACTGCCTTTAGTAATATATTATGTGCATGCTATCGAAATATAATGTAATCAAAATCATATCGAATAAAAAAAAAAATTACATTACTTTATATTAATGTTTTAGACTGAATTTTGAGTGATTTTATGCAACCTTTTAAAAGACATTATACTATCTTGTTACAATATTGTTATTTAAAAATGTATTTAATATGTTGAATATACGTAAATTGTTTACCATGGTGGAGTTTCATTTCATGAACACTGTTTTCTAATTTCCACAATTAGGCTCTCTTTAGCTCCCTTTCTAACACCCAGCAAACACCATACAATAGCGATTTGACGATCGATCATCGTTTCTTTTTTTTGAAGTGAAAACTTCTTTAGCGGCGTTGTACATTTTTTTTTGTAATGGGTAAAAAATGTTAAACTCGCGTTAGGACACGTGACCCCGATCGAAAATTCGTAAGACGGATGGAGAGTAGACAGCCGGCACGGCATAGGAGAGGAAGTATCCCCCTCTTTCTACGGCGCGGCGAAAATGTATGCCTGCGCCTGCTGTTTCGTTTAGGCGGCACAAGGCGTTTGCGCGAATGTTCGTGTGTGTTTAGACATTTAAATAGGTTCGAATCAAAACTGTTCGTTTCTTACTTCAGCTATCATAAACCGATCGTATCAGTTTTAGAGATTGGCGATGATGGTTCTGGTAATAATGATGGTGAAAAAGTCGTCGAAATTATGGATGGAAGTTGATTTTTCTGAGAGATAAACTTTTTTAATGTAATATAAATTGTCATGTTTGTGTACGATAGCGCAATAAATAAATATTGTATTCTACCACATAAATGATAGGTAGTACTTTTATACTGATAATTAAAGCAATTCGTGCAAAATTATTCCCTAACCATTCCAAAATATCAAAAATGCACAACGTTAATATTCAAGTTTTCACTTCTGCCGGCACTCCCGGAGTGCAACCCGTCGTTTTTTTTTATTTTTCTCGAATTTTATTAAATATGAGTTTGTTTTAATAATTAATACATAAAATTGTTTACAAAAATATTTTAATATATAAAATAGAATTTTTAGTGGCCTTTTTGCTGGCAACATTGTCTTACCAACTACAACAGATAAAGCCACGGGCCGCTGCTCGCCAATTACAGTTTACATGGTCTAAATGTGTTTAAATAATCTTAATGTGTAGCCTTACCCTCGAGCTATCGGAATTGTCCGACAAGCGAACCCGAACGGGGTTCGTCGTTAAACCCTTCCTTAATCTTGAAGTTCATATTTGGATGACCCCTGGCGTTGCTTCCTGTGACGGCAAAAGTGCATCCTGCTGGCGGTGGCTGCTCCCCTTCAAAGTCCATGCACCCAGTGGTAACGTACAGCACGTCCAGGTTTGGCCCTCCGAAGGTAACTGAGGTTACCTGCTTGGCCGGGATTAAGATTTTCTCTAAAAGTTTCCCGGTTCTGGGGTCGACTTTCACCACCTGTAGAACACATTTTAGTTATAAGATGATAAGGTGACACTGGGTTTTTCTGTTTAGTCATAAAAGGATGGTAAAGTTAACTTGCCATCTAAGGTTTTGTTTTTGTGATAAGCAGATTAGGCTAAAAAGTGACATCGGATAGTATAGACCTATTTGTCAAAAACTTTCTAAAATTTTTTGCCTTACTTTCAGAAGAGAGGTTGCCATTGGTCTTACCTGGTGTCCTCCAAAGAGAGCGATCCACAGGTTCCCGTCGGTGTCTATGGTCATGCCGTCGGCAATCATTTCCAAATCGTGCTCCTTCAGCGAAAACACATAGCTGAGGTTTGCTGAGAAGTAAACAACAATACCTTTATAATTAATATACGTGGTACTTAAGCCCAATTTTAGTTTATTTATAAAAACCAGATTGATAGCAAAAATAAATTTTGAACTATTCGCCCTTTCCAGTAGGTTCCTAATACCATCAGTTTTAAAAACACTGTTTTTTTCGAGAGACTCATCTGCGGTTTTTCTTTTATTTATCCTTACTTTCTTACTTATATTAAACACTAAAGTTTGTGAGGATGTATGAATGTATGGATGTTTGTTACACTTTCACGCGAAAACTACTGAATGGATGTTAATGAAAATTTACAATAATATAGCTCAGCACATCATTTGGACAAATATTTTAATAAAAAAATCGTTAAACATAGTTAATAGGTGTATATTGCAGTAGCTACCTATAACTTTTACATTACCATCAATAATCATATACATCATTACATCTATCCTCTCAAACTATAGCGCTAATAATAAATTTTTGTGAGAACATCATAAAAAATATATGTATACTTAGTTTCAATTTACATACATTACACAATATAGAACAAGTCTCTCAAAGTTACGCCTTAACTACTAAACCGCAGAACCATTTTTGGTAAATTTTGGCATAAAGATAGTTAGGACCTTGGGGAAGAAAATAAGCTACTGGAAGTACTAATCCTGAGCAGACGAAGGCCACTCCAGCTAAATAGGAATATGTAGGTACAAGGTTATAAAATTTAGCATAGATGGTTTGTGGGCCCTATATTTAGGAGTACTTACGCATTCTTTGTCAAGATAACCATCTGGCATTCATATGTAGCCGCGATGTATATAATATTGATAAAGTTTCAGGAAAGTAATTCAATATCTACTTACAGATGTCTCCAGTCTCCACATCGTAGTCGTATCTTCTAACTTTGTACTCCATAGAGTCTATGTAGTAGAATGCTTTTTCGTTGAGGTCCCAGCACAGGCCGTTGGCGACGCAAATGCTTGACGCCAGCTTATGAAAACTGCCATCAGGGTCGATGCGGTACAGGGAGCCTTTCTTGCTATTTAGTAAAGCTTCATCAATTCCAGGTGCCATTGTACCTTAAATAATTGGCAGATAAATGTTATTTTATATGCGGGGATACTACTATGTATCATTTGTATGTAGGCCTTTAGAACATTAATATAATATTTCTTAGATCATAAGTGGCAATGGGCAGGGCAAATTGCTCGGAGAACCGCTGACTGTTGGGGCCGAAGGGTTCTCGAATGGCGATCACGAACCGGAAGACGCAGCGCGGATAGGCCTCCCATAAGATGGACCGACGACCTAGTGAAGGTCGCCGAAAACCGCTGGATGCGGACGGTGCAAGACCGTGGGTTGTGGTGTGTCCTTGGGGGAAGCCTTTGTTTAGCAGTGGACGTGTTTCAGCTGATATGATGATGATGATGAAGTGGGAAAATACCTACTGGCTGGCTTTAACTTCTCATAAGATCCACTTACCAGAAAATAGTCGTCCTCTTGGATCTGCCTTTCCATCATTAAAGGTGTTCGTGGGATGATCATCGTCAACCTCTGCAATAGTTCTAAGAAATTTGACACTATTCTGCATGCCCGACCACTCAATCTCTACTACTTTCCGACCCTGGCTGATGACAAAATGATTCCTCTTACCCTCCACAGGAATTATGAAATGTGGTGTAACGTCTGAAATATTTAAAAAGAGAGTAGGTACATACTTTTAAGAATCACTAAGCTTTTTCAGTAAGGAAAGATTCATCTCTCTCTCGTCGACTGGAAGCCGACCCCAACAGAGCTTGCAAAATAACTCGGCAGTCCAAGGCGTAAACTTACCTAGCTTGACCTTGGTGTGTCTGCCGATAGCTGGCACAAACTTGTTGATGGTCGAGTCCACAATGCTTACAAAGTACAGCACCTCCTTAGTGTGATCCCAGTGCGGACCCTCGCCCAGGGTCACTGGCTCTGTCACTTTCTGCACAACCGGCGCCATCTGGGAGAAGAAAAAAAAATTGCAGAGGTTTGTGCTTGTAACCTTTCTGTTTTAAAGTCCGTACTGATGAAAGTGATGGATGAACAAGTTTATATAATTTTGACCAAAACGATAGGCGATAGGCTCTATTTCTGAACACTTTTTCACTTACTCCCAATGAGATGAAATTTTAAACCAGCGTCATATTAAATAACACCTACTATTTAATTGATTACATAAGATATTACTTCTCAAATCATACTCACGGCTATATTGTGTAGACCAACTAATTTCAAAAGATCACAGATACAACTACCTATATTATATCAAATTCGTTTGTTAGATAATAAATAAGTAGAGTATAGGTGTCTAATCTAATCAACCGATCAAATTAATGTTGGTAATGGTGATGTTTTAACTTTATTATTGTGTTTTGATTTCATACATTGGCCTTTGCACTGATAACTTTTAACGGTGGTCATGAGACATGATGGAGCAGGCAATAGAAATGAGACGCGGGCGTTTCATTACTAATCGATACTATATGGCATATTTAATGTGTTATAAGGTGGCATAGTCATGTGTATTTCACTTTTCATGACCTCGTGGAATAAGTATAGGAGACAATATTTTGCTACACATATTTATGACAATATTTTATTATGAGACATATGTGTATTTGACTCAAATGTGTATTTCACTCATATTTGTATTTGGCTCATATGTGTATTTTACTCATATGTATATTTTTCTCATATGTGTATTTGACTCATATGTGTTTTTGACTCATGTGTGTTTTTCACTCATATGTGTATTTCACTCATATGTGTATTTCACTCATATGTGTATTTGGCTCATATGTGTATTTGTCTAATATTGTGTATTTCACTTATGTGTTTTTGACTCATGTGTATTTCACTCATATGTGTATTTCACTGATATGTGTATTTGACTCATATATGTGTTTCATTCATATGTGTATTTGACTCATATGTGTATTTGACTCTGTGTGTTTCACTCATATGTGTATTTCACTCATATGTTTATTTCACTCATATGTGTATTTGACTCATATGTGTTTTTCACTGATGTGTATTTCACTCATATGTGTATTTGACTCATGTGTGTTTCACTCATATGTGTATTTCACTCATATGTGTCTTTCACTCATATGTTTATTTCACTCATATGTGTATTTCACACTTATGTGTATTTGACTCATATGTGTATTTGACTCATATGTGTATGACTCCTATGTGTATTTCACTCATATGTGTTTTTTACTCATATGTGTATTTGACTCATATGTGTATTTCACTCATATGTGTGTTTCACTCATATGTGTGTTTCACTCATATGTGTATTTCACTCATATGTGTATTTCACTCATATATGTGTATTTCACTCATATGTGTATTTGACTCATATGTATATTTGGCTCATATGTGTGTTTTCATTCATATGTGTGTTTTCATTCATATGTGTATTTCACTCATATGTGTATTTGACTCATATGTGTATATGACTCCTGTGTGTATTTCACTCATATGTTTTTTACTCATATGTGTATTTGACTCATATGTGTATTTCACTCATATATGTGTATTTCACTCATATGTGTATTTGACTCATATGTATATTTGGCTCATATGTGTGTTTTCATTCATATGTGTGTTTTCATTCATATGTGTATTTCACTCATATGTGTATTTGACTCATATGAGTATATGACTCCTGTGTGTATTTCACTCATATGTTTTTTACTCATATGTGTATTTGACTTATATGTGTATTTCACTCATATGTGTATTTGACTCATATGTGTGTTTCACTCATATGTGTATTTGACTCATATGTGTATTTCACTCATATGTGTAGTTGACTCATGTGTGTTATTCACTCATATGTGTATTTCACTCATATGTGTATTTGACTCATGTGTGTTTCACTCATATGTGTATTTCACTCATATGTGTATTTGACTCATATGTGTATTTCATTCATATGGGTATTTGATTCATATGTGTATTTGACTCATGTGTGTTTCACTCATGTGTATTTCACTCATATATGTGTATTTCACTCGTGTGTTTCACTCATGTGTATTTCACTCATATGTGTGTTTCACTCATATGTGTATTTCACTCATATATGTGTATTTCACTCATATGTGTATTTGACTCATATGTATATTTGGCTCATATGTTATTCACTCATATGTGTATTTCACTCATATGTGTATTTCACTCATGTGTGTATTTCACTCATATGTGTCTTTCACTCATATGTGTATTTGACTCATATGTGTATTTCACTCATGTGTGTTTTCATTCATATGTGTGTTTTCACTCATATGTGTATTTCACTCATATGTGTATTTCACTCATATGTTTATTTCACTCATATGTGTATTTTACTCATATGTGTATTTCACTCAAATGTGTATTTGACCCATATGTGTATATGCCTCCTATGTGTATTTCACTCATATGTGTATGACTCCTATGTGTATTTCACTCATATGTGTTTTTTACTCATATGTGTATTTGACTCATATGTGTATTTCACTCATATGTGTGTTTCACTCATATGTGTGTTTCACTCATATGTGTATTTCACTCATATGTGTATTTCACTCATATATGTGTATTTCACTCATATGTGTATTTGACTCATATGTATATTTGGCTCATATGTGTGTTTTCATTCATATGTGTGTTTTCATTCATATGTGTATTTCACTCATATGTGTATTTGACTCATATGTGTATATGACTCCTGTGTGTATTTCACTCATATGTTTTTTACTCATATGTGTATTTGACTCATATGTGTATTTCACTCATATATGTGTATTTCACTCATATGTGTATTTGACTCATATGTATATTTGGCTCATATGTGTGTTTTCATTCATATGTGTGTTTTCATTCATATGTGTATTTCACTCATATGTGTATTTGACTCATATGAGTATATGACTCCTGTGTGTATTTCACTCATATGTTTTTTACTCATATGTGTATTTGACTTATATGTGTATTTCACTCATATGTGTATTTGACTCATATGTGTGTTTCACTCATATGTGTATTTGACTCATGTGTGTTTCACTCATATGTGTATTTCACTCATATGTGTATTTGACTCATATGTGTATTTCATTCATATGTGTATTTGATTCATATGTGTATTTGACTCATGTGTGTTTCACTCATGTGTATTTCACTCATATATGTGTATTTCACTCATATATGTGTATTTCACTCATGTGTGTTTCACTCATGTGTATTTCACTCATATGTGTGTTTCACTCATATGTGTATTTCACTCATATATGTGTATTTCACTCATATGTGTATTTGACTCATATGTATATTTGGCTCATATGTTTTTCACTCATATGTGTATTTCACTCATATGTGTATTTCACTCATGTGTGTATTTCACTCATATGTGTCTTTCACTCATATGTGTATTTGACTCATATGTGTATTTCACTCATGTGTGTTTTCATTCATATGTGTGTTTTCATTCATATGTGTATTTCACTCATATGTGTATTTCACTCATATGTGTATTTCACTCATATGTTTATTTCACTCATATGTGTATTTTACTCATATGTGTATTTCACTCATATGTGTATTTCACTCATATGTTTATTTCACTCAAATGTGTATTTGACCCATATGTGTATATGCCTCCTATGTGTATTTCAGTCATATGTGTGTTTCACTCATATGTGTATTTCACTCATATATGTATTTCACTCTTATGTGTATTTCATTTATATGTGTATTTGACTCTTATGTGTATATGACTGTACAATCTTGTGTATATTCGTTAAGGTTAAAGATTTTAGTTCGATAGTGTTTCGATAGATGGCGTTGTTTATTGAGCACGCTTCGCTATATCGCGGTGTTAAGATTCTCCGCAACAACATGACTTCAAACGTGTATCTTATAATAAATTGTCTTCGTCTAAGAAAACATTGGTTTTTTATTCATGGTCCTTCGAGCCGGATATTCGGATGCAGCCGTGACTGATACACAGAGACTTTTGATCAGTGCGAAAGTGGCGCCCCCTGTCGGCGAAAGTAAAAACTTGTGAAAAGTGTTGTGTTGTGTCAGTTGTGCAAATCATATGGACAAACTGTGAGTACTTTAAAACATTAAATAAAAATTCCTAAGTTAGTGATTCATCATTCAAGTTAATAAATAAATTGGAAAAGAACTTTAATTATTAAATAACTATCTTTCATTAATTAATGGACTGGACTTGTAAAATTTCTAAGCAAAAGTGTGTTTAGACGGGGAATCCATGCCCAATTTTGGCAAAAAGTATTTAAAACACTTAAAAGAATTTACCAACATTCTGAAACTTTGAAATTTTAAAGAAACACTTACATTTCTGCAGAAGTTTGGACTTGTAATTTAAACAAATTCCGGACACTATTAAAATGGATTCATTAGTAAGATTGCAAGTAGATGTCAATAAAAAGATACAAAGAGGATACATTAACTTCAAAAAGTCTCCTAAAGAAAGGGTTACAGTTTGCTACGTGGAAACAAGGTTGGAAACCTTGGAAAAACAGTGGTCGATGTTTGAAGAGACACATAGTAAGATCATATCAGAAGCTAAAAAGGAAGAATATGAAAAGTCAGAGTACTACTTGGGTGATATGTATAGTCAGGCGGAAAAGTTGTACATGGATTACAAAGTCGAATTAAAAGAACATTTGAATAAGAAAACCTCTCCGGATTGTGCACATTTCACTCTTATGTGTATTTCATTTATATGTGTATTTGACTCTTATGTGTATATGAGTCATATGTGTATTTGACTCATATGTGTATATGACTCCTGTGTGTATTTCACTCATATGTTTTTTACGCATATGTGTATTTGACTCATATGTGTATTTGACTCATATGTGTATTTGACTCAAATGTGTATTTGACTCATCTGTGTATTTGACTCTTATGTGTATATGACTCATATGTGTAATTCACTCATATGTTTTTTACTCATATGTGTATTTGACTCATATGTGTATTTGACTCATATGTGTGTTTCACTCATATGTGTATTTGACTCATATGTGTATTTCACTCATATGTGTATTTCACTCATATGTGTATTTCACTCATATGTGTATTTCACTCTTATGTGTATTTCATTTATATGTGTATTTGACTCATATGTGTATTTCACTCATATGTGTATTTCACTCATTTGTGTATTTGACTTATGTGTGTTTCACTCATATGTGTATTTGACTCATGTGTGTTTTTCACTCATATGTGTGTTTCACTCATATGTGTATTTCACTCATATGTGTATTTGACTCATATGTGTATTTGACTCATATGTGTTTTTCACTCATATGTATATTTGGCTCATATGTGTATTTCACTCATATGTGTATTTCACTCATATGTTTATTTCACTCATATGTGTATTTTACTTATATGTGTATTTCACTCCTATGTGTATTTTACTCATATGTGTGTTTCACTCATATGTGTATTTCACTCATATGTGTATTTGACTCATATGTGTATATGATTCTTATGTGTATTTCACTCATATGTGTTTTTTACTCATATGTGTATTGGACTCATATGTGTATTTCACATATGTGTATTTGACTCATATGTGTATTTCACTCATATGTATGTTTCACTCATATTTGTATTTCACTCATATGTGTATTTGACTCATAAGTGTATTTCACTCACATGTGTTTTTTACTCATATGTGTATTTCACTCATGTGTTTTTTACTCATATGTGTATTTGACTCATATGTGTATTACACATATGTGTATTTCACATATGTGTATTTGACTCATATGTGTATTTCACTCATATGTGTGTTTCACTCATATGTGTATTTCACTCATATGTGTATTTGACTCATATGTGTATTTCACTTATGTGTATTTGACTCATATAATATATATAATAATATCTTGGGACATCTCACACACGGTCATCTGATCCCAAACTAGGCAGAGCCTGTGCTATGACAACCAGACAACTGATAAACATACTTATATTTTTCTAAATACATACATATTATAGATAAATTACACCCAGACACAGAACAAATGATCGTGCTCATCACACAAAGATTCGTCCTGGGTGGGAATCGAACCCACGACCTCCGGTTTAGCAGTCAGGGTCACTAACCACTAGACCAACAGGCCCGTCAAAAAAAAAATGTGTATATGACTCATATGTGTATTTCACTCATATGTGTATTTCACTCATATGTGTATTTCACTCATATGTGTATATGACTCATATGTGTATTTCACTCATATGTGTATTTGACTCATGTATGTTTTTCACTCATATGTGTGTTTCACTCATATGTGTATTTGACTCATGTGTGTTATTCACTCATATGTGTGTTTCACTCATATGTTTATTTCACTCATATGTGTATTTCATTTATATGTGTATTTGACTCTTATGTGTATATGACTCATATGTGTAATTCACTCATATGTATATTTCACTTATTTGTGTATTTGACTCATATGTGTATTTGACTCATATGTGTGTTTCACTCATATGTGTATTTGACTCAAAAGTGTATTTCACTCATATGTGTATTTCACTCATATGTGTGTTTCACTCATATGTGTATTTCACTCATATGTGTATTTCACATATGTGTATTTGACTCATATGTGTATTTCACTCATATGTATGTTTCACTCATATTTGTATTTCACTCATATGTGTATTTGACTCATAAGTGTATTTCACTCATATGTGTATATGACTCATATGTGTATTTCACTCATATGTGTATTTCACTCATATGTGTATTTGACTCATGTGTGTATTTCACTCATATGTGTATTTGACTCATATGTGTGTTTCACTCATATGTGTATTTGACTCATATGTGTATTTCACTCATATGTGTATTTTACTCATATGTGTGTTTCACTCATATGTGTTTTTCACTCATATGTATATTTGGCTCATGTGTTTTTCACTCATATGTGTATTTCACTCATATGTGTATTTCACTCATGTGTGTATTTCAATCATATGTGTCTTTCACTCATATGTTTATTTCACTCATATGTGTATTTAACTCATATGTGTATTTCAATCATGTGTATTTTACACATATGTGTATTTCACTCATATGTGTTTTTTACTCATATGTGTTTTTGACTCATATGTATATTTGTCTCATGTGTTTTTTTTACTCATAAGTGTATTTCACTCATATGTGTATTTGACTCATGTGTGTATTTCACTCATATGTTTTTTACTCATATGTGTATTTGACTTATATGTGTATTTCACTCATATGTGTATTTGACTCATATGTGTGTTTCACTCATATGTGTATTTGACTCATATGTGTATTTTACTCATATGTGTATTTGACTCATGTGTGTTATTCACTCATATGTGTATTTCACTCATATGTGTATTTGACTTATGTGTGTTTCACTCATATGTGTGTTTCACTCATATGTGTATTTGACTCATGCGTGTTTTTCACTCATATGTGTGTTTCACTCATATGTTTATTTCATTCATATGTATATTTGGCTCATATGTGTTTTTCACTCATATGTGTATTTCACTCATATGTGTATATCACTCATATGTGTATTTGACTCATATGTGTATTTCACTCATATGTGTATTTGACTCATATTTGTATTTGACTCATATGTGTATATCACTCATATATATATGAGTCAAATACACATATGAATGAAATACACATATATGAGTGAAATACACATGAGTGAAACACACAATATATAAGTCTAATACACATGAGTGAAATACGTATGTGTATTTGGCTCATATGTGTATTTTACTCAAATGTGTATTTGACTCATATGTGTATTATTTCCATTTCCATTTCCATCTCGATTTCGATCACGATTTCGATCTAGATTGGTTGATGTACCTACCTAGTTGAAATGAGAATGCTTCGTTAGATGACCGGAGTACCGAGATTAGAAAGGATAAGAAATGAGTATATTAGAGGAAGCTTAACAATCGCGCCCGTGAATGAAAAGATGAGAGTTAGCATCTGTCGTGGTGTGGACATGTTATGAGGAGAGATGAAAAACATAACTAAACAAGTTATGAGTATGACTGAATGAGTATACATGCAGAGGAAGACCGAAAAAGAGATGGATGGATTGTGTAAATAATGATATGAAAAAGAAAGGAGTGAATGTTGAGATGAACAGGGCAGGGAAATGATGTTGAATTATAACATTAATTTGAATGTTTCACATCTACCCGTCCCATGAAGGCCAACTTTTTTTTTTTAATAACGTTCGATATTGCAATTGCTTTTTATT
Source organism: Diachrysia chrysitis (assembly GCA_932294365.1). Classification (NCBI taxonomy): domain Eukaryota; kingdom Metazoa; phylum Arthropoda; class Insecta; order Lepidoptera; family Noctuidae; genus Diachrysia; species Diachrysia chrysitis. Next base: position 559,859 of record OW028651.1, on the reverse strand, counting down.
AATGTTTATTATTGAACCTACATACTTTTGAACATTACATAAAACTTATAGTGTTAGTAGCTTTTGCAGAGGATCAGGGCTTCTGTAATCGAGGCATAGTCAGAGCAATTGATCTTGAAAACTTATTGAATAAAATCTCGGCATTCAGACGCATAGGTTGCATAGATACCTCTATAAGGAAATTAAAAACATAGCAAAACTTATACAAATTTAATTATTAATAATAGGTTTGATTAGGTAATAGACATCTACAGAATTCAAAATAAAATATACACACAACTGAATTCAAGGGATGCCTGACCAGACATTTCCGGATTTCTTTACCTTCTGTCGCTATGTCATTGGCAACACACTGCTTGGTCTAGCTTCTAATTCATCCTGACTTTTAAATTAGTATGACCCCTGGCGGATATCCCTGTGACGGTAAAGGTGGCTCCCGCAGGGGGCTCCAGAGGCCCCTTTAAGTTTTTGGACCCTGTGGTCACGTACAGCACGTCCAAGTTGGAACCTCCGAAGGTCACGGACGTCACGTTCTTTACCGGTATGGGGATAGTTTCCAGAAGAGTGCTGGTTCTGGGATCAATTTTTAGGACCTGGCGTAGTGATGAATATTTATTAAAAGAAAATTTTTGACATACATAGTACATATCCTTCGATAATTAGTTCACATTCTTTAAAAAAATATTGATATCTTTTTGCATAATACTTTTGAATTGTATCTGTAAAATGTGTATGTAAAATGTGCACTGTGTAGAGAGAGAAATGTGTTGAGATACTAATAGTGTATACATTTTCTGCTAGTTTAATGACAGATCGTCACTCTTGCTTTAAATCTGAACAAAATGACTTACGCAGGATCCCCCGAAGACAGCGACCCACAGGTTCCCGGCAGTGTCGATGGTCATACCGTCCGGAAAGCCCTCCACTCCGTGCTCCTTCACCGTGAAAATGATCTTGGGGTTGGCTGTGGAGTAATGTCTGCATGAGAAGCGGCTCTGCAGTGGGAAGCTACAGGCTGGTATTAATATTATTTACACTTACAGACGTTACCAGTCTCGACATCATAGTCGAATCTTTGTATGGCATATGTGAGAGAGTCTACGTAATAGAATGCCTTCTCTTCCAGGTCCCAGCACAGTCCGTTGGAGCAGATGATGTCAGTTGCCAACTTTGTGGTAGTTCCGTCAGGGTCGATGCGATAAAGAGAGCCATTCTTTTGAATCTTATTAATGTCCGGCCCTTCATATTTTCCAATAGTACCTAAAATATATATTTTTTAAATATTGTACATTGCATAGGTACCATAGGTATATGCAAAAATGATGTGGTCGAAAGCAAATGTTAAAAACTTGCCAGTGAACAGTCTTCCCCTGGGATCGGCTTTGCCGTCATTCAACGTGTTCCCCGGCGTGTCTTGATCAACCTCTGTAATAGTTTTCAGGATCTTAGGAGGGTTCTGGTCTCCAAACCACTCGATCTCCACCACTTTGCAGCCTTGCGTGATCAGAAAGTGGTTCTCCTTACCCTCAATAGGCAGAATAAAATGTGGCATTATTTCTGGAAATCAGAGACAGGTCAACATTAGAAGAGAATAAATAATATCTAAACTATCTGGGGATAACTCACACACAGCCATCTGATCCCAAACTGATAAACATACTTATTGTTTCTAAATACAAACGTATTATATAAAAATTACACCCAGAAACAGAACAAATGATTTGTCCAGGGGTGGGCGTCGAACCCACGACCTCCGGGTTAGCAGCCAGGGTCACTAAAATAATAGACCAACAGGCTAGTCAAGAGAATCTTGCTAGAACATCAAGTTCTTGGCAGCATTTATGTAGCTGACAGTTATAAAAAAGGAGCCCGTCAAAACAAAAAATAGAACTTAATAGAAAAGTCTCTTTTTTTTTCTTTCAATTAAATTCGAGATTTGTGAGCCAGTACAGTGAACAATGTACTTACCTAACTTGGCCCTGACGTGTTTGCCAGTAGCTGGCTCATACTTATGGACGGTGGCATCACCGAGGCTCACAAAATATAGCACATTCTCCTCGCTGTGCCAGTGCGGGCCTTCGCCTAGCATCACTGGCTCTAATATTTTCTGGACAACTGGCGCCATCTGGAGTCAAGGAGACCTGCAGTGGTTTGAGGCGTGTTGCGATTAGATAACTTTGTCCAGAACTGTTACCTTCCGTAACCGAAAAGTTTAGACAATTTTTTATAAAAATATGATGAACGTGGTCTACTCACAGTTGGAAACGTGACAACTGATCTATTCCTGACTCTATTCGTTATTCCGTATTAGCTCGAAATATAATTTAAATAAAATATATGTCACAGATCGAACTCCTATGCGATCGGAAGGCAACAAAAAAATTATTAAATAAACGATTTTTTCTTTCGCTATCTAGCAATAGAGAGCGAGAAAGCAACAATTATAAGAAAAGTTTTGTTTGTTTTTTGTAAGTCCGCTAGAGGTCGCAGGTTGATTGATTGTCTTATCGACCTAGCTTAAATAATTATATAACTTACTAGCTGACCTGGCAGACGGGTTACTAGGGTCACTCTTATCACAAAGGGGTATAAAAATAGCCTACGACATATTCTCAGACCTACCAAAACACTGACACGAGATTTTTATATAAGTATTAAAAAACAAACATTAAAGAAATTGACAAAATATGGGTCTCACCGTGGGACTCCCAGTCAATTACACAGTTCGGTTAGGTAATACCTCAAGTACAACTTTTGTACTATAAAAGAGAGTGTTGTTATTATATAGCTCATCATGTATCTTATCTAATTAGCTTTTATCGCCCATATAGTAACTAAATGTCTATATGTTTCCTTCTAAATTCTACTGAGTCATTCTTATAAACTGATAAATAATCTGTCACGAGGTAATCCTTGAATTGGTAGGTATTTTTGTTCGTTATTATTTTTTGTTAAAAGAATATATCCTGGTGGTGGCGTGCGCTTTTTGGGAATTTATTTGTGGTGCTGAGCAGAGCTCCATAAATCTACATTCCCTGCTCCTACTCTTTGTGTACCGGGTCACGGGCGGGATGTAATATAAATAATAATAATACCAGCCTATGAATGTCCCACTGCTGGGCACAGGCCTCTTCTCATATAGCCTCTTCACGAGCATGGGTCTATTGTGGCTTTTCGCTCTCTTATTAAGTAACTTTTAAACTATCACGCTGCATGTTTATAATACTATTTTAATAAAACGGGAATTAGCACGAAACATTTATAAATACCTTTACGCTTGACGTATCGACCAGTGAAGAATCACTATGTGCACGGAGCGATGACACCGCATCTCCAGTCTGCTTGCGACCACGGCCGGTGTAACCTGGTCGAAACGTCAAGCGTAAAGGTATTTATAAAAGTTTCGCGCTAATTCCCGTTTTATTAAAATAGTATTATAAACATGCAGCGTGATAGTTTAAAAGTTACTTAATAAGAGAGCGAAAGAGCCACAATAGACCCATGCTCGTGAAGAGGCTATATGAGAAGAGGCCTGTGCCCAGCAGTGGGACATTCTCTTTTTGAAAGCCCTTCACAGAGCACATTGATTGCACTTAAAGACTCCTCGCTCCCATAAATAGAGGCCACTACGGCCAGAACTGAGAGTTTGTGATTTCTGTAGTGAGTCTTTGGAGCTGCATACAAACCAAACGGGACAGTGCACTTTACCTAGGATATTTAAAGAGTGAATTAACTTTCTAGGATTTGTTAATGTATCAAAATCTTAATAAATTAAATATAAGCCTTCCATCAGATAATTTATGTGGTTGGAACAGTTCGTTCATTCATTGTGACTTGCAAGTCAACGTGGTTTTCGCCTATCTAAATGAACTATCGTTTTCTTTTGACAATAACAGGACATAGAATTAATATAAAAAATAACAAGAGTATTTATTTCAACATTATCACCAGGTTTCTGAGAGGCTGATCAATTTTATCTTTTGTCAAATGACCTGATCACGGCTGTGATTTGTTGACCAAAAGACTTGACAACCAATCACAGCGCTTAAAATGTTCATCAAACCTCGTGAGGTTTGATGGGTGATTAACCATTTTTTCTTTTGATGAACGTTTCAGAAACCGGGGTATATCTAGTGAATGGTAAATAGGACCAGCACGTCGATTCTGTAAAGTTCAAACAACAATTCGCAACAATTCGCTACATATCATTGAAAAACAATAATTTTACTTAAATCTGCGTTGTAGAAGAAACACTACCGGTACGAGTTAAGCGCAGGCCACACCGCCAGCTAGCGGGCGGGCGGGCTAGGCGGGCGAACATCGTTTCACCTCTTTACATACTTCGGTTCACACCGCGAGCTACCGACTAACCTAACAAGCTAAGCTAACGAAATATCTGACGATTCCAGCGAAGCTACTCGTTCACCTCGTTGGCGCGCCCGCGCTTCGCTAGCTTAGCTCGCCCGCCAGCCCGCTCGACGCTCGCCCGGTTCGTTCGTCCGTCCTCCCCTTTTCGAGTAGACTAGTCGACGCTCGTCTTTCGAATAGCAGTGTAGTGTTTACGTTTGTGAACGATGAATATGTCATATATCGACGATTATCACAAAGTAATTTTAAAAGTTTATTACAAATATTTTTGCATGAGAACAAATTAAGTGGATTTTTTTCTGATGGACATCTATGTAAGAGGTATTTTTATCTGTAGCCGAGTTCTTGTTCTATATGAGTTTTAGACTTCTTCATGCGCTTAAAGCTTACGTACTAAATTAAAAATAAGTACAGGTTTGCCTATCGTGGTAGGAACTGCGCTTCTTGATTGCGTGTTCCCGAAAATAGCGTTAATATTTGATTTCAGTGTCATGGGACAACAATTCTTTCATTTCCGTTTATATATATATAATACTTACAATAAAAAGTAACATTTTTTCCAACAAGATAAAAAAATCTATCTTCAGTTTGCAACTTTAATGTACTAAGTTTATTTGAGTAGGGTATTCATTACACCGTAATATTAAGAGCTTTCTTGTGGGGCTAATAAAAAAATTAAAATCCCTCGCAAAAAGTACTTCTATTTGATATATGTATAAAAGTTGTGGTACAACTTGCAAAACTATTTTTTATCTGCTCCTAAACAATAACACAGTCTGCCGGGGCACATGCACAGTATCAAGATTCCACTCTGCGCATCACTCATGGTAACCATTCCTAACTATTTTTTATGTAACGTAATGTTCTGTAAAAATGGCTGTTGTGTGGTATATTTCTTTCAATGCATCAACATTTTAAATTAAACAAAGACTATCGACGAATATATTTAATCCAATAAATTTAAAACATTGTTTACAACTTTTCTAAAGTAGTTAACTTTTGTGAGATACATTCATAATTTTATTAAAGTTACCCATAAACGCAGGTTTTTTCGCGCAGTTTTCGGGATCGCCCAACTAGATCAGTTCAGCCCTTGTAGCCAAGTGACATTTCTACAAGAGCTAACGATGTTAGAAAACACTTGAATGATATATAATAATAATAATAATTCGATTCGATCAGCGTTCACGCTTGTGAAATAGTCACTTGGCTAGAGGAACAGATCCAGATAAGATCAGTTCGACTGGCGAAGTAGTCGGGCGATTCCGAAAACTGCGTGAAAATAGTAAGTGCGTCAATAAACCTTCTCTACACTTACATTTAAACAAGTGTAACCTGCTGATATAATTCCCGACAAGTCCGCTTCAGTTGGTCTAATCATAAAATCCTTCATGCAATGTCATCGGCTAAAACTGCACCTGACCAGATGCGTTTCCGATGCCTCTAATTCATCTTGACTTTAAGGTTGGGGTGTCCCCTGGCGGAGATCCCTGTGACAGCGAAGGTGGCTCCTCCAGGAGGCTCTGGTTTCCCACCAAAGTCTATACACCCAGTGGTCACGTACAGTACGTCCATGTTGGGTCCTCCGAAGGTCACTGACGTCACCTGCTTGGTCGGGATAGAGATTTTCTCCAAAAGTGTGCTGGTTCTAGGATCAATTTTAAGAACCTGATGGAAAATTCAATTTAGATCTTAGTAAAATTTCGTTCAACACACCAGATTGTAACCAAACTGTCTACTACCAAGTGTAAATAAATACTTTATATTAATACTTATGTCTGGTATTACTTATAAAAATGTGCTCTATAGGGCTAGCGGGTATACACCCAAAACGCCACTTTGCGGTTTAAATATGCTGACAAACTATCACCTTTGCAGGATCGAATACTACTAATTGTACGACTTACGCAGGATCCCCCGAAGTTAGCGACCCACAGGTTTCCGTCGGTGTCGATGGTCATACCGTCCGGGAAGCCCTCCAGTCCCTGCTCGTTCAACGCAAACACGATCCTGGGGTTGGCTGAGGAATAACGTTAGTACTCTGCATGAGAAACGGTTCTGCAGTGGCACAGCTCAGACTGGTGCTATTGCTATCACACTTACAGATGTTACCAGTCTCCACATCATAGTCGTATCTTTGGATGCCGTATGTGAGACTGTCTACATAATAGAATGCTTTCTCTTCGAGGTCCCAGCACAGTCCGTTGGAGCACATGATGTCAGTTGCCAACTTTTTGGTAGTGCCATCAAGGTCGATGCGAAACAGGGAGCCCTCCTTTTCCATTACATAGTCCGGGTTGGACTCAAATTTTCCCATAGTACCTATAATAATCTTTTTCATTAATTCCATTGTTGTATATACGTCACACAACTATAATTTTACCAAAAGACATGACACTCTTTTTTATTTTTATCTATTTAGACACGTTATCAACTTGCCAGTGAACAGTCTTCCCCTGGGATCTGCCTTGCCGTCATTCAACGTGTTTCCCGGGAATTCCTGGTCCACCTCTGTAATAGTTCTCAGGATCTTGGGAGTGTTCTCGTCTCCGAACCACTCGATCTCCACCACTTTGCGGCCTTGCGTGATCAAGAAGTGGTTCTTCTTGCCCTCAATAGGTAAAATAAAATGTGGTTTCACCTCTAAAAAATTTAAGACCGTATCATGAGCTGTTAAGTAACCCTATTTATAAAATAAGTGTATTTTGAAAATCGAGTCGACCCTAGAAAAGATTTGTGTACAGACCGTTTGGATGTTAAGGACAGATGTATAAAGGATAGATGCTACTTCTTGTCACTTTAGAGTGAACGAAACTTTAGGTTTACTGATATGTATTAAAAGCTGCTAAAAAGGAAACTCCCCAGCCTTAAATGGTATTCCGTCAGGGTGACTTATAACTACTTAAATAAAGGGTAAAGACCTCTTTTATTTTCTTAATGACCAACCAGTAGAATTATTTGTACTAGAGAGACTCGAGAATAATGAACTTACCTAACTTGGCCTGGACGTGTTTGCCAGTGCCTGGCTCATACTTATGTACAGTGTAGTCGGTGATGCTAACAAAGTATAACGCTTGCTCCTCGCTGTGCCAGTGCGGACCTTCGCCTAGGTTGACTGGGTCTACTATTTGAGTAACTACTGGCGCCATCTTAAAACAAGAACAGTTTTTTAAGGTACATGCGAGCTCGCTGATTCATCAAACTTTTCACGCCAATTTAATACTAATAGAAAGAAGTATACTCTGTCATTCATTATGCCATTACTAATAGGTTCACAAGTAAAATCATATTTAGCTGGCAGACTGAAAATTACTTGGAGAACAACAGTAGAGTTTTAGTTTGTTTTTTTTTTAAGATACGATCACATAAGGTTTTCGAGACAACCTATATAAAATTTATTTAATGCTTGATGCACAGTGTACAGTTCACTTGTCAGGCAGAGACCATTCTCTGCCAATCGATCTTAGTCGATTTAAAATATCGCTTAATTACAAAATAAACCAAAAGATAACAAGTTGTAAAAACAGTCAGGTACTTACCGATCGTGTTTTCTTCTCTCGCCAACCAAAACATACGAGACTCACAGTATAACACTAGCGGTTCCGTTTATGTTGCATGTAACGCCACAACTGTCCAATATTTAAACACGTTCTTATTATATAGAGCATAATCAATGTCTTATCTACCGAGTAAGTCTTTTATTATTACACTAGCTGTCCTCCGCGACTTTGCCCGCGTATTTTAGTTTAAACGGTTTTTCATTTTTTCTCCACTCCTTTTGGTTGCAACTTGATGTTATATAGCTTATAGCCTACCTCAATAAATGGGCTATCCAACACTGAAAGAATTTTTCAAATCGGACCAGAAGTTCCTGAGATTAGCGCGTTCAAGCAAACAAACTCTTCAGCTTTATATATTAAGTAATATAGATATCTTTCTGTCTTTTATTTTCTTTTTGTCTTGTTTGTTTATTGTCTTCTAGGAAGGGGCTCGTGGCTAAGTGTAAGACGTTATTTGAATACGAAAGGTTAAGCCGCGTTCGCCGCATTTGGTCCGTGGATACGTGACTATTTGTGAATATATCCACACCCCTACGTGCCTCGCAAAGCACGTTAAACCGTTGGTCCCGACTATTATACGTTGATCTTTGATAGACGCTAATGACCTTATTTATAAAAACCTTGACGGTATTAAGCAATATGTAAAAAAAGATCTAAAAGCAAATTCTCTATAGAAAAATTTAAATAAGAATCTGCTAATCAATAACAACAAAATATAAGTAACAATGAATGCTTGCGAAAACCTCCCTGATCATTGAAAGTGAAACTTAGAGGCGAACACTTACCCCGTGACCCGCCGAACCCGCACACTATATTCACTTTAATAACGAGGACTGATAAATTATTTGCGCGTAGAACTAATTACCAAATATCGATTTACATCACATAGCACAGGTAAAAGTCGATAATTTTACGAGATTGCCAATAATTTCGCAGCAGAAATCCACGACTGTCCTTTTGTACATACTTATAATAAAATATGCACCGCCGTCCTTTTATTTTTCACCACCCTCACTTTCGTAACATTCTCAAGTGACGTTCTATTTAAATGTGGGGAGACCGGTAACGCCATCTTCCTTAATATCCCAAAACTATCTTTATGTTAACAATAGCGGTTGCCCGTGGCTCCGCTCGTGGCTGTTGTACTTATACCCCACACTAAGTTTAATGAAAATCGCTTAAGCGGTTTAGACGTTAAAGCGTAACAGATAGACAGTTACTTTTGCAACTAACATGTAAGTATGGATATGGAATATAGAAAGCAATAAAATATCGAGTATTGATTATTATTTGTCTGGTTTCTGTAATCGTGGGAAAGACACTTTGTCTGACTAAATACCTATGTATAGTTATTGGTTTGAACTCAACGTCAAAATGTCCATTTAGTGAGGATTTTTTGCCAGCAAGTATTAGACCAGAAGCCCCGACCAAGTTTGTGTACCCTAAGTTTAAGGTTCAAGTGTCAGTGCTCAGATAAGATGTCTAAATACCCTAACCCATAAAATACTATAGCGTAATCCCGTTACTGAACTCTACAACAAGACCAGATATTCTCGGCACTGATTGCGTATATTCCATCAAAAACATAAATGTAAAATGAGAGCCAAGTTCAATATTATGATATATGCCTTGGTTGTAGACTTCAACGACAAAAGAAGTGAGATCTAAATGGGTGCCAAGTTCATTCATATATTCACATATGGAGCACAAATGTATCTCGCAAGTCTTAATATATGAGCCAAATTTGGCACGTTGATGTGAAAGAAATAGTTTTTGAGTTATGAGAGGGTCAAAAGTGGCTCCAAATGGTTCGTGTAATATTACACACGGTGCTGCTCGCCAGTTCTGATACTAGAACTTTGCTTTGACACGCTACCGCGTGTCTAGATCCGCATGTTGATAATTGAGCTTCTTAATAATAATATTATACATGTCTAGCAAGTCACGAATGTGCAGGTGTCCTAAGCAGGTGTGTTTTTACATTGATTAGATACGGATAAGGATATTTTTTAATTAGATTTTAACTGAGGAGTGTTGGTTTTTTTTATGAAAGCTTGAAAATTGCATTCATCAATTTATAAAAATAACATTATTGCCAAGTTAATAAAAATGTGGATGGGAGGAGATTCTTTATTAATTTTGAAGAATATTAACTTTCTTCAATAGCAAGGCGGTGCAGAATGAGGGCCACCTTTAGCAATTTCGCCGCCAGCAGGCATACTCCCGAAACTGGTTTGGTTCTGTTTTTTATTCTAATTCGAACTCGATTCGGTTCTCGATTCGATCCTGAATTGGTACTCCTGAACCAAACCGAATCGAAAACTGATATCCAGTTATAATCGACTACGTCATCATAAAGTTCTAAAAGTCTTTAGTTTATTCAGTTTTAACAGTATTTATTATATCATCTGACGTTTTCTGACAGGTTTTCTCTTAGGTTATTCTCGATCGAGCTTAGTTACAACTCGTGCTACTGCTCGATCTGGCGCTAGTGTCGACTTCTAGAGTACCAACTCAATCTTGTTGTGCGTGTCCGGGATACTTCAGTGTTCATACTAAGTCGCCACAATCTCAATTCGATTGAAACAGAACTCGATGCAGTCGGGAGTAAGAGGGCTGAGGTGCTGGTCCAAAATGCCAAATTGCATAGATTGTTGGTGGGCTTTGACAGCTACGCAGACGAAATCGCGAACAAAAGCTAGTAGCAAACTAGCTTAACCAATGTGCTGTAAAATTATACCTGTGTATGCACCTACCCACATTTATTAATTGCTACATCATAAAATAAAACAAATTCTTCGACGAATATATTTAATCTTTTAAATTAAAAATATTGCACATACCTACACCACTTTTGTGTAGTAACTTTCATGACTTAATTTTATTGTAAAGTTTGTCAAAGTACGAGTTTAATATATAGTTAAGTTTATTGATATAATAAAATGATACATGACTGAACCTTTCGGATTCCCGGCCAGTTTTAAACCTGTTCGGTTCACTCAATCATGAAAAACTTTTTGCAGTGTCACTGGCTGAAACTGCCCTCAACGCCACATTCCGATGCATCTAATTCATTCTGACTTTGAGATTAGGATGGCCCCTGGCGGAGATCCCTGTGACGGCGTAGGTGGCGCCCGCAGGGTGCTCTTGCTTTTCTAAAGCGTCTATACACGCAGTGGTCACATACAGCACATCCATATTGGGTCCTCCGAAGGTCACTGACGTCACCTGCTTGGCCGGGATAGGTATTCTCACCAGAGGTGTGCTAGTTCTAGGATCAATTTTAAGTACCTGATGGAAGATTTAATTTTGTTTTAGATCTTGTTTAACACACTAAATTATTACCGAACTACTCTGCTAATAGCAGTGTAACTATATACTTTACTACTTATATGGTATTACTTAGTAAAATGTGCACTGTAGAGCCAAAAGCGTATAATTAGTAAGCCTATAAGTTTTGAGCCTATAAATAACTAAACGCCACTTTGTCGTTTAAATATACTCTCCTTGCAATATCGGATGAAATCCAAAAGCAATATCCCCACTCATTGATAAGTAGACGTTGTACGACTTACGCAGGATCCCCCCAAGACAGCGACATACAGGTTTCCGTCGGTGTCGATGGTCATGCCGTCCGGGAAGCCCTCCACTCCGTGCTCCTTCAACGCAAACACGATCCTGGGGTTGGCTGTGGAGTAACGTTAGTACGCTGCATGAGAAGCCGCTCTGCCTGGCACAGCTACTGACATGGTGCTATTGCTATCACACTTACAGATTTTACCAGTCTCCACATCATAGTCGTATCTTTGGATGGCGTATGTGAGAGTGTCTATATAATAGAATGCTTTCTCTTCAAGGTCCCAGCACAGTCCGTTGGAGCACATGATGTCAGTTGCCAACTTTATAGTAGTGCCATCGGGATCAATTCGATACAGGGATCCTTCCTTTTCAATCTTCAAGTCAGGGCTGGACTCATATTTCCCTATAGTACCTAGAATAGTATTTTTCTTTAAATATTGTATCACACGCCTATAAATAATTATGCCAAAATAAATGTCGCACAGTATTTTTACAGAATTTATGCAGTCGAGAGCAAAGCCGTTAAATCTATTTTGTTATATTGTACTTAATAGCAGTATACATTAACCACTTGCCAGTGAACAGTCTTCCCCTGGGATCTGCCTTGCCGTCATTCAACGTGTTTCCCGGGAAATCCTGGTCCACCTCTGTAATAGTTCTCAGGATCTTGGGAGTGTTTTCGTCTCCGAACCACTCGATCTCCAACACTTTGCAGCCATGAGTGATCAAGAAGTGGTTCTTCTTGCCCTCAATAGGTAAAATAAAATGTGGCATCACCTCTAAAAATTAAAAACCGTATCATGAGCTGTTGGGTAACCCTATTTATAAAATTAGTGGTTTTCGAAAATCGGATCAACCCTAGATCCAGAAGAGATTTATGTTCGGACTTGGATGTCAAAGACAGAGCTAGTTCCTGTCACTTCAGGGCGTTTGGACTAAACTTAGAGCAATAAGCTGCTAAAAAAATGAAACCGCCCGCCTTAAAGAGTGTTGCTTAATGATCATTTGTGACTTATTTCTAAAATAATGAGGGTAAAGACTTCTTTTATTTTCCTAATGACAAACCAATTGTTTACTTGTTTAAACTAGAGACTCGAGAATAATGAACTTACCTAACTTGGCCTGGACGTGTGTGCCAGTGGCTGGCTCATACTTATGTACAGTGTAGTCGGTGACGCTAACAAAGTATAACGCTTGCTCCTCGCTGTGCCAGTACGGACCCTCGCCCTGCTTCACTGGGTCTAGTATTTGTCTTACTACTGGCGCCATCTTGTGAGAAAAAACATATTGTATTCATTTCAGGTACAAGAGAAATCGATAATAATTGAAGTATAGTGTTGTAATAAAAAATATAGGTACTCTGTGGAATCTGACATCCTGGACCCCGGCTACCTCTTGACTACTCTAGAGTGACTTATAGTGTACGAAGCTTCCTTACCCTGGGCACTCACTTTTTAGAAGTCAGTTCTCTCATCAAAATATACATACAATTAAATATTTTTTCAAAAAATACTCACAGTTTAACACAATCAGTTCAGTAGATATATGTCGCAAGCACAACTGCAGAAGATTAAACCACGTTATTATATATAAAGCATCAGGATCTTATCTAATCTCTCGATATTTAAGTCTATTGTATCCGTTTAGTTTTATTTTATCTATAGTACCTCATTCTCTAATCTAACCTATTTGCACTATATACTGTGATATGACGCAGGTGTTTGATTATGTGGATCACTGTATACTTTTAAATAAATTAGAGTCATATGGAGTAAGAGGTAACGTTCTTAATTTGATAAAATCATATCTTTCCAATAGATCACAAGTAACTAGCATCTCCAGAATAAATCTACGTACCAAGCTTGAGGAATCGTATCGTTCTGAACCGCGACAAATTAATTACGGCGTACCGCAGGGCAGCGTATTAGGTCCACTTTTGTTCATAATTTATATTAATGATTTACCTCAGTTTACAAATCATCCGATGTCATTGTTCGCGGATGACAGTGTTGTATCCATCCAATGCAGAACGACAGAACTTTATCAAGATTGTATAAATGATTGTTTAGCTTCAATTATCCGCTGGCTTGATAACAATAATTTAAAAATAAATCTAACTAAGACTCAAATCATGCACTTCAGTCAAAGACCTAAGCACTGTAATCTTAATATTATTTATAATAATCATAAAATACACGAAGTTGACACTGCAAAATTCTTAGGATTAATCATTGACAAACAACTTAATTGGAAACAACACATAGCGGAACTATGCAAAAAGGTGAGCAGTTCCGCATACGCTCTTTATAAAATAACGCCAATTGTTAATATAGATGCGGTTCTTACTGCATATCATGGTTGTACAGCTTCATTACTACGGTATGGAATCATTTTTTGGGGAAATTCGACTAACAACGAAATGATTTTTAAAGCTCAAAAACGCTGTATACGAGCCATGTTTGGGCTGCAAGTAACAGACAGTTGTAAACCTTATTTTATAAGGTACAATATCCTGACACTTCCGTCCCTGTATATACTTGAGGTGGCATTGTTTGTACATAAAAATCCTCAATTGTTTCAACGCATATCTGATGTTGTAAAGCGAAATAGGCGAAATAATAATAGATTATGTCTTAATAGTGCAAAAACTAGTCTGATGGGCAAAAGTCTGCTGTGTATAGCGCCAAAAATTTACAATAAAATTCCAGAAGACATAAAGCTTTACAACATAAAAACATTTAAAAACAAATTGAAAAATGTCTTGGTAAAAAAATGTTATTATTGTATTAATGACTTTTTAAAGGATGTCAATTTTGAATTTATTTAAATTGAAATTTTGACATTTTAATTTTTACACAATGACATATTATTATATTTTAAGTGGTAATTGTTTAAATTTATTCTTATAATTTATTGACTTCAATTTTTTATTTTCATTCTAATTCTATTTCATATACCTATTGTAATTTAAATGTTTTGAATTTAAATATTATATGTAAGTATTATAAAATTCATACGCCTTTTTAGGCAGATTTTGGTGAAACAAAATATTTCAATTGTGACCATGTAATACCCAAAATGTAATGAATAAATGAATAAATAAATAAATAAATAACCAATCGTAACCAATGTGTTGAAATCACTAGTTTAAATAATTGTCATGAATGCAGTGTACACAAATCTCCCATCAGAATAAATAAGTATGGTGTTCCACAAGGGAGCGTTTTAGGCCCTTTGTTATTCTTATTGTACGTTAATGACCTACCAGATTCAATAAATTGTCAAAGTGTTCTATTCGCAGACGACATATCTATAATAGTGCCAGATAAGGATAAAGATACATCTCATGAAATTAAGATAAGTAAAGAGGTACAATCAGTATTAAGATGGTTAAAAGCAAATAAGTTAAATGTAAATCTATCAAAAACAAAATTTATAAAATTTGGTACTAATAAAAGTAAACAATATAGTAATAATATAAATATAAGGATAGAAAATGATAATGTAGAAGAAGCAGACAGTATAAAATTTTTGGGTATAACTCTGGATAGATTTTGTAACTGGAAACAACATATAAATGATGTTTGCCTCAAACTAAGCAGATTTGTCTACGCCCTTAGAAAGCTTCGTGCCGTGTCAGACGAAAAAACTGCAGGTATAGCATATAAAGGCTATGTAGAGTCAATACTTAGATATGGGTTAATAATATGGGGGAATTCGACTGATGTTAGTCAGGCATTCATTGCACAAAAGAAATGTTTAAGAGCTATTTGCGGAGTAAGTCCACTTGACACTTGTAAACCATTATTTAAAAAACTAAAATTACTGACATAGACCTGCATTTATGTTCTTGAAGTATCAATTTTTGTAAGGAAGTTCAATGTTTTTTTTAAATTTAAGGGGGATCATGCGACTAAATATAAACCACGAGATCCTACAAAAATAATTATTCCATTTTGTAGAACTACTTTAAATAAAAAAAATGTGTATCACATGTGCATATCAGTGTTTAATAAACTGCCTAGGAGTCTAAGGGAGCTTCCATTTAAATATTTTAAAATAAAACTGAGAAAATGGCTAGTAGATAAGTGTTTTTATACGATAGAAGAGTTCATGCAATATGAAACTAATGTATATGATTATCTGTAAAATTAAATAATATACTTAATGTAATTTAATAATAATAATAGTATTGTATAATTTAATAATCATAAATGCGTTAAAATAATAATAGCTTGACATTTGTTTTTTAAAAGTATAGTATTTTAATTCAATTATAAATATTTGCATGCCTAATACAGGCAGAATATGGCTTGAACTGTGCACCATTGTTAAATCTGGTACGACCTGTCTTCTGTGCAAATAAATGTTTCTTTCTTTCTTTCTTTCTTTCTCTTCTCTAAATAAAATAGAATGACTACTTATGACTCATTCAAGAACTTAACTCCTGTACTATATTTTACGCTTTTTGCCATAATGTTTTGACAAACAGTCGGACTTAACATGACTTTTCTTTTATTTGGCCCCTTTTAATTGTTATTTTTAGAGGCATTTTGGTATTGCATAACGACTTATAAGCGGGTTTTACTAGTCACACAGTTTGGGATAACTAATTTATCGTATTACCGTAACCGTTCTCTACTTATGATTTAAAATTGTAACTGCATACATTTTTAATTGCATCGACATTAAATAAAACGACTATCGACAAATATTTTTTAGAAAAATATAAGATATTGGATGATAGTCAAAATGGTTTTAGAAAATGTAGGTCTACCACATTAGCAGTGTATAAATATATACAGATGGCGCTGCAATGCGTGAATGACAAAAAACATGCTATAGGCTTACTGCTCGATATGACGAAAGCATACGACAAAGTCCTTTACAATATTTTACTGACTAAACTATACGGCTGCGGAGTCCGGGGACCAGCTTATTCATGGTTCCAATCATACTTAAGTAATAGAACGCAAATTGTGCAAATTGAGCACTATAATAATAACAAAAATGAAATAAAAACCATTAGATCGCGTGAAACTCAGTTGTCTTGTTCAATACCTCAAGGAAGCGTACTAGGATGCGTGTTATTTTTAATTTATATTAATGATCTTCCGAAAATACTTGAAAAAGATAATTATCTACCAATACTGTTTGCTGATGATGTATCAATATTAATAAATTGCAAAGACAGTACCGATTCCAACTTTTTAATTCAAAATACACTGCAAACCATAACTCATTGGCTGCAAGTTCATAATTTAGAGATAAACACAAGCAAAACAAAGATCATGCAATTTAGATCTTATAAAAAACCACCCCTTAATATGCATGTTGTATTTCAAAACACTCCCCTAGAAGAAGTAGATTCATTTAGTTTACTTGGTTTAAAAATAGATACACATATAAATTGGAAGACTCATATTGAACTTATAAAATCTAAACTGTCAAAATTTTCTTATGCCCTTTTCCAAATTAAGCAAAGCACTGATAAACAAACAGCTTTATCAGCCTATTATGCATATGCCTACTCATGGCTACGATATGGTGTCATGCTATGGGGAAATAGCGTCAATTGTAATGAACTGTTTATAATACAAAAGAAACTTGTAAGAATCCTAGCCCAAATAGACAATACAGAAAGCTGTAAACCATACTTTAAGCAATTTAAACTATTAACACTACCATCAATATATATCCTAGACATATGCACATTTGTATATAAACATATTAACACATTTAAAAAAGTAGAAGATACCCATAATATAAATACCCGTAATAAAACTAAATTATGTTTACCACAATCCCGTATTAAAATGCTAAATGAAAGTCCATACTATATGGCAATCAAAATATTTAATAAGTTACCAAAAAACATAAAAAACCAAGAACACTTATTAGCATTTCAGAGAAAACTAAAAAAATATTTAATCCAAAATTGCTACTACTCCATAACAGAATATTTAGAATATAAAAATAAACAAGCTACATAAAGTAAAAAAATACTTTTGTAAATTGCTGAATAATAATAATAAAATTAAATTTTATAATAAAAACATGTAAGTATAGTGATAATACATATCTGGTAAATTAAGTAGAAGTTTAGATTATATACAGTAGAAGTTTAGGTTATTTAGAGTCTAAATATAAACGTATGTTTAATATTATTGTATTGCTGTGCCTGCAAAGGGCTACTGAGTTGATAAGTGCAACAAAATTGTTATGTAAGACCAAATGTACACTTGGTATGCAATAAAACTTTGACTTTGACTTTGACTTATATTTAATATATTAGCTCTGTAGCCAAGTGACATTACTACAAATGTTAATCGAATTTCTTAAATATATAGAAGCAGCTAGTCTAAATCATGTGACTTAACAAATGAAATGTCATTTCCACTGTATTTTCCACTACACTTTTCGTTCTTTATCTGCCCCGGTCTCTCAACCATGAAACTGCACGCCAATCCACTTTCCGATGCCTCTAATTAATCCTAACTTTAAGGTTAGGATGCCCCCTGGCGGAGATCCCTGTGACGGCGTAGGTGGCTCCTGAAGGGGGCTCTGGTTTCCCACCAAAGTCTATACATCCACTGGTCACGTACAGCACGTCCAGGTTTGAACCTCCGAAGGTCACTGACGTCACCTGCGTAGCCGGGATAGGGAGAGTTTCTAGAAGAGTGTTCGTTCTGGGATCAATTTTTATAACCTGAGGGAGAGATAAATACTTTGTTAGTACTTAGTACTTTTTTTTATCAAAGAAAAATGAATTTTTATACATAACTGGAAAATATAACAGTAGGACAATTTTTTCAAGCTGTTATAAACCAAAGAGTTTTGATATGCCTCTTCGCAGTTTAATAATACAGCCATGGAGATCTCCACTCTTGTTTAAAACGAGACATGGACATTTGTTCTCACTCCCTCAATCACGCATATCTGCAACCTGGCAATTTCAACAGGAGTTTTTCCTAGGGCTTTTAAAACTGCGGTCATAAAACCCATTCATAAGGGCGGTGATAGGGACTGTGTAAACAACTATCGACCCATATCTATCCTCCCCACTCTCTCCAAGATCCTAGAACGTCTTATAAACCAGCGGCTTACTAAATTCTTGGAATCAAATGCACTTTTATCTCCTGCTCAATTCGGCTTTCGAGCTGGCAAAAGTACAAACGATGCTGTACATGAGCTAGTTAACTCAGTGGTTGCCAATTTAGACGTAAGGAGGAAATGTTTAACTGTTTTCCTGGACCTTGCGAAAGCGTTCGACACAGTCTCTATTCCGCACCTTCTGGGAAAGCTCTACAACTTGGGCATTAGGGGAACACCACTTGAATTGATGGAGGATTATCTTAGCGACAGGATTCAGAGAGTCAAGATCAATGACTCCTTAAGTGACGAATTATCTGTCAATTTTGGCGTGCCACAGGGTAGCATAATAGGACCGACCCTCTTCTTAGCGTACATAAATGACCTCTGCCAACTACCTCTACACCAAGGAAAAATCATTACCTTTGCCGACGACACCGCCCTGTTTTTCAGCGGTGATAGTTGGGAGGAGGTTTTTGCCAATGCTCAAGCTGGTCTTGACCGGGTCTCGGAGTGGTTGCAACGGAACATCCTAACACTCAACATTTCTAAAACAAAATTTGTAACTTTTTCAATTAAAACAGGCCCGTTACCACCACCATCTCTTACTATCATTGCTCACACCTGTGAAGACTCCTCAAGGAAAAACTGTTCTTGTCCACCCCTTGAAAGGACCAAAACTATTAAGTATTTAGGCGTAGTTATCGACCAACACCTTTCTTTCCAACCGCACATACAGACCCTGGTGCCCAGACTTCGTAAACTTATTTACATATTTAAAATATTAAGACACTCTGCCAATAAAAAGACAATCAAGATTATTTACTACGCCTTATGCCATTCTCTTATTGATTACTGCATCACTTCTTGGGGAGGAGCCGCAAAAACCCACTTGATTGAAGTGGAGAGAGCTCAGCGGTCAATACTCAAGGTTGGCGCAGGTCTTCCCTTCCGATACCCAACCGTTGATCTATACAGAGAATGGGATATCCTTACTGTTCGACAGACGTTTATACTACGTATTATATTAAAAAAACACAGTGAACTGTATTTTGATCCAAACTTGCTTAAACAACGTAGAGGCAAAGTCTGTCCCAGTATACGGGTTAATACAAAGTTCTCCCAAAAATTTTCCGTTTTCCTTAGTGTCTACTTATATAATAAATTAAATACTATGCTTAATATATACCCAGTAACTAAATCAAAGTGTAGTAAAATTGTTCAAGCGCATTTAAAAACGTGTGACTACGTTAAAACAGAGAAACTCTTATCTATTCTTTCATAGACTTTCTTGCCATCATACAGCATGCCACTCGCAACTATCATACTCACACTTACACTATCACATTTACATCCTTACATTTACAAGCATCCGCTCACACACCCCATATCACATTCACAGCAATTCTGCATCAAATTTTTATATTGTACTATACTTCAATGTATTTTGTTTCTATGCTTAAACTTTAGTTATTATCTTTTCTATTACTCCTGTCACAGTTTAATAAATTGTCTAGTTTTTAACCGAGGGTGGGGCACTGGTGACCTGTAACTCAGGTTTTAATCCTAAACCTACATCAGGCACCAGTCTCTCACATAGGTAGAACTTCAAGTTATTCCTCACCTTGTTAAGTTATTGTAATGACCTATTGTGAAGAGATAATAAACGATTATTATTATTATTATTATTATTATTATTACTTACGCAGGATCCCCCGAAGACAGCGACCCACAGGTTCCCGTCGGTGTCGATGGTCATGCCGTCCGGGAAGCCTTCTACTCCGTGCTCCTTCAGTGAAAATATAATTCTAGGGTTGGCTGCGAGTAAAAAGCAAGTATAAGGTTCATAAAAAATCGTTACTTAAATAATCTTGGTCCCTAGATAATTATTTGCACATCTGCAAATGAAGAGGTTTGGTGATTAATGTCTATTTTTTCCAAAGCCCACCGAAAGTCTCTATTACAAAAGGAGGCTTAGCCATGTTGACTATCTACAATCGTTAAAGCTTATAGACAAGTAAGATCATGTATGGGAATGACGAAATCAGAATGTTAAGTCACGTGGTCGGAACAAGCGAATAGAAAAGTCGAAGTCAAGTTTAGTACAATATCAAATCTTTCGAAACGATAGAATGAAATACAAGCGTTTCTACAATGCTAGATTGTTACCTATTCTAGTTATATTTATACTTACAGATGTGTCCGGTCGCCACATCGTAGTCGTATCTTTGGATGGCCTTTAAGTTAGAGTCTATGTAATAGAATGCCTTCTCCTTTAGGTCCCAGCACAGTCCGTTGGAGACGTGAATGTCAGTCGCCACCTTGGTGGTGGTGCCGTCAGAGTCGATGCGGTACAGGGAGCCTTCCTTTTGGCCGTCTGGGTCGTCAAAATTACTTAAAGTACCTAGAAAGAGCATTCGAAATGAAAGATAAATTAATCAAGCACATTTTCGAAGATTAGTAATATATATATTTTACTGCCTTTATAAACTATTATCCACAACGGATATACAAAGGATTTATTATTATTTACTCCGGTAGATAGGAATAGCTTACCAGTAAACAATCTTCCCAAAGGATCCGCCTTCCCGTCATTAAACTCGTTTTTCGGGAATTCCTGGTCCACCTCTGTTATAGTTCTCAGGATCTTGGGAGAGTTCTCGTCTCCGAACCACTCGATCTCCACCACTTTGCGGCCTTGACTGATCAGAAAGTGGTTCTTTTTACCCTCAATAGGTAAAATAAAATGAGGCATAACATCTAAAAAAAGACCGTATAATGAGCTATAAGCCTTTGTTTATAAAACTGTGTCTACCCTTGAAGAAATTTATAACCGAATCGTTCGGATGTATAGAATAGAGCTAGGTCCTAGAGATTTACTGGTAGATACGTTTTAATTAGCTGCTAAAAAAGGAAACTCCCCAACCTAAAAATGGTCTTTCCTAAGGCCACATGGTAAGGTCTCCAAAAATAATTAATCTGGGTGATGACATCTCCGTTTCTTCTTATAAAACCATGTGTTGACTTATTTGTACTAGAAAGACTCGAGACTAATGAACTTACCTAACTTGGCCTGGACGTGTTTGCCAGTGGCTGGCTCATACTTATGTATAGTGTAGTCGATGATGCTAACAAAGTATAACGCTTGCTCCTCGCTGTGCCAGTGCGGACCCTCGCCCAGGGTGACTGGGTCTACTATTTGTGTAACTACTGGCGCCATCTTAAGACAAGAACAGTTATGTTAGGTACATGCGATCACGTCAGTTTTACGAGAAAATAGTAATAATTAAAAAAAAAAAAAGTGTGTGCGTGTAACCTTTACGCGCGATTGAAGTAAAACTTTATCTTATAATAACATTATCTTAATAAATGAAATTTAATATATTTTATTTGATTATTGAAAAAAAAATAAGTTGTTAAACAATAGAAAAATGAACACTTACGTTTTTTACAGATCAAGTTATTATCAGGTACTTGATTTTTCTTTTATTATTATTTATTGATGAAAGAGTAAAATGTTCCTGGGACTCTGCCATTTCATTTAATATTCACTATTTCATTTTATATTCTATTTAAAATTCATTAATATAACTTTCATATTTTATAAATACTTTCATTTGTTAAATAAAATAATTGAGAGTAGCAAATTGAAGGTTAGATCAGCACATGTCAATATAACCTTGTTATTGAATATTATAAAATGTCGCAATTGTCAGAAAATTTATTTTTAATTTACTTATTTTAAAAGTAATAAATAAACAAGTATATTTAGAGATTTTCAAAAAATTTTGCAATTTAAAATAATGTTTTTAAAACTGTTGAATTTTTCATTCACTTTGCTATTCACAATTGATCCGTTTGACAATTTGAAAATAAATAATCCTAATTGATTATGATATTTGCCACTAGCTGGCGTATAAGTCAAGAAGCGTGTAGTATATGACATATACTTACAACCAATCAGAATTATTATTTTTAAATGGCGGAAACTACACAGACTATAGTAAGCGTTACTTCCGTCAGAAAAAAAAATCTGAGTTACTCCCTAGTCGCGCCTAAAGAAGTTTTACTTCAAAAACTGTTTTGGTTTTCTATCGATTTTGTCCCAGGCTCCCACAAAGCCATTACATTATAGGTAGGTAGAAAAGTTTATTCGTGGTTGGCTGACAGTTTGACTTGAGCATATACAGTACAAATAGTAGAACAGTAGAACCTTGGGTGTTTGTTCTCTTTTTTTATCTGTACGCATAAGGCATTCCAAAAGACCTGACAAACAAAATATAATATGTATATGATAACAGCGCGCTCAATATCAGCTTTTATAGCAGGTCTGTTGCCTTTGTGGGAGCGAGACGCTGCGGCGCCGCTGAGCGCAGTGTAAAGCGCCTTCTCGCTTCCCCAACCTGGTGTAGGTACAGTAGAGTACTTAATACTACAGAACATATTACCAAATACAGATAGATAGTGTTGTTAGTTCTTTTATAAAAAGCTGCCCCTGTTTCGCACGGTTATTTTTTTAAGTTTTCAAATCGTTGAGTTTCTCGGCTTTTCTGTACTATAATATGCATGTGTTACACATATTTTTTTTGAAGTAAAACTTCTTTAGGCGCGACTAGGGAGTAACTCAGATTTTTTTTTCTGACGGAAGTAACGCTTACTATAGTCTGTGTAGTTTCCGCCATTTAAAAATAATAATTCTGATTGGTTGTAAGTATATGTCATATACTACACGCTTCTTGACTTATACGCCAGCTAGTGGCAAATATCATAATCAATTAGGATTATTTATTTTCAAATTGTCAAACGGATCAATTGTGAATAGCAAAGTGAATGAAAAATTCAACAGTTTTAAAAACATTATTTTAAATTGCAAAATTTTTTGAAAATCTCTAAATATACTTGTTTATTTATTACTTTTAAAATAAGTAAATTAAAAATAAATTTTCTGACAATTGCGACATTTTATAATATTCAATAACAAGGTTATATTGACATGTGCTGCTCTAACCTTCAATTTGCTACTCTCAATTATTTTATTTAACAAATGAAAGTATTTATAAAATATGAAAGTTATATTAATGAATTTTAAATAGAATATAAAATGAAATAGTGAATATTAAATGAAATGGCAGAGTCCCAGGAACATTTTACTCTTTCATCAATAAATAATAATAAAAGAAAAAATCAAGTACCTGATAATACTTGATCTGTAAAAAACGTAAGTGTTCATTTTTCTATTGTTTAACAACTTATTTTTTTTTTTCAATAATCAAATAAAATATATTAAATTTCATTTATTAAGATAATGTTATTATAAGATAAAGTTTTACTTCAATCGCGCGTAAAGGTTACACGCACACACTTTTTTTTATGTGGACGCCATCACATACTTATCTCTGAACCCAAAGTAAGTAGCTAAGGCACTTGTGTTATGGAATTCAGAGACAACGAAGGTACTACAAACACCCAGACCCGAGACAATGTAGAAAAGTGGTTTTCTATATTGACCCGGCCGGGGATCGAACCCGGGACCTCAGAGATGGCGACACCTTGAAAACCGGTGTGTACGCCACTCGACCACGGAGAGTAAAATTATAAAACTTCTTCTAGAATCACTCTATCTATTGCTGAAAACTACATTAAAATCCGTTGCGTAATTTAAAAGATATAAGCGTACAGACAGCAGGAACGATTATTTTTATACTATGTTAAGTATATTATACAATCCATTAAATATTTTATCAAAACATACTCACAGTTGAGTTTATCACACCCAGTTCTGTTAATGTCGCAAATACAACTGTGGAACACTAAACACGGTCTTATTATATAGCGCATCAACAATCTTATCTAATCTGTCTAACTTGGTGAAAAGTAATTAGTAAGTTATTATTTATTACTAGCTGTGCCCGCGTCTTCGCTTTCGTCAACTGACTACCTACCCTATCTACCCTTCCTACACTACCCTACCTACTCTAACCTACCCTATTTTTTTTGTTTTTAAAGCTTACCTGTATTCTAGCGAACAAAACAATAAAAGAATTATTCAAATCGGCCCAGCCGTTCTCGAATTTTAGCGAGACTAACGAACAGCAATTCATTTTTATATATATGATTGTCTCGTAAGAAAATTCTTACTAGGTAAATGTTATTATTTAATAATTATGACACACTAACTGTTTCCCGCGGCTCTGCCCGCGTGGATGTCGGTTATCGCGGCAAAAAAGTAGTGGTAAAGTAAGTAGCCTATGTCCTTTCTCAGGCTCTAGGTTATCTGTATACCAAATTTCATTTAAATCAGTTCAGTATTTTTGGCGTGAAAGCGCGACACAAAGAAAGACGGACAGACAGAGTTACTTTCGCATTTATAATATTAAATATTATAGTAAGGATTTTAGAACTCAACTTCGGTCTTTTGTTCTTTTATGTCAAACAGACGGAAATACTTAAACCTAACCTATACCTAAATAAAATAGTTTATTTTATTATATACGCATGCTTACATGTTTTATTTGGCTTTCAATATTTTGTGAAACGTGTTTTGCAAGTCACAATGAACTATATTCGTGTCGTATTATTAACACTTCAATTAAACGGTGATTTAACGATTTTTTTTACTGCTATATCATCAGCATGTTCTTATCTATTTCATACCAACTTGCGATTTGTTTACATATCGCAAATTTCAAGATTACACATCGCAAAATTACGTTCTGAATCTACCTAACTTCGGGACTTGTGGATCACGCTAATATTTTAACACTAGCTGTCCCCCGCGACTTTGTTCGCGTGTTTTAGTTTCAACGGTTTTTCATTTTTGCAACATTTTTCATTTATGCTCCGCTCCTATTGGTCGTAGCATGATGTTATATAGCCTATAGCCTTTCTCAATAAACGGACTATCCAATACAAAAAGATTTTTTCAATTTGAACCAGTAGTTCCTGAGATTAGCGCGTTCAAACAAACAAACAAACAAACTCTTCAGCTTTATAATATTAGTATAGATTAACCCTGTAATCTATCACCTAGTACACCGTTACCTGTTCCGTTATCCAGCCACGGTTTCCCTAAACTAAAGATATCAAAACATCGGAAATATGCAATAAGAATTCGCTAACATCCAATTAAAATAGTGTGTGGTTTTTGTTTGGTTGATGACGCCGACTTGCACTTGCACATTTCCTACTGTCACTGCATTTGTCCCGCCACATGCAATGACAATAAGGATTGGTTACAAGAAGTTGGGTGGGTAATTTACCGGGTTAGTTAGTTTCAACTATCGTCTGAGTACAGACCTATCGTTGCATTTTAACTACGCTTTTTATTATTGACCTGTTTTACCATGCCTTCCTTCAGTAATGAAGAATACGCAGACATTCTGGTCGGACTGGATCACCTTTTTCTTGTGCATGTACCGGTGTGTAGTGGTACGGATGTAATTGTGCTGTATGCACGGTGAACCAAATTTGCCTCAGGGATAGTCCGAGGTTTCTAGCTGCAGCTCTTGTAGAGATTGTTGGATCTCTCCGAAATAAATCAACTATTACTTCTTCTTCTTCAGCAGGTAAAACACGGGGTCGGCCTGAATCACTTCTTCGCGCTGTAAACCGACCAGTTTCACGGACGCGTCGAAACGTTCCCGAAAAAATTCTTGCATTCGTTATACGCCTATCAGGAAAGCGTAGTATGTACTCCCTCCTTGCTGCTGCAGCGTCTCCGTAGCAAAATCCGTACACAAACAGAATGTCTGCGTATTTTTCATTACTGAAGGAAGGCATGGTAAAACAGGTCAATAATAAAAAGAGTAGTTAGAATGCAACGATAGGTCTGTACTCAGACGATAGTTGAAATTAACTAACTAAATTACCCACCCAATTTCTTGTAACCAATCCCTATTGTCACTGCATGTGGCGGGACAAATGCAGTGACAGTAGGAAATGTGCAAGTGCAAGTCGGCGTCATCAACCAAACAAAAACTACACACTTGCGCGGTAATACGTACAATGGAGAGCGATTCTCGGAAACGGATTAATTACTTTTTAAGGTGATTGTAAATCGATCTCATAGGATTTTGTTGAGTTTTATACTTTTTTAGATAGCTAATGAATTAAGGAAGTAAATTAAATAATTTGTACGCAACACTCCATACATTTTTTTTTAGTAAAACACGATTGATTTTTCTAAAATATTATTATTTTCGTGATATGACGCTTGATTTTATGCTTTATCTCAATAAGACGTCGTGTTTTCTTGCTAATGTTGATTTTTTATGGTTTTCTGGTTATTTGTTTTTCAGAAAAGAACAAAATAATAAACAAAACGCTGAATAATTCACCACAAGGATACGTTTTAACTTAAAAATCGGGTGTTTTTATAAAAACTCTTAAATCTCGATTATCTCAGTAATTACTAGGTTACGGACATGGCATCACATGATGAAATTGGCAGCAAATAAGCTCTACTTTAACCCCCTGCAAGGAATGCACTTTATTTCCGAACACCCTGTATTAGAGGAAGCTTAACAATCGCGCCCGTGAATGAAAAGATGAGAGTTAGCATCTGTCGTGGTGTGGACATGTTATGAGGAGAGATGAAAAACATAACTAAACAAGTTATGAGTATGACTGAATGAGTATACATGCAGAGGAAGACCGAAAAAGAGATGGATGGATTGTGTAAATAATGATATGAAAAAGAAAGGAGTGAATGTTGAGATGAACAGGGCAGGGAAATGATGTTGAATTATAACATTAATTTGAATGTTTCACATCTACCCGTCCCATGAAGGCCAACTTTTTTTTTTTAAATAACTTTCTATATTGCAATTGCTTTTTATTAATGTTTATTATTGAACCTACATACTTTTGAACATTACATAAAACTTATAGTGTTAGTAGCTTTTGCAGAGGATCAGGGCTTCTGTAATCGAGGCATAGTCAGAGCAATTGATCTTGAAAACTTATTGAATAAAATCTCGGCATTCAGACGCATAGGTTGCATAGATACCTCAATAAGGAAATTAAAAACATAGCAAAACTTATACAAATTTAATTATTAATAATAGGTTTGATTAGGTAATAGACATCTACAGAATTCAAAATAAAATATACACACAACTGAATTCAAGGGATGCCTGACCAGACATTTCCGGATTTCTTTACCTTCTGTCGCTATGTCATTGGCAACACACTGCTTGGTCTAGCTTCTAATTCATCCTGACTTTTAAATTAGTATGACCCCTGGCGGATATCCCTGTGACGGTAAAGGTGGCTCCCGCAGGGGGCTCCAGAGGCCCCTTTAAGTTTTTGGACCCTGTGGTCACGTACAGCACGTCCAAGTTGGAACCTCCGAAGGTCACGGACGTCACGTTCTTTACCGGTATGGGGATAGTTTCCAGAAGAGTGCTGGTTCTGGGATCAATTTTTAGGACCTGGCGTAGTGATGAATATTTATTAAAAGAAAATTTTTGACATACATAGTACATATCCTTCGATAATTAGTTCACATTCTTTAAAAAAATATTGATATCTTTTTGCATAATACTTTTGAATTGTATCTGTAAAATGTGTATGTAAAATGTGCACTGTGTAGAGAGAGAAATGTGTTGAGATACTAATAGTGTATACATTCTCTTTGACGGGCCTGTTGGTCTAGTGGTTAGCGACCCTGACTGCTAAACCGGAGGTCGTGGGTTCGATTCCCACACAGGACGAATCTTTGTGTGATGAGCACGATCATTTGCTCTGTGTCTGGGTGTAATTTATCTATAACATGACGTATGTATTTAGAAATATATAAGTATGTTTATCAGTTGTCTGGTTGCCATAGCACAGGCTCTGCCTAGTTTGGGATCAGATGACCGTGTGTTGAGATGTTCCAAGATATTATTATTATTATTATTATTATTATACTTTATTGATTTTTTGGTCTCCCTTTTTAAAGGGGTATATAAAACCTACACACGGGCCTCAACCAAGTGTGTAAGCTTGGAAATACACCATTATTATGACGATGACGGTGAAGCAAGGAATTTACGAGTTAGACGACATGTATTTAGTAATGTAGCTTTCTGCAAAAGTGTAAGAGTAGATTTGGGCATTTGTAATGTATTTAGATTAGGCTGAAGACTCTTAGGGACCACACCTGTACTGGACATCACAATGGGTATTATTTTAACAGTATCCACTTGCCATTGTCTTTTTATTTCTGTAGCCAGGTCTATGTATTTTGACATTTTTTCTGTGTAAGTAGTGAGAAGGTTATGTGTATTACAAACTGCTATATCTATAACGAATACGGAATTATTTATTTTATCTAGAATTGTTATGTCGGGTCTATTATAATGAACTGTTTTATCTGTAATTATTGTACGGTCCCAATAAATTTTAATTAAATTATTTTCTAAAACTGTGTTTGGCTTATATTTATAATAAGCTATTTTATGTGGAATAAAAGAATGTCTGTGAGCTAAATTTTGATGAATAATTGCTGCAACCTGGTCATGTCTATGTTTATAATCAGTTTGTACAATGGATTTACACGCGCCCGTGATATGCTGGATCGTTTCAGAACTACTGTGGCATCTTCTACATAAATCTGAGACTAAATTAGGAATACGACTAATGTGCTTTTGATAATTACGGGTATCAATTACTTGGTCCTGAATAGCGATTACAAAAGCCTCCGTTTCTGGAAAGAGTTCACCCCGCCGCAGCCAGTCGTTCGACGCATCCTTGTCGACGTGTTCTTGGCTGAGATCGGCAAGATGCCGCCCGTGCAGAGACTTTTGTGACCACGTATTCAGTTTTTGTTGCTTACTCACTATATTTGGCTGAAGATCTATGTTACTTAAGTTTAAGGGTGTCAAATTCTTATCTATTTCAGTCACGTATTTGTGGAGTAGCGATCCATCAGCTTTAGCATGAAAATACTTGCGTATTTTGTCTACAATATTGCTGTGTAAATTCTGTATGTCGATAAGGCCTCTTCCTCCATCTTGGCGCGGCAGCGTCAGACGTTGTGTGCACGACCTAGGGTGGTGTTTTCTGTAAGTAGTCATACGCGTGTTGATTATGCGTTGTAGTTTTATTAAGTCCGTTTTAGACCACTTGATAATGCCAAAAGAGTAGGTGAGTACCGGTATCGCGTATGTATTTATTGCTTTAATACTATTGCGTGAATTTAAATGCGTTCTGAAAATCTGATTTAATCTAACTTTAAATTTATGGGTTAATTCTAATTTTGCTTGTTTTTGAAGAATTTGCTTAGACTGATGAAAACCTAAATATTTATAAGTACTTTGTTCGTCCATGGGATCTATTTGTTCACCTGTGTCTAGTACATAGGTGTTACTTTGTATTTTGCCGCGGGTCACAGAATGAATTTTACATTTGTCTACTCCAAATTGCATATGTATGTCATTAGAAAATGATTGTGTAATGTCAGCTAGTTTTATGAGTTCATTGTGATTAGATGCGTAGATTTTAATATCATCCATATAAAGTAAATGTGAGAGAATATGAGATGAGTTATTGTACTTTAATTTAAATCCTAACTTGGTGCTGTTCAGTAGTTCAGATAATGGATTCAGTGCCAAACAAAACCATAAAGGACTAAGTGCGTCTCCCTGGAAAATACCTTTTTGTATTTTTATAGGGTCAGTGGGCAAGCAACTGTCGTTGATCAATTTTAGTTTTGTTTGCCACTGTAGCATGGTTATACGTAAAAATGAAATAAGACTTTTATGTATTTTATAATGTTCTAGTACATAAATTAACCAACTATGGGGAACTGAATCAAAGGCTTTTTTATAATCTATGTACATAGTGTGTATATTTCTATTTTTTAATTGAGCCTGTTTCATTACTATTGTATCTATTGTCAGCTGCTCTTTACATCCCTGACTATTACGCTTACATCCTTTTTGTTGTTCCGCAAGGATATTGTGTTGATCTAGGTGTTTGTAGATTATATCACTAATACAACCAGTAATGATTTTGTATATAGTTTGTAAGCATGTGATAGGTCTATAATTTGCGGGGTTTTTAGGATCTGAACCTTTTGGCAGCATGTATGTGATTCCATGAGTTATGAATGATGGCATAGTGTGTGGTGACTGTATGAATCTACTAATATTATTGTGAATGAATGGGTGCGTGCATGTGAACTTCTTATACCAATAATTGTGTATGTGATCTGTACCAGGTGCCTTCCAGTTGTGGGTGCGCTTGATAACTTGCAGAAAAGTGTCGATTGGGATATTATCAAAACTCATTTCTGTAATAAGCGCCGTGTCTGCTGTTCTTTGTAACCAATCGGCATCCTTCTTATGCTGCACTGGGTTTTCCCAAATTTCAGCCCAAAATTGTTGTAAATTCTGTGGTGAAGGTGCATTTGCGTTCGGATGTTGCTGATTATTAGTACCTAAGGTTCTGTAGAATTGTTTTTCGTTATTAACAAAGGTGGAATTCTGTTGTTTTCTTTGTGTGCATGCTAAATATCTTTTAAGTCTATTGGAAGCCGCGTTAAGTTTCTGTTTTAAGGTATCGAGGAAATGTTGCGGTTCCGTATTTGGTTCTTCATGTTGGGAATGTGTTTTATACTTAATTTTTATTTTCTCAACGGTCTTAAGTATTCTAGAACTCCTATTTCCTACAATGTATTGGGTTAATCGACCTATTTCAAATCTATATTTTACTATTCTACTCTCAATTCTTCTTTGCCATGGTGGTTTTCTATTGCGTCTACTTGAGGTTGCATTTTCTATTCTAAATTTAGTGCCATTACAAGTAGCTGCTGCAAAAGCTGCTGAGTAAACTAATGTGTGTAATGACATAAAATCTATCTCGTGGCTTAGATGTTTGGGGAGAATTACATTATTTAAATATTGGACAATTTGTGCAAACTTTCGGGACGATCTTTGCTTAGGGATATAGGGCCTTTCCTCAGGGTGTGTGTCACTAAATTGTCCAACAGCGTTATTAAACTCTATTTCTATATTATTTAATTCTTCTATATCGTTTTGTATCAAAGTAGTTTCTACTTCGTTACCTAAACTCTCCGTTGTAGTTGGTTCTGTGAGTGCGTGTGTAGTGTCTAATGTATTGTCATGTTGTGTATTATCTATATTTTCTACTATATTGTGGTCTTGCTCTGTGACAGAATAATTGTTTTGCTCTATTAGTTTTAATTCAACCTCTCTTTTTAACCTTCTAATTTTATCGGTGTTTAATTTATTACAAAATATTACTCGTCTTTGATCTGCAATCCTTTGCTCCGTGATATGAGATAGGTTAGGGTATTTTTCAATAAATAGTTCGTACAATTTTTTCCGGTAGCTGGTTTTATTTAGTTCTAGTTCGGTTATTTCAAAATATAATCTAATAATATGTTCATTCATTTCATCTGACCACTTAATTCGGGCATTTACAGTAGAATTTGACTGTGTTATTGTGGTGTGTTGCGTGTGGTTATGATTGTGTGAGAAAGATGAATAATCAGTTGTCTGTATGTAGTCTTTAACTTCCGTGTTTATTTCATCTAATACATGCTGTGGTAATAATTTTCTTCTCAAAATGGTTCTTCTTTGGTCACCTACTCGTTGCCGAGTGGCTTGCATTTCTGGATATCTATTGTCAAATTCTTGGTGTAAAGATTCTAAGTAATTATTCATCTGCGTAGTCTCACATTTAGTTATTAATAAATATGTGCGCCATATAAACCGGTTCATATCTTCGGACCATTTTTTCCGCGCACGAGAAGGGCCAGCAGTGGGTGCAGGGATAATGGCTACTGCCTCCTGCACAACAGCTGTTGACCTTGTAGAACGAGATGAATATATGGATGATGGCGATGAAATGGGCGATCTGAATAAAGTATGAGTTGAAGATGGAGATGGAATGTTAGCGAAGAGTGAATGTTCGGAGGATGACGGTGAAGGTGATCGGTCGGCTGTAGCATTTTGTTCGAGGGGAACCCGCCTGCTCAGTCCCCCGTCGCCTACGGTTCGCATGCTGTGGCATCCAGCGTCGGCTCCAGATGCGCCCCGGCGACCCCCGGGCAGCGGCCGCAAACTATATCTCTTTGACTGACTTTTCTTATTATTTCTGCTAGTTTAATGACAGATCGTCACTCTTGCTTTAAATCTGTACAAAATGACTTACGCAGGATCCCCCGAAGACAGCGACCCACAGGTTCCCGGCAGTGTCGATGGTCATACCGTCCGGAAAGCCCTCCACTCCGTGCTCCTTCACCGTGAAAATGATCTTGGGGTTGGCTGTGGAGTAATGTCTGCATGAGAAGCGGCTCTGCAGTGGGAAGCTACAGGCTGGTATTAATATTATTTACACTTACAGACGTTACCAGTCTCGACATCATAGTCGAATCTTTGTATGGCATATGTGAGAGAGTCTACGTAATAGAATGCCTTCTCTTCCAGGTCCCAGCACAGTCCGTTGGAGCAGATGATGTCAGTTGCCAACTTTGTGGTAGTTCCGTCAGGGTCGATGCGATAAAGAGAGCCATTCTTTTGAATCTTATTAATGTCCGGCCCTTCATATTTTCCAATAGTACCTAAAATATATATTTTTTAAATATTGTACATTGCATAGGTACCATAGGTATATGCAAAAATGATGTGGTCGAAAGCAAATGTTAAAAACTTGCCAGTGAACAGTCTTCCCCTGGGATCGGCTTTGCCGTCATTCAACGTGTTCCCCGGCGTGTCTTGATCAACCTCTGTAATAGTTTTCAGGATCTTAGGAGGGTTCTGGTCTCCAAACCACTCGATCTCCACCACTTTGCAGCCTTGCGTGATCAGAAAGTGGTTCTCCTTACCCTCAATAGGCAGAATAAAATGTGGCATTATTTCTGGAAATCAGAGACAGGTCAACATTAAAAGAGAATAAATAATATCTAAACTATCTAGGGATAACTCACACACAGCCATCTGATCCCAAACTGATAAACATACTTATTGTTTCTAAATACAAACGTATTATATAAAAATTACACCCAGAAACAGAACAAATGATTTGTCCAGGGGTGGGCGTCGAACCCACGACCTCCGGGTTAGCAGCCAGGGTCACTAAAATAATAGACCAACAGGCTAGTCAAGAGAATCTTGCTAGAACATCAAGTTCTTGGCAGCATTTATGTAGCTGACAGTTATAAAAAAGGAGCCCGTCAAAACAAAAAATAGAACTTAATAGAAAAGTCTCTTTTTTTTTCTTTCAATTAAATTCGAGATTTGTGAGCCAGTACAGTGAACAATGTACTCACCTAACTTGGCCCTGACGTGTTTGCCAGTAGCTGGCTCATACTTATGGACGGTGGCATCACCGAGGCTCACAAAATATAGCACATTCTCCTCGCTGTGCCAGTGCGGGCCTTCGCCTAGCATCACTGGCTCTAATATTTTCTGGACAACTGGCGCCATCTGGAGTCAAGGAGACCTGCAGTGGTTTGAGGCGTGTTGCGATTAGATAACTTTGTCCAGAACTGTTACCTTCCGTAACCGAACATTTAAACGAGTGTCATCGGCTAAACTGCACCTGACCAGATGCGTTTCCGATGCCTCTAATTCATCTTGACTTTAAGGTTGGGGTGTCCCCTGGCAGAGATCCCTGTGACAGCGAAGGTGGCTCCTCCAGGAGGCTCTGGTTTCCCACCAAAGTCTATACACCCAGTGGTCACGTACAGTACGTCCATGTTGGGTCCTCCGAAGGTCACTGACGTCACCTGCTTGGTCGGGATAGAGATTTTCTCCAAAAGTGTGCTGGTTCTAGGATCAATTTTAAGAACCTGATGGAAAATTCAATTTAGATCTTAGTAAAATTTCGTTCAACACACCAGATTGTAACCAAACTGTCTACTACCAAGAGTAAATAAATACTTTCTATTAATATATCTGGTATTACTTATAAAAATGTGCTCTATAGGGCTAGCGGGTATACACCCAAAACGCCACTTTGCGGTTTAAATATGCTGACAAACTATCACCTTTGCAGGATCGAATACTACTAATTGTACGACTTACGCAGGATCCCCCGAAGTTAGCGACCCACAGGTTTCCGTCCCTGCTCGTTCAACGCAAACACGATCCTGGGGTTGGCTGTGGAGTAACGTTAGTACTCTGCATGAGAAACGGTTCTGCAGTGGCACAGCTACAGACTGGTGCTATTGCTATCACACTTACAGATGTTACCAGTCTCCACATCATAGTCGTATCTTTGGATGCCGTATGTGAGACTGTCTACATAATAGAATGCTTTCTCTTCAAGGTCCCAGCACAGTCCGTTGGAGCACATGATGTCAGTTGCCAACTTTTTGGTAGTGCCATCAAGGTCGATGCGAAACAGGGAGCCCTCCTTTTCCATTACATAGTCCGGGTTGGACTCAAATTTTCCCATAGTACCTATAATAATCTTTTTCATTAATTCCATTGTTGTATATACGTCACACAACTATAATTTTACCAAAAGACATGACACACTTTTTTATTTTTATCTATTTAGACACGTTATCAACTTGCCAGTGAACAGTCTTCCCCTGGGATCTGCCTTGCCGTCATTCAACGTGTTTCCCGGGAATTCCTGGTCCACCTCTGTAATAGTTCTCAGGATCTTGGGAGTGTTCTCGTCTCCGAACCACTCGATCTCCACCACTTTGCGGCCTTGCGTGATCAAGAAGTGGTTCTTCTTGCCCTCAATAGGTAAAATAAAATGTGGTTTCACCTCTAAAAAATTAAAGACCGTATCATGAGCTGTTAAGTAACCCTATTTATAAAATAAGTGTATTTTGAAAATCGAGTCGACCCTAGAAAAGATTTGTGTACAGACCGTTTGGATGTTAAGGACAGATGTATAAAGGATAGATGCTAGTTCTTGTCACTTTAGAGTGAACGAAACTTTAGGTTTACAGATATGTATTAAAAGCTGCTAAAAAGGAACTCCCCAGCCTTAAATGGTATAATTCCGTCATGGTCACTTATTACTACTTAAATAGAGGGCAAAGACCTCTTTTATTTTCCTAATGACAAACCAATTGTTGACTTATTTGTACTAGAGAGTTCGAGAATAATGAACTTACCTAACTTGGCCTGGACGTGTTTGCCAGTGCCTGGCTCATACTTATGTACAGTGGAGTCGGGAATGCTAACAAAGTATAACGCTTGCTCCTCGCTGTGCCAGTGCGGACCTTCGCCTAGGTTGACTGGGTCTACTATTTGAGTAACTACTGGCGCCATCTTAAAACAAGAACAGTTTTTTAAGGTAAATGCGAGCTCGCTGTTTCATCAAACTTTTCACGCCAATTTAATGCTAATAGAAAGAAGTATACTCTGTCATTCATTATGCCATTACTAATAGGTTCACAAGTAAAATCATATTTAGCTGGCAGACTGAAAATTACTTGGAGAACAACAGTAGAGTTTTAGTTTGTTTTTTTTTTAGGGTTCCGTACCTCAAAAGGTAAAAACGGAACCCTTATAGGATCACTTTGTTGTCCGTCTGTCTGTCTGTCTGTCTGTCTGTCTGTCTGTCAAGACCTTTTTTCTCAGGAACGCGTGGAGGTATCAAGCTGAAATTCATCTCAAATACTCAAGTCTATGGTCTCTTGGAGCTGTGAAAAAATCAAACTTCTAAGTCAACGCGATCAAAAGATACTCCCGTTTATGCCGCAAATTTTCGACACTCGCAAGGGAATCAAAACCTACAGGGTACTTCCCGTGAACTCAGAATCTTGAAATTTGGTACGAAGTAACGTCTTATAGTACAGATAAAGGAAAAATTGCGAAAAGCATAAATTTTTAGTTACATCATATAATAAAAATATTTTTTATATTTTTTTTTTCGTTGTGCAATTAAAATACCATAACTACGACTATGACTCGATCATCGTGATGGGTGAACTTTTACTTATATACCTACAGGTTTGTACGGAACCCTCGGTGCGCGAGTCCGACTCGCACTTGGCCGGTTTTTTTTAAGATACGATCACATAAGGTTTTCGAGACAACCTATATAAAATTTATTTAATGCTTGATGCACAGTGTACAGTACACTTGTCAGGCAGAGACCTTTCTCTGCCAATCGATCTTAGTCGATTTAAAATATCGCTTAATTGCAAAATAAACCAAAAGATAACAAGTTGTAAAAACAGTCAGGTACTTACCGATCGTGTTTTCTTCTCTCGCCAACCAAAACATACGAGACTCACAGTATAACACTAGCGGTTCCGTTTATGTTGCATGTAACGCCACAACTGTCCAATATTTAAACGCGTTCTTATTATATAGAGCATAATCAATGTCTTATCTACCGAGTAAGTCTTTTATTATTACACTAGCTGTCCTCCGCGACTTTGCCCGCGTATTTTAGTTTAAACGGTTTTTCATTTTTTCTCCACTCCTTTTGGTTGCAACTTGATGTTATATAGCTTATAGCCTACCTCAATAAATGGGCTATCCAACACTGAAAGAATTTTTCAAATCGGACCAGTAGTTCCTAAAATTAGCGCGTTCAAACAAACAAACTCTTCAGCTTTATATGTACTTTATATATTAAGTACCTAATATAGATATCTATCTGTGTCTTTTATTTTCTTTTTGTCTTGTTTGTTTATTGTCTTCTAAGAAGGGGCTCGTGGCTAAGTGTAAGACGTTATAAAAGGTTAAGCCGCGCTCGCCGCAGTTGGTCCGTGGATAAGAAAGAAAGAAAGAAAGAAAGAAAGAACATTTAATTTGGACACAGCACAGAGACACAATTACAATAATTAAACAACATAGACACAAAAACAAACATACCTAACTAAATTAAAAAACAAAAAAAAGAAAACTTTAAAAACATTCATATAATGTGTCTCAGGACTGACCCAAATGGGTTCCAGATCAGCGTAATGTCAAACACAGGTAAATTGATACCCGTGTTTGACGCTGGTTTTCATCTGGCACCCCTGGCCATTTCACGGATGTAAATCGTCAAGTGTCCAACCGTAAATGTGTGTGTATTAGTGTGTTTGTGTGCGTGCGTGTAATAATAATTATAGTGGTGTGATAGATAGATACAGGCTCAGATACAGGTTTGTAAAACGCCATTTGCAGCTCAGATGAGTTACGTAATGCCGTCTGCTAGCAAATAATTAATGAGGGTGGAAGTTTAAATTTTTTTTTTGTTTTTTTTTTTTTGTTTTTGATCCAACCCATATTTTCTAATGAAAAACAAGTAATTGTGTAACTTACTTGCATACAAGTTAAACAGACAGGTGTCATAATTATGATAAGGAGAAGAAGGAAGTTACATATAATTTATAGAATTTATAGAAGATGTTTAAATGCAAATCTTTACCCGGCACAGGTAATTGTACATTTATCGTGTTATTTTTTATGATGATTTTTGCTATTAATATATGCCTATGGTTTAAATACATATTTTTTTTTTTTTTTTTTTTTTTTAGGAATGTCTGATGTGCATGTATTGCGAACTTTCACCTGGAACGAAGTAGGTTCTTGCAATCGTGCAGGACGGATCATCCCCCAATAGATACTTGTAGGCCAGACTAGAAAGGTGAGGGTGCCCAAAAAACGCCATAAAGTGACAAACATTTAGTAACCTAGCTAGAGAAAAAGTAATTATATTTTATTTTAATTTTAAAGGTCTCACAGAAGGGTTGGGAGGTTATGCTGCTCCACTACGTGCAACACCTCATCATCGACCATGGTATCGCCGCCGTCAGGGTTATAGGGAGTGAACAGTATATTCAAATTTACTAGTTTTCAAGCATGCAGGAAAGCCCCACCGATCCGATCAGTGCTAATTATTTAACTGTACAGTGTGTGCGGACGAACCTACCTTACTTAAATAATGGAAAGATTGTGGTTAACATTTGCCAAGTCACGCTGTTCATTCAGTAGGTATAGTCTTAACCGTTTCCTGAATGTGTATAAGGTGTTAATTTGTCTTATTGGCGGAGGCAAATTATTCCAAATCTTGGCTGCCGCGTAACGGAAACAACCTCTAAACCCAGTCGTCTTATGTGGTGGGATACTGAGTTGCTGCGCACACCCCCTGACCGGACAGGCTCTTTTATGTGTCACCCAACTAAGTTTCTTGTACAAGTAGATAGGCTCCTGATACTTGATTACTCCGAAGAGTAAACAAGCTAAATGCAGCTTGCGGCGTAGCTTCATTTTTAGCATCAAATGCTGGTTAATAAACGGGGTTACATGAGAACGAGGTGGTATATAAAAACAAAAACGGGCACAGGCATTTTGAACCCTTTGTATTAGCCTGTTTGTTCGACCCAGCAATCGCGGCCCATAAACAGCGTCAGCGTAATTCAGTTTTGAGAGTACTAGAGATTCCACAAGCTGCACCCGTAGTTCCTCAGATAGGTAAGGTCTCATTCTATAAAGTACCCTCAAGCGATAAAAACAGCTTTTCACTGACGCAGCTATATGTCCTTCATACCTAAGTCCACTATCTACGCACAACCCCAGATTACGGGCCTCGTTTACCCTGTCAATAGGTTGGCCCAGCAGTGTCACGTTTAGCGTAGGAGGCAATGCTTGCACTTGTTGTTTTGTGCCGAATACCATGAACTTTGTTTTAGAGGGATTAAGTGCCAGACAGTTGTTTTTCGACCACTCTGTAATTCGGTTTAGGTCCCTATTTAAATTGTCTATTGCCGTTCTGAAGATATTTGGCTTAAAAGAGATATATACTTGTACATCATCGGCATAAATATGGTACTTACATGAGTGAATACAATGTATTATATCAGCGCAGTATAAGGTGAACAAAATAGGAGCAAGAATGGAACCTTGTGGAACTCCCCTTGTAACAGATGCTAGTTCAGAAACCCGTGTGCTACCATCGCTTAATCTCAATTCAACCTGCTGTGCTCTTGATCTTAGATAACTGTCGAACCAACGCAACGTGGCAGGGTCAAAACCATAGTAGTGCAACTTTGAGAGTAGCAAAGGAATATTGACGCAGTCAAAAGCCCGGGAAAAGTCAAGCAGCACCAGAACTGTACACATCCCTTCATCCTGTGCGGCCAATATATTGTCTGTCACGTCTAAAAGTGCTGTTGCAGTGCTGTGTCTCCTCCTGAAGCCTGATTGAAACTCTGGTAAGATTGAGTTATTGACCAAGTACTCAGCAAGCTGGTGACAAACCACCTTTTCTAAAATTTTGGAAAGACATGGGAGAATGCTTATAGGACGAAGGTCAGTGACAGCTTCTGGATTTGGCCTTTTGGCCAGGGGTTTAACCCTTGCAACCCTCCATTTATCTGGAAAGGTCGACGAAACTATAGAAAGGTTTATGATCTCAGTAAGAACCGGAAGTGTGTAAGGTAGCGACAGCGTCAGCATATCCAGAGAGATGTTATCACACCCGATAGCTTTTGATTTTAGTTTCTGCAGATTTTTCATAATAATTTCTTGGTTAACAGGTCTTAGAACGAAGATGGCATTATTAAAATTAAAAAATTCAAAATACGTTAAAAGTGATATAGAGGGTGCATTTTTACCTGGTATATTTAGAAATTCTAAGTTAATGAGGTCTGGATTAGTAAAATAGGTAGGTAGGTCTTGACCCTGTGGCTGTTGAGTCGGTAATATATCACTTCGGATGCTTTTCCATAGTGCCCTTGGGTCCCGTATTTTACTATTTATGTTGTATTTAAAGTAAGCTATCTTTTCATTATTAATCGCATTGTTTACCAAGTGCTTAAATTCTTTGTAATATTTTTTTTTTGTTTCTGACCTTGTACTTCTGTAACTCGCGAGGGCATTGTCACGCAATCGCATCATTGATTTTATGGTATTGGTTATCCATGGATAAGATTTGTCCCTGATAACACATGTTTTAAGTGGCGCATGCAGATCAATGAGTGACAGCAAAATCCTATTGAATGAAAAAACCATATCATTTACGTTATCTATCATTAATAAGTCCTCCCAGTGTAAATTTACTATATCTTTGTTAAAGATATCCATATTAATCCGACTAAGAGGTCTATAAGTAACCGTATATGGTTTGTAACGTTCCCGTTTAATGTTGAATTCACTCACTATAAAGCAATGACCCAACATTGAAGCAAATGGTTCGACATAGGTATTCTTCAGTTTGAGATCAGAGCATACTAAATCAATTAGGGATTCACTGTTATCGGTAAAATGGGTTGGTGAGGTCACTAACTGATTTAAATTGAGATAGTCCAAAAATTCAATTAGTTTTTTTGTTCGGGGCGAATTTTTATCCAGCATATTGACATTGAAATCGCCCATTAACAAGTAATGATCACATTTACCCAATGTGCTGAAAGTGTCTGTCAACCCATCCAGAAAAACATCCAGGTTCAGCCATGGTGGACGATATGCTGTACCTACAGCGATCTTCCTGCCGTTCAATGATATTGTAATCCACATTTGCTCGACCGACTGATATCTGTCATCAACAGCGATAGTCCAGTTTTTTGCACTTAAGCCACGCCTTAGATAAAAACCAACGCCCCCACCGCGGCCCGATCGCACGCACTGAGGACGCGGCATGTGGCGCAAGCGGTACCCGGGCACGACCGGCGCACACTCATCCCCGCCAGGCCGTAGCCAAGTTTCATTTATGGCAACAATATCAAAACAATGTGTTTCTAAAAAAGAGATAAAATTATCATGATTTGTAGATAAGGACCCCGCGTTTAGGAAACCAACTTTAAAATATTCATTTCTGGGCATAAAACATAACAAATTCACTCATCAATACAACACAACACGGATTGTTTAGACAATCTCGTGAATTCAAAGTTATTTTATTTAATATGTAGGTGATACAGGTACGAGCAGTAATGTGTTGGCGTAGGTGTTTATATATTATATATTTTAAACATTGTTTGATTTTATTGTTATAAATAGATAAGTAGGTGTTGATATTATGTAATATAAATATGTAGTTACTTATTATGATGTTTAGAGTTGCTGTAAATATAATTATATGATCTTTTCTTGTGAAATTAACGTAATATTGCACGGCTTTTTTTGTTTCCGCCCTGAGACACATACG
Organism: Diachrysia chrysitis; assembly: GCA_932294365.1. NCBI lineage: Eukaryota > Metazoa > Arthropoda > Insecta > Lepidoptera > Noctuidae > Diachrysia > Diachrysia chrysitis. The sequence goes on along the minus strand of OW028651.1, from coordinate 518,196 downwards.
ATATATTATTTTAAATTCATTGTTATTTTTTAATACATAAATAATACTAATAGAACGATTCAAGAGTAATGTTATAAAAATACAATTTAAAAGAGTAAAAAAGTAAACAAACACATAATAATAAATTTTGCATCTAAAAACAGAATATATCCACGATGAAAAACACACCGTGGGTAACATGCAAACCGAACAACAATTTATCCAAAAATTATATCGATATCTTTGGGACATCTAATACGTTCGGCTTTTTGACCGTCCACTTTGCGGGCCAATATTTTACCGTCCTTAGTCCAGACAAACCTCCAATTCTTACGACTGGCCGCTTGTCTTGCTTGATAGAATAACTGTCTGTTCACACGGGTGAGGCGTTCATTTACGTAAACTCGGCTGGCTGCCCCGCGCAACTCAAGGTCGTTCGACGTCAAGTTGCGGCGCACGCGTGCAGCGTGTAGTACTTGATCGCGCGTCACCCGACGAGCAAAACGCACCGATATACATCGCGGCCGTTGCGACGTGGGGTCAGCAGCCGAGGAGGCGTCCGTACCACCAGCAGCCTCAACTCTATTGCGGCGTGAAGACCCGACACGCTCGGTATGGATGATGTCCTGCTCCTCTATTTTAACGCCGAGCTTTACGGTCAAAACTTTCACCACATGAGCAAGACTTTCATCTTTGCCTTCCGGTATTCCAGAAATTTCTACATCATTCAGCAGCAATTCTTGATCGCGTTCATTTAATTGGGTTCTTAACTCCATAATCGTACTTTCGATCGGGTCAGAGTTGTAGGGTACCAATTTTTCAAATTTACCCTCTAGTGCAGAAACCCGGCTCTCAACTTTATTTATTGAGTCACCATGGGAACTGAGTTGGGCCTTGAAGTCCGCTATCTCGTCCCGATACTCTCTCACCTCAGTGCGAAGCGCACTGATTTCGTTGCGGACTGAGCCAATCTGAGCTACTAACTCTGCAAAATCCCTACTGGCCGATTTGACACTAGGGTCTGGCAAGGAACCGACGGGGCTCGCCATAGCGAGAGAACTAGAACCGCTGCTGTCAATGCTCAAGTTCAGCTGAGTTTCTGGAGCTGCAGTCTTACAGCTGAGGCAAACCCAAGATGCCGCAGCCGCCTCGCCGTCTGCAACATTCGAGCATTTTTTGTGGAACGTTGCCGCACAGCGACAACAACGCACGCCACTTAGGCTTGTCATAAATTTGCCGCAGTCGTTGCATTTAGCCATGGCCGCTCGGTAATAAGTTTATTAGGTGAGATTAGGTCTTATTCTGTCTCAAACGCTGCGCTTTTTGTTCCGTAGGAGATATAGATGGCGCTGTTTATTTGTTCACTCAGTTAATGAGTCGGCGTGTGAGTATGAGCAAATATAGTTTGCTCGGACGAATAGGAGTCCGACGATGAACCAACAGATGGCGCTATTCCAATAGAAAAAATGTTAATGGGAGTTATAGCTTGTATGGTGGCACTTATGGTGGCGGCACAGTAAGCACGTAATGTTAGGGCCCGCACACACTGGTCTCGAAGCACTGTGGGGCTTACACTGAGCGAAAATAGTAACTTCTTGTAATGATGTAATACCGGGTAGTTTTGCTTAGCGAATTGACACTGATGGATATTTATTATGTTTAATAAGTAATCCCAGCACTATTTGTTTGTACTACAATATATGTCGTTAATTGTACTTAAACTTGAATGTTCACAATAAAACTTAACTTTAAAAAGGACTTTTATTATTTAAAACCGTATCAGATATAGGATCACTTGCAACCGATTTGACATCCGTCAAATGCCATCAATAGGATAAGTGACCATTTGTGAATATATCCACACCCCTCCGTGCCTCGCAAAGCACGTTAAACCGTTTGTCCCGACTATTATACGTTGATCTTTAATAGACGCTAATGACCTTATTTATAAAAACCTTGTCGGTGTTAAGCAATTGGTAAAAAAGATCTAAAAGCAAATTCTCTATAGAAAAATTTAAATAAGAATCTGCTAATCAATAACAACAAAATATAAGTAACAATGAATGCTTGCGAAAACCTCCCTGATCATTGAAAGTGAAACTTAGAGGCGAACACTTACCCCGTGACCCGCCGAACCCGCACACTATATTCACTTTAATAACGAGGACTGATAAATTATTTGCGCGTAGAACTAATTACCAAATATCGATTTACATCACATAGCACAGGTAAAAGTCGATAATTTTACGAGATTGCCAATAATTTCGCAGCAGAAATCCACGACTGTCCTTTTGTACATACTTATAATAAAATATGCACCGCCGTCCTTTTATTTTTCACCACCCTCACTTTCGTAACATTCTCAAGTGACGTTCTATTTAAATGTGGGGAGACCGGTAACGCCATCTTCCTTAATATCCCAAAACTATCTTTATGTTAACAATAGCGGTTGCCCGTGGCTCCGCTCGTGGCTGTTGTACTTATACCCCACACTAAGTTTAATGAAAATCGCTTAAGCGGTTTAGCCGTTAAAGCGTAACAGATAGACAGTTACTTTTGCAACTAACATGTAAGTATGGATATGGAATATAGAAAGCAATAAAATATCGAGTATTGATTATTATTTGTCTGGTTTCTGTAATCGTGGGAAAGACACTTTGTCTGACTAAAGACCTATGTATAGTTGTTGGTTTGAACTCAACGTCAAAATGTCCATTTAGTGAGGATTTTTTGCCAGCAAGTATTAGACCAGAAGCCCCGACCAAGTTTGTGTACCCTAAGTTTAAGGTTCAAGTGTCAGTGCTCAGATAAGATGTCTAAATACCCTAACCCATAAAATACTATAGCGTAATCCCGTTACTGAACTCTACAACAAGACCAGAGATTCTCGGCACTGATTGCGTATATTCCATCAAAAACATAGATGTAAAATGAGAGCCAAGTTCAATATTATGATATATGCCTTGGTTGTAGACTTCAACGACAAAAGAAGTGAGATCTAAATGGGTGCCAAGTTCATTCATATATTCACATATGGAGCACACAAATGTATCTCGCAAGTCTTAATATATGAGCCAAATTTGACACGTTGATGTGAAAGAAATAGTTTTTGAGTTATGAGAGGGTCAAAAGTGGCTCCAAATGGTTCGTGTAATATTACACACGGTGCTGCTCGCCAGTTCTGATACTAGAACTTTGCTTTGACACGCTACCGCGTGTCTAGATCCGCATGTTGATAATTGAGCTTCTTAATAATAATATTATACATGTCTAGCAAGTCACGAATGTGCAGGTGTCCTAAGCAGGTGTGTTTTTACATTGATTAGATACGGATAAGGATATTTTTGACGTGATAACGTCTTTAAAATCGTTTTAGTCGGGTGACATGTTCAGAAACTTGTGTCACACCAAAACCTCACGAGCGCGATCGCAGGTATAACGAGAGAGAGACGGACCGATCTCCCGTCTCATCTCGAGCGCTGCCAGTCATTCCGTAAAACTTGTCACGCGGAAACCTCACGAGCGGAGGCTGGCATAGCGTTCGAGTGAGTGGACCGATCTTCCGTCTCTCTCACTCTAGCGGCATACAAACGAATGGAGATTTTCTCGTGCGGTTAAGTTTTCGTTGAATGTTTAACAGTGAAACAAACTATGAAAATTTGAAAAAATTGTTATCTTCATTAATTCCTTACTTCCCAAAAACTTATATCACCAATAAGACGTTATCACGTAAACATCTTGATCGTAAACCTACTTTACAAACAACCAATTTTTTTAATTAGATTTTAACTGAGGAGTGTTGGTTTTTTTTATGAAAGCTTGAAAATTGCATTCATCAATTTATAAAAATAACATTGTTGCCAAGTTAATAAAAATGTGGATGGGAGGAGATTCTTTATTAATTTTGAAGAATATTAACTTTCTTCAATAGCAAGGCGGTGCAGAATGAGGGCCACCTTTAGCAATTTCGCCGCCAGCAGGCATACTCCCGAAACTGGTTTGGTTCTGTTTTTTATTCTAATTCGAACTCGATTCGGTTCTCGATTCGATCCTGAATTGGTACTCCTGAACCAAACCGAATCGAAAACTGATATCCAGTTATAATCGACTACGTCATCATAAAGTTCTAAAAGTCTTTAGTTTATTCAGTTTTAACAGTATTTATTATATCATCTGACGTTTTCTGACAGGTTTTCTCTTAGGTTATTCTCGATCGAGCTTAGTTACAACTCGTGCTACTGCTCGATCTGGCGCTAGTGTCGACTTCTAGAGTACCAACTCAATCTTGTTTTGCGTGTCCGGGATACTTCAGTGTTCATACTAAGTCGCCACAATCTCAATTCGATTGAAACAGAACTCGATGCAGTCGGGAGTAAGAGGGCTGAGGTGCTGGTCCAAAATGCCAAATTGCATAGTTTGTTGGTGGGCTTTGACAGCTACGCAGACGAAATCGCGAACAAAAGCTAGTAGCAAACTAGCTTAACCAATGTGCTGTAAAATTATACCTGTGTATGCACCTACCCACATTTATTAATTGCTACATCATAAAATAAAACAAATTCTTCGACGAATATATTTAATCTTTTAAATTAAAAATATTGCACATACCTACACCACTTTTGTGTAGTAACTTTCACGACTTAATTTCATTGTAAAGTTTGTTAAAGTACGAGTTTAATATATAGTTAAGTTTATTGATATAATAAAATGATACATGACTGAACCTTTCGGATTCCCGGCCAGTTTTAAACCTGTTCGGTTCACTCAATCATGAAAAACTTTTTGCAGTGTCACTGGCTGAAACTGCCCTCAACGCCACATTCCGATGCATCTAATTCATTCTGACTTTGAGATTAGGATGGCCCCTGGCGGAGATCCCTGTGACGGCGTAGGTGGCGCCCGCAGGGTGCTCTTGCTTTTCTAAAGCGTCTATACACGCAGTGGTCACGTACAGCACATCCATATTAGGTCCTCCGAAGGTCACTGACGTCACCTGCTTGGCCGGGATAGGTATTCTCACCAGAGGTGTGCTAGTTCTAGGATCAATTTTAAGTACCTGATGGAAGATTTAATTTTGTTTGAGATCTTGTTTAACACACTAAATTATTACCGAACTTCTCTGCTAATAGCAGTGTAACTAAATACTTTACTACTTATATGGTATTACTTAGTAAAATGTGCACTGTAGAGCCAAAAGCGTATAATTAGTAAGCCTATAAGTTTTGAGCCTATAAATAACAAAACGCCACTTTGTCGTTTAAATATACTCCATCCTTGCAATATCGGATGAAATCCAAAAGCAATATCCCCACTCATTGATAAGTAGACGTTGTACGACTTACGCAGGATCCCCCCAAGACAGCGACATACAGGTTTCCGTCGGTGTCGATGGTCATGCCGTCCGGGAAGCCCTCCACTCCGTGCTCCTTCAATGCAAACACGATCCTGGGGTTGGCTGTGGAGTAACGTTAGTACGCTGCATGAGAAGCCGCTCTGCCTGGCACAGCTACTGAATGGTGCTATTGCTATCACACTTACAGATTTTACCAGTCTCCACATCATAGTCGTATCTTTGGATGGCGTATGTGAGAGTGTCTATATAATAGAATGCTTTCTCTTCAAGGTCCCAGCACAGTCCGTTGGAGCACATGATGTCAGTTGCCAACTTTGTAGTAGTGCCATCGGGATCAATTCGATACAGGGATCCTTCCTTTTCAATCTTCAAGTCAGGGCTGGACTCATATTTCCCTATAGTACCTAGAATAGTATTTTTCTTTAAATATTGTATCACACGCCTATAAATAATTATGCCAAAATAAATGTCGCACAGTATTTTTACAGAATTTATGCAGTCGAGAGCAAAGCCGTTAAATCTATTTTGTTATATTGTACTTAATAGCAGTATACATTAACCACTTGCCAGTGAACAGTCTTCCCCTGGGATCTGCCTTGCCGTCATTCAACGTGTTTCCCGGGAAATCCTGGTCCACCTCTGTAATAGTTCTCAGGATCTTGGGAGTGTTTTCGTCTCCGAACCACTCGATCTCCAACACTTTGCAGCCATGAGTGATCAAGAAGTGGTTCTTCTTGCCCTCAATAGGTAAAATAAAATGTGGCATCACCTCTAAAAATTAAAAACCGTATCATGAGCTGTTGGGTAACCCTATTTATAAAATTAGTGGTTTTCGAAAATCGGATCAACCCTAGATCCAGAAGAGATTTATGTTCGGACTTGGATGTCAAAGACAGAGCTAGTTCCTGTCACTTCAGGGCGTTTGGACTAAACTTAGAGCAATAAGCTGCTAAAAAAATGAAACCGCCCGCCTTAAAGAGTGTTGCTTAATGATCTGCATGAGCTATTCGGGGCACTCTTGCCACTTGTTGGCACAGGCTTGCTCAGGTCGAACTGGCTCTTTCTTCAAAAGGCCAGTCCAGAAAAGACACTGCATTTATTTACACAAAATTTTTAATTACAATGATTGTCTGGACTTTAAAAGAGGCTGACCCCTGAGTTTGTTTCGACATTTCTTCTCAGGGTAGCCAGTTAGGAAATGTCGAATCCAGCGAGCTCTAAAAAAATGTTTTATGTGACTTGTAAAAGTGATAATTTTTATCCTAGTTGCAAAAATAAATGATTTGATTTGATTTGATCATTTGTGACTTATTTCTAAAATAATGAGGGTAAAGACTTCTTTTATTTTCCTAATGACAAACCAATTGTTTACTTGTTTAAACTAGAGACTCGAGAATAATGAACTTACCTAACTTGGCCTGGACGTGTGTGCCAGTGGCTGGCTCATACTTATGTACAGTGTAGTCGGTGACGCTAACAAAGTATAACGCTTGCTCCTCGCTGTGCCAGTACGGACCCTCGCCCTGCTTCACTGGGTCTAGTATTTGTCTTACTACTGGCGCCATCTTGTGAGAAAAAACATATTGTATTCATTTCAGGTACAAGAGAAATCGATAATAATTGAAGTATAGTGTTGTAATAAAAAATATAGGTACTCTGTGGAATCTGACATCCTGGACCCCGGCTACCTCTTGACTACTCTAGAGTGACTTATAGTGTACGAAGCTTCCTTACCCTGGGCACTCACTTTTTAGAAGTCAGTTCTCTCATCAAAATATACATACAATTAAATATTTTTTCAAAAAATACTCACAGTTTAACACAATCAGTTCAGTAGATATATGTCGCAATCACAACTGCAGAAGATTAAACCACGTTATTATATATAAAGCGTCAAGGCTCTAATCTAATCTATCGATAATTAAGTATATTGTATCCGTTTAGTTTTATTTTATCTATAGTACCTCATTCTCTTCTCTAAATAAAATAGAATGACTACTTATGACTCATTCAGGAACTTAACTCCTGTACTATATTTTACGCTTTTTGCCATAATGTTTTGACAAACAGTCGGACTTAACATGACTTTGCTTTTATTTGGCCCCTTTTCTTTTTTTATTGTTATTTTTAGAGGCATTTTGTTATGGCATAATGGTGTGTACAACGTGTTTTAACACTCACACAGAGTTTGTTTTAACATGTTAGTAGTTTTCTATTTATTTAATTTTGTTGTTTGAGATAACTAATTTATCGTATTACCGTAACCATTCTCTACTTATGTTTTTAAAATGATTTAAAATTGTAACTGCATACATTTTTAATTGCATCAACATTAAATAAAACGACCAACGACAAATATATTAAATATATTAGATTTAGATTTTAAACATTAGATATCTATACACGACTTTTGGACACAGTTTATTCTTGTATTTTTTAATGAAATGACATTTCCACTATATTGTCAATTGAGCGATTTTTATCTTCGTTAACGCTTGTAGAAATATCTCTTGGTTACAGTTTGACTGGCAACACCATCAAATCAGCTCATAATTAAGGTCTGCGTTAGATTTTGAAGCTTTTCGTTTTTAATCTGTCCCAGTCTCTCAACCATGAAATCCTTCATGCAGCGTTATTGGCCGAAACTGCAACCTAATCCACTTTCCGATGCCTCTAATTAATCCTAACTTTAAGGTTAGGATGCCCCCTGGCGGAGATCCCTGTGACGGCGTAGGTGGCTCCTGAAGGGGGCTCTGGTTTCCCACCAAAGTCTATACATCCACTGGTCACGTACAGCACGTCCAGGTTTGAACCTCCGAAGGTCACTGACGTCACCTGCGTAGCCGGGATAGGGAGAGTTTCCAGAAGAGTGTTCGTTCTGGGATCAATTTTTATAACCTGAGGGAGAGATAAATACTTTGTTAGTACTTAGTACTTTTTTTTATCAAAGAAAAATGAATTTTTATACATAACTGGAAAATATAACAGTAGGACAATTTTTTCAAGCTGTTATAAACCAAAGAGTTTTGATATGCCTCTTCGCAGTTTAATAATACAGCCATGGAGATCTCCACTCTTGTTTAAAACGAGACATGGACACTTACGCAGGATCCCCCGAAGACAGCGACCCACAGGTTCCCGTCGGTGTCGATGGTCATGCCGTCCGGGAAGCCTTCTACTCCGTGCTCCTTCAGTGAAAATATAATTCTAGGGTTGGCTGCGAGTAAAAAGCAAGTATAAGGTTCATAAAAAATCGTTACTTAAATAATCTTGGTCCCTAGATAATTATTTGCACATCTACAAATGAAGAGGTTTGGTGATTAATGTCTATTTTTTCCAAAGCCCACCGAAAGTCTCTATTACAAAAGGAGGCTTAGCCATGTTGACTATCTACAATCGTTAAAGCTTATAGACAAGTAAGATCATGTATGGGAATGACGAAATCAGAATGTTAAGTCACGTGGTCGGAACAAGCGAATAGAAAAGTCGAAGTCAAGTTTAGTACAATATCAAATCTTTCGAAACGATAGAATGAAATACAAGCGTTTCTACAATGCTAGATTGTTACCTATTCTAGTTATATTTATACTTACAGATGTGTCCGGTCGCCACATCGTAGTCGTATCTTTGGATGGCCTTTAAGTTAGAGTCTATGTAATAGAATGCCTTCTCCTTTAGGTCCCAGCACAGTCCGTTGGAGACGTGGATGTCAGTCGCCACCTTGGTGGTGGTGCCGTCAGCGCCGTAAGATAACCCCGTCTCGTCGCGCTCTCGCCGTCTCGTAAGAAAATTCTTACTAGGTAAATGTTATTATTTAATAATTATGACACACTAACTGTTTCCCGCGGCTCTGCCCGCGTGGATGTCGGTTATCGCGGCAAAAAAGTAGTGGTAAAGTAAGTAGCCTATGTCCTTTCTCAGGCTCTAGGTTATCTGTATACCAAATTTCATTTAAATCAGTTCAGTATTTTTGGCGTGAAAGCGCGACACAAAGAAAGACGGACAGACAGAGTTACTTTCGCATTTATAATATTATAGTAAGGATTTTAGAACTCAACTTCGGTCTTTTGTTCTTTTATGTCAAACAGACGGAAATACTTAAACCTAACCTATACCTAAATAAAATAGTTTATTTTATTATATACGCATGCTTACATGTTTTATTTGGCTTTCAATATTTTGTGAAACGTGTTTTGCAAGTCACAATGAACTATATTCGTGTCGTATTATTAACACTTCAATTAAACGGTGATTTAACGATTTTTTTTACTGCTATATCATCAGCATGTTCTTATCTATTTCATACCAACTTGCGATTTGTTTACATATCGCAAATTTCAAGATTACACATCGCAAAATTACGTTCTGAATCTACCTAACTTTGGGACTTGTGGATCACGCTAATATTTTAACACTAGCTGTCCCCCGCGACTTTGTTCGCGTGTTTTAGTTTCAACGGTTTTTCATTTTTGCAACATTTTTCATTTATGCTCCGCTCCTATTGGTCGTAGCATGATGTTATATAGCCTATAGCCTTCCTCAATAAACGGACTATCCAATACAAAAAGATTTTTTCAATTTGAACCAGTAGTTCCTGAGATTAGCGCGTTCAAACAAACAAACAAACAAACAAACTCTTCAGCTTTATAATATTAGTATAGATTAACCCTGTAATCTATCACCTAGTACACCGTTACCTGTTCCGTTATCCAGCCACGGTTTCCACTAAAGATATCAAAACATCGGAAATATAATAATAATAATAATAATAATAATAAACCCCTCGGGGCATGCCGTTACCTCATCATGAGAATAACGCAATACCTGAGGGCATATTAACTTGCTTTTTTCAACTTTGAGATATAAATAAAAAATGTATCTTAAGGTCTATGTAGGAGCATACATCCGCAGGGCAGCTTGTGGCGAGCTGTTTGTGAGTAGCGACACAACGGACCTGAGTGCCCCAGGGAGTCACTCCTTAGGAGGGCTCCCAGCTCTTTCTTGCCTTAACTGGCTGGCTAGAGAGGGGTCGCTAGAGCTATATGCTCGGGGGTGGAAGTGTCTAATGGCGTAATAGCGAGGAAACCCGCTCCGGGTCCGCTACTGTGACCCGCGATGGTGAAATCGGGGCCGCACCGCTCGACACCCCTAGCCGCTCGCACTGGTGTTGCCTCCTGCTGCCTATCGTGGCGGTTATGTTGGGGGGCCCATCCGGTGAGCTGGCGAGTCACCACCTGCCTATTTGATTGCATTAACATGTATTAGAAGGCAGGTGCCATAGTTTCCCGATTTATTTCTTATAACCAATCCACTAACATTTACCTACACATAGCCTAAATTTTTATTTTTCATTCATAATTTACAATAGCTTTGTATCTACTTTGGACCGTTCATATCTGTTCTTCCATAGAGCAGAGGTGGATGGGCCCTAGTAGATGCCCCATCCCAGTTTAGAGTAAAGTTCTCAACAAGGCCACTGCGTGTTGGACCTGTGTCCCCACGTAAGCCTTTCAAAGGACCGGGTATTCTCGATACTGAGGGTAACCCGTGAAAAAAGAGAGATAATAATAATAATAAACCCCTCGGGGCAAGCCGTTACCTCATCATGAGAATAACGCAATACCTGAGGGCATATTAAATTGCTTTTTCCAACTTTGAGATATAAATAAAAAATGTATCTTAAGGGCTATGTAGGAGCATACATCCGCAGGGCAGCTTGTGGCGAGCTGTTTGTGAGTGGCGACACAACGGACCTGAGTGCTCCAGGGAGTCACTCCTCAGGAGGGCTCCCAGCTCTTTCTTGCCTTAACTGGCTGGCTAGAGAGGGGTCGCTAGAGCTACATGCTCGGGGGTGGAAGTGTCTAATGGCGTAATAGCGAGGAAACCCGCTCCGGGTCCGCTACTGTGACCCGCGATGGCGAAATCGGGGCCGCACCGCTCGACACCCCTAGCCGCTCGCACTGGTGTTGCCTCCTGCTGCCTATCGTGGCGGTTATGTTGGGGGCCCATCTGGTGAGCTGGCGAGTCACCACCTGCCTATTTGATTGCATTTATATGTGTTAGAAGGCAGGTGCCATAGTTTTCCGATTTAGTTCTAATAACCAATCCACTAACATTTACCTACACATAACCTAAATTTTTACTTTCCATTCATAATTTACAATAGCTCTGTCTCTACTTTGGACCATTCATGTCTGTTCTTCCATAGAGCAGAGGTGGATGGGCCCTAGTAGATGCCCCATCCCAGTTTAGAGTAAAGTTCTCAACAAGGCCACTGCGTGTTGGACCTGTGTCCCCACGTAAGCCTTTCAAAGGACCGGGTATTCTTAATATTGAGGATAGCCCGTGAAAAAAGAGAGATACAAATAATAATAATAAAATATTTGGATTTAGCGCACGAGGTTGTCGACATGTGGGAGGTGGACTCAGCAATCATTGTCCCGATAGTCGTGACAGCCAACGGCTTAATAGCCAAGAGCCTCGACCAACACCTTCAGAGGCTCTCGTTAGGCATCTGGGTCAAGGGTTTGATTCAGAAAGCGGTACTTCTCGACACGGCGCGTATCGTGAGGAGGTTCCTCTCTCTGGGACCCTAACCGCCGGCAGCTTGAACCCTGTTTCCGATGCCGGTTGGAGACTGTATTTTATATTTTTAAATGTATGTTTTTTTTTAATGTATATTTAAAAATGTATTTTATATGTTTATAAATTAAATAAAGGAAATAATAATAAACTTTATTCATAAAAAGAGATTGTAGTACATGGGACATTAGCAGATTCTACAGTTGGGTTTGTACATTTATTAAAAATCAGGTGGGTGAAGTTCTGTACTCCTAGCTAGATTTATTAATAAACCTGTATTAAGGAGTAACAGTATGTAATAAGAATTCGCTAACATCCAATTAAAATAGTTTATTATTATCTGTTAACAAAACATACTCGTAACACAAATATACACATTTTACATAAAACCTAGATCTTTTTAGAGTCAAGGTTTAGTTCAGTTTAATCTTGACGTTAGGATGACCCCTGGCGGCGATCCCAGTGACGGCGAAGATGGCTCCCGCAGGTGCCGGGGCATTGTCCATTCTGCCTGTGGTCACATACAGCATGTCCAGGTTGGGGCCTCCGAAGGTCACTGACGTCACCTCCTTAGCCGGGATAGCGATCTTTTCCAACAGTTTCCCGGTTCGAGGATCGAATTTTACAACCTAAGGATAATACAAAAATGTTAAAAAAAAAACAAAATAAAGATGCCTTTACTTCTATGAAACATGAGTTACATTTTAAAATGTGGTGTTATATAAATAATTTTGTGGTATCAACATGTCTTGCCGTATCAGGAGTAAAAATTACTTAAAATTAATCTAAAATATATTACAATTTTGGTACAACAATCACAAGTATATCTTGTTAAATATCATTTATGCTATAGTACCCTTTTTTACTCAGAAATTCCTTAAGCTTATATTTGAACAAATTAAGTTGGGCTGTTATACGAATTAGGTACTTTATCATAAATTTTTGGTGCCATACAGAAAATACTCCTCTACGTTCGAGACGAGTTCGGGAATATTGCAAACAGAACCTATTATCGTCACGTCTGCTGCGTTTTATGACATCATAAAACGCAGTCACATATAAGTGAGGAAACAATTGTAAGTTTGTTCTAAAAAATAAAGCTACATCTAGAATGAGTAGAAATGAGAGGGTCAAAATATTATGTTTCAAAAACATCGGCTTACAGCTGTCTATGACTTGAAGCCCAAACATGGCTCGGATACAAGGTTTTTGGTTTTTAAAGATTAAAAGCTTCAATACACAATAGCTAAAGTAAACTTAATGCGTCTTATACAGTTAAAGACAGATTCTGCATATAAGCCACCATATTTTGAATTTCTTAAAACCCTATAATAAAATTAATGGAGTTAGGGAGAAATTCAGAGCAGCCGTCTGTTTGGTAGTGCGCACCATGCAGTTAAAGTTAAAACTTTGTTACTATATAATATGAAACTATGATAGTGGGCCCAGATGCAAGTGTTGTCAGTCATCCCTTAAATTTAAAGAATCCATGAGTTCGTGGTATTACGTACTTGGGATCCGTCGAAGATGGCGAACCACACGTTGCCGTCGGTGTCGATGGTCATGCCGTCCGCGACGCCACTCAGCCCGTTCTCCTTCAGCGAGAACACGTCCCTGCGGTTTGCTGAGGGGCATTCACGAAGGTAGAGGCATGTTTTTGTTAAATTATACAACATTCACCAAAAACCCTGTTCGATCCTTATGAGTATTATTCGGCATCGTACTGCGTACACATATACGTAACTATTGAATGGACTTGACATTATTATTTTCACCGGTAAATATAATTAAATTAAAATAAAACCGATCGTCGAATCCAGCTCGGCTGGGCAGCGTTCGGGAAGATGCGGGATATCTTTTCATCCGATATACCGCAGTGTCTCAAGACGAAGGTCTTCGATCAGTGCGTGTTGCCAGTGATGACCTATGGTAGCGAGACATGGTCGTTTACTCTGGGCTCGATAAAGAAGCTCAAGGTCACCCAGAGAGCAATGGAGAGAGCTATGCTTGGAGTTCACCTACAGGATAGAATCAGAAATGAGGAAATCCGTAGGAGAACCAAGGTCACCGACATAGCGAGAAGAATAGCCAAGCTCAAGTGGCAGTGGGCGGGGCACATTGCACGTAGAACGGATGACCGTTGGGGCCGGAAAGTTTTGGAGTGGCGACCGCGTACAGGAAGACGCAGCGTGGGCAGGGCCTCCTACAAGGTGGAGTGATGACCTTGTACGGGCTGCGGGAACTGGCTGGAGGCGTGTAGCGCAGGACCGATCCTTGTGGAGATCTTTGGGGGAGGCCTATGCCCAGCAGTGGAAGTCTAATGGCTGAAATGATGATGATGATGATGATGATGAAAACCGATCAGCAGAAGGCAACACTGATCGCTCGACAAAGTTCACGTGTAGGTACTTCCTACAGTTTTGTATAATTGTTGAACCGGGAATACGCCTTTATTGGATCGAACAGGGTTTTTGTTACATACTGTTTATGTGTAACCTTCTGCCGAGCTTTTTACGAAACCATATTGGGGTCTGCTTCCAGTCTCATCGGTATCAGCATACATTTCATATATAGATATTTTTTTGACGTCTACAACCCGGTATACAAACTCAAAATCAAAATCAAAATATTTTTATTTCGAGTAGGCCTTTTCAGGCACTTTGAAAACGTTAAATGACTTTAGTTGCGCGGTTCCAAAATGTCACTCCTATGGAGAAGAACCGGCAAGAAACTCCATAGGTTACTCTTTTATAATCAGGAATATATTATAAATGCTATTTTCGCATGGACCAAATTGACAAAATGAGGCTTTATTTATAAAAATAAAGATAAAGATTAAATACAAATAATAGAAGGAAAAACTTAAACCTCAGGCAGGACTCGAACCTGCGACCACTGGCTTTACGCGCCAGTCGCTTTACCAGCTAAGCTACCGAGGTAGAAGCTACCGATATTTATTTCGTAAAACATAAGTAATATGTGTAAGTACTTGGTGGTAAAATATAAACAAGTATCAACATGTTTTGCCGTAATGGCGTAAAAAAAATTATAAACTTAAATTAAAAATAAATATATCACAATAACATATTACGTCAATTTTATTGGTATAGCAGTGCATTGAAAAAAGATGCCGAAGGAATTTGTTTTATAATATATTTTGTATTATTCTTATATTAAAATTTATTAAATCTGGTCGTTTAAAAATTCTGTTATGTGCTGCATAATATAATAAGGATCTTAACTCACCGATGTTTCCAGTTTCCACATCGTAGTCGTATCTCCAGATTGTGTACGCCATCGAGTCCAAATAGTAAAAAGCTTTTTCTTTGAGGTCCCAGCACATCCCGTTGGAGAGTTTCGTGCCGGTCGCCAGCTTGTGCGCTGTGCCGTCAGCGTCGAAGCGGTACAGGGAGCCTTCGCTTTTAGTTAAGGTTTCTAGGTCGACTCCCGGGCCAATAGTTCCTTGAATATTCTTATTACACATACTATAGAAATAAGTTGGCCAGTATTAAGAGTCTAGTCTAGCCCTCATATGGACTTTATATATAAGTTTATTGCACCTTGAGAGTGTATCGATTAAACTGTCTCGAACGAAACAACAATTATTAAAATTCTTCGTTTATTTTTTGAGTGCTTACCTACGTTGTAACGAAAGTAAATATGCATTCACATATTTTACAATATAATTATGATGATATAACATTTACTAGTAAATATAAAATTCAAAAAATCATAATCAAAATATTTTCATTTCAAGTAGGCCTTTTTAGGCACTTTCAAAATGTTAAATGACTCTAGTTGCGCGGTTCCAAAATGTCACTCCTTTGGAGAAGAACCGGCAGGAAAAAGGATTTACCCGCAAACAGTCGTCCTCTGGGATCCACTTTAGCGTCATTGAACTGGTTCGTAGGCTTGTCGCGGTCGACCTCGGCAATGGTCCTGACAATCCTGGCAGCACCGTCCGCGCCCGACCACTCAATCTCCACCAGGTGGCGCGCCTGGTTGGTGACGAAATGATTCTTCTTACCTTCCACAGGGATTATGAAGTGCGGCATGAACTCTGAAAATTAAAATTTAATCTTGTTCCGCCCGCGTGGCATTCGGTTATCGTGTCAAAAAGTAGCCTGTCTTTTCTTAATGTTTTATATATTTAATTGCAAAAAACTTGTGTAGGCATTAATAATACCTACCTACATGGTTTTGATGCTTATTATAGATGTGAAATTACTAGTTATAGTTTGTATCAACATGTTTGACCACAATGGTGTACAAATTTAAATAATAATAGTAATTTTAATGTAATGTATATTTTTTTCCATTTAGAATATATTTAAAAATGTATTTTATATGTATGTTGAAAAACTTTATTAGTTGAATTGGCCAAAAAATTATGTTAGGCTAACTACATTAAACATATTTAAAAGCCAAAGTGAACCTACCAAACTTGGATCTGGTGTGTCTGCCAGAAGCTGGCACATACTTGTCGATGGTGTAGTCAGGAACGCCGACGAAGTACAGCGCGTTCTCCTCATGGTCCCAGTGCGGACCCTCGCCCAGGATCACTGGCTCCGTCACAGCTGTCACCACTGGCGCCATCTAGTGATTTGTAGAAGAGTTATTTTAAGGGTTGCTGAAAGTGCAAATATCATTTGGGACTGCGGCAGTTGCTGCCTGGTCGCCGGCAAAACTTCTCAGTTCGAAGGTAGTTCATGAGCATTGTCCCGGGTCATAAAAAATATTAAACAATGTGTCAGGATCTTACTTGGCATTTAAATTGACTTTGCCTAACTAACTGAAATATTTAGTCGACTTATTGCAAGAACACACTTCGAATTTAACCGAACCGAATTTAACCGATTCTCATCAAAGGTCTGAAAATATGAATAAGAAAACCTATGAGTTTCTGTATTTTAGTAGGAATCTTGCAGGTATCTAATGGCAAGTTAGATCCCACATGTGAATTACTCAACACTTTAGTAAAAAGCAACCTTACCGCTCTGAGATACAGTCACTGTCAAAGTCAAAACTCTTATCACTGAGTTACGATAGTAGACAACAGTAGCATTTTATAAATACAAACAAGAACCAATGAATTATAAATAGATGAGATGTTTACTTACCTAAATATACTGATAACTATATAATAAACACAGATATAACTAATATAATACCTACTCAGGTACGTAATTATGTTCAAATAAGTTGTTTGGGCCTTGTGGCAATACACTTATGCACTAAAAGATGTCTTTGTATTTCAGAACGACTACCAAATGTAGTATTTTTTTGCTTATCGTGGCGTCCTTGTTAGCGATGACTTAATATTGTGTAATACTTAAGTAGAAAACTAGAAACAGCCAAGTCATTTATACCTTTAAGATATATATCAATGTACCGGCAATCTGAAAAATCCGGCATTTTACAAAATACCTAGTCTATGTATAGAGTAGTTACCTAAAATGTTTTGGTAAGTAATGTATGAAATTTTACTTTTTGTGTAGTTTTCTATTAAAAAAAATATATTTTACTATGTTATATCTATAATGACGCGCCTTATTTTGCACGACGTGCTCTGGAATAAAGGTCAGTTAATGTTTTTTTTTCTTATACAGACCTAGGTACTTATCAAGTAAGTACTTACTATCAAACCCAATCAACGGTCCAAATGGCCTAAAATAAAGGCCATAACAGAACCGCTGTGGCGTAAAGTGGAACTAACATTATGATAATATGAAAATCATTCCTTAAAACAATTATAATGAAAAAAAAGTTTCATATGTCCTTTCTGAAGATCCAATAGCTTACCCCATACCAAGTTTTATCGAAATCGGTTTAGCGGTATAGCCGTGTAAGCGTAACAGACAGACAGAGTTACTATGGATTATATAGAAATAAATGAAATGTACTCACAATTATTATTATATCACTGTAGGTATAGTAGAGACGATGACTTGAGTGGCGCGTAACCGTGATGTTGTACAGCTGAACCGTGATGTTGTACAGCTGTATCACGATGCGTTACTATATAATATACTCTACTTATCTAATCTTAAAAAAAATATGTTAAAACTAGCTGAGCCCCGCGGTTTCAACCGAGTTCTTACCGTTCCCGTACGATATAATTCCATCATTCGGAATTTGTCCCTTTTTTTGTAATTTTTTTTGCTCGTAACTTTCCTGGGTTACTCCTAGTCAGCTACCAGCCAGTAAAATACTATCAAAATCTGACCAGCCGTTTGAAGATTAGACAAACCGAAAATTCAGGCAAGTGCGAATTTGATTCGCGCACTGAGGGGTTCCGTACAAAGTTTATCAGGTCACGGTTAATTCTGCTTCAAAAACAGACTTTACTGTGCTGTTGAAAAAATCATCTCTCATACTTCAACGTATGAGACTGTTTGTTTGTTTTCCAACTGTAAACATAAGTTTGTAATTGCAAAAACTTATTTTTGATTAAAATAAACTACAAATTCACAATTTTCGGATTCTTTCTTTTACTTGTGAGCAAATTTCGAGATTCTTGATCGACGAGATATACCATAAAAATATTGATTCCCTTGAGATTGTCGAAATATAGGTTTTTTGCGGCATAAACGGTCGTAATTTTTTTTACGTTAATTTTTTTACAGCTTTAAGGGACTGTAAACTTGAGTATATATAGGTTTCAATTTCAACTCGACACGTCCATGCTATCCCGAAATAGCATGGACGTGTACACCTAGTAAAAGTAGGTATTTGGAGGCCCCCGGTTTGGTTAGTATCAAATTATTTTTATTTCTAACCAGCGACCCACTGCGGCTTTGCACGATTCTTATGCCTACTTTTTTTTCTGCCCTAGTGTCACATCAGCTTACAATACTCAGCTGAATCCGGTGGAAGCCGACCCAACATAACTTGGGGAAAGGCTAGACAGAAAAAGTATCGCATCAGCTTGTTGCATAGCAAGCGTCACCGTCTTTGTGAAACCGCAAATAAAACACACCATTACCCCCCGTCCCTAGATCAAGCTGGCCCGAGCCAGCCAAACTAGCAATAAAATGTGTCCTTAAATAATAAAAACTTAGATAGATTAATAAGGCAAAACAGCAAGGGAGGGCTCCCTTGCTGTTTTGCCTTATTAAGATTGTTAGCAACGCACTAAGTCGAGGTCCGAACCCCACAGCGGGTGCCCTTAGTGAACGTTGCTGACGTAGTTAGTTTTTCTATTGCTCTGGCTGGAGGCCCTTAAGGTACACGCCAAAAAAAAAACAGCATTAAATGTAAGTAGTTTAATCAAGTTGGACGTAATGATTAGGGTATCCCCTAGCGGCGACGCCGGTGACGGTGAAGGTGGAGCCGGCCGGCGGCAGCTGCGGGGCCCCGCGGTCCATGCTGGCCGACGTCACGAACAGCACGTCCAGCGCCGGCCCGCCGAACGTCGCCGACGTCACCTGCAGCGCCGGGATCGGGATCTTTTGAAGTAACTTGCCGGCTTTGGGGTCGATTCTTAACACCTGGGGAAAATTACTTGTTAATTTTGTTGTTTTTTTGGATAAGGTAATATTAAAAGTATGAATTTATGACCGTCTGTATGAACCTACTAATTACAAATCGAACATACTCAAAATACAAAAACAAAGAAAAAAATCGGGGATAGGTATATTAAGTTAAAATACTCTTGCAAATAATATTATTACATTACTAGCTGTCCCCCGCGACTTGTTCGCGTGTTTTAGTTTCAACGGTTTTTCATTTTTGCAACATTTTTCATTTATGCTCCGCTCCTATTGGTCGTAGCGTGATATGTGATACAAAAATAATTTTTCAATTCGAACCAGTAGTTCCTGAGGAACTACTGGTTCGAATTGAAAAATCTGTTCCTGAGATTAGCGCGTTCAAACAAACAAACAAACTTTATAATATTAGTATAGATTTTACGTGGGTATACCGTAATTTAAATAAAATAATTTGATTTGATAACATTGTAAATACAGTAAGGTACGCCATTCATGTCAAAATCCTACACTTTAATGTCTCTTATATTATCTTCAGAGCTGTGTGCAGCACTGGCTGTGAACTTGACTTACCTGGTTACCATCAAAGTTGGCGACCCAGAGGTTGCCGTCGGTGTCGATGGTCATGCCGTCCACGATACCGCTTAGCCCGTGGTCCTTGTATGCAAACACCGTCTTAGGGTTCGCTGGAAAATGCAAAAGCAAACCGATAAGTTAGTTATTAGGGACAATAGCGTTTGAATATCGCAATAAGTTTGAATTAAAACCGAAGGCAACCCGTAATTTTCAAAATCCTCTTTATTACATTTTCTTTTTAGATACAGATACTATAAACAAAAGATTACATTTTTTCAGGCTCAAACTACAAAACCAAACTGCCCTCCTAATATGCCAAAAATGTAAACAAACACTAGTTTTAGAAAAAACAACTGTAATACTTACATTACTATAAGGTTCAGTTTTCACTACAACTTCATATTTATTAGGACTTTGTTAACAGTATCAGTCAGTCTAAAATGAACTTTATGTACACTGACATGAAGTTGATGTTTGTTTAAGTAGAAATAACATTCAATTGGCACATGAATTTAAATAGACTACACCATATATATGCGACCCGCATAAACAACTTCGAGGGATATTCATTCTAGCATTGTGGTTAATAAGACTGCTTTTTCCATCGCAGCTTTCTGTGACGCATTGCAAGAGTTTGCACGTTTGTACGTTGGCTCATATTTCTTACCGTAGGGTCAAAACTCGCCTAAAAAATAAAAATACACTTACAGATATCGCCAGTATCCACATCATAATCGTATCTCCTGATGGTGTACTCAAAGGAGTCAGCGAAGTAGAACGCTTTCTCCTTGAGGTCCCAGCAGAGCCCGTTGGCGATGTCGATGCCGGTCGCCAGCTTGGTGGTGGTGCCGTCAGGATCGATGCGGTACAGGGAACCTTTCTTCAGGTCGAACTTGCCCGGCTCGTATTCGTGGCCCATTGTACCTGAAATTACACGTTTTTTTTCAAAGAGGTTTCGTGTAGTAGTTGTAGTAGTAGTATTTCCTAATCTTGGTTGCTAATTAATCTATACTAATATTATAAGCTGAAGAGTTTTGTTTGTTTGTTTGAACGCGCTAATCTCAGGAACTACTGGTTCGAATCGAAAAATTCTTTTTGTATTGGATAGTCCGTTTATTGAGGAAGGCTATAGGCTATATAACATCACGCTACGACCAATAGGGGCGGAGCATAAATGAAAAATGTTGCAAAAATGAAAAACCGTTGAACCTAAAACACGCGAACAAAGTCGCGGGGGACAGCTAGTACTGAATAAATGAATAATGAATAGATGTGGACAACATCACCTACATTGCTCTGAACTGTAAGTAAGTAGCTAAAGCACTTCTGTTATGGAATTCAGAGACAACGAAGGTACCACACCCAGACCAGAGATAATGTAGAAAAGTGGATTTCTACATTGACTCGGCCGGGGATCGAACCCGGGACCGGGACCCGAGACACGGAATTTTATTTTATTTTTATTTATTTTTTTCACAAAAGTCCTCCAATATTTATTAAAACTTACCAGCAAAGAGTCTTCCTCTAGGATCCGCTTTAGCATCATTGAACCTGTTATTTGGATTTTCTTTATCAACTTCTGTGATGACTCTGACAATCTTGGCGCTTTGCTCCTCGCCGGTCCACTCGATCTCCACCACTTTCCGGCCCTGGCTGATGACGAAGTGATTCTTCTTATCCTCCACGGGTATTATGAAGGTTGGCATCTCATCTGGAAAATTAAAGCTTTTGGTTAATACCAGTACCACTTTTTCTTACTTATCTCTATCCATAACTATATATTTTATGTATATAAAACAAAGTTGGGTTAGTTACGCCATTTATAACCCAAGAATGGGTGGACCGATTTTTATGATCTTTGATTTGTTGGATGCCACCCAATAGCAGAAAAATTATCATCAAAAACTAACTTTAAAAAAAAAACATGTCTTACGGAAACAGAAACTATTAAGCGGGTGAAACCGCGGGCACAGCTAGTATCATACACAATATTACTATACTTATACTGTCTTTAAGGTAAAATGTAACAACAGTTACTGCCATTCTCGCCTTAATATCGATTTAAATAAGACAACTTTAGTCAACTCTCAGGAATCTGATGAGCTGCTTACTTAAATCGATAAAGAGTTATTCCTGTAACCATTACCTTCTAAGTGCGACAGTTAAATACCTCTTAAAGTTTAGTGTGTACTTGAATTATCGGGACGTTCGCTTTTTAGTAGTAGACAGGAAAGAAATGTTATTTAAAAAAAATCGTTGGTTGCCTGTAAAGTCGGTATACGGGCGAAAGTTTTACGTGACAACGACTGTCAATGTCAATGTCTGTCTCTCTCGCGCTTAGGCGGGCTAACCATGCCCGAGTGGAAGGGACGCGTGCCTCTCACTCGCTCTCATTGTGAGCGCATAACGTGAGCGGAGCGTTACCCAGTTTCTTGAAGTGTCACCCGGCAAACCAATTTATAAGACGTTGTCACGTCAAAATGACTTATTATTATAGAAAAATGTTATCGATTTTGAACTATCTCTAAAAATTTGGTGGGTTATAGAAAATTAGCCCTGTATAAAAATCATATTTATTTTTGCCATAATTTTAACTTTGCCTTTAAATTTTTCTCTTTATATTAGTCGTGGGTGCTTACTGAATTTTGATTTGGTGTGTGCGCCGGTTTCTGGCACATATTTGTTGACGGTGTAGTCGAAGATGCTGACGAAGTAGAGCGCCTTCTCCTCGTGGTCCCAGTGCGGGCCCTCGCCCAGCCACACGGGATCCGTCACCGGTAGCACCACTGGCGCCATCTAGTGGTAACAGAATATGTTAATGAAGAAGAACTGTCGTTGTAGTTTTTGCTGATGGATGTCCATTAGGTATACGTAGGTTTCCGGTATGGATTGCTAAGGTAATTTGATACATAGCCCCTAAATCTTTGAGACGTATGTCAGTCTTGCACAGTAGGAACCAGCCACTTCTCGCTACTTTGTTAGAACATAGAACAGTAATTATTACTTATATCCTACATGCCCTATGTATAGTGGAGTTCGGAAATTAATAACTTTAGTTTACAGTCAACCCTAACAATAATGACTTTGATTTGTGTAGTAGGCTCGAACAAGGAGCTAAACGCTTTTGAGTCGGGTCAATATTGGCATGACGATAAACTAGCTAGCTACAACAGTCAGAAGAATAAGTAATTTATAAAAACTGGTCAAACTTAAGTTGAGATTCGCGTTAAAAAAAAGGTTTATGCATCTTAAACAACAAAAGTCACGACCCGTGAATGTCAATGCCGTGCAGCGGACACGTCAGGTAATTAATAAAAGCTATTAAGGTCACACAAGGTACAAATTAAGTTCACTTTAGATAGTTATAACCAATAGCTATAAATATAAAAAAAAACCTTAACCATTTTGAAAAAAATCTGATGGGCTGATAACTTTTAAACGGCTGAATAGATCTTTATTAATTATTGCTAGAAACCATATCGATCGCGTCAGCTATCAAACAAAAAAAAACCATCTAAATTGGTCCATTCGTTTGAAAGCTATGAAGCCACAGACAGACACACAGATACCTACACCCATACACACCATGAACGTGTAACACTCTTTTGGGTCTGGGGTTAAAAAAGCAGTAACAAGCAGTAGCAGAAAAACTTGTGAAATATAACAGTTATTTAGTATTTACCGGTCTGTATGACGTGATGCTCAGGATAATAAGATTAGTTAAAAATGGTAAGTTGTGATTGCGGAAGAACATTGTTGTGTTTGAACTCTAAACGTTTACTGTGTGAGCTTTAGAGGATCTCGCTAATATAAACTAAGA
Source organism: Diachrysia chrysitis (assembly GCA_932294365.1). Classification (NCBI taxonomy): domain Eukaryota; kingdom Metazoa; phylum Arthropoda; class Insecta; order Lepidoptera; family Noctuidae; genus Diachrysia; species Diachrysia chrysitis. The sequence continues at coordinate 494,396 of OW028651.1, read as the reverse complement.
TTTTCCTCCGAGCTGAGATCTGAGTAGCGCTGGCATTTCGATCGGGGAATCCGGTTGTGACGTCATGGTTAATAAGACGGCGATCAATATTGAGTAAATGTTATGAAATGTGGTGCGTATTTCCCTATGCGTTTGTATCTGAATAACGGGTCTCGGCACTGATGGTGCAAAATTTGTTAATTCCGATTTTTTTATTGCTACGATATAGAACTGTTGATTTAGTTAGCTTTACTAAAGCGCCGGTTTAAATACCGTAGACCTACTTGTTGTGGTATATTTATAAAAAATAACAACAAGACAGGTGCGAGTCTGATTCGCGCACAGAGGGCTCCGTACAAATTTGCTGATCGTCACAGTTAATTCTCCAAAAATTAACTTAACTGTGGGGTTAAAAAGATGTCCTTTCACACATCGATGTGCAACACTATCAAATTTCCAACTGTCGATTTAGATTCGTACAAAACTTCTATTATTGCATCAAGGATCCGTAGACCTGAGTATTTGATATTAATTTCAACGTGATAATAACACGCGTTCCTGAAGAAAAAAAATGTCGGCAGACAGACGGACATCAAAGTGATTCTATAAGAGTTCCTTTATTCTTTTAAGGGTACGGAACCCTAAAAAAAGAAAAGGTTTATATGGTATTTATTATGGTAAATCATGAAACTAACCGTTTAATCAGTAAGTTTTTATTTACATACAGCAAGCCAAGAGACTTTTAAGAGTACAATACAAATATACAAAGAGTAAGTTATATCACACGTAAAGTGTATGATAACAATAGGTTTGGAGTTTCTTGTCTAAAGCTGTATTTATTGACTTGTCCTTATTTAAACCCTTATTATTTAATGGGTATGAAAGGGAAATATCGATTTAGTCCACCAGATAGATAGAAAAAGAAAAAAAACTCCTATTTTGTCTTCTATCAAATTAATGAATAATGAAGTTAAGGCGCTTTAAAGTTCAGAAGTGAAGGGTTATGACGTCACGCGTTGGTAAAAATTATAGCTACAAGTTACTTCACGCGACATTTTCTTCCACTGTATCTTCCTCATTGTTTGTTAATATATAAAAAAAAGAGAAAACGTGTCTAATATTTTAAAAAAATCCTTGTGACTTGTAAATAAAAAAATTGGTCCGCATCCCTATTGCTATACCTATATTTAGCAACACATAAAATATCGACTGTTACAATACACAAGATTGAAAAAAATAAACAGTTCACTTCTTACATTATTTATTACGAACTGCTAAAAAGATTCTTAAAATTCTTGTACCTGTATGTTGCTATAACGATACATAGCAACTCGTTCCGACACTTATTATTCTGGTTATAAAAACTTGTGAATGACTCAAGTCGGCAACACAAGGTCGAGCGATATAATCAAGGAGAAACCTCTCAAGTTTAATTAAGAATTGATGTATACAATTTATTCGGTCACCAGAGCACGCAAACTACCTCAGCGCGACGAGCTGAGAGATCGATCTCCGTGTTTACAAACATTTGTGAGTTAGACAAATATTTGTTCCAAGTTTGAGTGTTTATGTGCATGAGATGTGAATGTTTGTGAAACTCCTGCGACACAAGGATTCCCCATTGCTGATATCGTTTTTTTTTTTCAGTACATAGTTTTAGGCTAGGTTACAAGCATTTTATAACACAAGTCAACGAATTTGAAATGTTTCAAAATTTTTTATGGGTTATCTTTTTGACAGCCTTACCCTCGAGTGCTGAAACGCAAATTAACTTAAGGACGTACTTAAATGTCTATCTGTCGCAACTTTATACTTTAAAGTGACAGAGACAGCACGAGACTTAACGGCGATTTCAAACTGTTTGAAGTGTCAGTATTCAGCCGTTACTTTAAAAAAAAACGACTCCCGCACAAAACATTCAGGTAGTGGTTAATAAAAGTTAGTTGTTTCTTATATTAACTCAAAATAAAAAAAAAATATTTCAAGTATGTCTTTTCAGGCGATTTTGAAACGTTTTGACTCTAGCTGCGCGTTACTTATTATGCTCCGTACTATAGATAAAAGAAACGTATTAATACTACGTTTTAGATCAATGACATATGAAGGTAAAAAGGACACCAACAAACAAAACATAGACGTAATACTAAAAAAAGTATTAATAAAAAGAAAACAAACGAACCTGTATCTATATACGTGAATGTCAAACAAAACTTGAACCACTACTAATAGCAAAATATACGTAATCGCAGACTACGAGTATTTAAATACGGCGGAAAACATAATTATATGTATAGGACTTCCCCGTAGGTATAGCGCCATGTGTCGGTGCGTCTAATGTATTCGGAATCGGAACGACAGGTCAATGACATCCAATTTCCTAATTTAGAATTAATTAATAAAGTTATTACGCCCAGACGCTCTTAAGAAAAGGCTTTGACTAGCATCTATTATGTCGACCTAGTCTGCCGTGCAGAGTGCCGACCTATCTAAAACTTGAAGTTTAAAGCAATAAATACCTATATGTCATCGCCTTCACGAATTTTAAAAACATGAAGTATTTTGTACAAAAATACAACATATCTAATAGAAATTTGTGTCAGTCACTCAAAAATCAAGGTTAAGTAATAAATGTAGCTAAACACTGAATGCCACTATTGTTAACACACGGCAAAGACGACAAAGGATATATACTGCAAAATGCATTCATTATGTAACGAAGACGAAACAATTCCATATTTTCTTTTCTTGGAGCAAAGCGAACTTACCAATCTCTCCGGTCAGTTAACCGCGATCAATTCTACTAATATTATAAGAATGAAAGTCTGCAAAGATAGATGAATGTTTGTACCTCTATTACGCCGAAACTACAGAACGTATTTAGACGAAAATTGCCACTAAGATGTTTTATAACCTTTGTTATCACTTAGGATACTTATTATCCCGAAATTTCCCCGAAAACGGAAACTACGCGAGTAACGTCGCGAGACGCAGCTAATGATATAGAGAAGTCTATCTCACCAAACCTTCTCCAGTCGAATAGCAGCTGAACATCTATGGGTTGTATAGATGACACTAAACTTAATATAGTACAGGCTATGAGAGAGTTAATGTACTAAGTCACATGCTTACTGCAAATTATGTAATGCAATTTGAATCCCAAACACATTTCTGCCTGGATACACATATAAAGTATTTTATTTACTAGTAAAAAGGTAATTGTCGACCAGATAAGCGAAAATGTATCTTTTATCTATTACCTGTTATTGATTCCATAACGCATCATTTAAAGTATATCAGATTATGTTATTTCGCTAAAAAATCAACATGTATCACTGGCGTAAAAAACAGAAGACGATCAAAATACACGCGATATATTCGTAAAATTTTAATTAATCTTCTCTAGAGCTTACTACCGCGCTAAAGATAATAACATTGGCGATTATTTTTTTATTTTACTAGATTTATAATCGGATATTCACATTAATGTTGATATTCTTTGAAAATGCTAAGTCTCGATAAGATGTAGGTACCTATTAGGTAATATTATTAAAGGTCACTAGTGATTAAAAATTGCAAAAGAGAATTAGGTAAGTAGGATAAAATTGTTTACAGGAAATACCCTGAGAAATGTCACACAAGCGATTGGTGCCGCGAGGGTAACCTAGTCTTAATATAAACAGAGTTATTTTAGTTTTAGCCAACATCGCTGCTTAATAGAAGACAAAAATAGGAATAGACTGTTTTGTACTGCAGCGACAACATTGGACCTACCAAACAAAAAAAAACATAATGTAAAATTTTTTTTTTTGTATTATATTAAAAGCGTTTACAGGAAATATTGAGTAGTTATCAAACAAATATTAAGTTGAAAGTAAAAAAACAGTAAATATTGAGATATACTCACAATAAAACAGTTCTTATCAGAGCCACAGACACAACTGTACAGAGCAATACACTATCATTGTTATATAATGCATGGAATATCTAATCTAATCAACAATCTAATTATTAAGTGTAGATTCTAAATCTTATAAACTACTAACTCGAACAAGATATATTTTTCTTTACGATAATAATGTATTTTTGTTAATTTTCTTTTGTTTTTCAGTTACTATAACGAGTGCACTCGACGCAAGCTTGAAGGAATATCGGTTTGAATTGAGATCTCTATCATAAATAAGTTTTATAACAATGGATAAGTCATAAAAACTTAATAGTGCGTATGGTACTCGTTTAATTACAGTCTGGCTATTTTAAGTCTGTTTATGTTGCATAGACTCACGTACTGCGTTAATTAGAGAAACTAATTGTATTTTTACCTTTAGAAATTGTTGTAATTACTTGTAATTAGTACTGTTTTATTGATGATGTAAATATAATTATTATAGTAATGACGTGTGAAGTGAAGGCTATCGATATTTCGTATAGAGACATGACAGGTGGATTTCTCTGCCCGTCGGAATCGAGCAGAGAATGCGCTTGCGATCTCGCAAATCCGGCCAATGGCAGAGACGGGACCGGGGTGTTTTTAGTCGGTGAAAGTCTGACATATCCATCCATACGTCGTGCCCACAGCATTAGCATTTCAACCAGAAAAAGAAGTGAATTTCTCTATATATTATTACAACAATTGATATCGATATAGGTTTATACAGTAATAGTGTTAAAATCAACAGACATATGGTATTAAAATCTTTAGTCAAACTTAAATCTATAGTGTGTTCGATTCCCATGAGGTTGAGTTCCTGTGTAATTTTTATACAGTTCTCAGGGTTTTGAAACAATGATCGGGTAAAATAAATATTTGTGTTTCTGTCAAACATAAGTCGTATCTAATTATGTGTACAAGTAGGTGTAGTACCCGGAGACAAATATTACACATAGTCGTTGGCCTGTTTAGTCCTTTTCCCTCCATCACTCCAAGTTTTCCTTTAGTTTGGGATGTATGTATGTAACACTCCTTGATATAGATTATATTTTTTCCTGTATATATACCTAAGTTGGCGTAACGTTGACCTAATCGCAAAGGAATTATGCAATATTTATGGAACCGTAGACCTAAACTACGCAATTTAAAAATTGACAAATTGTCATTGTCAAGTAATGCGTGTGGGTTCGAGCAGTCAAGGGATCCCCCTTTAAGTATCTTTATAAAAGATTTGTACCTGAGTATTATGTAGCCTCTTCTCTCGTTTATCTATCGAACATCGTGATGATAAAAAGCAGCTAAGTGCGAGTCAGATTCGCGCGCCGAGGATTTTGTACCATCACACATACCTACGGCCATTCGGATATTTTTTTTTTATGAGTAAAGGAATAACATTCAATTTCAGCTAGACAGCTTTAACTTTTTTAGAGATCATCTAGAGATCCACCATCTTGGTTTTCATTATTGCTTTTTAACTCTCAAAATACCACCCTGTTAACATTTTAAACCGGTTTTCTAAAGCTAAATTACAGGCTGTTCTTAAGCCTGGACGGAGAGATCAGAAGTGGAGGCTAGAAAAGGTTCCGTTAATTCACTTTTTTAAGGAACCCCAAAAATTTAGCATTTTCACGAACTGACAGTAGCGTTAAGATAATCAGCTCACACAGATAGAACATGGAATTTAAGACTGTTGGCAACCGGTCTGATAAGGATGACAGATTTCTAGAAATGATTCTGTCAAATCCGCTATGTAATGACAAGTAATTGTTATATGAGATTTTTTGATATGATTTTGGTTGTTTTTTTTACGTGTTGCATCGAGCAACAAGACAAAATGCGATAACTGCACCAGGCCAGAAAGGAAAATATTTCTGCATTGATTCAAAATATAAATACCTACACCATTTTTAAAACTATATCCGCGCCAGGCAATTAATTACTTTACAAACATTCCAATGACACAATACATGATAGTCACGTGCAGGGATCGAGGGATCCCACAGGCCGGTGACGACGAATAAGTACATCTAGGCATAATTTAAATTTAAAGTTTTTTAATTTGTTTAATTTTAAGACGTCATAACAATATTTGATATGTACAGTCAGCAACAAAAGTTGATGAACACAATCAGATTTACAAACACCTACCACAATTAAATTCGATAAGATTTTGTTGCGAATACTTAACGAAATATACTCGATACTAGAACTCTACTGAAAACTCGCTGAGGTCCTCAACTATTCTCAATATCACTGAATTTGGGCATTTCGAATAGTGCGATTCAAACTTTGCGACTGTGTAGTGCGCTACACGCAGAACAGTACCCAACCCCGCACCCCCGCTGATGTATTAATTTATATCTGCGCAACGACTGGCCTCGTGTTTAGAGCCGCTATTAAGTTCGAATCGCTCTATAATATATTTTTTTTAATCGACTGACTTCAGGCAACATAGTTATTTATTAATAATCATGTAAATGTAACTAACCTTTCTATAATCGATGACATTAAGGCCGCGGTCAATGTGGTTGCCGCGAACTTGTTGGAAATGTAACGATTTCTGTAACATAGTTAGGAATTGTTCAGAGTCAAATAAACAAACAAATGACTGCAAGGATAGCCGAGTGGTCACCACGCCAATTACCTTTGTGCGCGACGTGTCGACGGCTCTATTCCCGCATGGGACAAGCATTTGTGTGATCCACAAATGCTTGTCTTAAGTCTAGGTGTTCTTTGTGCATGTGATTTGAATGTTTGTAAAACCCCCCGCGACACAAGGATTAAATTCCTTAGTGCGGGAGTCGTATAAAAAAAAAAGAAAAAAAACACCACTTGTGGCCAAGGCGTTATAATAGTACCTTAACAAAAACTAGAATAAATAAAAAAGTTTTCTTTTCTGGTAATAAGATCTACACATGCTCCATAATTTAAAAAAATGTTTTTATCTGACTTTTAGTCTCATACATAATAATAATATCATCGACAACTCAAAGTACCAGCCATCTAATCCCAGAACTAGACAGAGCCTGTATTATGGCAACTAGACAACTGATAAATATACTTATATGAATATATATATTATATATCTAAATACATACATATTATAGATAAATTATGCTCATCACATAAAAATATTTGTCCTAGGAGGGAATCGAACCCACGACCTCCGGTTTAGCAGTCAGGGTCACTAACCACTAAACCGACAGGCCAGTATGTACAATTAGTTGGTAAGGTTAATTTTAGTTACTTTTCTACATAAAAAAAACTCTTAATTTTCACGTTTGCCTTCAAAAACCTTACTTGAATACTTATCTACTAATTAGTTTTAACATAGTAACCAAGCTATAAATTCTCATGATTTTACATTTCTCACACGTAAACTGCTATCTCCAACCAAATGCATAGCTATCAGATCAGAGGTATTTTATATAGTGTATCTTGATGCAACGTATTAAGCAAGATGGCAGATAACATCTCCGATATCGCGAAATACCTTCTAGATAACGTTGAAATGTGAAGGTTATATTACTTCTAGAAAATAATGAAAAAGTGTGATAATAGGTAAGCTTAAGCGCTGAATACATGGAAAATTGGTCCGTCACAACAGGAAATGTGCAATGTGTTTTTATGTGCTGAATTGTTCATATATCATGTATAACATCATAATACAAATATGGGATTTACCAAAGTAACCATTAGTTCCAATTTAAGAATTATAGCATTATTTTAAAACTGGCGCCATTTTCTCGGCCGTTTATTATAGATTTTGACGTCAGAGTCAAGAACAATAACACATATACAGCATGGCATTTGACGTCATATTAGGTCCGAGCAATGGCGGTGCGTTTTGATAATTCATAATTTTCGCGTATTTTTTGCGATCTATTTTAATGTTTTGTATTTTATTAAATTATTGAAATAAACTAATCCTACTATATACATTAATAAAACTAATCCTAATAGTAAAAGTTTATATCAAATCAGTGATTTGTGCATATTTCCTATTTGTTACTGGGATCATATTGAGCGCGACCACAACGCTAAATTGGTTATCTCGCTCAATATCTTTACGAAAAAAGTATTTAAGCTCAATCATTTCTGATGACTCCCCTCGGCTAGAAATGTTCCGTCATAGGTTCAGCGCCATAGTATGATACAATATATACAAACTCTAGATCAAAGATTCCTTTGCCGTTTTTTTTTTCATGGAAATGAAATTTTAGACTGTGCAACTAGGAATTTTACAGCATTCACTGTTAAGTACTAGCAACAAACGTATTACTTAAAACCTCTTACCGCAATCACTACATATTGAGCAAACTTACACAATAATATAACACTGACACTCAATAACATCATAGATAGAATAATCTCTATAGCGCACCATGCGATACATTCAATAGGAAAATTAAAAATTCATTATTATTTTCATTCAAGTGTGAAATTGGGTTATTAAATCTCTATGATTGCATATATATAAAACGGAAGTAATAATAAAGTTAAACCGCTAACGACGCGACGACGCGAAGACTGTATAAAAATTTTAATATCCGTAAATAATAATTATTTTTCACGGACATAATAAAATATAAAACAATGAATACTAATATTATTCTAAATAAGAAAGTTTGTGTGGATGGATGGATGTTACTTTTTTACCGCAAAAACTACTGAACACATTTGGATAAATTTTGGACACACAGGTATTTTAGATAAAAACATTAGTTTTTTATGCCGATTGGTTAATAAAATAAACTTAAGTATATTTTTTGGTTATATTAGGTACCTTCAGGGACATGTTTTCTTCGAACACAGCTAAAGGTAAAAAGGCATCAATCTGCGATGTTTAATCTTGATTCGTCGACACATTAATAACTTCCAATCCTTTTCCAAACACGCACACTGTTATTGAGTCCCTAAAACATTAGCTATATTAAATTTGGATAAATTTCAATCACAGTCGCATCGCACATTGCAATACACAGGTAACAGCGATGTTTCAATCAATCAACTCAGCCTATATCGGTCCACAGCCCCCTCTGTAAACGGACTTAGGCCTCTTTAAGGTGCAACAAAGTTAAAACAAAATTTGGTCATCTTTGGTTTTGTAAAAAGACTTCAATACTAGAAAGTAATCGATGGGGTCGCGAGATATTTCTCAAGCATTTAAATACATTGGTTGGAGACGAAGAGCTGAAGATCGAGCTCAGTGGCGTACCATAGGAGAGGCCTATGTCCAGCAGTGGACGAACGAAGCCTAACGCTAAAGATGATGATGATGATGATGATTTAAATACATAATTAATACCAAAGTTTGGATCAATTGCCTTTGAATCACAAAAATATTTATCCCATGGCATCAAACCCTCATCCCGTTGAGCTGTGACAGTCAGTGTGTCTTAAACATTTCGCCTTTCATGCAAAAAAATTGTCACGAAATCATGCAAAACAGAGAAAGTCTAATAAAAGACCACAGATGGAATACAAAAGATAAGAATCAATACTATTGTTATCAATATCACACATCAACCGGATTAATAAACAAGCAACATTCGGTTGATGAACAATCTTATCAGTAGATAACCCATCAAAAATGTACATCAATCATTTATAGATACGTGTAAACAAGTTTTACATTAATTAATTATAGGTATAACTTATATAACAAATTGTAATTCATTTGACGTACATAAAGAACACATAGAGACAAAAATTGGAAGAAAAATTTTGATTACTCAATTTTTTGATGCATCACTATAATCATCATCGTCCTTCGTCAATCCACGACTGTGCATTGGCGTCTTTTTACGTGCCTATCTTGACCAGGTCCAATGCGAAGCCTTATTATTCCCTCAATGAAAATTAACGTTCTGAAATATTTTTCCATTTCGCGACTCTTGAAAGTATAGCAAACGAACTTACCCGTTACTTTCCAATAGGTCCATTCCCTGAACATCAGCGACATCTGTTGACGTTTGTGAGAGGAACTCGCAAACTATCTCTTTCTCTTTCACACTCCAACAGAGTAACGTCACTCGCTGATCAATAGACGAAGATAGCAGATAGTTGTCGACCAAACATAGCCCTGTTATCTGAGAACTATGGTAATCTGAGGTCTGCCAACTGTTTAATAAAACAATAGATCTTAAGGCACTCTGGTCAGGAACTTGTAGTAAAATTATATGTATAGAATTGTCGTCACCTCCAGTAGCTATAAGTAGATTGTTCTCAGATATATTTGTTGTAGCTATACTGTTTATACCGGATTTATTCGTTTTTGTGGTGAAAAATGGTTCTAAATTATAATTTGTTACATCTGATATATCCCAGAATGTGACGTCACCTCTAGTTGTACACGTTATTAAGATGTTTTTATTCAAGAAGTTTATACATTTAGCTTTTAGTATACAAGTCTTGTGGTATTTAGATTCTTTGATAAGTTCCAATTTTTTACTATTGTTTTTGTAAGAAAATACTCTTAGGTATGAATCTGAGCACCCAGCAAATATCACAAAATTTTCTTTGTTTTTTATCAAATCCAGATCCATGATTCTCATTTCTGGATCAAAATCTATGGAACAATTCCTCCAAGTTTGATTACCTTTCCTTTCTTTATCAGTACCTCTTATCAAATGATCTACCAATTCTTCTGATTTCACTTTAATTATACCATTTTCTTTGACAAATGTTATATCTTTTATACATATTTGGGCTCTTCCACCTGCTGATACAACTAATAACCGATTGTCGTCTATACAATGTGTTTTTAAAGTTCTAATACTTGATAAATGTTTGAAGGAAACTTCGTCTTTAAAGTTCATTGCTGTATTGACACTAGAAATTCTTAGCGTAGTGTCTTCTCCACCAGAAATGTATACAACAGCTCCATCAAATTTAAAAGTTTTCAAACAGTTAATTTCTTTAGCATGTGATCCATTGACTACATTTGTAGATGTGATTTTACTAAGTTGGAATGTAACAATATTAATAACTGCATCTTTTAAATAAATAAATTTAATGCATTCTTCGAAATTATCATGAATTTTTTCAAAATATCTAACAGCATCCCAGGACCTATGTCCGCCTCCACATGGCATTTCTATTACTTTACTATTATCTCTTATATTATACACAACAAATACTCTTTCTTGAAATCCACACACCATATTCCCATCTTTATCTAAGAACTTTTCAACCCATTCGAAAGAAAGGTCTTTGGTGCTTAAACATTTTATACCATCATCCTGTATACTAAAATATTTGATCGTTCCATCTCTCCCTGTAGTAATGACGTCATTATTTATTATATTGATTGAAGTAGGCCCATACCTCCCATGGACTTTGCTAAAACTTTTCACAGGATCTTTCTGGCCTTGGACAAAAACGTGAATATTTCCACATCTGTCTCCCAAAACATAGTATTTGTTACCAGAATCGATTGCAGAAGCTGTAAGCCATCTTTCCTTACAAAATGGAAGAACAAATTTTGCAACAATATCCACAGTGGCGTTATTTGAAGACAGCACTGTAACAGCCCCCTTATCAGAACAAAATACTAAATGTCTATTGCCAGCCCACTGCATTGATAAAATTTTACCTAATTCTAATTTAGTGTCAATAATATTCAGAATGAAAGCTTCATCTTTGCACTTTTCTATAAACACATCTAGTTTGCCTGTCATGTCTGCTATAGCTATCAGTTGCTTACAAGAAGATATTGATAATAATTTAAATGTGGAGTCATGTTTCAATTCATGTGTACTCTTAACTTTGCTGTTAAAATCATAGTACACTAACACATTTTCATCCATAACAAGAAGGTTTTTTCTGGCTGTGAATAGAACTTTCTTTGGTGCTGCAACACCCACGTCAGCAACCTCATTATGACTATAATTGGTTGCTATGGTTAGAGGATGTAAAATAACCCCACAGTCACCACCGCCAGTGACCAATGTACTATTGTCACTATCTACAGACCATATACAACCATTTTGGTGGGTTAGAGCTTTTTTCAATAACTTTCCTTGATAATCCCAGTAGCATATAGCTGAGTCTTCGCCCACAGAAATTATTAGATCATTTGTAATGCAACTTCTCATGACTCTGGCCAAATGCCCATATACTTCATGCTTACAAACTATGCTGATGTTCTCCCAATATTCAATAGTTGTGCCTTGATGTATTGGTTCACTGTTTGGACCCCATATTCTAACAGATCTGTCGTCAGATGTTGTAACTATAATGTTCTCAGTTGGTTTACAGGATATTGAGAATATTACACCCTGAAAAATTAAACAATAGAATTAGTTGCATTGTTTTAACTTTTTCTATCCTATCTTATAACTTGCAGAATCAAGAGTATAAAGATTCATTTAATTAGTTTCTTCCTTAAGCATATCACATATGGAAAGTTCATTATGTGGGACAACTCAGTCTATTAAAATGTATAACAAAGATCTTAAACTGTATGTTCCACTACCTTATGGCCTTTCAAATGATGCAGGGGTTGTTCTGACCCACACTTGTGTATGATGACCTCAGAGAACACAGTCCCCGCCATCACTAAGACATCATCCAGCAACTTCAGAAGCAGACCACTGTATAATATGGAGTTGTCTTTGCTTGCATGCCGAGATATAAGGGTACCTGATCTTATGTCCCATTTCTGTAATAGGATAAATTATTGATTCAGTTTCATTACATATATTAATTTAAATCAAAATGTATTAATAATGTTAAATCCAAATTATAAGAAAATACTTATACATATTGAAAATTGTAAAGAGAGATATATTGTTTTGCTCATGATGGTATAATGTATTCCTTACTACTAAGTACCTCTTTACAGTTTAGTGCATTATTACCTGAAGACCTTATAAAAGTCCTCTAATGATATATAAAAATAGAGTTATAATAGAAATAGTACGAAAAATTAAAAACTTACCTGAACTACATTATGTGCTGTCAAGAGTGCAACCATGTCTTTATTGACCCAGACAGCTGAATGAAGCCAGTCATCACATACAATTGCCTCAAAGAGATTACATAAGAATTCCGTACCTTCTTGTAATTGCTCACCAGATACAGATACAACAGTAAACTGTTTCCCACCAAAAACTAATATTTCATCTCCATATTGAGATGGTACAAATCCATATATTTTCTGCCCGTTTAAACCACATAATCGCTGTAATAACTTTGTAGACTTTTTTTGGAATATATTTATCGTGCTCCCTATGCCTGCAAAGTAGCAATTTATTTATTTTGTACGGTTAAGACAAAATTTTATAAGCCAACTCTTAGTAACCTATAAACTTACCGGCAAGCACATAGTTCTTGTAAAACTTAACAGCAGTCACGTCTGTTCGTGTAAATACAGACATATTAATTAATACAATGGACCAGCCTTAAATGTTTAAAATAATTTAATTTAGATAACAACTTATTATTGCTCAAAAACATGTGTTAGACTGTCAATAGTGTCAATGGAAGTTCAAGTTTGACAAGTTTTTTTACACATGGACATGGTCAGAGTGAGAACCCGTAAATAGACATGCGCTTGTGTGTGAAAGAGACCAGGAATAATAAAGGCTAAGTTTCTGTCTTCCATTTGTCGCCAATTTTATTTTTGTATCATCTGTTTACATCTCAGAGCAATTATATTGCTCTGAGGTTTACATTTTGAAACTTGACAGAACTGAGAACAGTGAACACGTTCCGTTCCGTTTTCCGATCGATCGTAGTATCGCGCATAGCCCGTTGTGCCGATGGCCTCGATGGCATAGTTTTATAACACTATAGCTAAAAGCCGATAGTAAGCAAATTTTTGGCTTTAAGTACTATGTTCGTTTACTGGTGATTTTCTGTACGATGACAGACGTTTATGCGAAAACATGTGAAGTATTAAGTAACTGTATTAATTTATTATTATTATTTAGAATTAATACAGATACTCACACTGCGTTTCATGTACTTACTGTCGGCAACAAACGACGAAACACTCGAAACAGTGCCCAAAGTTTTTACTTTTTAGGCGCCCTATATAATAGTTCACCTATTCTTACTCTAAGGTTATAACTTATCGCTTCTAGGTTTATAAGATTTAATTCATTTAAACAATAATAAAAATCCTTGTTTTTCATGCCTCTTATATCAACACACGATACAGTACAGTTTATAAACATATATTTTACGTAATATACAAGGAAAAATATTTTAGTGGACTAATAAGGATGTTACACAAAAACACTAAAAATTACGGTAAAATAAAAAGAAATATAATTTATTTAAAACAAAAAGACTCTATTTACATCTATTCAATTATAGTTATTCACTCAGGTATTGGTCAAGCTGGTATTTATCTGGGTACTTCTTCAAATGCTCCTCCATCTGTTTCATTTGTTTTCTGAAAGCAAATAAAACGTGAATAGGACAATAAATATCGTTTAAATTAAAACTCATAACGGGCCAACCCTTACACACAAATGTAAAATTTTTAAATATTTTATTTGTCTAAAGTTGGGATTTGGATCCCAACATTAGACAAATAAAAACAAGAGACAAAAATTATAATATTCTTAGAATCTAGCTAAATACGTACTGAATCCTAGGTGGCATATCATAGTACACATCTTCAAGCATCTCCTTCCAGTGCGGCAGTTTCTTCTTTTCTGCGTCTTGCATAGTACGAACGACGGTGTCCCTTGATTCCTTAACCAAGGCCTTCTCAGCGTTAGCGTCCCAAAGACCTGAGAGAATAAAAAAAAGCAAAAGATAATCGTTTAGATATACAAAATACTATACCTACTATGTTATTTTATATATCAACTGAGCATTGACTGTTGTGACTTTCGTACCTTTACTTTCCAAATACAATTTGAACTTCTGAAGGGGACTCTCGTCTTTGGTCCATTTCTGTATCTCCTCTACTGATCTGTAAGCAGTGCTGTCGTCCGATGTGGAATGATGTCCCACTCTAAAACAATGATATTAAAGTAAATAAGGGAAATGTATAAGAGAAGAAAAGAACCTTATAAGGTAACCTTACCTGTAAGACATGGCCTCAATGAGTACGGGCTTGTTGTTAGCTATGGCGTATTCCCTGGCCTGCTGCACTGCGTTATAAACCGCCAGCGTGTCAGTGCCATCAACCCTTACAGTTCGGATGCCGAGAGCAGGCCCGCGGGCCGCGATGCCGTCGCCGCGGTACTGCTCGCTGGTTGGCGTCGAAATTGCATAGCCGTTATTTCTGCTGGAATTGGATTTTTGAAATGCGTTAAGATAAAGAATATTAAATCTTTATGGGGTATGTTAGCTTTATGTTGAGATAGGGTCAGCTCCAGAACCGAGCTGAATATCAGTATTTTATATGAAGCGACTATCTTACTTGACAATCACAAATTCACAACCAATTTTAGCGGCTAATACTATTAAGTTGGTCCATTAATAAATTATCAAATGCTGATATCTGGTTCACGGCTTTTCAGGGGCCACATTTGTTTCCTATTTATTTCTTAAAGACAAAGTGTTGTCTCAAACTATATTAGTCTTCTAGTGACACAGGATTCAGATGAGATCCGCTTACCTGCTACTATTTCTAATATCATATCTATCTGTAATTTATAACTCATTTATATAATGGGTCATTTATGAGACAACTTGTTATGCCAAATAAAAACTACTATACTTGTTCCATTAGTTGTTTTCTTACCACAGTAATACGACAGGACAATCCAGTGTAGCCGCAAAGTTGAAGGCCGAGAAGGCGTCTCCCTCAGACGCTGCACCGTCTCCGAAGTAGCAGACCACACAGCGGTCGTTGTTCGACTGGCGTTTAAAGGCGTACGCCGCTCCCACCGCCTGGGGCATCTGAGTTCCTGGAAAATATATATATAAATGAAAGTAAATTATATGTTGTATATGAACAATGAACATCATCAGTGATGAACAACCTTTTACGTCTCTTAAAGATATATGCCATCTTGTCTCGTTATGTCACGTATTTGTTAAGTACGTAGCATTTAGCACTCTTCATAACATAAGAACTTAATCATGTTCAATGCCAGTTGTGTGCCAAGGCCTTTCTAAATATGTAATTGTATTGTATTTATATTTATCTTATGTTATTTACTTTTGTAATAAATCCATCCAGGCCACCAGCAAGGCAATTAGAGGCCAATATAATAAGCTATTAAAGAACTGAAGCTACTTCGAATTTAAAAGACCGATCTTTACTTCCTTACCTAAAGGACTGGAGATAGTAGCAAGGTTGCGCTGCTTGCTTCCATAATGCACCGGCATCTGCCTGCCCTTGCCCGGATCCTCGTGGTTTCCATAGCACTGGTTGATAAGCTCGGTTATCGTCACGCCGCGGTACAGGAACACGCCCACCTCCCGGTACTGGCAGAAGATCAGGTCTCGGGGACTCAGGGCAGCAGCACTGCCAACGTGGATGCCTTCCTCGCCGTAGTTCGTCATGTAGAACGATATGCGGCCTTGTCTGGAATTATGAGAATTACGAGCTAGCAAGAAAGACTTTTGGTTATGAGTAGAATATAGAATGTACAAAATATGGCTATCATAAAATGTATGTTTTATATCGAAGTAATTCTTCTGTTATGTATCTGTAGCTGAACTGCCGATAGTGAGACTAGAAGAGGATGAGAGAAGACAGTCAT
Organism: Diachrysia chrysitis; assembly: GCA_932294365.1. Lineage (NCBI taxonomy): Eukaryota > Metazoa > Arthropoda > Insecta > Lepidoptera > Noctuidae > Diachrysia > Diachrysia chrysitis. The sequence continues at coordinate 477,812 of OW028651.1, read as the reverse complement.
CCAAGAAGTTTCTAGAGTAAGTTAAATATCGAGAGAATTTAACATAATAAACGAACATACTTCTTACCTTTGAGACTCGTACAAAATCTTATCCATTTGGGTTAGCTGCACCATAGTTTTATACATTCTCTGCAACTCCTCGGGATCGATACGTGGCTCCTCCCTAATATCGAGCACGTTGCCGTTGTTGTCCATCACTCGATAGATAGGGATGGGATCGTAGCTTGATTCGTTTAAGAACTTCATTTCTGTCACGTAAGGAGCTTTAACGCCCGGAAATTCTGCATATTTTGTGTCGTTTTGTGTAACTTCGGGCCGTGTGTGGGTGGATAACAGCTGAAATACAGTATTATAAAAGTTAGTTGCTTTCACCACTTTACAGTGAAGCTGATTAGACACGGTTCTATAGGTAGAGTTGTTTACATTTTAAATCAAAATTATGCCTGCATAAATAGAGGACAATAGAAATATAATAATAATATGTAAGTTTGGCGGTAGGTACAAAACTTTTCAACACGGGAATCGAACCTACTCGCAATTCTTAAGACGTTCAATGTCTCAATCTATATTCACTTTAGTCTCTCGTCCTCTCGTCTCAATGACAATTAAAATACTAAATTATCCCACGTATTTCACGGCAATATTGCATATTCAGTAAAACAGTAGTCATTCAAGCCCCAATGTTAATTAAATCACTTATTTTTCTATCAATCACGCCACAATGATGAAATTAAAAACAGACTTATCATAAAGCCATTAAGTTCAGTATTGATTGACGTTATTGATAAAATACAAAACACGATTATCAATTTAATCACTTTTAAAAAACTTGGATGAAACACTGATTTAAGTCACTTTAAAAAACTGTAAGTTTAATTTAAATTTAATTCTGTAAGTGTTTAGATTATCTAGATTAGTTACTTTAAATAGAAGTATATACGATTAAAATTTAAAGTTTAAACGAACCCTGACGGCATTGCGTAGTGCGTTGAGCCGCAAAACACATGCTCCGGTCTTGAGCGCCATTTTGTTACTGACGTAGCTCATTAAATAAAATTAAAACTACATCGCTGATAAGGCATTAGCAAGTGTGATAAGGCATTCAGCTTGATACATAAGCGCACTGTTACGTATACCGGATATTTTAAACAGTTGGAGCTACTATTTAGTTCTCAATAAACAAATTCATTGTGAGTTGTGACGATATGACTAAGCTATAAGGTCGTAAGGTCATTGTCGTTGAGAGGAAAACTAACCGCTATAAACAAAAATAGCTAGTTTTCTTTGTATCTTTCTTACATTATCTAACAACTAGTAGCATTAATGGATTAATAAATAATATCGACTTGTAACTGTTCCACTGCATTAAGTACCTACTCAACTTTCATTAGGACTTTTTGGACATAGTAATGCAAATATGGCAAGAACTATGCTTTTTGAAACTGCAAACAATTTGATTTGTATGAGAATAGGTACTTAGTTGTATTGACATAATAAACGTAAACGAATTCATTATGCACGTAAATTAATGGAAAACTGCTCATTCACACTCGGTTAACATAAAAGGTCGTTCAGTGTATCTAATTAAGTGTTGAAATAATCTTCTTGGTTATTAAAATGGGCTATACATTTAAATGGGTGTGATCCATTCCCCACGACGGTAGATTACAGGCTTGTGTAGAATCTCTGCCAAATAATAATTACTTTTGTGATAAGATAAGACTGTTGTCACGGCAGATAATTAGTCGTAAAAAGTCAATAGGTAACTTCATTTATTGAACTGTGTAAAAATTTGTTTATTTACGTGAGTCGAAGTTATAGGTATATAGAGAACTAGGTGTTGCCCACGGCTCCACCTGCGTGGGTATCGGTTATGGCGGCCAAATTAGGACATAATATCCTATCTTAAGATCTAAGCTTACCCCATACCAAGTTTTATCAAAATCGGTTAAGCTGTTTCGCCGTGGAATCGTACCAGAATGAGCGATTTCTTTCGCATATAAAATATTTATATGGAAACGTAAAAACACATAAATGGAGATTGTTGGAGACCTTGACGAATACATAAATAAATAAATCACAATTTTGGATTCAGAAACTAGTAACAACGTTTTATTTTGGTAAGTTATCTATCTAATTGTACATACTAGCGATATCGCTTGCAATTTGGTTTACGTTGTTGGTAAAAGTTGCCCGATTTTCTGCCTTCTGTTTAGCCTTTTCCCAATGCAATGTTGGGGTCGGCCTCCAGTCTAACCGGATTCAACTAAATACATCAAACCTCAAATCATACATCTGCATCTGACCTCCACATCCCATTTAACTGGGTGACGCAGTATCCTATGGTAAGACTGGGTGTCAGAATTGCGACTGCCAAAAATCAACGTATGACAGTCGGGACCTTAGATAAAGTACCTATAATCTAAGGGATCTAAGGTCGGGACCAACGGCTAAACGTGTTTTCTGAGGCACGAAGGGGTCTCAGTATATTTTATAAATGGTCACCCCTCCACGGACCAACCATGGTGAGCACGACTTTACAATATTAGCTACGAGCCCCTCGTGTTAGTTGCACGATGTGTTCAAAATTATTTTCCATGTTCATCGACCAAGAGCGGTCGTTGTCCCAGACATTGATACATTTTCAAATATTATTGAACTATGACGATATAAATTAAAGCGTTTAATACACTAGGGGAAAAATTAAGCAACATGTTGTGGAACATTTTATCACTTATTTACTGTATTTTTTAGCACTGACCTATATAATACAAGGACGCTGTATTAATACAGGTAAGAGATTCTTAACATTACGAGTGATTTTACTACTAGCAACATTATTTTTCACGCATTACATTTTTTGGCAAGTTTGAAGTATCTGATATCAAAACGTCAAACGTGTTACTAAGTATAACCCTACTAAACGAAATAGATTTATCTTTCTACAAGAATAATAATTTCATCTTCCTTTACAATCTAGTAGCATAATACTTAGTTGTCAGTAATAAATAAATGGCTGTGGAGGTTAGTGACCGTCTATCGATAATATTTTTGTTATAGTTTAATTACGACAATGCCTTACTGGTACTACGACAAAAAAGATCTGCAGAACACACCGTCGTTCCGCGATGGTATCAGTACGGACACGGAGAACCGATACAGGAAAGAAGGCGCGAGGTTTATCATCGACACTGGTTCCAAAATGGACCTAGGTTATAACACAGTGGCTACAGGCGTTGTTTATTTTCATCGTTTCTACATGTTCCACTCGTTCAGAACATTCCCGAGGTACATCACCGCATGTTGCTGCCTGTTCCTCGCAGGCAAAGTGGAGGAGACGCCAAAGAAATGTAAAGATATTATTAAAGTAGCGAAGTCACTTTTGACGGAGCAGAAGTTCGCGAGTTTCGGTGAAGACCCCAAGGAGGAGGTGATGACGCTGGAGAGGATCCTGCTGCAGACCATCAAGTTCGACCTGCAGGTGGAGCACCCCTACGGCTACCTGCTCAAGTATGCCAAGTGCCTGAAGGGCGATAAATCGAAGCTACAGAAGATGGTCCAAATGGCGTGGACCTTCGTTAATGACAGGTAAGTAACTACCAAGTTTGTAATATTTAAGTAAATAAGTTAGGTACTTTCTGTTTCTCTGATTATTAACTCTCCCATTACACAAAGTTTGCCAAAGTGTCTTTACTAACACTAAAAGTATTCATGTAGTGGTAATCTCATAAGTGTAAGTAACTCACTGTGTGTGTCCAATAAGTTTTTGTACTAAATGGTTATCATTACTTTTTCATTCTTAAGATATAGAAACTGTCAATATAGTTAATTTTTCTAATAATTATGATTACATTAACATATTTAACATTGGGTGGATGTGTCCGTATTTCCAAATGGTACAAAGACCAAGGCTGTGTTGATCCATAGACCCATTATCTAATGTCTATGTGATCTGTGGCTATGTGGCCAGCCATGGGGAAATACTTATGTGTGAGGAGGAAAAAGGACTGAACCTTTCATTATCTCTGCAATGAGCAACCATAAAGATAAGTGTATATTTATTACATAAAAAATAATCCTATGCTGCTTTAGCATAGTTTTAGACTAGCTTTCAATATATAGTTGATTCATAAATATCAGTTGTTAATATAGTTTCTAAAAGGCCAATAATTAAAAAAATAACAGATAGGCATAGTCCTATTCACCACTTCCTTGCTGTGAAAATGAAATTGAAAAACAAATTCCCTAGCAGCATTCCGTGTCTCACCTTCTGCCGCATTAACAAGGAAGTTATAGAACATTTAGATATCATGCAAAATAAACAAGTGTTTGTGTATGACCGGTGTTCCTGTTACTAGCTTGCTAATCATCAATGTATTGTCTCATTGAGTAACCTATGGAGTTTCTTGCTGCTTCTTCATAGTAGAAACGATTTTGGACTGATATTTATTGAAAGAAAAACATTTTGATTTGGTTATCATCGTCAATCACAATGTCACAATGTCATCCAACTCCTGGGCAAAGGTCTTTCTTTAAGTGTCATGCAGGTTCTGTGTAAACCTCATGTTTGGTATATGAGCTTTATTATACATTATCTATAATTATTTTCAGTTTATGTACAACATTATGCTTACAATGGGAGCCAGAAGTCATAGCAGTAGCATTAATGTTCCTAGCAGGTAAACTCAGCAAGTTTGAGGTGTTAGACTGGAATGGACGAATTCCCAAACACACTGCTTGGTGGGACATGTTTGTGGAAGATATTACAATGGAGCTGCTTGAGGATATATGTCATCAGGTAAACTTAATAGCTATTGCCAATATTATCAATTAAATTATCTGATGTAATTAATATTAGAAAATTGCATGACTGATTTGTAGGTGTCAAAGTAGGATTTTGATCAATAAGCGATGTGGTTTTCTTAATTACCATGATTATATATAGATTACTTATAGTTGATATTTAAACTAGTATTGTTTGTAAAAATTGTTTACGCAATTCCTGATTACCCTAAAAATAAATGTCGATACAAACTCGGAGTTCTTAGTACAGTAGTAGTCTCTTTCAAAGTCAACTGATTTAACTATATTTTTGCATTATTATAAGTATGCATGTATTTGTGCATTTTCTGAATTATTCTTCATTATGATTATAATCTATGATATGTTTTTGTCCCAGGTGTTGGACTTGTACTCTCCACAGCCGCAGTCGTCGGGCGGTGACTCCCCGCCCGGCCCCCCGGCCGCAAAGCAGCCAAAAAACGACAAGAAGCCTCTCTCAGTTACACCGCCGACTTCCGCATCTCCTGTCGCCGTGGCCGTTTCTAAGTCGGTGGTTACGCCTGTCAAGAATGGGGCTGATATAAAGTTGGAACCTCCGAAGATGGAGCCACTGAGGTATACGTACCCGGCGTATCCCGGCCTGGCAGCTCCGTACCCGCCCGTGTACTCGGCGCCCCCGCCCAGCATCCCGCCGCCGCCGAGGTTGCCGCTGGGCGCGGGCCCGCCGCCGCCGGCGCTGGTGTACTCGGAGCCGCCGCCGGTGGGCGCCCGCTTCCCGCCCGTCAACGTGCCGCCGCCGAACTACTTCCCCCCGCTGCCGGGCCGCGGCCCGCCCCCGCCGGGCCCGCCGCCGCGACCCTACTACCCGCCAACGTGATTTTAATTTAAGCAATAGGATATTGTATAATTTTTTACTCAAATATAATGATAGATTGTATTTATGCTTTTTATTGATTGATTACCTCGAACAAAATATTTCCAGACATTTTATTTGTATAAGTTTTATTTAGATTTTTTTTAAAACTATTGAATGAACTGACATATTGCTCACCAGTTCATCTAATAATTAAAAGGGAATAAAATGAAAATACTATTAACGTTTCTTAATACATTTTATTGTCAGTTTTTCACGAAATCAGGAATACGACGCCCGTCGGAGCCCAGTAGTATGTTTCCGACGGGTCCTACTCTCAAAGTATCAATACTGGAATTACAAAGTTACTGTAGTATAAAATAAAATTTTAGTCATAAATACATCACAAAAAGAACACGATTAACACTGTAAATAATTAGTGACTAAAAAAATGTAAAACATACTCGTTTAGAATATTTTGTGCATACAAATATAGAGGATGCGTCTCTCTACGCTAGTTATAATAATATGGAGTTGCCGTTGGACTAGACAGGTACAATACAGACAGGTATGAACACATTTCTGCACCAACTGTACACGGCGTGTGGCGACAGCGGTATGGAGGCACGACCACTCTTACTGGAACTTTACAACCTATTTATAGTTAGACTCAATCAATAATGTAATAACTATAACGCATTGTGAAAAAGTTACATAAATATAACTAGCTATTAATGTCTTAGAAGAAAACTATGCCCTAATAAATCTATTAAATAACATGTGGGGATATTTTTTGGCTGCTTTTAGCTAATTTACAATAAAAAAAAAATATTAATTAAAACAAGCTTTTAAAATATTTAATTTGTATAAAAATATAAAGAATTGCAGTTATTCAGATCAATCCCATGTTTATTTATATGAAAAAGTGTATAGAAGAGAAAAAGGTTTTATCATTCAGAAATATCTACTTTTAATTATTATTAAATCGAAGTCAGCCAGCCATCCCACTGTCGACACACACCTACGAGATTTTCATATAAATTTCAACAATAAATACAAACGCGAACATAAGACAGACACTCGACTACACATTCAACACAAACTATATAAAAACTATCGGCTTCGCGAAGGACTCACAATTTCATTGAACATTATATATGATTTTGTAATATATTATAGGTCACGTAATATTGTAACAACGAAAATACATTATATGTTATATTATACAGAGATCTACACTTAACTAAAGCACTGTGAGATTTCTTAGATTATTTTTTTAGGTGAATGATGTTTGTAATTGCTACTAACATGTTCACAAACAAGAATAAAAATATGTAGTCAAAGAGCTAAAGAATAATAAGAAGCAGTTAAACATTTTATGCTGATGACAAATGCCTCGACATAAACGAAAACACTAATATATAAAGCTGAAGAGTTTGTTTGTTTGTTTGAACGCGCTAATCTCAGGAACTACTGGTCCGATTTGAAAAATTCGTTTAGTGTTGGTTAGCCCAGTTATTGAGGAAGGCTATGAGCTATATAACATTACGCTGCGACCAAAAGGAGCGGAGCATAAATGAAAAATGTTGCAAAAAAAAACCCGTTGAAACTAAAACACGCGGACAAAGTCGCGGGGGACAGCTAGTAATGTATAATGTAATTGTGTAGTCCTTCGCAAATCGATTAGAACGTTAACACTAGAAGGCACGCGATAGTAGCATCAGATCATAGGTAATCTCTGACTAAGGCACGTCAATACAATTCACTCTTAGACTAAGAGGCAGGACGAGAGGTACACAATACAATAAAATATAATATTTATGTAAATAGTAATAAAATAAATAGAGTATTCTATAAAATGAAGTAGAAGGTACATTAACTGTATTACTTACCTAATTTCTTAACTCTTTGCGACATGTATTTAGAATATCCTAGGCTATATTATAAATTACGGCAGTGGTGAACATACATTTGTCTATCTACTATGAGATAATTATATCATATTTTGATTCAAAATTTAAAATCCTTATTTTCGAGAAAATAATAAATACATATTATAAAGGAAAATTTAAATTAAAAATGTATTACATAAATGCATAAGACCTAAGTAAGTTAAGTAATAAGAAGACCTAGTTTAGATTTTAGATATTTATATGTATTTAGTTTTAGGGGTAGAATAAATCTAAAAGGGACAAGGTCACTAAATCGTCGCCTTGTGATGAGTCGATGAGACCAAAAATTGAGCCCCAGACTATTCTAAAAGATATATCCAGATGCAGTGTACCAGCATCCTGCCTCAGACGTTACTATATAATACTTTTTTCATAGATTTACATATAAATTCATTTAAAACGTCCCCAAAACGGGTATATCATATAAAAAATCATTCAACAATCACATAGCTCTCGGTTAAGTTTATAAAACATCACTTTCTATACTAACACGAATTAAAAACGTCAAATAAATACATAATATACAAAATCACTAGACGAAGGTGGAACAATTCTCAGCTCAGTCAGCAAACGTTAAATCTCATTAGTAATACATAGATCTATGATCCAGTCGATCGATATTATATCTTATATCTACAGTCATAAGGTTCATGATAGAACTTGATATATTACAATATTGTTTCAACCTTAGGTTCAAATTATGTTATAATTTGTGTAAGGCTTGCTCTTATATTTACCGTCGTATTGAGCAACTGGCGGCCGCGAGCGTCAACGCGTGACGCCTCGACCCTACTCGTGTCAACTCTACTTGACACGTTTTATCGATATATCGTTACTTTTAAATGGAGTACCGTTATACAGCGAGCTTGTACGCCTTGAGAAGCTTACCACAGAATGTTAATATACAAAAATAATTATTTCAGGCTTGCTGCATCGCAGTGTATAGCATATAAATGCAAATAACTTTATCGCGTATAAACTTGCTATAAATCTCGATTCGTTATATGTTTAGTTTCTCATAACAATACAAAATTCAGTTAAAAAACAGTTGACAAAAATCCATATTTCAAACTCAAAATTCCAATATGGCGTTCAACTTTTTACATCGTTGATCTCTTTTTTCCATAGAGGCAGCAGTAACGAACTTTAAAGAGTTTGTATATCACATTGGATGGGACATAAATATCTTAGTACCTATCTTTGATAGTTTTAGACGTGTCCTTGGTTATATAAGTCGCGATTGCTTGAGGTACTGTAACAGTAGTTGGTGCAGGAACTTGTATTGCTGCACATTTTGGATGAGGTTCGCTCGCTGTTGGTGGAGCATGCTGATCGTACGGGGGATGTCTAGCTCCTGAAATTGTAATTGGAAGTCAGATATTTTCGTCAGTGAAAAGTTTATTAATGGTTTTAATATGTAATAGTGTTGTATAATAACTTTCGTGATATTTATAATTATTAAAAAAAATTGGTTGTTTGTAAAGTAGGTTTACGATCGAGATGTTTACGTGATAACGTCTTATTGGTGATATAAGTTTTTGGGAAGTAAGGAATTAATGAAGATAACAATTTTTTCAAATTTTCATAGTTTGTTTCACTGTTAAACATTCAACGAAAACTTAACCGCACGAGAAAATCTCCATTCGTTTGTATGCCGCTAGAGTGAGAGAGATGGAAGATCGGTCCACTCACTCGAACGCTATGCCAGCCTCCGCTCGTGAGGATTCCGCGTGACAAGTTTCACGGAATGACTGGCAGCGCTCGAGATGAGACGGGAGATCGGTCCGTCTCTCTCTTGTTATACCTGCGATCGCGCTCGTGAGGTTTTGGTGTGACACAAGTTTCTGAACATGTCACCCGACTAAAACGATTTTAAAGACGTTATCACGTCAAAAAAAAACAGTTTATTCACGTATATTCTCGGAATCGCACGACTAGTTTCAGACTCAATAGTAGTCCCTAATCATGGGCTGACGCGGCGGCGGTGGTGTCGCGAGTTGAACTGTAGTTCGACTAGTGTACTAAAATTAATCGGGCGATCCCGAGAATATACGTGAATAAACCGTTTTGTTTTAAATAATGTAATAGTGTTAATGTGACTCAGAAGAAGTGGAAAATGCAACGAATATTGTGTCGAAGATGAAAGATGGTGATGAAAACTGTTTAAGATTAGCTGGTGTTCGTTTCCCATCGTGTGGTGTGTGTGGATGCGTGCCTGGTTGTTGTCGAGGATGTCGTGCAGCAGGTCGGCGGCGAGCGCCACGCCGCTGCGGCCGGCGCCGCGCGCGCAGGACAGCAGCAGCGGCGCGCGCGCCCCGCCCGCCGCCGCCTCCGCCTCGCACGCCAGCCGCAGGCTGTTCACCTCCGACAGGAACGCTGCAATGTTGCCACTGACTCCATACAAGGTACAACTATCCCTTATAATATAATAATACCAGCCTATAAATGTGCCACACAGGCCCTTTCTCATATAGAGAAGAAACGAACATTGATCACCATGCTCGGTCATTGCGGGTTGGCGATTTAAGATTCTAATTGTTAGAATCCACACGATGTTATCCTTCACCGATTATCAATGATGTCTTAGAATAATTAAGAAAGTACTATAACTTTGAGAAAGTCACATTGGTACTTACCTGTAATGGGTTCGAACCTGCAACCTTGTGCACACAAATCCGTTCATTGAACCACTAGGCCACCATGACACTTCCCCGACAACTTTCCCTTATCAGACTATTATTCAAGTTATTTGCCATTCACTATTATAGTTACAATGGTAACAATAAGGTTAAAAATCAACGTACCTAAGAAGTCGTGTGGGTGCGGCGTGGTGGTGGAGTTGGGCCAGGCGGCGAAGTGCACGTGCCAGAGCTCGCGCCGGCGCGCGCCCGCCCGCACGCGCACGCGCACCGACGCGCCCCACCACGTGCGCGACGACGTGCCCACTGACACCTGGAACTGGATACACAAGGGTATAAACTACCATACAGGATTAACAAAGAAACTAAATGTTCATTTATTCCAATTAAGCTATTGAATAAACAACTTGGTGAACCGTAGATGTGAAAGGTTGGCTGAGTCCGATTGGCTACGGATGACGAAAGGCCGAGTGTTGAGACGCAACTTGAGAGAGGCCGAAGACTAGCGGCGGACCGCGATCATCATGACATTGTGTTTCCTATTAACCCCTTGTGAAAAGTTAATTGATATTGTTTAAACATTATGACTAACTGTATTTAATTTCATTTTTAATTAGGAATTTAAAAAATGCAATATATATGTGATTCATTAATTAGATAAAGCGAAATGAAGTTTCAGCACACATTCGTCAATCATTTACTTTTCTTAGTGGTATAACTCAGCAGAAAAATAATTGAATTCGATAGCTTTAACCTTAAGGATATTATGTATACTCGAACTAAGTTCCCCATTGTACCAGATAGCATTCGTGGCGGCGTGGCGTACCTTCCCGAAGTCCTTGGTGGTGTTGTCGGGCGGCAGGTAGTGCGGCTGCTGCGGGCCCGCCACGCGCGCCAGCAGCGCCGCGCCCACCTGGCACGCCGCCGCCCACACCAGCGCGCACGCGCCGCCGCACGCGCACGCGCCCCCCGCCCCGCCCGCGCCCCCAGCCGCGCCCCCCGCCGCGCTCCCCGGCTCGCCCACCTTCGCCAGCACGTAGAAGCGCTGCGTGCTGCCTACTGTCATCTGTAACATACCACAACAATAAACGATAAAGCCTAAAGAAAAACAATAATAGCTAAAACTTATTAAGCTACGAGTACGTGGAGCGTTCGAGGCGTCGGACTAATTCAGTTGGGTTAGTTATAGTCATAAGGCATAAAAGTTTTGAGATAGAAAGAGATGGCACTTGTAAGCTAATATAACTAAGAAATAAGCTCTGGAACAAACTGAATTGCACATTATTATGTCGTACCAAAGTCGCTATTTATTTCTATTCTTTTGCGTTTTGACCATTCTGCCTTGTGCTATTAAGTAATCTATGCTCTAACTATGAAAAAAATAAATTCATTTAACCGTAAATTTTTATGCAACAGCTATATAAATAATATCAGGTGATATGAAAAAGAGAATATTAAAAGTGTCTGAAATTTGAAAAGGCGAATCCTTTAAGTACTTCTTACTTTACTTTACTCACCGTGATATGCGAGGCATTGATGTAGCCATGCGGGTTGTCGGGGGTGGGATGCAGCCGCAGCCGGTTGTCGTCGTAGGGCAGGTGGTCGCTGCTGAACCCGTTGTGCGGCGCGTGCTGCGCCAGCAGCGCCGTGCGGAACGAGCCGCCCGACTCGCGCCCCTTCGGCAGCTGCTCGAACGCGAATGACAGCTGCTCGTCGGATAGCTTGCGCTCTAAAATTTGTATCTGAGGACAAAGATAATTTCTTAAGGGGAGTCTGCGTTTCTTCTCCACAGCCATAGCACTTAGAAAGCGGTGAACGGTTGACAAATCAGGGTGCTGTCCATTATATTGAGTTCTTAAAGTGCTACTTTGTAGCCTAGTTGAACTAAATGAGTTTTTGATTTCGTTAAATATAAGTTCAGTCAATTGTTCTCTTAACTTAGTAATAGTACTAACTTTTAATATTACCTATACCCTAACCTAGATATATGTATTTGAAGGAAGACTCTAGAAAAGGACCAATGTTCAACATTGTGTATATAGGCTGTATTGATTTATCAATTGAACCTGCTTGGACAGTAATGAGAAGAATTAGTGTTGGCTAAAAATTGGCAAATGTTTTTATTTTAATGCTAAGCGCAAACCTTGGATTTATAATTTCTAATCTAAATGCATTGACACCCAATTTGACAACATATTTCAATCCAGATGCCCAAACCGACGCAATTATAGATAACAACAAAAACATTGACTGTAACATTATATGAATGTCAACAAGCACAACAAATGCAGTGCGTCAGCTGTTATGATGCATCAGGACCATCACTTATTGATGATCTGTTGACAAACATTGGCAGTTCGGCAGTTCATGTTTATTTGTGTGAGTCATTGACGTTTACTGACCATTTATGAGAATAGGAGATGACAATTTATGAAAGAGAAATGAAGGTAGGTACTTTCTATACAAAATCGCAGCAGACCTAGAAAAAGATGGCATGACGAACGCATCTCTTTTACTCGGTACTGACTGAGTAAAATGAAGTTCGAAAAACCTGCATAGTATCACTGACAGCTGACAATAAAAATAATAAAAATACAAATTCGGCAATAACAGAAATTCAAGTAAATAATTAGTTATTTTTAAAGCACACCATAAAAAAAGACATCTATGCGTTTTTGAGAATGTTTCGATCGGCTTATTGTACCGATACAAGATCAGTCAGAATCTGCGAGTTCCGGTGTTTACAATGAAGCCGGAATGATAATATTGCTGAATTGTAATTAATTGTTTTCAAAACATATCATCGCAACAATTTGTCGTCAGTCTGTCTCCTTTTCTGATACTTTTATTGTTATTATTATTTAGTTATGCAGATATTTATTGTGCATAGAATGATGTTCAAAAACGTATACAAGACAGAAAAAAATAGTTGATAAGGAAAATATTAGTTTGATTGGAAATAATATATAAATAATTAACAGATTTCTTAGTTTCTTTGATTATTGTCAAGATCCATTGTGCCCATAACTGATTGTACATTAAACTCGCGAGCGTAGAGCAGTCAACTGGTAAATATCAAAATATAAACAAAACGCAGGATTGTTTAATGATTTGTGCGGCATTGGTTATTTGGGTGAAGTCATGTTTGTGTCATACAAACATTAATATTTTTATAAAGAGGTATTTTAAACAGCGCACATATAACGTTTATTAATAATCGATAAAAATACATACATATTTGGTCGTTATTTTAAGGCAACTTTTTTTTTAATTAGGACATTACTAATTTCAGGCTGCTAAAATATCACTACAAGTAAATGTAGATGTATAGAAGTATAAATCGTGACTGACCATGGTCTCCTTGGTGATGCTGGGCGGCAGCGGCTGGCTCTTGGGCAGGGCGGAGGACCAGCGGTGCGGGGGCGCGAGGGGCGCGGCGGGCGCGGCGCGGCTGCGGCCGAGCGTGGCGCTGCGCGCCTCCTTGCGGCCCATGAACACGCCCCAGCGCCGCCGCTTCTTGTCCTTGCTGCTCGCCTTGCTGCCGTCCGCCTCCATCGTACTGTTGGCGGCGGACGAGTCCACCGTGCTGACGCTGGTGTCCGCCGGCGGGTTGGACACCACTATGGACGTGACGTTGTCCCTGCTGATGGTGTTGTTGTTGGACACGCGGTGCGTGGACAGGCTCTGGTAGGGCGTGTCGTCGTCGCGCTCGTCGGCCGGCGCGCGCAGCGACAGGCGCTCCAGGCTCAGCGCCTCGTTCTCGAACTCCGCCTCGCGACTGCCGGGCCTGCGGGTCACCGACATTTCCTTCGGCACGCTCGACTCGCGCACGCCTTTGATTATCTGTGCGTTCACGTAGTGCCCGTCCGGACTGTCCACTTTGACGGCCGCGTAAGGAGTGTTTACGTTCGGTGATAAATATTTGTTTATAGTCGGGTGACTGCTGTTTCTCTCATTCAGTCGCGCGATCTCATCCGTAGTGGTGAGGCTCTGTGCTCGGTCCCTCATAGTGATCTTGCCTTCACTCTGCCACGGTAATGGAACGTTCTCGTATATCGGTTCCTGGGTGTCGCCTATTTTAATTTGTTGTGACTGAGGTAGAACGACGTGTCGTTGGTAAGGTATCCTGTGCATGGGCATCGAGTACATGATATTCCCTCTTTCGTCGTAAACTTTTTGGATGTTGTCTGATATGTGGTGGGGGTCTAAAATAATGTGTGGTTTTGGATCTAATACTGAAGCTAGGTTGTTGTACGTCCCGTGCGTGCCTGGCATTACGTTCGGCCGGCCGTAGTTGATATGACTAGTATTGATATATCCTAGGTACTGTCTGTTTAGTGCCGTCCGCGTCGACACTAAGTCTGGACTCGACCCTGATACATGTGAGTTAATGTACCCTCTGTGATAGTTTAGCGCTTGGCTTGCTACGGCGAGATCTGGGGTCGAGTTTGAGGCTAAACCATTCGAAGGGTACGGGGGCGGCGGTTTGTAGACATTGACATAATGTAGTTGATTCAGATCTGTCTGTACGTTGGGGTTGACAGCGAAGGGGTAGTTAGTGCCCATGAACTTGAGTCCGTAGGGGTAGTCGTCGGAGCTGGGCAGGGGCGCGAGGGGCGCGAGGGGCGTGTGGCGCGCGACGTCGGGGTAGCCGCGCTGCACGTCGGGGTGCGAGCCGTAGGGCTTGGCGCCGGCGAGCCCGGCGTGGTGGTTCTGGTAGCGCAGCTGGGCTTCGGCGCGCTGCTGCTGATACTTTTGCTGGATGGCGGTCTCGTAGTCCGGCGCGGGACGGTATGACGGTACGAGCGCTCTGGAATGTTTAATATAAGTAATATTTCGAATGCTGTACGGTATATGTAAAATTAAGGTTCCGAAAGGTGAGGTAGGATAAATAATGACATTAGTCTTTATTTACTTTAAAATGGGTTATAATGTAATTGTAAAATTATTATTTATTGCGTGTGGACAATAAACTTTAAAATTAATTTAACGTTTTTAGAATCCTAGTTTTATAATTTACGGGAAAATAGTGGTAAACCGAGACTATTCATTTATTTTGTCGATAGTATACGTCATAAATATTTCATAGTAATGTGACACGGTATTTTGTCGAGTGACTCAAATGACTATTTCATATTGCACTCGAGTGTGAAACCAATTCTATTCAATTTACTCGTAATCTATAACCTAAACCTAGAGTTTTGTTATGACGCACGTTACAAACTCTTTGCCATGACTCCAGTCCTTACCGGCTATTTTTATTTTACTTTATGAGTGTTCATAAATCTTTAGCTAAGGTATTAAAAAAAGCAGTAGGGTATCCGACAGTGAGTTAGACAATTGAAGTTAATTTAAATCAAAAGTATTAATTTTTCCTTCGACATATTACGGTAAACGTCTCTTCTGCCTGGGTTTGACCCAGTAAGTAGTTGACTTGCATAGTTGTATTCATGTCAAAGCTGATGCACATGATGTGTTGTGGCACCGCACGCTGTTAAGACGCGGCGTCGCAGCTTGGTGGCGCTCCGTCATCGCACCATGTACACGATGTGACGCAAGTCCGGTGTGTCTGTGCTAACATACCGTGTGCATACCACAGATATTTTGTAAGTAATAGATAGTTGAATAAAACGTCAGACTTGAGGGCTATCGCTGTTGTTTTACGTAGGTACATGCGGAACTCACGCACCAGCCTAAAAGGTCCTGGTTCTGTTTGAAGTAGTACCTGCTCTGGTGCAGCGGCGGCGGCTGGTGCTGTAGATGGTGCTGGTCCGCCAGCTCCAGGCAGGAGGTGGAGTAGGCGCGGTGCGCTGATGTCAGAGGCTCCAGTCGGGACACACTGCCCAGTTCTCGCGCGTCCAGCTCCTCACGGCTGTCTGAGAGGCCGTGCTCCTGTAAGTGAAGTTTATGGTCATTATCCACGTCTAGCACGAACTACGTGCCACACTGCATCGTGTGCACGGCTCTTATAACGGGAATAGGACCGGTGGATATATTACAGGATCAATAAATTATTATATGGGAAATGATAATTTTTGGATATAATTTTCAAAATTATAATTTACAATTTGTTTGTGAAGAAAACAAAACCATGAAAGAATTTTGCGAACCTTAAATCTAAATAATACAAACATATAAACTTTTTCACGTTTTTGAATAAGGCATTAAGGTATCAGTAACATTAATAGTCGATAGCCTAAAATCACCCCTACTAAATACTAACAACCACATAAACTTTTTATCATAAACAAAACTTACACATTGTTAACTCTTAAATAACCAGCACATAATAACTAATCACTACTAATCAAGTATTCGTTCCAAGTCAATCACAAGCCACACTTTCACAAACAAGCGTATATTTAAACAAATTAATAGCCGATAGAGATACACATCGCATTCGGAAGTGTACTGCATGCGATCGTATCTCGCGATCAATAAAGCTGCCTGTTCATTGTACTGATTGTGATCGTGTTTGTCTTCCGGTCGCTCGTTTTGATTTACAGTTGCGCTTGTTTTGTTGTTAGGTAATTGTTTGGGTATTACTGTCCATGTTGCTGATTTTAGTTTGGTATGTTATTTGTGTAACAACTATTTGTTTCTTTTGTTCTGCAATCAGTGCGAATAACAAGTGATGTAAGTCTTGAGAGATGCTTTCGACAAGGAAACTAGTGTTTAGGCGCTAGGCAATCTTAAGAAAAGATGCGACTTTAATTCTTGAGTGTTTATTTTGATTAGTGCTAATCAGCATTATATCTAATCTTTTTATACATTACTGCGTAAATACATACCTTTGTTTTTATATTTTTCACATTTTAATGTGATTTGGCATAGTGGATTAAATTGGTCTGATTCAATCAAAATTTGCACCAGGAAGTCTTAGTGAAAATTATGGTTGAATTGCATCGGACAGTGAATGGTGCGCCTTAAGTGAAGCGGTGCGAGATGGCGCGAGCACTTTCATAGCGCGCATATCTAACTAATTGTTAAACGTTAACTGACGCCATCTAGTGATTTATAAAGCTATGTCGTCCTAGAAAAAACTAGGCAAAAACACTTAATGTACGGTTAGCATAGTGCGAGAGATATTTTGTCTACTTTCTGAGATCGATGGAGTGGATCTTTATGGCAAACACTTCATCATTGGGCCACGGATGGGAAATGTAAGTAGAAGTAAAATGTATTGACTACACTCCTATCAAAAGGAACGATTAAGATTCTAAATTTGTGTTACTTGTCATCGCTTGCTTGTCTTGTCGCAAAAGGCAGCCTAATATTGTATTATATATATAGAACGGGCGTATGACACGCGTTATAGCTAATTGTTTCTCGCTATTGTCAAATTAATTGAATCACAGGTTCATAAAAATTATAATAATAAATTCTTTGAGGGTAGTGTTTCGTACTGGCCCTATAGACTCATGATCTGGTAAAAGGTAGCTGGGTCGGCCTGGATGCGGAAGGGTGGACCAGCCGTTATGGCGCAACTTTTGAGAGGTCTATCGAGGAGAGGTCTACCGGGGATCCGTGATAGACTATATTGGTAAACGTTACCTGAAACTTTGGTCTGTGTTCGTCTCTAGGTGCCTCGCTGAGCGCGCTCTGGTGCTTCATGTAGAAGGTGTGCTGCTGCACGCACGACCACCACACGTACTTCCCGTCCTCGGGGCTCGCCAAGTTAAAGGAGGCGGAGCCAGTCTGCTTCTGGCACTCGATGCTGAAGGTCCGCTTGTGGTTGATCACGTTCGTTATATCCATCCATCTGAGGGGTATCAAGTGTGTTAGAATAAGTAAGAAAACATTTACTCGATAAGAACAGCTTTCAACTGCATTGTAAGCTTTTCACTTATTTTCAGGCTTGTTAAATACTAAATACAGAAAAGGCAGTGGACAGGACGAGATGTATGTGTATGTTGCCAGACCAGACACCAGCTTGGCTTAAGTTAAGAAGAGTTCTTTCTGGACAGGAAGAAATCACTTTGTCAGTGAAAACTATGGGAAGATTACATTTAGATTTAGACATTACGATCGCCATTTTAATTTTATATGGGGGTTTGGGCTCGGCGTAATGTACTAGTATTCTAATCTTCAACAAACTCATTAATAAATACTTTAATTATAATGCTTTTATCATTTAGCATATTAACGACTCCCACGGTATCAGCATGTAATACTTTGCATTTGCTTTGTAGGAAATGTAGCTAGATACTATTCTAAAAGACTATTGCAAATTCCTGCCGCCGTATTATTTAAAGGAGGTCAAATATGAGTTGCTGGGCGTAAAACTAGAACCTCGTCCCACTGAACTAGAAACTATATATTATGACTATAATAAAACTTGTACTGCCGTCGCCTAGACTATTAGGAATTATTATTGTTGGTTTGTTGGTCGAATTCTTTAGGTCTCTCAAATTAATATCACACTATTGTATTGCGTAGTCTAGTAGGTGAATGAGGAATATCCAGACATTAAAAGGGATCGCTATATCCATTTTAATATCTAGATATTCAAATGGTTTTAGATTGGAAGTCTGAGCAGATACTACCGCTTGTTTATGATGTTAAATAAAAATGCAGACAGAAAACATCATAATTTTATAGTTTAAAAATATCATCAGTTTCCATTTGTTTTTCAATGAAAACAGCTTCCTCAATAAGAATTTTAATCCCTGCCTCGCTAGCGGTTTTACAAACATTTAAATCACATAAACAAACACCCAGTCTTAGAACAAGCATTTGAGGATCACACAAATGCTTGTCCCATGCGAAGATCGAACCCGTAACACAGTGGTAATTAGCGTGTTGACCTATACCACTCGGCTATCCGTGCAGTCAAATATCAATATTTATTACCTACATTCTTTTTGTTTTAATATATTCCTGATGAAGTAATAATATGTATAAACACTTGAGGACACAACGACATATAAAATTTAAGTTGCGGCAAGAACTTTGTCTTATACTTCTTAATAAGTTCTTATAATCTTAGTAGACATCAAACTCGCAGCAAATATGATTTATCCATTTTGAAAAGCATCTACTATTTATGGTGGTTCTTCTACCAATCAATATCGTGGTAGAGCAAGTCTCATGCAACATGAATATTGATATGGTAAATTAATATGATCACGCTATTCGTGAACGTAATCGATTGACGAATTCATTAACGCTAACATAGCTGGATGGAACATTATAGAGCTATAATCTCTTCTATTGAACACGGGATTAGTTAGCTATATCTGTATACTTACTCATAGATATACCTGATGGCAAGTTATTATTTCTTGCGGCTTGTTACCATAAAGAAAAGATTCCTGTCCTTTAATAAATGTTTATATACAAACGCAGTATTTAATCCAAACAGATTTAGCTGTGATTAACCATTATCTATTGTCGAAATGCGCTGCTTATTGCAAACGTGGCTTAGTTTCTGATGTTTTACCCTTATTTTATTCTTTTTTACAATGTACTTTATTTGAAAGTCGCTCCTGCTATCTGTCCGCGTAGATCTTTTAAACTACGCAACGAACTTTAACGCAGTTTTCAGTAATAGATAGAATGATTCACGAGGAAGGTTTATAAATATGTATTATTCGTTAATGTTTTGTCTAACCGTGCAAAGTGTGGGCGGTTCGCTAGTAAAATATAATTTACTCATGTAATTGCAAAATTCTATGCCTTTGACCTGCATCATACAGGGTTTATAGTCAGTAAGATTCGACTTAAAACTACCTTACGAAGGCTTGAATAAATGTTTGAGATTGTTTCATCGTGTAATAACATTTTTATTTGAGTAGTCTTGGTGTTTGCTGTACAGTTATCAGTGTAGATATAAATATTGTATACACACCTACACACCAGCTGATGTAATGCTTTTAGGTAAATTAAAGATTCCTATAATTGAAATGCTCAAATGATCCTTAACTTAGAATCTGTACTGCCTGTATTAGTACATATCTACTAGGTAGCGATATCACACAATATATACTATTTTAGATGCCGTGTGTGAAAGCAAATAAATTGTAAAGAGGTGGTGTTATTAATACCTACCTGCCTACAAATGTCCCCCTTCTGGGCTCAGACCTCTTCCTAAGTAGAGAAGGATCGAGCATTGATGACCACGCTTGCTCACTTGCGGGTCTAACACAAACTGTTTATCCATCTATCTCATGCATAAGATAACTCATTTTTAACCAAATTTTCCCACAAACACATTCATACCAATTCCAAAATATTGAACTAGTTTGTTTTGTCAATATACTTGAAAGCTATGATCCGCATCAGAAAAAAATCACGTGTCTAAACGTCATAAATCCTCAGCACCAAATTTTAGTTTCGGATCTAGGTTCCTAGGCATGCATAAGAGAAAATTGTAGATTTAAATTATTGTACGAAGTTAAACTGCTACGAACTGCTAAGTGAGAAGTCCTTAACGACAATCGCTGCAGTAATTAAACTTAAAATAATATTTCGCACTCCCCGCAGCACTTGTCCAAGTCTTGGGTTTCAGCCAAATAGGAGGACTGAGGTATTTATTACATTCGTATTCGTTAATTGTTTCTATTTCGGAAAGACCTTAAAATAGCAGCAGAATTCATTTTTCGTAAAGTCAAAACATGGGCCTGGTCATCTGGCAATAGGCGAACGCTGCACATCGGAGGTAATCATTCAGTGGATTTAAGATTCCTCATCTCCTATGTATAATTATAAAACAAAGTAGGGTTAGTTTCTACATTTACAACTCAAAAACGGCTGAACTGATTTTTTATGATGTTTGGTTTGTTGGACTCGTCCCCGAATAGTAGAATAACAATAAAATATGGGTAAAAAAACGGTCGGCAATGAGAAAACCGCGGGTGTTTAGAGTCTAGAGTCAGGAACAAATGATTTTTCTTCTCAGTAGGAGAAACTTGAAATCCTCGTTCTTTACTGACCATCATTAGAGATGATTTGCTGAACGTAACGAAATAAACGTGTTTTGTCTGACTAGAGCCCAGTTAATTTGTACCCATAAACTTAGATCATAGGATAACACAGTCAGTAAATCTGTTCAATCTCTTATATGTATTCATACTTAACACTTGCACAGCCTTTTAAAAAAGTGTTCCAACCTTTTAACTGTAAGTATATTATTAAATTAGTTGCCTAGACTGACCGTGACGAACAATGAACGTTACGATAAGTGTTCACGATTTTTATGTAAATATTGTTGTATTGAAGTAGCTGAACCTACCTAATATCTATACAAGGGTGTAATGTAAGTTACACATCCACATTGTCTTTTGCATGCAGATTAAAGAAACTTTAGCCAAAACATGACGAATAAACCATAAGTTAATTGTCTTATCTCACTATTTTTATTGAAAGGAACATAACCAAAATAATAAACTATTTTTATTTCAAGAAGGTTTTTCAGGCACTTTCAGAACGTTAAAGGACTCTAGTTGCGCGGTTCCAAATTGTAATTCTTATGGAGAAGAACCAGCAAGAAACTTCATAGGTTCATATAGTGCCTAAGTTATATAAAGGGCAACACATTTAAATGCGTGAAGAAAACAATAAACGCAATACCTAATAGGATTACGATTTCAGAATAACTCTAGAAGGTGTTTAATGTCGATTATAAATTATCATCGCAGCAAAAAGCCATAAACGCTCCACATACCTATTGCTAATTGCAAGAGGAAAATTAAATGACTTCTTGTTGAAAGTCTTTGACTATATTAGGTATAGGTTTACCTGTAATACCTACGTTCTCTGTAATAGGTTGGGAGTCTTGAAAATGGTCCCAACATATTACAGACCAACAGCGAAGATCATGCCAAGAATTTTCTGGATTTAAAAAAAAGGTAGTTTACCTGTAGAAATGTGGTGTCTCGCTTGTTTCCGTCAAAACCCTGATGCCGGTGAGCGAGATGGCGATGGTGACCTCGCTCTGGTTGAGCTGATCGCGCGCGCTGAACATCTCCTGTCCGTAGCCGCGCAGCTGCTGGCATGTCGTGATGAAGCCTTCTTCTGCTTGTGCCTGCGACGAAATTAAACATATAGCAGCAAAAATAGAGTAAAAGCAAGAAAGAACCATGGTTAAGTTTAAAAGGAATGGGAATGGGAGCCCTCCACGATGCATAGCCGGGAAAAGACGCGCATAAAGAGATGAATAGTATAACTGCATTTTTTGTGACTTTTAGTGGCTTGAGTCTAGCCCATAGGTACCTAGTTTCATTGATACAGATATTTTATTAGATAGCTTAAGGTAATTCCCTTGTATATATAGAATCGCTGTAACTAAATTGATCGAACATGTAACGTAAAGATGTAAACAGTTTAAACCAGCGACTTTTTCCC
This sequence comes from Diachrysia chrysitis, assembly GCA_932294365.1. NCBI lineage: Eukaryota > Metazoa > Arthropoda > Insecta > Lepidoptera > Noctuidae > Diachrysia > Diachrysia chrysitis. The sequence goes on along the minus strand of OW028651.1, from coordinate 455,241 downwards.
ATATTTATAAAAATCAAAACGGTGTTAAAATAATAGAATATTCTTTATTGTACAGCATGAGAGTTACAGCATTAAAATAATACACAACAGTAAATTTATTAATTAATTCATTTATTTCAAGTTTCACAGACTCATATTGTTAGTAGCACATGTAAGCTTAAAACTATGTTAGTAATCTAATACAAACAGAAACTTAATACTATAACATGTATTAATTTTTAGTACATGAATCAGCGCTGTCCCTTGACTCCATGTGAGGTGGCACAGCAGTGATTCATGTACACGCAGTCTATTCTTCCAGCGATCATGGTCAGAAGGCTGTTGGAACTAGCCCGAACCCTGTGCACCAAGGATGCACACCGTTTGCGCATTATTGTTGAAAAACTATCCACTCTCGCTTCGGCGAACATGCCGGACGCACTGCAAAATCTAGGCAATCCCAACAGCATCCTAAATGCATTATTAAATTGGACACGAAGGGAGTTGTAAGCTTTTCGAGTATATCCGGCCCACAGGCTGCAGGTATAAAAAGACGTACAATAAGCTTTAAAAAGCGTTATTTTAACATTTTGGGAGCATTTTGCAAACCTGCGAGCCAGCATATTTGCTCTCACTGACAACGCCCTCCGTTCCCTTTCCACGTCGTCATCGTCCTTCAGGCCAGGTGTTAAGATATGTCCCAGATACTTAAAACTGTACACTCTTTTTAGTGGCGTACCGTTGAGTAGAAGAGTTGGTACTATATTGGGACTTTTCCCCTTTACCTCAAAAACCATGACCTCGCTTTTATTAACATTGTATGTTAGACCATGACTTACAGCGTATCTTTCGCATACCCTAATTAGTTTTTGTATGCCGCATGGCGATGCGCTCAGGAGCGCCATGTCATCAGCGTAGCTGATGTTGTTAAAACATTGCCCATCAATGTGGCAACCAATTCTAGCTCTGTTGAGCTCACCAATCAGTTCGTTCACGTAGAGGTTGAAGAGCGTTGGTGAGGTCAACCCACCTTGCCTTACCCCGCATTCCAACCTATACGTGCGCGACATGGCCCCTTGCCATCTGACACTGTTGACCTGGTTCCCATACCAATACTTCAGGATATTTATAAAAGCGATGGGCAATTGGGCTTTTTCCAATTTATTCCATAAAACATGGTAGGAAACCCGGTCAAAAGCCTTGGAAAGGTCGAGAAAACAACAATATACTGAGGTCTTGCGCCTCGTATAGTAACTGACGGCATGCTTAAGACACAGTATCGCACTTTCCGTAGATAAACCCGGGCGGAAACCAAATTGGTTGTCATGCAATCGGATATGTTCATTTAACTGTGTGTTAAGCATACTATCAAACACCTTAGAGATGACGGTCGCTAGGGATATGGGCCTGTAGTTACACTTGTCGGCCAGGTCACCGGTTTTATTCTTAACCACAGGTACTACCACAGTTCGAAGCATGTCCATGGGTAAATAGCTGTGAGTTATGCAGAAGGAGTACAACAAGGCCAACACCCTTTGTAAATGAGGTCCCGCATATCGGAGATGCTCAATGCTGAGCCCGTCATGGCCCGGGGATTTGCCTCTTGTCATGGACTTTATAGTCTGAGCTATATTCTTGGCCTTGAACTTGATTCCCGGTTCCATGCCAGCCTCAACATCCACCATCGACCGAGTTGAGCTTAATGGTGACTTTACATGATAATAATCTTTGAAGAGATTAGCAATATCTTCAGGATTAGTCACTCCACTCACACTCACAGGCAGTCCAGGCTTGTAATTCAATCTATTGGTATTTTTCCAAAAACCATAAAAATCTTTTTTAGAATGTTGCGCCGCCAGTATGTCCATTTTAATTTGATTTTCGTGCTCTTGACACCATTTTAGCCGTGATTTAAATACTTTTTTGGTTTCGCGCATTTCCTCATATATATTACCAGATGAAGGTTTACCACAAAAGTTCCATAAACTAAACTTTTGCCTAGCCTGCCTGTGAGCCTCAGCTACGTGTTTGTTCCAACCCACAATTTTCCTTCTACTTTGACTGCCTCTCTCCCTTCCTACCATGGCAGCCTTAGTCAAGGCCCGCACAATGTCATTATATAGGCTATCTATAATTAATCTATGAGATAAAACATTACACATTTTGTCACCACAACTTTCAAGTTCTTGAGGAAAATCTATAAGTCTGAGTCTTTTGTTACATTCATTTTGGTATACTTCAATTTCCCGCAAACACCTTTCACCCCATAATGATTTATTTTGACACATCTTAACATCATATGTTTTCGAAAGTATCATATTTAAATTACATTTTATAACAAGTGGGTAGTGATCTGACCAAAGTACATCATATAATACAGACACATCTATTATGGTGTTCAACGCAGCTTGACTCACAAGACAATGGTCTAGCCAACGTTTACTATTATGTGCCTCACTTAAAAAGGTGTAAGTATCTGACGTCATCCCTAGCATATCATAGTCAATACAAGACCATTTTTGATCCGCACAGATGTTTAACAGTTCACGAAAAAATCGTTCAGTTGGGTGAGCGTTATAATCACCTAAAATATACACGCAATCTACGCCAGAATTGTCAATGATTGCACTTACCGAACTCAATATGTCTGTGAAGTCCGTTAGGTTTACGCTCACATCTATAGGCATATACACACACACCACAAGAAACGCTTTTGCATTACACGCTATTTTGATAGCACAGATGCGCGGATTATCACACTGAATAACGGTAACCTCCTGGAACATGCGCCGCCTCCACAACAGCGCCACTCCTCCATAAGGGCGTCCGACCAACATTCCCTTTGTCACGTCTACCGCAGATACTCCTGTTGAACTAAACTCGTCGCTTATAGTGTCTAAAAACGACAGCTCGTTTGGCAGCAACCAGGTTTCTTGTAACGCTATTATGTCGCAATCTTTACATAGGTCTCTAATGTTCTGCACAGACCGTTTAACATTTTTGCAATTAAATGTTATAAACTTAAGTATTCGATCTCCCATATTTCGATATATTAGTGTCGGCTGCCTCCACTTTACGCTTTGGCCGAAAATTTATAAATTTTCTAAACACAACGCCTTGCGGCCAAAGTTTGTCATTAAGGTATAACGGTACCTTACACTCAGATACAAAAAACTTGAAAGCGTTATATTCACACTGTCGTTTAATAGCTATTTTCTCAAGCAGTACCTTTTCTTCAGTTTTCTTTTCTATATAGTTAATAATATCAATATCTGAGGCGCTCTTGTCAACATTGGTAATAAATATAGGTATTTTCCTATCAGCCGCCTTAAATTTCTCTGCCGACTCAATCACTGCCCTTCCCGTTTTACCTTGCAATCTATAATTAGGTGTTTTCTTATTACGCACCGTTATCCATTCATTTGCATTGTTTACAATTTGCGCGACACTTGCATATGAACGTTCTTGAGGCGCCGGCCGTGCCACCGGTAACAGCTGAGAAACCGGTTCGTTATCAGCGAGACACGGTGACGTAGCCCCGCCGCCAACACCGATGCTCGGTACGTCACGTTCATTGTCACAGCGGCTAGCGCACGTTTGAATTAGTAACGGCCCGTTTCTACCCTCCGTATAAGGTTCTTTCTCAACACAAAGAGTTTTTGAATACTTATCACTCTGACACGATGACTCATCATTAATAAGATCTACAAAAACGTCCCGTGGCTGCATAGGCGAGTTGTCGCTATGAGCACCTCTCTTCAAGTTAATTTTTGCATTGGGAGATGGTTTTGGCGTCAGTTTTCTATTGTAACATTCTTTCTTTACATTTTCGAGTTGACACTTGGTTACATAGGACTCCTTGATTGTTTGGACTTCAGCCTGTACAACAGCTATATCCTTTAGTAGCTTACTCACATCCAAGTGATCGACGGTTAGGGGCGGTAGTTTATCTAAGTCCCGCGCGACAAATACAGGTAACACATCAGCTTCAGTCACTTTAAACAAGGCTATAATGTCTAATAGCATGCGGTTCTCTTTGCCTTTTCCTTTCCGATTTGATTTGCGCATATCAGTCGGGAGGGATTCTATCAATAATTTATTAGATCTCTCTATTTGTTCACTTGAAAATGTTGAAGCACATAATTTCACTAAAGTGTCCTCGTCGGACACCGATATTTTATTCTGTATATAGGCTAACAGTTCATCAATCACTATATTACACGCGTTACATTTTAACGTAACCGACGACATTTTTAACAACAGCGACACATGCAACACGAGAGGATGCGCGCGCGCGACTGAAAAAAAAGAGTACAATGGCGGTCTTATCGCTTATAGTGGTATTCTCCAGACAACCTTTGGATGGACAGTTTAGCAACTGCGTAGCAGATTCAATTCGAGTTCCCTATAATTAGAGAATTTGAATTTCAGAATTTAAAACCTTTTGAAACTAAACACCGTCGAGTTTTTTTATAAGGCCAAAAATTTTTTTATTTTTGTTTTTGTATCCCTACGTATTTACAGGGAAAATGTCGTTAAGAATCAGGCTTAATTGCCGTTTTTTATATCAGTTGTCAACTGAAGCGATAATCGCTCTACAAAAAACACAAATTTCGTATAGTCTAACGTCGATGACTGACTAGATCTACTAAAACGTAGTTGGTCACAGGAGTTAGTCGGTACAAAATTTACGTTTTTACCGTTATTTTTATCCAGTAATCATCCTTTGGTTTGACAACTGAAGATAGCAAATCAGCCTACAGATGGAGAGATATACCAACAAATACTTTAACTAGTCTTATTCTAATTCTTTTCCAATTAAGAGAAAACTTGATGCGAAATAATTTGTACCTTGTACCTATTACTGAATAAGGAACTATAAGTTAGTTGTGGGATACGTAGAAGACATTACACTACACGTACGGTGTGGTGAATTGATTTCATTCACATTTAGTTACACGCACTCGTATAAGTATTAATAGTACTACAGTGTACGCAGATCGCACTGGCCGATTGGCTAGGTGTTGTGTGGCAAATTGTCAGTTCGAGCATACCAGTATTTCATAAGGTTATCAAATAAAATGTATTGCTATACACTCACCGAACAAGATGGCGATAAAACGACGTGCATTACATGTTAAAAGTATAACTATAATAACAAAATTAAGTCTCTTTGTACCCTCAGTCAATGCAACCTGGCCGAGTCGTTAAGGGAATCATCGTATACATGATGTGATGATGGATTCGTTGCACGGAAAAGGCTTTTGTTTTGTTTTTTTTTATAACCAGGATTTACTTATTATATATATATATTACTATCTTACGACGTATCTAATATTTTGCGGTGGCTAATGTGTTTCCTAGCTGATACTGAATTCAAACACTCTATGGTGTAAAACGGTTAAAATGATCCCGATTGTCATTTCCTGGTCGCCCCGCGCACCGTTAGCAGTAAAACTTTACTGACTGGCAAATCTGTTTACCACGTCTATAACAGTTATTGATGAATAGGTATACCTACAGAATTCTGTTCAACATTTTGACAAGTTTAAGGCGGTCATTAGACGATCTGGCATCAGCTCAATCTGTGTGGTCGAGATTAATGAAAAATATCAAAATATTTGGATAGCTCGTGATTTTTCAATCTGACATCAATTTAACCAAGGTCACAGATTGAACTGAATGCCAGATTGATTGTCTAATGGCCTATTAATACTAATATAAAGTAATTATGAGTCTTATTGGTTTTGTATAAAGGTTCTATCGCTGTAAAAGTGATACCACTGATATGCGGTCGTATGTACAACAATACGTTTAAAAACCTTCTACAACCAGCTCGAATTCTTTCATTGTTTAATTAACGCTCAGTTTTCCCGCCATTTATAAACAGCTAGCGTATGAGATCGTTATCAGGGTAACGAGACATGGTGATATTTTAAAAGGCGCATTTGAGGCGTTGGCTGACAAGTGTTATCAATTAAACATAATGATTACATTACAGATAACGCGAACACTTCACTTTCGTAGCACTTTACCCACATTTTTGCAATCTGTTTGTTAAGAGACAGATTTTTCAGGTGTCTGCTAATTTAGAATTTTGTATTTATAAAAAAACGACTCCCGCACTAAGGAATTTAATCCTTGTATCGCGAGAGGATATCTCTTATCTATTCCTTGTATCGTGTTTTAAAAACATTCAAATCACGTACCTATGCACAAATAACACCCAGTCCTAAATCAAACATTTTGTGGAACACACAAATGCTTGTCCCATGCGGGGATCGAAACCGCAGCACGTCGCGCACCGTGGTAAATGGCAGTGGCAATTTTTGATGTTTCTTATAGGGATTAGGGAGGTGGTGAGGATACATAATTACGTCTCAATTTGATAGATTTCTTACATAAGCTGTATGGAACTTCAAACAGAGTTTTTTATCAATTCCTGTGTCTGTCACTAGGCACCTATAATTATCATCCAACGATTAAAATCGTTTTATCGAACTCTCGTCTGCGTAAAAACTTATAAGAAACATACCCACTCGTAGCATTTACAAATTCGTTCAGTTATTACGAGCATTGATCATGGCATTAAGCCTAACAGCCTAGCTTTGAATACAAGTAGGAAGTTGGTGTTACTGGGTATTGACAATGAACTGTGATGGCAAAGAAAACTTCACTTTCATCTTCCAATTAATGCATTCAATGGTTTTGCAATGTAAGGTTTTTTTATACGGATAGTGTTCTTAGTTTTCTAGCGATTGCTTAGGAAAATATTAAAAAATATTCATCTATTTACATTATAAAATTCCAGAACCATACAGTTGTTGGCGAAATAGATTGGTCGGCTAACAAATAATAAAAAACCTTTTCTTACAAAGGCAATCTAACAATTTTGTACATTTATATGAATTGGCACAGGTTTTATCTCAATGATTAAGCTCATCGGCCGCAAATGTAGTCATGTCTCTATCTTACTACTTAAATAATTTTCTGAATTTTAAATTGATTTCAAAAAGAGTTCAGCCGATATTAAGTTGTTCGGTAAAGGAGGGTCTTTTATAAATATTGAGAACACGCCCATAGGTCATAGGTTTGATTCCAAATCGTAATATAATAAAAAAAAAATGTTTTGGAGCAATTCTACGTAATGTAGGTACATGCGATACATAACAAATAATGTTAAATAAACTTTCTTATATTGTGAATAAAGCACACATATTACTGCCATCAATAATAATAATATAGTTATTTATATCAGGAATGCATTATTATAGTCCTGTCAGTAGATAACCCTCCAATAACTTGTCAGTAACAGTAAAACTTCCATTCCAACTGAGTTTGATTAAATTAACTTGTAAACAGTTATAAATAATGTATTCTCTGTGTGACCCTGACAGTTTTACAAACTGTCTTAATTGGATTATAATGTTATTCTGCACGGATTACATAGTCACATTCCGTTGTATTGTTTACATCATGATTTTTATCTGTAGTATCACATTAATTTGCTTTAAATTAGAATATATAACAGGTAGTACGAAAATAGATGTATTTATGTTTGTTATTGATAGAAATTAAAATTATTAATAAGTACCTATTTAAATTTATTTGTATACAAAAAATAATGTTTAAATATAATAGTTGGTTCTATAATAACATTTATTTAGATTGGTTTCTTATGTTTTTTTTTGTCTAGTTCTGTTGGATTGTTTACAAACAACTTATTTGTTTATTTATGTTAACATAATAATAACAATAAAAACAATACCCTATTACTTTATAAGTAACACTTTTAATTATAAACTATTTATATTGTAATTACATTATTGTAAAACATAGACCTTGTATCTTTCTTATGGGAAATCTTAAAGCCATAAATTACAAAGACATACAATAGAAATAATACAGATAGATGTTAAGTTTGAGAGATGTGACAAGTGCATCCTTCTAACTGTTTCCCACACTTATCTTACTGATGGGAACATATGAATCATGTATGTTACCATTAAACAATCTCAAATGACAGTCAGTGTTTAAATTTGTTGGTTTTCTCTACAATCTTTACAGATATATAATTATAATCATCTGTGGAATTATCACTTATAATACTACAAGAGCTTCAAAATTATCGGGTATTTCCCGATAGGTTCGTTGCAAACAAATGAAGGAGTCAAGTTTTTCAGGTTAAAAAATCACGAGCGCGAAGCGCGAGTGATTTTTCCTGAAAAACTTGACGACTTTATTTGTTTGCAGGGAACCTATCGGGAAATGCCAGATAATTTTGAAGCTCGTGTGGTATTCAGGGGATTATTTTTCCGTCCCAAATGTCGGCCAATAGAATTGCACCATGAGACGTCACGTGGTACAACCTACAAATTTTCAAAAAATTATCAGTATAATACCATGTAGGTTGTACCACGTGACGTCGAATGGTGCAATTCTATTGGTCGATATTTGGGTCGGAAAAATAATCAATTGAATTTAATTTTTGTTTATTTCAAAAGGTTATACATTTAACAGCAATACTTCAACAAATAAAAAAAAAAAAACAGGCAACCTAGCCAGGCACAGTTATCATAAGATAAAGGGAAACAATTAATTTTATACAACACTATCTAATATTGGCCAGCATTTGGAGGTAACAACAGTGATTTAGGTATTCTCCCTTATAAATAACATAAAACTTTAAATAAGGTACACAGATGTAAATTTGTTTTGTGGAATGAGAATCAAGTTTATAAATAAGGCTGACTGGCCAGCAAGCCACTGTCACTCCCTATTTTTAGACTTGCACTCCAGTTGTTTGTATATTTCTGATTGATAAAGAGTTCCACAAGGCATTTAGATGTGTTTAATATTAAAATCTTGGTAGCAAGTTTGTTGGATTTGACTAGGAACATAATTATTGCTATCTGAGGTTTACGCGAATATTCGACATTACAAACCGCGATAGAATCCGTTCAAACTAGTTTTATTTCAATGTAGGAACATAATTATTAAGATGTTTAGAAAATAGAGAAAATTTTTAAATTTAATAAAGAAGATTTTTTTTTCATATTCATCCGTACTGTCCCACTGCAGAGCGAAGACCTTAATAAAAGCCCCAAAACATAACTTAATTAAATACGGATTGTGTACAAACTAATTATTTTTATTTAAGCCCCAGTCAGTTCTGAAGATTTAAAAATTGTGTTGGAAAGTTATCAATACAAGCAAAGAGAATATCTAAAATAATAATAAAATACCTGTGACATGTTGTGTAAGGCCATGTGGTGTTGTATAACAGCCTCAGTGAGCCACTCCAGCCTTCCGGTCTCTGCCAGAGTGCTGCCGTCTATGATCTGACCACCATCTAGCATTTGTTTAGGAAATGTCAACAAGTTCTTGAGGTACTCCACTGTGTGCCGCTCCCGGTCATGGTTTCCATACTCTGCCTGCCTACTATATGATGCAAGCACCACAGCTTGCTGGCAATCGCATATAATCCTGCCTTCTATCAAGTCATTTTTCAGTTGCAAGAAATAGTGGTACCTGGTGACCTCATCAGTGATCAAACTGGTGCCAGATATGACGTAGTACATAACCCGCAAGTACAGCTGGTGGGACGAAGCGTACTTTTCAAGCTGGCGCTTCAGCGGCCTCTCCAGCTGCACCCATCGCGGCTGCTGCGTGCGGTTCACGTAGCGCAGGCCGAAAAGCTCGGACTGCGTAATGGCCTGCCGCTGACACACGTTGTCAAGGCACTCCTGTCCCGTGCTGTCCACCGACAGCGTGCAATCCGCCACCCCGCCATCCAGCAGCTCTACACTAATCACAAACAAACTCTTCGACGCAACATTGTACTGTCGCGTCTTCTTCAACTTCAACTTGAAAGGCATCTTCCGAAGCTACCCGCCACCGATTTGCAATAACATCACATAGGAAACAAACGTTACGTTTCGTTTATGGCAAAGGAATGTAGGAAACGATGCATCCGTTACGCGCGCCACATATTTATGACATTTCGTAATGAATTCGCGACGTAATACTGGTCACTTGAACTAATTAATGTTTCAGTGGCAATGACGTAGATAGTTCGGCGAAAAGCAATAAAACATATACAGTAAACACATAAGTATTATGAAAATAAGAAATTCACGTTCACAACATTAAAGCCATCGAGAAAGTGACAAGTGACATGACAGTTCATGTCAGGTGTTGCCATAAATAGAATACAAAAAGCTACCATCCTACAAAATACCAAACAGAGGAGAAAAATAATTACAAAATAAAGAAATTGGTTTTGGAATGGAATTCCACTGGTTTTCTTTTTGAAGATAGGAAAACTCTTCAGGTTTCTATAGAGCTATGGAGACACTAGCAGTTGATTACCTAACATTAACAAAGGAAATAGTACTCTCGTATTTTTACTTTTCATTTAAAACTAAAGTTTAACTTTACTAAGATCCACCAAACTTTCTACTTTTCCGATAAATAGGATTTATTGTGTACACAAATAAAAACAAAAATAAAAACATAATAAAAAATATAATCGAACACCATCTAAAAATAACGTTGTAAACATGATGGATGTGATTGTTAGCTCTGACCCCACAACCGAAGAAATATGATGTCATCATGTCGTGGCCTGCTGTTGCTGTTGTTGTTGCTGTTGCTTGGATTTATTTAGTTTGACCCAGTCCAGGGGCTCTCGCAGAACTTTTATGAGCTTCTCTTCAGGAGAATCTTCTTTCGGCTCGTGCATGTACTCCCATTTCTGTTAACAAATTACAAGAATTTAAGAGAATTATCTATTATTTCTAATATGTTCACGGGACCAAGATTGACTTAATAATATATGGTGGTAAATGCTAATTAAACACTTTGACTGCTTTCCTTTTGTATACATCGTTTATAATATTGGTAATAGTATGTTGTACCCAGTTATGGATAGACTGATTTTGATGCGGTTTTGTTTTTGTTTGAAAGTAAACATTGTCGAGATGGGTTTTATAAATTTTGAAGATCAGTTTAGCTGGAAAAAAAATATCAATTTTTATTCTAAAATTCTTAGGAGGGGTTTCAATTGATAGTTGTGTAATACTAACAGCATTTAGCGGCAGCGACATCAGGATGGACTCGTAGCGCGCCTGCGGCGTGTGCAGGCCGAACTTGGTGCCGCGGTCGTACATGAGGTTGAACTCCACGTAGCGCCCGCGCCGCAGCAGCTGCCACTGCCGCTCGTGGTAGCCGTACGCGTCGTCCTTGTGCATTTTTACTGTAAACATGACAAACAGTTGTTTGTTAATCGTTTGTATATGTATCTATAGATGGTAGAGTAGTTAAGAGTATAAATCCCGGTTAGGGTTGATCAACACAAAAAATTGAGATCACCTTCATCATTGATCAGCCTTTCAGAAACCAGGGTATAGTCTATGTAATTGGAAGTACACCTACTGCTTATCAGTCCTGAATATATTGATTAACTTAATATCTTACAATAACTGTAAAAAATACCCGGGAAAGTTCGCTTTGCCCGTTAAGTAAAATCAATATCAATAAGGGTTTGAACTGCACATTCAATTGTAGATTAATCCTCATTTAATACTATTCTAGTTAGTAAATCACTTTTTAATCAAAAACAAGCACACAATTATTTTAGTAATAAAAAATATCAATTTCTGGCAACATTAAAATACATAAACTTACATCAAAACTGTAGCCAAATGCAATTTTTTAAATAATCAAAGTTTAAACTTATTGTCTATAGTAGCACAATATACGGCTTATTGGATAAGATTTCCCTACATACAAAATAGTAATAACATAATTACCAATAGGCAGATAGCTGGGTATGACGGCCTCGGCGCAGGAAGTGACGAACTTGAAGGCAGAGGTTTGGTCGGGCGTGTCCAGGTCGTCGAAGAAGATGCCGCCCAGGCCGCGCCGCTCGCCCCGGTGCGGGATTGAGAAGTAATCGTCGCACCATTTCTTGAATCTGACAATTAATAAATTATTCAGTTATTTCTTGTATGTTATAAGTACCTATATTATTAGAGAAATACCGCTATATAATCAATAAGGAAACCAACCCTAAAAAGTTTGGGAAAAGGGTAGCCAGAAGAAGAAAAATCCCTTTAAATAAATAATAAATAAATGTGGACAATATCACACGCATTGTTCTGAACCCAAAGTAAGTAGCTAAAGCACTTTTGTTATGGTATCAGAGACCACGAAGGTATCACGAACACCCAGACGAAGAGGCAGTTAAAATGCTGTAAAAAATATCGATACAGGAACTTTTAAAACTGTCAGTTTTAGAGTACGTTTCCACCAGAGATGTGCGAGGATGCGTGGCGAGGGATATTTGTTAAGAACCAATAGAATCGCATCTCAAAAGAGCCCGCTACAAATCCTTGCAGCGGCCTAGCATCCTCTCAGCGGCATAACAGATCTCTGATGGGAAACGCTCACCTCGTTTCACAGCAACCACGCAAAGTCGCTGAAACACTGCCTTAAAATATTATTTTCAGCACTACAGCAGCTTTACACGGCATGTATTAGAGGTAATGGTTATTACCTTATTCAAAGTTAAATTGGCTGGAGCATTGCCAGTTCCATAAATTAGGATATCTAGCAAAACAGTTTTCTAAAACTATTTTTAGTGAGATAAATTCATGCGCCACAGAAGTTGGCAGACCTACATTTATGAATTTCGTGGTATTTTACATGCTTTATTTACTTTTATCATTATAATTATTCTAGCCCGAAATCACTTACTGCTAACTATACCCAGCAGTGAGTGATTGCAGAATTGGATGCCGAATCGAAATAATTGATAGTCTTGATTGAGGCTTATAGGCTTCCCATTCACTCTGCCATATTTACGGTTCCGTACGCGAAGGACATCCATGGGTATTTCTAAGCCTCCGTGAATTCTAAGTCCGTCTGTCTGTCAGCGACCTGTGTCTCATGAACCGTAATAGGTAGAGTTGAATTTACAGAGTGAGAGTGTGTACTTCTGTTGCTGACAAATAATAGAAAGTACATTTTATTGTTGTACGATGGTATGGAACTATCGTAACCGTGTACAAGTCCGACTCGCTCTTGAACGGGTTTTTTTTGGATCCAGAAAAGTATAGGTAATTTTTCTTGATTGAGCTTGACTGGCTTAATGTAACCACTTTTGCTTGTCACCACAGACCACTTACTTCTCATAATAAGTGTCATCGTGCGCATCACACGCGTGCTTCAGCGTGAGGTGGAAGTGGATGGCGTCGTCCTCGTTCAGGTAGTAGGGGGTCAGGTCGGTGCCGCCGCCGAACCACCATTGGACACCTGTGGGCATTATGCTATTTAGGCGGAAACTTATTAAGCCACGGCAAAAAATACCAGTACGCAAAATGGACTGAAAAGAAAAAGAAAATGATGACGATTCATATGAAAGTCTCTGTACGCAAAAGGTAATACGTATATTTTAATTATTAAGGTTAAGGGTATTCCGCCGTATTTGAACTAACCATCTTTATCCCTGACTTCAAAGTATCTGTAGTTGAAGTGTATGGTGGGCACCATGGGATTGCGCGGGTGGATCACGGCGCTCACGCCCGCCGCGAAAAACGGCAGCTCAGAGTTTTGCAGGTTTTTACCTCTATAAAATCAATTACAGATATAATATTATATTATTAATAAGTTACAAACATATTTAATTAAAAATAAATACATTTATAAGACCTAAACTATCATCTTGAGCCTGGAATTAAAAAAGAAAATTAACAAGTGAATTACAGTTACTTTCTCCTAAATAGCTGACTAGTGTAGCAAATAAAGTATATAATCATTTACGTTATGTACGTAGACATAGGTATAGTAAATAGATTTGCTAGGTACTTCTACATAGGTTTGGTAGATAGAAATGGTACATAAGTAGGTATAGAACTTGTTGCGATGTTATATATCTAGATAAATGTAATGTAACGTAGGAAGAATAACAGTCAAATTGAAAATGATTATATTTAAAAACAGAGATATTTTTTGACCTTTGGGGAGTACTGTTTTGATAACATGTGATGTCAATACTACAGACTTGATTAATACAAATGACGAATAAAAGAGCGTTCTCATTACGATTAAAATGTAATTATTGTATTTATATCCGCGTGTAAATGTTTGATTAAAATACAACTATTTACAATACGTATTGTAGGCGGTTCTGGCTATATACTGGCTACTTTTAAAACAACAAGTCGGTTCGGATGAAACCTCTTCTGATGTCATGAGGTTTTAAGGAGCTGATTAGTTAGTGTCAAAAGGTAGGTACTCTGTGGTTGGGGTCTAGATGCACCATCAAAATAATACAGAAACACAAATCCGTAATGAGTAATTAGCGCTTTTGGTATATTTCTTGAGTTTGTAATACCGCGAGCACCATCGTAAGCTAAATGCGTTTGCCCACTTATTCAGTTTCGGTTTGTACTCGATACGTGAAAAACAAGGACGGGATATTGACGTCCTAGCGTTCGCCCACTTATTCGTTGCCGCATTTAAATTACTGTAAAAGGCAATTATGTAACAGCTTACAGTTTATCCCATAACATTATAATTCTTAAACATCTACATGGTATTTGTAGGTTACTTTAAAATATAGACATATGTCATCCCGGAGTTTTTTTATAGGACTATAAAAGAGAAACAATTCCACCATACATTGTTTTGTTATACCTTAAAGGATTTGGGAGCGTTTTCGATACAGCTCCCAAACGACAACATTTTTTTCGAATTCTTCAATAAATACCGTTATATTTTATAATTTTATGAAACATTAATGAATTATACACACAAGCCGTCCGTAAAAATAACAGTGTGAAACAAACCTGCTCCTCATTTGTTGGACTGCAGCTTGGGGCAGAGTACCGGAGACCACGGATATATTGACGCCAGCCTTTTCGAAGACACGGCCGTCCTGCAGCACGCAGGTGATGCCGCCGCCACCGTCGCGACGGAGCCATCGGTCAACCTTGAACTTTGCCTCCTGTGCAAACAGTATTGATACTTGAATTATAGAAAGTTTTAAAAATATATTTTTTTTTAACAACTTTTTAATGGGTTGCCTTGGCGAGCACGAGTATTCCTCGGCATGAATTTAAATGTAAATAGAAACTTTTCTATAAGGCTATGGGGGATATACTACATATTATATTACACATGCATACTAAAATTATAAATGGGAAAGTAACTGTGTCTGTCTGTTTGTTACGCTTTTACGGCTAATCTGATGAACTAATTTGCATGAAACTTAGTGGACCTTAATGCACGCGGACGGAGCCACGGCCTACAGCTAGATTTAATCTGATACTTAATAACTGCACATGCTACAACTGCTACAAGCTATTAAAATAAAATCGAATAATAAATTTGCTTCATACCGGTGATATCAAGAAAATATCATTCTCATAATCATATTCATCTGCTGTTTTCTCATCCTCCCAAGCCTACAAATAAATTTGAATAATCAAAAAAACGCATACTATTATCTGCAAGGATCAAGAATATTTAGCCTACTAGCCTATTTAACAAGAATCTTATAGTGTTTTGGGATATAAATAGAATAACAGTGTCATCAAAACATAAATAATAACACTATTCTATTTGCCAGTTTATGAACGCCTCTCATGCATAAGGAGCCATAAAAAGTCTAAATCTAATTGGCACACCATAATTTTATTGTAACTGGTTAATGCTAATATAACCAAGTCTTACCTCATCTTCCTCCTTTTCCAGAGCCCTACAAAACTC
Organism: Diachrysia chrysitis; assembly: GCA_932294365.1. NCBI lineage: Eukaryota > Metazoa > Arthropoda > Insecta > Lepidoptera > Noctuidae > Diachrysia > Diachrysia chrysitis. The sequence goes on along the minus strand of OW028651.1, from coordinate 439,488 downwards.
AGCTTGTATTCTCATGATAAGTAGTTCCATCTGTGTCTTCATATCATCCCTGTTTTTCTCCAATTCCTCAACGGGTGTAATGGGTTCCGCCATATAGCTCCTTGACTGCAATATTTCTTTCATCTGGGCTTTATTTTTTTTCAGTTGGTTGTATGCTACAAAGCCGGTACCCATTATTGCAGCACAGTAGAGTCTAAAATGAGATTAAATACCATACTTCAAGTAAATAAAATCTTGATTAATCAGTGTAGATTATATTAGTTATTAATTACACATTCTAATAGGATTTTGCATTCATTATTTTATTAGAATAAAATACCTACTTGTTTTGAGAACACTGAGTAGGAATTTCTACTAAAACACCTGTTGATTAAGGTTGTCATTCATGGCAACACCATTTTTTAGAGTGTTGTAAAAGAGGACTTAACATCTTAGACTTAAGCTATGGTTTACACTATGCCATAAGAATAATTTTCAATATGTTCAATATATAAACGATTGATATGCGTGAATTAATATTATTTTATCTATTTTTTTTTTATTATAGTCTGATAGTGACTCCTCATAGCTTTTATAGATCTTCTTTAACAGCTAATAGTAGTAAACTGTTTACTGTGAACATAAAAATGCGTAATACTGACCCACAGCCATAAGCTAACTATGTGCCATTCACCATGTACAAATTGTGCAACAAATTTGTATTGAATAGTTGAAAAATCCTACAAGTGGACATGACCTAGTTAATCAATACTGTGTATAAGATTAGGTAAATAGATTATTTATCTCTACTCCTGCACTAGATTAAATTTATATGTTGTTATCATAGCTATCAGTAACAACAAATATACATAAAAAAATATTCTACAAATGGAAGGTACCTACATTAACAGCAGAGATGCTCATTCATATAATGTCTGTAGATTATAAGTTAAATATCTGTGTTAACACAATATGGTTTTTATTTACATTATTGATGATTCAATAATCGCCGATCACGTACGCCAATATAGCATGACGATGGCTATTAACCTCTTGTGCTGTGTTGTGCTACTAAATATTTTCGCTCCATAATTGTACATTTACTCTATCATTTGAGTATAATTAAACATAATGAAAAAGATTTTAACATAACTGAGGGAAATAAAACCTATTTTTAAATACACAAACGACAACAAACACATTACCTGTACGGTCGGTCTCTGATCTTTTTGTAGCTCCCCACATAACTCAGTGCCTTTAAGCTTCTTGTTACCGAGTTAAGCGTCATTTTGTATATTATCACTTCGAAAATCACCGATAATATGAAGTTTTATTGTAGAAATCTAAATATTTTCACAAGCAGTACAGGGCACAGGCAAACTGCTAAGCCGGTTTGACACTTGCTTGACAGTAGTGAAATGTCAGTATGTCACGCGATGTTATGGCTCGAGCGCCGCCTTGCGGTGGCATGCGGAACCATTTAGTTATCAGCTGTAAAATTTTTCTTCCGCAAGACGCGCCTACATGCGCAATATGTGTTCATCTCTCTCCTGAGCGGGGCTGAGCGCATCGATCGGTCGTGTCGCGCTTTTTCCGGCCAGTCCGCGGCGGCCTCGCTGACAGCGTGTCGCCAGTGCGCGTGTGTACACTGCTGTCCCGGCTATCGATCCGTCAGTGGAGCCGCATTGCCGTACATTCCGGAGGCGGTGCCTCGCCTAGTTTTCGTCGATCGTCGGCGTGGCGGGCGCGTGTCGGCGTCGGCGGCGGCCCCGGGCGGCCCTGCGCAGTAGCGACCAAGTGTAGCGCGGGAGCGACCGACCTTCCTTCCGCCAAAACCGGCTCGCTGTCCGCGGCGGACGGCTGTGATGTAGCCGCGGCCGGCGCGAGCGGCCTTCGGACAAAGGACCCGCTACTCGGTGATTCGCGATGAAGAAGTTCACGTTCAAGGGGGTGCTGGACGGGTTCCGCAGCTCGGTGCAGGCGGCACCGCGGGGGACCGAGCAGGAGATTCAAGAGACTCTGCGCCCCGACCACTTCCAAATCAAAAAGGTAAGTGGTTTTATCGCGCGATGCGGCCCAAGGTCCCGCAGATAATGGCGATGAGCGTCACGCGAGCAGTGCGGCCTCTGCGGGGCCTCGGGGAGAGGGGAGTCTACGCTCTAGTGCCGGTGCCGTATTTATAACAGAACCTGAGCGACGGCAGCGAGCGTGCAGCCTCTGTTGTGTAAACTGTACGCACGTCGCACGCCGACGGCTGGCGGTGACAGCCCCCGCAGCGCCCGCGAGGTGCATAACAAAAACAATCAAAACATTTCCGACTGCCAGACGCGCCGCTGCACCAACACAACGTCTATGACTCAACTTTGTTGACATTTCTTCAGCCAAAAACGTAGGTCACGCGTAATGTTTATGAGGAGAGCCTTATGTAGCCGTGTGAGTAACTGCAAAACGCCGTTATTCGCGTACGTCAGTGTACCTTGACCGTTTAATCTATTACGAATGTAATCTGCTTATTGTGTCCACGACAACCTTAAAGTGCGTGTAGGCATGATATTTAGGGAAATTCAAAATCTGATAGGTAAATAACGACCAAGTCTACGCTGGTGTTTTATTTTGTTTTTGGGTCTGGTAAAGTCTATCACCTGTGGGCGTCAGAATAGCGATCATAATATGGAACTGATAACAGATTAGATAAAGGCAGCATGCATTTAATAACATGTATGCCCTTTGTCGTCAATTTTGCAATTAAACATGTTTTAGCAGTACTGCGGTTTTAATAATAGATTAACTTGATTTGTAAATTGCGGGTAGGTAGTAGGTAAAAATAGCGCTATTCAAACAATTTCCCATTATACTTTACATTGACTTCCTGAAATCGGGAAAGTTAAACATTTCCATGTCAAGGTCTTAATGCCTTAACTGGTAATTTTAATGATCGATCGCGGAAAACAGTAAAAGTAAATTCAAACGACATTGCGTCGTAACAAAACTTTGTTAGAATCGTTTCCATTTCCCTTCGAAGTTTTACGTATTGTGAAAACTTTTGTATAAAGCGTCTTCACCTGGGTAAAAGGCACTCGCGTGAATTAAAGCACTCAATTGCTAATAATACCGCTTTTGGTAAAAAATATATATTTAGATCTCAAGCTATCTTAAGTATAGTATTTTCTATCTAAATGGTTCCTAAAGTTTTCCTAGGTACCTAGTAAAAATCTCATCTCATCTATGAAATAAAAACCTTAATTTTCTTCGTGTCAAACTTTATAAATCGTTAGAAAACACCCTTTGTTGGCTAATTTTTACTTGCAAATACCGCGTTTTATTCCCTCATACTCGAATGAGTTTGCAAATAGTTGGGTGCGGATTTCGGTTGGGTTTCTCTGACCATCTACTTGAACGTTGTCGGTTTTCTTTTTACTATTTTCCGCAAAAGTTTTCATAAGGAAAATGACATTATTCGAAGCTATTATTGTCTCGGTTTTTGAATTGATATCATACACTTGTAACTTACGGTTTTTGAGGAAAAAGATGTTTTTGCGGAGTTTATTATCTGGTTAATAGCTATCTCGAAATTGATATTGTAGGATTTATCAATCAATAATGTAATATTTTATAGTTTGAAACGATTGTACGCCGAATAAATTTCTATCGTTTTTTGCTCAGGATTAGAAGTTTGATATTAATACGTACTGATGTAAAGGTAGTCACCACAGTAGTCACAGCTAGGTAGCTGCGTGACTCATAATACTAATATTTTAACATATAACAGCTTAATAATTATGGATTAGAACGGGTTTTTACAATAATAAGCAGGCTTCTAATCAATTATTGATATAATTTATCGGATATTTTCATTTTTATTTATAAATAGGTTTTTACTGTATCCATCTTGTGTGCTCTATCACTACAACATATTCCACAATCTGCACGAAATATAAAAGATCATGCGTTTTTGTGCAAAAATCATATATTTTTAACTATTTTAGTTTTTATGTATTTCAAGAGAAATTTATATACTTAAAGTAAAAATCCCTAGAAATAATACGGATATCATTTTAGAAGACGATCGATTTTACCACTACAGTAGAAATTATAAAATTCTGTGTCCTGCATTGTAAGTCATTGTACATATTTTAAGTAAATTCAGCATTGTTCTATTTTCCGTACATCGCGGTTATCTTGCATATCTACCTCCCTGCACAATATTGATAAATTTTATGACCGATACATCCTTTAAATGAATTTTTTGAATGGGAAAACTTAAGAACTTACTTCGTTAACGTGTCTTAAAAATTACAATCTTAATGTTTCTAAATTTATAGAAAACTTATAATATATTACGAAACACGCATCTTTAATAAATAAGATAAAAATGTCTTGATATGTCTGCGATCTGACACTGCTAGTCTAAACCATCCTGATATTATCTAAAAGGTTTGCATTTTAAATGCATAATATTATGAATATCTAAATGTAGTATGAATTTCCACCGAGTATCTTTACATAGTATAAAACAGTTTTCAGCGATAGATAGAGTGATTCAAGAGTGGTTTATATAAATAATACATGCGTATTATAGGTACAGGAAATAATGCTAATGTTGAATTCACTCCACACCCATTGAACGTCACGATGCAACAAAAGATAAGAACCAAAGCTGCACTAATTCTGTGCCAATATTATATGCGCGTAACTGCTATACAAATACCAATAACAGTTCCACGATGATATATCACAGTAACAGTTACTTTGCAGTGATGCGAACTCACACCCATTATCTTATACCAGATAGTAATTACAGAGGAAATTGGATTTGTCTATTGTTATGTCAGAATAGCTAGTGATTCATTTAATTAAGGTCCGGCAGGCTAATTTTCTAGCGTGTATGATCGGTTGTGATTGTAGGTGATTTATTAATTTACGTTTACCTATGTGCTAAGAGGAAATCGTGTAATATTATTCGGTATTATTATTCTATATGGGTAACAGGAAAACATCCTTGTATATTATCGTTACAAAGATGTAATAAATACTAATAAATACCTAGGTACAATTTATAAAATGTACAATTAAAATCGAAGGAATAATTAAAATGTCTTTAAAATATACTTTGTGGTTTAGTGATAACGAAATAGTAAATGTATTTCCTAGATTAAATTTAAGGTTATTTGTAATCCGTAACTTGTCTATCTAATTATAAATGCATTTTTATTAATAAAGGCCCTTCTGAGTCTACCAAATAGTTTTAACAAATTGAAAAGAAAAAATATGGTTTCTATGTTTTACGCGAATATTACTAAATATTTATTTGTAGTTTACTTGTAAAGTATATACTTAATTAAACTACCTACATAATGATTTACACTCGCTAAGACAACCAGCTTACCACCGACAAGCAATTGTTCATTGCACGTGGACGGGCAAGGCAGTCGTAATCCAGCCATCAATAAACGATGTCAGATTCTGTATCACAATTAATCTGGCTGTTGTGTCTGTCCGGGAGGGATTTGTAATCGGTTTGCGAGGATCATAGGATCCCAGTCTGAATTACAAGCGTTGCCGAAGGGATCTCTCGACCACTGGCCTATATGTATCTACAGGATTGTATCATTGAAAAGTGATGAAAAACTTTAGTAAAAAATACTATATGTTTTATTTTTTTATGTTTAGACTTAGGTCCTTACTTAATATTTGAATATGGTTGTATTTAAGAATTGGTATTAAAAAGGCTGTTAATATGCCCGAAATAAAACTATGCAGGTTTTGCAAAGAGTTTTTATGTTTTCATCTCTCAGTAAAAGTTAACTTAAAGTTACTTAGGTACATGATAAGTATCTACGGGTAATCTATGTTTTTTAAGGAACAAGGAAATAACGGTGGTGGCAGTTGACTGCGCTGAGAAGTAGCTGCAAATTAAATGCAGAGGAATAACAGTGGCAGCCTTTGCTGTCTTTAAACTAGCCAAGAAAACTGTTGTCAAAGTTGAACAACAATTCCCAGACTTGAAAAAGCAAAGTTTCGTCAAAACTGAATTAATATATTCCTCAGGAACTTTCTGTATTTTATGAGATAACATATATGTACCTAGTTTCTTATTTACAATTCGGGAAACAAAAGTGTGTCCCGTTGGACAGTGACCTATAATGATAGGCAAATTAAAAACAAATTGTGTCGTAATTGTTCTTATCCATTACTACATGTCAGATAAACGAATTACGATACGATATCAGTTACTTTTGATGACTCGAATCGCGTTAATGTTCACACTTCAGACTTGTTTTAATATTTTTTCGTCTCATACAGAAAATCGTCGGTTTTGATCGCAATTAAGATTGCTTGATTATAGTAAAGGCGGCTTATACGATTGGTTCTATGAATCACTGATTCGCTTTTCGTCGAACTGTTAGGCGCCGCGCAAACGTAGACATTTTTTGTTACCGACGAACTCCTTAGTTGAAGTGTCCGGTGCCTGTTACCGAAACACGCTACCCGTGGCTTGTGTCCCACACAAGACACACGTTTGCGCAGGGCCTTGTAAAAAAAACGTAAAGTTGATAATTTGGTAAGTATTTCTAACATCTACTTAGTCAAGGGTGAAATTAAGGTTAAGTTATTTTCTTTGTTAGGTACGTATTTCTTGGAGACTAAATAAAAACGAATAAAAAGAAAGTAGTTGAACAGTTAGATTAGGTAAAAAAAATTGAACATACTTTACTTCTCTCCTGTATTTATAATTTTATTTTATACTGGAGAAAAATTACTAGGTACCTACACATTTAAAACAAAATAGAAGCACGAAAACCTTAATGGCAGGTACCTATATTTATTTACCCTGTTTTTCTGCAAAGAATTTCGCTAAAGTTATTAGTTGTGATCCTCTAACCTCGCACAAAAAGGAATATTGCTAAGAAAGTATTGTGTTGAGCGTAATTGCGCTGTCTCAAAATAGAGTTCATTCAGAAATATCCAATATAATAAGGCTATTTCATCTTACAAATTGTTTTCGTTCGAGTTGGTACGCAATGAAATATTTAATTTACACAAAATTACACTTGCCGATGAAATACTTATTACGAGAAATCTCATAGATTATGAATTGGTTACTGGGTAACGACGAAATTCAAATTTGATTCTAATTACTCTCGAACCTTCTTTGGGCGTTAGCATGGTAAATAAGGCTATTTATTTACAAGTAATAAATGCGAATTTTTAATACTGGCTTTTGTCAAATTTTATTATGATGATTATCTCTAATGGTAATATCTGTACCGTAACCATATTGTTCCTTATGAATACAGTTAACGAAGCAAAACTGCTCTTATAGTAGATCACATGTAGCAGGATTACGTCACTAATAATTAATTCGCATTTCTTATGGCAGCCAGTGTAAATACAATGTACCTTTTATCATTACTTCAGCCTTTCATTCAAAAACTTGTCTACCGTTTTTGTGCCGCGTATTCTTCAGATTCGAATTGATAAATTTGTAATTTGACTACAAAATTTCAATATTTATTAAAGTCTTTTAAGCAGAATTACGTGTTTCATTATTAATACATATACTGTTTAGAAAATTCAATTTAATACTTTATGTAAGTGCTTACAGTTTTCTCTAAAATTTTATACCTACACTTTTAACAAATTAGAAACGTGCGAGTGAGTACGTTCACTTCAGTGAAAATAATAAAATCTTCATATAAACGTTCCAGTTGGCTGCTTCTGCAAAACTAATATCTTTCGTCGTGTGTCGTGTGTACTTCACATGGCGATTAATAATTTTGAACGCAACTACAGACTGAACAATAAACTATTATTTTTAATATTCATAAAACTTTGCTGCAGTTAATAAAATACGAGTTTAATGGATAATACGCCAGTGGCGGGAAAGCGGGAATTATAAAATTAAATGAGTTCAATGTTGATTCCTATTCGGAACACGTATTTTTGAGGTCGGATGCATTGTGCGGAGCGACAATGCGGCTGAATAATGCTTAAATCGAGATCGGATTTTTTGCTGAACCGCGTCGTTTGTGCCTATTCAACTTATAATAATACTTCTTTGATAAAGACGAAAATCTACAATATTAATTAAATTTTAAGATATTTATAAATTTTTGATACTAGTTTAAGATCGAAACAAAAAGAGTTTCTAGCAATAAGGTTTGTTTGTTTTTGTCTATGGTTCAAACGCGATTGGAAACAGGCAGGCCGCGTCACGAGCATTTAGCAGCTGACTAAATAAACATTACTTAACCACTGTAATACTCATGGAGTATTTGTTACGTTGTGGTAATAGGTTAGCTACGATTATGGTACAAATATGTAACCAAGTACAGTTACAGTTTATAGATTGTTAGGCGATTAGTTCATTTTATGTAGAGCAATTAAAATTGATTGTTTTAGTTTTACAAAATCTGTCTTGTGAAGTCTATTTGTTGAGACTTGTGTACAACGTGAATGCAACCTTAGTTAACCGTCGATAACCTTGTTGGTAGCCTAAAACCAAATACCTACAAGACGTAAATTTTTATGATAGAAACATGATTTATGTTCAACAAACATGAAACCTGTTGATCAAATATTGATTTTAAGTAGGTATAACATAAAAAGGTCACAACAAACTAAACCAGACAATACGTTATCAGAGTTTGAGCTACGATTAGCACATATCCGCCGAGCCGCGGTCACGTGCGCCGATAACCGCGCCGCCGCCGCTGCAACCCTATTAACTTCCTTATAACTACAATAAAAATACAATAATACCAACATATAATAATCCTACTGCCTCTTCTGGACAGGAGGAACAAGTAATGATGACCAAGCTTGATTATTGCTGGTTAAGGATTTTAGATTATCCCGGTTTCTTAACAAGAGTTTCCTTCGTTAGCCAGTGGTAACGTGTTGTAGAATAAATAAAAAAGTACAATATAAGTTAGAGAAACACATGCGAGGTATTCCTAGCTCGTCCTATCTATATATATATCCTCTATGGAATGCTAATAAAGAATTGAGTATCTTAATGTAAGAATTATTTGTGTGCACGCTGTCATTTTCTATTATTGTTTAATTATTAGTCCTTTGTTGGCTCCGATATTAGAGATGTTGACCGAGTATAAAAAGTACCAAATCTATTAGGTTTTTTTATTATCCGTAAATTAATATAAAAAATATTAGACACGTATTTTTTTGAAATAAATTAAACTATAGAGGTAAAGCTAATCAAAGTTCAAGAATGGGCGCTAATTATGTCACGATGTTACACAAAACGTACGACATCGTGAAGTCATCGTCAAATCAGTGAATCGTCGTAAGTTTTTTTTTACATAAAAAAAGAAATAATACGTGTCTAATATTTTTTTTTAATCTACCTGACGGGCATTAAAATTAATTTTTAATCAACATCCCTAAACTTAAAAGTTATTCGAGCATGAACCAAATATTTTCTTTTAATATCGAGTTCGGTTCGTGCAGTGTTTGCTGCAGTGCAAATAGTTTTGTTTGCAGTGTCAGCTCTGCATATCGGAACATGCATAATGGCGGTTTTGATTTCACAAACATTGTACCGTACCGGTCGGTAAATTATCTGTGTTTATTTATTTATCGAGTTGTGTAAATTCATTTGTAGTCTTTCTGATTAATGTTTTTACAGGCGATGAATTGTGGAAATTTTAATGTTTTTCCATTTGATAAATTTCTGTGTTTTGACTGTGTCTCACACACAATTTTAGACCAATAAATGGAGTTCTGCTAAAGTTAGGAAAATGGTAGATTTCGGACGAGCTGTAGCCCAAGTATTTTAAGAGATTCTTTGTTTTTTTTTGCTAATTGTGTAGTTTTAGACTGCGACCAAGAAACTACATCCTGTAAAGGTATAAATTAGACTTCAGACTTATGTTTTGAGTGCCTCAGATGCAGTGCAGATTACATTTCGGAACTTGAAGCACTATCAAGTTTTGAAACTAAAGACATGCACTGTGATGTGGTATAACTTTGCTATCCAATGTTTTGGGACTTACAATTAACGCCTGCGTACATAAAATGCATAATTGTATATCTTAAACGTCTCTTACTCTCGCGTAGAGTGATTAAATTGACAGTAAGTTATTAAAAAACTGTAAGGTTCATTATCATCTGTCGTAACCAATTTACCAATGAGTAAGTTTTAAGTAACTGTTGTCTGTACAACTATATAACCATCACTGTCTTGTCTACAAAAAATATTAGTATTATCAGTTCATCTGTCAACCAAGAGAGGACGACCAAGTCTAACCCTCTGGAACCAATTGAGTTGTCAAATATCCCCGCGACCTACATTGTGGCGACCGTAAGAGATGCAAGATGTTGTCATCTCCTTCCCACATGAGGGTGGTGGCATGTTTGTGTTGGAATGGATTGCGAAGGCTGTGCGTATTCGATTTCATTCCTCTTGGATTATTCTCGAGTCTGATCTTGCGTTTTACAGTATGTTGCGGTTCTGTTGTTGAAAATCTTTTGTACCTATACCTATAGAATATTTTAGACGCCCTGTTCCTAAACATTATGTTAAATTAATAAAGCTATCTAAAGTTTAGACGTTTATTATTTTTAGTAAGCATTGTTTCAAAACAAAAGGGTTTCTAATTACACCTACAAAATAATTAATTCAAAATACTCTGACCAATATCTTACCTCAATATTAAATTAACTACAAGGTATGTATAAGGCAAAATCTGCTATTTCAAGAGGTAATCTCCAAAAGTCCTTAACAATGAACAACCCTAACTAATTCTGATTGACGTGTTTTTGGAGAAAATCCCACTCAACCAGGATGGGATGATTAATTAATTTATACCGTCATTAATTTATAAGGGCGGTAACGTGTAAGATAGAGATTTTATCAATTTGTAACCGCATGACACTGAATCCATCATTAAAATTTGGCGTAAGTCTTATACTCACAGGATTCATTACAAATTAGATTATGAGGAAATGAACAATTGTTTTTGTTAATTATTAACAATGATTTACAACCACAATTGCTCATTAGCATTATAATTCACATAGCGCTATTTATTTAATTAACATGTCGACCGTGGATCAAATTATACGAGCATCGTATTTATGTCAAAGAAATTTTTTATAGTACTTTTTTGCCAATGGAAATCATTAACGTATACTTAAACTCCCTCTTTATTAGACATTTTTATCTGTGCTCATGTTCAGACATCAAATTGAGTAACAGCCAGATATTGTGTACAATTAAGATTAGAAGAATTGAAAGTGAATGAGTTATTTAATTAAATTAATATTATCAGACCAAAAAGGGTTACAAGTCTTCCAGTTACCGACATTTTAGCGTATCATTCTGGTAAATATGTGGGTTATGGAAAGTAGTTCAATGTCTCGAAACTGAATTTGGCATTTCTCCATGATGTATGACTTTCCATACACTATATCCTAGCTTTTCCCGACCTTGGCTTATTTGCCTACTTTTTAAGATAAATATATTTACATTTCCTTTGAAAACTTGGCATTGCGCATAAAGTTGAAAAATATTCGTGTTATTGATTTGGGTGCGTTGTAACACTCGGTTTATTTTTGTGAAATATCGCGTGCCAGTCCATGATTTGGTTTACAAAGGTTAGTGAAAGTATGACTAGTAAATAAAAATGTTGTTTGGTAAGTATTTACATTTTCCTTGAATTAGGTAACACGGTAAAAATGGCAAAAAATGTCGATGACATTTTGTAACTTGGAAACATTTAATTAAATACGTATTTCTCCACAACTGAGGTAATACTTCGATATCGATGAAGAACCTTAGAATCTTAACAGTTTCTATATAACCAAGAACTGTATGATTCAGTATATAATTCACACCTAAATCTATCGTAAAGGTACATCAATCTTTCCACACACTATTGTAAATACTATAACAACACAATAGAAGGCAAACTATCCACTGAATCGTCAACAATCAGTGAAAACTCCCAGAAAACCGCTACTATTCTCAGTTGACTGCTCTTTGTGTGTCCACAAATGCCGCAAAAAATACGAAAGGGCTGTCAAAGGGACCCTTCAGTGTAACTAGAAGGGCACTCGGCAGAATACCTGCCTCATTACTGCTTACCACCGGGAAACCACTTCAGGCCTTGTCTGCATCCTAAATTATATGCTAATGTCGGCTGTAATTTTAACGTCTGTTTTTGTACGCTCTGGATGTTCGTTTAAGATTTATGATATTCTGTTTCAAGTCATGTGGAAACTGGTGAAGATGGCTGATGTTTAATATGATAATAGAATTTTGTCAGGTGCTGGTAGGTATATTCTTTACTTATTAATTTGCTGATTTAATCACGGACTGGCTTAATGAGCGTCGTCGTCTTGTTACACTATATGATTCCGATGAGTACATAATTTCACTTATAAACACTGTCTTTTTTTCTTTAAAATAATGATTATTGTCTGCTACTTATCTGCGGTTTAGGTTTAAGATTATAGCTACAAGATTTCAAATTCGTTTTTCAAGTGTCAAAACCATTAAGAGATAGGCGTCTCTCTCCTGTTTCCATTAATCTGAGTGCCCTTAGTAATAATTACTATTACAATAGTTGGCATGTTACCGTTTACCGTTGAACTCGGATAGCGGCTGTGGGTGGTCAGGGCTTGATTAACCTTTGGTTAACCTCCCGAGGCGTGTCGGTTGATTATTTGATAGCGATCTATCAATTACTTAATTATTAAATCTAACCTTTACTAGTTACATAAAATCTCTGCTATTATTGAAATAGCTTTTAAACAAATCTTTACTTAAGTTTTGCTCGTCTCTAATTGAATTATCTTTTTCGATTTGTTTGGTTATGAAACGAAATTAAACAGCCTCTCAACACAGTCGTTAGAATACATTTTAATAATTTATCAACGAATGAATAACTCTGAAACGACATAAAATCTGCAATATGTCGGGCAGGCGACAGGATGTGTCATCCTGTGACGCTTCAGTAGCGTGTAATGCGAAGCGACCCCTCTCAGCGGGTGTCGGCCGGCGCCCCCGGCTGATATATATTTAACCCTAATCTGTTAACGAACTTTGTTAAATTGCAGATTGCGTTAAAAATATACTTGTTCTGGTACTGAACGGAACCATAGAAATGTGGAATATTCGAAAAAAAACAACAACAATTTGCGCTTAAAAAAAGCTAACTGTCTATGTATTTAACTTGCCAACTTTGTATATATTGCCATAATATTCTCTATAAGCAGATTCTATCACATAGCGTTGCGGCCGGGATACATTAAGTATACTTAGTGCGTGGATCGTAGTTCTTGACAATGCTCTAATCGCCTTACTTCGTCTAGGCCATCCCTGTCTTCGTTATACGTCTATTAAAAGGATTTATTTGCTTGTCCGTAATGTGAAACTTGAAGGAGTTCATCGGGGGCAGTGTTTGTGCTCATTACTGAACACGTGCGAGTAATCCTTCTGACGGCTACATAAATGCCTGATGATGTCGGACGACCTTGTCACACTAATTGGACAGTGGAAAATCGAACTGAATTGTAATCTGGCACTTTAGCCTATCACGTCGATAGGCTACAGTTTTAATGCTAGACCTTGATAAGTCAACGACAAGTAGCTGAATTTGATCTCATGTCCTCAAAATTGGCACAGGTGTACTCGGAAGTTCTAGTTCGTATTACTTTAATTCTTTCTATAAAATAGCTGTTTCAGATGAGATAAGAAAAAGGAACACGCATTGCCGCCAGCTACTTCTTCGACATGGCTATAAATAAGCTACGAATAAGTTTTTACGTGTATTCACTTCTATTTTCATTATGCAAAATAACCATCTATTAACCAAAATAATCTTAGCAGCAAGCTTAACCTAAGTCTAGAAATACACAACGAATTTCCACGGAATTTCGAAGTTACACAGAAGTAGATGCACAAACATAGTTAATAGCTCACACTGCAGGCCGCCATTAAAGCTCTTCGGCAAAGAAGCATCGCGTGTGGAAACGCATTACCCCACTTTGTTGAATGCTAATACGCCTTCAGATAACCACTACAGCGAATAAGCTCACATCAATCTGCTCCGTAAAGAATATTATTATTTTGTAGAGTAATGCGTCTATGGTGTTATATGTTGACGACCTCCGTGGTCGAGTGGCGTACACACCGGTTTACAAGGTGTCGCCAGCTCTAAGGTCCCGGGTTCGATCCCCGGCCGGGTCAATGTAGAAAACCACTTTTCTATATTGTCTCGCGTCTGGGTGTTTGTGGTAACTTTTTGTCACTGAATTCCATACCACAAGTGCTTTAGCTACTTACTTTGTTCAGAGCAATGAATGTGATGAATTAATTTATTTATTATTTGTGTGTTATGAATGACTGGTATATTACCATTACATTGACGTATTTTTCTGTCAGCTCTTGAATTAATCGAACATTATTACATTTAGTATACCCATTTTAAAAATAAATAATCGTTTAATAGGTATAACTGCGGCATATAATTGCATTGCAATGATGTTTATCTCAACTTTAAAACAGTTGTGATTCTTAAATAAAACTCTTGCTATGTGATTCATCCACGAAACTAGATTAATTACAATCGAAGCAACTATACCCCTGGAGCAACTATTTTGGTGTTACCCTGTCAATGTGCCCTTAATCTCCAATTTAATTGTAATTTTAATACAATGCTTATGCAAAATTGTTTTACTTTTAACAGGCTTGCAATCGACACACAGCATAAAAAAATAGTTTCAATGTTTAGATTCCAGTCAGTTCCTTCCATTGACAGCATTTTTTTTAACAAAACTGAATCTCGTGCCGTTTAAACTAATATCAATTTTGCATTGGCATTCTATTAGAAATAAAATTAAATTAGAGACTACGGGCATTGGTCTTAATAAGATATATTACTTGTAGAGATATATTTTAACACTCCCTCAGTTTACACAATATTGCTTTATAAAGTAACTGGTCTCAAGTTACTTGGTCCTAAGATGGCAAACAACTGTGGACAGCTTTTTAGTACGATTACACTTTCACTGCCCTTATACATGTGAGTGTACGAAAGGGATTTATTGCGTGAAAGTAATGGCATGGGTACGTAGGCAGCGCCCTAGAAAGGGTGACACTGACCTGATTGGTGATGCCGTTCAAAAAGGTCGCCCTAAGAAACCGTATGTATGGTTTCTAAAGCTGTTTCTTTTATTTCAATGTTTTTCGTGTCACCCTCCAAGAATATCCATTGAATTTTAAATGGAAGTCTACCTCACTATTGTAACTTCTATACAGCTCTATAAATCGCTCTATTTCCCTTCGTTGGAGATTTTGCAGGCGCTCGTTTAATTTCCGTATCAGATGGGATTATATCCTGTTCTAAAGAGAACGATTACTTTTTCAAAGTTTTATTTTGAAACTAATTTTGTGATTTACGTGAATTGTTCAATATTTTTAGACCTTTGACTTCTTTAAGTGTCGATAGCACACCTTAAATTATGTCAGTTGAAAATACATATACTGATTTAATGAGCCAATTAGATTTGTTGATCCTCATCGGTAACCTAGGGTGCGTCAAGCGCTACTATCATAACTCTATGAGTCACTTAATAAAATTCTTTATGCGGTCGTGTTTTGTTACCATAATATTTTTTTAGTCATTAATCACAGGATTTAGCTATTCTGTAGCAGATATCTATGACTTGACACATCGAGAACTGACTTTATGACAGATTAGATAAAAAATAACAATCCAAGTAGTGCAACAGAATACTATAGCTAAGTTGTACAATCGAAAAGATATGTCTGTAGCAACATCAAAAACTGTCCAAGAAGGTTAATATCCAAACATTGACGGACGACATGTTCCGCAATCAAAATCGATGCGTTAATTATAGTGTTTGACCTGTTATTACATGGTCGATTACATGGCAGCGGTAAGTGGAGGGTAGATTGAAAAGTGATACGATACAGTTTAATAACTGACGGTAATTACGCCGTGTCTGTTACTTCATAAATTTTCTGTCAGCCGATAATTACCTGCTTTTGTCTGGATTGTTCTATGTTAAATTGCTTCTATTTAGCAATGTATGTATTATACATTATCATCTTTCAGTGTTTGGTAACAAGCTTACGAATGCCCATTTAATTTGATGCACAAAATCAGCTGTCTAAAAGGGCAATACAGAGGTAATTTTTTGTATTTCCCCAAAATTTGTAAGAATCAAAATCTAAAGTTTTTATTTCTCAGAAAACCTCAAAATTTCGCTTAAGAAACGTTAAAGTTACAAAACGAAATGATTCTAGGTGCGCGTAACAAAAACATTATTTCAAAATTTTTAACATCTTTAATTTAGTTAAACTAATCTACCATTTACTTAACCTACTACTACCTACTCAATTCAAAAGCTATCTGTTAGCTTATGAACTTCCTTGAAATAATCGTTTTCACGCAACACGAACATAGTAAAAGCGCTTACAAGACTGCATTCTTAGTTTCACTATCATTATACCATCAGCTCGCCGTTGGCAGCCGACCCGCGGCCGGTTGGCAAGCTGTCAACCTCGCTGACCCGGCCTTCACCCCTGGTCTGCATTCATGGAGGGTTCATTGCAACATTCGGCAACCCAAGTATTCGGTCCAGGTCACCTAAGTATGTTAGTAGGAACCTGGGAAATGGGCCACCGTTTCTGTAATAAGTTGTAAGCTAGCGACATTTATTTTCGGGGTTGTTATGTAGTTACTCTTATTTTATGTCTTTATATAAGTAGGTGTAGGTCAAGCTAAATTAGAACCACTTTTAGATATACGATTGAGATGAAATTTTGCATACTTGTAAAAAGTCGGTGAAACTTTCAAGCTGGTCTGACGATGGGAACTTCGTAACGAAACGACGCAATCTCATTGTGTTTAGGCTAGTTTGATTTGTCTTCACTATTAACTGTGAGCCTAGCCGATTTAAAAGCTTGTGATAAAGTACACATTACGAATTTAAGTTTACCAACTTTTGCCTCAGTCAATATTTTATAATTATTGTTTTCATCGAATCAGAATTTATTAAATATTGAAACAACAAAGTGCACAGCGGACACAAAGACCACTTTATTAATAATTATTTTTTAATTTTCACCACTAGCAATGTTGCCAACATTATATATTGATCCAAATGTGTTGCCAATGTTTAAAACTACGGATATAAAATTAATTATGCATATTTTAATAACTAATAAATTATGCAAAATGAATACGGGTATTATTGACATATGTTATGATCATAAGAGCATTTGTATAATAATTTAATTCGATTATACGTGATTCAGAGTTCAGCCACATTGTTTGCGCTATAATAAATCCATTTTCAGTTAGAAATTGATACTGCATTTGGCGGTATACTCGTCCCTTAACAAGAATTAAAAAAAAAATAAGTACGTAACGTACTTAAGTACGGTCTTACTGCTGTATTCAGAGACATACAAAAAGATGTTCAAGTAGTATATTATTTCTTCATTCACTAAAATTGCATAGTCAAGATTAGGATAGCTGTAGCACATTTCGAAATTCTCTGTCCGATGTGGGTGGCAAGATACACAGATTTAAATCTCCGAAAATTATATACTGAAAACAAAAAAAAAACATTATATACCTACCTAAATAACCATAGTTTATACGTAAAAGTTAATAGGATGCCCTGGGAAAACATACAGAGATAGTTTCGACTGGAGATTTATTCCCCGTTCGGATGTGGGTGAACGTATTAGCATTTGTTAGCAGGTTGATTTCCCGATCATTAGGGGATTTCTGTAGGATTACCATTTGTTTGTTTTTTGATGTCATACAAAAAGGCTATTTAGATGTATTTGTTAATTTCTAGCCTATTTGAGCTAGAGCTAGCTTAGGTTTTGCTGTGTTATAAAGGAAAATTATAAGCTAATGTATCTAGATTTAAGCTGTAAATCAATGTCAATAGATAGAGCGAATATAGCTCAACCATGACTCGTGAGTGTGGTATATTACATCATAATTATGTTATTTATAGCCTTAAATTCACCTCTAACCACCATAAATATCAAATAACATAAAAAATGAACACGAACACAATTAGGTGCGCCGTGTTTCTCATGTAGGTTTAAACATCAAAAGAGATCATGTCTCTCGCGTTGGAAACACCAAGCTCCATATTAAATGAATACAAAAATAACTTCAAATTTACAAAGTACTTACTAATTTTCGAAAAGATATAACTTCATTTTATATAAACAGTGTTTGTAACAGCATAGAATGCGAGTATCTCGTATGCTAGGTATCGATCGAGCGTAATCTCGCGCGTGACGCGGCGCGGCGATATCTCTATGATGTCATACTGTGACGTCATGACTTCATTACTACATCTTGTGGTTTTAGAGTCTTCTTTATAGTTTGTATGCATTGATTCATTAATGGGTAAGATAATAAAATAATACCACAGATAAGTATACATAGACTAAGACATTTGATCGAAACAACGATCAACTCGATTTATCTCGTAACTTCTTTTGTACATTAGTTTAAATTGACACGTGCTACTAACATGAAAAGTGTTCTATATGCTTGTCAGAGTCCCAATCTACTTCTATGCCAGTTTTCATTACGGTCGGTTCACTGGTTTAGACCTGATGAGGTGACAAACAAGCGGACAGACATACAGAGTCAAATATCGATTTTATTTTTTGTAGTATTTATTTTGTAGTCTCTTCGGTACAAAAGAGTGTTATTAGTGTTCGTTGTATAAATAAGTAAGTCATAAAAATATAAAGCAACTTAAATTCAACTGGTAGCCAGGTCCCCCTTCCCCGAGACAGTTTGTCATAACTTTATATGTTCGCGTGACTCCGCTTGTTTCCGGAGTTGACTTGCTTTATTGATACCGATGTTAAGGTTATTGATAAGTACTTTGATACAGGTTTAAGAGATTCATGGTTAACCTCACCGTGTTTACGTTGCCGTGTTTTTTGTTTTGGTGACTTACGTGATTTCCCTTTTCAGAACTATATTTGAGATTTAGTTTTTTGTTTTTCTTATTGATCTCTGTAATACACGAAAAGGAGGCGGTACCAAAAAATGTTTAGGTAAATTAATTGGTGATTTCGACACAAGGGTTATCACTGTTATCAGGCCGCTATATTTTTTTGTTTAAATGAAATACTGTACCTACCTAGTAACTACTAATAGGTATTAAATTTAATTAACACGTCATTAGAGAAATCTGTAAATTATGAGATAAAGCTCATTAAACGTTCACGCTTTGGTTTAATCAGTATTGTTTTTAACTCATATTATTGAAATATCTATAATAATGTCGTGGTGGCCTAGCGGTTCAATGATCGGATTTAGGTGCACAAGGTGCTACTTTTTCTGAATTTCAGTACCTACTTTCTTAATTATTTTGACAATCGGCAAAGGAATATGAAATCGCCAATTTGCTAGTGAGCAAGCGTGGTGAGCAATGCTCGTTCCTTCTCTATCATTATAAAAAAAACCTGTTCCCAGTAGTGGTTCATTTAAAAAAGACCCTTATTATTATCATTATTTTATTTATTACGATATAAAATTCTTTTCTGAAAATCTTGGACCTAGCTACTATGTAGGTAACATAGAATAGCAGATTACATGAAAATCAACACACATGAATATTTCCATTGATTTGATTTTGGCCGCCCATCCGCACATATTTCATGAGCGCCTATAACCCAGTAAAATAAAACCTTTGAACTTTAACCTTCAATACTTTGTTGACGCCAATACGTCAAACCAACATCAATTTAGTTCGTTCACCTTACGACATTGGAAGAAGCGAACTTGTCAAAAAATAGTAAATAAGTAGGTATACAATCTGGACATGTTCCAAATAAGCCAAGGACGGTAATATTTACTACTGACTGTTTGTCATGTACGAGATGTTGTTATTTCATTTGTTTTCTTCATTTTATTGGCGGCGATTTTGTAGAGACTTTATTCGTAGATGAATATATTGTCCACGCATCAGGAATTGGGCAGCTTTCGTTTCGTCTTGCTCTTGTTGGATAGAGCCTGGTAATCTCACTCCACGAAAATTAGGCTTCAGCTTTACAAACGCCAAAACGCTTTTTCTAACGCATTTTTTTAATTTAACCCCCTCATGAGCATCGCTTTTCCGTCCATTAGAAATGTGGGAAAGTTATTACCTCGACAGACGACCTACAATCTTGAATATAAATCTTATTAGTAAACCCTTACCCTCGTCACGACACAAAATTTTAAGAATTTCACATTGAGAATCAATAAAAAGATAGTTACCATCCATATTCTTTAGGTTCTGGTATGTTTGAAAATGATTTTATCTTTAAAAAAAAAAAAAGAAAAACGTGTTGAAGTGTGATCGCAAGTAAATGCATAAATTGTTTGGCTTTTACCGGATTGGCTGATATTTACCGTTGAACACGAGGATCGAAAATTTGATTATCGAATACCCGGAACTCGAATTATGATGAACGAAGACTGTTCCGATATTTAATATAATCTATTGAGTGGTGTTTTCAATTTGTATTTCAATATTGTATGGGTAACTAATTGATATAAACGAGATGGACGTACACACAGCGACATTTGTTGGAATGGACTGGAGCATTATTGTGCAGGAAGGTGGTCAGTCGTCTTGATGAGGACGTTAGTTTTGATGGAAAGACTTGATGACAATGAACTGAGATTTTAATGATGATAAAAAAATACAATGGTTTTCGAAAATAGTAGTAGTCAGTGGTAAGTGGTTGTCCGGTCGCGGGTACGCGGTTTTTATACACTCGAAAAAGTCAGGGGGGAGGGCGCGGTGCCCCCCGCTGCGCGTGATTCGACGTCGTCGTAGCCCGTGACGCTGTTGCCGCTTTTGTCCGCTGGATGGCGCCACGTAATCGTAAACAATTATTAACCAAAGAAATTGATCAACTTTGATATTGTCAAGGGAATTTGAGAAAGTCATTAGAATAGCCGGTTAGCGACAGTAGGATCACAGATGCATAGGATATTTCTTCAGCTTTTTTAATTTATATTGATAATAAATAAAGATGAATCTTGATTAATACATCGAAATGCCTGTTCTTAGAGCAGTTCACACTTATCAATCAAAGCATGTAATGCTCAGTTCACTAAATGCTACTATTATGAAAACAAAGACTCAATCGCTATGAATGTGGAATTAGTCATTTCATACACAACAATAAATCAAATTAAACACACCAACACGTCGTAAGACCTCCATTAATAACTGTGTACAGTCAACCGCACACCACTGGTAATTAATGAACATTGTCAGCAACTTTATTTCGAAGCGTTAAGGTAGATTTTAGTAATTCGCAATTTCGACTGTCTTGTGCCGACTGTTCGTTCAACCCATGTAAAGTAGGATTTATTTAATACTAGACCAACAGGCCCGTCAAGTAATAACTAACAACTAACTCCACTAAAGTCCTTTCCGTCTTCCTTGTATCGGAAGACCAGGCGGCAACGAATACGCCGCAGTAAGTTACTAAGTAGTCAATCTCAAGGTGTTTCGAGCAATCACCGTTGTAAAAATACGTCATTATATTCAGTACATTTTTTTATCATCGAACCTTGAGATCTCAAAATGATTCTGCACAATACTGATTAGATACGCTAAGTCAGAGACCGTTAAATAGGCGACAGTTTAATGCATTTACAGTAAAATGACAAATATTTGACGTCGGTCACACTCGTGGATTAGAAAGAGATCGAAGCAGGAAAAACCGGAGTGAGTGAGATAGCTTATAATTAAGTAGCTGAAGTGGCTGGTCATGTCTGTCGTAGGAACGATGGCTGTTGGAAGCAGACGGGTCCTTGAGTAGAGACCGCGTATTGGAAAACGGTGTAGAATGCCTAGACCGATGGATCGGATGACCTAAGGTTAGCTGGGTCGACACTGGATGCGGAACGCAAAAGACTGTGAGTTGTCCAGTAACTTGAGGCAGGCGTATGGCCAGTAGTGGACTCTGATAGCAGAGTTGAAAATTAGGACGATATGGAAACAGCGCATATTAATATTATCAGTGGTAACATTTGGGACCTTAACAAACGCCTTTATTTCAAAGACATTTGGTTTAATATCCTAATTCGTTACCGACGTGAGGTAAACCGTTAACTAACCGATTCGCTCGTAAACCACTATTAACTCTAGTTAACCTTAACCGTTCGACTGGCGACCCAATTCGCGAAATGACTTCATTCCAGTAATGTGCAGACATTTGTTTGACCTAGAGTTTTATTTATCCGGCTGAAAAATTACCTTTAACTTTTACCACAAGATTGGTAAAGGTGGAAATTGTTTTACCATTAAGTGATTCCTAGTTCGAAGTTGTTATGAGGCAGACAAATAGCCACAAAAAGCTAACGCAAATTGAAGCGTTCTTGAAAAGACATATTTACATAATAAATATTGAATTGATTATTGTTTTAAAACAAAGTTTCTTCTGCTTCTTGTACGCTGATATCTTTAAAACAACGCAACGGATTTTAATGCAGTTTTCAGCAATAAGTGATTAAAGCAGGTTTATATGTATAATTTATTAATGTTGTGTGTGAATACATTATAATTTAGTAAAGTTAATATCTTTTCAAAATACTTTTCATACAAAAAAAATAAAGTCATCGTTAAACTCGTCTTCGCTTCTCAGAATGTGTTATCAAAGTCACTTCAAACAATAGAAAGTTGCATTTTACACATTAAACACAACGAAAAACTTCCTTTGACTGATAAATACCTATATGTAATTGATAAATATTGTTAGGTGGAAGCACCTGTTATCGGCCATGCCAAATCATCAGATCAATGCGTATTTTGCTTCCATTCATCTCTACTACTCGTCGTCTCAGCGTTACCTCCTTTCTATCTCATATCATCTTAAACAAAATCCATCTCTTTTTCGATCTTTCTTCCATGCCAACTAAACATAATGTATGAGTAACATCAATATGTTAAATAATTAATTATCTAATCGAAAATCGCAAGATATCAATGAGTAGACACATTTTATAAAATCATATACACTTAAAATTAGTTTTAGTTAGAACTAGTGATTTCCCGCGGCTCCGCCCGCGTGGATGTCGGTTATCGCGGCAAAAAGTAGCCTATGTCCTTTCTCAGGCTCTAGAGTATCTATGTACCAAATTTCATTTAAATCGGTTCAGTAGTTTCGGCGTGAAAGCGCGACAGACAGACAGACAGACAGACAGACAGAGTTACTTTCGGATTTATAATATTAGTAAGGATAAATCAAATGCTGATGATAACTGTTTTGTTACAGGTAAACCCTTGATAATCTGTGGCCCGATGATTTATTGTAAGTATTGTAATGTTTATTAATGCCCGAGAGCCGTGCTTGCTGTTACATGGGTATTATGAAGATTTTGATGTGGGTTTCGTTAATATGAAAATACGTATATAACTTGAAAACGAAAAGGTCATCTTCTGTTAATTTAATTTACTGGCTCCTGTCTATGTAAAACAATTTTATTGCGGTGTTTGGTTAGCTAAGGCCGCCCATACACAAACTGCCCCAGCTTTCGAGCGCTCTCTCGCGTTACGTGCGCTTCCCTTGGTCTTCTGTTTTGTCGACCGTGGAACTGCTCCAAGGAGTCCATGTGCGGGTGTTCATAGAAGTCTATAGCTCACCATGCAGTCGCAACTTGTCGAATGCTTCAAGCAGCCTGTGTGCGCGCGGCCTAACGCCTTAAAACCTTTATCCAAACGCCTAATAGAATAAATAGTTAATAAATAACCTTAAATGATATAACACCGGTGTATCTAGGTACTATTTGTATTATTCACATCTTCCCAATGAAAAACAATCATCATAAATACTAATGCTGCTGCTACTCTAGCTTGTCTTATGTACCAAAAAGTAACAACAAAAGTTTTTACGCGTAAAATAAGTTCTTTAACAAAACCCCTTCCCAACAAATAAAAGGTGTACTTATTTTTAGTTTTGTTTTTATCCAGTATAGGAAAAACTCAAGGTTTGTAACTTAAATTGTTGTCAAAAGTTTTTACTAAACTCCTAATTAATAATTTTGTCCCTTTGGACAAAATTACAAGATGGCGACCCTCCCTGCCTAACTTTGACAACTATTTTCTTGCTAGAAGCTCTAATTAGGGGTGTCACCCTGTAATTATTCTATACGTGTCGTAGTTAGGCTGATGTAATGGTTTAATTTTGCTTGTTAATAACCGTATTTGAGGAAAATAGGATGGTGCGATAAAATTATGGCGGGAAAATTGTTGCATTATGTTTCGGTTTCTTTACAACGAAACATTTAATGATTATCTTAGAAAAAACATGCAATCATTTGTCACCAAACAGTACCTATTATATCACATCCTGTTTTACAACTAGGTATTACGATAAAAGTATGTTAAATCCACTCATTAGACTGTGTGGCTCGGTCAGTAGAAACTAAATATTTTGTAAGAAAATATCTATATTTAACTACTTAAACAAAAATAGGCGCCAACATTTCGTTAAAATATTTACAACGTTTAAATAACAGCATTATTATTACAGAGCCCAACTTAAAGTTGTTTGTAGCAAAGTTTTGCGAAACTTTATCAGCGTCGCCCAAAACTTGGGTGTCAGATGAAATTCAAAGGGATTCGTGCTTCTGTAATTATCATAACAATTAGAAGTGGGACGCTTTATAATTACCGCGATTAAAAGTAATCGCAGATAACAGTGTTTACATTTTAAACAGAAAGATTAGGCACTGTTTGATGCGCCGTTTGCATAAATTATTAAACACAGATTTAGTAAAAAATATGCAGTCTGATTTGACTGCACCTAGGTGTGTGATGTGATTTTTGATAAGCTTGTTTCTATGTTGTACATAATGTATAAATTAATAGTAAAACGTAATATGTATATTGTTGATACGTTTTGCGCCGACACCATTTTAATTCCACAATCAAACCCCAAAAAAAAAAGCTATTCTAAACTGAGCGTCTTTCCTGCATAGGGATAAAACGCCTATTAAATACCAAAGTCTACAGAGTACGACAAAACTAAATTAAAACTGAAACTAATTAATCGAATATAAATCAGATAAATTCGAAGGCTGCAGGATAAAAAAAAACATGCGTGCGTACAAAGTACACATGTCAGAAGTGAAACTTCTTTGTCACAACACGTGTTTTTTGTCAATATTAGAAATTATTAATTAAGTTTTGTTTTTGAATTCAAAATTTAGAAAAGCGAATTTATGAAATATTTTTATTTTATGGTAAATGATTTATTAAATTATCAAATGACGAGTGGCAAGTTGAAATACCACATGTTATTTGTAAATATTAAAACTACCTAACCTTCAAACCAATTATCATAAAAAATTGTAAATAAACAAAAAGATAACAGATATATTACTTACTTCGAATAATTGCTTGATACAGGACAACTTACAAATTTATTCACAAAGTTTTTTCACAAAGTTTTTCACAAAGTTTTTATTTATAAAATTCACTTACTGTTTATTCACTGTAGAAGTGCCTAATGATATTGTAAATATTACGCTATGCGACAGAAATGCCATTTAAAGTTCTAATAATTAACTAGTAAACGAATACACAACCAATAGGGCGTGTATTCTTTCTCGATATCCCGTATTCTCTCTCTCTCTTGTTCAATCTTTCTCACTATAGCTCTCTCCCACCTCACACTCCATAGCACTATGCGTGATACGACGTTCGCTCTGTCTCACTTTTTCTCTCAATCTTTCTCACTCGCTTGCTCCCTACTCTCACTCCACGGCTAGTTGCTCATGCTACGTTCGCCCTGTCTTACTCTCTCTCAATCGGTCTCGATCACTCTCTCTCTCTTTTCCGACACTTCCGTTGCACACCGGCGTGACGTTTCATCTGTAAAAATTTTACCCTCATGCGCCTAAAGAAGTTTCACTTCAAAAAATTCTTTAACGAATTTTCTAATTTTGCTCTTTTTCTAACATATTAAAATTAAAGTCAAAACAACAACCAAAAACACAGCAAGTCATATTTTTTTGATACTTTTAAAATAATACCTGCTCATTGTCTTACGTATAAATAGACGTCCCAATGTCAAGGCGGGCAAGAAACAAGCTCCCACTTAATAGAATCATTGTTCCAATTTATCTTAAACGGTCCTATTTGTAGACTATTTAGGAGACGAGACCTCAGACCAGACCGATAAGACGCTAGGACGTCTCAACTTCTTTCATTCGGTCAACAAAGAACGACTTTGTTTTAAAAGAAATGCTCATTTTATTTTAGGAGTTATTTTTTTTAAAGTTTTTTTTTTTCGAATACCACAGAATTTTTCAATTTCTATCAAAGCAGTTCGTAAGTAAATAATTATTCATATTCATATTGTTTTTTTTTTGTAACAGATATACTGAAATTAGATACAAAATTACTAAAAGATAAGATACATGTCGTTATCTGTTTAAGTCAACCAGTTTATACGTTTTTATTATACGTTTAGACTACACTAAGGTATCTTTTGTTCGGATTCACGATTAGATTCAATGAATGGGTTCATAAAAAATCTTACAAACCATTGTATTATCATCTGTCGTCATTCATCTCGGAATGAATGAGAATCATTTTATCAGGTTTGTATTACTTCATGCAAAATAATTGTTTTCTTATCTGACGTGTTGATTTTATTGCGTAGTTTGTTGTTATCTTAACTACGTACATTTGTTAGGGGTCGAAAGCAAAACTGTAAACAGTTTACTGTAGTTAACTTAAACGCACTACTATAAGAAGTAACCATACTAAGAATTAAAACAAAAAAAGGCCAAAATTATGTGCAATTACAACGTAAATATTACAGCAAAATTATTGATAAAATGTAACGAACCAAACTGTTGTATACAAACAACATACCTACTCGGCGCCATTGACCGAACACTGTAATTAATAAACATAGTTACAGTGTATATCAACGTTTGTAAACAATTGCTTCTGTAAATACCACTAATACTAGTATGATCTATGTTATATATCTGTTATTTATAGGTATTACTTTGCAATACCTATTATTTGTATCGTTGTTTTTTTCTACATCACTAGTTCGCTGACAGATGACACCTCTGGCGTCGCGCCGAACTATCTGTCATTTACAAATTCCATCTATCATTCATTGACATACCTTTGTTGTATGTGTTTATATTTCTATTTCTACTAACATTATTTGCCTTTGCTCTGACAAAAATACTCCTGAAACTAAAACATTGCCATTATTTATTATTTGTCCGGTGTACAAGGTGTTTTTTTTATATCTAACCTTTTTTAAAAACTGTTTGATTTTCAGTCTTACTAGATTGAGTTGAAATTACAGTAGAAAAATCGCAGCTTGAGCAGAGATTTTTTTCATTCTAATATTTTGGCGATATTCTAGTATTTTTTGTACGGATATAATCCGTTCAGTATACCTAATTATTTCACCATACTATCGCGTGTCTATATCAATAACATCTACATTTATTTAGTATTTAATCATTAATTATGTCGCCTAATGGCCAGTTACGATGTTAATTTGTGAAAATATACTTTATAGTTACAGTTTGAAAGGTCAATTTATTTGATAACATTTATTATGTTTATCGAGTGCTATTAGTTACTCATTTAAACCTTTTTTATTTAGTTTTTAATTTTATAATGTATCATACTTATTATTCGTTTTTATCTCAATGCAATAAAGAATAATGAAAATTATTTTTAATTGAAAATAGATAATTAATTAAATAAATTTTAATTCATTACATATTAGTGACCATAATGCAACGTAATAAGGAGTTCAATTCTTAACCAAAGCTTATAAGTTATTAATTCAGAGAGTAAATTTAGAGATGCCGTTATTTTAAGGGTTCATCATCACAGTAAAAGCTACTTATATCTCAAAACTATACAAAGTTTGTATGCTCAAGAGAGGGTAGATAAAGATAGTAATCTGTGCGGGCCACTCGATAACATATACATCAAAACCCTCCGAACACAATCATGCCCTCGGGGCCCCACAAGCCAACCTTCCCAATATAAAGGACGATACGAAGGACAAGTTACTAAAACAAGCAAAAAGAAAAATGTGGGCTGATTTCGTGTTTGACGGACGATTCCGAAAAAGGTTATATACTATTACAGTGTCAAAATAAAATAATACCAATCAGAAGGCGCATACTTACTGTTTGCTTAGGGAAAAGAAATTCAGCAACAACAGCTAATGTTAGTCATAATATTAAATTTTATGAATTCGTACTCGCTGTGTTTTTAACCACTAAAATATTTTCCCCGTCCGTGCTGTAAATAGTACCTACCTATATCTTTTAACAAGATAATTTAGGTTGTATTATAATGTAGGCTTATAACTAGTTAACTTAAGAAATACAGTTAAATAATTTAAAATAAAACAGTCATTCATATGGTATTTTTAACAGTGGCACCACCTAACTATAATCCAAGTTTGATCCAGCCGGACCTTCTTATTTGTTCTTAGAATGTCTGTGTTTGTAAGATCTGCGGAGCTACTTTATTATCTCCCTAGAGAAGTCCGCAGTGTCTGTTGTCACTGGCCAGCAGACCTTCAGTGAATACTAATTATGACACAATTGAGAAAGAACATGCCTTTGTTTACTAACACAATACTGCAGTAGAGTGTCTACTGCCCAAAATTCAAACATAACATTTGTTAAAAAACACTAATTAGGGGTGTGCCATAAACGTTTTGCCGAATAAAAACTGTCGATCATGCTGGGCACGCATGCTGGACACCCCTAGTTACTATTTTCTGACAAATGGTATGTTAGAATTTTGGGCAGCAGACAGCTTAATCTTAATTTTGCTTGACAAATTCCTCGCATTTTTTTTTATTTATTTTTTATATAATTTTTAAACTGTGTGATGTTATGTTTAGCGTTTGCTTGGCTAAAACCTATTTTCAGCCAGTCAAGAACTCCCCAAACGACCATCCCAGATTTATATATATTCCCTCCATTGACTGGTGCAAAATGACCTATAAATGATATTTGTTGGTAGGTACAGAAGCTAGTCTTTAAATAAGTGTGACCTTTGGGTCAGCTGATTCATGCGTGACCAGGCGGACCGCGTCAGGTCAACTCCAATCTGTCATGCTTCTTATATCAAAGGACAGTTTTTACCTAACTCTAGGTATTAATATTTTTTTTGTTTCGAGGTATGGCTCAACATTTAATTGAGTTTTGATGTGAAATAGTTAGGTTATTGGTTTTTTAAAATGTCATCTACATATTATAACTTTGCTTACTTAACTATGCCTACAATTTACCTTTTTTAATCAAACATAACACTATAAATGATACCAGTTTACAATATGTTTAAAACGTTAAACAAAAACCAATTTACACAAATGTTACAAATGATCGCAATGTTTTAGAAAACGTAATAAATTAGTTAATGTCAATCCGAACTATCGCGGCGTAATGAATGCTCAACGACTGTCGCTTTCACGAATATTTACACATCTATACTAATATATAAAGCTGAAGAGTTTGTTTGTTTGCTGGAACAAGCTAATCTCAGGAACTACTGGTCCGATTTCAAATAAGCCTTCCTCAATAAATGGGCTATCCATAGCCCATTTATTGAGGAAGGCTATAAGCTAAATATCACATTACGCTGCGACCAAAAGGTCCGGAGCATAAATGAAAAACCGTTGAAACTAAAACACGCGGACAAAGTCGCGGGGGACAGCTAGTATATTATACACACGATAATACTAGTGATAGTTAGTATTTGTTTATTGTTTTATTGCGATATTTTAGCGTGGAGGTGGTCGTTCCACACTCACTACCTACTCCTTAGCTTGTATTAATTTAATATGCAGATTCTTCGTTCGTATTCATTGCTTTTTCATGATCGATGTTAACGCATTAAATAATTTCAAAGATTTATTGGCCTTTTTCTTCTTTGTATGCTTTATTATCCTAAAACGTACCATGAATTAAAGATACAATACATTATTTCATGCCCTATTCAAATAGTATGCCATCTGACATTTCCAATAAATCTGATTTAAAATATGCATGTAATATGTATGCATCAATCTTGTACCATCCACGAGATGGAATATTTGAAATGTTTGCGTGAAAAACTTAGCCCTTGTTATGGATGCGATGTTTAGAAATTGCATAGTATTCTGTATAACATGTCTTGCACAGAAATAAGCCAATATTCGATATATTTGCTGAGCTGACGAGTTGTAGTGATGGATGGAAGATAAATACGCATTGCGCCGACCTTAAATAATTGGGAACAGGGCAGGAAGATGATCATGAGATATATTTGTTGGAGTTAGTAAAGTAAAACAAGATTACAATAAAAAAGAATGAGTGCGTTCTAACTTGTGGAACGGTGGCATTTTGAGCCATTGTCAATTTAAATTACGCGCAAAGTACTTGCTTTAAAAGTTCAACAAAACACTCGACTTTCCAACTTTTATTTAGACTTGTTTGAATTTCATATAATTTAACTTCAGCTGTATAAATAATTAAAATTCAATTGTGAATCTCAAGTATTAACTTTTTTTTGCTTACATTTCTAAATTGTTCTCGACGTGAAATATAAGGGCCTTTTATTTGGAATGATGTTTAGAAAACAAATAACTGGCATCCTTGAAACCCTTTTGTTTTGGCTAGCGATGGGTCGATGGGTCAGTGGGTCCCATGGCTCACTGACTCGAAGTGATTTATCTATGGCGTCGGCGAGTAATGGACCGTAATAAGAAAGACATTAAGTAACCATGACAGCGATGTCATTATCTTTTGACCGATATGAGAGATTATTATCACGAAGGATTTGTTCTTAGTTCGATATTGGAAAAGCGAATGATTTTGGAAGCTAATGTTTTTCCTATTTCAATGGAAAAGTAGATAGACTATCTCGACTTCTACCAAAAAACTGGCCAATACTGGTCTAGAACATATGTGTGGAAAAGAAAAAGAGATAGAGATCTTTGCCCTAAAGAAATAAAATAACTTAATGTTTTAGTAACAACTTTATCGCTATTAAGATATCTTGCATCGGTAGACGCTATCTACTTACCAAACCAACAATATTGTGTTTAAGTTCATTAATTTATTTTTTAAACAAATCTGTATGTGCCTTAGCGGTCTCTCTTTTTCTTCCAATTTGGCGTTCGTTAAACTTAATTTGTCGACAATCGTGTTAACCATCCAATACGGGGCGTTTAGGCGCAAAATATGCGAGCGTCGAACCCGTTTAACGTAGATTAGGCGGTTGTACCCGTTACGGGGTCACTGGGGCACCATGAGGCTGATTTATCTGCAGCCAGAGCAATATTAACAGCATGGTAATGAGCTGGATGTACCCTGCGTACCCTGTGCCGATGCCGGGATAAAGTTCCGTAAGGAAGACAAATTATGCAAGCTTTATTAAATAGGGATGAGGGATTAATTAATTTTATTTTTACGTGGGGAATTCGTTTGAAATATTTAACGGGCTTATAATTTAAATAGATGTTTTTCGTTGCAAAGGACTTAAAAAAAAATGATGTAACATTTGAGGAAATGGGATGTCTAGATTGTCCAGCTGTGTGTTACTCACATGCTGATAACTATAAATGTGTATAATTAAAATGAAGTACAAATAGGCAATATGTTTTTATCTCACTACTGCAACTATATACCTAAAAACAGTGTAATTCCTCTAATGCAAAAAAATGGGATTTATACAAAATCTGTTCTGACTCTCTATCTGTAAGAGATCTGGTGGCCTTTCCGTTTGGTCCAGCGTATTCGACAGGTTTGGGATCCCAGAATCTAGATTTCAAAGTAGGTAATCCGGGTCTTAAAGGATTAGCTTCCGAGCTTCGAGCTGGATTGAAATCGGGATGGCTACCTAAAGAGCTGCCTGAATAGGTCAATGCGGAACTTTAAAGCAAATAGGTATTAATCTAAAGTATTTTTTACCAACGACTTTTAATTTAAAGTTTTTTAGAATTTGATGAATACTAGTATATTAAGAAATGGTATGAAGGCATCAATTATTTATTTATTGATATTACGCACTTCAATTGCGAGAATCATTGTAATCCTTCTACGGTAGCGCTATTGTAATACAGCAAAATTAATTGTGGAATAAAGAAAATTTTTTAAACATTGTCATCATTTATTTGTTGTTATGTTGTCTCCATCTTACATAAGATGGATATACGTCTAAATTGAATTTTAGTAGTCAAAATAATCAGCGACGGAATCTTGCAATTATGTTTATTGCAACGTTTATATTCAACAGCTTGACGACTTGTCGTCATCCGTTTAACGCTTCAACCAAATCAAAGAATTTAACGACCAGACATTTGGATCATCAAACAAAATGACTGGTACTTCGTCGCTTGTTTTAATAAATGTTCTGTTCAGTGCGTGTTGTGAAGGGATATGGCATCGATTGACCCCAGTCTTTCATGACCTCGTTATTAAGGAGTCCTTAGTCGCCGTGCCGGATCCGGATCGGTTACGTCTCGGAACGTCTGATGAGTTTGGAAGAGTAGGGAAGAGGATATCAGATTTCGAGATTATGATTGGGATGATGTGTAATTAAGGCACTGTATTCCTTTCCTTATTTAATGAGGGTTTGTGTTGTAGATGGAATGGATACGCTATTTGATTGAAAGATTAGGAGATTAGAAAGCCTTAATTGGAAAATGCGGATTAGGTAGGCCTTATCTTTAGATTAAACTGCGTTATATTTACTACCTAATTGTCTTAAAATTATAAGCAGTGTTAGACTAAAGAAGGAAAATAGCTGGCATCTCTACAGAACCCCAGCAGTAGACGTTTGTTTATCAACTGTAAGGATGTCACGACAACCTTCATTTTGAACACATAATCTATTGCATGTAGCGCAACAATTTCCTATCCAATAAATTACTATAACCTTGAACGGAGGTGTATCGTGTCCAGGCGTTTGCTGTAAATCTTGGATCGACGACGCGTGGCCAAGGTCATGTCGCACATAAAATTAAGCGCGCGCACTGATTGGTAGCACGGTGACACCCACGCGAATATAGTAGGGTACCACATAATTCATATAAATACAGAAGAACCACTTCGAGAAATCCATCTAAATACGGGATATTCAAAAAACTCAACTATACGTATTATTTTTAAATTCTTGTTCCTAGTATAAGAATTACACGAAAATTCTGTTGTACGTTATGTATATATTTTTTATTCTAGGAACTGTTATCAATTTTTTTTTCAACATAATACAAATGCCGTTAGGTGTACCGAAGGGGGATTGCAGCTTTTTTAGATTTTGATCTCGGCATAACACATTTTTTTTAAAACTCATTAAATAAAAAAATAAAAACTGCAATAGTCGGGCATAGACTCCGATTATTACTTGCGTCCCGTGAGTTGTCGTTACAATCTTATATTAAAAGAAATAGTCTTAATTTCATTTCAGTCGCTCTTGACTTCCATTCCTCATCTTTATTTGACGGGCCTGTTGATCTAGTGGTTAGTGACCCTGACTGCTAAACCGGAGGTCGTGGGTTCGATTCCCACCCAGGACGAATCTTTGTGTGATGAGCACGATCATTTGTTCTGTGTCTGGGTGTAATTTATCTATAATATGTATGTATTTAGAAATATATAAGTATGTTTATCAGTTGTCTGGTTGCCATAGCACAGGCTCTGCCTAGTTTGGGATCAGATGACCGTGTGTGAGATGTCCCAAGGTATTATATATTATTATATATTATTATATGGAATACATAATCTGTATAATGAACCTTCTGCATAATCCACTAAATGTATAGTTTTGCGAGTGACACCAATGCCTGCCACCAGTTCACAGGGCTGCGTGACGTCATCAGATGATATCATCCCCTTATTTGAATTATTCCTCCCCTAGCATCTTTAAATGTTATTAACCCGCGTTCTTTGAAGACTTGAGTATGTCATATGTATGTAGAGTGTATGTAGGTCGCATGAGATCATGATGACACCAGCGTCTGCTTATGTCATTGGTTTTATGTGGCGCTAAGGTTTGATACTTATAGTTTTATACGTCCTATATTCATCACTAAAGCTATCTTTTTAAAGTTTACACACAAGTCTTTTTTTTTTTTAATACCCCTAAGTGTCCCACTGCTGGGCTCAGGCCTCTTTTCATATAACATTGATCACCAAGCGTGCTCACTTGCAAGTGCCGTTTGGCAGTGGTGTCGTAGAATTATTTAGAAAGTACCTTGGAAAATTCACAATGGTATTTGCCTCTAGTGGGTTCGAACCTGCAACCTTGTGCATACAAATCCGTTCATTAAACCACTAGGCTACCACAACATCGAAGTCTATTGTCTATTATAGTAAATGATTGTGGATGCTCTTGACTCTTGACGCTTAGGTTTCTAATTAGGTAATTTACATGGTCACATGTATAAAACAACTATAAAAAGAACTCAGCTCTTGACAAGGCATATGCTTTTCATTCTGTGCCGTGCTCTAACCTCTGCTGTGTGTTTGTCAGTCTTGATGTATACAACACCAAAATCCACGTTACTGTCTAATTCATACTCTAAAACTCGCAATACAATTATTTTAATACCTGTCTTCTCAACATTATACTTGTAATTTATCTAATTGGAAACATACGCGATTTTCTACATCCCTAAAAATACATTAAACAATTTGAGCGAGTATTAAACTTTGATATGAGCTTCGTCGCTACCTACGCCTTCAAGTTTGCAGGCTCTTTCGTTTAACTCTGAAACATTATGAAACGTGTGTCGATCTTCTTAACTTTCAGTCAAATTATATTTCGTGAGCACTTCAGGTGTATTAATGTGAGATTTGTTGGAATTTGTGTTTAATGAGCGCTCAGTTTCAGTTCCAGAAACTTCCATATTTCCTTCGTCTTTAAAAGCTTTTTAGTATGGTACTTGGATGGGAGACGTTTTGAATTCTATATTACAGTTTTATGTAAATTTATTTGTTATGGCTCGTTGTGTTCGTGGTTCGCTTTGTTTAATTAAATATTTACTTAATTTATTCTGTTGGTTTTGCATTGAATTTTATGACACAAAATTGGTTTTGTATGTGTGTATCCAAATTTGCTAGAGAAGAGGCAGATGCCTCTTTATGCTTTTGTTTTTTGAGCAGTCTTAGCCATACATTGCTAGAGACCACTAGACACCTACGCAATATGTATGCCATCAGATACTGTAACATGGCTATATTCCTCATTTGATGTGCACCTCTTTTGTTTAGTACCCATCAGCGGTTTCATTAAGTATATATATATAGATAAATATTATAAATAGTAAAGCCTTTTGCTATTGAAATACCTTTACATAAAATGTATACTGACAAACAAACCATTCACACGTGTATTTACCACGGCCGGCCGCATCTCCCGCCGCACTGCGCTTCGATCACTCTGATTGATTTAGCACAGCCTCGATCGTTCAGGTGTCATATATTTAACTGGTTGACAACTGCATTGTAGGATAAATATCGTCGCGAAAAACTTGGTGGGATTTAGAAGCTTCAAAACTACGTCACATGAGGTGACATGATACGTACAATGAAGTCTGCATTTATAATATTGCTAGATTTGTTTCTGCAATTTTATTTCTATACCGAACAGTATTTAAAAGTTAGTTGGCACTAATAGTAAGTTTACATGAAGAAACTTTCCTCCTTTCGTGAAAAGATGGCTTGGAAAATTTAACAAACGACCAATTGACGAGTTACCGCCGTTTGAAATATGATCGCGCTGTATAATGTCAAAATCTTGTCTAGTTTCACTAATTAATAGTACAATAAATAGGATAAGCACGTACGTAAAAGAGATAGCTATCATTCAAAACTATTAGGAAGGTTTCGAGTCCTCAAAAATATTGCACTAATAAAATATGCCTTATTTATAGTATTTTAGTAGCATGAAGCAAACTGACAGCCATCCGATTAATAGTCTTTCAAGTATTTGGTCTGTATTTTTACCTTTGTATAATATACTAGAATTCTTTGTGTAGCATTTTAAACTCGCTTTTCATTCATATACCGTAATTATATCTTCACGCACCACGTGTGTATAATTAATTCGTTGACTTGAGTCACGTGACCGCTTGTTATATTCCCAAGTATATGATTACCCACATGTGCGAATATATTGCTTCATTTGTGGCTTTTCGTTGTTCATGAATGCCTTAATTATGAAGAATATTTGTCTGTTCATTTTAAATGAAATACCGATTTTGCAGGTGAAAGTTTGGGTGTTAAGAAATTAAGTTAATTTCTCTTGAAGCGACTTATCTTTGAATGATTTAAGAAAATAAAAACCTGCTGAAACAGTGTAAGACTAAACATTATAAGCCTACAAGTTTTACAAAGTCTAAAAATACCTTCTTATCCATAAAATAATTAGGTACAAGTTTGGTCTTACAAGTTTAAGTTCAGTAAACAACGATTTTTGCCTGAGGCAGGATTTATGAGATGGAAAAGAAATTATAATTTTGCAAAGAATCTAGAAATAAATAAATCCATCAACGTTTATAGTTGTGGTATTTAAATAGAAAAAAAACCGATTGTTTATAGTTTATTTACCTATAAGTTACTATGGGTTACACGTTCCGTTTTACGCTGCATGATAAACATAATTTATTCTGCAAGTGTTCCTTTATCAAGTATGCAAATGAGCTATTATAGGCAGTAGGCAGTTCTATGTTTTACAAGTATTCTAGACCTAACTTATAAAAACTTATTTAATAATAAACCTTGGAAACAGCGTCGTAAAACTTAAGATTTATAAGTAAGGACCAGTTGTTTAGATTGAAAGAAGTACAAGTATAAGCCCTAGTTGAATTTGTTTCTTTCTCTGTAAAGTAGTCGGTTAAATGACTTTCTCATGTATTGTATGTATTTATGAGTGTGTGTTTACGTAATACTTAGGTGTTTTACATGTTTATTAATACCCAGGTAATTTGCATCTTTATAAATCGATAGATAGCCAAATGTCTCTATTATTTTAAATTATGTAAACTACTTTAATAAGATATTTTAGCGGGCTGGTGATGTTATTGCATTGCATTGTTCTATGTTAGCGTTTAGTTTAAATATTATTTGCTTTTGTACCTCTTTTGTGTCTTGTGAAAGTGTTCTTAACCTGAAAAGCGTTTTTACAAAAATGTTATAACTTAGTTCAAGTTCGACCATTTGCAGATTTGTGAAAGGCCTTTGACAGAGTCAAGCAGACAAAATTTTAACAGTTTTGGATGAACATCTGATTAAAGGCACCTTGCTGCTGGGAACTCGTTTAGGAGACAAACATAGACACTCCTTGTGAATAAACTGACATACATGAATAATGTACTTATGTTCTAACGAGACCTGAATTTGCTTGCCAAAGGGATGTTTGAATTTAGCTTTTTTACTTGATAAGATAATATCAAAAAATTCTTGGGAAACGAGTTTCCTCTGCTTTATTTGTCATTATTTAAGGCAACAGGCCTTCTAATATTTTAAAACACCTTCAAAATACTTTGATGGCACTGTCATTACGACGTCATGCTATCAACTTTAAAAACATCAAACCATATGTTATGAATACTATTTAATTCCCATTATTCTTTTTTATAACCACCAAAAATACTGTAATAAGTACTGAGTGCGTGAAGTCCATTAAAACTTGGGCGTACATCTTCAGTGTTGTATTTTAATGACCGGCGCTGTGTGCGTAATGCGGCCATTATGCAAATGTAAGCGATCGCAAATAGCCGGCCGAGAGTAATGAATACGATATATTAAGACCACACTCTGATATGTCCGTTTCTCGTAGAAGTGAAATATGAGACCGAGGTGAAAAATTAACATTTCATATTTAAGTGCCTACCTAAACAATGACTAAACTTTTTGAACATGACAAGTGTCAAGTAATAGTGCAGAAGTTTATTTAGAGACCGCTATACATTCATTATATTGCCTACATATAATATAAGTAGATTTATAAGTCATTGAACTTATTTCCTGTGAACGGCATTTAATAAGTATAAACACTATAAATAGAATCACCAGTAAATTGCGTATGATATCTTTCTTAACGATTTTGACACATTTTGAAATGGGACTTCATTTTTCGTTTATCAGTTCGTAACACAAAAACCCTTATCATCCACCCATTAAGGTATTCTCTAAGGTCCCACACCGAGAGCTCCACCAAAAAAAAAGTATCACAAACTTTGTGTAATTGTTTCACATCTGAAAGCTGTTTCGCCCCGACATCGCGAGCGTCAAACCAAATAATTGGGTTTACGCCCTCCGGGGATTGGATTCGATTCCAGGATACACATATGCCTATAGTCCACACTTTTTCGTCGCAAAGTTACAATACCTATTGTATTTTATGGGTTTTTGTACTTTGTATTTAGGGTATCGGCGACCTCATTTGCTCTCGAGGGTCTCGTAAAAGAGGGGTAAGGACTTTCCTAAAGAGTGTCATCTACATACATTGTGTTTTCAGTGGTATTATCAACGCCTCGGTTATACACCCTCAACATTCGTCTAAATAAGGTTTTAACACAGAAATTGGTGTTGACTAGGTTGTAGAGACAATCCTGTACCGAATGCGATTATCCGTTGCTTGCTCTACCAAATGCAATTATAAGATAGACCGAGAGAGAGACTGAAACATCACGGTTCTGTGATTCTAAACTCTATAATATAACGGGAACAACTAACTCCTGTATATTTACCTTGTCTTTCTACAGACTGTTCCATCATAATTATCCGCAAGATTTATGTAGTATATTCCTGTTAACATATTGTCTCAAAGTCAATATATGATAGAGTCTTCGTGTAAACAAACCTCATCAACAAGTGTTTGTTCTGTTTTATGGTGCTCATCTCCCCTCCCTCGTAAATCGTCTCCGGAGTATTGAGGACGGCCACCATAAAATAAAAGCTTTTCAATTTACGTTAGTCTGTCTTGAGATAGTTGTAGTTATTTTGGGGTAATTGCTCTGCTTTTGACGTAATCTTTGCGTAGTATACTATAACATGTTGCTCCAGCTTTGTCTTTTAATGCAAGGATTTAAAAAAAATGCTTAGGATTTTAATGCAACTTTCAGCAATAGATAGAGTTATTTAAAAGGAATGTATAATTGGTGGAGATGAGTTACTTGCTGGGATTTAAAACGGGGCTTTTCTGTATTACTAACTTGATTAAAATACTGGTAACAGTATTTAATATTACATCCCAGCACTGTAAGTTTACGAAGTACATCGTACTTCTTAGATATACAAAACACAAGAGACAAGCTGAGCTAGTTAAAAATGCATTTTACATCAAATTGCTTTCTCATATTAAGCAAGACTTGCATCTTAGAGACTGTTATTATATTTGCGAAGTCGGGTATCCTTTAAAGGAACTCCTTGCTTGTAAGGAGCTTTTGAAGTAACGTAAAGAAACATGGTAGCATCCCTCAAGCTTTGTGGATCTAAACAAGTAGAATTGCAGTTAACAGAGGAATAACAATATATCCCTACGTTAGAAATGGAATATAACAGTGCAATTAAGAAAGCTTTTTTCCTTTTATAAAGAATTTTGGATGAGAGAGATAACTGGATGGTTTAGAATGTAAGAGGTCTTTACTATAAAATAAAATAAGATAGATTGAAAAGAAAGCAGAAGGTCTGCGCTTTATTACATAAAATAAATACAACGTATACATATTGTAGTCTTATTTTAAGTTTTTATGGTCGGTCTTATAAAAACTAGCAAAAAAAATCGAATAAACACAAGATACTCGCAGATGAAATATTTCAAAGATTATTTATTCAAATGAGAAACTGTAAATGTATTGAATTTTAACTTATGGCAAAGACTATCACACTTTAAATGAACCTTGTAACTGATTACAAACCCAAAGAGACAACTTTGTAAACAAACCCGGTAGACTTTACTAGAACAAGATGACCGCTAAGAGTTGCATATTAAGAAGGAACTTTTCTAATTATGCTAATACCG
The DNA here is from genome assembly GCA_932294365.1 of Diachrysia chrysitis. NCBI lineage: Eukaryota > Metazoa > Arthropoda > Insecta > Lepidoptera > Noctuidae > Diachrysia > Diachrysia chrysitis. The sequence goes on along the minus strand of OW028651.1, from coordinate 399,444 downwards.
CGGCTCCAGCTGCTAATTACTCTGAACTAATTAGTTGTTTGCTTAACGATCCAGATGAAGGTTATCAATTATCTTGTGTGTTTTTGTTGTGGCCATTATGATGCTAGTAACTGTGTTTTTCATATAAAAGTATCGTGGACCACAGGACTTTGGCATCAATGACTTGCGAAATTAAACCCTAGTGGTTTAATATAAAGATGTTCTTATTATCAAAGCGTTGCGACCATTCTGTGGTGGACTGTACTAGTAGCTCAAGACATAGTTTGACAGTAAGATCATATCGCCAAAATGCCTCAGGAGGGTTATGAGAAATATAAAATACAGTTCTCAAAACGGCTCCAAAAATCTACTTGTCCTAAATAGAGAAAATAAAAGTTTTTTTGGTTATCTTTTGTCTTTTTAGCTGAAACTATATTAGGTTGCTTCTTCAAATTCTTGAATAGGTGCCACCTTGAGAAGCGGCGCACGTTAACTCCTTTAATATTTTCATAGTAAAGTATAAGTTTTAAAATAAAAGTTTATATGTTCGTACAGTTACCGTAAACTTTTGAATAGGTATTTTTATTTTTGAACCGTAACTAAAATAATTATTAAAAACATTTTTTAACAAATTATGGTTGAAATTATATCATAACGGAAAATATAATTTTATATTTCTTGTTTATTAGGCATTTAAATATTTATGGTCATAAAAGGGTATTCTTTCATTCTCTATATAAAGCGACAGTTTTGCAGATTAGTATCATTCTCATGCACATGCATTCTCTGCGTAGGTTAAAAAATTATAGAAACTAGCAAAATACGCAATTTATTTCCTCAACTTTTCAACTCATCCCTTATTGCTACATTGTAACATCGCTACAAACGTGTTCCTTCTTATGTTTTTGTTAAAATACTTTTTACTGTTTTCTCGTTGTCTGTGCTTCAGTAAACATCTGAAACGAGCAGCCTGTAATAAAGTTTACAGGCTGTTGCCGCTCTTCCTAACGTTGCCATGGAGATCTGGCTTACAAAGTATGTGCCTAATGTTTTTATCTTGCGATGTCTTGAGAATTGCGAATAGTGGAGGTTGAAGGTTGGTAGACTTTTTTGTTTGAAAGAAACAGTTGCCCTTTAGTTGTGAGTAAGATTTTATTATTATAGAGATAGAATCATAGAAATACTTCGTATTGTAAAAAAAAAAGTATTTAGTATATAAGTTTATCAATCATAGCAGCAAAGCATCAAAATTTGTGTCATGAAATAGCAATACGATAAATCTTCAAGTATTATTAACCGACTACAAACTTCAAAGTCTCTCGTTTTTGTTTTTTTTTTTTGTTTTGGATTTTTTACGCTATATCTCCGGCAATTGTGGATAGATTTCAAACATTATTATTTTCATACATGACTCAGTGGTTGGTTGTCCCATATAAATTTTGTCATTTATTTGTAATAAATTATTTAAAGTTCAATTTATTATAGGTTTTTCTTCCAGCATAGTATAAAATCAAAGTTAATTAAATACAATACACTTAACTTGTCGGTTCGTAAGCCCATATGAATGTACAACGTTGTATACATAATCCAAAGGGTTTTCAGAATATATTACCAGGTAATACCAACACCTTTGGTCAATAGCTTTGCATTAGCATAAGAGTGCAGTATGCGTGATACGCATCGATAACCGCGAACTACGCAGTACGTACCGCGTACTACGCGAAACATACGCCGTAACGCGAGGTTTTATGATAACCTGGGGTACGCGGGTATACACAGTTTTACGACGGTGTGCACACTGCCTTAGACCCGGGATTACGTTTCATTATCGATTGTCGTAAATTTAATCAAATTAGAATGGTTTACTTTGATTTCAAGTATACAAGTAGAATACTTGTGTTGTATGTTATATTTACAAAGACAACTTTCCTTGCTATTTGTGAGATAATCATTGTTAAAATCACGTCAAAATTGTAGTAGTGTAGGCTATTAACTAGTGAGGTATATTCTTAATTAGGAAAAAAAAAACGCCTACCATTAATTTCAAGTTTGCTTTGTAGGTACTATGGAACTTTCTATTAATTTTTTCTTTGAAAATTGAATAGTAACTTTACGTAGCTTGACCTCAAAACTTGATGTAGAGCTGTAATGAGAGAGTGAGATGCAAGCATAGTTCGTGTGTCGCGGTCTCAGCGAATTCGATTCTAAACCAAATAGAATATTTGAGTACGGCTTCGAAATTTAAGTACACCAATACATATTTATAGCAGATTGTCGTAGAAATGGGAGCACTCCTCCAAATAGGATTGAACTTGCTATCTGCACAGAAATAGTTTAGCCTTTTCCCTCATAAAGAAATTATAACAAAACTATTGATGCTGTGTTTGTAATTAGTAAAAACGACTACTATCCTTTGAGAGGGTTTGGTAATAGCTATTCTGAGGTCAGACTAAATATTTATGGCATTTTATATTGTCTGGTTTTGGATGGATCTACCAAAGTTTTGTGGAGCTAACTCAGATACATACATCACTTGTTAATTCTTCACTTAGGACGTATCCTAGGCGTATCAACCTGTCCCTACATAAAATAAATACGTATTGTTTGCAATCACGGTATTTTTGTACTGCACCTGGACTTTGCTGTTCAGTTTATTAGTACCATTCGCAAGTCCGAGCCAATTTCAATTGCATTTACAATATAAATTCAGTTTATCGCGATACAAGATAAGCGTCGCAACACACGGGCCGGGCGCGCCTGCTCTACTCTGCCGCAACGCTCAACCATTTGAGCTCAACTTAGGGTCATAGAACTTACTAATAAAGTTAAGTGGATCTACATTTTCTGGCTAAAGTTCTTACCACCTGGATTATATTAAAAGTGGAAAGTTGACGAAGAAAGTTCTGTTTTTTTTGCTAGCCTTTTACCGGTTGTATGAAAGTTCTTTTGATAAATTATCCCAAGATAAATTTTACCTTGGTACTAAATTTTATTCAAATCCGTTTATCTGATGCTGCGTGATCGAGGTAGGCCTTGATCGGAATTAAGATTAAAAGTTTCGGTGAACTATTGATGGGATTTTCCCATAAAGGCACCTAACCTTGTCGCCAAATCCTACGGTAAAATTACTGTGACGCACTTTATACCTTTCAAGAGAAAATATTTTGAATTAAAAAAAACTAATAACTCTAAGTTACAAATAACTTTGTATCCACAAGCAAAGTCGGAAAACAAAAGAGTTGTATTCAAATTATGATCTTCATTATTTTCAAAAACATTTTGATTTAAAGGCACATTCCCGCAGTTGTACATGAGCCCGAGCCGTATACGCGGTACTTATACAAAATATACAAGTCCGCGGGGACGTTGCGCCACGAAATATGATTTGTGCGTGTCCCGAGCTAGGGCTGTCCGGAACACCGGCGTTTTATTGAACGTGATTTTAATTTATGCAAATGGCGAATCGAGTTTTTGTATGAGTTTACCTGCGCGCGTGCGTGGGGGCGATATTACATGTTACAGGTATTAAGGTCTCAACTGTTTTTGTTTTTATTTTGACGTGGGTGGTTTTTCCAGCGTGGAAAGCAGTTTTTCTGATGGAAGTGTTTTCTTTTCATAAACTTCTGTCGATGCGATTATGGAATCAAATATTTACTAAAGTTTGAAGGTTCCAGTTATGTCACTTAAGATATCCTTAATCTTAAATCTACCTCTTGGTTATTGATCCCTTTAAAACAACGTGGTAGGTATGTTAATTACTTTGACCCTGGTTTAGATTCGAGCTCATCACGATGACTATCAAAGCCCGGGTATTTATTGTACTAAATATGATTTGTGCGTGCCCCGGCCTAGGGTTGTCGATGAACGCTGTTATACGGCTCGTTGTTTTAATTTACGGTCAACAGGAATGTTTTAAATGTTCTGGTAAAAGTTATATTGGATTTTTAACGAGTGTTCTGAAATTATTGAAACTCTCATATGTATGTTGGTCTAAAACGATATATTGCGGTATATTTCAAATGAAAACTTATTTTATATGTGTGTAGGCTGTGAAACTTCCTCAGATTATATGGCCTCTCCCAATTATATGGCTCTTAAAAAAGTATACTATATAAGTATTCTTCAATTAACGTTACTTTGAAATCCTTTCGTAAATATAATGTTAACGTGTATACGTACATTTACAGTGATTTATTGTTATTACTTACGATCCTTAAGTTAGGATTCCGAAGTGAAGGTGCTTAAGCCCCACTTGGGCTGTATCGATATTCAGTTAACATTAACTTAGTTTAATGTAAACACGCTGAAAGAGCTCTTTAATGTTGATTCAATAAATTTTATTGGTATTTAGCATTGTACTTGTAAAAGATCTACTGCTTAGGCCGGAGTTCGTATAAATTTACTTAAGTTTATGTATATTTGTATAATGAAATAAACATTTGGTATGTTAAAGCTTTCGTTTTTATTACAACATAAACAGATATATATATAATGGTTATGTACGTAAGATATACAAATAGTTTTCGATTTTTGAACCTAAAGATAAATATCATGTTTTTAAAAATATGATTCTACTGGAAACTACAGAAATCTGCTATGAAAAATGTGGACCTGCCAATAACGTCATGGAGCACTAATTTATTTTTGACGATTGACAGATAAGTAGAAACAACCCTTAATCTGTTTTTAGGGATTTCTGTTAAACCTTGTATGATATTGTTCCGCGTGACAGCCCTAGTCCTGTTACCCTCGGGACATTCCGATACAGTCCCAAAATTCTGGTATCTTCCAACTTAGACAAACTAGAGTTAGTACTGCCTTGTATATATTGTGGAACTTAGATGATCCCTGTGGATACGGCTTGGATTTAAACGTTACATGCAAACAAGAACACTGAACAAATATGTACTGTTCTGTCCTGAATTCCCAATATTTGCCTTGGAGAATACAATGTGTGTTTGTGTAAAACAAAATTTAATATACCTACACTGGTATATTAAATTTGACTTCACTATAAAAACTTGACTTCAGATACGAGTTACATTTTTTTATTTGTCTTTTAAGTAATCAATTTATCTAAGATTTATAAGTTGTTATTGGAATTCTGTAGTACCTAAAAGTAGATGCTAATATTTACCTAATAGAATTTCTAGTATTTTCTTTCTATACGTAAATACTACTTTATTATATGTATAGATTGTTGAAGAAGATAAATAGCTCATGCTGTAGGGATGATGATGGTGATAGACGTAACTTGGTCACAACACGAGAACTTTAGTTGATTACAAACTGTTTATATCGGCCGCTTACTATCTTGATATACCTCTATATATTAACAAAGCAATTTGTATAAAGAATCCCTAATAAATAAAACTATAACTACTCATATATACTAAACATACAACAATTTGTTTATAGTAATGTCTGTATTGCCGTCACGTTCGTCGTATCGTAAATTGCTGCGACAATTTAGGGCCGGGTTCCGTATCGGACCAATTTAGCTATTTATTGCTGCCTTTTGTTTGTAAAGAACATAATAGGAAGGAGAGATATAGTTTTTTTTTTAATAAAATAAGTTTGGGAGTTGGTAAAGGAAATTTCTTGGATGAGCTTCCCAATATTGAGGATATTGAGGTAAAGAGATCAATCATATTTTATGCTGTGAGATGATATCTCTAGGGTGGTAACATCTGGATGATATACAAGAAAGGAGCTGCGTTACTTACAATTTATGGGGTGTCTGTTTGTTTACACCATCTTTTCACTGATTTTATTTATACATAAATAAGTAGTCATACTAAGCCCGAGGGAAATGATAATAATGACTAACACCCAAAATCCTCCACCATTTTTTTTGTTGGTGTTAAACTCTAATGACTTCAATTCACGCCAAAAATCCTCTCCACCTGCGTTTCGTGTTTATTTATTATTCCAGAGAAATGGATCTGGGTGATCTGCCACTTTCCAATTTTTTAAGCTGGTTTAATCTATATTTATCTTTTTACACCATACCGAGCTAGAAAGTAACATGACAAGCTTGCGATAACTAAGCGGTCCTATTTTGAGAGACAAAAAGTATTTACAACACGGTAGACGAGGATTTAGCGAATAATTAAACACTCGTAACATTAATTATTTGGTTATCTGGACACAAAAGGCTTCCATGCCGATGAGCGCTCTAATTGGGACGAGAACGTGACAACTCGACCGCTGAACAACTCTATGTGGGGATAGATACAACACTATGTAATAGTTACCTGCGGCTATAGAGTTGTATGTTTAGGTTGCATATGGTCAGGCAACAGTTTTCTACAAGTTTTGGACACGTTAAACGTAGATTATGATTACATGATCTGAACTCTTAATATAGCAGTTCAACATTTAAAGCGTAAGTTCCCACTGCTGGTCATAGTTTTTTATTAGCCATTGTTTTAACACGGCAACATAGGTTCTGTGTTAAACTCCTCCATGTCCGATCCACAGCTTTTGTTTTTTCTGTTTGTTTGGTCAATTGTAATCCTTATCTAAATATAAGCTAACAAATAGAACCTTTTCTGAAAGAAAACTAAATGGGGTCTACACTTTTGCTGTCATTTGTATTATTAAAGCTGTAGGTACTTAGCTAAAATAATATTTTGCAAAAGTATCTTACTTTACCTAAAAGTCTTCTTGTTTTTTTTTCAAAATTAATGTAAGATACACAAACCTAAACTGTAAAGGTACTCATTTTTGTAACGAGATTATTTTTTCAGTCGATTGCTCCAGTCTTTCACTCCAATTGATAGTAGGAAAAATATATTAGATTTTTTATTTAGGCTTAATATTTTTAAGGTAAAAATAATATTATATTGAGGTTAAGGCAAGAGTATTTAAAATAAGCATTTTGTGTTTACCAGTACCTAAGTATTTTCGAGCTTACGGTGAGCCGCACAAGTGAAGTCGATCAGACGATTTTGCTTTATATTTTGAAGAATATTCTTTTTAAGATTCGCTTTTTATTTTATTTGAGAAATTATTTAATGTGAAAATATTTTTAAATATCTTTTAAGTAAGAATATTCTTTCTGAAAGCTTTAATGTTCATTCAAGATAAATATTTTCATGAGTAAAATGGATAGGTGTTTCATTTTGATCATATTTACAGATACGTACCTAATATTCTAAATCAGGTATCCATCCAATTATGAGGTTTAAAGTTGGTCGAAATAGTTTTATTAATATGTAAATAGTCATAATAATTATGTAGTTCCGCAACCATTGACGCGTCTACTTTATTATAAGACACTTTTCTCAAATTAATATCCAGCCTCCTTCAGCCTTTTATAGACTTTTGATGTATATTTAAATCATTAGTATTTCTCCAAGAAAAGTTAAAAGGTTATTTTTGTATTACGGTAGGCTTACATACTAGTGTTAACAAAACACTATCCTACAATGGCTAGTGTCGAAAAACCTGAGTTTCCGTAATTCGTGGATATTAGCCGCACATTCCCCCGGGACGGGCGGCGGGCGGCGGCGGGCGGCGGGTGGCGGCCCGGGACACATTTACATAATGAAACTAAATCGTTTGGAAGTGGCCGCCACGTGTGCGGGACTCATGTATTGGTTTTTAAATTGATTCAGTTGGCTTTTTGAAGTTAAAAGACAATATTTTTTAGTTTTAATTTTACAATGGACTCCATTGCCGACAAGCTAAATTAAATTAATAATATACAAAAAACTTTATTAAAACGATTACCGTCAAGTAATTTTTTAAAATTTTCAAAATTCACACGTTAATGATTAAGTAATTATAATAATAAGTAAATGTAATTTATTGTCTAGACATCTGATTCACACTAACCGTCATCTCGACTCTACAACTTATCAAGATGATCATAATAGCATTCCATTAAAACGAACTAACTCTCAACGTGTAACTACAGTAATTAACTAAGCATTTAACATCGCCCGCTAATTGTCTCATTTTGTGTGACTCAGACGGGCATTGAACCCGCGTACCTTGGTTGCGGTCGTTACTGTTTCTTACGCCTTTTTGTTGGTGAGCTATTTTAATCTGTATCAAGATTTAGCATAGATTGACTGTTTCAATGTATCGATACAAAATTAGGTACATCACATTTAGAAATTTAAATTGATGTCCTGTAATCTAAACATTTACGTGTAGATTTCCTGTGTAAATATATAAATATATCGCTTCTTTACCTACATAATTATCTACATATTTATTGGAAATACATACGTATTGAAAGTGAGAAAAATCTATGAATCTTTGTTCCACGTTACAAAACAGATATGAAATAACGCCTTTAATATTGATATTGCTCCATTAATCCTTAACGGCATCAAAAACAATAATCTTAGTCATCCATTGACGTCTGGCATCCTTGATGAATGGATTACTTATGCGTATTGACAGGAACTAATAAATCTAACGTCACTTCCGGTAATATACCGAAACACGCGAAGTAAGGAGAAATGATGGTTATATGTTACGATATTATGGTGATATATTACTGTGAAGTGCAACCTATAAATTTCGATGTAAAGGTGCGCTTACATGGCCTAATAATGGGCAATTCTTGGCAATCTCTATACAATTTTTGTATGGCCATACATTGATAGGTGTTGCCGGGATATCATCATACAAAAATTGCCTAATTTTCGTTGCCAGTGTTAGCGTACCTTAATACATTTCTAACAATTGTCATGATATCAACAATTAAATACAGCTTTCGTTTAAGTTGAAAACTGAGTACCCTCCGAAATTCTTTTAGAGTCATTGATCGACAAGAGAGTTTCCCTTAGCATGTTTTATTATTATTTTTATGTTGAGTAATATTAATAGAAAAGCATAAAGTAAAACTCGACGTCACCATGCCAATTAACACTTTGCGCAAAACATTTAACATATTATAAGATAATTAAAAACAGCTTTTATATGTTAACTATAATCTTAAAATAATAAAATCAATAAAAAACAAACCAAACAAAATACATTTTGGTTCTATCCTATTTTCTCCTAGTCTTTATTAAATATTATATATATAATAGTAATCTTGTTAATTTTGTAGCGCATCTCTATAAAATACTTAATAAGGTAAATTTTATTTTAATACGTTTTCTGTTATAACCGAAAAAAATATTGAAAATAAAAAACACAATGAAGGAGTAGCTTTGAATTCCGGATTAAAATTGCTTTTAAGAATACTACTATTAGTTTAATTCATATACCACCGGCCAACAACTCTAACTAAACTTAAATTGTTAGACAGTATTTTAATTATAAATATCACTATAAAATTTGTTGAATGTGTTTTAAACTTAAAGTATTTGTATTAGATTTGTAGTCCATATCTAGCTATCCATATTATATGTACATTATATTATATTATTATTATTATTATAAAGCAGAGTCTCCCGCCGCGCCTGTCTGTCTGTTTGAACACGATAAACTTCAAAACGAAACTACAACTTATTAAAGTTTAGTTGTGTTTTAGTATTCCGGGGTAAATCAATCAAATAGTTTTTAAATACCCGTACCTAAAATGTATAGTTACCGTGACAGAAGTAATTCGGTTTGTTTAATTAAACCAGGTTCCTGTATCCTAGCTAATGATCGGCGGCTTCCTAATACAGGGCAGTAATTAGTCACTCTGCCTCAAGACATTCCCAGGAAAACACTTTTCTTTTTTACACGTTTACTTGGCTTTAGATACCTTCTTAAACAAAGGTTCTTACTGTTTTTTCTATTAACTATTATATTGTTATCTTGTCTCTTATTCAAAGTGAATAGGTTTTTTAAAACATCAATGAACGAATAACGAATACGACAATCAGTTTTAAGTTGCCGTTAAGTCTCATGCTATCTCTTTCACTTTAAGGTGTAAAGTAGCGACAGATACACATTTAAGAACGACTTAAAGTTAAGTTGCGTTTGAGTATTCGGGGGAACATGTCTTAAATATAGACAGAGAGCAAGGGTTTCCTGTTGTTACAATTTTGGCAAAGCTTTTCAGATTCATTGCCACTTATTCTTCAAACGGACTCAATTAAAACCATAATAATAAACAATACTACCTCTGTATAACAATCAAATAAAGATCAAACAACCACATGTAACATTAACATAATTTATAAAGCTGAAGTACATAATACACCACTCAAGGCTTACGACGCAATATAAACAAAAGTTAACAGATCTAATAAGAGTACACATTATACAAAATGGCGCACTTTGTCCGCGGCTTTCAAGCTTGTATCGTAATAAAAAGTAAAATGAAAGTAGATAATACTGGATAATGAACGTCGTGGAGATGAGCGGAGTGGAGGTGGGCGGAGCGGAGATGAGCTGATGTATCATGTGCACAGTACATCGCATGGTAATAACAATTATGAAAATGAACAAAAGAAATGTATGTTTTACAGTCGATATCAAATATGTAGTTGATAATGATGTGTGATATTGATGTTTTAGTCAACAATTCGTAGAATGGGGGAATATGGGTTTTGATGGCAAAAAAATGTTAATAGATTTTTTTATTTACGTTGAAGACTTTGCTACTGACATTACCACAGATACGAATCAGTTTTTCGTTAAACGTCAAACTCTTCTACCTTTAATTGTATATGTAAAAACAAAATAAAAGTTGTTTCGTACCTTAGATACTAGCTGACTCGACAGTTGTTGTTGTTGTCCTGTCAATCTATACAATTTCATATAAAAAGACCATAAAATTTTTCGACATTTTCCGCGGATTTTTGGCAAACTGTCGTTCATACAAACCTTGTCCTGACAATTAAAAACACAAACAAATAAAAAACAGTCAAATAGGTCGAACCATTCTTATGTGATGCTCCGCGATACAGGTGGTAATTGATATTTATTTATACCTTATAAACACGACGTTTACAAACGTAATCGTACAATAACTGGGAGAAAACTGTACAACACTGTACGTGGTTAAAATGCCCATAATAAAATGTAGATAATATCCGATACCTCGGCCATTACAAGTCTATTGGAAGTTAATTAAGTGCTGAAAGCTTTTCGATGAGCGCGACAATTTGGCAGCCGATCAAATTTTGCAAACCAGCTGAATTCGCCTCCAAAATGGGTAAACACCATAAAAAATAACAACTCTAATCTGGAAACAATCTTCAAACTGCCGGTTTTGCATCGCAATTATAATGCCATGCTATGCCAAGACATGCTAAGCCATGCTATGCTCGATATCAGACTCCGTGTGCATCCGACCAATTAGATTTACTCAGACCGGAAATAGACTTGATAGGGAGGCAATTACACCCCTTACCGCCTGTTAGACACAGATAGGTATATAGTATGCATAGAAGGTGGAGTTCTGACGTAGGTATATGACGCTTATTTGGCTTAGCTTTCTAACTTTAAGTTGGTCATTAAGTTATACTAACTTTTATTTAAAACGACAAATACAGATACATATATCACAGTTCGAAAGAGTGGATTAAAGATAACAATTTTGGTTCACAGAATCAATGAAATAGTAAAACTAGTGAAACCTTATTAGGATAATTTCTTAAAAACAACTCCAGAATATCTATAGTAAAGTGAGTTTGTATCGAGTAGCTATTCAGTAAGTTAATTTGCCGGGTCTCCTGGCAACTCTCTCACAACAAGCGTTTCTCTTTTATTTTCTATCTTTTAATGAATTCGTGCAGCATCGAGACTTGTTCCTTTTTCAGTTTCGCTGGCAATATTCTCTGTTATTGGACGTCTTTTTGTTCGTCATAATTGTACTATCATTATGTTGTTTCTATTTCAAATTCTTTTGTTCTTCGAGAATATTCTTTTCATTCTCAACGAAAGTTATGAATATTGTTACTTTTGTTTTGTGAGAGATAGTATGGAATGAAATCGTTTCGGTCTGGCGGTTTTTGTTAGTAAAATAAAGTCTACGTAATAGAGGTACCTAGCTAAGCTAATTATATAACTAGGTTATCTTTATAAGTAAAAAAAAAATAACGTAGACACTTTGCCTATCGTAACAATAGAATAAAATTTTTAAACGTACAGCTTATACATAAAAAAATATTTCTTTCGAATGCATTCGACCTATCTCAACACCTACTGTACCTTCTAATTGTAACCTTGCCACCCATCCAGTAGGCTGGCCGTAACAGTGACATTGCTGTGAGTGCTTACGTAGCTTCGTGCGGATTATACGAGGACTGCACCGCGTGGCCTTATGGGAAGCCATAGGTATACTGTCTACTAATCGTGCTTGGACTCACCGACGGTCAAGGGGATGCATTTAAGATGCTCTATGTTTTTCTTAGTAATTATTGTGTGTGGATATTACATTGTATTTCGCGAACAATTTGGTCATATTTATTCAGATAATTTAATGCACTTAAAACATGCTATATTTATGTAGGTATATTGCACAATTAATTAGCGACCCGCCTCAGCTTCGAACGGTTGTAATATGCATGTATTATATACATAAACCTTCCTCTCGAATCACTCTATCCATTGCACTGCATTAAAATCCGTTGCGTAGTTAAGATCTACGCGCACAGACAGCGGGAGCGACTTTGTTTTATACTATGTAAAGATGTTCAATACAGTTTATCCAAGAAAAACAAAATATGGCCCTGAAAACCACACAAGCACCACTGCTTACTGGTGAACGAACTTAAAATTCTTGCAAATTTCGTCACTGCAAGCAAGCCAAAATAAATAAATTTAAGTTTGACTGTCGAGAATATAAAACCTCCTCGTGCGCTAACAAAGTACAAACTTCAATAAACCTTACAAATACAAACTTTTTATATTTTTTGTTAGCTAGTTAATTCACAACAAACTTTAACTTGAATATTTTTTGTTACAGGTACGGTTGGAAAACAATATTGAATAAAAAGGGAATGATTAGTCTCTCGGGACGTGTCACCTGGGATTAATGGCATTCGTGAGTATGTCTAGAAGTCTAGCTGTCTAGGTGTGGGATAAGAGCTGGATTAACTGATTACGTGTAAGAGTAATGTGCGTCTGTACTGGGTGAAGCTAGCTCATTAGTTGATGGATGCTCGCAATACACTCGCATGTCATGATCTAATAGACTCTATGGTAGAAAACAAATGAATGCGGGCATTTCTAAAGATGTTGCTTTTGCTAAAAGCAATGTCGATGTAGTTAAGTAATACAAAATTAAAATAAGAGAAAGCGCTAGGTAGGTATATAAAATTGCTTAAGTCATCTTAACAACGATTTTTTTAAAGCAAAGGCTGAAAATAAGTTTAAGGTTGTTATAAAGTTATTTTTAGTATTTTAATAAATTGACCTCAATATAAAAATATACCCAAGTAGAATCAAATATTATGAAAATACTTTTGTAACGAAATTCAGACGTAGGTAAAGCTATCAGCAGTTACTCGAGTTTCCGTAAATATATCAGTAAACATTGGTGATACATTGTGCAAACAGCTTAAAGTAATTCTCGACAAGTATTTCGTATAAAACTCCTCCAGCAGAGTAATAATCATTACGGAGGTTTTTCTTATGAGCCTGACGTTTCAGTATTCAATCTAGAGGCTTTTGTAAAACGTTATTGATTGGGTCCTATCAAAAGACTCTGGAATGCCAAAAATACTTATTGCGGCTATTAACGGCCGTATAATTTTCAAATGTTTAATTTTCTCATGATAATTTGCTCAGAAATGTTTGTCAGGCGTTTAAGTGTTGAGCGCATTTATGAGCTACAGTTCCAACTATGTTAAACATTTTGATTTGCTGATTTTTTTTTTCCTCTAAAATTGGTCAGATAATATCTTATCTGACCAATTTTATTATTTTAAATTCACAAACGTTTTTTCGTAAACAAGGACTTATCGCTTCGCTTATCGCTAATTTATTTAAGCAAAAGTTTTCACTTACTGAGTAGTGTAAATCGCTTCGTTGAATATTAATGAACTAACTCCAATATGCTTACATTAAAAGCTTCTGAAGGTAATTAAGCAAACACCACCATAACTTAAGCGAGTAAATATAATGTACGCGGTGGGGAGTGTTCCGTTTGACTTGGGTTCGAGGCCGGGGGAGGCAAATATTTGTTTAACATTACTAGTTTAGTTTGATTGGATTCTGATACTGTGATGATGTGGTTTCCCAAGAAGTAGTTGTGTTATTGAAACTTGATATTGATATTTGTTTGTAAGCAGAACTCTCCTTTGTAGATAAGTATACAACAAAGTGACTACAAGAATATAATCTGTAATAGTTATTCAATGTAAATTTAATTCAGTGAATTTCTTTCCAAACAGGGCGAGTAATTAAAAAACACATATAATAAAATATCTATTTCGAATTTCTATTGTAGAATAAGTATATTTAAATTTAATTTACATCTAAAAAATTATACATGTTCAAATTATTACGTGTACACTCACATATGACTTTCACACTCTATAAACAATTTCACGGTCCTCTGAAAGGCTTTTATAACAAGGACACAACAATTTCACCCGATATATAGGTTTTTAACATAGGCAGGTAAAAAATAACGGTCACACAATTCCGTAACGAGATGTATCTCGGTTGATTTGTCGCCTCCAGCTGCCAAATGTTATACAGATAAAAAATATTGACGGATGTCGCTATTTGATAGAACTTTTTAATTATACCTATTTATTTTAGGCCACAATACGTTTGTTTTTATACTGTAGTCAAAAAATACATAGGTACAGTTTTAAAACTATGATTTCTTAAATTAAGACGAATGTTACACATTGAAATAAAACTATTTCTAATGTATCCTATAGCTACCTATTAGTATTTTTTTTCTAGTCGTTTTGAATCATTTTCAAGGCAACATAATTATATTACTAAACTCTTAAATCAATTAAATACGTATACATTTTAAAAGCCTTTATCAGTAATAAAACTTAAGTCTGAATTGAGAATATTCCCCATTCAATTTTTATTCATTCGCTTTCCATTCGTTTGTAATTAATTTAATTTGTATGTAATGAAATGAACGTCACCAGTTTCAATCCCGGGTATCAATTAATTTGTATTCATCTATCAATTAACGGCAGTTAATCCGTGATCCGAGATTAACCAATGTTAAGTACAGTGTATGTAGATGAGTAATTGATTGATGTTACACTATATTTCAAAATCGAACTCTGTATCTATCTAGTATAGAGTTTGGCTTACGTTATTTTTTGGATCGTTGACTACTACTAATCGTTTTCGTTTGCTAACATCGTGTGTAAAATTCAGACTTTTAAATCTAGTCTTACTATTTTTTTTTCCTGGAATCATTATTAGGTATTAACAATATGTAATTTAGAATTTATATGAAATTTTAGGGCAATAAGTTTTCCACTGGTTTCAGAACCAACGCGTAGCGTCATAGTAAAGAATTCAATCAACAGGAAAACAGATTAAGTGTTTGCAATTAAGACTTAAATAAAAAAATGTGCAGAACAAGTTGAATGTATGTTTCATCGAATAATTTCCAATATCGCAACATTTATAAAAAAGTTATTTAGGTATTAGAAAACAAATACGGCATTATCGAACATAAGGTTGCTGTCACAATATTAACATTATTCAGAAAGCTCAATATTTGATCGTGTAAACTTTGGACTATAGAAAAATAAAAGTAAATATTCGTGATATCAGTGAGCGGGTGTCATTCGATTTATTAGCTTTTGTGGTTATCGGGACTTTAATCTGGCGTGTCGGGGCGGCTATCTATACGTTACGCTAGGGCTGTTACTGACATAACGCTTGTAAGGGTTAATGTAATTATGTGTTTATATTAGTCCTATTAACACTGATAACTGATTAGCCTTCAGGGCATATAGAATATATTCTCGTTTTCTTTCTTTTTTAGATTTTAAGGTGAAATAAGAGGTAGTGAAGAGTTATTTTTTTTTACACTGCCATTTAGTCAAAATTTCATATTTAAAAGTTAATATCTCAATACGAAGTAATATAGTACTGAAATTATTTATTTAGCAGAAAGTGAAAACACTCCCTTTCACATTTATCAAATAACATGTTCATACCGAGAACGAACATTTAAATACACAAATACACATTTTATTGACACACTCATTGCTCAGATCAAATGAAAATCCTTCGGAACGACACAAAAACGTTCCCAGAAGGGAAGAAATCCCAAACTCATCGGATAATTTATTTGTATGACGGATCAACGGAACAAAATTATATCAGACATTTCGCAAAGCCGAGCGAACACTGTATCGGAGACCCCCGAAGTCTGAGAATATGTACAGATTGAGAGGCCAGCGTTACCTGGTCCTCGCGCCTCGAAGGGTTTACAAACATCATGACGTCATCATTTGTCAAGTTTTATTCGAGTTTCGTTTTTGTATGTTTTATTACTTGTTTAGAATAAGGCTTCCGCGCACTGTTCGTGAATGTGTAACGAGTAAATCCAACCATTCATTTATATTTGCGTAAAGCTTGTAGGAAAACCGTATCCGTATCCATAAATTTTCCTCAGGCAGGGATACAATAAGTTATATTTTTCCCTTAAGAAAACTCTTATCAAACTTATATCAGCTTCATTTTATCCGCAAAATATTGAATTGTATAAAGAAAAACTGTTCTCTTTGATAAAATTACTTCGATTGATGTTTCACTCGAGTTTTTCTTCGTTTCAGCTTCGTTCGACGCCATCGAACGACGCTGTGAAAGAATAAGTACAACTTGTCCAAATAAATAAGTTCACTCAATAAAAGAAGTTAGAGAACGACTGAACGGAACATAAAATTCTTTGCGAGTGGAATCCAATCTTTGAATGAGATAAAATACAGGAGCGAGCGTCACGCGCGGTGCCGTCCTGAACTTCGTAGATACTGTAGTTGTTTATAGGCGTCATATACAACGCCGCGGTTGTAAAACGTCACATATTTTAAAATTTGAAAACTCTTTTGTTTTGTACAATATAACGGGAAATAAACCGACCTCCTGGGCTACCATAAAAAGCGCTTCTATCTTCACCTCAAGGATTCTCTTATGTTTTCCTGCAGCAAACTCAGTTTGCGAGTTCGCAATGTTAATCGCATAGAACTGTTAATTAAAACAAAATATTGGCAGTTCTATTACATTTCTTTTGACATAAAACCTCCTTTTTATACTGTTTGAACTTGGAGAAAGAGTTCGAAAAGCTTTTGAATTAAGAACTACGATTCGCGTTTGAATGTCGAGTTAAGATTGGGTTTGATTCGAATTTCGAACTGCGATTGCTGATTCGTTGTGTAGTTAAACTAGTTTGCGAGTAAATAAAAGTCAGATAATGTTGAAAGTTTTTCAGCATTAAATGGGAAAACGTGTCTGGTAGTTAGGTACGTATATGTTTTGATCGCAGCTATTCTTTGCTCGGTTCTGTCATAAAAAATGTGCTAAGCAGGTATTTGTTATAAAGCTGAAAACATAAAAAATAATACTTTAAAGTCAAGCTACGAAATAGCTTCATATTCTACGTGTCAACAGCATTAAACCGTCATAAAAGGATTAATTTTAAGCACAATACCTGCAGAAAATCATCGTTGCTTGTAATTCTGGTAAATCGTGTCCGTGTCACATATCCAATTTCATGTGACAATTGCTCGCTTCGCTTCATTCGAGCTCCCTTTGTGCTGATCCCCTCTCAATCCTATTAGTCTTCATACTTAATACACCACACGTAGATATGTTCAGAAGTACCATAGATAAAGCGTATAATATACTCGTAAAGTTTTATAGTCGATGATAGAGGTGGAAACCATAATTCGTACTAATATTTTAAATTCAAAAGTAAACCTGTTTGTCTGTTTGGTTACGCATTCACGGCTAAACTGTTGAACCCTTTGGATGAAATTTGTTATGGGGTAAGCTTGGTTCCTAAGGAAGGACATAGGCCACTTTTTGTCGCGATACCGACACTGACGTGGGCGGAGCCGCAAGCAACAGCTAGTTATCTAAATTTCCAGTAAAAGCGCTGTAATTTAGATGTCCTGAATACTAACCTTTCATAAATTTCTTATATAGAATTTATTTCTCTTTTACTTCTTTTTTTTGTATTTCTTCTTAATTTGATTACGTTCTGAGCCAATTAATTTATTTAGATATCACTTCTCGTTAATATTTAACGAACACATTTCTATGAATGACATTCTTTTTAAGTTTGTGTCCACAAATAATTAAGACTACACGTCTTTATCAATATCTCTTTAGACAACTTCGTTTCAATTTCGATCTTTGTATAAAACAAACCTGCCGTTTCATATTCGTTTGTGCCGGGGTACCTTTAATCTCATCTGTGCACGAGCTTCGTGAATGGCGGTGTTGCCAATGTTCGTCCTTTCCTCCCGTATTTATGGTACAGTTAGGAGCAGGGTAATTCTATGGTGACGTTAGGGTATAAGGAAAATGTCGCAGGATGTGCGATACACTACCTACGAGAATTGTTAAACGGTTTATCCGCCTAAGCATTATAATAACGTTTATTTACCCTTAAATACATTCAAGCAGACTCTTTCTATTTTTATAAAAACATAATTGATACAGTATTTAACGGTTACTTACAGTAAAGGTCGACAATTATGTCTATAAATTTATAAACTATCAAATTAAAACATCAGAAGTAAATTAAGGACACAATAAATAATTACGTCAATTTCGTAGTTTTCCTTAATTGGAGCTTAAACTGTTTTAGTTCTATCAAAGCAATTTACAAGCCGCCTTATACATAATTAAATTCTGGGTATACCACTTAGACGTTAAAATCCAGGGAAAATAGATCAAAGTCTGGCAACACTGCACCCTTATATGAGCAGTTGATGAATATCGTTCCGTAAGAGCATGATGTTCAGAACGTTATTATATTATCTTTGATATCTCGAGCATAGACAATGTCGTTAGAACGTAGACAATACAGACTGGGTCATAGATAATGTTACCTCTTGCTTTGTACCTTTGACGTTCAATGAAGCGATGCCTGACGTCTTTGAATATATAGAGGGTTACATGAAATGGATAAATGTTTTAATTGCCTTTTGTTTACTTAAGAGAGATTGGTAGATATAACCATGTATGTGAGCAAACAAACAACTAATATTACATTTTAATTAAAACAGTGAACACATATTCTGTTCAGATTCTTTGTTTAATGGCTCTGTGTTGAATATATGTATGTTCTGCAACTTTTTAACGATTTTTTATGTCGCTTAGCGTCACCTACCACAAAACTAATGATCATCATCATCATGTCTTTTACAGTAGGTACCTATGATGTATTAGACGATATACAAAAAATCTTATAGTAAAATTGACATTTAAATATCCTAATTACTGAAGTATTAAGTGGCAGTTCCTTTAGTAAGTATAGTAATTATTTTCATTTTTATTTATAAAGGAATTCCCAATTAAGTAATGTAATGCTATGCCAAAGTATAGTTTGTTAGTTCTCGGTAATAACTATGGAATATTATGTTCTGCACGCGAACAAGATATTATGAACTTGAAAACTGTTGCTTTAAATACGGTTGTGTTTATAATATTATATTTTCGTGAGTCCTTGTCCTAAAACTCATAATTTTGTTAATTTGACTAATTAATATATATATATTATAAACTAATTACGGGCCTAGACTTAAGTCATTATAGGTTTTCTCAATAAATTTAAAGCCTAATTTTTTTATTTACTGACTTATAAATCGAAATTCATTTTGATCACTCATTTTAAAATATATTTGTTTTCGGGGATATATAAATAATCACGCTCGTAACTACGTTGTTTGAAATCCAATATTGCTGATCACAAACAATATATACAGTACCCTATCCCTTTATTTCGATACCCAAAAAATAACGGTATTTGGCAGTGAATAAAAAAGCGGGCATTGCAGGGTAGGTAGCGAAGCGAGGTAACGATGTTACAAGCGTCGCAATAAAACGTGTTGCTGCAACAGAACACTGCGTAACTACGTACGTCCGTAGTTGGATTATCTATAGTCGAACGCTCGTAAGGTAAAATAATTTATAAAAAGTCTATTTTACTTAAAAAAAGACGTTAAAAAAAGGATTACCACCAAACATTGAAATAAATGCACTTTGTATAATAACTTTCGTGAGGAGTATTCATAATTATTTAAAACAAAACTTTTATAAAAATAAAGCGAGTTTCCAAAACCAAAACCAAACCAAAACACCGAGAGTCTGAAACTAGTCGGGCGATCCCGAGAATATACGTGAGTGAACCGTTTTGTTTTAAATAAATAAAGGTACTATCAATGTTCAAGCATGACTGATTTGTCGGTCGGTTGTACCACGTTTCAGAACGTTATGTTCAAAATGTCATGTATTTGAATAATAGGATAGGTTTTTTAATTGACCTGTCGTCATTTGGTAAATAAATAGACAGTTACATGTGTTTAATTACATAGATTAGTAACATGCATGTTAATATTGTCATTTCGGGTTTGTTTCAAACGTAATTTTAGTGAATATAAACATTCGCGAATACATTGATTTTGAACCTTCAAAAGCATCAAAGAGATAAGTATCTAATTCTCGTATGGCCAAAAGTTAGTTAGTTTTTTTTAAACGACTGCCACACTAGGGTCATTAGCCAATTAAAATTGAAAATTTTATTTAATGTAGCTTAAATCTAAAACAAACTTAAAAGAAACTACTTATACTATTTTAAAACCACCATTGTTGCTTAAAACACTAAAAACGAACCCATAAAAACCATAAAGTAGGTCAACTGGCATTATCACACCAAACCTATCTGCCCGTTACGTGCTCTACAAAAGTTTTATGTACACTGCGCATTATATTCGTAACAACATTGTCGCGTAAACAAATAACGAGCAATGGATTACGAACATTAAAAGAGTTTTGTCTCCCACGTTATGCAAAATACAATGTTTCTTTATTATCATTTGATTCATTTTACAAGTGATAAAATGTTTGTGCGTTTTAAGTTTAATTATTTACCGGTAACGATGATATAATACTGGTCTTGTTAGTTTTATTCCATGATCATTTTAAGTCAAATTGTGGCTTAGTGATTATCTATGCTAATGTAATAAATCTAAAGAGTTTGATTGTTTGAACGCGGTAATCTCTGAAACTAAAAGACAGATTAAAAAAAATCTTTTTGGTTCTTATAACATTTAATAATCGAGATAAAAAATCGAGGAAGGTTATAGTCTATTTGATACCACGATACTTGCCTTGGGAGAAAAGGCGAGTGAAACCGCGAGGCACAGTTAGTTATATCTTCTCTATCTATATTTTGTGTTTACTCTTGGTTGGCAGCATGTGCTCTATTATGCTCTAAAATTCTTGAATTCAATCTCTACAGCTATCTTTCGTTATAACTCTGGCTTATCTTTTTACTAAGCCTTTACAAAATACTCTCAAGTTCCAGTGTTTACGAGATGACTGTCTCATATAGTATACGTATCGTATGCTCGAGGGCATAATATTATGAACAAGTAACGTTCCATTACACTTTCGGTGAACACATTATTATGGTATGATACCTGACTGCTCAAACTTCTTTATTATTCTATACAGTCTAACACACGCCAATAGTAACAACGTTATACGAAAATGGATCTTATCGCTTTGGTACAAGGACGATGCCGAAGTTGAAATGGTCCTACTACTGTGTTTGAGTGTACCTACTAGATTCTAGTTAGTTAAGAAAAGATGAATGATCTTAGCGAATCATAGTAGGATGAAAGTTGGAGGATCCAATCATTATATACAGACATCTAGTGTGTGAAAAGAAAATGAGCAATAATAATAGTGCCAGCATTGTGTAATTACAAAGTTTACATTATATTAAGAAAAGAATAGAAAAAGATTTATTATTTCACCAGAATAAACACACAAAATAAAAGTAAATTCACAAGAGCTAATAAGTTTCCCAAAAAAATACCATGACTGCGATTTCTGCTCACTGGCAACACCACAAAACACCTGCATTGACACCACTTTACCGAACGCGGAAATCGGGAATATATATTTTCTGGCCTAAAGAATTTTATGTAAATTTAGCTCGTGTCAAAGAAGACACAGTATATATTATCGGTGGTACCCGAGTAGTTTAGAACCTGACTAAGCTCAACTCGTAACGCGGAATCATCAGAACATTTCTTCTTCTTTTCTTGCCGATAGTAATAATTAGATCTAAAAACAACGGTATCTGAAAATAAATAAATGATTTTTTTTAATGTCTTTCATATACACTGATAAAGAAATTAGACACACGATTTTTTTTTGTTTTTTTATGTAACCAAAAACTAACGACAATACATTGAGTTGAAATGTCGCATGACGTCACAATTTCGCGCGTGTTATACGCAAGCATGACATCATTAGCCCTCACTTCTGAACTTTGATTCACTTTATCTATGTACTTAGTGTTATTTTATTTAATATAGTTATTTTTTTTAATATCTAACTTACGGACTAATTAGTTTTTTAAATTTTAGATCCAATTATCTACCACACACCACATTACAACCTTTCAAATAATCATCCTTATATTAAAATCTAATAGATCGTTTGTACCATTTCCACCAACAAGATGAACGATAAATTAATATCATCATAAAATGAACTGTATCCCAGTTCCCGGAGGCGAACCGTAAAGTTAATCACCTAACACTCAATTGATTGATTTTGCCTTCGGAAATTCAAACAGCATTTTTAAAGTAACGTTTGAGGATTATACCCGTCGGCCCGGTTATCCGGTAGCTAAATGTGAGAAGCAGTAGCTAGGGTGAGCTCGAAGCCAGCCAATGGCTATCGAAGAGGAATTAAGTTTCATTTTGGTTCTGTTTGATGTTTTTTGCAGTGTAGGGGTAGAATTTTCGGGTGAAAGCAAAAAATTTACAGACCAGGTCTAAAATGGGACTCAGGCTCTTAGGTATTAGTAAATGTTTGTTTGTTATAAGTAGCATGATCTTTTACTTTTATGCTTTGCTTTATTTAGACTCTTATTTTTTTTTTCCTTCCGCTAGTTCTCTTACAAATATTATATAAAAGCTAGATTCTTTTAAACATTATACAGTGGCTGCGACCGCTGAGTTTGTTTTGACATATCTTTTCAGGGTAGCCAGTTAGGAAACGTCGGCTTCAGCGAGCTTAAAAAATATGTTATATGACATGAAAAAAGTTACAGAGTAAAAATATTTCATTTTATTTTTATTTCATTTTAAATTTAAAAGTTCCATATACCATCCTACTACTTTACGTACTCGACAACTCAACTCTTATCTAATTTTCAATTCCTTAACTGTTACAACCCTTATATATATTTCTTCAAAAAACTCGAAATTCCTTAACGGGGAAACTGCACTATTTTCTACTTAAAATAATTAAGTAGTATTATTTGGGCGAAAACTGCTCGAAACTTAGCAGATATTTTCTGGAGGGCGGGACACACATCCCAAGTCTAAGTTATGGTGTAACCCCCTCCCTCCCCCATCACCACTCCGTCTTTCCCCCCTCTGTTAATAGTTGGGGCGACTTAGCTTTCAATTACCGAGCGTATCATGTTCTTTCATAAGTTTGAGCGGTTACTAATTGAGGAAATGTATCTTATAGATCAGTTAGTTTCATAAGTTGGTTTTAGTTTGCTTTTATCACTTAGTATATTGAGTATAAGGTTGTATTTTTTGTGCGCTAAATTATTTTTATACATCCAAATATAAGGGACGGTAAAGATGTGGTTCGTAAAGTTTTCTTAATGTTTATTTTTAACCGACTTCAAAAAAGGGGGAGGTTCTCAATTCGACTGTGTTTTTATGTGCAAGTTAAACACGTACCGGTGATTTTTTTGTTCATTTAATTATCATAATCAGAAATTATTAATGATTTTGAATAAAAAAATCTCGCTTTGACAATTCTTCTGTTTTTTTGCCACTCGGATAATCTCTAAAGTTTAACCAGACACAGCTATTTCTGTATATTATACAAAAAGTATGTTTTAATAAAGTTGTGTCGCTCGTGGCAATGTTCTCCGGAACTCGACTGTTGTCCTTATCTTATCCCGCAGGTTGTACAGGTCTCGGCGAAATGTACTGCAAAATATTATTTTCGTACTGTGGCGTAAACATGACTGTTTTATAAAAAAGATAATATTTTCAAGTTTCTATTTAATACGTGGCTATAAAAAAAACTTATATGTTGAAATCTAAAAATCTTAAATACTAGAATATATATTTAGACAAGAACATCTATTTAACTTAGGTAGATTTATTTAAAAGCGTAGTACTCAAAGCCTACGGCGTAGCTAGCGTCTACGACCTGCTACGACTCCGGTAGATAAAACCTCAATCACACTTATGTACATTTAGATTTTGGAGCCATTTTAAGAATTAATTAAGTATGTTTTAAAATGCATTTCATTGCTAAAGTGCTAAAGACCGGGCTTACTCAATTTGTAGGCTTTCTTCATCAGTCCATTAGTGTCCCAGCCCTCAAGCACTAACGGGCTTAAGACGCGTGTTTACTATGGAATCAAGTTAACCCTTATTTAGCCAAGTTAGTCGTGTTAACTGGCCATAAAGCCTTGTTAGTCCTTTACGGGCGGAGAAAAAGTCATTAAGCTCGGTCCCGGCCTGGTCGCCAAACGGGTTAATTGGCTTTTACCGACAGATACTAGGTTCTATAGGCACTAGATACCGCAGGGTTAAGTCTCCGGAGCCCGTTCATGACCACTGTTCAAGCTTTTTAAGTCTTATCGGAGAACTATAGTTTGGACGCAACTATTATAGTATCCAATTAAAACGGTTGGATAGTTGGTAACCAGCTGTTTGTTTGTAATATCACGTTAGAATAATAAGTTTTCGGATAAAAATATATTAACTTAACATTGTAATGCAAGAAGAGTTTCGCTAAGTCAAATTACCTATCACTGTTCTGGATAGTCAACTGTTTTTGAGCTGCGAATAAAGAAAAATAAATGATTCTTATTATGATGACACATAAAGTTACTTACTTAGCTCTAACGATGATACGAAATTCCAGCAAACATCTATCATAATAATGGTCTATAATATAACAGTAGCTCGAATAGGTACCTACCACCTACATGGATCCTAATGCTCGGAGTATCAGCAGGCGGGTCTAATTCCACAGCTAAGTGGGTTACTTCCAGTCATTGATTACGCGGTGAAAACGGACTTCCTCCCTCTGTGGCTCTTTGTGTCTCTCTGAACGGTCATCCATTCAGTGGTTTAGTTCCATAGTACTGAGTTTGAACCACAGATATAGACAGACCTAGATAACGCAGGAGTATCTACTTTGCGTGCCACTTCGTGTGGCCGGCTTAAGCATAAAATGCTTAACGTGGCAACTGCCGCGTTTAGACAGCATCGGTGAGCCGTGCTAGGTGGGTTTCACCATTCTGTACCAGGTATTATTGACAAACCATTCGTACCTACATCATATTTTTAAGTTGATTCTAGTATGAAATCATCACTAAATAGTGCTTGTGACGTCATAATTAAAAATGGCACTTTTATTCAGATCGTGATACTTGCGTTATCTATATCTGTGATTTAACCGACACTGGTACATTGCTAGTTAACTCATTTGACAGTAGAAAAACGTATTTTTTGTATATATTACCTTATGGGATTTATTTTCGGTAGTAGGTATTAATCAAATCCCCTTTAAAAATATTTCCATTCACAAACAAAATAATAGTGACTCATTGGCGCATACATTAGCGGTCAACGCCATCTGTCGAATTAGTCACGTACTACGCTGACCGCATGAATACCACGCATTAGTGTCAAATCAATCTCGCGACCATTAATATCCACTAATGACTAACACTGATTTTGATTTGTTTGAAAGGATATTTTGAACCCAAATGAACTACGATTAAGGTATATTATACTAGCGTCCCGCCCTCGCTTCGCTTGAGTAGGCAAAACAGTAATGAATTAAATGAATTATAACCTTCCTCTTGAAACGCTCTTCCTCTATTGCTGAAAACTGATGGTTAAAAGATCTAAGCGCACAAACAGCGGTAGTGACTATATACTATGTAAATATTTATTTATATATTAATTCATTTCTAAACGCTATAAAAGCTAGATATGGATTAAGATATGAATTGCTTATGCTATTGCATAGATGCTAAAATTTTGTAAAAACACACACACACACACACAATAGTTTTGAAATCAAATATAAATCTGAAGAGTTTGAGGGGTAACAGAATATAGCCCAAACAGTAGGTAATGTTATTCTTGGCAGAACTAAAAGCTTTTCTCATAGTTGTTTCTGCAGTTAAACTATTTTAAAACGTCGTAAACACAACATAACCGTATAGTTTGGTCTTCATTTATACATGATAACTTCCCCTTTAGTAGCCCACCGACTATTAGCCGAGTATTTCATGTTAAACCGAGTTCGTGAGTGCACTCCTAGAGCTCGTAAACCGGACGTCCGGACCGGACGACCGGACGGCCGGACATCATCTCGGTTGTTATAGGACGAAACGAACTTTATTATTTTGTATGTACATTAAATATTGCATCGCATTTTGAAACCTTTTTAGACTTGTTTGCTAAGAAAGTGTAAATAGTGGATATTAAAAAAAATATATGACGTTTTGAATAGACTCGGCACTGGTTTTTTTTATTAATTTTTGTAATTTATTTTCTATAGGTATTGATAATATAATCATAGAATTAGTAGGTATTTATTTCAATCATGTCTAGAAATTAATTAAATAATTAATAATTCAGGTATAAAATAAAAAATTACAAAAATAAGAAATCTTCGTTTTGGGCTTTTTAATAAAACTTGATATTGCTTTTGTTACTTACCACAAAAAAGGTGTGGCCGATAAATAAAAACGCAGTATTTTATTTTATTCTATTAATTATTTTACAAACACAAAAACTTTTTTTTTTTTTTTATGTTAAAGTATGTTTAACTTTCGTACTTCCATCACTAAGTACTAAAAGAAAAAATGTAGTGAGGTACGACTGTACAGTCAATTTGTCTTACAGTGTAATTGTTTCCTTTACTTGTACTACGCTAAAGGTCATCACGTCTGACCCCGACCTTTGCTGAAGAAATGCTCTGATACGATATTTATGAGGCTATAGCTTATTCATAGTCCGGCTCTGATGAATACGTATCATATGGTGTTAATATTCTAGATCGTCTTCATTTATATTGAACGGATGTATGATATTCGAATACCTACATAAGTTTGTTTGTATAATAAATTGACTATTTGAATAGTTTGGGTGACTATTTGGACTGTTTGGGTTATGGGAACGTTAACTGGGGATTCGTAATATTTTTTGATATAGTTTGAAAAACAAATTGATTTATTTATATTTTAATGTTTTTACTTTGTTCCTTTTAGTTGACAATTTGTATATTGATGAAATTTTGCACTTCTTTTTCCTGGTTTAATTAATGAAACTCGCTATATTAATGTATACAGAAAATAAAAAAACAGTCCTATTAAAACTCAATATATTTAACCTAAATATATATATACAAGTTGCACTACTTGTAAACTTCTTAAAACAAAATTATTTACTTTTTACTGTAGGATGAGTTGCGTATGAAAATTTTACTGTTTTAAACAAGAACGTGATGCGCTTTTTTTAAATTCCCCGTGTCATTATAAATTCCAAAGTTAACTACTTCTCTTATGGTCATCTTTAATATTATGTCCACCTTAAACAACACCAACAAATCTTAATTATGAACACAATACACACAGCACGCATTGCGGCGCCGGTTCCGCCCGGTCGTGGCTTCTTCGCCGCATTGCGCCCGGTTAGCCGGCTGTCAGGAGCTGGTAATGGTTTATTGTCCTGATCTCCATCATTCCTCAAGTATCTGGCAGCTCGCCAACATCATTTGTATAGAGCGGTCGCGGCACGTATGAAAGCTTTAAGAAACACAAGTAATTTGTTTGTAGTCTTATTTTGTTTCCATTATATATAAAGAGAATTTTATCTTTAGTGCCAAAGACAGAAGTACCTAACCTCTTGATTTTTATTAACATACGTACGTGGTATGTCTTTTTTACAAAAAAAAAATCTCTTAAAAAGATAAAAGTAATTAATCAAAGAGACTATCTCACACTTTCATGAATACTTCAGACAAATCTGGCTGGAGACTGGATAATGCCATAAAACGTAGCTATAAAAACTTAAGTATATTTACTTATTACCTTTTTGTTTACTTAAAACTTTTTTCTAGAATGTATTCCTTTGAGAATTCAGTATATACTTTCGCATGTTACAGCAGCAACTTGTGTGAACCACAACAACTTGTGTGAACCACAACAGGAGCGGCCATTATTTACAGGTACAACTTATTTCACTTAAAACAAGAAGTAGATAAGTCTCAGTACTTTGCTCCGCTGACCACAGTTTTCGTGTCTTGCATCTCCAATATCTCAAGTTAGAAGAAAGTCGTGGTCGCCACCACGATTTAAATTGTGGTCGTCTGTAAAGTTTATTGCCTTTTGTGTTGCAGTTTCCTTCAAGATGGAAACAATGAGAGCTGTAGGTTTTGTTCTGAAGACGTTTTAAGACGTTCGTCGTTATGATGTAATCTTATTAAAATAGAGTGGTTTGGTGCGATGGTGTTATATGGAGAGATAATGGAGTTTTACTCATTCGCTTAAGTTGTTTGGGTGCAGAATAGAAAAGCATCAAAGAGTTTATCTATAATCTTAAAGTAAATGTAGCAAATTTACCCTTAACTCAAGACCCTTATGTTAATATGCTCATATTTCTTCTGAGTTGAAAAAAGACATTCGCATTCGAATTCCTTGATTGTAAAGAATTTGACGCTTTGACTTGCGCTAGTGTGAATGATTCGACCCTTGTTGTGTGAACTGTTTAGAAACTTTGGATAATTGCTATGACAATAAATAAATCATTGTTATTAATAGATTTATATTGTAGATTTATAACCGCTGTCATATTTTCAGCAATTTTAATATTGTTTCCATATAAAATGTCAATTGAAAAAAAAAAGGTTTCCAATAACGTTGCGCCACCTATAGGATGAGTTACGAAGCGCGATGAGGCACGAAATATTAATTAGTTGATCCGGTTGAAGCCGGCCGAGTACGGATGTAATTACTTTGCTTTTAACCGTAATTCCGGATCAAATGAGATTAAAAAGTAATAAAACATATTTTGCCTTTAAATTACAAAGTTATCAAGATGTATGTTTGGGTTCTGTTAAAGTAATTTGGGATTAATTTAGGATGTTTCGTTGTTTTAATTGTATTTATTAAGTGTTATTTATGTTACGACCGAGTGCTCACAAGTGCTCACAACCACTAAACATAATTTAGGTTTAAAATATAAACACATCGTATATGGTAGTTAAATAATAAAATAAATAAAATAAAGTTTATTAACACAAAAACCTTAACATACAAATTCATACAATGCTCATAGGAACAGAAAGATTTTGGGGAAAAAAGGCTGCATAAATAGTGGAAAACCCTGCCTCCTAAACTAGGGGGAACCCTGTGACTTAGGAGTCAGTGTCCTACTGTATCTTCGTGTACAAAAAATCCTTTATGTATATGTTATATCATAATGAACCTATAATGACCTGGTTTAACTATGAATATGAATGTGTAGGTATGTGTGTTTAAGGAGGGTCATGTGGTTGTTTAGTGTGGAGTGATGTGTTGTGATATTGTGTGTTGTGTTGTGGTATGGTGTGTTGTGTTGTGATGTGGTGTGGTGTATGAAGGGGGGGGGGGTTGTGTTATGTGTGGGTGTATGTGGTCGTAAGAGAAATGTTCTTGTGGTTGCATGGTTTCTGTATTCAGTTTTGTAGAATAGTGGTTATTTTCAAGTGCCTACATTATTTTAGAAATAAGATCTTCTGTACGAGAATAGTCTTGATCATACAGCCAGTTTTGTAGTTTAGTTTTAACTTCGTGTTTGTTTAAGTTGCTTATTTGCATATGTTTATTCACCCTTCTGTAAATTTGTGAGCTTATTACATAAAGCTGGCGACTAGCGAAGGCTGTTTTGTGAGGGACAGATGGGCATGCATATTTGGCTTTTCGAGTGGTTGGATCTGATCGAAGAACCTGACTATGCTTTCTGAGGGTGGCATTAAGCACAAAGAGCTGCCGTACAGTAAGTACCCTGCATTCCGCATACAATTCATTAGTGGGAAATCTATACGGTCTGCTGAGCATCACCTTAAGCACAGCTCTCTGGGCACGCTCCAACCCAAGGAGTTTAGTCTTCGCGGTGCCACCCCAAACCGGAATGCAATAGTTGATGACAGACTGGCAAAGTGCAAGATAGACCATTTTTAATGTTTTGTGGTCAGCGCAATGCCTTAGGGACTTGAAGATAAATATAAGTTTCCTTACTCTTGACGTTAGGCTCTCAACTTGAGAGTACCACTTTAGTCCGTCATCAATCACTACACCCAGATATTTGGTTTGACTGACACGTGATAGTGGTGTACATGAACATGAGGTGGAGCCTATGCAGGTGTGAGCAAAAACTTTTAAATCAGATGGAGCTTTGGTCCTATGACTGATAGAGAAAGGAATGTAGTTGGTTTTAGCCAAATTAAGTGATAAAAGGTTATTTTGCAGCCACCTCATGACTGTTTGTAGCGATTGTTCTGCATGATACTTCACGTCTGTTCATGAATCCCCATATACTACGATCGCAGTATCATCAGCATATGTGAAGATCTTGCTGTAGGGGAGCGCCAATGTGCAAAGGTCATTTATATATATTAGGAAGAGCGTAGGCCCCATTACACTGCCTTGCGGAACACCGTATGTGATGATTTCTTCATCACTAGTGTATGAATCAATCTTTACACGGATTTTTCTGTTTTGGAGGTAGCTTTTGAAAAGGTCATGCGCTGTTCCTCGAATGCCAATGGCTTCCAATTTCGACAGAAGAGTAGGAACAGAGACCGTATCGAACGCTTTCTGTAGGTCCAGGAAAATTGAGAGGCATTTACGATGATCATCTAGATTCTTAGCAACAGTTTCCGTTAAGTCGGCAATTGCATCTTCAGTCGAAACACATTTTTTAAAGCCATATTGGTTGTGTGCAATGACTTGTTCTTTGTACAGAAAGTTGAGTAGACGACCATTTATCAACCTTTCCATAACCTTCGACATTGCTGAAAGAACCGAGATCGGTCTATAATTATTCACGCAGTCCCTGTTTCCGCCCTTAAATACTGGATGGACCAAGGCCTTCTTAAAGGGTTCTGGAAAAATTCCTTTCGCGATTGATATATTAATGATATGTGTGATAACGGGTACAAGAGGCTTGCGACACATTTTGAGGAGAATAGAAGATATTCCGTCCCATCCAGTGGCACTATCATTTCTTAAATTCATGATGGTAGACTCAACCTCAGAATAGTCAACGTCAAGAATGACAAATGAATTAGGGGAGGAAGTTTTTGGTAGAGACGATGACAGTGGGGGAGGCGCAATTTTAGAGGCAAGGTCTGCGCCTATGTTGGCAAAGAACTTAGATACTTGATTGGCTGCATTGTACGGGTCCGCACATGTTTTTAAAAGTTCTAGAGGAGGATCACATTTTTTTTTTGTATGTGTAATCTCTTTTATTTTGTTCCAGAGTGTTTTAGGGTTACGTTTAGCTTTTTCCAATTCTGATATTTCATATGCAGTTTTAAGCTTCTTGAGCAGGTTATTGCAAAAATTCCGGTATCGTTTATACGAGATTTGTACGATATCATTATTGGGTGATTTACGGGCTTTTTTATGGAGTTTATCACGATGTCGAATGCATCGTAATAAACCCGGAGTAATCCAAGGCTTTAGATTTCTTACTTTTTTAGGTACATTTATTATACGTGTGTGTTTTTTCAGAATAGATTGAACTATGTTTACTAGACAAGAGGCAGCTATATTAGGGTCTTCCGTGTTAGTGACAAGAGTGAAATCCAGACCCTCCATATCTTTTTTGACATTAGGATAATCTATTTTTGGGGTCTTATAAGCAGGAGTCTTCTGTTGCACTGAACCTAGTCTATCCACACATATTAGTAATGGAAGGTGATCCGTGATGTGGGATTCCAAGACAAGAATACTAGTAGATTTATTGGATTTTAGGAGAACGTGATCAATACAGTTATTTATTCTAGTGGGGAGGTAATGTCCTGGCAAAAGACCATGGGTGGCGTTTAGGGTTAGGTAATTAGCACATCGGTCATCTGTATTAGATGGTTTAATATCTATGTTAGCATCTCCGATGAGGTATATACTATTGCACTTATTTAGTGTTGTAAGAACACAGTCCAGACTGTCTAGGAAATTATCAAAATCTACTTTAGAGTTTAAAGAGGGCGATCGATAAACGGCAATGATTGCTAACTCGTTATTGATTTGACAAGTAAGACAGTTACCACTAGTGAAAATAGGCTCCTGAACAATACACTGAATATGGCTTTTTATGTACATTACTACTCCTTCATTCTGGTTTTTATTGTTGTATGTTAAGTGGGAGTTGTAGCCATGTAACACTGGTAGGTTTGTGATTTTACTCAACCAACACTCAGTCAATATCAGAATATCACAATCAACTTTAATTAGGGATAGTAACGCTAAGAGTTGGTCAAAGTTCTTTTTTATGCTGCGTATGTTAATATGTAAAATCGTAGTAGAGTTATTTGATGTCTTTAAGAATTTTGTGCAGTCTTCCGGAAAACAGCAATGAGAATTTGCAACTGAAATATCGTCCAAATCCGATACTATATTATCTACTAAATTAGCCATTTGAGTAACAGAGAACATGAATACAATCGAACCGCACAAAGATAAAGAGAGGTTTTACTACAGACGCGTAGACGTGAAGTAAATAAGGCACTATAATATTAGTCATTGTACTAATTGTATAGTAATATGTAACGTTTTGTGTTTTGTAAGAAATGTAATGTATAAGTGTAAGTGTGTTGTATTGTGCTATTAGAGGATGGAATTGTAAGTGTTGATTGATGATGTGTTTATAAGGCAAGTTAAGACTAGGAAAAAACATAATATTAATAAGGTTAAAAATTAACAGTTTAGCGTACAAGGCCAATAACAGAAGTAAGTTACGTGATATCCAGAGGGAACTATTACTTAGTAATACGGAGGTTTTGAATAGTCATTTCTTTTCTTCTAGCTCGATAAGGGTAGCTTCAGATTTGACGAGTATCTGTTGGAGTCCTGGTTGCTTGCGCAAGAAGATATTTCCGTTTGCGGCCCAACAAAATTTATAGTCGTGCCTTTTTGCGTATTCTCTCGATAAATAAAATAGTCTTTTCGTGGTATTAGTCAGGTGTTCATCGATATACACGGCACGTTTTTGGCCTGTTATACCCAACAGCTCTGTATTTAGTTTATTGTCCTTATTTAGTTGCTTATTATTGAAGCCTCGAACACTAGATATGAGATCAGACTTAATATGTACACTCGAAAACTCAGCGACGATCGGTTTAGTGACTGAGGTCCCTGGGATGCGATATATGTCTCGGATGTTGCTCGGTGTAATCGGCAGGTCCACTGTATTCCCAATAGCAGTCACAATCCTCATGAGGTCGGCACTTGACTCTTTATCTTGACTGGGGATATTACGGATCTCAATACTTGATGACCGAGACTTATATTGTAGATCTCTTACCGTTTTTTCCAGTGTTTCTGTCAGTTTCCTATATTCCCTACACTCATCCTGGAGCCGCTTTACTTGACATTTCATATCGTCATAAAAAAGTTTAGTTACTTATTTTGGTATATGTGAATGATTAAGTTGCAACTTTTAGTAAACCAATTTTATATTCAAATACAGGCAATGACTCTTGACACAACTGAAATATCGATCAAAATCTGTCAACACTTTCGCAGCCCTGAAAAAGATATATTTAAAACATCATTTATTTTATCGAAATATCTAACATATTGTAAACAATTTCATTATTCCAAACTATAATCCCGCCATATTCTAACTATTCCGCAGCTTTGCCTGTCTACACATTACAGCCAGTACTGAATAATTGGTAACTAAAGGAGCAAAACCGCATGCACCAGTGCGTATCGGACGGATTAATTAACATGTGATCAAATAAGATCGGGGTCTGAGTTATTATGACCCCACAGCACCCTCAGTGGGGCCACTAGGGGTATTGTGAGGTCTGGGGTGGCTGATGTGTGCAATACGATATTCAATGTAATTTCGTGCTCAATATTTGGAGTTTAAATATTGTTGTGTGGAATTGTGTATGGTTTTATTGTGTATGCTTTCGATGTGGTGGATATGTTATTTTGTTTGTTTGATATTGCTGTTTTGAAATTGACATTATTGAAATAAAAACCAATGTGTCCTCAGACAAATAAAAATTTATTTTTGATTGCATTGTTTGGAAGGAATTTAGGTATTTCGTTGTAATCTTACTACCAAAATTATAGAAATTGAATTAACTCACATAATTCAAAAGAATCTTCATTTAACTGTTCCACCCTCTTCTCATACAGAACGAACTTGCGAGAAATTATCTACAAAACTAATTAAGCATAAACTTACATAATTTGTTCATGTTCATAATTTCAGCTATTTGGCAGCAAAACCCATTGTTACATCGACCTTTAAATAATGAAACAAAAGCTCTTCATCATACTTAATAAAGAACCTACAGGTAGGTACTACCTCCTGCCTACCTACCTACCTGCCTGATAAAAGCTATTTGAGTGCACTTTGCTTAACGGGAACTATGGAAAATGCTCACTATTTAACGGAGAAAACATTGTTTAATAAATGGGTTCGATCGGAGTTCGGAAAATAAAATTCAGTTGATGTTTTAATAAATTGCAAAAAAAAAAATAACTACGAAAAGAAAGAAAGAATTTCGATTTGAACTGAATTTGTGGACAAGAAAATGAAGTCATGTATAATATAGGTTCCTTGTATGTAAATATTCATATACGCCAGGCTTTTTATGTGGACTTATTGTCAATAATTTGTTGTATCATTTTGTCTTGTGGAAGACTTTTACTGATTGTAAGATCCGGACGAAAGTGAAGGGAAAATTTGTATTTATGGACACTGCATATATAATTTAAATTATTTATCAATATACAAGAAATTAAGTACTTAGACCAAATTTAGTTGTTTTTTTCTTTACGTAATGATAAAAATGTCTTCCTTCCTCAGTTGATAGTGGATACAGGTTTATGTCATATTTATTTATTTATTTAAGTACACACAACATTCAAAGAACACAAACATCTAAGAAAAATAGGTACAAAAGTACTGCTTATTTCTTACGAAATTTCTGCCAGCAGACCTACGACAGGACATAATAGAAGAAACACAGACACAGTGTGTAAGAGATAAGGCTAAACATATAAATATATGTGAATACATAAAATATACTATATATATAAATACACAAAATATAATATATATATTTATAATATTTATATATATATTATATATATAATATTTCACTGTAATGATTTTTATTCATGATTTAAAATTTCATTTTTTTTATTTATATAATGTGTGCAGTCGTGCGGTCAGACAGTTAATGTTAACTCTGCAGGATTTAATTACCGTTTTATATTCGTTGCCAACGTTTTATGATAATTGGAATCGTGCTGTAATTGCTCCGTAAATAGTCGTTAAAATAAATCTCTTTTGAATTATACTTACATTGTATACACAACTATTAGGGAGCTGTGTTGTTGTTTTAATTATTGTTGAGATATTTCACGTAGATTTTTATAAAACATTTGTATCAAATATTTTCCAATTTTCAGAGCGTCCAAAAAATAAAAAACAAGTTATTGTTAATTAAAAAATATGCATTAATAAAACGGAGCAAAATACGTAAATCATTAGCAATCAAACGTTGTTATTTTTCATATTGGATTAAAAAAACATTAGGTTTCAAATAATAGCCTATAAAATCGCACATATGTACCAATACTACTTGCCAATAAAGAAACTAATATCAGGATATTTAATCTAAAATAACGTTCTTATACAAAATGTAACCTTGTCGAGTTAACTGAGGCCACACTTAACCCGTTTAACACGTACTTAGGTCCGGATTACGGGATTACCTCCGCAGCGCGAGTCCACCTCGTAACTCAAGTTAATTTCTTTTTTAACACATTTCTCAGCAGTTTTAGTTTGAGAACATCATTTATATTAAAGGCGCTTCTATCCTTATTAGTTTTAAAATTTCTGCGGACATCTTTAGAACTTTTGGTGTGAACTAGTAGTAAAAAAAGCACATGGCGGCCATTTCACATTTATTTAGTAAAATGAATATTCCTAACATATTTTGTTCTCTATAATTATTTTAAATGCTGGTATGATTATATTTCTTTCAAATAAAATGACGAAAACAAAATTATTTTTCCAGAAACTCGTAGCTGAGGACATAGTTTAAAAAAAATATATAATCAAAAGCTGTGTAAAATTTTTACAGTATACTTCTTTACTAAAGAATTACTAAAAAAAATATCATAAACAAAATGTATCTTACACAACTTAAAACCATGTTCGTAACGGCTCTCTAAAATATTTTTTCTTTAAGTTTTGCGCAGAAATTTTAAACCGCCGCATTCTTGTTAGTTTGGCAAACTAGGGGCACTCGGCAAGCCCTCGCCCTAAACTTGGCATAATATTCACAAGCCAACAGTATTGTTACGTTGGCTGTGGAAACATACGGAAGTCGAAATGAGACGGTTGCGTAAATAAAAATAATGCTTGTAAAAAGTTTTTTTGAGGCAGTAAATGTTATATGTAGTACATGTAATAATGTGATTAACATGAAAATAAATGGGTACTGATCTTTAGTGTAAGTTAATTAATTTTCATAGAAACT
Organism: Diachrysia chrysitis; assembly: GCA_932294365.1. NCBI lineage: Eukaryota > Metazoa > Arthropoda > Insecta > Lepidoptera > Noctuidae > Diachrysia > Diachrysia chrysitis. The sequence goes on along the minus strand of OW028651.1, from coordinate 362,547 downwards.
TAAAATAAAAAACAAATATTTTATTTTCTAGTTATCGTTTAAGTTAAATTTTCTTGTACTTTTTGTTTGATATTGGAGCGTTAACGCTGCTACTAGCATACCGTATATTCGGCATTGAAGGTGGAGTTTTTAACGAGCGTATCAAATATTAACACGAGCTCAGCGAACAGAATAACTTGCAGCATCCGAGCTACACAGAACACAAATGGTGGAATGCTAAGATGAAAGTTACACAAGTGGTAGAACTTTAGCTTAAGTAATATTATGCTAGAATGTTTAGCAACGCTGTGTTAATAGATGGGCAGGTGACTCCACTTTGGAACCGAGTAGTTATTATACCTATAGCGCTCGAAGCTGAGAACAAAAACTAACTAATGGAACATATTCTGACGGGCCTGTTGGTCTAGTGGTTAGTGAACCTGAATGCTAAACCGGAGGTCGTGGGTTCGATTCCCACCCAGGACGAATCTTTGTGTGATGAGCACGATCATTTGTTCTGTGTCTTGGTGTAATTTATCTATAATATGTATGTATTTAGAAATATATAAGAATGTTTATCAGTTGTCTGGTTGCCATAGCACAGGCTCTGCTTAGTTTGGGATCAGATGACCGTGTGTGAGATGTCCCAAGATATTATATTATTATATTATCAACGTATAAGATAATCCCTGTTATCGAATGTCAAATGCACTTAATAAAATAGAAATCATTTTACTGGATGTAGATTTTGTTTAAGTTTTCCCTAATGCTTGCTTTTATGTAAAAAGATCTTAGATATACATAAAGAAAGCATAAAGTGCGCGCACCGCTCGTAACCCGTTGTACAGAGCATAAGTATTTTTTTTACTGTACGCTCATTTACTTATTCAAGTAATTTTCCGTGGGATGACAGACGTCTATGCGAAAATATCGATGAATTTGATATTATTAGGGTAATATTAGGTTTTAAGATAGTTTAAAAAAAACGGCGCGCTCTGTTTTGACTCTAGTTTTACTATTTTACTTATGCATACTGCACTGGTGCTCACAATTCATTATCTGTTAGACGCACTCTATAGCTTACTAATTTTTACTCTAAGGATAAGATAAATATACCTAGGTACCAATATATGTTTTTCATGTTTCACTGGCAGGACAAAAATGAAAGTCAAAATCAGTTTAATATTAGGTACAAACATTCCCCAAGTTATTCTCATAATTTGTTGAATACAAATTGTACCCGCTTATGCCTAAAAATATGAGCGTTTTATACTAAAACGAGTAATTACTCTTAGCATTTTATGAATTACTGCTAAATTATTATTTATGAAGTAACGAATTACTTATTGTACCTACTAATTATGAAAGGTTAAGTAATGAGAGCTTTTAGAGTTGTCTACTTGTTTATAAATAGTTTTCCACTTTAGTGAAATATTTATTAACATTAAGTTACTCTAAATTTCTTTGAATGAAATTTTCAGAGAAAATCATGAACTTAATTTATTTTAAAGATTTCAAGATTTAAGTCGTTTGTATTATAAATTTTCTAACATTAAGAATTTGAACTAATTCACGCTGATCTAGATTAAAACAAAATTTATTAAATACCAAAATGGCGTCTTTTCTCACGAAAACGTTACAATAGGTTTTCAATAAGTTTTCAAATTCAAAATCTTTACAAATTGAAACGACGAAGACTATTTATTGCCACTTCAGCCCAATTCGATACTACAAATGAATCGAATTGGAAAATTTGAAAAATATCCAAATGTTTTGCGGAACATTTTGGAAAGTTCGAGAAATTGCTAGAAGATTTAAGACGGTTTGCAAACAGCTTCCAATTGGCTGCAACTCCAGGTTAGCAGCTGTCAGGTAATGCGCTATTTGTCTACCGGTTGCCAAGCAGGAGACAGTGATAAATCTTCTTGGACGTAACTTCGGAAGCGTCGTGAAAATTTTAAATTTATTTGGACGTCGAGTGGGATACCTTAATGGAACGTTTCAATTACGGGTCCCATCTATTAATACCTAGCTACGAACGTAGGTTTCTACTTTCTCACTTAGGTACCCCACCTCAGTCTAAGTGATTAATCTCAACTAAGTTTCTTGGTATCTTAGGAATAGTAAAAATACGATATTTAGCTGAATCCCATAAGACTGGAAACCGACCCCAACAAAGCTTGGGAAAAGGCTACACAGAAGTAGAGTTACAAACGTGAAATAGGTATATTTTCAGAACCCTGTGTGACTTACAGTAAATTATAATTCATAGAACAGAAGTTTGTAGTTCGATATGAACTAAGAATAGTTTCTTGATGAAGGTAATACTCGTAAATAGTTGAGTAGCTTGGTATCAGTAATAACAGAACTATGTTTAACCTGAACACGCTACGGTTGTATTATTATACGTTATTTAGAAACATTCTCGAGTTCCTGATTTATAATTAAAGCGTAAAAACACGGGTAAAAAGTTTTACTAAAAAATATATATTTTTATTTAGTTTTTGTATTTAGCAGCCATTTATTATGTGACTTTTCTTAATAAGATAATCAAAATATCTCGCTATCTATTGAATTAAATCCATCTCTATGTTTTAATTAACTGGGCAATATGTTACAATTTACAAATCAAAACAAAGCCTAATTTTGACTTAACAAGAAATCATTTAGCCAAACATACTAAATTGCTTGGCAGCCAAGATTGGCACTAAGCAAAAGTTTGGCGCTGATAGGTTCTGGGACCAGCTGCCAAGTGCCAGAAGCCAGTTCTAAAATGTATATCTGTCACAACATCACACCTTAAAGTGACAGGGATAGCTTGACACTTAACAGCGTCTTAAAATAGAGTTGAGGTTTAGTATTTGGCTGTGAGGAAGTTTGTCGAATTTGTGATGTTAACGTTAGTTTTATGATAGTATCATGGAGATACTGATTTAAGAGCTAAACGTTGTTTGCTTTGCGAATTTGATCTTTGGCTTTTCTTTTCTCTAAATTACATGTGTTAGGACAAAAACCGACAAGGAACGGGCCTGCCCTGAGCGCGCTCGGATTTGCTCGGGCTGATCGTGTTAGGCGTCTCCACTGGAGCGACTCGGCCAAATGCGCCACTCATTCACCTGAGCGTGCTCAAATGGATACAAAGCTTTAGCCCTAAACGCTTACCTATTGATTTATGAGATGTCCAATTATAACTTGCCTTACTTATGTAAAACATGTAAATTAAATACATTCTCATTATGTATACTATTTATTTAGTGTCTTATAATGATTTCTATTGTTTTAGGTATGGAATCATTGCCAGCATCTTATGTGTAGTAACCATTTGAATCTGGATTTGGTAAGCTAACTAAATATAATAAACACTAAACTTGCTAAGGACTAACAAAACTTTTACAAAAACGAACAAATTACTTTCTCTAGATTTTCGATTAAAACATAGCCTTGAGTGTTTACTTGTCGTCCGCCCGTAAATTAAACTAACTGAGAAATATCGACATAATCAGAGCAATATCCGGAACTCAGAAAGTGGGAATAAATTTAGTTAATTAGTATTTAATTTGGACAGTAATAGCCTCGCGACTTGTGGGGCTGGTTCCAGGAACTGATCAGTAAGGAAATGATTGAGTATGAAGTAGAGTTATAGAATAGGGATGTTGCCAAGTTTTTTTAAATGTCCGTCTAGTAGATTAATGAATTATATTAGACACGTATTATTTCCTTTTTTTCGTAATCAAAAACTTACGACGATACATTAATTTGGAATGTCGCATGATGCAAGGCAAACAATTAAAAGCAAGGATTAAATACATTTTTACTTTTCATACCTAGTCAATCTTTATTATTGTTGGAAGCTTATAATTAATATTTTTTGCTTCCCGGTGTTCAAATATAATAGCTTAGATAAAAATTGTTTAATTCCCGAAAATCTAAACTCAAATAACTGTCAGATATCTAGACAAAAATAATTATATCATTAAGTTTCGTAATCTTTAATATATTTTCTCTTCTTATACTATTTCTCAAGTTCTATTTGTCATTTCTAATGTATTTTGCAGTAGGTACGACGCGAAGTTTAGTAATGAAAACCTTTTAACTAAATAGGTTTGAGGCCTGAGATGAATTGACGAATCCTCGAACACGGTTAGAACAACTTTATTTTTCTCATAAAGAATATCCCGTACACTTCCATTATATTTATGACTTTTGAACTTTGTATATACACACTTAGCTTATTATGTCTATGAGGTAGTTATATTGCGTTCATTATTAAACTTGTTTTATCCTCATTTGAAGTAAATCCCAGTATTACCACAAAGTGATCTTATTAGCTACACAACAGTATTTATTTCGTATATTAATTCCACGATATGCTTTCACAGTCAAATATTCTGAAACACAAAGTTAAATACGACTGCCAAACCAATCAGAGCGACCTTTCATCAACCCTAAAATGCGAACGTTTTAATTTAAATCAGAAATACACGTGCCAACGTTTTGCGTTATTTAAACCGTTGCATATACCTACATAGTAGGTTATACAGGTACCTAGATCTGTGTGATACAGTCCACATAATTAGTTGCATTCCCTTTGATGTTGATCAGTCGATACTCTGGCCATTTATATCCATATGCAGCTGTGTTTGTTACGTATTAATACCCGAGGGAGGGAGGGTTGACGTTCGATCGGTGTTCGTTTGTGAAGGTTTAATTATACCTGTATTGGAAGGGTTAAATGGAAGGCTTTAATGTTATTTATTTATGTTAGCTTTGAATGTGTGTTGGTTATTAGATAACAACGATTTATCACATTTGCGATAAATAACAAGCAATAACAGATTTGTTTGAAAAATAACATTTTGAGTTGAATTAAAACAATAAAAAGTTGTTGTGTCAGTTTGAACAGGGGCTAAGTGTCCGTACGGTTTGACCAATAATACAGGTTAAGCCGCGCTCGCTGCGGTCGGTCCGTGGATGGGCGACCATTTGTGAACATACTGAGACCCTTCCATGTCACTGAAATCAGGTTTAACCGTTGGTCCCGACTGTCATACGTTATCATTAACAACCGTTAAGTCATTACAGTTCAGACATGTCTTACTTTGGGATACTGTGATACCCAATAAAACGGGTTGTGGAGGTCAGATAGGCAGTTGCTCCATGTTAAATACAGTATTCAGGTGATTCCGGTAAGACTGGAAGCCGACCCCAATATACCTTGGGAAAAGGCTAGGTAAAAGAAGTGTTAGTTTGAATAACACAAAAAGCTTCTGTTATTCTAAAGGTCAACTAAAGAGGATGGCTTTGATATCCATCAGTTGTTATATCACTGAGTACATAATGATGTCTGCAACATTATAGCCAATTTAGGCACACATGTTTCAATTCCTAAACCAAAATCCAATTTTGTCTGCGATATTAAAATGGAGCTCGCATAGTCCAACATGTTTCGTAAAATAATTTCACGAGGGGTGCTCATATTATTTTACAAGCAAAAATTACTGCTCTCGTGTTCTCGTTAGAGACGAAACGAAGTCCTTTGTAGCATACATATATTATATAATGTATACATTCTACATATATGTTTCTCATTTTCGTCCAATCCTTTCCTAGAGGCGTCCAAAGCTGTTTCAGCGACTATATTTCCACTTTCAAATTGCACTGGCGCATCGCAACGGCACCCAGTCCGTATTCTTTGTTACGAAAGCGAAATGGAACTTGCTTTCTGCGATAAAGTCGCAAACACTAATGAAATGGATCCAGCTCGATTATTTGCACTTTCTAATGAAGATTTCTCGATTATTTGTGAAGCGTTTGATGGAGCTCCTGTTTGCGGAAGATTCTAATTAAATTAAATTTCTGCTTGTCTTGCGTTCCCGGTATTTTTACTTTAGTAAGCGGAGCGTAGTAATTTACGTTGGAATTTTCTTTCTTAAATATTTGAGCTTATTTAATTTTGTACCAAAGGCTGTTTGAACGTAAAATATGTAATGTACTTAGAAATTAAATGATCCAGAAGAAGAGACCTTGTTTGATACATGAGGACTGTTCGTCGAATACATTTTGTATTATGTATTTATACTATGGTACCTAATATGGATTGTAATTATAATAAATTATCTTAATAATATTAAAATAATATGGCACACCTACATACCCATTTACATAATTAGGTATTTACCAATATACTACTAAACTACAGCCATGACTTAATCTAAAGCTAATATTTAGATAAAGAGTCGAAAAATAAAACTAAAGTATTAAACTCGATAACCAGTAACATAGTGAGTTCTCCTCATATTCAACAGTCAACAGGCTCAGCTGACCTGTTGAAGGCATCAATTATGGACGAGAGCTGAAGGCTTAACGCTCAGCTGATCGGTTCACCAGCTTATTATCTATGCCGACTTCAGGATCGATGGTGTAACAGTGTGTTTTTGAGTATAGTGCGTTTGATTGATGCAGAAAGACGGTCAGCGCCATCTATTTGACAATGCAAGGAGTTACAAGGTCGTCAGGAATACGGATCGATGATTACTTGACAAATTGTCGCTTGATGTCGCTAGATGTCGTTCTTATATGTTTCGTGGGTTCAGTATTTAACTTTATTTAGTAATTTGCTAAATATATATGTGGGTTGATTGGTGCTGTGCATTGTAAGAAATGTTTGTAAAAGTTTGTTCATGAGAGACACACTAGTTAGTTGAATGATTATTTAGTTTATTTTTCGATAGAATATTTTGTAATGGCTTTTGTTCCTCAGTTCTAAAAATATAATGAGGATTTTGACTAAAACCTGCATGAAAGTGACTAAAATGAATTAACTTAAACCTAAAAATTCTCAATGTGACCAGAAGCTGAAATATAATCCAGATATTGCCAGAAGGACGTTTTCGTGATTGACAACTTTCCTTAGATTTAACTTTACCAATAACTGTGTTATGGACTTTTCATACATCAGAACCTATATATTTCAAAACTATGCCTCATTAGCTTTCAGCTCATGATGTTAATATTCACCCAGATCAACTTTCAAAATACTGCTTAAAAATTGCGTTAATTCTTGACAAAATATAATTCACGTTAACGCCTGAACTACGTGGTTCCTCGTTTAGCATATTTGGCAAAAGTTCCTCACGTTTTAATATAATACTGAAAACCACAAAAACCTCTTTAATACCTACTTGCTATGGTCCAATTTCCTCTGTAATATTCCCACATACTTGTGCACGCCGCTCACGTGTCTCTAGATTTCATCAAACTTTTCTCTTGTTCTAATTAATTTGCGAACCGGGACCGTTTCACCCTGTCCTGGACACAGGAATTTTGCTTTGATAATATTGTTCCACGATTGTTGCTTATCACCATTTATTTCATGATACACAGAAATTAAGTGACTCTGTTTTAATTAGGTTTTGTTCATTATGTTATATATGAAACAATTGCCAGACAAATATAAGTATAACAACTTTTTTGTTCCCCAACGGTTAAAAATATTAAAGTGTTGATTTGTTGGTGTGGGATAGTAACGTATATTACTTAGCACAGTAGATGCAAAGAAATTAGTCTACAATATATCATGGAAAACTTATTAGTTTTTGACGGGAGCGAAGTCTGAGGGTGACTTAGTATGTACCTACTATGCCCCTAAAAAGTAAGAATAGTTGGATCACGCGTCTTGTTTGAAGCAAACTTGTTATTACTAGATAGCTGCTAGCTGCAGAGTGCAGTGCAAGTTCCGTGAATAACGAATGTTTGTTACAAACTACCAGTTTTTGATAGTTACGACTTGAGTAGTTCTTTTCAAAAGTGCTGCATAATTGTTTCTGATGAGAAAATTATTACGTAAGGAACGTTTGGCAGTGTAATGATATTAACACACCGATTATTTATTTTTTTATCATAATTCTGTTTTGGGTAAAATTATTTGTGTGTTAAACTTAAGAAACCTCGATTATTTTGGCTCTTGCCGTACATATGTGTTGTTTTATTTAGCAGGTACCTAATTATGGATTTCAAAATTACCCTACTATCAGCCAGTTGCAAGCATTCAAAATCGTAACTTCAATAATAAAACTACAGTATGATACAACAAAGAAAATTTATTATTAACATTTAATCTAACAATATCCTGGGATAAACTTTAATGTTCAAACAGCTCCATTACTCAAGTTGTAACTATGAGACCTCGAACTTAGATTGTCACCTCAATATTAGCGAACTCTCAAACTGTTCACACTATCTCCCTTCACTGTATAAGTTATGATCTCACTTCATTTTCATAGCCACCACATGGACTTGGGACTCCCGCAAACAAGAGTTCGACGCCCGCTCCCAGCGCCGCCTTGGGTATTAGACTGAAGTTTAATGTGCCCGCGGACAATCAAATGAGGTTCGATGAGTATTCAGCTTTGTTTTATGCTGTGAGAAATATTTTAGCGAACAAAACTTTGGCACGAATACGTTCAATACCGGCAATATTTATACAAAAAATTATATTTTGGCTATTGGTAAATTTTTCAAGAAGTGTAGGTAAATACATAATACATTACAAGTACTCGTACATGAAAACATTTTAAATAAAATAAAACTACATTAAAGTATAAGTAAGCTCCTATCTACTAAATAAATAAATAAATAAATATTCGAAAGCGAATGCATCTGTGAGTTCCTTTGACATGAAATATTCAATAAACTGCAGAACAAGTTGTGGTTTGTTAGCCGTACTTCGCAGTTTAAGTACACTAACTAGTTGGCTACAGTCTGAGTTGCCGCACCTTTGAATGAACGTCGAAACTTTGGCAAACGATCGAATGTAACTCGTTATAAGTTATTGGTAATATCGCCGACGTGCTGCGGTGGCGCCACAAAGAGATATTTGCGAGTACTTTTCATGTAACTTTAAACTGCCGTTATTGCGCGACTTATTTATTTTATATTTTAGACTAAGGAAACGGTGTTAAAACTTTATCATAAAACGCAATTATTGTGTACTGAAAATGAAGAGTAAGAACTTAACTTAAAAAAATCTTACAACCAAAAAAGGACTGATATTTTTTGGTTAAGGTATTCGTAGTTTGATTTATTTTGTTTTAGTTGTTTTATTTTACTGCGAGTAATGGAAGTAAAAAATCCGCTCGGGTGGCTAGTGTCGCATCAGGTGTATCTGTCAATCTTCGCTAACCTGCTGCGAGACTATGGAACCTAGGGATTGAGGCGGTAGCCACTGCGAAAAGTTTGCTCTGATTTTGAGGCTATTCATAATTTTTCACTGCTTTAAAGTGTTTGGTCACTAAAAATAATCTAAATATATATTACATCTAAACTCAAAACAAACTTGTTATATCTTGTTATACGCAAGTAGTAAATTCTGCACTAGCTTTATCAATAAGATTTCTTGTACCCTTAGAATAATAATATCATACAAGCCCGAAAGTTTCCTGCAGTGTATAATAAATGGCGCTGATATCGACGCGCCAACGCAAAGAACTTAAAATTAGTTTTCAAAGAACTAAAACTTCTACATTAGTGTTTAAATTGTCGTCTACATGTAGCTGATAATGTTAGGAGTCTCAAACTTCTTGTTTTATAAATTTATCGATAGAAATGTCTGAATCGACTTGAACAGTGCTCGATGAAGTTTGTGAGAACTGTTTGTTACAAGACTGTTTTAATTAAAACTTATCTGATTACGAGTTTGCTGATTTCGTCTCGCACTTGCAGTCTAAGTATTCAACTTTGATTCTTGGGTCAGCCAGAATGTGCGTTGATTCTCTTTGGATGTTCGCTGCAGAAATAGGTAAAGTTAAAAGAAAATTTGGTTGTTGAGGTTATGTATGGTCTTAGGTAAAAATAAAATGGTAATAGCTAGCAATTTAATGCTTGTAACGTCCCATTTTAAGGATATAAGGTCGTTAACCTCAAATCGGTTCAAATTTTTCAGGCCGCTAACCTTTTTTACCGTATTATCATAATAATACCAACTCCAAAAATGTAGATCACTTCTTCAGTTTTTAAGTGTTTTTAAAAAGCAGGCTATTACTTATAAAAGGTCACTGCCCTAGCCACTTTTCCACTTCAGGGATACCGTAATAAAAGAACGTCGAATATCATAATCATACAATGATTTCGGGCCTAACTTAAGGAAACCTACCTCTATTTTATTACACAAAAATATTCCAATGATTTATAGGTTTGGTAGATAAAGATATTCAATACCTTTTTATAACGTGTGGGGATTTGACATTCTAAGGTTACCAGATATTGTGAGGTAATAGCTTCAGCACTGATAAAGAAAAACCGGCCAAGTGCGAGTCGGACTCGCGCACCGAGGGTTCCGTACACACCTGTAGGTATATAAGTAAAAGTTCACCCATCACTACGATCGAGTCATAGTTATGGTATGATAATTGCAAAATGAAAAAAAAAAAAATCAGAAATATTTTTTTTTATATGATGTAACTAAAAATTTACGGTTTTCGCAATTTTTCCTTTATCTGTAGGTACTATAAGACGTTACTTCGTACCAAATTTCAAGATTCTGAGTTCACGGGAAGTACCCTGTAGGTTTTGATTCCCGTGCGAGTTTCGAAAATTTGCGGAATTTTGCGGCATAAACGGTTTGATTTTTTCACAGCTCCAAGAGACCATAGACTTGAGTATTTGATATGAATTTCAGCTTGATACCTCCACGCGTTCCTGAGAAAAAAGGTCTTGACAGACAGACAGACAGACAGACAGACAGACGGACAACAAAGTGATCCTATAAGGGTTCCGTTTTTACCTTTTGAGGTACGGAACCCTAAAAAGGAGTATTTTTTTTATTTTGATAAACCATTTTCGTACATTGTTATGACCCTTTTAGCTAGCTTATCATGAAATACGAGTTAAATCGTCTTTTGATACCAGAAGCTTTTAAAGGCCAGCGCATATTTCAACGGATGCAATGGACATTCTATTCTGACTTTAAAATTGATAAATAGCTTCCATCCATTCTCCTGCAATTCTCTGGTCAAATCAAAACCCAATACTTTTTTTTCAAATTATGATTCGTGTCGAGGAAGCCTTGACATACACATCTGACATGCTCAAACATCTATATAGATTTGTCTATCAATCATTTTTTTGCCTACGAGAGGAATCGGTGTCGAAGCTACAAAAAATCAAACACGAACCATTTCGCAGTTCTATCCGGAAAAGTAAGATCTCTCGAGTCGGCGACTCTAATAAAATATATATATATAAGAGCCGAGACTATCTGCGGGGAAAGCGATAAAAATAAAGGTATTCAATACGTTTGGAAGGAACCTCGAGGGGCGATATTACTCGATGATAGATATCACGATCTTACTTTCAGAGGAAACGAATATTTTGAATGTTTTGGGAAATATATACATCTATATGGCAGTCGTATGTGTGATAGATATTATGGGAGGTTTCGTCTTGATTTCTTGAAAGGATGGGGATTTGGAAGTTCCGGAGGCGTTTCCTGAAAGTAACAAATGAAGGCGGTGTAAGACAACCCACACGACAAACCTCACGGAAAAAATACAACTTTTTTTCAGCCAATTTATTTTATTACATTGAGCAAAGAAACATATTCCCAAATCTGATGAAGTTGTATTGGTTCATGTAGATACATGTAAAAATGTTCATAATACAGTAGATAAAAGTGTAAAAAGACGTACAAAAGTTCAAAAATAAATAAAGGTGAATGAACGGATTTGACCAAAAAACTTTTACTCACACATCGTATTAGTTTTTTTGCTCCACCTTACACCTTGGGAACCAAAGCAGATTACGTCACACATAAGGCTTAACTTTATCACCTAATAGCTTTTCAGCTCGTTCGTCTCTGAGCGATATTTCTTGTCGTGACATTTCGCATTGCGGTGTAAGCCGGCCCCTAATTCGCGCCTCGATCTTACCGAAGTACGGCTTTGCTGCGTCAACGCGGCTTAGATTACTGTCAGTTTAGTCAAGATTATGTAGTCTTCATTTAGGAATGTCAGGGAAAAGGCCAAAAGAAAACAAATTTAGCGTAAATATTATTTTAATTAGTTATCACTCCTTTTTTTTTTTATTACGGGGTGAAAGCTAATGACCCACGCCGAGGGCACGGCGTGGGGATATGGCGGACTCGCACCGACTAAAAACACCCCGGTCCCGTCCTTGCCTTAGCCAGAGCCGCGGGATCGCTTGTGCATTTTCAGCGCAGCTCCGGCAGTAGTTATCACTCCTGCTGATTATCAGTGGAAACTTTTATAAAACCTTAAAATATTCTGATTTACAAATTATAAAAAATGTACTCTATGTAAAAAAGTTATGATAATCAATAAATCAACACTTTTTCCATGAATTGAGTCTACACCCTGAAGAGGCAGACAGTACATAATTTAAAACGCCGCATTTTTTATCGCTCTGTATTTTCAGGTCAAAATCAACGCAAGAATCATTAATTTATGGTCCCAACTGGAGTTGTTTTGCGCGATTTATGTCCCTCTTATAGCGAATATTTCACTCTTATGTTTTATCATCTGTGGACGGAGCTCCAGATATATTTAAAGTTTCCACATTCATTGTTAAATGGTTGAAATTATTTGTAAAATGGTTTTGAACACGAGTAGTTTTCTCAAACTTCTAAAGTTTGTTTGAGGACAATTTATAGTTCAAATGTGCTCGTAAAAGTTAATCCGACATGTTTTATGAATATTTTATTTTTATGTCCTAAGTTGTGTGAGTTCTTTGAGCGGATTAATACAAAATAAATTAACTCCGAGATCCTTAAATACGGACTAACTTTAAATATAAGATTTGGGTTTTATAGTGCCTGAATTCAACATTTTATATTGGCTTTTAGTTGCTCTTTGCATAACTCTATAGGAAACTGTACCTATAGTAATGTGCTATGTCTAGATTAAATAGTTTTGTTAGTTTAATTGTCGACCGGATTTAAAATCGTCATTCAACCCAAAGTTCTCACAAATTGATCACTCAACAGGTCAACAAACCTGAACGAACTTTAACTGGCGATTGACAATCAACAAGTCAATCTGTAATTATTCGGAACGAACGAACTCATTAGTCCGGGTCTAGGACCAAACGAGGCAGGTAAGCTTTGTCCCGGCTAATCTGAACGCTCAGCTTAAGTACACCCATTAATTCACCTTGCTCGAAAACATAGGAGTCGCGGGGGCGCGCCGGGCGGCATGAACGCGGCAGTTATTAATTGAAATAATTAATACGTCAAGTTTTAAAGTTTGCTTTTGTTCTGGTCTTAAGAGAAGCCAGCCGGCATTCATGCCGCTATATAAACTACACTGTTGAACTGCTATCTTAATAGATTGCGAGTTTATTCTGCATTATCCAATAGTATGTAGTGTCATGCGAGATCAATAGACATTCGTTTTGTTTAGGAGTTCGTCTGTGTGATAATTTATATTAGTAAATTACAGCTAAATGTTTGTGGGCCGTTTAAATAGTTGAGTATATTTATGTATTTATTTAGTTACCTATTTTCAAAACTAGACGTCTTACGCAACATATAGATAAGTTCTACGCTACATATCTAAGTGGAAGATAATAAATAAATAAATAAAAGTTATTGTTCACGACCTCATCTTACCCGAAGCTTTAACTCACGGACCAAGAAAATAAGACGCCCATTAAACTACTTACTTAAAGCTCCTATTAAATATACAACCGCAGTTAGCCCGCTCCGACCGCGGCGCCGTATATCCCGCCAATGCAATGGAGATGCAATTTATTAGCTCTCAAGTGGCGCTCGTTACAGCCACTGTCCGGCGCGACCTTAGACACCCGCCCATTACTTTAGCCGCTCTGCCCATTATTTAGCCATTCTGACTATAATTTTAGCTATTCTGGCCGCGTCATGCCGCTATCATGATTGTTTGCTAGTACGTTAGATTAATATTCTGTGAATAGTGGAGATTTTGGCCTTAAGAATGTTAGTGGTTTGACTTATATTCCTCATGTATTTAACAAAACTAAACTTACTAATTTTGCTACTCAATTTGTTTTTAAGATAGGTTATTGTGTCATCAAATATTACTAGAAGAATCTTAGAAGCCGTGCTATTTTCAGTTAAGTACTCAATCAGAAGGCATATTATTAAATGAAAAATAAAACAGATATACACTCTGTTTTATGTTACATATCTTGGCCCACGCCTTACAATTAGTTAAGTAGTACACCCAGTTAAATGAAAACCATATTTTTCTAAGAATTGGGTCACAGATTACTCGGCAGCGTTTTCTACCGCACAAAGCACTCGGGGACCAAACTTAAGGCCTGCAGAATGTGGCCCAAGTCATTAGCGATGAACCAAAAGATTAAGACCTCATTTTCAGATGTCATACCTAATTAATTAAATAGAAATTTAATAGAATTTATATGGCTCAGTAAAACAGAAAACGTATTTTTTTAGATAATCTTATAACTGTTAGAATAATTGGGTATACAGGGTGTTCGGAAATAAAGTGCATTCCTTGCAGGGGGTTAAAGTAGAGCTTATTTGCAGCCAATTTTGTCATGTGATGCCATGTCCGAAACCTAGTAATTACTTAGATAATCGAGATTTAAGAGTTTTTATAAAAAACCCCGATTTTCAAGTTAAAACGTATCCTTGTGGTGAATTATTCAGCGTTTTGTTTATTATTTTGTTCTTTTCTGATAAACAAATAACCAGAAAACCATAAAAAATCAACATTAACAAGAAAACACGACGTCTTATTGAGATAAAGCATAAAATCAAGCGTCGTTTCAAGAAAACAATCATATTTTAGAAAAATCAATCGTGTTTTACTAAAAAAAATGTATGTAGTGTTGCGTACAAATTATTTAATTTACTTTCTTAATTCATTAGCTACCTAAAAAAGTATAAAACTCAACAAAATTCTATGAGATCGATTTACAATCACCTTAAAAAGTAATTAATCCGTTTCCGAGAATCGCTCTCCATTGTACCTATTACCGCGCAAGTGTGTGGTTTTTTGTTTGGTTGATGACGCCGACTTGCACTTGCACATTCCCTACTGTCACTGAATTTGTCCCGCCACATGCAATGACAATAGGGATTGGTTACAAGAAGTTGGGTGGGTAATTTACCGGGTTAGTTAGTTTCAACTATCGTCTGAGTACCTACAGACCTATCGTTGCATTCTAACTACGCTTTTTATTATTGACCTGTTTTACCATGCCTTCCTTCAGTAATGAAGAATACGCAGACATTCTGTTTGAGTACGGATTTTGCAACGGAGACGCTGAAGCAGCAAGGAGGAGTACATACTACGCTTTCCTGATAGGCGTATACCGAATGCAAGAGTTTTTTCGGGAACGTTTCGACGCGTCCGTGAAACTGGTCGGTTTACAGCGCGAAGAAGTGATTCAGGCCGACCACATGTTTTACCTGCTGAAGAAGAAGAAGTAATACTTGATTTATTTCGGAGAGATCCAACAATCTCTACAAGAGCTGCAGCTAGAAACCTCGGACTATCCCTGTGGCAAATTTGGTTCACCGTGCATACAGCACAATTACATCCGTACCACTACATACCGGTACATGCACAAGAAAAAGGTGATCAAGTCCGACCAGAATGTCTGCGTATTCTTCATTACTGAAGGAAGGCATGGTAAAACAGGTCAATAATAAAAAGCGTAGTTAGAATGCAACGATAGGTCTGTATTCAGACGATAGTTGAAACTAACTAACCCGGTAAATTACCCACCCAACTTCTTGTAACCAATCCCTATTGTCATTTCATGTGGCGGGACAAATGCAGTGACAGTAGGGAATGTGCAAGTGCAAATCGGCGTCATCAACCAAACAAAAAACCACACACTTGCGTGGTAATAGGTACAATGGAGAGCGATTCTCGGAAACGGATTAATTACTTTTTAAGGTGATTGTAAATCGGTCTCATAGGATTTTGTTGAGTTGTATACTTTTTTAGGTAGCTAATGAATTAAGGAAGTAAATTAAATAATTTGTACGCAACACTACATACATTTTTTTTTAGTAAAACACGATTGATTTTTCTAAAATATGATTATTTTCTTGAAACGACGCTTGATTTTATGCTTTATCTCAATAAGACGTCGTGTTTTCTTGTTTATGTTGATTTTTTATGGTTTTCTGGTTATTTATTTATCAGAAAAGAACAAAATAATAAACAAAACGCTGAATAATTCACCACAAGGATACGTTTTAACTTGAAAATCGGGTTTTTTTACAAAAACTCTTAAATCTCGATTATCTCAGTAATTACTATGTTTCGGACATGGTATCACATGACAAAATTGGCTGCAAATAAGCTCTACTTTAACCCCCTGCAAGGAATGCACTTTATTTCCAAACACCCTGTATAATTTGCATATAACAGAAACGTATATAAAACCAACATTCATTCCATCATAAAACAAATAAATTATTATCATTATAAACTCTAATAAAAGTTTATTTAAACTTGGAGTTTATCTTCCATTCGTGACTTAACCCTGTCGCCGCGGAAGCACAATCGCATTGTTTTTGCGTCACCTGCGAGCCGGCGCGGGCGTATTGTTCCCGCAAATTGTGTTGCGACGGTGGCTGCACGAGAAAATAAAATACACGTCTGTTGATACGCAAGCGTTTGAGGGTTAGATAAGAACTTGCGGGCTGGATATATTAAAGTAGGGGGGCATTGTTACTTGTCAGATGTAGCGCGTTATGGGGGCTTTATTGTGGTAAAGTTTTAAGATATAATGGTATCTTTTTTAGTTTTTTGCTAGTTTTGAATTTTAATTGTATTTGTAAAAACTAGGTTAATAAAAAAATGGTATTTGGTTTATGAATCTAATTTTTTTTTAATAATTATATCCGTTTATTAAAAAGAAACTTACAAGAAATACAAATCAATGTTACGTAATCTAAACCTTAAAAAGTAAGTGCATTGGTCAGTGAACAGTAACGTCTAAACTAGGCCGAGCCTGTATCTTAGACGTTAGTTAATTTCATTATTATAATAATTGATCAAATAATCTAATTGGGAACATGGTAGATGATAATGAATTATTTTTATTTATTTTATTTCAACTCTCAACTTATTCATTTGTTTGAGATACAGCTCTCTAACAGACGGACGGAAAATTAAGGCAAAATAATCGGGTTTTTTATTTGAGTAGCATTTTAACTTGCCCAAATGACTGCCATTAGGCTGATCGCAAGTCAATCTAAGGAGTAAATAGGTATGTCTGTCTTAGCCATTACTATCTTAACTTTGGAATCGTAACACATTTCCGTTAATGGCGCCCATTAGACCCTCTGCTCCACTTATTGCCCTTACTTGAGAGACCGTTGGGTGCTTTGAGAGCATTTTTTACTTAGCCAGGACCTTGGAATGGGCCGTAAAGGTCCCAGGAAGATGCAACTGTCCGTAAAAAGTGTTTGTTTTAAGATGTGCTGACCTACATGTTTAGAGTCCAACTTTATTATACAAAGTTTTAGTTAAAAAAAAAGGGTTACGATGGTAAAGAAAATGAAAATAGTAAGGTCACTTAGTTTTGTGAAAACATCATCTGAAACGTCATGTGTTTGATATAAAGGACAAGCCCCTTCATTTTCTTAGGAAGAATGCAGTACTGAATTTATTATTCTCAACTAGCGGTGCCCCGCGGTTTCACTCGATTTGTCCGATCTTTTTATAGTTATTCTGCTATTCGGGGCGGAGACGATTCTAACAAATCTAAGATTATGAAAATCGTCCACCCGTTCTTGAGTTATGAATGGTGTAACTTACTCGACGTTGTTTTATATATTTGTGTAGTATGGATGTATAGATATGAATTGACACTATTGTATGACAAACTGTTGACCTAGTGTTAGCATTTAACTCTGAGTTAAAAAGATAACCCGGGCTTGTGAAAGCGGGTCTTATCAACCTAAATTTTGCTTAAAATTCGTTTTTGTGTTAGCTTTCTTGATAAAACTAACAAGTAATTTTTGGAAACAGAAAATATGAAATGCAAGCCAAACCTTTTCATTCGCTATCAGCTTCGTTCACCTGTTTTTGTTAGAGAAAAACCGGATTAGTTTAGGCGTGTTGTGTTTCGTTGCGGCTTGTACCCGGGTACACCCGGTTCGTGTCGCCGTATGCCCGGGTACGGGCGGACGACCCAGATACAGCCTTTGTTTGAAACACGCTTGTTTGTTCATTGGTACGTATAATCCGCGGGATTGCTACGGGTCTGAATTTAAGCAATTTTTTGGTATAACTGAAAGTTAAAATCTACCGTGCTACCATGGTCTTTGTTAGTTAAGAGTGCTTTGTGTGTCAACTCAACACAATATGTTTTTCATGTCTGTCGGTACCTGGTAAACGACCAATTTTCTTTGCGGAAATATTATTATTCATATTCGGCACTCTTTAACTTATTTCATTAAACTTGAACGGATAAAAATAAGAAGGCCTCTCAGGTAAAGGACCCACTAAAGTATAAAATCTCAAGTTAATTGGAGTTTTCAACTTTGATTAAAAGTCGTTTTTTATGGCGGTTCATGATTTAAATTAATTGGTAGATCTTAAAGGATGGCTCGAGCTTGTTATAAACGAACCTATTTTCAGGTCTGCAGCCTGAAAGATACGGCCTTTTGGGGCGAATGGGATTTTACGAGCGACTTATTTATGATTGTAATAGGTCTCAAGTTAGTTTAGACTAAAAAGTATTTGAATACTAAAGTAAATAGGGTTTTCTTGTTAAACACAAAACCACAAAATAGGTACGTGCTTTGAAAATTCACTACAATTTGTGAACTTAGAATTATTATTTTAATTACATTGCAAATGTAATCATTTATTTGCATAGCAATTAAGTTTACCTAGTACTGATGTTGTTCCTATGATACAGTGTTTGACTGGCATGGAAAAGTTACGAGACAAAACTTTAGAAATTGCGAGCTGTATTATTGTATGATAGTACATAATCTCCTAAACCGTATGTCGTGATAATATTATTTTATCGTTCTACTTAAAACATTTTGAAATACAGATGTAGGTACGATAGTTTAAGTGAAGTTTATTGCTCTTGACAAAGTTTATGTTGTAGTAGTAAGACTGTTAAAGTTTTCATATTTATTTACTGCAATGAATTTCAATTTAGTCGTATATGTACTGAGAGTTATTTATTTTATACCTAATAGGGTGGTCCTTATTCCTAATATTTTTTTATCTTTCTTTAATTTCGCGGGGCACCACGTAATTTGATTATATACCATAAGAAAGTACTTTAGTATTTTTTTTGAATTTTTTAAATGACATTTAGAGGTCGCTACCAAGGTTTGAATTTAAATAAAAACTCGTAATCTGTATTTGTTAGATTCTTTTATTTTATAGCTAGGACATAAAAAATATTGGATAACTATTTTGTTGATTGGAGCTGGTAATACTGATTGGAATCAATCTTTTCCAGGCTATTGTTACCAAATTCACACAAACCACAGGGATTAGTTGAATGTTTTTTATTTATTTATTGTAAATATTTTAATTACTAAAAGCTAAGAAATATCTACGAACAAGATGGCGGGCGACAAAAACTTTGAAATTGACGTAGCATGTTCGCAAACATCGCTAAATCGCTACCCTTTTCTCCAATCGTATTTCTGTCAAAACTTCGCTGTTCTAATACGTTTCTCTTTTGTTTTCAGGTAAAAATAACGCGAATCGAGAGGATTGTCTGCCGCGTCACGTAGCTATCGTCGCGCGGCTATCAACCGGAATCATGTTCAAAGTAATTGGAACTTTTATTTGCCGTAAAACTTGGATTAGGGAGGCAACTCAAGGTTTTGAGGGCTAAATAAGTTAGGAAAGTCGAGCAAACTTCACAACTCCTATAAATAGGTGTCGAAAGATGTTTGCGGGTCATTTGTTAGACTTACGTTGGATGTAAGACCTTTGTTTTGGGCCTTCGGGCCGTCTTAAAGCGCCGCGTTGAGTAAGGACTGCGGACGTTACCTAACTCAGCGTTTCGACAATTTATGTCGGGCCTTTTAGGGGGCTTTCGTTTTTCTAAATTGTAAACAAAGTTTAAGAGTATGTTTAACAATAACCGACAATCTTCTTGAGTTTAGTGTTTCTATCTATGTCTATATATTATTAAACAAAGTCTCCCGCCGCGTCCGAACGCGACAGACTCAAAAACTACGAAACGGATTCTTTAACGTCAATCAGTTTTAAGCCGCCTTTGAGTCTCATACTGTCTAAAGTAGCGACAGATAGAAATTTAGGAACGTCTTAAAGTTAAGTGGCCTTTTAGTATTCGGGGGTATGATAATTATTTCTAAAGGAGATGAGTTACACACAGAGCTTAGGAATTTTTTGCCTATGTGTTGTATAATATACCCTCTCACAGTTTCGCGAACGATACTCTAACATTGCTAGCATTTGCTAGTAGTCAGTAAATCACAATGTCATAAATTCTGACGCGTCTGCTGCGGCAGTACGTCATTACTAACGACTTTAGTTCTTGCACCAATCAAGCTTGCGATGTGAAATGATTGCTGCAATTCGTTGCATATGCAGCGGGTGACAGAGACATATAGCACCTAAGAGCATATCTTACTGGGTAAAACAATATCTTTTAACGTTGGATTTGAATTTCAATCAATCAAATCAGCCTATAGCGGACCACTGCTAGCCATGAGGCCACATTAGCCGGTCCTATACATTCCGTATAGTTTTGAATTTGACATTTGATAAAACCCATCTTATTTAGAAAAATAATAAATATAGATTAATCCTAAAATAAACATTATTCCTACGTAATTCTTTTCATTTCATTTAAAAAACAAGAAGTACCTACCTAAGTGTTAAATAACGCTTTATGCAAATCAAAGTATACCATTAATAGTACTTTTTAAATCTCACACGTTAGCTTTTTATGTGAAAATCGGCTTACCGTGCAGAAACCGTTCGGCGTCCGGCTTTTACACGGCCAGCACTTCTCGGGGGACGATAAATCTGCCGGTGCGCACGATCGGACACGGCCCGGGCCGCCGGTCCGGCTGCACGGCGTGTTATCAGCAAAAACGCTGCAGATTGATTCTGGGAAATGCAAAGATGCAAATTTAATGGAGAGGAAAATGTTTATTCACGGAAATAGGAGTATTTTTGTTTCCTGTATTTAATTATTCTTTCAATCTCATTACAATACCTATTGTGAAATAAGATACGTATAAATTTCTAACTGTATATTATGTTAATGGGATAGTTAGTGTCGAAAAAGATTAAATAATTATTTTCTTCTTCAAAGAACCTAAATTGTCAAATGTTTTGCACACAGGTTTAGGCGGGATTTACTAAATATATTGTAGCTACCAAAGCTGTAATATAATTTAATACAGCTATACCTAAATCTAATGTACTTGTGCTATGATATCAAATTGATCAAGATACTACCTATATAATATCCATCATCCTCTACAAGATCCCCCCTTCCTCTCCAATCCCCTCCTGTCCCCTCCTATAATCAGATTGTGTATCGCACGTGCGATCAGCGCCACCTCCGCTATATGTTCCATAAGATTGTGATACGAAACTAATTACGAATTAGTGTGTAATGCCTTTAATTAATAGATACTGTTTTTCTCTAAAAGTAAGGGATTTGTTTTGGTAGTTAGGGAAAGTGTGTCTTTAGGCTCATTAATTAAGTTAAGCCAACTTATTCCACGTGTATTGTGTTTGGATAGGATTCCAACATTTTTCTTTATATATACTTCAAACGATGAGAAAATATATTGCTTTCTGAGGTTTACGCGAATATTCTAATACTACTTCTTCTCGTTCTACCTTCATATTTTAATATGAGGGTAGAACGAGCAACATCACCTGTCAAGACGAATACCACCTCAGTCTGCTCGTGACCATGACACCTGCAAAGGCGTCGAAACGTCGGGAACAAAAATCTAAAATAAACCGCGATAGAATCCATTCAAATTAGTTTTATTTCGATGAGAAAATATATTTTATTTTCTAACATATTAAACGTGTCGTAAAAATCTATGACTAATCCAAAATGATATTTTTAGAAAAAAGTACGCAACTTTTTTTATATTGAACGAAAAGTTATGTGTCAAAGAAATAATGGCTATAAAAGCATTTTCTAGAAATAGTTTAGTTGATACTACAATATATATTACCTTATGTAACGCTGATGTTGGTATCACTATTCATGTAAGTAATCCAATAGGCACTGAAACACCTGCGCCCACTTAAACTGAGTGAAGTCCCCAATTTTTACACAAACCCACCAAAAGTAATACGAACATAACAAAAAGTAAACGTACATAGATAGGCACTTATCTACGTTGCTCTACGTTCTACGTACTACGTTGTACGGTATGGGTTTCGTTTCCTTTACGATAAGTGCATTAGCAATTCGCGAGATCTCGTCACTCGTGGACCAGTTACGTGCTAAGTGGTCCCGACTGGTCCCTGGCTACACAAAAATATACAAGTTACGGTAGAACATTACTGTCTAGTTTTATAATACATAATACATTTTTTTAAGCTTACTTACTTAGTGGAATTCACATTACTAGCATTCTTGTTAACTCCTCCAAAGTTAAATATTCTTTTGTCTGGAGTGGGTTCACGTCAATAGTGCAATGGCTGGGGTTGGAACCTGCTGAAGTTTTATCAGACAATTTAATTCCTTAATGATTATTTCGCTTTCCATGAAGTACCCAAACGTTTAAATTGACATTAAATTTTTGCATTTTGACACCGGTATATTATTCGTTAGCACATTCAAATATAATCATAAAACCGATGTAAAATCTCAGCATTAACCTAAGTATACTTTGAGCTGTGCACAGTATCCTTACAATATTAATCATTTTATGTCCTCATAATAAAAGTAATTCTAACACCTTCACGTCCAGTCACATCAGGACGCGTTTAAAGGCAGCATGGCGCCATTAGTACCACAGATAATAAAACACGCGTAAGTACCGCCCAAGTGCCACTCCTGAATATTCATGAAACAAGCCGCGCTCAGCTTTCCTGGTGTGGCCAACACAAATATTTGTCTTGCTTACCTTATGGTAATATTTCTAGAGGTTTGCGACTTTAGAAAAGTGTTGTTTTAATGGGATTTTTTAATTTCAACGCTGCTACTTTTTCCCGCTGGTTTTTTTCCCTGTATAATGTAGAGATATTGTTTGCCGTGCGATTTTATATTGAGGTTTGTGTTGCCAGCAAGAAATTCTCTAGGGGTTTGGTAGAATTTAAGATGGGTTATTAAAGTTTCATGGACTGAAAAGTGCACTGAATATATTATTAGGTAATAGAAACTGAGAGTTTATTGAATTTTATAGGGAGGCGTACATTTATACCGAGGCAGGCCGTTGTACGTTTACATATGTTATAGAGTTCTTTTTTGCACTTTACTACATTACAGTTACTTTAATAAATTGCTTTGTAAATCTATATCGTAATTACATTTTTTTTTCAACCTTGCTCTACATTTTTTAAAGAGCTAATTGATTGTTCGAAATTTGTACTTTACATATATTTGTTATTATTTTTTTAAATATTTTATTTAAAAGAACGAATGTAGAACACCTACTTAATCATTCTAGAGAAAGCCCCTTGTCCCGTGAGACACACAAACATTTTCATTGTATATAATATATTACTGTTAATTGAAATGGTAAAGTACCTAGAGCTCAGATATTGTTCTATTGAATTAACCAACAAACCTGTCTATTAATTTAAAGTAATTAATTGTAACAATAAGATGAGTGGACCTCGTTATTCAAAAGAAAGTTCTTTCATAAAGTAACACCTGCTCGTTCAATTTCCAACGTTTAAATTCCTTTGTGATAAATATTTTGGACATCCGTTCCTCTTGTTTGAAAATATTCGCGGGAATTTTACATGGAGTTTCTGTTATATGAATACGCAGAATATTGAATATCGCGTATGATATTTACTTACATAAATAAAAGGTGTTACGTATTTAAATACTTATACGTAGTTTAAAGACTTATCAACTGTGGCCAGGGAGCTTACTCTAGAATGATTTATAAATTTATTTTTTAAATATTTTTATTCATTTATCGGGCACATAAATAACACACAGTACAAAAAAATACTGTCATATATGTAATATTTAGTTTTCAGTTAGTTCCTTCCATTGTATTTTTTATCAAGAATATATATATATATTCGTATATATTCGTTAGATGAGTGATCTAGACATATTCTCTATATCTTAGATCGTTAAAAGAAAAGTTAAGTTTGAACTTGTCTAAAACTGTGTTTCTTCTTGTGGTTAAAAAGACGAAAACTACGTTGGTATCCGAATGAGAAAATGAGTATTTTAATTTATTATACAATAAAGATAGAGGTTAGAGATCTCTTCTTTTTTTTTCCTAAAATACTGTGAAGTTTTTTTGTTTGGTATAGCAATACTTTGCTATAATTGTGTTTTTTCAAACAATTTATGTTGACATAATAATCATTTAGGCTGATTTGTTTCGGCATATTTTAAAATCGCATAATGTAAAGCCTAATCTAACCACCTATGTATACATAAATATACGACACCCACACAAACCGGAATAATCAGTAGGGATATTTTGTTTCACCCGACAAAAAAAAGGTTTTAATATCATTATGCGGAAATAAATTCATACTTAAACATTATTATGATTAAAGAAATTATGTGAAAGCTGTTATGTGTAAATATTATTATAATTTGGATTAACAAAATTATGACCTGTTATATACTCGTACCTATTTTTTTTTAATCAGTCTTTGCTGCCCCACTACTGGACAATGGCGTCCCATTCATTCTTTACCGGTCTCAGTTCTGCGCCACTTCTTTAAAATTCTCAAGGAAGACGTTCACCTCGTCCCGCTAACGCCTTTGTGATCTGCCGTAT
The DNA here is from genome assembly GCA_932294365.1 of Diachrysia chrysitis. Classification (NCBI taxonomy): domain Eukaryota; kingdom Metazoa; phylum Arthropoda; class Insecta; order Lepidoptera; family Noctuidae; genus Diachrysia; species Diachrysia chrysitis. The sequence continues at coordinate 337,631 of OW028651.1, read as the reverse complement.
GTATCTTAAAAATTTATGCAAATGAATAGAGAACCTTAAGGTTACATACTTTAAGAACCAAATTCCTGTTCACTATTATCCTTTAATATTATTAAACAGTGTGTCTTATTACATTCGTGAGTATCCCAGCTGAGTGGCACGATCAAAGCTATTACCGTAACTAAACATTAAACTGTTATTGAACAGTTAAGTTCTACCACGTAACGATAACACGTAGTACGTGAGCCCGCAGTGCGCTGCACTACGTCTACGTTAACCTAACTATTGACCTAACGTGATCGCACTCAGAAGAGGATTGGTATTAGTCTCAAATTTGAACAGTCGTAGTTGTTGTATAGAAATCTATTGATGTTTAAATATCGAGTGTTGTAATGAACGGATGCGTGTTAACAATAGGGATGTTGACTGGGTATGAAAAGTTAAAATCTATTTAGTCCATAAGTTAGATAATAAAAACAATACTTGACGTGTTTTTGCTTTTTCAAAATAAGTAAAAAAGGATGTAAAGTTAATGACGTCACACGATCCTACAAAACGTGCGAACGTGTCACGTCACGCGACATTATAAATCAATGTATGGCCTTAAGTTTTCGGTTACATAACAAAAAAGAAAAAAGTACTTGTCTAATATTATTTAATCTATATGGCTTATATTTAGTCAACATCCCTATTTCATAGGGATATTTAACACACTAACAACGCAACATACTAACTTTTAGCGTAGGGATTTTTTTCAATAATATCGTACCATGTCTTATGTCAAGATTATTTGTTAATTTAAGTTGTGATTAATTACAAATCTTACACTAAATTTAACTTTGCCATCAATGGTTTCTAATGGTATAAGATTTAGATAGATTTGATGAAATAAATTCGGATAGAATTCAGTTCTCCACAGCGAATTTAACTTTAGGATCTCATCTGCAATCTGTCGAAACAACACTAATTTAGATATCCGATTGCTCACGAACCTGAAGTTAGGATAGCTTTCAGTTTAACTGAGGCTAAACATAGACTATTTAGTTCGGCGATCAAATTTATATAGCGATACCAATTAGTAGTTACTGAGTTCGTTTAGAAGTTAGTTTTGGGTATTGAGTTATCTAGCATTGATTTTAGATTCGATTAAAACGAGTTAAGGTAAACGCAGCTATTACCGACCCTGATAAGACAATTTTAAAATCGATGATAATTATTAAGAGCTGTGATTGCTTTCAAATTCAGTGTTTTATTTTTATATGAAACTGTTATTTGTCTAGTTTATATTTATTACCTTATATGCCCAAGTTTAGAATGTTTTCTTAAAATTAAAAAAATATTAAGTGAATAACTCCATTTTTGGTATTACCGACCCATAGGAACGGCTATGAAGCTATTAACGATTTTTATGAAGCTATTACCGAGTGTAACAAAACTAGGTATTTTGTTTAAATAAGAACAAGTAAATGTGGTTTCGTGAAGGTAATTAGCATGGATTAAGAAAGGCATGTAAGCTTGCATTGACTTTCCTCCGCTTTTGTTCATCCATGTTTCTGCAAAAAGAAATTTTATGTATTTCGTTTGCCATATTAATTTTCATAATTATTTTTGTTATTAGTTAATAATATTAGGTAGTATTTTCTGTAACCAGTTAACCAGTGTAATGTAACATTATGGATAATGGTCAGTTTTTTATTTTTTTCATTTTGCTTTATTTTACATTTTAGGAAAACTTACAGCTAGATAATACAATAGTAAAAATTGTAAGTAAAATATGGCCAATTACAAGTTTTCACTACTAAGATAAACAATAGTAAACAGTACAAACCTTATTCAGAAACAAAACATTAAAAAATTTAAAATTTTTGATTTTTCCTTAAAATAAGTAAACTAAGTAAACAAATTAACACGTACAATTAAATGCTTGCTAATGGTTATCAAATATTATCAAAGAAGTAATCGCACAGAGTCTTTTTAAGTTTAGCAATACTAATGTTACAGAGATCGATGTAGGAGTATGGAGGATCATTAGGAATATGGAGTATTAGTATGGAGTCGGTAATAGGTTCCCATACTTGCTATCACCGACTCACACGGGTCGGTAATAAGCGATGTATATACAAATATGAAAGCGTTGCACCGACCCACAAAAACTAGATAATATGTATTTATTTGATATTTATAACTTTAACAGAGATTTTAAATAATTGATTAAACAAATAAGATTAATAAATGCACACATTATTATACGATGAAAGGTTATATAATTATGTTCCTTTAACATAACAATAAATGAATAATTTTACTATACGTGGTGAATATAAAATGGAAAAACAAGTAAACTATACAAAAAAGTATAGGTCGCTAATGGTGTGTAACAATGGCTGATTATTTGAGATTAAAATGTCTTATTAAAATAACTGTTTTATCATCACATATCGACAGAAAATAATTAAAACTAAATATAATGTTCAGGGCAATTACCGAGCCATGGATCGGCAATAGCTGCCACTATTAAAATTATTGAAGCTATTACCGCTCAATTTAAATTTCAAGTTTTATCCTATTAAATTACTTAAACTTTATGAAATACTATACGAAATAAAGAATTTACACTTAAATAAACACATTTAATAATACACAACAAGTACAGGCTTCGTATATTTCTGTAAAAAATCTTAAGCAAAAATTGAATGTGCTTACCTGTAGGAACAAGGACTTGTACCACACGGCCGGCGAACTCGCTGTCGTCACAGAAAATAACGAATTTTGTCTCTTTCCCGGGATACCACGCACACAAACGTTAGTTTTTACGATGCTCAATGAACAAACATTCGTGTTTCGTCAAGTATCTTCAGCATAAATCGTTCCAGTAGCATAAAAATTGCAAATTAATGGAATGGATCGGTAATAGCTGCGGATTTTCGATGGGTCGTTAATAGCTGCATTTACCTTAGAACTATATTGATGTTTTGTCCTTTCAATAGTAAACTAGGCTTCACCGCATATAACACTAGCCTGTATAGTGCGACTGATCCATAGTACAAGTTATATAAAAAGTAATTACAAATATTCTTGTAATAACAGAATGAAACTGACAAGTCAATGTAATCAGAATTACTCAGATACACACTGCGGTAAAAATCAATACAATTTAATAAGTAAAGTAAGAAGAAGTTATTTTAAATATAATATTTATAAAACTATAAGTTATCTAAACTCTATTAATAAATTAATAATATAGTAAATTAAATAAGCTCACTTCGTAGTACTCGCTACGGGCGCTGTTTACGAGACACCTACGCCAGGTAGACGACCGCTACGTCTGTAGCGCACCTGCTACGGACTTCTACGATCGTAGCTAAAACAGTCCCTTGCTTACTTTGAATATTATTATAATGAATGGGTCTCCTGACGTCAGGGGGCTTTGACCTTATACATATTTAAGAGGTATCCATTTATTGTGGTCTTAAAATAGCATTCTTGGAAAAATACTAGGTTTATTGTGAATTTCTATAGTAAAATGACGATGTTGTATATTTTTATTTTCAAATTAGATTTTTCTGCGAATTCGTTCAGATAAGTTTTTTTATCGCGCTAATCACGGTACTGGTTTTAAATATTAAAAACTCATAATGTTAAATTAATGAGTAATCTTTCGATAAACATATTTGTAATCCTAATTAACACTTCCCAATTAAAAAAACTTTGTAATCAACATAATGTATAGTTTATCTATTTCAGTAAAAGCTCCAGTGTTATTATAATTATTTATAATCGATAATTCCTGTAGTTATCACAACTATCAATTAAAACTCTAAAAATATGCGATACGTTATCGATTCGTGGCGTATTGTTCTCGCTTATCGTTGCATTTTGTGAGCAGTAGCTGCGCAGGTGCCGAACTGGTGAGTCGTACTTATTTTATTTGATATACATAATATTATTATTAGATTAGTTTTGTCAATATTGTGTTATACTAAGACTGATCGGGAAGACCATTTGAAAAAAAAAAAACAATTCATTAATTCAGTTGATGCGTACATTTTTTATTGATTTTGTGTTTATTAATATCTTTATAACGTGGATCATTGGTCTATCGTCCATAGATATACCTATTATATGTATATTGTTTAGTATTTGTTTTGCATCCTATTACTAACTAAAAATAGGCTTTTTAACATTAGACTTAACAAATTATACGATTTACTTTTTCATATTATTTGCTACTCATTTGATTTTAGTCGTGATAGTAATATTTTAGCATAAACCACTGCCAACAGTAAAACCAGATGACTAATGGCAGTCTCTTCTCTTGGCCCGCTTTGTCTTATACATACGTAAATACATTTAAAATGCAAACTATTTCATAAGCAAAAGCGGCGCCGCGATGTCTCTTGTGTTATGAAGTGTCATCTTGGCTCTTATAACAATCATTCTCCGTCTCACTCGCACACAGGCTTCGTCTGTAATGGCAGGTGAGATAGGACAGCTGAAATTGTAGGTCTCGATTATGTGTTGACAATGTGAGATATGTTTCTTTTTTAAGTAACAAGTGTTACATATGTAGTTATTCTTTTAATTTTCGAATACACGTGCCCAGTTGAAGCTACAAATTAAAATAAAATAGTACTTACTATTATATATAATCAATAGATATATATCTACAATTATAGTCCAATATAAATAAGACCTCATATCTTCAACATAATTATCGGAGCCCTAACTGAATTAGGGCTCCATCATTATCTAATGATTGTGTTTTAAGCCATAATCTATGAGATAATGTTTTTAATGTTGTATTCACGAGAACGACTGCCGACATACTGCTCTACAGTTTGGCAGATGATATATTAAGATAACATTGTATCATTAAGATTAAAAAAACACTACAAAAAATAATAATTCTAAATCTCCATTAAGGTTTTTTATAATAGTGGAAGGAAACCCTTGAACTTCATAAGTAGATATTAAAACATAGCATTCCTTGTTCTTTCTTGATACTTGTTTATATAACTAACTACATATCTAGGTCATACAAATCACAATGATTCGATTTTACAAACGCTCGGTTCGCGACAATCTGCTGACTAATCTCTGCGCTTTCCCAATCAGCTTTCATACATAAGTGTATAATTTCGAACTAAGTCTGATCTAATTCCACCAGATTATAATATTATGCATATTGATGATATCCGATGGCCTGCAGGCTATATAGGATATCGACAGATTTGGTAGCTATTGGCCTATCCTTATCCCAACTGTGATGGGATTGGCAATCCCATCGAATACAGTTAAATAACAGTATTTTGTAAGGAGAAACCACAAATCACCGAGTTATGCTCTCTGGAGTGCCACTGATCATCAATGGCAATTTGTGTACCAAAATAAACTCTGTTTTAAATTTAATGGCACACCCCTGCCTACCTTTCAGCGGAGTAAAAGCATAATGACAGATGTACACATATAAATGAAGAAATTAATATTACTTGACAATGTTGGAAAATAAAGAGCCACGCTACTGTTTTTCTAGATTAGTTATTATCAGATCCGACGAATAAATTATTAAACCATCGTGAATTATTTTACATAAATATCACGAGTTTTGTTTTATTGATCATTTGTTGGTGAGCAAGTGAATGGATGAATGAGATCGGGAATGAACGGCGCTCGTGAATGGTGCTTCAGATGAGCGCTGTCGAACCCGGCTTCAATGAGCGAACGTTCAACAAAATGTTGTTTTTAAATATTGCTCAATATTGACGATGATAGTTTGGTGAAATATTATTTTTTTTTGCTTGTTTATTTCCACGGAATAAACATTTGTTTCATTAAAATTATAATTCTTCTTCTAACTTTTTTTTTTCATTTATTATTTACTTAGGTAATTACACTACCACAACTCCAATACCAAAATTTCATCGGAAACTACTCCCTATTTATATTCGTCGTAAAATCTTAATTCTAAAAACATTTTGTGATGTATTATTTTTAATTATTTGGTACGCATTAACGCATGCGGAACGAATATTTGTAATTACATTGTAATTATTTAAATTCGATTTCATCCTCGTTCATATTGAGTATCAGCGCATTGTCACATCTCCTTACGTACCTAAAGCTACAGAATATTTGAATGTCGACTGACAGGGTGACATTTTCATATGTTGGTTGTAACTCCCATACAAACAGAATACCAAACAACCATACCCTCTGAAAAGAAAATACTTTTCATTTTAAACTCAATTAGCTTTCGCTCGATTGATGCCGTTATGAAATTGGTTATTTCAATATGTTGCGTTTTTTGTAAAAGAGAATATTTTATTGGATACGTTGGGAATGTAATTTGCCATTGAGCTTTGTATTGAAAATGTAATTTAGCTGTAGGCCTCACGTTGTTAGAGCTAACGATGATGCTGGCTGTGTTCGTGTATCACGTGGAACATGTTGGGACATATTTCTGTTTTCTATTTTAGGCTTGTTATGTTCGGTATCTTGTTATATTTTTTTGATATAACCGAAATTGAGTTATCAAAATAAATAAGTGGAACATTTGAATCTATTTTAATAGGCTGTATCACGTATACCAATGTACACCTAATATAAGGTTTAGTACCAGTTTTACATACCTACATGATTTCTGAGGTTTACGTGAATGGTATACATGAAAACAAAACTATTTTAAACGGATTCTATCGCGGTTTCATAGATAATTACTTGAACCTAATGTTTTAATAAAACACGATAGAATCCGATTAAAAAAATGTTAATTTTCAATACATATTAATGCACAATTACAAAGTGTTACATAATTCTGAATCATTTATAATAACTTCAAAAAAGAACACTTTAAGTACAGGGTGGACCTGTTGATCCAATTTGAATTCTCTCCTATCATCAATCAAGTGACGAAGGTTCACAAAATACATACTAAATAAATCTAAAAACAAAACATCAATCTTGGTTATATCCTGTCGCCATTACCTGTTATGTCGAAGGTATGAGGAGCAGTCCCCAGGGCATCATTGGCTGACTCCATGTATGGAGATGGAGTCTACCAAGGGACCTCTTCCGATAACGTAATTGTTCAGGCTACACGCCCGCGATAAATTACACGTGTTTAGGATACATTGACTTCTCGATAGGGCTGTTAGGCGTAGAGCGAGATTTTGTTTCAATTAATGGAGCAATACAAGTGATTCTGGGTTAATTGGTGTGAAGTAGACTATGGATATATCTGTAGGTATTATATTATATTTGTTATGAGATCGTTCATGGCACTAAAGGGTTAAGAAACTCCCTTAATTGCGAATTAATACCTAGTAGTAGGTAGCGGTTTTTATAAAACATTGTATTTATTGGTATTGTAAACAGATTTTATTTTAAAATTTAAAAGACTCCTTGGTAACATCTTCGTACTCCAACAATTATTTCAGTTGACAACTAAACCTTAAAACATAATCATAGAAAGTATGTGAGCCTCATTTCGCAAGAGCCGTATACAAGGCAGCCGCCAAATGGTTCCCCAACCTCCGTTTTTCCCATCTGCGCCAAACGTAACGCTTTAAATTAGTTCCTGAAGGTTTTACCGCCGCCTTGTTGCCGCGCCTTAAATATTGTCTACATCATAAAATATAAACAAATTGTCCTCGAACTGAGAAGCTGGAAAATACGGATTTTATTAGCATTATGATTTGCACTCGACGATATCCGAGTAAGTTACCCGTTACGTATGAAATAAGAAAGGTAGTCTGGCTCTTGTTATTTTCTTTTATGTGGTTGAACAACGGCAATGTATGAAAAGATTCATTCATGGATAAATTTATGGAGTGGCCATGTGTCTCGGTGCTTGTAGTTTATTTTTCACATTCCTAAAGAAAGTTTTGGTATGATTTCTATGTATTTAATTACATGCAAATATTTGGAGGCGGTGCCGCCATGTGAAATTGAAAGGGTAACGAGTCGTGAAATAATTACTATTGACTAGCACTTAACAACCTGTGAACATGGTGTTGTTCATTTTATTTTTTTTATATTTATACAATGTTTTACGTAAACGTAAATCGTATTTGTTCGGGCGTTTATTTATTGAAACTAGTTTCCGTCCGAAGCTTCGTGTTAATATAAACATATTTTGACAATGCCTACTATCGGCTGTCTGTCATTGCATTTTTTTAAATCAAATTATTTGCATTGAAATTTCTTGTCTCACTTGCTACATCCAAACTGAATACCACCTTTTTATAGTACCAGTCTAAGCACTAGACAATAGGTTCAGGTCATAGGTTTGACCCAGTAGCTCCCCACATACCGCGTTCGTGCCAATTCCTAATGAAGGCAGTTAACTAATCCCGTAATCTCGTGCGCCGCCCGCCTTTGCTCACCACAAACACTACAGCAGCCAAATCTACTTTGGAAATGTTTCAAATTGTAGTTTTTAATGTTTCGCCTGAAGCAAACATGATTACAGAACCTTGTTAGTTAAGTGTGGTGAGTAAACTTTACTTTCTTTTACTTTCTGTTTTCTGTAATATTGGAATCTGAAGCCTATGTCAGTAAAAGACAACGGGTTTTTCAGCTACACTTTACTAATAATAACAATTGCTGACGCTAAACTGCCATCCGTGCAAATTCCGGGTGGACACTTACATTAATAAAAACACACACACTTTAACAAAAAGAAATATAGCGCAAGTGTTCAACAACTGCGAAACTTTTTTACAACAAATGATATCTATAAATAGTTTCCTTTGTGCCAAAAAGCTTTTGTTATTATTACGTTATACATACTGTAGATTAATATGTTTGTACGTATGTATGTATATGTATAATACATGAACGGTAAGTAGTGAGCGCTTGAGGCCGCGGACCGCAATGCGACGATTACTGTCTCTCCTTTTTGGCAATATATATACGTATTGACCTTCTCGTAATGCGTAATAAAAGATATTAACTTCATAATTATGGTTTAAGAAACTTTATTCTCAATAAAGACTTACAATATATGTCACTTACTTGAGAACAATACTTATTTTAAATATAAAATTACTTTATGTTCGCCATCATCAGCTCCAGTGTAAACATCCAGTGCACTCATTTCTCTAAAAGTGATTTATCCTCTAGTAGGTACTCTCTAAGTTGGGTTTTAAATCCATTGAATGTCTGTACATTTCTTATAGATGAGGGTAGTTTATTATAAAGTTGTTCTCCTTCAAATGTAAGCATTTTTTTGCCATAATTGGTTCGGACTTTTGGTAATACTAATAGACTAGCTCGTCTTGTGCTTCGTTGGCTGACTTGTTTAAATTGCGTTAGTTTTATGTTAGTATGAATATTTTTTTGTAGAGTTTTCTTTATAAATATACAATTATATTATATTTACGCCACGTTTTTAAATCTATGTTACAGAAAATACATGAACGTGCAGTGATTGATGTAGGTTAATTCTACATCAGATTCTGATATATTTTTCTTTCAAATTTTCACGTATATTAAAGTGGGCAGGAAAATACAAATAGGTGTAGATAGTAAATACATCAGCGTGCCAAGTCATATTAGGCGAGATAATAGAACCTGGCTGCTTGCTTTAAGTGCAAAAATATGAAATGCATGTGGGGAAGATACCAAAAGAATATATTACTGCTAACTTAACCTTTGCTTAAGTTTTTCGCGCGTTATTATAGGTATAAGAAATATCATCTTCGCTATCCCTTTCAAGCTGTAATTAGGTATTAGAAATTTATTATTATAAGTTTTAATATGTTAAAACTTTAATAATAGCATAATTAAAACTCAACGTTAGTTATTAGATAACCTAGACTGCTCGTGTACATAATAGCGTGCCACAGTTTTGATAGCATTTAGTTTATTAAACCTTACCGTAGCGAAACTTCTTGCATTTACAAAAGCTTTTTGAAAAGTATTTTTTTTGTATGTTAATTGGATACTTTAATGTATAAAAGATTTCGAGTATCAAACTCGGATCTTTACTAAGTAGAATTTAAGCAGATCAACATAACTTTTTCTGTTTTTTTTTTTCTTTTTCTTTTAAGAGGTATTGTGAATGTGATGTGTATTTTACTTCCTTTGAAAAGTACAGTCGATTATAGGCTACAAGATTCTTGGTAAAAAGAGTAAATTTCGCGCACTAAAAATAGTATCCAATCCATATTATGCACGCCAAGATTAAGCCACAAAAACCGGAACACGAAAAACCTATCTCTACATTATCCTTAACTTCCTCACTGGTAGAAATAAAACATTTATCTGCCGTTCGTGCGTCGTAAAGCAATAATCGGCCGCCATCGGCAGCGCGCGGCCACGAATCGTTTTACACCCACCTGGCGCTGCTCGCGGCTATCAAAACGTGTCGCTATCTCCTGAATAGAGAGATATTTGGAAACTATTCCAGTTTTTATTGGACCACTTGGGTCTATAGATGTGTCAGTAGATAATCGTAGTTACGTGACATGATTATTTAGAAGGACTGAGCGATTTTATATAATGTGGTTTGGTTAGTTAAATTGCAGCTGAGACCATCATTTTAAAATTAATGTGTCCCAATTTTAAAATGATGCTATTCATTTAGGAGCTTTTATTTTGATTATAATAATAGGTATGGTAAAAACTTCTGAGAGCATGGAAATCTGCATTATGGGCACTTATCGGCCTTTACGGCGTTAAGGCAAGCCCTTAAAAGTTAAAGATTATCCCTATCGTTATCGCTATCCATGTCGAGACTGCACGGCCCGACTCGCAGCAAACCACACTCTTTATTACGGATACTTATATATTCTTTATAAGGATTTTTATTTTATTTTTTATCACTACAAGTGTCTGGTTGTAGTTTTGGAACGTGTTTATTAATTTTAAAACGTTACCATTCGCTGCGTAAAAAACATCAGTTATTTGACTGTCAGGGGGTATATAGTAATAAATCTAATATTTAAGATGTGAGTAGCGCGGAGATAGTTTAGACCTATAACTAACAAAAATGTCGTCTTTATTTAAAAACATTAAAAAGGTTTTTATTTATCTATACTACGAGTACCTATATAACAAGTTTAAAATGAGTAATAGGTATTAAGATCCTATTAACAGATATCCTTACTCCGCAGTCATTAATATTTAAAATAGTTACCGAAGAGGAGCTTTAATTAATATACATATTTCCATTAAATGAATAGAGTAGTATTTGATAGTTTAATTATAAAATTGGGAATATTACGAAGTATACTTGTGAATAGTTAACGTTTATTAATTAAAGGGTAAAAGGTATTCATTAGAAGTTCGTTAACATTAATTAAAGACTTGCAAGAGCGTAATGTTCATGGGTTAATTGTCAGGAGACGTGTTTAATTACAGTCTTATTTAATCACTAGGAAGCTTTTAACCGACTTCAAAACAGAGGGGTTTGTACTACCTCTCTACATATTGTACGTCGACAAAGTTATTTGAAAAGCTTTTTTTATTCAAATGAATATCAATACCAACCAATACGAAGATATAAAAAATGCACATATTTAATATATATGTAATACTAGCTGTTTCCCGCGGCTCCGCCCGTTTGGATGTCGGTTACCGCGGCAAAAAGTAGCCTTTGTCCTTTCTCAGGCTCTAGAGTATTTGTGTACCAAATTTCATTTAGATCGGTTCAGGAGTTTTGGCGTGAAATCGCGACAGACAAACAGTTACTTTCACATTTACAATATTAGTAGGGATTTTAACTAAAGAACAAACTGTATAAGGTATGTATATTTAATTGAAGAAGAATAATTGATTACACATAAATGTAAAAAGGAACCAACTTTAATGCAATTCACATGAGACCACCTCTGAGGTACACTGTCGATTACAGAAGAATATTGAAATCGATTCACACTTGCTGGAGATAACGGGAAACAAAGAACTAGAAAAAAATTACAAATTTAGAACCTCGTCCTTTTAAATTCAGTTAAAAAGTGTGCTGCAGTTTTCGCGGTATGTACGTAGTCTAGGTTTTTTATGTTTTAGTACCTACATGGTATACATAAATAATGTTAGTATATCTAAGGTTGAATACCTATATCCTACTAGGTTACTCTAAAAGCCTGTAACTGGACCTGTGTTTGACGCTGTTTGAGAGGTCTGTGCTTTGACGTCACTTTGACTGGCTTTGAGTTACAACCGTTATACCTAAAACTAAAGCCTTCGGTAAATACCGTACTCTGAATAGTTCGACTCGCGACACCACCGCCGCCGCGTCAGCTCATGATTAGGGACTCCTATTGAGTCTGAAACTAGTCGGGCGATCCCGAGAATATACGTGAGTAAACCGTTTTGTTTTAAATAATTATGAATACTCCTCACGATAGTTATTATACAAACCGTACTCTGAAGTAAAGTTCACGTAACTTCAAGGGAACCTGAGCAAGCGTGGTGATCAATGCTCGTTCCTTCTCTATATGAGAAGAGGCCTGTGCCCAACAGTGGGACATTTATAGGCTGGTAATATTATAGTATTATTTTATTAAGGGGACCTGGGCAAAATAGAGTCAAAATAGTGAAAGTAAGAGACAGCATCAAAATGAATTGTAGTCAAATATTAAGGGTTATATTTTTCCTCTTCTAATCCCCAAGGGTTTGAAGGTTTTAACGACCTATATCAGTTTTGGTTGTGATGGTTTTGTTGAACCATAGTCGTGTAACTATTTTTTACCTATTTAAGGTCTATACTTAAAATTAATAATATGAACAAGCAATAGGCTCGCGTGTACATGGTACGTACCGTTTTATGTCTATAACTATATGTTGTGTATGTCATCAAATCGGCCCACGCTTGCTAGGAAAACATAGGACGTAGAATATACTTAACATTGTCTATATCGTATCCACTACATATATATGTATGTATATTATTTCCTTGTTACTCATATTCAGAACAAGGGTATTGTAAAAATATGTGTAATAACTATCCATTGGCATTCTTAAAGGTCACACGTGTGGGTCGTCATAACATACAACATATTATAAATATGTAGTAGTTCTCTACTATGTAGTACACTAACCTTTTATCATAACTTATAAGTACATATTTTCGTAAATTTCGTGTCTCAAATACCCGTAGGCGGATAAAAGCTCGCTATATTTTGAAGAAAATGTTTTTACTTTTAATATTACGATGTTGTGTTTTCAGTCGAGCGTACAATCTAAGATTAAGTACATATTTTGGGTATCACTCGAAATAAATATTTATTCTTTCAAATTTGATAGCTTTTTGTTTAGTTCTACACAATATAGAAGTATATGTATTTAGGGCCCTTTTGGTAAATGTATCGGGTAACAAAATGCCACTTTACAACCTCTCACCTAAAACATACTCCAATTTATTGTAAATCCCCTGTCCGCTGTCAACTACAGATAGGTAACATTACAATATTTTCTGAATACCGAAACATGTGCGTGACAGCGTAAAAATTGATTCCCTTTCAACATGAAAGTTAACTGAATAACTAAATGTTGTGTTTTGAAAATAACAATAATGAAGAATTAAGTTTCTGAGTGAAATCAACCGCAGATGTCGTGGGAAATAATAGCGGGAACTGAATGCGGTTATCGGTAATTGAAATTATTCAGTTAACCAGTGGTTCGCACGAGAGAGTTAACTGCACGAAAACCTGCTACCTTTATATTAAATAATAATACGAGATTTTGTTCTCGATATCACGGGTGCTTTTAATTTAAAAGCTTTGTTCTGACCAGTGGCTTCATCCTTCCTTTGATACTACTTAAATTCAATACTCAATAGACTACTTGGTATAGTTTTTTAAATGTATCTAATACGTAGTGAATTTCTTCTTTTTATATATTTTAAATTAAATAACACCGGTTTTGATGCTGGAAGACCCGAATTAATAATTAAAAAAGTGTTTTGTCAATTAAGTAAGCCTTCACTGATAAATACGTTCAAGAGAACCGCGGTACGATAGTAAACAACAATAAATAAACTGACTACCAGTAGGTATATAAAGAAGGGCTCGTCTTGCGGCTGTCTGCATGATTGATGGCGTCATCCCTTCATCCGTCTCCAGCCCGACCAGGCTGAGAGACCTTCGCGATCCTCGCACATGTTTGCTCATGATGTATTATACTATTTCAAGACTGTCTGATATTGGATGTAGGTCATAATAATGTTTTGGGAAAGAAGTTTGTCAAACTTAGTGTGATATTTGTCTTCAGATTTTTATCCAAATAGTGTGATGTTAGGTCGTGTCAAAGACAGAGTACAGAATGGATAACGTAGGCAAATCAGATATGGATTATTTCGTTGTGGGTTTTTCATACTTGCAGTAATATCGTATCGACGACCTCCGTGGTCGAGTGGCGTACACACCGGTTTTCAAGGTGTCGCCAGCTCTGAGGTCCCGGATACGATCCATTGACGGGTCAATGTAGACTACCACTGTTCTATGTACATTGTGACGAGACTGGGTGATTGTGGTACCTTTGTTATCTCTGATTTCATAAAACAAGTGCTGTAGCTACTTACGTTGGGTGTCTCTAGGTTAAGTTACGTTACGTAACAATGGTGGAAGACGCGTGAATTATACATAAAACACTTATAAGAATTATTGAAGATTCTTAATTCTCGCCACATTTATGAACATACAAAATACTTTCAATATTATTCCATAGCTACTTGGTATATAACCTGAATACCTATCCAACAGTTTTCACAAACAAAAGCAAGTGAACCCTCGCGTCGCGGCGGCGGTCGAAGCGACCGTGATCAATGGGACGCTGATTGATCGCTCCCCGCTTTGTGTGGGGCCGAACTCCAGCCGCGCGGCGGCGGCGGCGAGCACTGTATTGTGTGGTGTGGTTAACGCGTATTCTTACTTGATGTATTACGTGTCTAGGTGGTTAAAAAATGGTTTCTGATGGCATTGTGTTAGTTGACGGACTTTAAAATATTTGTGTTAGTTCAGAAATGATGGACTCCATGTTTCTTCTAAAATTATAATGTTGAGAGAATTAAAAATTATAATCTTCACAGTCTAATTAAATGTTGTTTAAACTGTAAATAAAAGTTTAGAATTAATGAAAACTACCTACGATTATTTAGGCCCCATTTTTTTATTTCAACCCCATTTTTTTTATTTTCATGAACTAAGCTGAATCGCCGTAGAATATTTTTTGTTTCTGTACTGAATTGAAATGCAAAGATACATAAAAATAATAATTAACTTACTGCAAGGTAACTAAGTTGTATATTATCCTTACAAAGGTCTATACCAGACCGTACATCCAACCATCCGTAACAAACATCTCTGCTATTATATTTTACTAGCTGTCCCCCGCGACTTTGTTCGCGTGTTTTAGTTTCAACGGTTTTTCATTTTTGCAACATTTTTCATTTATGCTCCGCTCCTATTGGTCGTAGCGTGATTTTATATAGCCTATAGCCTTCCTCAATAAACGGACTATCCAATACAAAAAGAATTTTCCAATTCGAACCAGCAGTTCTTGAGATTAGCGCGTTCAAACAAACAAACAAACTTCAGCTTTATAATATTAGTATAGATTTCTATTACATTCACAAGCACTCGCCGACTTCCCACAAAGCGTTATTTGCGTTGCGTAGGCTTTACCGGTCCGAGCCATTCTTAAACAAGTATCGGGAACTTTTCTATTGTTTTCATTTATTGTATCGTTTCAAGTATTTTCCCTTTTTACTTCATAAATATTTAAGTGAAATTCTTATTGTATTGTCGCGTAATTGTTGACTTGAGGGCTCGTTGACTAACATTACGCTGTTATAATGTTTTGAACTTGGGAAAAACCATTTGTTTCCGTGGTAAATATTTTTTATTAAGAAAACAAATTATTTCATTGGTATTGTTTTTAAACATTACCTTTGTTAACGGTAAATAGAGGACACATTAATAAACTAGTAATAAAAGAATTTCTTGTATTAAATTTAATTTTTATTTCATTTCAATAACATTTTCATTTCCAATTTCTCACTAATTGCTTCAGTTTAATTAAGTATCGTGTCTCGAGGTCACCTGTCTCTATGTCGGTGGTAGTTAATCGTGCGGCGGGCGGTGGGTCGCGGCGACCGCGGGCGGCGCGGGACGGTTAGCGGTGTTGATGGTTAGGAAGTTTGCCGATACATGGGATTTCTTTTTGTAATTAAATACAAATAATAGAAGGAAAACTTAAACCTCAGGCAGGACTCGAACCTGCGACCACTGGCTTGACGCGCCAGTGGTTCGAGCACAGGTTCGAGTCCTGCCTGAGGTTTAAGTTTTTCCTTCTATTATTTGTATTTAATTACAAATATTCGCTCCGCATGCGTTAATGCGTAACAAATAATTAAAATGATAGGGATTTATTTTTGATAAAAATACGAAGGGTTGTTAAAGGTTTTTTTTTATAAGATTAATTATATGTATACAATTTTTAACTATATTTGTCATTGTTTTAGACAGGTAAAATATGTACGTCACATACACTGTTATTAATGTTTTTTTTTTTTTTTTTTATTTACTTATTTTTTTTTTTTTGCCTCACACACGGTCATCTGATCCCAAACTAGGCAGAGCCTGTGCTACGGCAACCAGACAACTGATAAACATACTTATATATTTCTAAAAACATACATATTATAGATAAATTACACCAGACACAGAACAAATGATCGTGCTCATCACACAAAGATTCGTCTTGGGTAGGAATCGAACCCACGACCTCCAGTTTAGCAGTCAGGGTCACTAACCACTAGACCAACAGGCCCGTCAAAATGTATGTGACATACATATTTTACCTGTACATACATACATATCAAAGCGTATTGCTATATTTTTATAATTATGTAGGTACCCTACCACCTAAACATCACTAGATGCATGACAAATGCTTGACGATATTTTAGTGAACAAACCAACAAATATCAATAAGATAACTTTTAACGTCTATCTTCACCAACTAATATATTAAACGTACTCTGAATAATACTATACTCACTAACTTCCCATAAACCAAAAAATCTCAAGTTATAACACAGCGCGCTCCACTTTCCCGTATTGAAACCGTGACAATGTTAAAGTGGTACACCGGACCCGGCCGCCGGTGCCGCGCCGGTGCCGGTGCCGGCTCGGAAACGTTTCCGGAGGCCTAGTTACCTTTGTGTAATGTATGTTGCAGGAACTAGCCGAGCTTGTCTTATAGAGATACTAGTCGCAGTTCGTTGCTATAAAATGTGATGAAGGTTGTATTGAGATATGATTTTATGACTTTGTGTGTTTAAAATAATGTTGAATAAGAATATTTACATAGTATTTAGAATTTTAATAAAGAGACACGTGATATTTAGAATACGTGAATGAAAGAGTATTTTACTGTAGCGGTTTTATTATCGCTGTAACTCTGTGATATAAACTTCGATTGTGATAGTTTTTAATTACAAAAACCAGACAATTATTTATGTATTTAGATTTAAGCCATGTTTATTTAATTGTCTTTTTGATTAAATAATTTAAAATAATGTTATAACTAAAAACATGATGGTCTTTTCATAATCATGAAATTAGCATTATTAAAACAAAACCTTGTTTATGGTAAACGAGAAAATTACTTCAATTAAAACTTACAAAGTATAAGTAACGCCCACAAGTATGGCCACTCGAGTTCGTTTCGGGAACATTGTAAGATGTCCCATTAACTGAAACTTTGTACAGACTTGTAAATAATAAATGATGGGAAACATGTTTTATTTTTTTTTTCTTTTTGGTAGACACTGTCAAATTAGACTCCCGAGCCAGAACTTTAAGGGTTTGCTACTGTAAAGAAATCATTAATGTGTATTAAATTTTCTAAGAACACAGTATGGCAATTAGTGGTGATAGGTTACTGTTTTCACCACAATTGCTACTAAATCACTTTTAATTTAAAATACAAATTAAAGTCCTATTATCATACAGTTGTTAAACTATATAAAATCATGTACTAATAGTTAATTTAACCGTATCATAATAACTGAGACATAAAATTTTAAACGCCCATAAGTCGCAGCAAATAAAACAAAACCATAGCGTTTAGTTAAATGGTATATGAGTTCATTCCCGAGCCAGCTGTGTGGGTAATTACCCTAATTTATATCTGGCACCCCGCCAGGAATCGAACCGGCACTTGTGTTTACGCCCAAATACTTTGCCTTTGTTATTGCTCGTATTGATACGATTTCAGTGAATGTGTCGGAAAAATGTGTGACAATGTTTATTGGTGTACGTTATTGGGATTTTTGAACTGGATTGAATACGAGATTGATGCGTTATATCTTTTAATTACTTTAGCAATTTTATCGAATTTCAGTACTTATGGTATAAGAAGTGCTAAGTTATGTATAGTTTTGATTACAGTAAAATCTGAAAGTTATGTATAGGATTGATGTGGAGAAGTTGTACATTTAGCTTTTTAATTACACTTAATTCTATGTTGATACAGTACTTAGTTAAGTGTTGTTATCCTGTGTTTCTATATTTATGTCGCCTGTGTAATAACTGTCTACCAGCCATATACAGTAGATTACAGATAGAGGTATACCTGAGTGTGCGCTTGACTTATTTGTGTGTGTATATAGAGTCATAACATACTCTTTTTATGTAACACAGATAATGTGTAAAGATAACGTCACTGAAGGTGCATCTGTGTGTAAGTATTGCTTCAGTCCAATAATCTCTTTAAACATAATATTCAAGTTTATATAAGTTATGTCTTTGTGTCGACGGTATAGGTGTGTGTAGTGGTCGTGTCTTCCAGACAACTGCGCCGGAAGTGACCTCACTGCTCGCCTTGACTTTGTTAGCGTTAGTAAACGCATTACGTGCTTCAGTTGTGACAGACTAGCGCAGGCTTAGGGTTTATGATAGTATGTTAGAACAAATACTGAGAGATATGTTGGTTTACCTTCTTCTTATCCCCAAAAACATCCACATTCCACATCACAACCTTGTGATAAATATCGCATCGTCAGCACCACGCCTCCTAAAAGATGAGCTTCACTCCATTAACCCGCAGCCTCCCGGTCCAGCCACAGACACTCAGTTAGAGATTGTCATCTGTTAAGTAGGGCGGGTCAGTAGGACGAACCTTCTGATGTGGATGTAGTACTGATTGATAGGCTGCGAAGATGTTAAATTATAGGGGGTGTTGGACTTATCTATGTATGTCAATATAAGTAGGGTAATGTAGAAAAGAGTTGTTTATGAAGTCTTGTCTAAACTAACACACGATTTGAATTCGTGTATGTCTATTAAATGTAACCAATTACATATTTTAATATTATTTTTATTGAGGTCTTGAATCATTTTGTTATGGCTCATTACCATCGTCTTATGAAAACGAAATATATTCTCTACAAAAAACAACAGAATCATCAAATCAACAAACAGTTTATAAAGTTTTACAATATTTAAATATATTGTAATTGGTAACAATCTAAACCGAGACATTTAGTTAGACCTACATCCCTAAATTGTCTGTTTCGACAATAAACAATTAAAACTACAACAGAACTCCCAAATCAATCACTAGAGTTTATAATAGATTTGAGAACTATCCCCACCGCTCACAATGTTACAACTAATCAGCACTAATTACGAACATTTAATTATCTATTTAGCCTTTGTCCAGTGCGGTCGTAGAGTTGCGAATCAGGTAGAGTGCTACCAAATTGGCTTGTGACTCGAAAAGGCTTTGTACTGCCTCTACGAAGGCTTTATCCGGTTGTTGATCAATTTCGGACATGACTGGACTGCGCTAGCCGGTTTAGTAATCTTGTTTATTCGATATATCGGGGATATTGTGTATGGTAGTTGTTTTTTTTTTACTGTGTTTGAATGCAATATACGGTCTTTCTTTTGTTCAACTGGTTAACTGAATTAATGGTTTAGGTTTGGAGTTCAAAAAATCATCAGAAACAAATTTAATTAGAAATAATAAATATTACATATATTTAAGCGCCCAGACACTTTTACTTATTTAAAACCGAGTAATAAAACAGAACAAATAAAAATGTAACAAGAAAATTGCGTAGCCGGTCGGTCCACAGCTACGGCAGCGTAGCACTCGTAGGCCGTTGCCAACCTACGCCGTAGCCCCGTAGTTAATTTCACTTACAATAGGTATTAGGAGGAAAATCTGAACAAATGATTTTTGTTCGACTTTCTGAAGAATGAGAGTCCTTTGTTACGGCAACTGAAACGTAATCCATTTTTGTATAATACGGATACAGTGCTATTACATTTGTTGTAGAGGCTTCATTAGATCGTAAGGCTCTCGGGCGTCTGTATGATTGATGAACTAGCCTACTGTAGCAGTTATTTAAGACCGCGGTAATTTACTGCGCAGATGAAATATGAGTCAGTGGCTCAACCCGATCCGGGGCGATAACCGTTATTTATGTCTCTACAATAAAACTTAGCGAGACAAGTTAACTTTAAAAAAGCTTTTATCTCTTATCTGAGTTTTAAGGTTGGTTTTAAAATCAGTCTTCAGACATGTAATAAATTTTGCGACCTTTATTCAACCTGTGAAATATTGCGTCAATAATATTCAATCCAATGGATAATACAACAAAAAAAGTATATTCAGTAATCATCTGTCTCTTTCATTGCGCATAAGATTAAATTATTATACTGTTGAGCATTATTAAAAAAGTTTATAAAAATATTTTATTCTTAACCGTACTGAAAATGTATATTGTATCTTAAATTCAATATACTTGATTATGGTACATATTAACACGCGCTTCGTAAAATAAAAATCTAACTTAAGTAAAAACGCTTCTTTTTTAGCCATATTACTAAGCTTTCGCCGTCCGTCCGTCCGTTCGTCTAGCTGTCAGCGGGCTGTATGATCTTATGAAAAGTAACAGCTAGAGAGTTGAAATTTTCACACTGTGTGCATTTCTGTTGCCGCTACAACAAAAACTCAAAATTAAAAGGGGGCTCTATACAGTCACTCTCCCTATACAGGAGCCACTTTTATTTTAAAATCTGTTTTCCCTCACATACATAAACAACTACTTCAAAATTAGATTAAATGAGCGTAAATTATTCCGTCCCCGGATACACGTGTTGCAGTTACACAGCGAATAAAGGATTACCTCGGAACTCCCGCCGCAAACATTCCGGGCGGGTTGCGGTCCACGTGTTTTTTGTTTGAAATTCCCGCTTTTCGTACATTTTTAAGGAGAGCTGCTAAACGCGCTTGTTTATGTAAAAGATAAGTAAATATTAAGCGATGTTTTGTAACATTTATTATTTTCGGCCGTCGACCGCTACATGTTTGAAATAAAACGAGAGTTTTCAAGATAACTTCTGACAATTCAAAGTACAACTTTGAATTGTATGGTTGGAATCGTGAGTTGTAACTAATTGGTTATTAGGCAAACATAAATTATATTAGCCATATTTGCCTCAAATACTCGAACAATGCGTCCAGACCATTTTACGAGTAGATTCCGGACCTTAAAAGCAAAAGCCCTTAAAGGACCATGAAAATTGTTTACTTGTAGTAATTTTGTAAAGCAACATAAAAATACGTTCTTCCGATTACAAACTTTTATTTACTCTTAGAAATTTGACAGTGTCGTACATCGATGTATGAGAGTACATTTTTTCAACTACAAAGTTTGTTTTTGGAGAAATTTCCGTGTCAATCAGCAAAATTAGTACGATGCCCTCGGTGTGTGAATCCGATACGAATGTCTGCGGTTTTCTAAGTTTTCGAAATTTCTATTTTCACCATTTCCAAGACCACGTGAATAATAATAAATGTATAATAAATCCTTCATTAGTTAAGTGGTGGCGAACTCACACACGGAGCTCCTCTCACGAAATATTTGCAGTACAATAACAACATATGATAGCGCCAAAATAAACATAGAACGACGTAATGACCACTCGTTAGCGATGTCTGTTGCCCTCCTGTTGACTCGAGGTCTGCGCCTGATGTGTTTGTCTAGCGCCCCCCAGAGACGGATCCCGGTATCTCTTACACAGTTTATTTCATATTATTTCCTCTTATTTATTAATATAACAGTTATTGCTTTTCGTATTGTTATTACGAATAATTTGTAAGTAATTGTTGTAAAAACTTGTAAATAGTTCTTGAGAGAGAAGTTGTATGAGAGTAAAGATTTATTTTCTTTGATGTCGGAAATTGTATTGTTAGACTAATAGTATATGTTAGTAAATATGGTTGTTATTATCGTTTCAAAACCAAAATACCAAGTGATATGTTTTTTTTTCTACAAATAACAAGATACAATAATTTATCAGTTTGATGTACGGAGGCGAGCTTAACTCATAATTGAGGTTCTATATATAATAATTCTTGACAAAATAAACGCTACTCATATTTCAATAGATAATTAATTATTACGTCTACTAATAGTACCTACATAGAGTAGTATCGCTATCGTATCACACACACATACACACACGTAATTATAAACCCACGCAATCATTTATGTTAATTACTAATTTATTGGTATTAGCGAGCAATATCTTCAAACGCCATATCTCGCATGACACACCCGCCTACATTAACGCACTCACACTAAAATCACCTTTAAAACAAAGTGACATAGGGATTAAACTCGTGTAAATGTAAATTTTGATTTGCTTAGTGCTGTTAATGTGTTGGCGATGCTTTACGGTGTGCAATTTGTCACTAGATGGCACTAGTTACTACCGAAGGCAGTTGATCTTTGTTGCCGTATATTATGTGTATTTTATAATGTCCGATTCTAGACGACGTAGTCCATGTTACTCTCTTATTTAATCTAATAGCAGAAGCGAAACAACCAATTATATTATTTTTATTCTTTTGTTACTAAGTGGTGGGTAAAACATTTTTATTTTTTCTGCAGCAGCAGCCACAACTAAGTATTTTTGAAAACAATAACTGTTCCACAAGATACGTGACCTCATTAACTTGCGCTGCATATAATCCAGCACCAAAACAAAAAAAACAATAAGCAGAAAGTTTTCAAAACAGCATAGTTTGAAAGTTGCACCGTTGCATACATAAACCGCATTTCTGCACTCGACAATTCCATTACAAGTTGTGTAGGTAACAATACGTTGCGGGTAAACTGCTAACTCGGACTTTATTGCTTTTTTCTAAATCATAAAAGCTAACGAGTGTTCTTAAAGCCTACGTCTAGAAGTTAGACGTATCGTAAACTAGATAGAATGGGAATATTGTGCTACATGGCCTGAGTAGGCTCTATCTCAGTGCGCACTTAAAATGAGAAATAAAAGTAACAATCTTTGTCTATAAAAAACCTTTTTCATCAATGTGCTTTCATTTAAGTGGACTGTTTTATTTACTTAGTAGCGATCTAAACGCTAGATATTACGCTGTATATCTGAAGCTAACGTATCTAAAACGCTAAAGCATCTACATACGTATTTAACTAAAATTCTCTTGTTACAACTCTATACCTAAGAATTCAAATTCGAAATCAAAGTTGAATTAATACCTATACAAAATAATTGATAATCAATTCTTATTTTCGTTATTTCCTTCAGCTCCCGCATTTTGATTACCATATTTCAATATTAAATTTAAGCTGCCTAACTAAAATAACAAATTCACTATATATCTTAGATCGGTATATCTTATATTAAAACCCTTGAGCTGAAGGCGAAGAGTTAGATATATTCTATGTTTATTCTTATCGATTCACTGGAATTCCCTATCTATATTCCAGTGACAATCGCTTTACCAGTAAGGAATAACTGATATCTTTTGAACAACTGTCGGCATAAGTTAGGAGCGACATTACTTTAATATCGCCGCGGGTTAATCCAGCGCAATGCGAACCGATGCGACGCGAGCCCGCGGTGCGCATGTAAATGGTGTTCGCCGATATTTATTGAGATTCTACTGATGTTACTTTAATGTTTTATCTTATCTATAACTAGTTGCCCGCCCTGGCTTCGCACGAGTGGTGTAAGACGTTTTTCTTTGTTTTCCTTTATACCTTGGCCTTACAATAAGAAACATTAAAAAATAAAGAATTATTCGATTTGGTACGGTCGTTCAGAAGTTATGGCGTGACCAAGAGAAATCGAGATTAATATTATATACCTATATATCTATAATAACTAAAATATTTGTACCACAGCCTTGGCTTTTGTTGTGTTGCCAAACTATACACTATAAACCACCTATGGATACTCAATTGATTGCTTGCATAGTTTTCGAGGTATGTAGCTCAAAACTACGGTGACAAATATTTGTGTAATGATACTGCATTCGTTTTTATTTTTGTCCTTTGCATGAGGCTTAATATAAATGGCGAGATTAGTATTATAAAAGATACTCACTGTCACACCAAAATATATTCGATACAATAGCCATTTTAAAATGACTTTAAAGTTTCCTCTCCCTTTTTTAATAGTTTATTAGTTTTACTTCGACCAACAATGATTTACCACATAAATTAAATCAAATTTGACGCTTATTTGTTTCGTCTAATGAAATACTAGCAGCCATTTTATTGGGTCGTTGACCAAACCGTTGGTCTTGTTACCAAACAGTCAAACTGTTATTATTAAGCTCGTGATTAATTATCTTCATAAACTAATATTAATGTTTTACAAAGTTGCAAACAAAGGAATATTGTTTGGGCTGTGAGCTAACTAACTTCATTTATTTCGAAAATTTGATATTATTTACGTTCTAGGTTTTTCTCTTCCCTTCAAGGTTATAGTGTGAATTGATAGGTACATATTTATGTAATTACGTAGGAGTATAGTAATTGGTATGTACGATATTTTTCATGTAGATAAAAAGTGTGGACATATCGTTGAATATAATAGCAGCCTATCATTAAAATAATAACTTAGGTTTATTTAAGCTAGTACTATTTAATGTGGGACGCTTATAAAATCAAAAACGTGAAAAAATCAAAAGTATATTTTAGAGTAATTCAAATACGAAGTGTAATATTTATTGCCAAGTAAACTTACTGCATAAAATAAAATAATTATAATTTATGTGTACTTTGGTTATCATTTTGATGGCAAATGGTCTCAGTTTCTGAAGACCACTTCAATCCTCATATAGTAGGTTATATTCCTATATTGAGCGGCCGATACCGAATAAAACTGAGTGCCAATAAATTTATCAGTGAGTGACATTTTTATGTGGCGGCCTCCGATAAGTGCGGGGTCCGGTCCTAAAGCACATTCGTATTTAAACGATTTTAATATATTTGTGGAATTTTCATTTAATACTTCGTATGGTTTTAATATTATTTATTTATAATAATATTGTTGTAAATGAGTGTAAACACAAGTAAACCAGACATTTCAGTAGTTTAAAAATGTCAAGTAATATTAAAAAATTGGTTGTTTGTAAAGTAGGTTTACGATCGAGATGTTTACGTGATAACGTCTTATTGGTGATATAAGTTTTTGGGAAGTAAGGAATTAATGAAGATAACAATTTTTAATAAAAATAAAAATAAAAATAAAAATAAAAATAAAAATAAAAATAAAAATAAAAATAAAAATAAAAATAAAAATAAAAATAAAAATAAAAATAAAAATAAAAATAAAAATAAAAATAAAAATAAAAATAAAAATAAAAATAAAAATAAAAATAAAAATAAAAATAAAAATAAAAATAAAAATAAAAATAAAAATAAAAATAAAAATAAAAATAAAAATAAAAATAAAAATAAAAATAAAAATAAAAATAAAAATAAAAATAAAAATAAAAATAAAAATAAAAATAAAAATAAAAATAAAAATAATGACTGGCAGCGCTCGTGAGGTTTTGGTGTGACACAAGTTTCTGAACATGTCACCCGACTAAAACGATTTTAAAGACGTTATCACGTCAAAAAAATGTGTTTAAACTTCATTCATGCTCCAAAATGATGAAAATGTTTCTGTTAACTTGTATTAGGTACATGTACATAAAGGATACATAAACTTTTATTACTTCCTTGCAATATAAACGACAATAAAACTCACATTACCTCGTACAAACTTCACCTCATGAATCACAAACCGCACGGTCCAGCGGGCGAGGTTGTCACACCGAGATCTGATTTCCCCGCGGTTATCGGCACAAAGCCTTCTTCCCCCCACTTCCCCCACTCCCTCCCACTTCCTCCTCGTTCCTGCCGATTGAAGCAGGAAGTAGATGGCAAGCACGGCAGCTCTCCGTTCCTGTTTGAATACGTATTGCCAGCGCTTGGCGTTTGTTTTATTTTTATTGTCATGGTGTGTGAGAGTCGTTATTATTTGATCGCGTTTGTTACGGCAGTGTTCGGCAGCTTATGGCAGATTACCTTTGAATTTGAATGTAGTGTTTCCTTTGTTTTGCTTGCGGAGTGCATCGATGTTGACTAATCCAATATTTATGTTGGAATACGGAAAAATAAGTGTAGTGAAGGATGGTTAACCTGTTTAATCAGAAGTATTATGTATGAAAATACTAGAATAATATACATATAATAATACCGGGCTATCAATGACCCACTGCTGCACTGGCCTCTTCTTACGTAGAGAAGGAAAATACAATAAACGTTCATAAATTTGTACTCAAACACCTAAAACATTTTTTTAAACCCATGGAAGAAATCTTCTATATATTTATTTACACATTCCAGAAATCCGGTCACCAAAAGGCGCAGGAAACACGCTACATTAATGACAAATGGGCACAGTTTCAACAAAAACTAACAAAAGCAAGCGATAGAAAAATAAGGCTTCATTTAGTATTATATCTTTAAAAGATACAATGTAAAAGGAAAATGTGTTGCGTCCAAGTTTAAGGTTTAGTTGGCGTGTCGCCAGCGAAGCTAACTTAGCGTAACTTATGAGTTATGGCACGAGCTTGATAATGCCGCGCCTTGTACTCGTGTGTGTTCCACTGTACTGGCTTATTTAAATACTGCTTGACTGCGGTTTAACTAACATAAAACTATAAAACTTTAAACTATTTTAATAGTTTGTAGATCAGTTATTTCTACATTTTTTGTCTATATGGCGTTCTTAAATCTCAAATAATCCTAATTTAACGATAAGACTCTCAAACAATGGTCCATCTCTATAATTATCTAAGTGTATTATCGATCGATTATTTCTCTGGTTCATTTGGAGCACTCTTAAATTATCGTCACGTACGACTTATCGTACAATCAATCAATACCTAAGTCCATTCTTCTTTATGTGAAACGATTTTGATATCAATGCTGCTTGCTTGCAAAAGCTCGTCTACGTTTACACACAGTCACCCACCACAATATCGTCAAAAGCCTTACGCTACACTAAACGAGAATTTAGACACCACCTTAAATCCCTATTCATAAACTAAATCCGTCTCATCGTTCGCTGGAGGCTTTTTATACAAAGTGTCGATGTTGTAATCTGCGCCATTCACATGTAAATGTAAACTATGTGTTGATGGTGACGTCACGCGTGTCGGATCATTGGCACGTGTTATGGGGCTCTAGTATCTCTGGTACACGTGTCGATACGTTTTTATTGAAGGCTGTGTTTACTTGTGTCTGTAAGTAGGTGAATATGTTTATGGTTATGTTTGGATAGAAGTCAGCTTTTGTAGAAATACTCTTGCGGTTATGGTTTTTTGAACTGTACATTTTGTAACTTCGGAATAATTTAGGTTAGAAACACGCTACTACGCGCCATGTTACCCAGAAAGCTGCCAAACTTAAATGGGATTGAGCCGGTCATGTCTGCCACATGTCAGATGAGCTGTGGCCTAAAACAACTATAAAGTGAGTTCCACACAAGGCTAAAGGTCATCGCGGCAGACCGAGAAGAAGGTCTATCCTAACTCAAGACAGAAGTGCGTGGAAGAGGGAAAGGCCTTTGCCCTGAAGTGGGACAAGACGGGATTATTTGATTAGATTAGGTGAGATTGAGTAAATTTGTTAAACAGAATATGTAATATTATTCTATCAACAGTCGGGAAGAGAGAGGTCTAATGAAAAAGCTTATATAAACTTGTTCTGATAAATTAAGTACTAATCCAAAAACGACGGTAATAAAGTTATGAATGTCGAATGTATGTCAGTTTTACGAAAACGTTAAATAAACTCTGACGAAGCAAATAAGGCTCGATTTCGATTTCTTAAGAACACGCTCACTTCATCACCTGTTTATTCTGGGTCTCATTTAATTAAATTTAGTTCGTTTCTTTTAGGATCAATATTTTATAATGTTGCCATGTGATAAATATTCTAAAGATCCTTTGGTAGACTATTATAAAACATTAGATCATATAGATTTTTATGTATTTTTTATCTTCGCTGGGAATAATATAAGAAATTCTGAGTTGTTAATTTCTTAAATCAAAGGCTCTGGCAACTTGCCAACAAAGCGTTATGGTATTTGTAATATATCGGATGTAGACCATAAAGCGAAGGCAGGGGTGATAACGGAGATGTTTTATTTGTTGATATATTTTCAGTAGCATTACCTGTTGAATCAATAGGAAAGTAAAAGCTATAAAAGTTACAAGATTTATTTTTACCATCTTAGTTTTATGCCCAAAATGTATTGGACAGAATAAGTTTTTTGTTTTTCATACTGTGTAGTATTGTTTCCTGTAAATAAATAAAAAAGTAATATCGACTTATTTCACAATCTCGAGCTCACAGGGAAGCAATAAAGTCTCGATGATTTAAAATAGGTACATAAAGTTTTTTGTAGCACGTAGTCGCGTAGCACGTAGCGGCGTAGTCTGTAGCACGAAGCTACGCGAATTCAAAGATTTATGTCATCAGAAAAGTTTAAGAATCTTTCGGTGTAATAAATATATTTTACAAAAGGTTTATACGAGTTATTATAGTTACATAAATTCTTATTATGGTAGCATACATGTAATACTAAAAATAACGGCACCGACGCTAAGCGTCAGTTTTCGCCCGTTTATCTAATAGTGCCACATTACTACGACTGCCACGTACAATTACACGAAGCGTGCCACTAAATAGTGCACAATGAAGGCAAATCAGAAAACTAGTATTTTAAGTTTATGGGCAAAATATAAAGTTTTACATTTTGGGATAAGTGAGAAAAATAGGGATATGTAATATCTTTTATTAGTAGATCTTTTGTATCAGCATATCAATTATAACTCAATTTTACTTTACATTAAGCTAGCAGGCTTAATATCTTTTTAATTTTTAGATGTTACGTCTATAGTTTGCACGACAGATCAAAATGCGAATATATTTCTTCTTTTAATGATTCTTCTGCACCTTACCAACATAGTGGCGCGCACGTGACATCACAGAAAGGGTTTTTATAAAACGCTCGACTTTATTGCGAGCGTTTAGAGAATAGTTGTCGCAATGTGATTATATTGGAAGGCTCACGTTCATGTTACGTCACGTTAACGTTATTGGTATCGTAGCCAATTGGTATACTAATAAAAGTGTTCATTACAAAGAGTCAAATATATCGCGCAGTTTACATAATAAGGGTAGAGCGAATTCAACGTACCGATGATAGAATTAATGTAACGAAATGGTTTTGTGATGCGAATATAATGATACGGCTTTTTGAAGTCCAAACTCGTGTGCGCTGAGACTTAAAAAGTATGTAGGTACTTATATACCCTTCAAAAACAATTACAATAGCTAATACTCATTTTCTATAGTTATTGTTTTTCAATACAGATATTATCTCTTCATGTTAAGGATTGAATTTACTTTTTACTTAGTTAATTTACTAGAGCAATGTCAAAAGTATTTACTGTGCTTTGTACTGTCGTAGTGAAAAAGTGTGTTTTTGCGTCCGTTATTCCATAACATCTGTTCAATATTCATTTATATATTACGTTTCATAAATTTTGCAATAAAACTCAACATATCATTACATTAATATCCTTAAAAGCTTTAATACACAGACGTTTCACAACAGGCGGCGGAATAATTGGAATAATTTGCGATTCGTTTTACAATGTGATGTTACAACACCGGCTTATGAATATGTAGGCAGACTTTATTCAATCTAACTGCGAGTTACAAATTCATGGATTGTATTAGGTTGGCTGGATATAACCTAAACTGATTAGTGCATTCATATTTATGTATAAATACTTAAGGTTTAAGGGTAGCTTATGGATCAGGCCTAAGTAGCATAAGTAAAGCCTGACAGTTATGTATTGATTTTTATATAAATGTTGTAATTATAATAATAACAACTTTAATTCAACTGTTAATCTAGTGTTTCTCCGTATCATATAAAAAAACATCTCATTTTTTGCACCCAGGACGCTTCGATTCGTTTTTATCTGCTGAGGCTTAACTCAAAAGCTGAATATAATATTGTTTGCTTCTAATCCAACTTTTCATAACAATTTGTTTTATTGTTACAGGTATGCACTGATATGCTGCAATGGACATCACCTACTGGAAACGGAAAATAACTTAAAACGCTAAGTACCTACCGTCTAATCATACAATCATATAAAGTGTCAATGGATGGTATTTTCAAGCAATTGACCTCATGCCATTAGTAAAATGAGCCATAAACACTGTGATTACTAAAGTCGATGTCATTTCGACCGTACAAGTTAAATGTCAAATATTTGTACTACAGCATTTATAGCAGTCAAGTCCAGTTTTTTGGAAAGGTCATTGACTACATACGGCACTTATTAAAACTTTAAAAGTTTTTTATTACCTTAAAGTCTCGTATAGTTAGTGAAGCAGGTTAGATTTATTTCAAAAATAAAATATTCAGGTATATTTCTTTCTAGTTATTTTAGCACAATGAGGTCTCAAGACCCGCTTAGATAGTGATCTAAGGCCCAAAATCAGAAAAGTTCGGAAAGTTCATTGTTATTAATATCGAGAGGGCGACACCACGGAGGGCAGTAAATCAACCTGGCGGGCCTTATCGGTTGATACCTCCGCCATTATCAAACGCTCCGGAAATGGGACTGTGACTTTTGTTTAACTTGAATTTAAATAGATCAAGGTAGATAATTTACAAAGGCGATTTGCGAGGCTTTTGTAGATTTATTTATTTTTAAGGCACGCCTTCCTTTTTGTAAGGCCCCAGCAACGTTTTTAGATTATATTATAATACCAGCTCGTAATACACATAAAGCATCAGCAGTAGCATCAATCTATTATTATTTATTATAATGCTTCACCAAATAACCAAATACAAGGGAAATCTTGTAACATACCATCTATCTTGCCCACCCAGCTTCGCATCCTCAATGGCGTGTATCTAAATTGATGCAAGCTATTTGCAGATGCACACATAGTAAACTTCATGTTCTATAGTACTAGAGCTAAACAAATGCAATTCACTCGCGATGTTCAAACTATGCTCGTTAGCTGCACACGTGCAGTGAATAACAAGTATCGATCAACTCCGCTTGTTTGGCTTGCGATGGATTCTCCAAACGGTTTGTATTTTGTTCGTATGAATTGGATGAAGCAAACAATTTTGTATAACTTGGTGCTTTTTCTTGATAAATTGGACTTTGTTTAATCACTTAACGAAAACCAATCGATTAACTAATTATTAGTAAAATTACCTAAAAGGACACTTTTTGTTCATAAAGGAAATGTCTCGGACTGAAATATATAAAAATTAATATCAAACACACAACTCAAACTTAATTAAACACACGAACACTTTCTTTATAGCAAACAACACCAACCCGTTCTAAGTTACCACACAATGCCAAAACTTTGTGATACACACAGATCACTCCTACAGTGTTCCACATGACAGTGGATACAAAGAATAGCTAAAAAAGGCCTTTACTGCTACGAAATAAGAGTGCTGAAGTTAACGGCACATTTCCCCTGGCGACTCGCCGGATGAAACTCGTCTCGTCCGGACACGTCCAGTCCTGTTCAGGCCGGCCCGACATGTTGTGTGACAGTTGCACGTGTCTACAACTGTTTGTGACAGACAGGTAGAAGTTCCTCCGTTGTGAATGTTGTGATATTCAGGCCAACAGACAGACTATTTATGAAACTTAGACTTGAAATTGTGCTAAGTTTTTGCCTATTTGTAGTGAAATACCTGTTTATATGTTAGGTTTTTGACGGATATACTGTCGACCACAAAGGACTCATACAAGTTGTGAATCAAGATACATGATTTTAAAATATTTGACTTTGACTTTTCTTTCTTTATCCTGTAACACACAAATATCTTCCACTTGTAACACTCTATCTATTGCTGAAAACTGCATTAAAATCCGTTGCGTAGTTTAAAGATCTAAGCGTACAGACAGCGGGCGCGACTTTGTTTTATACTATGTAAAGATACGGAAGTCTTAAGACAATAATTTCTTATTTCAAACCACTTTAAGAATCATAAAAATGCTTCAAACCCCTCCCCGGTCGTATTGGGGACTTCTCACAACTTTTCCCTTAAAAAGACGTTTCTTTCCGTACTATGGATTAATTAAAACTTTGTCGTGCACCTCCGTCTATATTCTTTGAGAGTTTAACAAAAAATGGCCAACTTTGCAATCAGTAAACTTTCTTGTCTTTATTGTTTAACTGGGTCGCGCGACGAGCCTCTGTTATCATGATAACTGTTGTAATAATATATTTACATTTGTTTTTTATTTAACCTTAAATAGCACTTACATACTTACGATTTGGCACTTTACAGACGTTTATCCTGTAATAGTGACAATAATATATATTACAAACATTTACTGGTACTTCACATAGTAATGTGAAAACCTCTTTTTATATAGACTTACATACTTTAAATAAGATGATATACTTAGAATGTTGTAGAAAAAGAAATTCTTCCATTTTCGTTATTTCTTTTTGATTAAAGTAAACTAAAAACAACAGGAATAAACGTCGCAAGTAAATTCCGACGTCTGCTTGGAAGCGATTATATCCAGTTTTATCCGGTATAATCCGGACGTATGCGGTTCCCGCTAGTTATATTATAAACTGAGATTGTCTTATTAACCAGCTGCGACGCGTCTTTGATGTTTTCTTTTATTTATTTTATATTCTTTGTAGGTTACAATATTTTTGTGAAGTTCTTTCACGATCCTAATGTCAACGTTTCTGTGGTATTTTCTGAAGCTTTATACATTATTTTAAATGAATGCGGTTCAAATTATTTATTAACTATTAATCTATGGCCTTAGGTACATAGTCAATTTCTCATACTCATATATAAGGGGAAGGTATAGAGAATAATATTAAAAATAATATGTGTATTCTGCACATCTAGTTCTTGAATATTTATTGGTAAGTGAATGACTCTACATTCTCTTAATGTAACTTGCGAAACTCGCAACATTGATTATGTTAAGTTCGCATGAGTTCATAATTAACATGACACACGACGAGACAGTCTGACGTACACCAAGACAAGGAGCTTTATGAATAATCAACCAACTGAATAATTTATTCAACTCCAGACCTTTTGAATATTCACTTTTTGATACCGCCGCCATTTTTTGTGAGAGGTAAATTATTTTAGGTCCCGTTGATTTAGTAATGTCGATCTCCCGCTCTATTGGCTCAATTTGAATATTAATTGATAGCGATAGTATTTTCTGGGGAATTTTAATTTTTTATGGGCAGCGAAGTTTTTATAAATTTATGTTGAAAGGGTATTAAAAGAAAAGTCTAGTGATAATTAATACCTCGTTATTAAACCTTTATTATTAAAGGAAACTAAATGAGTTTAAGAAAACTACGTTTATTTTCTTAACATTAAATATAAGAAGCTCTTAAAAGACTTCATTAATTGCTCTTTAAATACATTTAAGACTATTAAATACTGTTATTTCAAAGAAAGAAGTTCAAAGTGGCAAACGGCAACAAACAACACAGCGCTAACAGTTTTAGCTCACTTATCGAAACTTTTTCTATTCCCAGAGCGCGGGGAATTAAATCCTCAAACAAAAGGGAATCTTGGAGTTAGTGTAATCCTATTTGAGCCGTAGTCTCCGTAATGAAGTGTTTTCAAACTAAATGCCTTCACTCGTTCACGAGTGGTGAGATTTACTTCATTCATAAAGTTCAACTAGTTCACAGTGAATGAACATAAACTTAATTTAGTGCTTTCAAAGGCTGTCGATCAACTAAATAGTTTGTCGTTTTAAGGTTTTGGCGCTAGCAATTATTTCCATGAATAATTCATTAGTTTCGTCGGAGTTATGAATTTATGAGCCGCCTTTGTTATAAATATAATTTTCTTAACGTGTTTTCGGTGAAATGGGTACAACGTCATAAGATTGTAGGTATAGTATTAACATTTTGATGTTGTACTTAGTAATTAGTACGTACATAACAATTTTGTATGACTAACTTTGTATTAACACATCAGCATATTTTGTGGCTTTTTTGTAGTTGTTATAGTTACTGATATATCCGATATAAAGTATAAGTATTTTGAGAATTTGTGGCCAAATACAACGATTATACACACGTCTTTTAGCACTATATTATTGTATATTTAACTTCGTATTTATTCGTGTATACACCGATGTAACATGATGTTAGTACTTGATGAAGCAGTGGGACTTCAGCGGGAGCCTTGCGTGTGCTCTTATTGGTAGTGTGGCTGATAATCTATCATAAGACACACGCGGCTCTTGCTGTCTCCCTCACACACCATGGACCAGAACGACACAGAAGATAGCTCGAAGATTTGTAGGGTTTATAAATGTGGCTTCTGTTTTAAATCTCTTTATGTGTTTTTATTGTGTACGTAATAAAAATCAACGAACTTTATTTTGATTTGTAGACAGTCACCTTAACTTAACGTAATAAGAGACTTATATATACGCGCCTATTAATACTTGCAAGAATTATGATTTAGTATTGGGCATAATGTTTTTTTACCTGCAATGTTATGATGAACAGAATTTTATTCTATTTTCTATTTATTTTTTTGCATTTAAACTATGAATATTCTAACAAAAACAATACCGTATCCCAGGGACGCGCGGATTGTGACAAAATTGCTTTCGTTTCGCAGAAAATGTATTTGTTTCGATCCGGCGCAGATTTAACCGACGCTGTAAGAGGATTACCGGCTTGTGAACAACATGAAAACATGCTCGATATAAATAATGTATGCTGTACATGTGATACTAGGTAGGAACGTTGTATTTAATGAAATAGAAGCTTGAAGAGAAATGTCTTTAAGTTTGTAATACAGACTTGAATCATTTGTCAAACATCTTATAGTAATTTATATTTTAAATACGAGTAAAAAAGGATGATAATAATCTTGATCAATGTCTTAAATTAAATACAACTACAGACTCGGCTATTATTGATTTCATCCATCTTTTTTTAGAAATAAAATGAAACAATGAAACCCGGCGAAACAACAACAAATGAAAATTGTTGTTTTTTTTTTTTTTTTTTTATTTCAGCCCAAAATAATATTTAATATCGTCAAAAGACCCCAGGCACGGTATATTCTACAATGTTACAGTGGAACCTCATAAACTTGTATTGTGAACCGATTTTACAAATGGAAGTTTTACGTTTCACGTGGAGGGCCGGGGGGTGGACAAGAGGGGAGGGGGTTGTTCATTCTATATATTCGCAGTGCTTTGCACGCGTTTCTCACGTGAAAGGAGGTATTGAAATAGTTTCGTGAATTTTATTACCTTTTCGGAGAATATATAAATGCATATATACACTTGCCTGTTTGGAAAGTTTGGAATATTTGGTTAAGACTCGTCAGAAAATATTCTTGTAAAAGATACTTAGTAAGCCCAGATTATTATAAATATGCAAAACAAGACATACTCAAACTGCATTTGCTTTACGAAAGCAATTTGCAGCAACCATTTTAAATGTAAAATATATAAAATCATCCGTTTAAGCAGAGATGAGCTCTAGAAAGACATTATTATGACATTACCGCACATTCCCTCATAATATTAGAGAAAAATGCATTTCTAACGTATTTATTTTAAATGGGAACGTCAGTGCGGGCGGACGGAATACGAGAAATGTGAAAAGAAACTTATTATCTCTGCAGGGACTCGAATTAGTTTGTTTAGAGAGATAGATAAATATTATGAATTAAGTGCAAAGCTGTGACATTAATTAAATTGCAATTATAATTAAGTCAAGAAGTGGTGCTTATTTGTATTAAGATGTAAATCATTTGCATTATTAAACTCTATAAATATATATAGGTTTAGATGTTTTTAAGTGTCATCACTAAAGAGTTTGGAACAGAAAAATGAGAGGGTTCGATAAGATAAATATATTATGTTCGCGCCCAACTTGTTTCGTGATGTTTGTAGATATTTACATAAAGGCTGATGACGATATACAAGATTCTTGGGAAGTAACACGGTATGTATATGTAAGCATGACTTGGTTAATGTTTAACTGGTGCGCTAGTAAATGAATCTTACCTTGCTGAATCTAACTTAAAATATATAGGTATTAAGAACATCTAAGCTATCGTCACATTTAAAAAAAAAGGTATGTTATAATTACTGTGAAATAAATACATATTGATTTTGTGAATTAAATAAGACATATAAATATAATATACGTATTATAAATTTTATTTCATACACCGTTATTAATTCGCACAGTAGCACTAAATTGCAAAGTAATTGTATTCTGTTTAATTCACGTTAATCAGAGGTGAGGCCACTAGCTGCGGTATCGGAAACCTATATCAACGCAAAGGGTCCTCAATACCAGACCCACTGGAACTATCACCACTCATTGTGAAATTATTGCCGAAATGTAGCAGATTTGTGGTTACCGGCACAAAACCTCCTAGTTAATGTTTGTGGTTATTTAACGGGATTTAACTATTATCTAGTTATAGTGTGATGGGTAATGTGTATTGATGTTTTTAAAATCGGATACTATAAGGATTGATAATGTAAAAACTGTTTGTTTGCTCATACTCGTATATCGGAGTGGCACAAGAAGTAACATTGTCATATGCTACGCCACGTGTCACAAAATTTGTGACAAAATCTACAAGTCTGGGTGTCCTAATCTAAGTATATTTCATAAAATAAGTAAAATGGGTTGTGAAGGTCTGATAGGCAGTCGCTCCATGTAATAAATATTGTATTCAGTTGAATCCGGTAAAACTGGAAGCCGACCTCAACATAGCTTGGGAAAAGGCTAAAATTTATAAAATAAGTATACATTTTACGTACATAGTACATATTTATACTTATACAACTTATATATTTTTGAGTGAAGAAAACTAGTTGTAAAGCAATCTAACAACGAATTTATTTAGGTGAAACGCTCGCTATACATGTATTACTAAACTACTGCCTGGACTACTCATCATCATCACGTGAGGACATGACCCATCGCTCACTGCAGCGCCATCGCCTCGATACACGACTGCGCGGACTGCATCGGAGCGATTGCGTTGCGTGGCCGATGAGACGAGCTGCTGGGAACGCGCTGTACCACAGAGCAACTGTACCAGATTCTTCAAGAGTACGAATATTAAGGAGATTTAGGGTTAACTATTGAAAAACACTGTAATGATTATGACTGCTCGGATTGCCGAGTGGTATAGATCTCCATGCCAAGCATTTGAGTGGTCCACAAATGCTTGTTTTAAGTGTTATTTGTGCATGTGATTTGTATGTTTGTAAAACCTCCACACACATGGATTCAATTCCTTAGTGCAAGAGTCGTTTTATCGCCGAATAATAAAAAAAAAGTTCTCTTAGGACGATTTCGGAAATGCTCGGCTAGTTTAGAGCCCAACCGATGTACTTAATCTTGAGATCATTATGAGTCGATGTCGCGCGAAGTCGTTTTACCAACGAATACAGTAACACAAATTAACTTTAAGAAGTTCTTAAATGTATTACTTTGAACCCCTAAGTGATAGATACAACATGATACTTAACGGCGTCTTAAAACTGAATGACGTTTTAGTATTTGGCCATAAATGTTCTTAAAAGTAGGTAATTGTGTCTCACAACAGTTATTATTTAAGGACTGGGCATCAACCTGCACCTCTTCAGTGCAGCAGGCTGTGTATATAATAACTTCCATCGTCCAAGGTGTAGGTATTTATAATTAACTGACATAAAATTATGTTAATTATACTGACATGTTATCCTGAATGCTAATCTAGTAAACTTTTTCAACTAGACCTACAAAAAATATATAAAGAAATAATATCCAAAAAGTCTTAACTATATTAAATTTGTCCTTTTAGATAAAGTTATCAAAAAGTAATAGTTTACTTTGAACCTATTTTGTTAACCTCATCTAAGTTTATGACCTGGCCCGCGTCGGCCGTCACTCAATGGATGTCGCGCCTTTCGATTTACTTGAGAACTAATCAAACTTGATACTTTTAATCATGGCCTGCAAACTAATAAGGCCTGGAGAGAAGCCCTCATGAATATCTTGTAAACTTTTTATATCAATCCACAATTAGTCTAAGGCGAAGTACAGAATTTTATTAATTTTATATAACGTATTTAGGACGTAATACAAAAATTTATTAGTTTGTTATTTTTTAAAACTTAATTGTATTAGTTTACTTTTAGTTAAAGTAATATTATAACAATATATTCAAATGTAATACCTATAATTATTTATTGTGATCTATCTAACAATCAGTCAAACAACGTTGCCTTTGTACTCCTGGATATAAGCTTCTCCAAAATTGCGCAAAATACTCGTTACTCAACTTTCCAGTCTTACTATAGGAGGTAACTGACAATAGGGTTTAATACTATTCTGTATTTATATACTGAATTTTGGCAACCAAACAATTGATAAACACATTATATATTTCTAAATACACACATATTAGAGATAAATCACACCCAGACACAGATCAAATGATGCTCATCATACAAAGATTTGTATTAGGTGGGAATCGAACCGACGACCTACGGTTTAGCAGTTAGTGTCACCAACCACTAGACAAACAAGAATGTCTACAATTTATGACTTCTAAAAACCACTGTTTTTAATGAAATGGGTGGTCTTCAAAAGTAGGAATATAACAACTACTTATCCTACTCGTTAACATAAACACGTGACGTTTTCCTGTAAAACTGAACATAAAGTAACATAATTATGTATCGTTAACAACATTATAGTCAATACTACAGCTTTTCCCGTTAAACCTATAGATATACAGATATACAAATATATAGATACCTTGAAACTCGGCTTCTTCCTAGAAGCGATAACTGATGTAAACTGTTTGAGACGTCAAAATGTGAATCGCAAATTATATTTCGGATGGGAGTCGGTTTCTCCGAATACGAGCGAGCTAGCTTCCCGGGGTATAAAAGAGAGGTGAAACGTGTGGCTACTGGGAAAACGTCTATATTTTGATTTGTTGTTAGTGTTGATTATGCTTTAGCAATTTTGTGGTACTTACTTGTTTTGTTTTCGTATTTTTTATCGTTATTAAAAATCTATTAAAATTAAAAAACAAACATTGTGCTATTCATATTTTCATTTAAATATCTGAAATGGTCAACCCGCAATGAGAGGAATGACAACTAATGCTAGTTATTTCTCTGTATGAGACAATTTTGCCTTTTATGACAGTTACTGGTGATTATTTGAGTATTGTCGCATTTAATAATTCTACCGGTACATAACTAAACTATAGCCTAATAAGTACTAACTACATACAAATGGATGTCGACAGCGCCGTCAGTGAAGCGTTAAATTTAATTTGACAGCTTCTCTGAGGAGCAACAATTTGTACGCTCAGCGTTATACAGGAAGCGCCTAATTGGAACTGTTCGCGTTATACTAATTGGTGCTGTCTTCAGGAATATAATGTTAGACTAAAGTCTAGAGCATTATATTTATTATTAGATATAAAACATTATCTTAAGTATATATATTGCTGTGGTCACAGAACATATAGTGGTGTTGGGAAAACGCAAAGAGACTTACATAAATATTACCTTTTCAAACTTGTAAAGTTTCGTGGATCTTTGCGAATTAGCGTTTTACTTGTGCACTAGACTACCGTAGTTGTTAGATCTCCTACCAATAGTCTGGTGCCCCAAATACGTCACAGGTCGGTGTGGTGCAGTACGGGGCATAAATCCCACAGTCTGAAGCAGTCGGGGACGACGTTGACAAATTGAGTGCATACGGTATGCGTCATCTACCACCGTGTAGGTTCACTGAAATGATTGATATTGACTTAATAAGTAAACTTACTGATGCTAGGTAAGGGAACAGATGGACTGTTCATGAAATTACGAACAGTGTGAAGTAATCCATTGAATTTATAAATTGCCATTTAAAATCCTTTGTAAATAGTAATTATCACTTTTTGTGTGCCATCTGTTAACGTTCTATAGCGTTTACACTAAGAAAGAAGTAGTTATATATTATTGTTTCAAGACTGAAAAATAAAAACATAAAACAATTCATATTAGACCTTTATATACCCATTCGTAAGAAGCGTAGGTAGAAATAACAAAAAACATAACGTCGAATAAATATTATTCTACAATTCCATATCAAGTTACATCAAAAATAAATTAAAATGATATTTTATTTCGCGTTGTATCAATTCTGACCCACAATTTACAATTTCTAGAATACGTTTACATTAAAAATGTAACATTTTGTTCAGCTGTACGATAGAATTCTTTAGCTTTTGTTATGCCCGCTGTATCAAAAGAAAGTTCGTTATATTTGTGACTGTAATTGAAAAGGGATCGAGTAATACGTTTCGTTTAATAAGATTTTGTTTCTTTAGTAAATTTAGGTAAATTGAATTCCTCAATTTGTTTGGGATAATGTACCAGTGGAGTTAAAACAGTTTTCGGCCTAACAATTTGTTTGAGACTGCTTCATTCGATTCGTTGTAGAAAAACACTATTATACGCAACCCAACCAGGCATTAGGACTCTAGACTTCGATTCAGTAAAATGTGTTTTTAGTAGTAGGTAATTGGCTTTGCCGTACAAGACAGGTAATAGGGTTTTCTCGACTGAATCAGTAAATTAAAATGAAACCTAGATTTATAACAAACTAAAAAAGCAAACGATTTAGTTTTATTTGTATCTCTTTGAATAAATAAACGACTATAAGACTTACACTGCGGGACAAAATGAGGATAAGTATCTCGAACTGTTATTAGCTACCCGAAATTCGTTATTCGCTACGCAATATATTTATTCCGAATAAACCCTCAGATATAATAAGAAATTTTTCATTCAGTAGATATATATTTTGTAGTAATTTGCCATATATTTGTATGTATTGTTGGCCTAAGTTCAGCCATCTTTTGTTTTCATGTAATTACTTTCTAGCACATTACCTAGTATTTATGTTACGCTGTTTTTATGCGATGGAGATAGTACTTGTATAATGAGACTTTGAATTTATAGTGGTCACGTTTTATAAGTCTTTACTCGACCTACAAAGGGAAATTAAAGTGAACTCCAGTTTAATTTGAGTTTAAGTGGAAAAGTTTAGCTGTTACTTGTCCGTACAATACTTCAAGTCTTGATACATAACGATTAGTTACAATTCATTTAATTTTAAAGGCTTTTAATTTTTTATTAATTTAAATAAAACTATAAATAAATCGAGCCCTATTTTTTATTTTTCTCAAGGTATTGCTACGTTACGTTACGAAGTTTAGATTTCGTTTTGTTTGAAAAATTCTTAATACTAGTGTTCCTATCTATTTTATAAATAAACACACGTAGTCGTTATAGCGGAAAAATCCTACTAAAACAAACAAATTGCCTTATTTATAATACTGCAGTCTAACAAAAAGTGACATTAAAATGCTAAGCAGAAGTGTAGTTTAATTGTCCCGCAGTGTATAAACTTGGTCCGGTCTCCGTATTATTTGCGCGGTCCGGTTTGCATATTGAGCGGCCATATTGCCGCCATTGTAAAGGTCACACTATTTTTGTGTAGCTGTATAGCCGCGCTGACCGCGCAGTTCTGCCCTTTTACCTTTACTTGGATAATGTTTTGTGATAACTGGGGCTAGATTTATTTTGTAGGTTTTTTAAATTGTGTAATTTTTGTTTTGTAGTTACAATTTCAATTTAAATCATTAATCTATTTGTTATAATGTTTGAATCTGCCATTTTATTGCATCTTTTTGTTTTTTTTTTTTCTTTCACAATCAGTCATTCGACTCGGCCTATACAACAAGCCACTGCTGGATGTTGAATTCTCCGAAGGTTCCTCATAGAACCCTTCATCTTTTACTAAACTATGTCAGGCTCGGTTTCCAGTCTTACCGGATAAATCTCATAAGACCTTACCCTCCTTATTTCCTTAAATAGGTATTTTAAATAAATCCGGCTGAAATCCCAATGAAAACGCCAGTACATCAATATGTATCGGTGCTCTTGCCAAATGAGCGTCTGCAGCCTCTCATTACAGATAATTGTTTAACCGAACCAGCGGCTGATAGGTTACACCAGTTAATTAAACCACCAATAGTCCGAGAGCTTAAGAGCAAACTATATCTTTCATGATTAACTGTGCTTTACATAGATAGGGGGGAATTTAAAAAAAAGTTGATTCATTATAATTATTGTTATTTTATTTAATCATGACTGCACGCTGATTATGTCGGCAATGTAACTGTTGTGGAAATATAACAGGTTTATACAATATACAGATCTCATTCTAGAGATTTATATTATTTGAAGAGCAGTGTTCTATAGAAACCTGATATACTCAGCTCGTCTTTGCCATTTATAAATGAAATAAAAAATAGAATCGCAAGAAAAAACAAGTTACGTAACGTTGTAAAAACAAAAACTCCAAAAATAAATCACAACTATTATGTAACAGTAATTACACGTTGTAGATAATATATACGATCGTCAGTCGACTCCGTGCCTAGTTTGCAGGCGCATGTAATTTGCATTGAACAGAGTGGGTGGGACTCACGTGACGTTGGGCTGGCACGCGACCTGGGTGCCGGGGGAAAGGAACAGCTATCAACGTGTGATGGGAAGACTTACTGTAGGATGTTCCATAGAAGTTGTGGGGCTGCTGCCCTACAGGAGAAGGAAGTGATTAAGTCATTTTAGTCACGAAATCGCAGTGTATTGACTGATTCCCAACCAGGACAAATGTTTTTACGATGAGCATTATCATTTGTTCTGTCTGGTTGTAATTTATCTGTAATGTAATGTAAGTATTTAGAAATATATAAGTATATGTAATAGTTGTCCGGTTGCCATAATACAGGCTCTGCCTAGTTTGGGATCAGATGGCCGTGTGTGAATGGTTTTAAGATATAACTATTATATTGTGGTAGTATAAACATCATAGAAGTACAACATACATACATGATCGTGATTATATAAAATTTCAAACAATAACAAATTATAATGAATGTTGTCTTTTATTTACGTAATACTAAACCTGCATAAGTGTAGGCGTACTTATCTGCCCGTTAACACTAACTTCCTACTGAAATCCCAATACAATTTAACTGTTGCGATTCGTCCTAAGTGAGTCAATTCTCTTTCGAAGTTGAAACATAAACATTAACATATAAATTGTCTTTTAACGTGTTACCTACAGACATTAGCCGTAGTTAGGGTATAAATAGCATTATCGTAATCTCCTGAGGGTCGATGGTGGAGTAATCAGCTGTAATTGTTTGTCCGAGGTCACACTAATTGTTTAGTTACCTGAATTACTGAACCACGTAACTAAGAAACTTTTTAGTTGGGATAGTTTAGTTTTGGTTAGTTATATGTAACTAATTAATTGTTGGAAAATTGTTCTGGCATAATACGGTCGGTAGAATAGGTATCTGAATTGTATTCGTTTTTAATATTTATGTTTTAGGCATGAAGCTAATACCAGATATTATCTGGTTTACCCCAAGACCAGCGTCCCTAGACAAGTGACATTTCTACAAGTTATAACACTGATCGAATCGCTCTTATGTATGGAAGTGACAAGTCTAAGCCACGTGACTTATCGAAATGAAATTTCATTTCCATACATTTAAAGCGATTTCTATTATCGTTAAACGCTTGTAGAACTGTTATCTGTAGTAATTTACTATCTCTCGCTTCATACATTATTTAATCTAGACCTATATTATTATGATCTTAATTCTGTTATGTTAAGAAACGTATTCAGCTAAATCTTTAAATCAATAAAAATGTACTTTGTATTTCATGAAACCGCAATTGTTTCTAACAACGTGTAGTAAACGGTTGCGATTGTTTCAAATGAACAATAAAGAGTAATCATTCGTTCACTTGTGAATGGCGGAACTCGTGTTTGAAGTCTATTGTCATCCTCTCGACTGTTGTGTCCGCTAACTGTGTCCAACAAAA
This sequence comes from Diachrysia chrysitis, assembly GCA_932294365.1. NCBI lineage: Eukaryota > Metazoa > Arthropoda > Insecta > Lepidoptera > Noctuidae > Diachrysia > Diachrysia chrysitis. Next base: position 293,294 of record OW028651.1, on the reverse strand, counting down.
CGTTAAGTGTAGACATGACAGAGGTGTTTATTACAAATACTCTTCATATAAAATTAACAAAGGTTCAGATATATATATTTGTACCTTTTCGCGTACCCACGATGGGTGTTTATAAAAACTAACAAATTAAAATTAATTATGATGACGCCATAACACATAATATACTTTCGTACGAATTTTTCGTAAATCAAAACTACATACATTTCTTGAAGTTCTAAATTATTTCATCATTATTATCAAATAATATAGCCGTTGATAGTCCAGCAGATAATTTCGAACCCATATATATGTCTGATATACATACTCCACTGTCGTTATTTTTTTGATACATTAACGACCCACCCTCAGCTACAACAGTTCTAGTTTTATACAATTACCAACAATCTACAACTAAGCTACTTCACAGAGTACCTCGTTTGGAATGACTAATCTCTCAGATGCATTATAAATGTTCGTTGCTTGACTATAATGCTATATAGGGCTGTCCGAAAAGCTCACTTGTTCTAAATTTAATCAAGATAGGCGAAAAAAGTGATATAAATATTAAAACAGTCAACTAGTATATGTCTATACAAATAAAAACGGAATAGTTATGTACGTTATTGCAGATCAACAAACACAGGTAACATAGTTATATACTAATGTCATAGTACGTAATATTAATAATACAGAGATAATGTATACTTGTGCATAACTGTTCAAAGGAAACAAAAGACTGTTATAATGCAAACTAATATAATTATATGAAATGCAAGCATTGTTCTTTGAAACCTCTGACAACCCTACACAAATGATATAACAGAAGGCTTATACTAGGGCTGGTAGGATTTATCACTTATCTTACCACATGTGATAATAAGATAAATAAATATCTGTGAAAGTTCGTGTTGATATTATGTTTCCCTGGTAGTTCTGTAAGTGGGTTTATTATCAACACGAAGACTATCAATTTTACTGAAGGATCTATTTTTGTTACGTGAAAGTAGGTACATAAACAATATTCAAATAACTCATTTTGTTTAGCGATGTGAACCCTACATAAAACTAACGTAAAGGATGTGGAACTTACGTTGACGATGAATACAGTTCACGTTAAAGTAAGTTCACATCCTTTACAAAGAGACTTCTGCGGATACAAACACAAAGGCACGCTATGTTCTCTTGATAAACTCAGTTTTATGTCATCACATGCTCACGTTAAACAATGGCGACATTAATTAGTAGGTAGAGGCGTCAACACACGAGCGCGTGCCGCAGCCTCGCGGACCGCGGGCCGGGGGCGCGCGGCGTACCAAAGACCCGCGTACAAAAGGCAGCACATCTGCGTTAAATACGCTCGCTTTGTGTTTTAGGATTATGCTCCCGTGATTATGCTACGCTGTTGTGAAATTTGTATTTAATTCAGACGAGTGTTTGTTTATGTGAACAGAATGGACTGAGCTCTGCTGTGATTTGTGAAATGTAGTCATGTGTAAAGACCGGTTTGTTTCATCAACAATGACATAGTTATATGTTATTACTCTATAATATTTTCATAAATTAACAATATATGAAAGGATAAAATAACGTTTTTATTCACAAAATGAAACAGCTATTGTGGACTTGATCTTTAAGTAAATGTTTTCGTTCGTCCCCAAAAGACCAGATACATATTTGATGGCCATTTAAACCCGTCAGATACACGCGCTCGTTCAAAGAAAAAGCAATTCTAATAAGCGACGGGACCTTAGCAAAATATTTTTATAGACAACTTAATATTTTTCCTCAAAGGTGCTTTCTGAATATTAATATCCTTCTTTGTCGAGAAAATATTGCCTTTATGTAAGTAATGTGTAAGCAAAATTGATTTCATGAAAATCTCCTACAGCCCACACGATGTTAAGAAAAACATTGTTTGCGAGTTGCTTTTGGGGGCGGAAATAAATACGCTATTCACAATGGATTTAGATAAAAAATATGTATTAATAATGTCTTTAAACAATGACATTTATTTTAAAGTTGATAACTCAACATCAAAATTGCTTCGCATTGTGAACCTGACAATACTAGATTCATTAACAACAAGTAATACATCCAACTTTGACGAGCTAATTAAAACAGAATCAAATAATTTACGGTCGAAAATTCCGAAATTTCAATTTTAGCAGCTTGAGATATTGGTCAGGCAATGTGCCGGGCCAGCGGAGCGTGACCGTCGCCATGGCAACCGGTCCAATTAGCGGCGCCGGCGTCGCGTGAACTACGGACTCACAGAACAGAATTTATAAAAATGTGGACAGAGCGTATAGCGCACATAATAAAAATTACGTGATGCTGCTAAAAATGAATATCTTAAAATACAGGTCTGTAATTGTCCCACTGCGAACGAAAACTCATATTAAGAATAAAAAAAAACGAATTAGTTGAGTAAATGTTTGTTAAAACCAATGTTTAACAAATAAATTTGATTTCATTTAAGTTTTTAGTTAGTAACATTGTTTGATTGCGTGAAGATGTTGTACATATTGCGAATAGTATGCATATATTCGAAAAAAAAAACTAACATAAATTGAAAAATGTACCCTTGTTATAGTTTTATTTTTAGTGCTTGGTGGCCCATGTATATATATTGTTTTTTTTACATAGTACCCATTCTTAGTAAGTAGGTACGTAGTCTACGAGCGCTCGTCCCTGTGCTTGCCGAGCGCTCCCGTGTGGCGGCCCTTATTCCTAATTAACGCGTCTGTAGTCAGCGGTTGTTTTGTTGCGGCAACCTGCTTGTTTGTCTTTGTCCGGACCGGCAACCAGAGACGTACAATTATTTGATTTGCAAACGTATTGAAGTGTGTTGTGGTCGCATTTGCATCTAACGACAGCAGCTACAACAGGGGTTCCTATTTCCTAAGCTACTAGTTCGAATAAAATAAACTTGCACTAATTGGATAGTTGACAGTTAAATTGAAAACATTTAAAAAATTACGTAGTTCATTTTTATAATTATACGCGTCAAAACTGTCGGTCACGTGACTTTGACTACTGTGACTTCGAATCATACTCAACGCTTAACTCTTGTGCGTTTTTTTATGCGGATTTTTCATAGATTTTAAGGAATGTAACACTATGCTTTTCATGCAGCCCGTGTGTCAGTTCTTGTCAACCTGGTAATCCGCAACTCACATTTTTAATTTTTTACTGGAAATTTTATTTTTGCTTATTAACTAGCAAATAAAACATATCATTAATTGTACGTTTGTGCCTAAAATAATAATTCTTGAAAGAAGGAAGTACTTAAGGCCTTTTAACCTAATTTTATTTGCTTAAATTCATCTTGGACGGAGCCACGAGGGGTGTTAATAATGCAATACATCCGCACAGCAAGGTGTGACGTCATTGTGTGTGCCTAATCACATCAGCTCACCGCTCACCGAGCACAGATGTGAACCAGTTTCTAACATTATGCATTAAATCATATCTTGTCTGAAACTGGTCTGAATAGAGCTATTGTTCGTGTAATAACAGCCAATGAACCGAAAAACTATCGGATTAGCTCAGCGGAAACAGAACGGGTGGCTATTCGACATTAGACTGAGGAATATTATCAGTACTAGTATTTGTCAAAGTAGGTTGGTTGTGCTCATATAAAAAAAACCAACATTATAATCACATTTACTAACTTTTTGTTCATTGATACCCATTATGAAACCATGTGATATAGTAGATTAATCGCCTCGAATCAAACGCTATCCCAAACTTTTCCAACAATTAACTTAACAGTGATTAATTGCCTGCTATTCCCGAACCGGTTAACTTTGACCCTAACTATGTAGCTTTATCCCGGAGCAATCGTGCGATAACCGCGAGCTGAATGTCGTGAACTTAGCGGAGCGAGCACAAGAGCAAAGTTACTCACACGAGTTAAAGCCTTTCCACACGTTCCGGTTGCCGGATAATCGGGCCTCCTTTACGACGAATGAATCTAACGCCATACAAATTATGATAAATTTTTATGCTATGTTGAAGTCCCAGTCTTACCAATTTCAACTAAATACTGTATAAGACCGACTGCCAAACCGACACTCTCCATATCTGAGTAATTCTGTATCCCTTGGTAAAACTTTAACTTCTTTCTATATAAAATTTCTATTTCTAACAGAAAGAGCCATCTATAATTCTATACATATGTAATTAATTTTGGCCATATACGTAGTGCTGTGACAATTCCCGTAGAATGATACAAAATTTCCTAGAGAGCAGGCAGCCGGAACGTGTGAAAGGCGCTTACTCGGATCGGCAGCTCAAAGTTTAGGACATGTTACGTGTTTTGTGAACCAATCTGTATTCTGAAGCGAATAGTTTAGACTTGAGATAGTGTTTGTTGAGCAGCGGGCTTTGTACAAATATTCTATATTTAAATAGAATATTAGGAGAGACCAACTTCACTCCTACTGAAACGACTGGCCCATCCTAGCTCAGGACAAAAGTACGTGGAATAGGGAAAGGGAGGCCTTTGCTCTGCAGTGGTACAAGACGGGCTTATTAGATTCATTAGACAGGCGTGTTGACACATAATGATATCATAATAAACACAAATAAAACGAAGATTAATTAAGTATACCTATTAAGAAAAATTTTAACTACAACTACTAGTGGATGCGAAAACAAACCTAACATGTGAACAAAAAACATTTAGTTATTGCTATAGCATGCCTTGAGAATGAAGAAATTACTGAACACAAAGACCAAATGTATATAATATATCGTGTTAAATATGAAATGTAAATCAGATAAGCCGCTCTCGCCTTTAATTGGATCAGCGAGGTGGAATCGAACTCGCCACCAAATTTAATGAGACTTCATTAATTATACCTGATTATCAGTGTTCTGCGCTCTTGTAGGGTTGTCGAGCGATCGCTTTGAAAATAGAAAATCAATTAATGTAAGTCTTGATTAAAATTAGGAGTTTCTTAGGTAAATGTGAGTCTATGTTAAAAGTATATACATAAGTCGTATTTTAATATCTAATTGTTTTCGTCACGCTATAAAAGGGTAGATATATTTGAGGTAGGGTAGATATATTTAAATCTAAAACAACAAATCAATCCTGACACTGTATTTTAAGAAACATCCAGTAAATAAAAGTCGTTTATACAAAAAATAAACCAAACCCTAGCATCCAATAAATTGTGGCAACCCTAAATATTTCGCAACACAATCAGATCATTCGACATGAAGTTAACACGGTGTGTTATTGCCTTACCGCGCGCGAGCTGAGTCCGCGTGAATGTTTGTGAGCAAATTAATTTAACGATAAATGTGAGTGAAACAGACTACGAGCACAATCGTGATAACTGCGGGTGTCAGAGGGAGGGGCAAGGGGGTGTGACGTCACGCAACAGCTGATCGCGGAAATGTTCGTTTGTGGATAAAGTATTCGAATCTTTGTTTATTTGTCTGCTGTTGTAGAAACTTACGACCGGCCCGAATAGGAAGTTCGCAATAGATTTATGTTACTTTCTCCGTTCGATATTATGTGTAAATGTTCGACTTTGTTCGACAAAAATGTTGTTACCACCTGAATACTTTATTGCAAAATAGACAAAAACTTGACCTAACTTTTTACCTATACATTTTCAATCCATGATTTTATAAAAAATCTAGGAATACATGTACCGTAGCATTCTTGTGTTCGTAGAGGTCAGTCAAGCATTGTCCACAGTGTGTCGGCCGAACATGTTTGTGTTTTGATTTCCCCCGAGGAACACGCCACATCGAAAATGACGATTTATAAGTCTTGGACAATACTACGGTTTGTGTGGTCTGCTTACACATAATATATATGTAAAAATGTTTTGGCTATTTTAGCTTTCTAAATTAATAATGTTGTTTTGTTGGATATTGTAAAATGAAAACTGATCTACATCATCGTCTTAGTCATCATCCACAGCCCTTGTCATCCTACTGCTGGGCAAAGACCTTTATTTTCACGTGCCGTTCTCTCCGGTCTCGCGCCAGTCTGATCCAGATCCACCCAGAAACCTTTGTTATATCGTCCTCCCATCTTGATCCCGGACATGGACTTTTAGTACTTAAATACATTTTGTTTTTATATTTCTATATAATATTTAAGTACTTTTCTAGAGCAATTTTGAGCCAATGCCGTTAAAACTACAACCAAGTCTGTAGATACAACTTCGTAGAGCATTTGTCAGATGTGCTACGAAACTGCTACGCGAAACATTTGTGACACCGTCTTTCGCTACGTAGTAATCTTATATTCGACACAAGTTTCACTTTATGTATTTTAGTGATATTCACATGACTTTTTACTAATATACCATTAAAGTTTTTTAAGAAATGTACTTAAGTAATTAGGAAATTGTACTAAAGCATATTTTAAAGGCAAGTTCAGAGTCGAGTGTATTAACAATATTGTGACACATACTGACATTAGTGTGGTGCTCCCACAGTCCGCACCCTCTTGCCACCTCATCCCACATCCGCGGAGAGCTTTCTCGACGATTCGGGATGTCAAACCGAATAAACACAAATATTTTCATCTCGGAAGACTTATAGCGTCTTTTCTGACCAATCCCAATACCATTGCTACTGAGAGAGTTACGAAGATGTTATAAAAGGATATTTGTTATATTTATACATCGCATAAAGTCCTGAAGATAGTCCTTAATTTCAGTTAATAAAACAATAGTTCAATGCCATTATTGAACTATTTATTAAACTATTGGGATTTTCAATTGTGTTTTTGACTACATTATATGTTAAAAGTAAATTAACCAAGTAATGTTTGAATCACAAGAACATCACAAAAAAGCCTGCTGGTCTACTTTTGTTCAAATAAAAACAATAAGGCAACATAATAAGCTACCGGTACATTAACAATAGTTCTTTTCAAAGAAAGTCATTACACAAAGCCACAGAAGCCTTATAACCTAAAGGAAAAAGAAACAATAAAGCCTGCGAAATAAACAATGTTAACAACCTTTATCCCAGTGAACTGTTTACCTAGAGCTTATTGCTTTAGCTAAGTCTAGACAAAGTCTAGCGCCTGGAGCTAACACACTTAGCGGCGACGTGACGACGTCAAGGCGGGACACTTAAACCCGCATAAAGATATCTTCGCTTGATAATAAAACTAAAACGGTTACCTGAGAGTTTTCTAGAATAAACACATCAACAATCCATACATAAATGAATATCTATGTTCGGTGCAGTTACGTGCAGTACATACAATTACGAAATGCAAGTTCTTAACTCAAGCAACTATATAAAATCTTAAGAGTTTACCTTCAAATAAATTTGGCTGCATTCATTCTAACTCAAATTTACTAATATTAGGAAACTTTTTCCAACATTTTAATTAGTTTTCACATTATTTTACTAATATCTCACAAAAGTATACAATGTTTAAGTTCAGTCCAACTGCAAATAACTTTGTAAACTCAGTCATGATGGAGCGAGCATTATCACATACATCACAGTCCGCACGCGTGCGTTTGGACTGTGATAATGCTCGCGGCTCGGCGTATGAATGGTCCATAAAACTAATAACACTTAGTATCACTTACGACGCACATAAACTGGCAATAATATCCGAGGTGACACATCCTCCAAACACGTGGCGTGCCAGCATGTTACTTTAATAGCCTGAGATTCTTAGATCTATTTACTACCTAAATCTATTCATGAAAAAGTATTTTATTATATACTATAAAAATGTAAAGCTTGGTGCTTTCATCTATTTCAATATCTATATTTATTTGCATTCCAAAATGTTGAATTTATGTGGTAAGTTAAAACTATAGTGATCATAGTGGACCCTGTCGGACACACAACATTAAAAAAGGGGGCTTATTTTAACACATCTATGTAAATTCTAGTTGTTTTAATCATGGAATTTTTAATAATAATTAGAATTGGAAAGGAGTTAATACGCAACAATATTTTTAGAATTGGCAACGGGTAGTGTATTTTTTGTAATTGCTATCATTATTCCATTAAAAAAGCTTTATAAACCATGTCACGATTACGTAACTAACATAAAAATAAATTGGATTGAAATATATTTCATTAAAACTCAGTTATTTCCTTAAAATAATCATCATGTGGGCCGTGCTAACCGTGGTGGGGTTAAATTAATCTGTACCGAGCAACGGACTAACGAACCTACCTACATCATATACTTAAGAAGTTTATTGTAGTTTGAAATCATCTTTAAATAGTGCTAGCGCCATCAGAGTAGGTAGTAAAGAAATGGCACGCTTGGTATATATACAGATCGTGATACGTGCGTTATCTAGGTCTAACCATAGATATCTGTGGTTCCAGCGAACTGTTTCTTATGAATGACGTAATAGATGACGTCACAGGTCAGTTGTCGCCGCCCAGACGTGTCAGAATCTTTTCGTAGTGATAAATTATGTATTTATCTGTGAGGTCGGCTGAATCGGAGCACGGACCATATATTTTTGTATAAAGTATAATATATTGATGACGCAAAGAAAATATATGTACGTCTTTTCTCTTGGATAGGTACACAAGTATTAAAAGCAAAAAGATCTCTTCTTTTTTCCTGATGTCTCAAATTCAGCACCATTTTGAACGTCCACAAGATAGCAGTAAGTTATAGACAGATTTCCCACTTAAAATAACTGATGATTTTTCCGATACCCTGTCTAGTGTCTATCCGACACGCAATCTGTGCTCAAGCACTTAACTTAAAAGATATTGTCACTGAAACTTCTACGACTTTAAATTGAAGTTGCGATAAGTGGGAATATGTCTTGAAGCAAGACTAGATCAGATTCAGCTGAATATCTTGCAGTTATGCAAGAATTTATATGAAGATAGAGCATAATGCTTATACGACATTTTATGCTAGCTTTTTAAATATAAAGGAATTTATCGAAGAAGCATTTTATTCGAAGAATTCTTAGTTGCTAAGTTATGTCACATTCAGTATTGACATTTCCATACATTTAGTTTGCAATGTAAAATAACATTTGTACATGCTTGTGTATTTATATTAATTACTAGCTGTCCCCCGCGACTTTGTTCGCGTGTTTTAGTTTCAAAGGTTTTTCATTTTTGCAATTTTTTTCATTTATGCTCCGCTCCTATTGGTCGTAGCGTGATGTTATATAGCATATAGCCTTCCTCAATAAACGGACTATCCAACACAAAAAGAATTATTCAATTCGAACCAGTAGTTCCTGAGATTAGCGCGTTCAAACAAACAAAAAAACAAACTCTTCAGCTTTATGATATTAGTATAGATTTTTTAAATTAATTTGAATTAAAATTAAATTTGTCCCAGAAAAATAAGCTCCAAATTAATCTAACATATTTATAATAATAATAACTTTTATTCAGATAACCAAAGATCCAAAGTGTTAGTATTTACAAAAATGACTTACAGCTATTGTTAGTATAAAAATTAAAATTAATATATTAATATAAATATTTAGTAGAGTATTGATATTTTGTGTGTGAGCGCATCCGAGTGCTGAGTGGTGTAATATCTCAGAGTAATACAAGTGTCGCTGGGAATGTAATGTGCTGCGGTTCGATCCCATTCGCGGACAAATCGCTCCGTATAACGTTAGGATAAATCTTCGATATTTATTGTGTATGCGTTATATTACTACAATGTATCCTTTGGTGTACTTAGGGACTGATATATGTTTGATTCACTCTGGGTGTTCTTAATGCCGCAAGTAAGGAGTGAAAAATTTGTTGGTTTCATCGAAAGCAGCTATGGTTTTTATGAATACATAGATAATAGTGATTTCTTTAAACGTCGGCTATCGTCTTGTTTAATTTGATAGAAGCATCTGTCGTAATACTTGAGTTAATCAGCTTCTCTTTGTTAAGCATAAGCTTTGAAACTACATTTACATCTATTTTTTAAACCCTAATCAGATGTTTCTACTTGTCAATGACTAGTGCACCTGTCCACTGGTCTCCTAATATAAGTTACATACCATTTCAGCAAGTACAACAACAGCACTAAACAAACAAAACTTGAGAATGAATTTACTAACGTACTGTGTGAGTGGCTCCCACGCGCGGACATTCTTGCTTAAACAAGTCTACAATACAATTATGTGGTCGTCACACAAAGCTTAGTCTCACATAGTTGGAGTTACTTGAACATGCCTAGACGACTCCTAGGAAACTGACTTAGCTTGAGACAAGAGGAATACTACACTAAAAAATTACAATATATTATACCTTCTTGAGTATAACTCTTACAGGAATAGTTAAATGTAGTGTAGTAAGATCCATTTACACTCAAGCTTGACTTTTTATACTATACGCGATCACTAAATAAAATATATATATTCAAAAATAACAAGTTACCTACTACACAATGCTACTGGTAATCTACAAGCAATGTGCCGCACAAAAGATCGACTCAATACCTAAACATCATCTTTCGCTATAATAGTTCGTTGAACACATTTAAACGTCATTCATCCATAGGCATAGCTGGAAAAGCTTTGAAATAAATGGGCTACCTTTAAGAGCTTTTCGTCTCGTATCTAGCCATGTTTACTGCAAATAGAGTGGACAGCGACGGTTTCACAATGCAAGCCACACAAAGCGCGTCACGCTGTCACTGCTCGATACCGTCCCGTTGTCCCGCCGTCCCACTGTCACGCCGCGCTGTCCCGCTGTCGCGCGCCGCCGTTTTTAGATCAATGGAGAGGGCCGACACTTTATGTCTCCATGATAAATGCTATTGTTTATTGAAGCTCATCTATTTGATATCAAAGAGAAATGTAAATAGAATGTTTTGCGGGTTTCAATAAGCAATACTTTTGTTTTGTGATAGATAAGTATTTATAAAAAATATTTTCTAGGCTTATAATTACAATTTATTTCCAAAGTTGAATCTTCTTCGAAAAATCGTAAAAATTTCCAATTTTATTTTTTCAAATAAAAAAAGACAAAAGTGTTAGCAATATTGTAAAAAAACAAAGAAAGCTTTACAAGTCCTTATAAGAAATATGTATTAATAAACAGCTTTTTTACAAGAAGTAAACAAAATAATCCTAGAAAAAAGACTCTTAGAAAGTGAGTCCTCTTGATAAGACGAAAGTTGTGAGGCCTGTAAGTCCTCACAACTGTATCAAAAGCTACTTCTTAAAGTTCTGCTCACCCTGCGAATATTTGCGGCTCACTTTGCTAAAGTCGTCAGTTTTCAGAACCTAACAATTTTCGTTTACTTACAGTTTACAGACTTCATTTACTTTGCAAATGTTTCTCTATGTAAAGAGTGTTGGCAGTGACTCGGAGTTATTTCGGACCGGCCTGTATTTGTTTTTCAAAGACAAGCCAGTCTAGACTTGAGAAGACAAAGACCTTTTAATAAAGAAGTTAAAAGTTAATTTATTTATTTATTTAGGTATATGTTATATTTGTTTTTGACATAAGATCATGGAATCAGACTACTTAATATTAGAATATACAAAAAAAAAAATTCGACGCGACACCACCGCCGCCTCGTCAGCTCATGATTAGGGAGTACCTAACGAAAGTTATTATTCAATATTGTAGTCTCAAACTTGTCCCGTCAAATAGGCACACTTCACATCAACAGTTGGGAGCATATCTGACGTAGTGGAGCAGCTATCGAGAGACCTGTTGATGCTCGCCGGCCCACGATGGCTACTGACAAGATTTTGTTTTGTTTTTTAAATACCAGTGTTATATGTTTAGTTACCGCAGTGAAGCTTCGGGTGATAGACTAAGTTTATGACGGATTTTAACAAACGTTATTTGTTGCTTATGTACTCTAAATGTTACCAATATTATAAATTTGAAAGTTTTGATGGATAGATAGATATTATATACACAAGTAAATGGCAGAACGGATTTTTTTTTTTTTTTTTTTTTTTTTTTTTTTTTTTTTTTTTTTTTTTTTTTTTTTTTTTTAAACGACTCCCGCACTAAGGAATTGAATCCTGTGGGTCACACAAATGCTTGTCCCATGCGGGGATCGAACCCGCGGCGCGCACAGAGGTAATTGGCGTGGTGACCTATACCACTCGGCTATCCGTGCTGTTATAATGCCGTAATATTATGAATAGAACATAGGGTACTTTAAATCATCATCATTATCACCATTTTTTATCAATACGCGGGTAAAACCGCGGTGCGCATCTAGTTGTAAGATAAATATAAAACTGACTCCTTGTGGAAATTTACTTATGCAATATGACGGAAAGACCTGTTTACACACACATGTATGATATCCAGGTACTAACCTAAGTGCTGATCTGTGGCTGCAACTTTACACGCGCTTAAAGGTAGTCTCTAAGACTGTAAAATATAAGCTTATATTAGCCTTTCAAAATAAATTATACTTCTAAGCCCTATAATTATGAAGAAACAAAAGACACACGAGTAGCTTAATTACCTAAAAACACACGTACGAAACATAACGGTTTGTAAAGGCAAGTTAATACAACATTCATTTAATTGTTTCAGGTAATTCGTTCGTCTGAGCAGTTACAGGCTGAGTACACCGCGATGGTTCTAATTTAAATTTAATTGAAATGGCAACTCCTTCCTGCCTAATTACGCACACGTCTGCACCGAATTGTGTGACGTCAACGCCTAATGGTATACGCAGGTGAATATACAATGCAGTAAGATGAGAAAAGGTTCGTTCTGTAGAATCTTGAAACGTAAGTAATTATAAATGATATTGTTAATGATAATGTAAAAAAAGTATGAGAACAATAAATTACTCAAACTTAATTTTTAATTACTCGGGCTTATAACAAGGCTATTAAAAATATTTTAAATTAATTCAGAGCTAGTAGTAATTTAATGGAATTTCGAATTATTTATTTAATATGTTCAAAACAAAAATTGTTCCAGTATTATATATATATATGTTTATGCAAAAACAAAACACGTGTTTCGGTATTTCTCCTAAGATTGCTATCTTAATAGAAGCGCGCTACGTACCTAATATCCTGCGACTACAATAAACCTTCTACACCTCCACACATCGTGTCCTATGTATTACACCCACACATACACGCACTCTGTATGCAAATACAATTCTAACGCAAAATTCGTATCATCTGTTGTAGCAAACAAATTTAGACCATTAGGCGCGGTGATAAAGTTTCTTTTTACATTTATGCTCCGTTACTCTTATGTCGTTTCGCCACTTAGTGTTGTCTTTGTTTTTGGGTACGCACTGCAAAGTGATGTACATTCTGAATGATATGGTTTGCCATTAATATGTATGTGATATAAGAAAATTGTACGACGTCTACACAATATATGAAATTGTGATCAATTTCGTTGGAGGCTCAGCTTATTATGTTTTTTGTTGCCAAAGTTTTATGTATGCGGAGTGAGCCTGCTTTGAATATAGCGATACTGGCAAAATTATTTTTGTAATAACGAAGATGACGCAACAACGGTTATTAGACTCCTTGGTTAGATGATATTTGAAATCTTGATTGCGACTCAACAAAAACATGCGCTAAGTAACTATAAAACAGTTAAGGTAAGACTCTCTACTTAGCCTCCCGGCGCTGTATGCGCAGAACCCTTTACAAACTGTGTATGGGTATATGGTACTAGATGTTACGTTACGAAAATATCCCTCATAATTATGTATTCCGAGAACTCTTTTGTCTAAAAGTAATTTAGCGCGGCTGTCTAATTTCCTGTGAAATGTTACATTAATGTTATTTAAAGTCAGCTTGGAAAGGTTTCGCGTCAGCTGACCACTTGATGAAACATTAATGTTGCATGAGCCATCCCTTCTCCGGGCGCCGACGAGGAACACATATGAGTATATACAGAAGAACCAGTCCAGTGTTAGCCTAAAAAAAAATATATTTTATTTTAAGTTATTGTCAATGGTTTCTTTGCACATAATTAAACTTAGGTAGTCTGATAAATAGGGAATTATAATAATAAAAAAAAAAAAAAATTGTTTGCCTGTAAAGTCGGTATACGGGCGAAAGTTTTACGTGACAACGACTGTCAATGTCAATGTCTGTCTCTCTCGCTCTTAGGCGGGCTAACCATGCCCGAGTGGAAGGGACGCGTGCCTCTCACTCGCTCTCATTGTGAGCGCATAACGTGAGCGGAGCGTTACCCAGTTTCTTGAAGTGTCACCCGGCAAACCAATTTATAAGACGTTGTCACGTCAAAAAAACTACAAAATAAGTATTATTATTACGCAAATCTCAGCTCGTTTACGGTTGAGGCCTAAACAAATACGTTTAGGCCTTAGAGAAAAAAAGCGCGCTTATATAGTATAAACTCTAAGCACTAGTATGACAAGTAAAATCGTAAAATTTGTGTCAAAACAGTGCGTGCCGATATTAAAGCTTTCTCAATACCTAATATTACCCTAATAATAACGGAACCATGGATGATTTCGCATAAACGTCTGTCGTAGTTTACGAATACGAAAAAATCACTTAAAACTGGCGTAGTACTTGTAGCTAAAGATTTGCTTACGCTCTACACAAGGGGCTACTAGCGATGCGCGCGCTCTATGCTTGCCTATGTTTAATCTAAGGTTTAGGCTTTCTCGATCATCATTAGAAGTAATACTTCTGTTCCTAGTCTGTATAATGTAGGCGCCCTTCCTAACCTTTGTTTCGGGTAACGACTTGTCTAACGACGTGTTCAGGATTTCACTCACACGTTTACATGCTAATGTCTTCTATATTAAACCAAAGACTATGTTAAAAGCTTTCTGCTTTTTTGGGAAAATTGCCGAGATTCAACAATTTTATGCGAGTAGGTTTACTTTGATCGCTTTGTGGGATCGTAGCGTTTTATCTTATCTCATCGTTGTTACTTTATTTAATACGTTTTATGTTATAAGCTACATAATTGTTTAAAAGAATTTGGTTTTGGTTTGAGGCGCGCGCTCGTGCAATACGTAGATACGACAACATTTAAACCATTAAATGCACCTTGATGACTTTAATTTAGTACAGACTTTTATTAAAGTAATGATTCTTTACATATTTTTCTAAAATCTGCATTACCTAACTATAAATATTGTTGTTTTCCCTTCCTTCTAACAGCAACTCATATTTACCGCATAATAACGCTCCCATCTTTCTAAACCACCGAGCTTCGTTCCACTGAATATTAGGTACCGTAAATTTATAAAATCATAACGTTATGAATATTGAAGTCGGAGGAAATGAGTCGGAGTAACCCTCGCCGACATGTTTAAATTACAGGAAGAGTTGAAATATGAAGGGAAAATACGAGTGTGGTGGATAACGGAGCCACTGGCGCAGTGGCCGCCGGGACTGGGTCGGAAACTTGTAGGGCAACAGTTAAACTCATAATATGTTAATAAGCGATAGGGTCGATAAACATTTCAAATGTATTTGGGATAGAAGTTTTATGTAACAGAGTTTGTATTTATTTCATTAGGAAAAAAAAACTGTTTTTACTATCGCGTTTCACGTTTATGATATTATGTGTGTAGACAGCTACATAGTTTGTATAATATAGTGGAGGTACCACTAGCTAATTACTAATGGAATAGAGATGAACATTTAAGTTACTCTTTGGTAAAAGTATTGAAAGAGTGCAGTGTCACGTGTATTTGTAATGCATATTGGTAGGAATATTGAAAATAAAAATCCGTCCTTAAAAGCTCATTGTCTTAAGTAGATAGAGATTTCCTTTCTCTTCTTCTTCTAAAGGTGCCTCTTCACTACTGGAGGTTGGCTCTCAGCTCAGAAAACCTGTCCTGCGCCAAGCAAAAAAGTTCTTCTACGCTGGCGATTACTGTCCATTCTCGGATGTTGCGTAACCAAGATTTCTTTCTCCCTCCAGCGTGTATTTTCCCTTGGATTTTGCCAATCATTATCAACCGAAGAAGTTTATATCGGTCATCAACATTCTTTTTTTTGACGGTCTGCAACAATAGGCGGTCTCTCCAACGCGTTTCTTTTTCAAAATACCACGGTTCCTAATCGTAATTTCAGACATTTAATCAAAAGCACAAACAAATAAACTGAAGTCAAAATTTATTGAAATCGGTTTTATATTTAAGTAAACGTCAGAAATAAATAGTTTCTGACGTTTACTTAAATATAAAACCGATTTCCGCTAACAATGAACATCCAGCTAAGCAGTCAATCACCACTTAAAACTAAGTTTGGTTTACTTTGAAACCAATTTAGTGTAATACCGGGAATCAATGCCTCGGTCGAAGCCACAATGTTTATTCAATCGTAATGGCGACTCAAACTTAAATGAGCTTATGTTCATCCGACATTTAGTTTTTAGAAAAATATAGTTTTTCTCCATCTCTTCTCGAGATGCTGTTGGGATTGAGGATAGTAAAATTAATAATTAAGAAAAAGAAATAGGTATTTGTAATTATTTATACACAAAATAGAGACATGTTTCTTACCTGTGGACCCTAGCAGCAATTTAATACAGCTTTCTTTACATAAACACGCAAATAACTTATCAAAAATTTTAACTTGGTTCCAAATCATTTTATTAACCAATATTTGTCGAATATAGACAAAATGTACAGAAAAAAAATATATATATATTTTATTTATGACAAACAAATTTTTATTATAATAAATAATCTTATATAATAAGTAGGCTTTAGGTGCTTTCCGAGGCATGGGGGTGTCACCAGCGCCGGTCGTCCTGAATTGGGCTGTACTGATTATTTCTTAACAGAAAAATTTAGTAAATATTTTAGCCCGACCCGGGATTTTTAATAAATATACGGGTTATAAGGAAATCGGCGGTTGGTTTCACTCACAACTTACCTAAATAAATATTCAAAACTTGTTGGTCCCGCGGCCGTCCGCTTCACTTTCCCTTTGCCACTAACTGTCTACTATCGTAATAAAGTGGAGTCGGAAACTTTGCTCGTCTCTCACTTGATGAATTTTAATGCAGAAAGGATCTCGAGAGTTACACCAATTAAACGCTAAGAGCAAAGCGAAAGCTGATTAACAAGTTAACGTCACTTTCGAATTGCACTCATGCTTTAAATACTTCAGTAATTTAATTTTAATAGTAATATATTTTATTGGTTAAGTGGTCGCAGGAAATTAAACCCTACGTTTCTATTGTCCTTGTATTACGTAATTATTTTTTTTAACTTACATTTGCTTTTTGCTTTTATTATTTTTTTAGAGTCTTTATTATACGAAAAACAATAATAATATTAATACTACAGAAAAACGAGAAAATAAGATTGAAATTCCTAACATCTATAGTATCTGCCACTACACGATAAGTACTTAATATATTGTTTTGCACCGACTATTAAACATCAGTGAATTTAGTATTCCCGGACAAATTACTGCGCTGGACGTTTTGTTCCTAAAAAACAAAAGAATCTCGCCCCAATTAATGGCAGCCATCAGTCCTATTGTGCGCGGCTTCGCCAACCGAGTGAGAGATTGTCGCGTTCTTTTAAATGTTCCTTTCACCGTATCTGTGTTGAGGTGGGCGTCAAAGCCTTCCGGCACCCGCAGCCATTTATTTAGAGGATTTTTATGGCTCGCCAATTTTCGGAGATTCTTTGTTGTTTTAAGGATGCTTCAGGTGGTTTGTGTGGTGGAGCTATTTTTTTATATATTTTCCTTGCCTTCTGTAATAAAAGTCATGAAGATGTGATCAATATATTGTTTTAGGTATACTTTTTTGTATATTTAATGTATCATAAAAATAAGGTATATTTTCTCTACTGTACAAAGTATGATGCATCACGAAAGCTTCTAAACTAAAACACAACTGTTAGACTTTGATATTTGATTCTGTAATTTTATTTAAAAACTTAGTAATAACGCTAGATAGAGTTCTAGCGAAATAAGTTTTGCAGTTCAAAAACAAACATAATAAATATATCAACCCCGAATTGAATAGACCAAAGTTTTTCGCTAAGTCTCCAGGCGCCGCCAACGAAATTGAAAAACCTAAGCGCAAATAGGTGAGACAGGAGGGGAGGCGTCACACGGAGATGCGATTTGTCAAAGAGAGATTACTCGGCGGGGAGCGGGATTGTGTGCCTAGCTCGCCTAGGACACCTAGGAACGTCGGGAGAATGTCGCAGAATTCTAAAAGGTTTACACAGCTGGTAACTCGACACCGCTCACACTTTATTGAAGATTCCTTTGACGATAGGACCTCTTTGCAAGTTTGTGTTGGTGTGCCATTGTTTAACGCATTGTCTTCATTTCCCAGATTATCGAATCTGCTCTATAATATTAACTAGGACACCTAAACTTAGATCTACCTTGTTGTAAGTGGAAGATCTGGCTACTTTAGAAGATTCATGAGTAAATTGCAGACAAAACAACGCCGCGTCATTTAAATACACGAACAATGGTTTCAGATAACAAACAGAATCACATTACCGCCATTAAAATGGCAATAATTTGGTCTCATTTACTAAACTTGTTGTTATCAAATTTGTCTAAACATCTTGAACCTTAATGTTAAAGTAATAAAGGTGGTTTTGCGTTGTCTTTAATGCAAGTCAAAGTTGTCCGCGTGTTCAATGGGGCATTGTTAAGGGATTTGAATTCGCGATCAGTTTCCGCGTTGGCAACGTTTGATGGTATTAAAACTTTGCTGTCAAGAGTTTGGAGATCACAGTTTGTTGAGGATTCATTGTGATTTCATGCCTACGAAATTATTAAACAATATGATAAGAACCAAAGTTGTGGACTTAAATTTGATTGAAAATAAGTCTTTGTTCTCGTTAACAAATACTTTGCAGGTAATTAAAAATAACAAAATCTAAAGGAAATTTATTACTTATACATTTTAAAAAATAATAATGAAAAGTATCAATGAAAAAGTATTAATACGCTAGATGTTTTCAAACTGAATGTAATTATATTCTACCCTATTGTTCGAAGCCACAGGTTAAGTAATTATGCCTGAGCCACTGACCCCTGTTGAACACCATTGTGTAGACTAACTATGTAGGCCTGGCTGTGGGCTGAGTACAACAGGGTATAAACAAAGCTCACTGGTGGCGCAAATGAAGCGAGAGAATTGAAAACTGATGAAATGCGATTGAAAAGTGAATGGAGTGTGGCTAACAGAGCAAATGAAAGGCGGCCTGTTGACGGACGCTCCTCCCGCCCTGTACCTCACACCCCTCCCCCGCGCTAAGAGAATGCTCCCCTAATGTAGGCCACTGGGCTATCCATTATTCCATTTAACGACAACTGCAATACTCGATTATTTTTCAAACGTCAAGAATATTGCGCTCTGACTGCGAAATATATATCCTTCGCGACTCGCTTCCCGTCGAAGTTAATAACAGTCCGCTGAAATGATTTAGCTTTTCACTAAAATGAAAGCTTTTGGAAGTTAATGCTAACATTTTTGAGTGTCAGCGTGCC
The DNA here is from genome assembly GCA_932294365.1 of Diachrysia chrysitis. Lineage (NCBI taxonomy): Eukaryota > Metazoa > Arthropoda > Insecta > Lepidoptera > Noctuidae > Diachrysia > Diachrysia chrysitis. Next base: position 273,894 of record OW028651.1, on the reverse strand, counting down.
GGAACACTTCAGAGGGATAGTTTACGTGCTCAGAGAGTTAAAGCTCGAGGCGAATCTTAAATTAGGTGTAGGAGTGACGGTCAAAGGCACTGTGACGCGGCGGACCACGCCGTGCCCTTTGCTTTTATAACAACACAGAGTTATTTCAATTCCCATGTTTAATTAAAACTTTAATATAATACGTTAATGCGTGGGTAATTTTAACAAAGCCTTTTGTATTCAAAATAGTGCAGAGTTGTGTTGAGTATGGTTGCTATTTCTTTGTTACGGAATAAAAGGATTTTTACATGGATGCACCATCCCTATTGGTACTGGTCAAGTACAATTATAAGATACTAATAAAAAGAAAGATAATTATAATGAATTAGGTTCATTTCAAAATTAAGTATTAATTGAAATCAATAAATGATTCTTACATCATTTAGGTAATTCCATTTACATTTCCTTTTCCGTTTGATGTGGCTGAAATATATTATATCCGCAGCTTTTAGCTACGACAAACAGTAAGGTTGGCTCCCAGTCCAGGATGCTATCAATCACCAGCTGGTGACTAAAGGATACGCATCCCCGAATGTGGCTGGGAGGTGACGTCAATCCGCATTATATGCAGACGTGCTCCTGGTGCCACCGAGATGGGTGGAATGCACAGAACATACATCAAACAACATAAGAGTGCTGACATTACATTTAAAAGCTTTCAACTTCGACTTTCGCTCAAGTTAAATGGTTGCAGTGAGTTGCTGAGTTCTAGAAAACGATCGGTCAATGTTTAAGGAATGAATTTCTGTTTAATGGCACCGTAACCTAGGTAATTGGTCACGGAACTAAATTCTAATGTCATTAATTAATTAGTCAAGTAACTGGATTAAAGAGGCTAGAAGTCGGTAGTTAAATAAAAATAACCATTTTCAAGCTAAAACCACAACAACATTCTTGTTTGTAAAGCAACAAATTTAGATTTCATAAATAAATTATAACATAACAACCGTCAAACAGAATAACAAAAACAAGCATGATAAATTACTTGAAACTTTGTCATCTCTATTTGGCGAATAATTTAGAAATACCCTCTGTTAGATACCCTCAATAATTTATTTTTATAATCGGATGGTAAGTGATTAATGTTCAGCGATTAATCAATTAGGATTCCCCTCGTTCGCGCTCTCAGCCGCGTCCATTATACACTTAACTTGTTATTATATTTATTAAAATGTTTTAGTTTATTACCTGTTAATTATACAGAACCTTTTATTTTACTCTCTGTTTATTAGGTAAGTGGAATTTTCACGAATGAGTTAATAGATTTTTAGTGTATGTTTTTAGGGTAAGGATAAACTTTGGTCTTTTAGCAAAGGTCTTTACTCTAAAAAAGATCTATTTTAATACTCATAAGTGAGTATTTGCTAAACACAACAACAAACATAAATGTACACCAACTAACTTCGTTAGGATCGTATCTCGCGATCTTGAAATGGTTTCTATTTCCTAAACCAATAAAGATTTTAACGAAAAAAGGTAAATTGAATTGGACGAAACTTTATTGATAAATTCTTATTGGGTCTATCTTAATTGAGGTCTGACCGCGGCTCCGAGCGGTTGCCGTCAAAGAGGCGCTCAATATCCGATCAGCTGTCACTCTGCGATCGTTTGGTAGATAAAAATCGCGACAAATTAGCCGATATGAGCCCTGATTGGCTGACGTTGTGGGTGGCTATAGTTGGGCCAATATCGCCAGTATTGGTGGTATTGGCAGCTTGATTGATGTGTCACTGTCAAAAGAAATACTTTGTTGATGACGCATGAAATGGAGGATGCTTGAGGCAATGTAATGTTTTGATCTTTGTACTTAGTGAACACAATTTCCGTATACTCCTATAATCTATACTAATATTATAAAGCTGAAGAGTTTGTTTGTTTGTTTGTTTGTTTGTTTATTTGTTTGTTTGAACGCGCTAATCTCAGGAACTACTGGTTCGAATTGAAAAATTCTTTTTGTATTGGATAGTCCGTTTATTGAGGAAGGCTATAGGCTATATAACATCACGCTACGAGCAATAGGAGCGGAGCATAAATGAAAAATGTTGCAAAAATGAAAAACCGTTGAAACTAAAACACGCGAACAAAGTCGCGGGGGACAGCTAGTATTGTATATAATATTCTGTATTTAGGTTTAATTTTTTTTAATACATTTCTTTATAACAATTCTTTAAACAAATTACGTGACTTCTTACTGTTTTTAAGAACAAAGCTTGAATTTTTTGTAGTCTATATTGAAATTTTACGTAGAAACGCTTTTAAAGGTAACCTGAGCCTGCAGTCTGCCCATCTCCTACATGTTTTAAATTCAATGTACTTAAACCTACATATCTGTAATAAATAAATAACTCGCTGAACTATTACCATCAATACGTAATACCTACAGCTAACGTAACAGAACACTTGTTACAACTGCAGCGCTAAGTACAACGATGCTCTAGAGAGCAGCAGCTTCCTACGTCCAATCTCAATACATATGCAATGCATTCACCTCTGTACTCCCTCATTTTATATTCCTAATATTGTAAAGTACCTCGCTACGTGGAAAGTTATTAAGATTAATTAGAAATGAGTGGAGAGACAAAGCCCGCGGGGTCGCTCGCGGAACAATTCAGACTGCTTTCTTTGTTCAGACGGTTTTGTATTCTTTGTTGTTTCAATGTGATTGTTATGTTTACAGAGGTTTTATCGACTCTTTGTTTCAATGTTTTTTTCAAACTCGTGAATGATTTAATGCAGGAGTTTTTATTACCATTCTGAATAAGAATTTAATATCAGCTTCAAAATTTTTTTAAGCAGTTTTAAAGTTTCTAATAACATTTTAAACGCCAATTTCCTTTCAATCTGATTCCTTCAATTCTTATTCAGCGTCAACAATTTCATTTCATATTCCGTTCTCGGTCTGAACGTATGAACGAATGAATATTACCATATGGCAGTGAGCGAATGATTGGCGTGGCGCATGGTGGCCGCGGGAGGACGTAATAGAATTGAATGCATTGTATTGAGGCTTCCCTCGTTGCTTAGAAATAGGTCGATGTGATCTACTGATGAATATTTCATGGACTGTTGTGGTATATTTTGGTGGTTGCAGGGAAACTGTAGAAGAAATGGACAACTACAACATTGACGAGCTTAATTTTTAAAAAGATAGGCTGTCGACTTACTGGAGACGTTTGTTAGAAAAAATATGAATTAGTTTACTGTCTGGCATTCCCTATTATACCCCATCCCATGGGTACGAAGATTTGAGAACTCTGTAATGAATGTAACAGACATTTTATGATTAAATTAAGAGATTCAGCATTCTATTGCTATAAAGTAATTACATATTCTATTAATGTATATATTCCCCAGCACATATTCCGCCAGCTTTATACGAATTCATTAATTGACAAAAGCCATCGGAAATTAGTTCGCGAGATTGAAGCGTATTTAATATATTTCATGTTCACGCAAATTCTCCTTTAATGACAATATAATGTCTATATTCCCATGCACGTGGAGCCGCGTGAAATATATAATTAAGTTATTCATCCATGTAATATGTATTGGCGTTACATACATAACTTACGTACCGACGCGAATTTTGTACGCACAGCCACTGGAGCCGAATTAATGAGAAACGGCGGGGTTTGTCTTCGCAAGATATTTATTTAGTACTTACGAGTTTAATTTTCATCACCGTAATGTATGTACCTACTTTATAAAGAGTGAAATATTTTTAATTCATTCTCTCCATATATAATCTCTTATCTAATAACACACAGCTGTTGCATCGAATGTTGATAAAATAACATACAATTAAAAAAAAAGCGATTATTTACCTAACCGTGAAAATGTTTTACGCCCAGAATTCAGTTCAGCGCCATCTTTATTACTGACAAAAAATCTATGTTACGCCATACCAGCACATAGTTTCACACTAGATCAAATGTTGAACGTGTGCACAGAGCAAGCTGCACTGATCAAATGAAATAACTGAAGGCTGAATGAAAAGATATTAAATACCGCTTCGAAAGCTATTCGAAATTTAATTTGATTTAACGGGTTATCGAGAATGTTGCCAGCTGTGTAATTGCAAAATACCGTAGTCAGTAGTGCATGCTGCTTGCAGTGTACACACTGCATACGTCACAATGCCTCTCAATAAGGAAGAGTGCACACTGCCGGCGGAACCTACAGAATGGGTGCGCCTGTGAAAGAATTTTAATGTGACTGCGGTTACTTTGTAGTGAGTCTACTTACTGTTGTTATACTGTTCCCTTTATAAAAGAAATTCGTTGCCTCTTCATTATTTTAACTCTACTCTCTTATGTTGCCTTTTTATTTATACATGTTTTATTTTTTTTATTTAGAAGATTTACAAAAAAAAATGGTTATTTTTTTTTTATACAAACCTTGTCCTGACAATAACGAACACATAAATAGGAATATTAATTTCGGTGCAGGCGTTTGGAAATATGTAGAGGTTTTCATAAGCTATCAAATTTAGTTAACAAACCCTTAAAGAAATATTGGGTAGAAACCAAATGTAAGACTCACCTAAAAATATGTTCTTATTGTAAAACCTCAAGTTCCCTTGTGGCCGGCTTCGTTTCTCCCACCCGGCTTCTAATTGGAATAAATTAAAACCGCTTTGAAATCTTTTCATGATTTCAATGGAAATGGATTCTTTTCTATAGACGACGCAAATGGAACCTTTATTTTTTGAACTGGATTAAATTGAAAGCTCAAATCGCTGGACATCTGACACAATTATTTTCAACGAATTAAATTATATAGCAAGGCGGTTAAAAGTGTTGACATTTATATAAAAATCTTAAGAAACCTCTTTTAAAAAAAGGAATTTAATTTATATTTCAGCAGTTTTTTAATGTTAATAAATGTTAAATAAAGAACAAGTAAAGCCTTCCTCGTCTGATAAATGTTGTTCTGAGCAAGCCTTAGTCTAATTAAACATCGCCGTTTATCTTGACGTCGGCGTAGAACCTGAAATAGCTAGTTTCAGTTATTTCCACGCCTTCGGCTTCCAACATAAATGTGAAATAAGAAAAGGCCGCCTCAAAGGGTCCGGGTTCAAAGGGACTCAAAATGTTTGCTCTAACTTTGTTTGTTTATTTAGGACACACTTCTCCAGACTTGGCTCGGTCCCTTGCCGATTTGTTTTCGGGACTATTACCGAGTTACGAAATATTTATGAAATACCTACCAATTAGACCAAAAGTTTTAATAAAAAACGGAAAAAAATAACCTTTATTTTCCTCCAAGCTTAAATACAAAATCTTGTTAGTTGCCCAAGTTTTCTCGGCTCACGAAGAAGTTAATTGAAATTTGGTGTTTCTATTTTATTTTATTTTGCGCTCCACGGACGAGGGAGATGAATTTTAGAGGAATCCATTAAATGCAGAAAAACATGTTCTCAAACTCGGACATGTTATAATTATTGTGTGCAGCAGGATTTGGTCTTTTGGTGGGGGTATACGGATAATTAAAACGGAATGTTACATTTCTATAATGCTATTTATTAAAATATATAATTCTCGGACAGTCACTAATGCCTAACTTACATCCTCATCATATCGTCTTTGCTCATCATCATGACGTCCTTGTAGGACCAACGGACGAGCATGTCGCTGTCCAGGTAGGTAAGGTCGTCCTTCTTCATCATCATGTCGGACATGTCTACGTCCTTGATGGTGTTGGACATCGACAGGTCCTTCCTGAAGATCATCACGTCGGTGAACTTCATGTTGCGAGTGAAGAAGTGAGTCATGTCGATCTTTCTGTCGAAGGGGAAGCCGAGTGGCATCGTGTCGAAACAAACGCTCCAGCGACAAGTCTTGCGTTCCTTCATGACGGTCATATCGAGATTGGGGAGCAACAGATTGGTCTTAACAGGGGTCACGATGACGTACATCTGCATGTGCATACCACCGCGACGACCCAGAGGCAAGAGAAGCCTATGCGGGAAGCCGATGCGGCTCTTGTACCACCAGCTCTCGACGTCGACGGTCTTGCTGATAGTTCCGACTGTACCGATCATGTTGTCGAGGATGCGGCGAGTCCACGGTCTCTGCTCGATGACTCCGTGCATCTCCAGGGAGTTGCGAACAATGGTGTTCTTTCCAGTCTCCAGTTTGTATAAGAAGGTATCCATTTCAACCATGTCATGGCGCTTGTCGTTGACGCTCATGAGGCGGCCGAGGCAGTCGAATTTAGGACCGATGAAAATGCGGACAACACAGTCGACAGTCTTATCTGAGGTGATGTCAACAGTGACCTTGAAGGGGTGGTGGTTGAGGCGACGCATGCGGGCGACCATGGTCATGTCGGAGCGCTTCTTCTTCATCTCGACCTCGTCAAGGTACATGGCGTTAGTGATGTCCATGTCGTATTCATCGATGAAGGTGACCAGCTTGTCGGTGGTGAACTTGTCGATCTTTACACCGGGGAAGTCAAAGTCCTCGCGAGTGTATTTCGGCAACATTTTCTTGAAAAGGAAGAAGGTGTCAGTGACGCGCTTCATCAGCCTCCAGAAAACGGGGTCCCGCAGGCATGTCGAGTACAGGTCCAAGGCGGTGGGCACGTACGTGTATCTGCATAAAGAAAAATTATTATAGCTGCGGTCATTCTTTCGAAGATTTCGTGACAATTGAAGTGCCTGACAATTGGTTTACATTATTATACTGTTTACTCGTTATAAAAATTCATATGCTTTCTCTATAGGTATTCTGTCTCTACTTACTTGTCAAAGTTGTACACGTTGTAGGAGAGCATTCTCTTCATCAAGTGCATCATGTGCATGAACTTAGCGTCGTCGCCGACAAGTCCCATACCTCCCAGCAGCAGCCTAGCCAGGTGCTCAACATCCTCAGCCTTCTTCAGGTTGATGATTGTTCCGTCGCGCTATGGTAAAAAAAAACATTCGTAAGTATTATTGAAATAATTGCAATAATAAGAAAAGACATGTTTGGAGTATGTATGCTACTTACGCGTTCAATCTTGCCAGTAAGGATTCCGTCGCGGAGCATCCTCTCGACATCATCCAACATACGCTTGACCTTAACGTTTTCCTTTGTCATGACAATCATGTGGTTACTGCGCACGGGCATTTCATCTCCGGTGTGCAGGCGGATCTTAGGCCAGTAGCCAGTCCTGAGGGGCTCGTTCCACATGATGGACTTGATGTCGCACATCTCGTGGCTCAGACGCTCCAGCCTGAGCCTGGCCAGCAGCTGGGTGTAAGCGTACGCCATGATCTCTCCGCGACGCTCTTTGTTCACGGTGTACATGTCGTCGGTCATCCAGAAGGGGTAGCTCATGTGCAGGTAGTACATGTAAGTGTTGAGGTCGATATCTTCGGTGAAGTAAGAGATGCGGTCGTGCTCTGAGAGGGTGCGTCTGACTCCCTTGCGCCAGTCAATAACGACAAGGTTCTTGTCTGTCACCTTGATGCCGTAGTAGTCCATCATTACGGGGTCAGTGGCCGCCTTGGTCATCTTCATCATGAATGCCTTGTTGATAATGTGGCTGTCGACGAATACGTAGGGGTAGATTTCGTAAGGAGCGGGCAAAGTGATGCCGCGGCAGTCCGTTCTGTGGAATACACACGCGGTGAGGGCATACACGAACATGCCTCCATTGATGCGTTCCCTCAGCCAGCAGGCGGTCCTGATGAACACATCGAAGTCCTTGGCGAAGTACAAGATCTTGAAGACCTTGACAGCCTGCTCCACGTGCAGCTCGTTGGTGTGGACGAACACCTCGCCGCGTGGGAGCATGCCCATTTTAAAGGTGTCGATGAACCTTTTTACGACGTCGGTTTTCTGCAAAATAACAAAAGTAATTATCAAAAGAGCCTTTACAAAGCTAAAAATGAATGTCAACGTTATATTTTAAGGGATCTTACCAGGTATTTGTCCATGTTTTCCTCGATAACCCACTCCCGGGCGACTTCCCTGATGTCCTCGTACATGGTCGGTTGCAGGATATGGTTCAGAAGCTTCAGGATGCAAAGCTCCTTCATTTTGATATCCATAGTCACTGAAAATATTCAAATATAATTAACTAGCTGTCCCCTGCGACTTTGTTCGCGTGTTTTAGTTTAACAGTTCATTTTTGCAACTTTTTTTATTTATGCTCCGCTCCTATTGGTCGTAGCGTGATGTTATATACCCTATAGCCTTCCACAAAAAACGGACTATCCAATACAAAAAGAATTTTTCAATTCGAACCAGTAGTTCCTGAGATTAGCGCGTTCAAACAAACAAACAAACAAACAAACTCTTCAGCTTTATAACATTAGTATAGATAAGTTAATAAAAAAAAACAATAACAAAATTATTGATAACATTGATGATTAATCTATAAAACCGTATTATTGTTTTTTTGTTTATAATTATCGGTAATTTTGTACGTGCGCTCAAGAGTAAGTTGTATCAAATCACACTTTAGATTGTGTACCGCGGGGCTTTTAAGATTCGATTCGCTACAGGAGCCGAGATATTTTATTTGCTATTGATGATACACTTTTGAGTATTTCCGAATACATTTACTATTACTTTTTTTTTATGTGCTGAATTTATCTATTTTGCCGTCAAACTCATTTTTATATTTAATCAATTATTTTAAATCTTTTAAACCCTTGATGTTGATGATGAAGATATATTGAAATGTAATATTTTAATGGCTTTTATAGAGCTCAGTATTGCGAACATTTATTGTACCTTGAAAATTTACGAAAATCAACTTGATATTAGCGATATTATTCTGAATGTAAGCAAAATCTTAACAAAACATTTTGTAAAAAGACAAGACTCAATTAAATATTAGTAGTAGTCTACATGATTCCCTAGGGTTGAAACTCTTTATAAAATTGGATTCGGCGAGATAGAAAAACATCACAGACATAAAGTTCAAGGTATATATAAAAGAGACAAGTGCAAGAAAGGTGGTGAGGTCTGTGCCCTTTACCGGGACATCACAGACTAGCAGTAGTAATTTAAACAAACTTTAAGACGTTCTTAAATATAAAATTTTCGCAACTTGATACATTAATTTAACAGAAACAGCATCAGACTTAAGTGCGACTTAAAATTGAGTAGCATTTGAGTATTCGGACAAAGAGAGTAGTGATTTCAACTTACCCATGTTGTCTTTCCCGATGACCACGGTGGTGTCATCTTTGACGACGGAGGCCGCCGCCAGGGCCAGTGAGGCCACAAGTACTAGTACCCTCATGCTTGCTGCTACACCACGACTGTGACTGACCACTCCCAGCATCCCCTTTTATACTAGAATCTCGTATTTGTTTACCACTATCTTTTTCACGTCATTATCATTGTTGTTGTATTTGGGAAGATAACCTCTTGGTGCATCGATGCCCTTACCGGTGGCGTGAAGTAAGTTCCAATAGTTCGGGATCCCTCTCGCAGCTATATGGGAGGCTGAAGTAAAACGTCACTGGTATTACCTTCATTTGCAGTAAAACAGGTGCTTTATCTCGTCGACGTGAGATATCGCATTTGATAAGTGTAATTTGTATTTCTCTTCTGACATCTGGATTTGGTTGGTGATCTTTAGACGCCTTTTGTTTTTTTTGTAAGATTTCTGATAAAATGTTCTTTCTGCTACAGTAATAACATGTTTTTAAATGTCTATTTGAAATAAAGGTGACGCACGTCCCAAAGAAACACATATTAGTTAATTACGCTACTTCAGCAGTTGGGTAAAAAGGCCTGAATTTAAATCAATTAGTGCTGCTACTTTTAAAATATATCACTTAAAATCTTTTTAGTATAATATCCCCTATATGATCGCTTAGGAATATTTTATTTTTCTTTAATAGCTAGACATGAAAAACTGCTTCCAAGTGATACCAACGTAGCTAAGTTTCATAGACCGCTCATCAGTGGTAACACTTTACTATAACTTCGCCTCTATATCAAAGAATTAAGGTTGATTTTCGCAATTCGTTATTAACACTCTCATGAGTTCCACCGTAGCCCTGAATATATGGGGCTACAGCACACTGGTAGTTCTTGCTTACATACCAAGTGGGGCGTGAACCCATACATATTGAGCTGGGTTGGATTCCACATAAAATATCTTCATACATTATTTATTAGTGTCTACTAACATAAATATAACGACTGGCCCATCGGTTAGAAAGAAAGATTTTCCTTCTTTGGACCGATTTCGTGGCAGAAAATTATTTATAAATAAAAAACATTCGGACGTAAATCCTTAAATGGCATATTAATAGCCAGTCGATTTATTAATTACTAGTTGCTTAACATTTATTTATTTTTTGAAATGTTAAGTAAGTATTTTTGTTTGGATGGTTTCAACAACATCATACAATAATATCATAATGTCTCCTTTCAATAATACTTAGCCGATAGTCATTTTTTTATGATAATAAATTCTCCTTTCCATGCGGCGGCGCCATTTTAATTTTTTATTGCTTCAAGTATCTCCCTTATCGTTTGTTCATTCACGTCAACAGCTTACAAATTGATGTCAGCAGTCAATGAGTCTCCCTACAGACCGTCGACATGGAAATGAGAGGATCGAGCAATAATAACATCGTCCCGACGCATTTAAATCATTGTCAACGGTTTAATATGGCCGTCCTATGGCGTTTTGTGTTGTAATCCCTTTTGTTAGATGTATTCAGATGATTCGCAGTGTCTAATACCTTAGAGAAACATTAAAAACTTAGCCAAAGTTTTTATCTTAAATAACCATAAGAAACCTATAATATTAGGCGTAGTAAATGATGTTAGTATAAGTTGGTTACTGAATAAATAAATCTGAATAGTACATCTATAATATTATCTATTTATTTACTAATATATAAAGCTGAAGAGTTTGTTTGTTTGAACGCGCTAATCTCAAGAACTACTGGTCCTATTTAAAAAAATATTTCATAGTGTTGGATAGCTCATTTATTGAGAAAGGCTATAAGCTATACAAGATTATGCTGCGTCCAAAAGGAGCGGAGCATAAATGACAAATGTTACAAAAACGGGAAAAAATATTCCTTTTTGAGAGCTTCTGTTGCGTGCGCTGCGTAAACGGTTTAAGTTACGCAAATATCATGTATGCTAGAGTTATTCCTCTTTAAAAGTTCAAAAAAAAATGTCCGCGACAGCATATGTCTATGTTTTAAGATTGAGTCACTATAATCTTTTTATTGGTAATAAATCTTGTTTTAAAATAATGCAATAATTGAGAAGGTGTTTTATAAACATGATATTATTCCTTATCCAAATAAATATGTTATTTCATTAATAATATGTTATTCATAACAAGTATTTAATTTTGAACCAAATTGCCCTTCACAGAATTTGATTTCAATTAATGTCTTAGGAGATATCGTAGTTTTGAAATAATTCCTCAAAAAAAATTATACAAGTACCACGTAAACGCGCTAATCTCTGGAACTACCAGACTGATTTTACTGGAAGATAGCTGAGGTTATGGGCTAAGGTAATATTACACATACCTACTTTTACTTTAAAATTAGGGTTTCACTCAAAACATGAAAAACCGTTTCAAATAAAACACCCGGACAAAGTCGCGGGGGACAGCTAATTTAAGATAAAAACAACTGCAACTTAAATTTTATTGAGATCTGGTTCTCTGGTCATGTCGATTTCGTATCGCATTATTAGGACCGGAAGCGCATATTCATGAATATCAAGATATCCATAACTAATCACATTGGATGTCACATAGAAACAGGCAGACAGTGATTAATTTTTGAGAAGTCAACAGTATAAGACGAGTGTAAACAATCAGTCAGTATTAAAAAAATATCGTAATATTCTTTTAATATAATGATGACAAACAATGTCACCTCGTGACCGCGGGGCGGAGATATCGACGTATCGTAATTTAGAAAGTTTAATCAATACAGCTTCGCAAAACAATCAACATTGTGTCTTATCAGTGCTTATCACCTGGCTGCCATGCCGGCCTGATATTAATAACATGCGGTCATGTACTGGCTCATACTTTGAACTTTGTGGACAGGAGATGGAATTTTTTGGAGATTTGAATATTCTATGATTTTGATAAGCGTTGTACCTATTACAGCTGTTTTGTAGGCTTGTTTGTTTTTGTAGTAGACCAGTGGAAAAGTTTGTGTATTTTATATAAATATTGTTGTTAACTGCCGTAATATTATGTAGGTAAATACAAACTAATATAGATAATATAGTAAGCCTGTAAATGGTCTTGATTTTGATCTCATTTCATCATTACAGCGCTCACCATAAATCAGGCCGAACAATTTCGTTTATATCAAAGGTCTATTTCGACGCAGGTTTTTAAATGATCAATTTTGCCTTGTTAAGATTATCCTCTACCCTCGGGAGCGATGTTTATCCGACGTGAAAGTGGCTCACCCTTCATTTTATTTTAAGATATCTAAGCACAAAATTTCACCTCAATTCGCTAATCCTCAAGGCGATGAAGCGTTTCAAACGAATGTAAATAAACACAATGAAACTGTATCTAATATTTATTTAAGTAGGTAATAATATAAAAATAATAAAGCACGCGGGCGGAATACGAACCCAATTCTCACACAGCATTCAGAATTTCAAAAATTGCAACAACATTTATTCGTTTTTTTTTACATTATAAAACCTTGGTTTTTATTTCCCGCTGAGCCCCGTGGTTTCATCCGCTTTCTTGCCGGTCCCGTAAGATATCCATCAAAATCGGTATGTCATCGATTTCCCTATTTTTTTCCCCTAGAGTATTACGTACCTATAAATTCGGCCGTATTGGTTTTATTATATTTATTAAAACATTTTGTTCATCATATTTTTTTTCTCAGGCTCTCGCTCTCTGTCTCCTTTATTTGTTTACATTTGCAACTCTTGCCTTTAAGCTAAGAAACTGTTTTTTTTTATCTGGATCTACAACAATAATTATAATTATGGTTTTGTCCACAGACATTTCGGCATGGGTTCCCGTTCTCTCCAACGGCGCTGGCATGGGACCCCATACAGAAGCTGCTCGCTATCGGCGACAAAGGTGGCAACCTCAGAATGTATCCTTTTCGAAACTGGTTCACATTAGTGATAAAGAGTAATATGGTAAGATGTATAAAACTGGTAACCCTGGTTAGTATACATTTTGGACAGTTGACTTGTTTATGCCCTATACCCTTGAAAAAAAATGTCAACTGTGAAATCTGAACTATCTCATAAAAATAGATGAAGTACTTAAGGTCAGTACAGATCAACATGGCCGCCGATAGTAACAGTCATGTTATCTTTCCAAAATTGTTTGGAAAGTATTCAATATTGTTTATATTACATAAGATATTGCCCACGTCACAATTATACCTATATAGTAAACAGTGCCTATTAATATCACTCTTGCTTCACTTGTTTAATTTGACCAGTGATGAAAAATGTGACTGTGGAAACACCTTAGGCCTATGTGCGTTACCTACATTCTATAACACAAAGCTACTGTAAGGTGGCGACAACCTAGAATGTTAGCGTGTACATGTCCCGCACCCTCGCGCCCCCGCACTCGCGGTGTCCGTGAACTCTCATCTCGAACCCGCTAGGTAATGTAGGTATGCTGTTATCAGCTGTTGCTAATTGCGCTTACAATGTTGCTTATCAAACACTACCTACTGTTTTAACTGCACCGAATTATCTCCAGATATAAAACATTAACCAGCTGACCGCTGTATCGTAGGTTTGGGTAGTGGATTACCGAATTGAAATAATAAGTGAGTTTGTAAGTTGTTTAAATTCAATTAACATTATATTTAATAGGATTTAGTTAGTAATGTAGGAATCGCCTTTGAAATTAAACAGTGCTTCAGTATTATAAAATTTAGGATATAATTTTACTAAGGAACAAAATATCTGATTATTTGCCACTAACTTCTGCTGACTTATTTGCTATAGCGGTTTTCAACTAAAGCAACAATCGCTTTATAAAAAAACACCGTAAAAACACCAATTTCGTATCGTCTAACGTCGATGACAAACTAGATCTACTACAACGACGTTAGCCGATACTAAATTTGCGTTTTTACCGTTATTTTTGTCCAGTGAACATCGCTTGGGTTGTCAACTGGAGAAAGCAAATAAGCCTACTGCTCCCGGATTTTTACCAATTGACATCTATCAAATATAAAACGTACCCAATTAAACTCATCGGTGACGTCTTTTAAGTCTTTTTAAATCGGATAAGAAATCTAGGAGATAACCTCCTATTTCCAAACTTCGATAAGCACAATTTTATATATAAGTGAAGAAGATATGTAGAAGTGTATCTACCTTCAGTGTTAGTGGTAATAACATAATAGTGTTAAGATGTTACCGAGGTCTCATTACCTCCGATGTCCACTGATCCTCGCCTCATCCAAAATTCAATTGGCTCCTTGCCTACAGGCTACAGGCTGCTAGAGCCTCCGTCACCGTCACTGATCGGATTATTCTTATCATGTACGGTCAGCATAACTCTATTTACGACCCCTTTAGTACGGTCAACCTCATAAATACGTAAACAGTGGACGTTATCGCTTAGTAATAAAAATGTGTTTACATTTGTATGGAGAAGATAGTCCGCATCGACACAATACTGTTCAAAAGTTTGAATAAAATTTTATCGAAGCGAGCTGTTGGCAATACTGTGAGTGGAGGTTTTTTGTTTTCGGGATGATAGGACAGTGTTTGTAACGGGATTGGATCAGTATATCAGCTAGTGGTAGTTAGATTTTTAGTTTAAATATGAATGTAAAAACAGGTTTTTTGGTTTTTTAATTTCTGTTTGGACTGGAACATTGGAACTAGCTAGCTAGTTTGTTTTCAATATAGTATTATTATAATTATAGGGGAAAATGGTAAAAAAATAAATGCCAATGTATGTATTTCATGCATCACACCTTATTCTCCATCAAGTTTTCATAGAAACATAAGAATATAAACTTCTCTTAATCCTTGTCACTCTATAACGGAATTTTCAAAAGCACTAAAACAAAAAAGAGTCGACAGCATGGAGACCGCTTTTAAGCGCTCACCAAACAAGCGCTGGTTTCTTGAAAGCCTTTTAAAAGTCGAGAGGCAAAATGTTTGGCGGTCCCCACCGGCTGGAACCGGCTCAAACCGGTAAAAACCGCAGCCGACCATCTTATATCCGCTGTCTTTGTAGAGATTTAAGAGGGTTAAAGTGATCCACTTCTCGTTTTGAATGGGATGAAGTTTCTGACGGGTCAATTAAAGTGTAAAGTAACAAAGTTCGAAATCACTTGATATTTTTGATCTCTATTAGAATTTTCTACTTTCAGATTTGATCAGGCATCTTTAGATAACACACTCCGTTATTCTCGAAATAAATTATCAAGATGCAAAAGTGCGGACAGAAATATAATTGTCGGCCAAATTGTAGCTTGAAATGAATCAGTACACGCGATTGGTAACTCGTACTGTTTATGACACATAATTATCGATGTGCCATTAAGATATCCCATTAGTCGCCTTCTGTGACATGTTAGAAAGTTATGGGATGATGTTAATAATTTTACGACCGAATGCCGTCGCTTGGACGGGATTAAATATTAACTGCTCATATTTGTTGGTATAAGCCTGTAAGAGATATCACAGCGTATAGGTGGATACTTAGACACATTTACGTGTTATATAACTTATTGCTGATTGTGGCATGTTATGTGTGATTCGTTAATTTTCTTTAACCTAAAACGTGATTTGTAAATGTATGGTGATTTCCGTTCCCGAAAATTCAACGCAGTTAATACACATACCTAGTTATCACCAGCTCCTCACAAGAGATAACTAACGAAGCACTTTGCACAAACAACCTTCGCCCGAGCAATCCCATCCTATTCTTATCCCTTCACAGTTAAACAGTCCGCGGAACACTTTCTGCTAATCCCCGACTGACCGCAATTTAACCCTCACTCGCCCCCTCGACTCAACCCGCTCAACCCCTCAACTCTACCCTGCTCTATTAGAGCCCTATTTGCAAGGGACTTATAATTCCACAGAGGATTTCGGCGGGTCCGCGATTTAATTAAATTCACGCGGATTGGACGCCATTAAATTTCTGTAGCCTGTACGCGCCGGTGATTTGATGCGATGACTTTTTGGTGCAACGATTACATATTTTAGGTCAGTAGGCTTTAGTTTTGAAGTATCGCGATCATTTATATATCGTAGATTTGTTGCAGTTATTCACGTAATACAGTTTCAAATTTGTTCCCATTCAATACATTTATAAAATCTATTTATTCTAGCCTCTGTGATATTGTGAATGGTTCAAGATACCTACATGCAAAAGTAATTAAGAAATACATTTCTCTTCAAACATTTACTATTTTATTACCTATTTCAACTTATTCTATTTGCACCGAACTAATTTTAATAACTGGCACAAGTTACCAAACTTCAACTTAAGATAATATTCATTAAACTAATTTTACATTAACCTGTTATAGTTTCACAATAGTTAATTCGTGTAAAGTAAGCTCTGTATGTTGTAATGTAATTTATTCATAAAATGATATCGTTCGTGCAGTGAGCTCGTCTGAAATAGTTCGCGCCATTCTTCCCCTGCGAGCGCTTCCCACGTTAATGTATTCAAATTCAACAAAACTACGTACTTTTGTTTGAGAATTCCACTCTAGAAAATATTTCAGTAAAATATGTTTTTAAATTAAATGTATGAATACGTACAGATGTCTTCCTTTGCAATATTTAATTTAAACTACACTTAAAGTTGTGTTTTTATGAAAGCGATGCCGGGAATGGATGGATTGATGGAACGACTGGTTAGAGCTTCCACTGTTGTTGGCATAAATCATTATTTGGTTTGATATGTTTATGGTCCCTCGA
This sequence comes from Diachrysia chrysitis, assembly GCA_932294365.1. NCBI lineage: Eukaryota > Metazoa > Arthropoda > Insecta > Lepidoptera > Noctuidae > Diachrysia > Diachrysia chrysitis. Next base: position 256,963 of record OW028651.1, on the reverse strand, counting down.
TTTTTTTATATGTCTATCTCCCTATCACGAAATTTTATTTCACTCTATTTTATGCCCAGTGAATAAATTACGCAATTTATATCATGCGAGATCTACTCAAAATTCATACCGAATTTATCTTCGAACCTCAATAAAACACCTTCGGCTAACTTATAAAAAGGTTTCATGAAAAAATTATTCGAGCCTAACCTAGCCGCGCGTTCACCGGACACGGCACGGATGCGGCCCGGATGCGGCTCGGAGGCGGACGTCCGGCGCCTTCGCGGCTGCTGTATTATCTGGCACGTGTGTAGGAGGTTGTATAGTGTTAATAGCGTATTACGGTCTGAGACACAGGAAGCCTGGCTAAGGCCTGACCTTGGCAGGACGTGAGGCTGCCGGATCGTTGTATAAGACTTGTTACTCACTGTTGTATTTGTGATGTATATGTACTATGTCAAAAATTGCGAGAGAATTTCATAGTATTTCTATTTTATTTCTGCACACTTTTAAGCAACTAAATTAACTAATTCCTCAACTAGCACCGTTGTCCCCATAATAATTCGTAAGGATAGCCGCTAACTACTGAAAACAATAAGAACAATATTATGTGAATACACTAAAAGCAGCTCAACTAATCAGCAACAATAAAGCAAAGCATAAATACCTACTCATAGAATTAGCTTATAAAGCTTTTTTGGTTGCATTTTCGAACTCGAAACTCTGCTGAGATTCTTAACAAAACAAATTAGTAGTTAATTTGTTTTGTTAAGAATCTCAGCAGAGTTTCGAGTATTTACAAATATTTACAAATAGTGAAAAACCAAAATAAATACAATTTCCATTTGTATTCTATATACTTTACTTTAAAGAGGACCGCTGTCTCCAAACCTACCCAAGTTTACGAAACAATAAGTAACTTGCAAAACGTCAAACCTGACCGTTGCCAAACTTGTTCCAAAGTCTTCCAATATACAATATACAACAAAGGCAGCTCGAGTGAGGCACCTGGCACCCGGCACAGCTGCTGTGTGGCATACACTTAGTGCCAAGATGTCCACATGTTGGAGAACAGCCAACACTCACGAAGAAGGCGTACACTTGGCTAGGGAACTTCATCTCGAAGTAAATCATACAAAACGAAACACCCAAAAATGTTTTATGTGTTTACTTTAGTACTAAAGGTGTAGGAAGTAAGCCCAAAGATGACCGCTAATAGAAATAAATAAAATAAGTAGACATGACTCTAACCTCTAGTAAATGGGCTAGACGCAAGAGAACGAGAACGATGGTCATTTAAATTAGTTCAGCCTTAGACGAGAAAAACTCTCATGAACAATTCGATTTTATGTTTGGATGACCACACGCTTAGATCAGATCATCAAATTCCCTTGATATGAGTCACTATTGTCAAAATTAAAGTTTTAGACATTTATCAGACATTAATATTACTTGCACCAAAATCTAAAAACATAATCAAAAAATAAAAATTCTAAATTTGCCTTTTCAGGCACTTTCAAAACATTAAATAACTCAGTTGACACAGTTGCCGTCACGTACCACGAGATAATCGGTGACGTTGATGTACCGATCGCGGGATCACTTATGCGAAACTTTATGGCAAACGTATTTATTCTAACGTGATTCAAGAAACTATAATTTAAATGTCATTCAATCAATGCACCAATAAACTAGTGGAGCCTGGCAGCTTGCCAACACGCCAGCATACAGACGCCATTAAATTTCCTGCGGAAGAAATATCAAAATAGTTGGAGATCACTTGTGGAGTGATCTACAAGTGTTCAATATATCAACAAGTTACTCACGACTCGTTCAGGGCTCATGCTCACAGATTTATTTACGTGGATGCTCGAAAATGCTCGACTTATAGCTCGAGGTGAAGGTTGCGTATTAGAGAAAGAACTTGAGAGTATCGGCAGAAACTGTTACATGTTGGAGAATGTATAACTTTTGTTGAACCGTTGTTATCATATTGTCATATTAATATTATATATATTCTTTTTAGGAACAAATTATAAACAAGTATGATTTCCTTTACCCAAACTTCATTTTTCTTAGGTTATTGAAATACTCTTGACGTACTAGTGTACGGGATAACCTTGCGTCAAAGAAACCAGGTCAAACTGTCAAGGTTACCTAAATCAAATAATATCAAATGTATTTAATTTTATTCGTTGAAGCTCGTTTTCCCACCAGGCCTCGCCTCCATCTTTAATATTGCTGTCCCGGTAATTAATCCACCGAGGCCACGAACATTATATTTTTCCCAGAATCAAGATTTTATTGAAGAGTTTCGAGTACCACTCACCTTTGCTTTTGATGTTACAAATATTTAATATTGCAATCTGTAAATGTAGAGTTCCGCAAATAGATAAATATTGTATTTTACAGTCTATTACCGATTTTAATGAAATTTCACAGCAGGCCGCCTTTTATGTGATCGTCGTAAAATAAATGTGCGGGAAATGGCGAAGAAAACAATATTTTTAGTGCTTCTCCGCTTGTACCCGAGAGGAATGAATGACTTTATGTTACGTGTTCTGTAAACTGAAATATTTTTAGTAGGCAAATGTGTAAAATCTAATTACTGCGAATGCCTATCAGACTCTACTGTACTTCTGTTGTAGAGAGGTACTTATTAAGGAAAGCCGACGAGTGACGGTGTTGAGGCAGATAGGCGGCAGCCCATTACCACTCTCTTGGCAGAGCTCCAAGCTGCGACTACTGAGAATGTCCAATTTGCAAAACTCTATTAAGTCTGCACGACTTGAATGAATCCCACAAGCTTTTCGTGTAACATATTTGTAAAAGCTTTTCAACGACACTTCAACTGACAAAAACTACTTTTATAATTACAACCAATTATTACTACAGCTTAAAGTTTCCTCGATAGGGAAACTAGTGCATTAATTAAAAAAGTTACAAACTAGTGGCTGTAATTAACGAACTTCACAACTAAAACAAAACTTTAATAGCGTTATGTTGGCAACACTTGACTATATTATCGGAAGGGATCCGGTCTGAACCGGCCCTAACCGCCTCTAACGGGAATGAACCGCCCGGAAAATTACTTTTTAATTAAAGCAAAAAGAAGGTCCCGGTAACAGCTCGTGTCTATAGTACAAACTCTATGAAAGTATAATTTTCTTTTTTGGCAATAAATCAAAAAGTTTGCTCCGTAACCCATGAATTGTAATAAAAGTTAGGACGCGATCAAGGGTGAGCGCCTAATACAAGTTTATGTGCGTCTTCGGAGCAACAACTTTTGTTTGTTCTTTCAAGCGATAAGCGAAACTCAACCAAAATATTTATTTTCTTTTTCTGCATAAATTGTGTCGTTCCTAAGTAGCATAATTAGATCTGCCATCGCAGCCCGATGAAAAAATAGGCCCATTATATCGAGGCCATTTAAAAATATCAAAAGCCTTCTTGATTGAATTGTCCATTGTTCTCGAACCTCTTACTATTACATCATTCTTTGCGTACATGAGGCCCACTGGGAACCATGTTAATAAAAGATGGGCACTTAATTGAATGTTGTATCTTTCTAATCCTGGCGCCTACTCCAGTTAAGTTCTGCCTATTCGTATAAAAAAAGAAGCATGAATTGTCACGGAAAGTGAATTGAATCATATCAGGTAACCATAGTAGGTAATTATGTGACAAGTAGTTATTATTAAAAATGTTATGACATGCTTATTTAGATCCTCCAGTACTTCACGCAGATGTATGGAATAAACAGCTGCCAATATATTTACACTCGACAGCAGCATGTTGACAAAGGAAAAGTCCTCTGTCAACAATAGTGTCTCGCCTGATAAACGACTCACGACTGTTTTTCTCCACACCCACACCAATAGGAAAGGGTTCACATATTAAATCAATGCTGCTATCCACATGGGTGTTAAAATTTATAAGTTTGTACTAAAGATGCTTCTTTGAGCTTGATTTGGGAATCTCTATCGACAAATTGACAATAGGTCGACAAAGCCCTTTGATGTAGGTACGACACATCTGCCTAGACTTTTATTGAATTGTTATATTTATTGCTTGGAGTTGGCACAATTTGATGACAAGAAAAGATGTTAGTCAAAGTTGAAAAAAAAAGTGGTCCTTTCTGTAAGCTAGGTTTAACACAATTTGGAAGGTTCTCAAAGTATTATTCTTACAGAAAAGCTGATACAATTGTATTGTGCTTTATGTCCAATTGATATCCAATCGAACTTACTTAACCCGTTTAGTGCAGACTTATAAGCATAAGTTATTCAAATACAAAGCAGATCTATTCACAATAGTATCTAATCCCGTCCTTCGACGGTCCGATAACTGCACAATTGACTCATACATTTACATAAGTATCTCCGAGATTCTATTTCCCTTTTATTAAATTACTTTTGACCTTTTTTCATTATATCGGCGGAGGTTCTGAGCCTCTTCGTACGTAAGGACCAGAGATCGACCTCAATCATCAGGTAAAAGGCACATTGTTGTAAGTGCTCAACTACTCCGCTCTGAATTAAATATTGAATAGAGACCGTAATACGTCTTTATATAACGATGATAAATGTGATTGCTTTGATCCGATTCACTTCGGATATAAAGTGGCCGGTGATGGTAGTAGTTACCTAAAGGACATTATTTGCGATAGAAAGTAGTTTCTTTTGAAGGTAGAGTTAAGTTATACGTTACGTAACATGCATTGGTTTGTATGTAACTTCTAGCTCAAAACTTTTTTCATAAAATATTACAAAACGTTATGAGCACCTGTACGTTTCCTAAAGCTAATAAAAAGTATTGTTGAGTACATATTCCGCGCAACCCTCCAGGTTGTAAATAGCAATACTGTCGGTTGGCGTTATTATGCCAGTGTATACGACAAGCGTTCCCCAACTCTGGAAATTATACTTCTATAAGGACCAGAGTGCTTGGACCACGGTCTGAGTGAATGGTAAAATTTAATTACATACGAATACATGATTAAACATTAAAAGTAACAAAAGTTGACTTTCTCCTTATCATCCGCACACAAAAATATTAATATACTGAATTTAAATATAAGCAAAGGTTATCTTAAAGTTAATGATCTTAATTAGCGTAAAGAGGTAGACCGCTCTCATTATTCTGTTAATTACCGGTGAGTATTCTAAAATAAAGCCACAGCGTAATTATACAAGAGACATTAGGACTGCAGAGCCTGCTTCACAGACATTTATCAAACGTTGGAATAATTACATAATAACATTACAGAGGATCCATTTGGGCTAATTAAAGTAAACATAAACCGCGCCTAGTGCAGCGGACGGCGCGGCCTTGCAGGATGTACATACGATCATAATGGTCGCCAAGTTCTATGATAACGTACACAGATTAATTAATCATCATTTAACTATAATAATCTTATTGAAATATATAGATTTTAAGGATATATCGTGATTAATTGTTTAGTTTTGAAACACTTGCACAGTTGTCTAAACGTATTACTACCGTAAAAAAAAATGTTTAATATTCACGTAAATCTCAGAAATCATTAGTATTTTTCTCTTATTCTAAATATAACATTAAATAGATAATGTATTTATTTAAGATTATACTTTATAAAAAAAATATTTAAAGCACCTCCATTAATTAACAAACTTGGACAGAGTTTCTATCTAGTGATAAGATATGAACAGACACCAACTCTCTCACGCTGACGTTGATGTGACTTGAACATTCGCTCTGTTTGGTAGCTTCTATCATTAATAACCTTGTAAGACAACTGAGAATGGCCTTTAGCTGTGTGGATTCCATTTTATAAGATTCACTAAGATACTTTCTTGATTTGAAGTCAAATTATTTTCAGCGGTCTATATCGCTTAATATTACCGCGAACATTTTGTGCAAAAGTTCTAAAAATAGAGATCAAATTACTAAACAAAGAAAATAGTTGTAGTTGACTAGTTTTTACCTACAGATATTTTTTTTATTGCTTATGTTACTAATATAACCTATATGCCATTATTATGGTCTGTTTAAAACTTGTTAATTTAATATTCAAAAGAGCCGAGAGCAAATTGAGGGAGACCTGTATCCAGCAGTGGGACACCTAAAACGTTATGAAAAAAAATCAAAAGGTTAGTGTCACGGTTTGTGTAGGTATAAGATATGAGGAAAATGCTTAAATAACACATTGTGGGTACACTATGTAAATCCTTCTCAGGTAATATTACACATTTAGGTTTAAGTACATTACGTTTTACAGTTTCATATAATGTTAATGGTGCTAATGCCGCCGATATAACAGCCTACCTAATGTTTACAGTAATTAAAATGTTAGGACTAAGCTTATTACCTTAATACCTATAAAAACGAATGCCCTTAAACGAGAATATGTTGACTAGGATTAAAACAAAGAAAATTAGTTTGATATGGAAACGGTACTTAACAACACTGACTTCTATTTATAACTACGGCAAACATTTTGACTTACACAAAACAGCTCTTGTTAAACCTAACTAAAAGCATAATAGGTATATATATTGTTCAATGTAAACAACAACCAACATTAACATTCCAGTCTTTTGTTTTCTTGATCCGTATGCCTAATCGATAAAGCTCACTATCTAACTATCTTCCTAAAATCCCGGGTGTTCAAACAAAGCGTCTTACTCCGTCACGATAGCGACAGTACCTAATGTAGTCACCCGACGCAGCTCCACGAGTTTGTATTGAAATTAGGCTTAACGAAGCTTACACAAAGGTTTTCAATACCTCGCTTTATATTTATGCTCAACTTTATTAAGAAAGTGTAATTACCTTTTTATGGAGGCGCGACAAGAATAAGTAAATGGCGCCCACGTTTTATTTTTAGACGCTATTATATTTGGATGGAGCTTGGCTTTACGAAGATTAAAGGAGGAAGATACTTTGAAATTTAATCATTTATTTTGTAACTAGGAGAATTTCATCACTTTTATATGTTACATTATATTATTATTTGAGCTAGGAAGTCGCTATTTCCTAACTGAGAACTACCCTGAGAAAAAATGTCGAAGCAAACTCAAGACTACTCAGGAGTCATACCCGAATCCAGAGTTTGTAACAGATTTATAAGAAAACTAGTGATACTCTAATCAGGAAAAATTACCAATTGTAGTAATATTTTGCGGAATGTAACAATTTATTTAACAAATTGAAAAAATCTTCATTACAATGTTTCAGTTAAAACTTTAGCAGTACATTAGTACTATGTAAGTGGTAGATATTATGACTAGTTGTTAGTATTTAGATAGCTTTCGGTAAATGATTCGTCGTTATTTATAAATACAAGAGAGACATAAACTTTACATTTAGGTGCATTGTATGTAATACGAACAATGTGCATTCATTTACAATATGAAAAAACTATTGTGCCATTTTCGGAAAGCTTTCCACAATTGCCACGTTGTCATTTACCTAAGCTTTTTACAATTCCGTTGAATCCGCGTGAACATTTAACTTCGCTTCCCACTGCTCCTCTGGCGGCAGTTCCGCAGTATTACGATAATGGCTGCATAGTGCATACGGTTGGAGCGCGCCACCGAGCACCAGCGCGCAGTACCTCACCACGGCGCCCCCGACGTACCGGGACTGCGCACTTAAATGTGCCTGAATTTCTGACTACATTCACTGAACATTGAACAACTACCTGTGTGGTTATGCGATGACAATTTTCCCGACATTATTTCATACCGCAAAAACTTCGTACAGATTTTAAAATAGTAATTTTAATTTTCGAATAAAACTTTAAGTTGGCTCCGGCGGACTGGCTGATTATTTTCTGAAACTGAATAAATATTCGCCTTTAACGAGGTGGTTGTTCAGATAATGGAATATTTTATCTTCAAGATTATGAAATGAGCTAATGTCTCTCTTCTTATTTGCTAAGGCTAGCTGAACAGATTTACAATTTTTATTTTAATCTTATTGTGCCTAAATTATAGATCCTAATGAAAGGCAAAAACTGATCATTTAATTTATGTATTCAGCGTATCCCAGATAATATCTTTTAATTAATCTTAGTAACGACACATGCTGTATAACAATCATAACGGCTTTTTTCCTTCGGACTGCCTACTACGTCTTCGTCCATAGGGTTTAATGAAGCAAAACTGGACTTTCATCCAGTACTTCAGTTCCTGATTAACTTTAACTGCAGGAAGTGTTAACGGCTCTATCACGCATTACATATAGTCCATATATAGCATAGTGATGCGATAATTTCCTAAGCTAATCACAGCCTGGGCGGTCCGGGCGTGGACGCGCACGTGCGCCACGAGTGCGGCGAGGCGGTGCTGCACGCGCGCTTCCTGGTCAACGAGGGCGCGCTCGTCACCGCCACCGCCGACGACCAGCTACACCTCTGGACCTTCCGCCAGAAGTCCCCGCAGCGGCTACACTCCCTCAAGTTCCAGAGAGAGAGGTATATGACAGACTTTGATGATTTATTGTTTTTTGTTCGTTTGTTTTTGTGCGTGTTTGTCCTAGGTTTAGGTCACATTTAGGTTGTAAGAATTTAGGCAGTGCGTGCTGTTTGTGACGCGTTTCGTTTTGTCTTAAGAATTATAAGCTTTTAAGATATCTGACAAAATACCTAATTATCGTTGCTATGAAACGTATCACAATAACAGACGCACTGCAGCACTCATACCTAATGATCTCTTATTTCATCTTGAATTTAAATAAACCACATACCTATAATAAATATAATTCTTTAACTTACTGCTTTCTGTAAAATCTTGATCTAATTGGCACTTGATTATTAGCTAAATTACATAAATTTTAATATTTATTACAACATATTCCTTATTGTCTTTATATAAATTTACTTATAGCTTACTTTGACACTAATTTCCATTGCAAATGACTAAATAGAAACTTTAGTATACACGTTTGTACTCAACAAACTTGTATAGGAAAGTTTCCAGATTGGAACGAGCATCAAAAGTAAAGCAACGTTCTGAATATCCTCAAAACTCTAACACTCAAAAGCTTGAGCACTCATTCTGAGCCACTCCGACAGCATTTAGAAGCCATTAAATCATTTACGAAGTTTTCCTCTTTTATTACTGTAAGGAACTTCAAACAGGAAGTGAGCTAGTAGACCAGTCTTGCGGGTGTCTCTTTGTCACAATTACAAACTTTTATTACGACCCCTCTCATCCCCCCTCGTCTCCCGTCTCTGCTGGGCCAATGGCGCCGCGTTTGAAATTCATTCCGCTCGAGGTGGTTTATTGCCATTATTTAGTTCAGGATGATTTTATGGTGTCGCCATCTGCTGGCTGGTACAAAGTCGCAGTGTTTTTGTTTGTTTTCCTGTAATTAATTTTTGGTAAAAAGTATTTTTCATGCAATGTACAATTCTGTTTCGAAAAGACAATGTAGCTAAATATAAGTGTATTTTGGATTCCGTTTAAGAATGGGACCTCTCAGGAAGGTATCTGTTATATCGAATAAAATATCGAAAACCACAGGTCTCCATTTTTCATTATTTTTCATTAGTATATGGACCTATAAAGATGTCTTCCCGCAAGTAATTTTCACGAAGTGTTCCACTTTCCATCGGCACCAAACAAAAGCTCGGCGAGCGCCGCCTTAAAACCTAACATTAGCTTCGTCTGTCTGTTTGCATAGCCATCACTAATTACTTGATGACGTCACCAACCTACCGCCGCGCCGTCTTAGCCTATGTTCAGTTTTTGGCACATGCTATTGAGGCCCGACGCATTTAAATTCACACAAGCTTTTATCCTGGCCTTTTCTTTCGAGGTAATTTATAGTAAAACTATTACGAATTCATTCTTATAAAATATACACACATAGCAATATAAAGCGTTCTAAAGATAATTTACTTTTTGTAATCAGAATGGAGACAGAAATTACAAAAAAGAAAGACAACAATATCTCTTCGTGAAATTAGCGTAACTACGACACTAAAATTTTGTATCCACATATGGAAATCTACATAGATTAACTTACTTTTAATATTAGTGTAAGAAAGATGTTTTATTTCTTCGATAGTAACATGTTGTACATAAGGGAACATGTCATATGTTCCGTCGTTTGAGGTCTGGGTTCATTTCCGGCGGAGTTCGCTTCGATTTGTCGGCGCTCGTTTCAACCCATTTCCGGCGTTTTCTTTCTTTACTTTTATCTCTTATTTTCCCTGAACTCTAACGTTCGACCTTTTTGCTAAGTTGTACAGAATCGGTAGGTAACCATATAATCGGTCAATTAGAACCCCTTGTTTACATTTAGAACGAAATTTATGAAAAGTGATCGTCATTTCGCGAGCAAACTTGGTTCGTTATAAATCAGTAGAGTATTGTCGGCAGAACCTTATTGTTGCTTTGTTTAATTCATCGCCGGCCGCCGGCGGGCATTAATTATACGCCGGAGGTTGCCATGGCAACGCGCTTGTTTTGCTTTTTGATAGCCGAGCCGTCGTTAGTGAACATCGAGGGATTGTCAGTAGAAGCGAACAGTGTTTGAGCCAGACAAACCGGGATTTGGATATTATTTGGGACATAATTTGACTTCGTATTATGTTTCTATGTCTAGTCAACTTACAAGCATCAGCTTACATTTACACTTCTCTGTATTACAATAAAAACTGTACCTGTAGAAGTATCGTTTTATTTAGATTTAGCTGAAACCTTTAAAGAATTTTTACCCAACTATTCAGTTCAAAACATCAGCCTATTTTATGCGCAACCGCACATTCCTCTCCAGATTAGCCAACAATACCCTTACAATGGTTAGCAGCAAACTTTAGCCTACGGACACGTCTCGCCCACGTACAGTTTTCGCATGGTCATCCATTCTTCCCTCGCCATCACATCGTAAACAAAGGTCCACGCACATTCCCTCATAAAGGAAAACAATCTTGTTCCGTACAATGGGCCAGTGAGCACACAGTAGGCACACACAGCGTTTTCCAATAACCGACACAGTTCAGCACAGGGCTGCACAACAAAGCGTCTCCTCGGGCTTCGTCCTACAAATACCAATTAATAGTGTTGGTGGCGACACTGTGTGCGCTGGGTGTGGGGTGTAGATGCTAGTGTGTACTTTGTAGGGACAAGGCATGGTTAGGCATATTAATCTTGTATAGGCCTAAGTAAATTGTATGAGCCGGTTATATACTATTACATTGGGTATATTTCGTGGTCAAGAAACTATATTTTTTTTATTGTATGTACCAGCACAGTTCTCTTAAATTTTGTTTTGAGACTGTATGCGAACAGAACGCAACGCCTAAAAAAATGAGTTATGTTTTCACTCTTTGCTAACTTTTTGCAAACTGATTTTCCTTAACTTAATTGTTAAGTCCTTATTGTATTAAGTCTTAATGGGAATCGACTTCGTGTAACTGTTTAATACTGACCTTTATGCATGCATATAGCACCGCACTGTCACGTGCTATTTCCCCTGTCATCTTACGTCCGATACATCTAGTGTTCCGGCATCAAGTAGCATCATCCAGGGTTCAATCTCCCGCGCAAACATAAACGAACCCCCGTGTGCGGGCGCGGCAAACCTTCCGATATCCACGTACAACAAATAAAACATTAAACTACTTACGTTCACGTCATGTCAGCGAAGATATTACCAAGTAATATTACCTTTTTTATTTTACTAACAGTCTGGCAGCGGAGCTTTGTAAACGTAAATATTAAATGTTTTTGCGCATCAAGACAGAAACAGTACAAAACATTGTTTTATGTCAAAAGAGATTTCAGACGTTGCTCCAAAAGTATATTACTTATTTGACCTTGGTATACCATATTGGTTAGCTGCCCATGGCTTCTATCCTCCGAAGGCATTAGACATGCCTTGACATTCCTGTTAGGGATTTGAATAGGACTACATATTTATTATAATTATGTAAATTATTACTATTTTTTTTTCACTTATATTTTTTTTATTTTATTTTATTTTATTTTCTATTGTGCTTCAGGCATCAGACTATTGTTAATGTGTCGACAATGTAGTTTGAAGTAAAATGTACGATTTCTTATTATTTTTTATTTATTTTTCTTCCATTTTTGTTGTCATATTTACTACATTTTGCTATTTACGTTGTTGTCGCATATTTTAAGATAATTGTATTTCTTTTTTAACGTTGTATGTATCAACATATTATTACCTTTTTTTTAAAAGAGTAACCTATGGAGTTTCTTGCCCGTTCTTCTCCATAGGAGTGACATTTTGGAACCGCGCAACTAGAGTCATTTAACGTTTTGAAAGTGCCTGAAAAGGCCTACTCGAAATAAACATATTTTGATTTTGATTTTTGATTTTGATACCACTGTAGATACAGCAAGAAAATTTTCTTGTTGTATCATACTTAAAAGTATATAGGTACAGTCTGTATACTACTACTAAAACGGGCCATTTGCTAGTCCACTACATAATTATATTGTTACAAAGACAACAATAATTAAAGAATGTTTCTGGAAAAATGAATCCTGATTCGTTTCACTTAAAACCCTAATCTTCAATAGTTGCGTGCCTTAAGTTGAGCGCCCCTGTCGCGGCGTCAAACCCGTCGCCATCAATTAGGTGTCAGTAATGAGTGGAGGTTCCCATTGTTTGTGTCTGATTAATGAAACGTCGGTGAATGATAATTACAGCCGCTGAGACGCCGCCACCGCGGCGTTATGCTAACCACGTAATCTGTTGTTGATTCAAGTCAGATTTGTTTGTGGCGGACATTTTGTTTACGCTGGATTGTTTACAAACAATACCTTGTTAATTCTCTATCCCTGCCGTTGTCAATTTCGTCTCGTTCTAAGAGGTGATGATTATTTTTTTTCTATTGGGAGGAGAATAAGCAACTAATATTAAAAGACGACTGTAAATTGAAATTTAACTATCCGGCTTTAGGCTTAGTTATTTATGTTGTTCAAACAAGAGAAATGGTTTATCGTGCAGTATATATCCCGAAACTTAGAACACTTTACAGTTACGTAGTGAAGCGAATAGGTATTGACCTTCGCACAGAATTGCAACGTATATAATTTGTCGTACAAAGATGTGTCTCGACTGCACATACGGCCATCATGGACCAACATAAGAGGAGCTTCGCTTTGCCTGTCTTTACCTCACCGACTTGAGATATCTTCGAATAGCATTTCCAATTTATGTTATTACATAAATCGCCTCAGTAACCATTGTAAGATGGTCCCTATATCAAAGAGATTGTTGTGAATTTCAGCAATTTAAATTCTTTTGACAAATAGCAAGTTATTTTGACAAATAATTGGCCACCATATCATACTTAAAACATATTTTTATACTTTAAGCACATATTTTTATGCATTTTATAAGACTTTACTGGATTTAACAGTTTTGGGTGCTACAATGAACAAACTTACCTATGTAGAATTATCCAAGACGTTGAAAAATTCTATATTAAAAGAACTAAAGACCAAGTCAGTGTAATTCTACACAAGACAAATAAATGGCTTCGAAGTTACATCAGGATAACGAGGGCTATCGTTATTTATTTAGCCGCCAGAGGCGCTATTCGCACGCGAGGTTATTTCATAGTTTGTTGGTGAGCTTTTAACAGCGCGACGCACCAGTGGCGCCAACTGGTGAGCGCAATAACGGTAGTTTTCATTTTAAAAATATGTTTTACTTTTTATAAAATTAACATTTATTGATCGTATCAAAACCACAATATAATACTAACATTTTGTTGCTTCCAAAACGCCTCCCAACTTATCAACTTATGATCCACATCTCTAACATAACTAACATGCATTCTGTCGAGTTCTCAACAGCCGCACATAGTTTAGGCGAACGTTTTGCGCTGTTACAGATCACGCATCAAACTCTCACTATCGACTAACGAAATCAAGGGGTGAGTGTGTGTTAGTTTGATGTCGCACGCACACGCACGCACCTGCATGAGCTCGCACACACACACACACACACATTATACGAAAACTAACGCATATCACCAACACACATTCACAAATTCGCTTATATTCATTAAATAGCTACACACACTAATCGCGAGGCAGATGCACGGAAACAGTCGCCTTGTTATATTGAAAACTGCATTGGCTTTCACTCTCATACCTATAAAAGGTACATAAGTGTGATTGAGCCAATACAGATAATAATAGCACTAAAACATGATCAATGCTATCTTAATTATCAAATAACAATTATAGATATTCGCAGATACGTTTGCTTAAACAGTAGTTGAACTGACCTATCCAATGTATCTGGCAGTCGCAGAGGTAACACACACAAATAACATTAATTACTTAGAGACAATTGTCCAATCAACACTGCAGATACACAAACAGCCAATAGAATCAATGCATGCTGTACACAGAGTGTAGCCAATCAGAACACTGCATTTTGTTTATGATGCACCTTCTCGTGTATTGAGTAAGCATGACTGTTGGTGTGATTTCTTTGCTGTAAACGTTACTTTAGTTTTATGGTTACTTATTAATATTGTGTGTAGTTATTGTTTAATCCTACTATTGTATAGTTAAATAGTCGATGGCAAATGAGTTGGATTAGCGACGTTGTTGGTCGTGATTTCTTTTCCTTGTAGAATCTGTTATTGTTCCCCTTCCTGCATGATATGTTGTTCAAAGAAATGGAACAATATGTTTATAATATTCGTATTAAATGTTCTTAAGCCTCCATTTTGAGTAAACGGCCGAATAAGGTACCTACATAACTGGCGAACGATACGCCGAGCTCACGTTCAGGGTTAATTAAAATTGTACAGCGCAGAACTTTATCAGCATCCAGTGTTACTGGGGTAGGCAGGGACCTCGTTACCAAGGTATTATACAGACTGCCACCACAAAAACAAATGCAGAAGGATAATTGATACGACAGCAAATTAAGTTAGCAAAAAATGTTTTTACAGCCTTATAAAGTTAACCTTCTGCAGGGTTGTGTTGGTTCGTAATAGCCTGGCTGTTAACATGTACGTTTAGATAACCCTTTACTGTACACAACATAAAAGATAATATTTTTATACAAAGGCTCTTGTTGCCGAAATGCTGAAAGTACATGGGAACGAGCTATTTATTTATTTATAATTGTGTAGGACAAGGTTAGTTAAACGCAATCAGAACATTCGGCATACACTTCGATCTGCAGCCAAGGATAATCAGTCAAAGATTCGATTGCTTTACCAGCGTCCTTCTGCCGTAAATAGTCGTGGTACTTTTAATATATTTTATTGATAATATTACATATAGGCTCACTTGTGCTGGTCAAAGTAGTACTTTAATAGGCGGTCAGTAACATTTTATTTTTGAATGAATGCACACATTTATGCCAGTTGTTGTGAACTTTGCGCAGTGTTTTTATCGAGAAACCTGACAGACCTTAAAGATGCAAGCTTTACGGCTCCACTTGTTAATACAGGAGTCCACTTGAATAATGCAGGCCGTGAGGCTGCACTTGTCTTGTTTAATACTATCGCTCTGTGGCAGCCACGTCTAGTTTATTTAAATTTAAATATCAAATGCAAAAGCGTTCGTTTAAATGGAAATTGAAATAGATAATTTTTCTTTTCTTGGCAAGAATTTATTATTATAATTGTTTTGAGATTATAATATTATAGTCAGCGAGATTAAAAAGGAAATCTAATAATGAAAAGACCAGAAAGTTAAAAAGAAATTTAGATCTTGGAATTTTCGAATGACATTAAATACCTACGTGTCGACAGGAAGAAAGAATATGCATTCTAATTTAATTCATATTTAAGTCTAGGTGTTATATGATATAAGTGAAAAAAAAAAAAAAAAAAATCTTGATGTTGTACTTGTATTCCCTGTTTCCTGTATCAGTGTCCCTTTGTCTTTGGTCTCGGCATCATAAGGTAACATGTAGAGCGCCAGTCAGTGACGTGTGAGTGTGCTCCTCAGGATCACGTGCCTGCACCTGCCGCTGGCGTCCAAGTGGATCCACGTGGGCACGGAGCGCGGGAACGTGCACGTCGTCAACATCGAGACCTTCGCGCTCTCGGGCTACGTCATCAACTGGAACAAAGCCATCGAAGTGTGAGTACTACATATTAACTTATTATTATTTTAATATTTAAGATTTCCTCTTTTTGCAAGGATTGTAACGCTGACCTACACGTATATTCAGCAAGAAAATCAAAACGACTCTTGTTCATTTTATTTATGTGAAAGATTAACAACATTTAAATGCTATTATATACGTAACTGTATAATTAAAGTTACAAAGTTTTGGATTGGTATATACTTTTACTTTAAGTTTATAGTTTAAAACGTTACCCAAAGTAAAACCTTTGAATGACATGTTTTAAGCTTACAAACGGTTTCAACCGTGTCCTCCTTCTGCGCGAATCTTCAACATCATCGCTAATACCACTTAAATCCCAAAAAAAGTGTTAAGGCGAGTGCAAACCCTGATAACACCAGCTAATCCTGGACAGCCATAACGGGGCTCGAAGGGTGCGAGATAAGCCGAGCCTTGCGCCCTGCTGCCCACTAATTGCACGGACTTAGTTAATTGGGGTCACTCTACCTCCCAACGTAGGTGAGGCTGCTGTTAACTGTTAGAAGAAAGTTATGATAATCTCTTTTACTTGCAAACTGAATTCATAGGTAATGGTTTAAATAATTAGCTTGATAGAATTTGTACGGACGCGTCACGGGAAACTACTTTGAGGTCGTAAATAAACCTGTATTTTTAAAGAACGGTTATGGCTATTTATATCACACATTAAATCTCCCTCTCTAACACAGTATAATTTATTTACATTACATATTATATTTATAATTTATTTACATACAGAATACATAACCAAAACTATCTTATTCATCACATTATACGATCACAATTACTTAACGGTACGCCTCACTCACCCCCATACCATTAACAATTATGAGTTATTAACGTGATGGTGCCCATAAACTAAATGCCTCCACAATATAATCCGACAAGTTAACTGACGCATAACCCAATATAACAGAGGTTCTTGCAATGCTTGACATAGGTTCACCAGTTAATTATTTTAACTAGTCGACCTTCGTCAAATTTAACCCGCCATTTAGTAAACTCGGCGCAATGACCTTTCAAAGTGTATGTTTGAGTTATTTAAGTTATTGGTGTACAGCCGTCATGCCCGTCATAGTTCCCATCGCAGGAATAATCTGAGACTATTTAAGATGTAGTTATACTATTACCTATCTATATTTGATGAGTATATGGAAGTTTTTCGTTAATTAACAAACAACACAAACCTGTATATTTAAAAAACTTTGTAATTATCAGTATTAGTATATATATCTTATTAATCATATTCATTTAATGGACTACTACTCGTATGTAACTGCTATGTTATATTAAATTACATACTTAATATAAAAAAAAACTTTATTTAACAACGCGGTCAAAATCTTGAGCAAGTTCCCTATAAAGGAAGAGATCAAATTGATCCTCTCATATTCCTTCTCAGTATTTCATATATCTACCTTCATACAAGCACTCCTGAACTGCGTCGTTCAATCCATTCTACAGGGCTTTCCTCGTAAACTCCGGGACTAACACAGAATCTCCTGGGCAGACAGGTTCTACACAGTACTATGACACGCTGCCTCGTAAACTTTTCCTGTGACGTAGGAAGCCATTTTTATGCAGATTGTCGTACCGCACGCTCGGAAACCGCCAGAGCGAGGATATACTATGAATTATTATTTGAAACTCATTCATAAGTTGATCGAACGAATGGATCGTGACCCTAAATATGGTACTAACTACTCTGAATATTCCCTGACATATATGTATAGTAAAGTAGGGTTTTTTGTAAACTACGGGCTTTATGTACATTAGTGTAGACTTTTTTTTATATCTTCAATATTACGGTTTATACACAGTAATATTGAAATGTTACCTAAAATTAAGAACATATATTTCTTCTATTTAAAATAAGAGTAGCCTGGATTAGAAATTTTCCGAATTCCAAATAACTAGTTTTCTAATAATAAAGATTGCTGCTCACGCCATAATGTTAAAGGAGCGTGATCATATAGAATGATGTCTGTTCCCGCCACACGCTGCTAGCATCTACCGCGTGTCGGCGCGCCGCGCGACGTCGTCTGTATGCTAATCTGATGATCAACACTTTCTGCTGATAGCGAAACGAACACTTACCACGAGTGTAACGTAACCGTTTGTATAAAACAAGCGTTAACAAATAAAACTGTTATTAGACACATCTGAACACACAACACCTCTCGATTGTAAGCATCAAACTTGCACAGTTACGACATAATAAAGAACGTTAAAAAAAATCTAATCTTAGTAAACATCCCACGCAAGAAAGATCGGACGTGGGACGTAAAAACATAATGGCGCCATTTTAAGCACACAAATAAAATATAAATTTTAGTAGAAAAATATCGCAGATAGTAAAAGTGTTCACAGGAACATTTTATGCTGGCGTCCGGTGGCTCGTTACCCCGCGTGTGTACACATTACACACACCACAGCAGTCTCTGCGCGCTGCTGCTGCCTACCCGTTTACGGTTATGGTCGCGACACAATACATCGGGTTTACGGCGCCGTCACATAATATCATACGCGTGTGACACGATCGCGACTCAAGAAGAATATTGCTTTAAAATCAACTTTATGTCGTCGCGAGATTAAATGGCGATTGCTGCGGAATACGGCGATACTCAATATAAGCTGCAGAGTAAGCTCTGACGTCTTTATTTGCTTCACGTCGGCAAAATATCAGGATGCATCAAAATTTTCATACCGTTTTACAAGTCAGTGATGATCACACTCAGTGATGAACGCTCAGTGATGATAAAGAAAATTACAATTTTGTCTAACAACATTTTAAATCCTTTGTATTTTCTTTCACTCCTTCCTTATGATCTTTTGTAATTCCCAAAAGTATACTCAGAATTTATTTGCAAACCAATATTGCACATGTTACATGAAAGGCGCAATTGTTACCACTTATCGCACACAGACATCAATAGATCTTATCTTCTGCTACATCATTCATAAGAATAATAAGGATTTACCTTAGGACTTCAAACTAGTCATGTTTTCTCAAATACGAGACTTACTAAACTTGTACTCAAACGTAACACATGACACTTACCATTTCACTTTGTCTCCCTCTTTAAACATCTTGTCAACTCTGCAAACAGAATAATTTACACAAAACACTTTTACATCTGCAGAACACTCAAGGCACATGAGCTCCCATCTGCCATTCAATCAAGTTGTATGAAACAGCGGGTAACCATCAAATGTGTAAGATGCTGTATTATTCATCTCCGAGTCTCAAGCACAAAGAGTGTGCGTGGGAGGCGGCGGACATTAAAGTGAACGGTAACGCTAATTCAATGCTGAGTGGCGGAGGGAGAGGAATGAAATGCGAAAGATTTAATGTGACGGCACCGTTATGATCTGTTTTGGAATAATTGCTCCGACGCTCTGAATGTACGTCGGGAGATTGATGTTAAGTTCAAGTGGCAAATCACTTGGCGCTGTATTTCGAAGTTTATTTACGAGTTGCTAATTCAAACCCGCGTGAATGTTTGCCTCGAGTTATAGTTCATTGATATTTCTTACAAATTATTTAAGTGTTTTATATAATATTGACATCAGTTTATAATTAGGTAACGATATCCTTTAATAATATTGGGTCGGTGTCGAGGTGACTGACGAACTAATGCACTTTGCTCAGCGACGATCAAATTTCTCAAATGAGGTGTCGGCTCGAGCAACCTGCGCGTAACAGTAACTATGTTAAACAATAACTGATGAAGTTTAGAATTTCTTGTAATAGCAGTCGCTGACTCATACAGTCAACAAGAATGTTAGCTAGCTTTCTTATTTTTATAGCGAAGAAAAAATTCGAGAACTGTTATTCCAATTTAGTAATAAACTGTACTTAATTATTTTTAATAAATTTAATAGCTATATTCAGTTGAACGGAAGCCCGCCAGCAGCCTCATTCATTCTGATCGTGCTTAATATATTTATCAGAGAGTGCTCCACTTGGCGCCACTCACATACGTGCGGTTGATTAGACTTTAGATAATTACATTTTACAATTCTAGCTCGGAGCTTCAAAGTTAATACAGAATTTTCTCCCGGAGCAAACTCCCATGAAGTCGGTTTTAAATGAATTTAATTTACAAATGTAATTGAAACCAGTAGGGCCGCACTACGACTACCCACACTAGAACAAAAACACATCGAGCGCTCGAGCGCGAGCCTTGAATAGCAAACGAACAATACATTAAACTTCAATCAGAAAGTAAATTGATTCGTTGAAATAGAACCACCAGTTACAAGTTAAATTAAAGTGTGCATGCAAATAAAGGACGGCGAGAGAGCGACTCACACCGCGGCGTGTTGTGTGCGCTCATACTATACCAGCATATGCACATCCAAACCCTAGTCGGAAATACATTTACTACCATCCATTAAACACATATTTCGTCAATTTGACTTACATTTTTACCGGACTTGAATATTCGTAGTGTTACAATGTTTGTTATAGAACTCCTCCGAAACAGCTTGAACGATATTTATATTTTTTTTTGTATATTTGGTAGGTCTGAGAAAAGGTTGTAGGCTATTCTTTATACCCTTAGGTGATAAGGGTTGCCCCCGCAAAACAACGTTTGCCGGGTCAGCTATAAGCTATAAATTACGCATCGTAGAATGCGTATAGGTATGACATAAGACAACATTTTTAAATAAGCTTACTTTACCTACGTATGTTGTATCTTAGCTATTACATTATTGTATCCTTTGTCCCTTTACGTGCACTCGATACCGGCTTAGTGACTCGTGTACTGAGCCAATTTGTGTACACAAGCAGGCAAGTCACAGTCGGTTGGAGCTCACGAGCGTGTACTTTGAGGACGACTCACACGACTGTGTACTGTGTTCATGTGTTGTGTGTCGACACAATACTTTGTGTTGAAAGGCGAGCCGGCGGGCGAGCACCGAGCGGCGAGCGGGCGCCACTACACGTCACTTGAGACGTTGCTACAGTCTATATGGTAATAGAACTAATAGACCGTTAGATAGTATGCGTGTGCTCAGTAGGATCATTTCGTGTATTCTAAATGATTGCGTAATGTCTTGTTTCTTTTATTCATAGTCGGACTTTATTCTAATTTAGGAGTGGTGTCGTATCAATTATGATTTAGTATTTTTTGTTATCAGGCATTTTCATAATTAACAGACATACCACATTCAATTATTTTGTTAGAATCCGTAAGACATATACCTAAGTTAATTAAATGGTAATATACCTCACTTACAAACTCGCAAACTCAATAAAACCCTTTGTCCACAATCGATTGTCTACTATCACCGCCTATAAAATAACGGTTTGTATCGAGTGTAGTGCCATAGTTGGGCAACCGCAGCCGTTAAAGGTGAAGTGCCAATTAAATTGAGATATACTATGAATATAAATGGAGGGGCAGGGGTGAAGAGGTGAAAGGGAGCGCGGGCGAGGGGGGGAGGTAGTGGTAGTTAGCGATTGGCTATAGTATTCAGTAGCGGTTTCAAACACTCGTGTTGATTAAGGACTTAATGGTAGGTTTTAGTTTATTAAATGATCATTATAAAGGCTCATCATTTTTGAGGACCATGTTATTTCTAAAATGTAAAGGGTTCCGTATCCATTTGCACAATAATTTTCAGATATAATATAAATTGGCATACGTTTGTGTAAAATATGCCATAATAGTTATGCCAAAGTATACTATCACAAAAATACTATGCAAAAAGAATGAATCGCTTTCCAAAGTGTTTCAATCATACAGACTAGAGTTCTCTATACAAACATCCATTATTTACGTCACCGTCACCCACACACTGATACTCTCAAAGCAAACCTCTTCCATATAAACGTCCGTCGTCAGCTTTTAAACTGTTACTACAAAACTTTGTACCCACAAAAAGACCATTTCATGTAATATCGTCACTGACAGCAGCACGTGCTCGCCGCGTCAGACTCCGGCCGAGGACATGCGACACGTGTCGAACACGTCAAGTATGACACTCTTGATGCGGGTCGATCGCTTTCAACCGGTGTGATGTCTGTCTTTTTCTTATGTTGTAGTTTATAGAACACTAGCGACCCACCCCGGCTTTGCACGGGTTCAATATGCACGTATTATAAATATTAACCTATCTATTGCTGAAAATTCCATTAAAATCCGTTCCGAAGTTTAAAAGATCTAAGCGTACAAAAAGCGGGAGTGACTGTGTTTTACACTATGTAATAAAGAAGATGGTCTTCGAACACTAGAACAATCTGTACGAATATACGTAGCGTTTGTATCACTGCGATAATGTTTTTGTGTAAAGAACTTGATTACTGCAAGAATGTGTGGTTGGTTCCTCCTTCCTAAAATGACACAAAGTCAGTTTTCTGCCCGATGTGTTCCTATATCAAAAGATGGTAAACGATGAATGATTTTCTGTAGCTTTTTTTAGTATTATATGCTCCAAACTCACTTGTACGTTAAAGCAAGGCCTGACCTGCCCTAACCCCATATAAAAATATTTACATATACACTTTTCCACTGAATAATAATAAGAGCAATGAAGTACACGGATAAAAACCCTTGACGCAAAATTTTGCAGAGCCCCCCCGCGTCCGTCTGGTCATAAAATCATCCTCCTTGGCCAATATCTCCTAAAATTATTTATTATACCAATTTGGTAAAGGTCAAGCGGCTATAAATCAGTATTTATCATCTTCCCATAAAATATCCACTACTGACCATCCCTTTATTGCTATATGACCCTAGACAACGTTCGAATATTTATAATGTACATCTCAATTCTTAGAAAACAGAATTCAGAGGGAATTACTAAACTGCAAATATTACTATGTTACTGTTTAAACAAGCCTCTTGATGTCACTTTAGAGGAGACAAACTTGTGTATCGCTTCGGAGTCAACTACAAAGTGCACGCTACGACGCTACGTCCGTAGCACACGACGTTAGATGCTACGCTTTGTTTACTACGTAACAACATGTTGTGGACCGTAGCTCCAAGTTAGTGCTACGACGCGCATAAACGCTACGTAACTATTTGCTACAGACATTTGCGTGAAGTTATAACACCATTATAAAGTTAAAGACTTCTTTATTACATAAAATTATACGGAAGCCTTAATGCGCGAGTCCGACTCTCACTTGGCCAGATTTCTATTTTTAGTTCGCTATTAGCTGTCAGTTTTCCTCGTTTGGTTTATTTGTAAATTATACATTACAAATCGTAAATTTGGTTGTGTAAAGGATGTCGACATCCTCAATTAGATTGCTTGTCGAACTGAAGAAAAGGCTCCAGCATTACATTTATAACCCACGGCCGTTCCACGGTCGAAGCGTTGGCGTAGCATGTGTACATGAATCTTAAACGACTGGTCGTAAGTACGTTAAGTTGTAAAACATTATCTCCGGCAATAACGAGATACAGCCGACGTAAAACACGCGTTAACGGAATACGAGTGAGCCGTGAGAGACGCCGGTGATTGGACTAGTCGGCTAATTTAATGCCTATTTTAAATTGAGGTAACCTGACAAAGACAAACTACGAACAGTACGATTGTTTAAATTCTGACCTTACGATGGTATCAGGCATTCTCTCCCACACGTATATTTGTTTTACATGTTTAGTGTGATCTTGTACCCATATTGTACTTGTGTGTGTGCGTAGTAGAACTCTCTAGTCTACATAAACAAAGCCTGCAGTGTTGGCAAGGCTACATTTCTCCCAGGAATTCTAATCGAAATCCCAGTTCGTTGATTTAAATTTGTTTGTTTTCGCACTGAGAGAGTTTGCTACTAACAGCAAAATATATCTGAAATACTAAACGTGTTAAAAACGGCGTGATAAAATCAAGGACCATAAATATTCATTAATTATATTTAAACAATTTAGCGGTGATTGTGCATAAATGTAATTATGTATAAAAATGTGTAATTTGTAACAAACAATATTTTAATTAACTTCGCGCCAAACAATCATTGAAGGACCCACTCGTGCTGAAAATAATTAAAATTTACCAATTTCATTTGTCGCTAGATTAATTAAACTTTTGTCAAAAGCGAAAAGTTGTGTATTGAATCTTTTGTGAAGCGGGCGAGCGCGTGGCGTGGGCGTGGCGGGTGCGGGGCGTGTGCGGGGCGTGTGCGCGGCGGGTGCGGGGCGGTCGCGCGAGTTACAAACCTGTCAACAGCACACCTCTAACTAACGCTCTATTTGTAAACTTGTGTTCCCGGTACGTGTGAGTTGTGCCAGCGCGCCGTCATTTTGTATTTTGTTAATTTCACTTCAGGTTCATTCGAAAGTAAGTTTTAATTGCGGCGAGACTCGCGTGCACTTTGTTCAGCTCCTGTTTATGTTGTTAAGTGGAAAGTTTTCACGTACTACACAGGATTTGTTAACAAGTTGCCGTAATTAAACGAGAGTCAGGACCAAATTTAATCGTGGCAAAAGCTAAGCTAATTTTTATTTATATTAAGAAAAGATACATAAACATAACTTATAACATTATTTATTCTTTTTAAATTGTTTGTTATGAGCTTTCAAAAAATAACGTCAATAAAAACAAAAGTATATCTTATTCGTAAACAATGCAAGCAAAACAATAAGTTCAAACAGTTACATAACTAGCAACACTCGTGCTCCGTCGTCGCCGTGAGCGAGTGTGGCTCTCCATGTAATCCTGCAAGGATGAGACCGAAACGAAACACACACACATACACGTGTAATTTAATTAGTTAATTAGGCTCGTCCCTTCGGAGTCACAAGATAACACTCCACTTAGCCTGGCGACTATTAACTCTGTTCTTTCTCATCCTAGGGCTTTACTCTTTGGTTCAGACGTTTTTGCTGAAAACAAAGCTAACTTTTTTATCCTTTTGTGTGTAGAACTAATCCCACCAAAAACATTTTCATGTAAAATGTTGCCAAGACGATCCCATATGACTCGCACTGTCAAAAAGTTATCAGATCTCATGTAGAGCCAAGCTTCTAACACTACACGCCCTAACTCTACAAGGCCTAACTTCACAAACTCTACACCTTAGTCAAAATATGTGGCTTGGCCATTTCGCTACATTCACATCGGCGTAAGGTGAAAAATTAATTCACTGTTCATTACTTTTGTGTTATACAATAGTTCTTGTAGTAACGAACGGCCAAGCCACATATTTTGACTAAGGTGTAGAGTTTGTGAAGTTAGGCCTTGTAGAGTTAGGGCGTGTAGTGTTAGAAGCTTGGCTCTACATGAGATCTGATAACTTTTTAACAGTGCGAGTCATATGGGCTCGTCTTGGCAACATTTTACATGAAAATGTTTTTGGTGGGATTTCATTTCTTTTTGTAAGTTGTTTGTAACAAATTTTTTATTTATTTTTTTCTTCTTTTTTTGGGGTGTATTTCTTGCACATCAGAGACGCCTTTTTTTATAGCCCACTCTCTATCTTTGCCTTTTTTCTTTGTTGATTTACTCCCATCCCCTAGTTTAAGGGGTTGGGGGATGAAAGTTACAAGTTTTATAATTTTTTTGTTGTTTGTGTGCTAATACTAGCTTACATACAAAATTTCAGCTTTCTAGGACATTAGGAAATACCTTAAGAATTTTGATGATCATCAGTGAGTCAGTGACGAAATTAGCGTTTTTTAGATATAAATAAAATCTGAAGTATAAAAGCTAATGTAATTAAAACTTAATATGTTCAATAAGTCCGCTATTGACAATATATCCCGAAAATTTTGTTGATCTAGCATAATCCAAACCCAAGTTATGAGGGTTCAAAAAAACGACGAAGCGCTTCGAGAAAAGGTAGGTAGTGCCCGTGCGCTTCGCTTGGCTCGTCTTGGCGGGGGCACTACCGTGCCCCCAGATTAAAGATTAAGCACTATGTTATATCTTTACATAAAATATCACGTGTTTACTTCCTTGAAACAATTAATTACAGATCATGTAACAGGCTGATCTTAACGGTTAAGGAAGGCGTTTAGAAACGAGGTATTTAGTTTAAAATTATTAAAACGTATTACTACCTTATTAGATAGTACATAGGGTTCAAATTGCAAATAAGATTTAATTATGAAAACTTGATGACTTCCTGTTAGTAGCACCAGATAGACACACCAGTGTGGCTATAGTTTTTTCCTGTTTTCTCACTGCTAAAATATCTACACCTTTTATTATTGAATTATAATCCTTGTCCACAGAAGCCTCTACAATCGTTTCTAAAATTTAGAACGACGTTATTTAATATATATAAGACAGTCTTTAGTAGAGTAATGTGGTATAAATATGTGATGCAGGATATATTCTTCCCTTCCCTTTTCCCATCATTGGTAAACACATGTCTCTGTTGATATTAAGAGCATGCTAATAATGACTACCATCACGCCTCACGCGCCGTAATACCCGCTGCAGGCGGCGGTGTGTGCTGGCGGACAATTGATGGCCTTAATAAGGGCACGAGTGCAGAAAACTGTCTTCCTGGTAACATGCTTAGCTAAATGTTACAATTTTTGGTACATTATCGTGCTTGAATACGTTTTTGCTATTATTAAAGTAATCAGTTAATTCTGTTAAATTAATTACTCAAAGGTAGGTCAAAAATTTGTAAACGGTAAACAGTATCGGAGAATGTGTGCTGAGTCTATCTTTTCCGCCAGAGTAGTTCTCAATAGTTCACTTGTCAAGTGATTGCGTAAGTAGAAATGATATCTATTCTTACATTATGAGGAGCATGATTCTCTACAATCTGTGGCCGTGCCAACCCTGGAGTCCAGTCGCCTTTCATCGAACTCGCTCGATTAATTCCATTCAAATGTTTTTATTCATCCGCTTTGATTCGTGAGCGTTCCTTTGTAAAGAACGCCTGCATTGCAGTAGGTAGCGCGCCGGCGATGGCGGGGTGGCAAACCAAACCGTGATTTTGTTACAAAATCAAACTGTTCGGATTCAATGGCGGTCGTTATAAAACGAATAGTTTACACGCTACTGTGAGAAGCGATCACGTATTGTGCTGTATTTACGTATATGTTCATTATTTGAGCTCCAGTTTGAATTGTTAAATCACAACAAACTGTTTGTTTTCGCACAACTTACACACGAGATGTGTATCCTTTATATTTAAAAAACAACTAGATGTTTAAAAGAGTTTATTTACGATGTTTTTCCTTGTATATCTATTTAAAATAATGAATATTAAAGCTCCCTCTCAATCCGCGTCTTAAGTGTGATGACTTTCAGTACGAAATAAAAGGAAACAATAACTTAAGATTTAAAAGTGAAAGTACACGAACATTGGTGAGTTTACAGCGTCTTATCTTGTCTTACAATTTGTAAGTCGGCCGAGGAGTCGTTTGTCATGTCAGTCCTCGGGGAAATAATTTATCAAGACGCTTTTCTTTCTTTCCTAAGGCAGCGGATGGTAATGCGTCATTCTCTACGCCGGAATATCTCAACATCAATTTCTATTCTCTTCTTCGGCACACCTGGCCTTCACCTTTTATTTCCAGCGTGAGATTTATAATAAGAGTTAATATATTCTTTAACTAGTCATTAACAATACCTTTAGGTATATTGTATATTTAAGTCGCAGGTACACGCCGTAATCTAAAAACGATAATACATTGTCGATTAGTATTCAGGGGCGAGTCTGTCCGGCGCCAACAAAACTAAACGAATACGTGATTCAAATACCTTCCCAATTCCATTTTATACTTATTTAACGAAAAATTCAGTTCAAAAGATCCTGAGTCGCGCTGTTGTAGCGATCAGCCTGGAGTGCAGCACCATCTGCTTATCAAGTAAATCAAAGATTGCCGTCAAAAAAGGCAAGATGACATGTTAATGTAAGCTTCATATACATATACACTTAATTTGATTGGAGCAAATTGGTGGATATTTATTTTAACATAAATAACTAAGTGCTGAAGTAAATACTGCTATTAATAAATCTTAAATCCAACGATCTTTAACTATGTGATTGTATGACACCACAATAACTTATTTATTGATAAGTTGTCATAGTATCTACACGGTCACACCCGTTGATGACGGTCGTACGGAGAAGTCAGTTGACCGGTCAATTAACAACAGTCATTTAATGGTTTCAGTATTTAACGTTTTATTACTTTGTGGTAATGTTATTACTATGAGCGTTTTCAGACAAGTGACGTAGCTGACTTGGGTGTAATGTATGCTTTTACGAATGTAATCTGTGGTTTTTGCTGTCCACGTCCAGGTGATGCTACCACTGACATCAGTGGTAGCATCACCTGGACGACGCACATGCGCACGAACAACAAGAACTAGAATTTAGTTACATTTGATAGGCCGAAGTCCGGTAAAAATTAGGCGTGTTGTACAGAATCTGTAACATATTTGTAGTAAATAAATGTGTAAAAAAGAACGTGCAGTCGTAACCGCCAGTAACTACCGCGTACTAAAATCTGAACGCGTTTTCTGATCGGAAACCTGGAGACACCAAATTACCTTATTCGATTAGATAATTAATATTGTCTTACAGACCTATCCACCAACTCCTAAAACAGCAGCAACATCTGTTATTGTTGTAAATATGTAGCGATCACACAACTAGTTCCCAGCTAATAGTATTTGGGCGCAGTAAACACAGAGTTAATTGACGAAGTTGTCGCGCCACGGGCCCCGGCGCCGCAGACGCCGCCATTATTGTAAAAGCTAAATTCACAGACAATAAAGATCGTTATAAGACGCCCCTAGGCCGTGCCAACCCTATTACCTAGCGTCGGTTTGCAATTCAAATAACGTGCACTCATTGACGCTTGGTAACGAACTTCCGCCAATGGCGTTATAGTAACAATTAAAAGGCCTAAGGATGTCAACCAACACCATTATTAACTTCGTAGGTATATTTTAAATTCTTTGTGCGATTTAACGACATCCGTCCCTGGATACATGTCATCGTGAAATATAAAATATCACGCTAGAAACGCAAATGAATAGCCTTATTTGTTTGGTGCCTCTTAAAATAATATCAATTATGGAGAGAAAAAAGCCAAAGTGGGCGCGCGGGAGTGTAATAAAAGATTCTTGTGATGCCCCTTGAAGCAGAAAATTGCGTAGATAACTGTGTTGTATTCGAGTTCGTTATCTTAGGCCGAGATTTTCACCTTTTTATTCTCATACATTTACAGCGAATTTTTCCTTTGTAGTAATAGTATTTTCTTATAAAATATCACAATTCCGACAAATCTATCAATAGAAAACGCCAAGCTGAGAAGAATAGGAAATCAATTCAGGAAAAAATACAAATTTAATTGTAATAATGTTGTTGGCCTGATTTCTTAGTAAATGAGTGTGCTTGGACTCCGCTCGTATCGCTCGCAGCCGGAAACTACCGAATGGCGACACGGCTCCAGAGGCGCGGCGCATGTCCGGACGCGGCACCGGAACCGCATCATTCCTGCTTATCACAATTATCGACGTACGCTTGACGCGCGGCAACTGTTGCTCGCGCGTCAAGCTGCCGCCGTGACATCTACCCTGCGGCCAGTGAAGCGTGGAAACGTTATACCTATCTAAGTGGAAAATGATCAACCATAATATTCTCTGATAGATTTGTGATTTTATTTTTCCACGATATTTGTCAATATCTTGGTGTTTTTTAATAACTTGAAACATCTATTAGTGCAAGTTACTAGCTAACCTAGCCTTGGCTTACCTACCTTACGATTTTGTAACTAAGACCTGAAAAAAATAAACCCCAAACGGTGCTTATTTTACCAACGGCCCTGGCTCAAACGCGTTCAGTTTACATTTAAGTAAATCCGGGTCGTGTTACCGGCGGCAGCGATCCGGGATATTAATTTAATATCCGGCTTCAATTTATCCCGGCGGGGCGTGCCGTCTCTTGTATTTTCTATGTAAAATAAATTCATCGTTTCCAGTTTATTGAAGTTAGAACTATTATCTAATATCTATTCACGCAATAACAGGTAGGGACTGAGGCTATACAAAAGCCAAGTTAGTGGACAAAGGGTAGGTATCTAAACGTAAAGGCCGAGCATAGATGAAGCACATCACGTATGTTTTCTCAGTTTATTTTTTTATAGTATCTTTATATTCCGCTCAAAAAGAATTTGTTATGTAGGTATGTACCTAGATGTTAAACTCACGATGAACAATGTGAATCCTAATAACATTGTTAATCTATCTATAGTATATAAAATACTTTTTTATAAGTATTCCTTTCGGTAAAGCAAAACGTGTAGACGAAAGTTGTCTCGGATTTTAAAGTACTATATCTCAAACACTTAAAAAGATATTAGATATCCATATCTCTTATAAGCAAACATCCGTTACACTTGCGAGTGTTTCTCGAGTGCTAGCTTGGTGCGAACACCGATAGAGTGCAGGTTAAAAGCCGTCGCCGACTTTGTTCCGGCTGACTCCCGCTGAAAACACTTTAATCTCGGCCGCTTGTCGCCGCGCTACCCTACCCTTGGTGGAGGAGGGGAGGCGGGTGGTGTCGCCACAACGTCGCAACAAGTGGCGCCGCGACGCCGACGCCGCGCGCCCCTCTATGGAGGATGGAGGTGACACGATACAGTTTGATGTCCCTCTGAACAATCTTGTGCAATGCTCCGGTTTTAATGATGATGAAGTCTTAAAGAAGAGTTTCTTAGAATTTTTCTGTACCGGATTACATCTTCTTTCGATTCTCAAACCTTTTTTTGGTTTCATTTGATTTAGATATGACAATTTTTTACACCATAACCTCGCCACATAATATAAATATCATCTTATCTTAGTTGCCTGGCGGCAATGGCCACCCCCGCCCAGTTGACATAATCACGTTTTTCTTCCTTCGTGCAGATTTAGATGTAAGATATGGAAATAGCATACCTACTTCTATTTATAACCGAGCAAGAATTCTATATAGTAGCTTTCGATTACTTGCGGAAATATTTATAATTCATACTCTGTAGAGCTGTCATTCCAAACCTACGCTGCTTCTAAGTACGTAACTCGAGTGAAGGGATTAGCTGGATTAATTACTTACGATCCATCATCGTAAATCTGAGAAGTCTCAAGGCATAAAATGAATGGTTGTTTGTTTCAGGACGAGGCCGAACCACCCTGGCGCGGTGGTGGAAATTAGTGATAATCCCCTGGATGCCAACAAGGTAAACCTTTACACATAGGTACCCTTTAACCAAAACCTTTACGCATATCTTAAGGACTAGCTGTCCCCCGCGACTTTGTTCGCGTGTTTTAGTTTCAACGGTTTTTCATTTTTGCATCATTTTTCATTTATGCTCCGCTCCTATTGGTCGTAGCGTGATGTTATATAGCCTATAGCCTTCCTCAATAAACGGACTATCCAATACAAAAAGAATTTTTCAATTCGAACCAGTAGTTCCTGAGATTAGCGCGTTCAAACAAACAAACAAACAAACAAACAAACTCTTCAGCTTTATAATATTAGTATAGATAAGTAAATGTTAATAAAAAATTGCTGGTTTGTTCGGCTATGACGAAACATTACGAAGCTTATTATAATTACCTATATGGCACACGCTTCTTAAACCTTGATTAATCAAAATAGGTATCTGTAAGCCGTAGGATAATGACTGTTACATAATATAGTAATTAACACGCGTTTATATTTGAACCCTCATGTATAGATACCTAACCAAGTCACGTATTTGTGGATTTTTCTTACAATTAGGTATATTGCGAAAAGTGTTTATTTCGACTAGTAGGTATCAATGATTGTCGTTGTGTATGTGCAGTTGCTGGTCGCGTTCGAGACCGGGCTGGTGGTGGTGTGGGACCTACGCGCGCGCATGGCGGAGTGGCGCGGCGCGCTGGGCACGGGCACGCCGGGCGAGGGCGTGCGCGCCGCCGCCTGGCAGCACGACGGCAAGTTCATGACCGCGCACGTGGACGGCGCGCTCGCCACCTGGACCACGCGCGCGCCCCGCCCCTCTTCGCTCTCATACCCTCACGGTCAGTACACAGTATATATCCCAGATATGAAACCACGTCATTATTCTACGTTCCTGTATTGCTTTAAACATGATAAAATGTAAAAGATGTTACTGCTCATAGCACTAAAAGAAATTAACACAGTTTTGTCTGTAAAATTAATATTAGGTACTTACTCTAAATACTATTATAAAATTAATACCATGCCTAAAAAAGTTATTTGTAATATTTTCAGCAAAAGCAAACAAAGAAGGAAAATTAGAGCCCTGTAAAGCTATACTCAGACTGGAATGGAAGACCTCAAGAACAGGGTGGGTCAAATATACCTATCTCTTGTATAAAATTACTTAGCATGCACATTTTATTTCTTTTTGTTGATACTTTCTGGCTTAATGTTATTTTTATAATCTCCTTTTAACTAAAAAAGTACGAATCAAACGGAAACAGCAGCAACAAGGTAAAAATTTATAACATCAAAACTCTAACTGTAAAGATTGAAGCTAAAATGAATTTGATGTGACACTATGTCTAGCTATAATCGGCGTACTCAACAGTTTTCCGTACACACAGTAACGACCGGCTATGTATGTTACAGTACCGAAATGCTTTGTAATAGTACTCGGAGCTTGTTAGACAGTAGCGGCTCCTATACTTTAGTAATTTTATTCTTTTCACCGTACCGTATTTTGGTCAATTTACGTTACATAATGTATCTATTGTAATGCTGCTTGGCTTTATTTCTTTATGGTTTTGATCAGTTTTGTTTGTGTAAGAGATTTAGATTTATAGCTTTTTTTGTCGTTTGCAACTTCTTAATAAGGTAAGAAAATATAGCCGGCTTTAAAAGGTGATATGATCGCCGACGTAGATTGCCAACCCCTGGAGATATAGCCGTGTCGGTTGTCATCGGCTGACGACGCTCGTTAGCGAACAAACCTAATGAACTGGAAGACTCGCTACAGTACATTAATGACACTGTTTGCTTATTTACTTCGGTCTAAACTTTACTTAAATGTAAAGAACTTTACTAAGGCTCTTTATAAAGCGCCATTCGAGGCTATGAACGGCCGATAAAATTTTAAAACATCCGATGCCTTAATCGAGATTGAATAAAACGGTTTCATCTTAAAACATTGCAGCGTTGTGCTGTTAGTTTATTATCAGAAAATGGTAGTTAAAGTAATGTAGCTAGATTTCAGTATTTTTTGTGAAAACAAGAAGAACAAAAAGCCACAGAGCATGTTACTTGTGAGGGGTACAGTAGAGTGAGTGGATGGTTCGCGCTACCTAATCATAGAATAGTTTTTAGTACTGGAAGCATTCTTTGGCTTCACGCGCAGACACTAGTAATTTAAATATACGTGTTATGATGATAAATATAAATATAAAATGTGTGATGCGGTGGTTCCAGCGAGAGCCTTGTGATCTTCAGCGGCGGGCTGCCGACGGACAAGGCGGGCCGCACGCACAGCATCACCGTGCTCAACGGCAAGTCCACCACCGTGCTGGAGATGGAGCACAGCGTCGTCGACTTCGTCACGCTCTGCGAGACGCCACACACAGCTGGTATACTCACACTTTATGACTTACCTATGGAACACTTATTAGTATGCGCGTTTATATGTACCTATAAGGTTACTGGGAATTCGATAACACAGCTGGTAGATGATATACTTAGGAGCTAAAATGTAACTCAAGCTGCAGGGAAAACGAAAAGGACAAATCAGGTCTTTATTGGATGTAATGATGATCAGCACCTGCACAATGAACTTCTAAAGCAGTATTGTTGCGGTTGTGGAAGCGATGCGGCGCACTAAACACTACGCGGTTTCAGTTATTTAATTAACCTTTTTGTAGTAATGACTTCTTAAACACTTATTTTCTTTGAACATAACATTAACATT
Organism: Diachrysia chrysitis; assembly: GCA_932294365.1. Classification (NCBI taxonomy): domain Eukaryota; kingdom Metazoa; phylum Arthropoda; class Insecta; order Lepidoptera; family Noctuidae; genus Diachrysia; species Diachrysia chrysitis. The sequence goes on along the minus strand of OW028651.1, from coordinate 223,010 downwards.
GATTCGCAAATTGCAGACTACCAGGAGCCTTACGCGATAGTGGTGCTGCTGCAGAACGACCTGGTGGTGATCGACCTGCAGTCGCCGGGCTACCCGTGCTTCGAGAACCCCTACCCCATGGACATCCACGAGTCGCCCGTCACGTGCTGCTCGTACTTCGCCGACTGCCCCTCAGACCTGGTCTGCTCATTTATGCATTCCGACTTTAACTTGAAATGTACCGCTATAAAATGTGTGTACATAGCGTCGACACACGGACACCTGTGTATGTGTCTGTCTCTAGCACCGTAGCTCTTAAAAGAATAAACTGGATGCAGTTTTTTTATTTGAAAGCTAATTTTTTGGCATTTATCACATAAAAACGTATGATGTGTATATTAAAAATCAAACATCGCGGGTTCCTTACATTTTTTATTTATAGTTATTCCTTCATGCTTTAGTCATATTGACTGCACGCATATCCCAGTGATGAGGTCACCGCGCCAATTACGACTGTGCGCAAATCACACACAAAAAACAAAACAAATAAAATAATTATGTTCCTGTCTAATTCCAGATTCCAGCTTTCTACTCGGTGGGCAGGCAAGGCAACAAGAAGCCGACGGGCTTCAGTGAAAAGCTGTGGCCGATTAATGGTGGCGAATGGGCGCCAGCCTCCTGCTCCTACAGTGAAATTATACTGACCGGGTATGAGGATTCTTTGTATTTTCGTATGCCGAACATAAATAACTTAAAAAATATAGTAACTTTTAAACTATCGCGCTGCATGTTTATGATAATGTTATGTTATGTTGTTAACGAGAATTAGACGAGGGTCGGTGTAACCTACTCGAAACGTCAAGCCATACTTACATGATTTTATGAAAATAATCATTTATCTTTAGCTTATTCAGTCGAGTTCACTCTGATAATGAGCTGGCGACAAGAAAATGTTTTTCATTCAGTTGAAGTCCGTTCTGAGTTTCTAAAATATCGATTCACTGACTGATTAAATATTTGCATATAACTTTCAAATCCTTATTTTTTAATTTTCCAGTCATGCAGATGGAAGTGTAAAATTTTGGGATGCAAGTGCAGGGACCTTACAAATTTTGTACAAATTAAAATGTTCGAAAGGTTAGTACAAGCCAAGTAAACGTTACTAGCAGAAGTGTCGACGGCCTGGTATACGATGAGTGATGTGCGCAGTGTTCGAGCGGCGCGCGGGCGGCTGCTGCTACGAGGAGGAGAGCCCGCTGGCCATCCAGCAGATCGCGCTGTGCGCCGAGTCGCGGCGGCTGGCTGTGGCCCTGCCGCACGGACACGTCGTGCTCTTCAAGTTCCGCAAGAACGAAACGCACGGCGAGACACACGTGAGACTACCCTCGTTAATACTTCAATAAAATATAGGTACCTACTTTTGATTCGCTAAAGAAGCGAATCTGATCTAGACGAGTAAAGAGCCGCCAGAATAGGTATCCTGGCGGTTCTTTCCACAGCGACGTCATATAATTTTGGTATAGAGTAGAATTAGGGTCGCACTTATAAGGTAACGCACTTTAAAGTCACTAATAAACTTGATTTGAAGTATAACTATTACCCTAGAATACTCAAGTTTAATGTATCATTTAAATGGAATATTACAGCAAATAACGTTTCCTAAATGACTAAATCTGTCGCTCTTTCACATTTTAAAGTCACAGATTAGTATTAGACTTAAGGTCCAGTTAAATTTAGTTAAATTTAGTTTTCGGCCATTGTATGTATATCACGTGCTTGGATTCCGGATCAGAATCGACCACACAAGATATTTTTAATCGTCACAGGTATTAGAGATACCGATCATAACAGACACGTTAGAAGAGGAGGGCTCCCCGGAACCTGAGGGAGGGCGCTCCATGTCCTTCAGCCGCGCTGGCGATGCCTCCGAGGGAGACAGTAGAAGAGTAAGTTTTTGTGTTAATTAGCTAGCTTCTCTGTAAAATAGTGGGTACATGCAGTGCAAGCCTATCGAAAGAAATTAATATTATTATATTATATTACTAGCTGACCCAGCAAACTTCGTACCGCCTCAGAATCAATAAATAAAAAAGCTGAATGATAATTGCAGAATGTTTCAACTTTACCTTTTAACCAAAAAAAAAGAATTCGTAAGAAAAAAAAAATCAAGATTCTGAGTTCCCCGGAAGTACCCTGTAGGTTTTGATTCCCGTGCGAGTTTCGAAAGTTTGTGGCATAAACGGCTGTATCTTTTGATTGCTTTGGCTTAGAAGTTTGATATTTCACAGCTCCAAGGGACAGTAACCTGAGTATCGGATATAAATTTTAGTTTGATACCTCCACGCGTTCCTGACAAAAACGGTCTTGACAGACGGGCGGACGGACGGACAACAAAGTGATCCCATAAGGGTTCCGTTTTGTCCTTTTGAAGTACGGAACTCTAAAAAATGTTCAATATGAATTAGGTTTTATTATTATTTTTAATTACACATGATGTTGCTTGAGAAATTGTTATGTCACAAAGGTTACGAGCTTACAAAATAAAGTTAGTAGTGTACGGTTCTAATTTGAAACTTGCTTACAACACAAATTAATATAATATATTTCAGAATCAGAATCAGAATCAGTATTTATTTGCTTATAATGTAAAGATAAAGATAAAAAGATAAAGATATTTATTTTGTAAAACATGAGTAATATGTACAAGTACATGGTGGTAAAATATAAACAGTATCTACATGTTTTGCCGTAATGGCGTACAAAAAATTATAAACTATACGTTACTTAAACTTACATTAAACTTGCTATATCGTTACTTAAATTAAAAATATATCAATCACATAACATTTTACATAAATTTTATTGGTATAGCATTTTAAAAGTATATTTTGTAGGTACAAAATGTGGTGACTATGCAAAATTGTAGCTCCAGTACATTCTGCCCAAGGGCATGCAAAAATTTATGTAAATACAACTTAGATTCAATATAGTTAATCAAGTTTTATTATTATCTAAACTAATATTATAAAGCTGTAGAGTTTGTTTGTTTGAACGCACTAATCTCAGGAACTACTGGTTCGAATTAAAAATTATTTTTGTATTGAATCTTCCCTTTATTAAGGAAGGCTATAGGCTATGTAACATCACGCTACGACCAATAGGAGCGGAGCATCAATGAAAAATGTTGCAAAAACGGGTAAAATATTATTTAATTCTGAGGTTATAGGTTGAGGTTATATAATTTATATGTACTTTTATTTTAGAAAAAGAATTAAGGTTACGCGCAAAAGATACGTAACCCATGAAAGTAAAACACGCGGACGAAGTCGCGGTGGACAGCTCACGTCACATCGTTTATACGGTTTCAGCTTGTTATTGACAGACCCTCACAGTTACAATACATTTTATCAATTTAAAGCTTTCTGATAAGCTATGTTTTTTGTTGAGTTTTGCGGTGTGTAAATATTCATTTTCCCCCACGCAATTCTTACATACCAAATCGACTATTTTCATTATCTGTCTCTCGCTGGTCATCAGTGCGGTTGGCACGTGAGATATCTCTTTGCACATTTGACTGACTTCGACGACCTAAGTCAGTTCGTCTTCTCCTTGACATTGTAAATTGTAGATAATCAAAGTAAGGAAAATTTTCGCGCACATAGCGGTAAATAGTGTCATAGTCCGGTCAATTTAGACATTCGAAGTTACATAAAGTCCCAACAAGCTGAATTTCTGTGAAGTTGTTCAAAACAAATCAAAAAAATCAAAAACTCATTTATTGCAACTAGGCTACAAAGTAGCACTTTCAGAACGTCAATACAATGGACAGCACCCTGATTCGCCCACCCTTCACATAATTACAAACAATGTCTAGAAGTTCCCCATCATTCCCCTGTAAGGAAAAAAATTAATTCAAGGTCAAAGGTCAAAAAAATGAGTTTTTCGCGATTTTCAGCAAAACGGTAAGTTTTATCATAAAAGTACCTCAGACAAAAATTGTAGATCATAAAATTATCTATAAAAAATGTATCAATACTTTTTTTCTTACGAGCCACCGTTTCTGAGATATAACGATTCTAAACGTTATAAAAGTTGTTAACGTCATAATATGCACACGTTTCCACGCCACCTATGAGGTAGTGTACTTAGCGCGTTTTTGTTAACGTGGTTTCCCCAGTAGGCCTACTCCACGGGTCAGTTGTGATCCTGTTTAATGTAAAACTATTGCAAAATAACGGAAATTTTCAAAGATTGGGAAAGATAAAAGCGATGTAAATGAAAAAAAGTGTTGAAGTTTATTCGTCTTATTCGTAAGTTTCAAATTCTTGTTCTTCTTCTTGATCTTCTTCTTGTTCTTCTTCTCCTGCTTCTTCTTCATCTTCATTTTGGATGCAAGTAAATTGCGTCAATAGCGATGTATCGCATGATACTTCGTCGGAGTCAAACGAATCCTCCATTGTTTGTGATTCAATATTAGAGCACGACCGGCCTTGACAATTTGTGCACGCCAAAGAACAAGACAGTCCGACTTTTTTGCAACCACATTAGCACTGCGTCCCTTTTTGCAGTTGCAAAAAATAGTGTTCAGCAGTTTTTCCGGCGCAGGTGGAAGTAAAGTTTGAACTGGCTCTAATATATTGTTGACCAACTTCCAAACCCAGTCTGTAGGGTCTAGCTGATAACCAAGCCACACTTGAACTTGGTAATATACTCGAAGAAGATGTTGGTGAGCAGCAACTGAGGTTGGAGGAAGACAAGCTAATTGAACTTGTTTTTTATTTTTAGTATTTTTAACGAAACATGCATATCGATGTTTATCTAAACGGGTAGTTTTTTTAGGAGCTCCGTAAATAGAAAGAAGAAAGCGGATGCCGTTGGTAATAACTTCTTGTTGAGTTGAATCACTTTTTTTAAAAACTTCAGCACATTGAATTAAATCTTGTTTTTCAAACATTTTGAAAACTGCTGTTTTGCCCCTCCTGTAAAATGCAGATGTCGTATCACAGCCAGTTATTGCGTGTAAAAATAGTACATGATCTTTACACTTTACAAAAGTAAATAAACTTTTTGATGAATATATATCTGATTGATGCTGAGCTTTTCCTGGTTTTAAGAAAAAAATAGTTTTTTCAGTTGGCGTTCGAGCAGTGAGTAATACAAGTAAGTCAACATCTTCACCAACAACAATAGTTGTATTTGTCAAATTGAATTGCTCTATTGCTGTTTCAATAATCAATACATCAGCATCATTATTAGCTTGTTTTACCAATATATTTTCAGCCGTAAACTTTTCTTTCAACATTGAAATGAACCGAGACTTGTTGTGGGTATTAGTAAGAAATTTCTGTTGACTGGTTGGGACTGTCATAAGTTCATCAAATAAAATGTCAGAAGATGAAGATGTTGCTAAAGTTCGACGACGTTGCATATTATGACGATAACAACTTTTATAACTTTTAGAATCGTTATATCTCAGAAACGGTGGCTCGTAAGAAAAAAAGTATTGATACATTTTTAATAGATAATTTTATGATCTACAATTTTTGTCTGAGGTATTTTTATGATAAAACTTACCGTTTTGCTGAAAATCGCGAAAAACTCATTTTTTTGACCTTTGACCTTGAATTAATTTTTTTCCTTACAGGGTAATGATGGGGAACTTCCGGACATTGTTTATAATTATGTTTTGAACAACTTCACAAAAATTCAGCTTGTTGGGACTTTATGTAACTTCACTCTCATTTTTTGGTCTAAATTGACCGGACTATCAATATCAAAAAAGATCAACAAAGTAAAGATGTCTGACTTAACTACAATTTTTTAGAATCTGAACTTAAGACAGTGATGTTCCCACTTGAATTATTGAATTGCTGCACACGAACACACTGATTTACTGCATGATACACTATCACATCATACATTAAACCGCATTATGCACATAAAAATAAAATTCAACTGAGACAACGCGACCTTTACGCCCAGATTCCCGTCAAAGTCCCTAAAATATTATAGTTGAGATCAGAAATTGTTGGTTGTCAATGTCAAATGTCATAAACAAAGGAAAAAAAAAAACAAAGTATTAATTTAAAATTAATTTGATTTCTGAACGACTTTTAAATTTAATTGATTTCTACACGACGGGACGACCATCAAATGTTTGACAGGTAGGAATAGTTTCTAAGGGAAAGCGAATTTGTGTTCTTTACTTTATTCCAAGCACATTTTCATATATACTCACCTTTTCAACCTTTCCTGGATTTCCACAAATAATTCAAAACCAAAATTAGCCAAATCAGTCCAGCCGTTCTCGAGTTTTAGCGAGACTAACGAACAGCAATTGATTTTTATATACACTCGCGAGCAAAAGTATGGAATTACTTACTTGGAATTAATTCCGCGCGATTTTGAGTACTTAATAACTATTTAAGAATAATAAAAATGATTCATTTTAAAGGTTAAACTGTTAACTTTAAATTGATACACAAATTCATTTAAATCACACCAGTATTTAAGGAGCTATCCCGGTATAAGTGAAGGAGTTAGGAAAACATAAGGATAATTTTGTGTTCCCTCCCCTCGCCCTAATAACTGCTCGAAGACGGTTCTTCAGTGACCTAATCAGCTTCTGAATTAATTCTTGAAGGTATCTCCTACCCACTCCTCTATCAAAGCTGATTTCAGTTCATTCACACTTGAAGGAGCAGAATTTCTGGAACGAACCCTCCTCTTCAGTTCATCCCACACTTGCTCAATGGGATTCAAGTCTGGGCTGAGCGCTGGCCAGTCCAATGTGGCGATACTGACTTTTTCGAGGTATTTAGTTGTGGCACGAGAAGTGTGACAACGAGCGTTATCGTGCATAAGGAGGAAGTCATCACCGATATATCCCGCATAAGGAACGACATGTTCCAGCAGAATATCTGAAATGTAGCGGTCTGAAATTAGACCACCTCCTCGTCCCCCGCCAGGCACGAAAACAAGCTCCGTTTTACCATCGAAGGAAATGCCGGCGCACATCATACAAGAACCGCCCTCATAAGCCACTGTCTCAGCGAAAAAGTACTGCGCAAATCGCTCTCCAGGTCGCCTGTAGACCCGACCCCTTAGGTCGCTGCCATGCAAACACATTCTGCACTCGTCGGAGAACAGGACTCGCCTCCATTGCTCAACCTCCCAATCAAGATGGGAGCGAGCAAATTGAAGGCGTGCTTGTCGGTGACCTGCCGTCAGTTTCGGGCCTGTGGCAGGCCTTTTTGGAGTCAATAAGCTCGCTTAAGTCTTCGACGAACTGTCCAGTCGCTGGCAGCTACCCCACGAACATTTCGGAGCTCCTGTTGGACGTCGACACCAGTCAAATGTCGATTTCGGAAAGAGCTTGACACAATAAAACGGTCATCCCTCTCCGATGTGCACCGGTGACGTCCAGATCTTGGTCTCGAGGTAAAGCCACCAGCCTCCCGAAACGTTTATAAACTTTCGAAATACAGGACTGGCTTATGTGGAGCTGACGTGCGACAGCCCGCTGGCTGAGCCCTTCTTGCAATAGGGCGACGATTTGTGCTGCTTCTGTAGGTGTAGTATCCATTGTCGTCCAAGTTCGAGGGTAAAAATTAGCGGAGATGTGTACCGGTCAACGTGTGAAAGCTGACTGATAAAGAAAATCCGATAATTTAAATAGCCCAAATTGCGACGTATCAAACAATTGAAACATATCTTTTTCTTTACGTCTTCACGTAATCCAGAATAGCTTCTTAAATAATGACGTGATTTGAATAAATTTGGTAATAATTTAAAGTTAACAGTTAAACCTTTAAAATGATATTTAATCTTAAATAGTTATTAAGTACTCAATCAAGATCGCGCGGAATCAATTCCAAGTAAGTGATTCCATACTTTTGCTCGCGAGTGTAGATTACTCCATAATTTAAATTTCCGCCTTTGCTAATCGAGCCTCAGATACTTCAAAGCGCTGGCTACATTGAGTAAGATGTTCTGTGAGGACTATAAGCTGAGATTTTAGATCTCCTACATGAGAGTATGGTTGCAGCAGGCGGGCGCGTGGGCGGGCGGGGCGGGCGGCGGCGTGCGCGTGCGCGGCGCGGGCGGCACGGGCGGCGCGCGGCGGGCGCCCGGCTTCCAGCCCGCGCTCGTGGCGCTGCAGGCCGGCGCGCCGCACCCCGTCGCCGCGCTCACCATCAACTCCTCCTACGGCCTGTGAGTACATTGTGGTAGAGTGTGTCCGCGGCAGGCGGGCGCGCGGGCGGCGCGCGGCGGGCGCCCGGCTTCCAGCCCGCGCTCGTGGCGCTGCAGGCCGAATAGGTTTAAAACAAACTTTCAGAAATCAAGATGGCATGAATATTATTGTCACAGAAAATATCATGGAGTAATGGCTAGGGATAATTTGCGCATTGATGGGTTAATGCGCAAATTAATGACAAACAAATAATTAATGACAAACATTTAATAACCTTTTATAAATTTAGTTAATCGCCAAAGCTTTTTTCAATAAAGCAAAAACTATCATCAGCTTATAATATTAAAAACAAAGTGCAAAAGTAGGTGCAACTCTGCATCGGTATTACATACATGCGAATAGTAATGTAGAGATTAAGAAAGACGAGATACAGAGGCTGAGTGTGTGGCGTGCGCAGCATGGCGTGGGGCGGCGAGCGCGGCGTGGTGGTGGTGGACGTGTCGCGGCGCGCCGTGCTGGCCGCGCTGGCGCCCGCCGCGCTGTACCTGGCGCCCGCCGCGCCGCCGCGCAGCTCGGAGCGCCAGCGCTCGCCCAGCCTCGACCAGGTACCCTGCACTACGTCTGCTCACCAGGTCGCAGCGAACTCCTACTTACACCGACCATTCTAAATTAACAGAGTTCCACATTACCTACGCATTGATTACAGTAAACAATCCTTGCAGTATGTAGTTTGTGAATGTATAAATTAAAAAAACATGTTGTAACAAAACGATCAGCTAGCACTAATAATAAGGATAATAAATGTACAAAATATTGGAAGAAGCATGTAGCGATAAATTATATATTAAATGAGTTGTGCTCACTATAAAATGCGCTCCTACCATAAATAATATAAAGTAACGTGTACACTTTTTTGTTTTGTGACACGTAGGCATTTTAGGTACGAGTTATAATAAGAAACAATACACGATGTTGAATATTAGATTCCGGAGAAAACATCGCAACAAACTATGGTTTATTTCACATTACGTATAATTTGCGTTTTTATTTACTTACATATGATTTGCTCCGGCGGGTGCCCGTCGAACCCCAAGACTTTTATTGTTTCCTATAATTTTGTAATAATTTTGGAGTACTTTAGTAGTAGCGCCACTCCCGGCTTGTCCCAGTAGTGACATGGCATGGCATCGTTAGACACTCTTTACACTTGGCCTGTCTTTCTCTCCTATCGCATACATATCAACATAGAATATTTTTAACTCGAGTTTTCAGATTTTGAGCGTATAACACAATCGTAGGCGAGTGTGACTGCTCCTCACCGTAAATGCTAGTTCTCGTAACAAAGTCGGCTGTAGTCACTCTGTTCTGTCCGCGCATCATCGCACCAAAGTAGCGAGCTACGGTCACCGCTCACGGCATCCCATAGTCCTCTCGCACGGAACTCTTCCAGTGTCGGGAAGGGCGACCTAAACTTCACCATTGATATTTTTTCCCATCCCTCGGCGTGTAAGCTGGAGGAGAGCGCGGCCTGCGCGTCGCCGGCCGCCAGCCCCGCCGACCTCGGCCCGGACGAGCCGCCCGCGCCCGACGATAAAGCTAAGCTCGACACCAGAAGAAAGTCCACCTCCTGGAAGACCTTCAACCTGAAACGACAGCTCTCTAAAGTAGATCTCAAATTTAAAGCGGCGTTTGCGATGCCCACTGAAAATAACCTAGATGAGGTCGTCCCAGAAAAAGGGAACTCACAGTTTTATTGCGAAACCACCGACCGAACCGACCACGTCACGACCACGACTGCGTCAACGCCCACGCCAACTCCCACGGCCACACCCGCGCCCGAATCCAATACGGAATCGCCCGACAGCGAAGAGAACAAACCGTCGTCCGCGGACGAGGAGGGCTCGGGATCGGGCTCGTCCCCGCTGCGCGTGTGCTCGGACGTGTTCGAGCGGATGCACCGCGAGCTGCAGGACAAGCGCGCGCCCGACGTGTACGAGCGCATGCACCGCGAGCTGCAGGAGCGCTGGCAGGAGCGCGAGCGCGCGGGGGCGGAGGGCCCGGGCCCGGCGCGCCCCGACCACCTGCCGCTGGAGGCGCCGGCGCGGCCGCCGCGGCGCGCGCGCGCGCCGGCCGAGCGCGACGCGCGCCTGCTGTCCGTGCCCAACATCAAGTACCGCGAGCGCCGCGCGCCGGCGCCCGCGGGCTCGCTGGGCGGCCTCATGCGCCGCTTCAGTAAGTATTGCGTCACCCCGCGCACTCATCTCACGCATCTCTCAGTCCATTACTAACGCCGGGTCTCACGGTCTCCGTTTCGTAGCACCTAGACGTTCTTCGCTGTACCTAGTGTAGTTAGGCCCTCCGACTGGAATGGTAATGGTTTGCGATTTTTATCTGACTCACTGGTACCGTAGCCCTTTTTCATTCGGGACATAGATTTTTGACTAGCTAGAGGTGATGGTAGTTAGACTTTTAAACTGTTAACTGAAAAGTTTTAAACTAATATGTAACATAATATTTCTGAGTACCTAACGATTGATACCGATTCGAGCATAGAATTGTTACGGTAAGAGATTGCGAGTTGCGATTTAACATGCTTTGTGCTTCTTGTGATATTTGGCTTTTTATTTGATTTTGTTATATAATAAAATATGTATAATAAGTATTAATAAGTCTATATAAAATATGTAACATATTATGTGTACGCCGTATATTCGGTCACGTGTACAAAGGGCGCACAGCATTGCGTGTGCTACTGGTCGGGTACTATCACATTAGTACGTATTGTAAATGGTAGCACGCTGGTGATTGATGTGTATATTTCTTTTCTTTCCAAGGAAAAGGACTCGTCCGACGAAGACTCTAACTGCCTTAAATATCTATTCGCTGATTTTCTCGGTAATTAAATATGATTAATAGTTAAAATGATTGCATCAAAACGTAGGTGATCTCTGTGTTGTCGATGTCCTTTTGAGATGATTTTATGCTAATGGTAACGAGCTGAGTAGTCGGTATAGATGGCACCACTCTCGCTTGGTAGCTTCTCATCCGATAGCCGCGTCATCTCCGACCACGTGATGTACATGCGCTCGCTTACCCCCGACCTTTCCCCAGGGGAGTTAGTAGCGCGGCTGTGCTCCCGCAGCGATCCCGCGAGCGAGGACAAAGCGCTCGAGCAGCCGGTCGGGCGCGCACGCCGGATAGGTATGCCTCACGCTGTCCACACCGAGACACTTGACTAACCAGCGCTGCGGCGGCCGCGCGGCCACGACACCAGCGCGCCTTCACAATACATACAACTAAACCAACTGTTCTGGCACAGAGATCACGGTTTCTGCTAACATTGTGTCCGCGTCGACGTTATAACAGAGAGGGTCTTCCGTGTTCTATGTTTTGTTACTTACACGGTGGAGGGTTCCGTCGCCACTGAGCGCCGATTCCGAAACTGGCGACCTCAGCACAGCACGATATAGTTAAGCTTGGAAAGCACAAATTTGGTTTATGAGTTTGGTGGTGGAATAACCATGACTAAAACTGTAGAATTGATTAAAATGCGGCTATAACAAGTCAGTTGAAATGTAATGTGTCAGCTGTGAGTGTGGCGCCGTGCAGCTGCAGTCGGCGGGTTCAGTTTCGGCGCGGCGCGGTCGGCGGGGGCGCGGGCGGGCTCGGCGGCGGCTACGGAGCGTGTTGTGTTGTAGATGAACGGGCCGGGCGGCGGGGGCGGCGGGGGCGGCGGGGGCGGGCCGGGCGGCGGGGGCGCGGGCGCGGCGGCCGGCGCGGGGCCGGGCGCGGCGGCCGCGGCGAGCCGCGTGCGCCGCTCGCGCTCGCAAGGTACCCGCAAACTGCACAAGTGCCTGTCCACCGCGTCCGACGTGTACGCCGCGCCCCCCGCCCCGCAGCACTCGCTGCTGACGACGCGCCAGTATTGCAGTTTTGGTAGTACAGTCACCTTGTACCGAGTCGCACTCGGCTAAGTCTCCTTCCGTTCTGAGGCAGTCGCAGTTTCTTCCTTTTGGTTTTTATGTTTGGTTCGTTATGGTTTCATTTTCTTGTCGTGGAGAGCGCTGGCTTGACCGCACGCGATGCGCGACGATATCTCTGCTGCGTCACTCGCATCGCGCGAACCATCTTGAGCTTAAATGCATTAATATCTTGCATTATTGGCTGATATGATTGCTCAGCACCTACTAAGGCTGCGCTTTACATGTACCTACGTTAAATTATTTACTAAAGTTGTTCTATTTATTATGGAAGCCGTCAAGCGTGCTCCGATTTCTTTTACCATTCTCACTATTATCTCTTCGTTCTTTTTAGTTAATTTTTAATTTACTTTTTGATTTTCCACGCTCACTGATATACTTCTTTCCATTACTGAATACTCAAACATGTCGACTTGCTGTAAGTTTAAAAGTATCTCATGAATGTTCAATGGCCACAGTCATGTACAGGCAATCAGCTTGGCAGGCATTAATCCAAAAGAAAACTAGTCTTTATGAACTATAGACTTTTAAATTCTACTTGGCGCAGATGTCGCATAATAAACGTCTAACAAAGTCATATAAAGAACCATTTTTCATAAGTCGAGTGATAAAAATAAGTTTATGCTGTGTGTCATAAAACTATGTAGATACTTTGAAGCTTACAATTTTTTTTAAAGGATTTTGGTGGACTTAACCAGAATGTCTATTACAAATATTACAATACAATAAACCATAAGTTCTTGCTAAGTAAATGACATTATGTTAACATGTGGACAAGACTTGTTGGACTCAGAGCCGTTGTCTCTCAAAACATCGAACTTTACATTTTGTTCAGCCCTTATTATTTGCTGATAAGCATGTGTTAAACTGTTGAGTTACTTCCATATTTATTTATTTGAAATATTTCCAATTTCAGATCGGAATCATTTAATAGGTAACCATTGGAATATTCCTCACCTATTTTTAGTTATAATTTGGTTTTATCTAGTCGTTACATCCAAGTAGTTTTATCCTTCGTTGTTTCTCCAAGTCCAAGCTAGTTCCGAATGAGTTCCCCATGTTTGATGGTGTATCTTGTATGTCCTTGTCGGCTTGAGAGTGACTCTTGCTGTACAGAATGTGAGAACGTAGACGGGCGCGCCGCTGCCCGGCCGCCGCGCGTGTCGGGCACGCGCGACTCGGGCTCGGCCGCGGGCGCCCGTCTTCGTTCTTTGTGCGCCGATCGTGCTTGTAACATATTGTGGTTTTGTTTGTCGGTACAGAACCAACTGTTCCGCAGACTCTCGCATCCATGGAGTACTTGCACATTATGCAACCCAATGGTATTCAAACAACATTTGCATCGTTTCGTTTTGTTATTTCTCTTATTTGGTATGGTGAACGTTTATTTCTGCTTGAGGACCCCGCGCGGCCCTCCGTAGTGTTCCGTCTAGAACGTGGCTGTGACTGTCTTGTAATGTATCTCCACACACACTATTGGTCTGCGCACTCTGTTCCGATTTTTCTCGACTGGCATGACTCATAGTTGTACAACTAAAGGTGACTTACTACTCAAAACTATATTTATATTCTATCACTGTTACTGTTACGACGACCGAAACCTACTCTATATGTTATATGTGCATAATACAAACAGGCTTTCTATATTGTATGAGACACACGAACTGTTTATGATTTGTATTGTTTCCTGTATTTGTTTCCGATGGTCGACTTTATTATCACAAGCGATCACGTTATATATTTATTTGCCTTCGTCTCGCGGCCGGCGCGCGGCGCGCTCGCTCCGTCCGCGGGCCGAGCCGCCGCTGCTCTACTTAATATGTTTTCTTCTTACATTGTCGAGTACATAAATGTTATGTTTCTTTTTCTAGCTCGACCACAAAGCAAAAACTTAATATGGCTCGTTTTTGGCTGCCTCTATATTCGGCTGTCATTATGTCTATGTATGCTTACGGTATTATCTTACTAACAGTGCAGTAGTTGCATGCGCACCGCTACGCTCACGCACCACTTGATGTCGTAGCATTGTGTGTCCGTCCTGCCGCCGGAGCCTGCACGGGCTGCATGTGCCTGTCGACCTGGTGACCATCCTCATTCCATCTCACATGTCATGTTTTGTTTTGCATTTTATCTACACACCTTCAGTTCCGTAGTGATTACTTCGCTTATCATTTGCTATTTTCATCGTTAGAGCTGTTTATCGATGTGCTCGGTTATTTAAGATAAATCTATTATTTAAATGTATAATTTGGCGATCGGTGTTTTGACCGCTGCCGATTTAACTCGCTAGGTATATGTAGAACATGACATGCTTCAGGTCAAAACACTAACCATCGCGCGACTAACAACTACCCTGACATAACCCGACAATAACTAGACGTTGTGCAAATAAGCTGAGATTGGACGGGCATGCAATCGCCTCACGATATCTCTGACGCATGATTCCTTCTCTTTTACTTTTTACTCAAAGCACTCGTGTATGGCACCTGAGTTAATGATTTCAGCTAATTTCACAACAGCACTGACTACACTGAGCCCGTGAGCTGAGCTAGCTTTAGTCTGCAACTATGTAGACCAATGCGCAACGCGGTGACGGTGTTCGATGCAAGAGGCTCCAGCTTGTTACAGTCTGCGTAACCGCATGAATAAGGCAATCTATACGGCGCGTCGTGTAGAGTAAAACTCTGCTAAATATTTAGAAACTTAAAACTAACAATAGCGAATAACGCTATATGACACTTGCGGCTTCTTTAAAATTAGTTTTTATTAGCGTAAGACAGAAGCAATAATAATGCTATATAGGTAGCCTCGTTCATACCCGCAGTCTTTAAATCAATAAGTTTGCATCGAATATTAGATAAAACGTCTTATAAAATAGTACTTAGCAACTTGCACGCACACCATGACCGCTGGGTGCGGGCACGGGTGCGCGTGTCGTGTCACGCGCACGCGCGCGCGCCCGCGCCGCCTCTCGCGCGGAGGGAGTAATCCGAGTGTGTGTATGTTGCCAACCGGCCGGGTAGACAAGCTGGACAGCTCGTTCTCGCGCTCCCGCTCCAGCTCCATGTCAAGCCTTGAAAACATCTCACAGGAGGGCATCCAATGCCTCGCCTTCGCTGACAGTTACACTAAGAAGTCTGGTGAGTTGAAAATCTTTATTATTACTGTCTGGTAATCACTTAGTATATAAATGACACTTTATTTTTAAGTCGGCTCCAGCAGAGCAAATTTACAAATATAAAATGCGATTTGTCAGATCCAACGACGCTGATGCCCACGCTTTGGATCGGCACGACCTTGGGCTCGGTGCTCACCATGACGATCAGCCTGCCCGAGGCAGAGCTCAGACACACGCAGCCCGTCGTCGTTTCAACCAGCGGTCAGTAAAACTTCTAACTACGCTGATTCTAACTGCTCTTTGAACTTTGAGCTTCTATGAACTGGGCATGTCTACTGGATTAGCTCGATCATTGAAGAATTTTCTCGCATCCATCACAGTAACATTTATGTTGTGGTTTCAGGTGGTCCCTTATTTAGGTTAAAAGGTTCAATCCTAACAATGTCGTTTCTCGACTGCAATGGTGCTTTAATACCTTACTCGTATGAAAGTTGGAGAGACGACAGTAAAGATGTAAGTAAGATCTCAAAGAAATTATTTTAAAAACCAACATTTTAAGCATGTTCAAATATTATAAGATTTGCAGAAATCGTCTTAGACATCAAATTATTTAACATGATTATTATTATATTACACTAGAAATAAAGAATTTTGTTCGAAAACGATTGTCAGTAGTTGGTATAGATGTAACTCGCGACACTTGAAACATAACGCGTTGTGCGGCGTGCAGGTGAGGGACCGGCGCGAGCGCACGCCCACGAAGCAGAGCTCGTCCAGCAGCGGCAGCCGCATGAGCCCCACGCCCGCCGCGGACACGGCCGGCGACCGCCAGTTCGTGGTGGTGGCGTCGGAGAAGCAGGCGCGGGTCGTGGCGCTGCCCAGCCAGAACTGCGTCTACAGGCAGCAGATCGTCGACACTGACTTTGTTGTCAAGGCTGAAACTGTTAGCCTGAAAGGTGCCAGTTCTTTGCAACCACTTACTCTTATCAAAAAAATTCAAATAATTACTTTGATATTGTCTGAAAAATATAAAAAATACTGGTCAAAATCAATCAGTTGTCTGAGAAGAGATTTGTTAACGTTTTGCTCATATAATCTGGTATTTATTTCAGATAGTGTATGTCTGGTGAATTATCTATCGACGGGGCACCTGGTGGCGTACAGCCTGCCGTCGCTGCGGCCGCTGGTCGATGTGGACTTTCTGCCGCTGACGGAGCTCGGGTGAGGCCGCTCTTCGTTCGTAAACTACATTACCGAACACCCGCTCAACATATCAACTATAAACAGACCCCGGACATGACAAATATTAATTTCTCCATATAACATACAACCATCAAAGTAACATGCGACGACAAATCTCAAATATATGTGATGTCCGGAGTTAATTTATGAACATTGAGGTGTGGAGCGTCGCCACACGTGGCCATGCCGGGCCTCCAAGTCTCGCCCACCGATTAACTCATTGGTGACACACAGATCACTATTAGACATATTCTATGCACCAAAAAAAGGCACTAAATGATAAACGGCTTGTTTTATATATCTAGTACCTTTTATCATTAGCTTCGCAGTTTAATCATAATTAAGAATGCTATTTTGGGCTACCAGAGATTTGTCATTTTTACGGTTACCGCCTTCATTACTTTAGTTGTACAGATCATTCGCTATTTTATCATTTGGGAGCCTCAAGACAGACTTCCTGTACAGTAACGATCGATGTTAGAAACGTAGACTTGTTTGGTGCAAGACGAGGGTTCGCACTCACCCCTGTACTCGAGCGTTCGACGCAACGCTCGTCGAACCAGTTTTGTACCAAACAAGCGACGGTGTCATCTTCTACTTGAGACGTGTCGAGCACTCAGCTACTAGACAAGCAAAGTCGCGCTGTTTCTCATCACGATGTAGACAAAATTTTGCAAATCTGTCAAGCACCACCTGTGCTTCCGATATTTGGCACTCTTTCTATTTTTCAGTTTAAAGTAACCGATCTATGACATCGCCCTCAACACGACACACTTTATTACAATTTGCCGTTGTCATTGAAATAACACCGTATCACTTTCTAACAGTTCAACTATTTATTTTGGTGCTGCAAAATGTATATGGATGTAAATACACACTGGTTACCTGACACTGAACGGATCGTACACCCGAACGACACGGAATGCATCCGACACAGCCCCGCGCTAGCCCTCTGACCATATTACGATAGTGTGTACCGCCCTGCATCTCTAACATCTCTAACTTTTCACCCTTAGTACAATGATTAATTAATTAACCGGCGCGTGCCTCGCCTTTGTTTCACTTGTATAGAGGCGCTTTGAGTTTGTTGATAGCTTTGCAGTTTGTGTTTCTGTGGATAATTTCGAGTGCGTTTAATATTGAGAATGGACGTACAGTACACAAACTGAAAGCGCCTGCGGTACAAAGTCGGGGCACGCGCCTCGAGTGAGTCACCGCGCTGACTAGTGTCTGTGTTCCTGGTAGCTTCCAGACACAGTCCAAACAGAGGGGTATCGTAGACCCAATGCTGTCCATATGGGGCCAGCAGCTCATTGTTAACGAGGACACCGACCAGTAAGTCGCCGTCCATGCAGATGACATGCGTTAGCCACGCACCGTCACTTGTCATGTGGAGTCGCTCACTCCGGCCTCTGTTGCGTACCTAGACGTGTTCATGTAACGTTGACAGTTGCTTCGTACCCCTCATTTCCCTCGCGCCAATAGACTGCCCCCGCCCCGCCCCACGCCTTTCGCCCCAACCCTCGCCTGTTATGTTTCATTGACGTTTCCACTCGGCCACGGGCAAATCATTATACGCTCTCAAACTCTCGATACGACGACAAGAGGTAATTGGCGACTACGTTATCCAGTTATATGAAACCAAATACGTAAGCTGAAATTCTTAAAGATATCCTTTACCAGAATTGGAATATATTCATGTTTAATATTTTAATTTTAAAAACTTTCACATTCTTTTATGAAAAATAATGATTTTCGGATTACACTTGATAGCTATGGACACATGCAAATTGAGGTATTATTTCCAAAATTCCAAATGAATGAAAAGGAGCGTTGTTACGAAATGATTTGCCCTCCGGGATCTGCCTGCAACTCTGCTTCACCAGCACGATGTGTCCGTACCTCGTGACATACACACACCCACACTCCGTGTACAGTTACCGACATGCACTCACTGTTCCACTACATCGTTATAATCTTTATCTGTGCGATCTTCCTCGCTGGGCTGCTAATCTGCTCTGCTCTGTTAGTTATCGTTACTTTTTCATTCTTCGCTTGCAGCATGCCCGCTTCTGAATGTATTTATGAATCTCATTTGATTGTTTACTTTCTTTATTAGTCGCGTTTAATACTCGTTAGTTAAGCTTTTTTGTTAGACTAAAGTTTGTCCAATAGACTCCGACACTGGACTGCGAGGATACCACAGGTGAGACGTTTCAATTGATAGAACAATTCTTTCCCCCACTTTCTCAACTTCGTTCTTGGTCTATAACAGTCTCCTTTCCACTTCTTCTTGGACTTTGAACAAATAAACGCAACAAATAAACATTGCTATATGCTTCGAGATGAAGTTGTAAAATGTTTGGTGTGTGGTGACATTGCAGGATAGCGAAGACATTCTGCTTCAGCAACAGAGGGCACGGACTGTATCTAGCATCGCCCACTGAAGTACAGAAGTTCACCATTGATTCTGAATTCTGGTCAGTTTAACTTGTAATCTCATTTTAATTTCACTGTTTCGTTATTAGATCGACCTTCCTAATGCTCAGTTGTAATACAGTCAACAGCTGAATGAGATGATAGGCGAGCTGTTCCTGCCTCGTGACATGCCCGAACCTCCCAAGGAGAGTTTCTTCCGAGGACTATTCGGTGGGGGATCCAGACCTCTCGACAGAGAAGAATTATGTAAGTCTATCATGATACAAGAACGACGACAACGAATACTAAAGAAAAGTGTAAAGAAAAATTATACATCATAATTTTATACTTTTCATGAATATAAAGATGATATACTCTCGATACTTAAACGGCTTTTGCTCAATAATATTCAATATATCAAAGCATGGTGTTTTAAACCTTGTGTAGTGTATTGAAATCACCAAATGATCGTTTATGAATCAAGAAGCAGCGTGTAAGTACGGTCACAGACCTTCCGTTTGTTACCAGTCTGGTCGGTACGGTCGATATGTATGAATGTAATTGTCCCCCCAGTCGGCGAAAGTAGCGGTAAGCCGAGCCGCGCGGTGGCGAAGCACATCCCGGGCGGCAGCGCGGCGCAGCTGGAGCAGCTGGGCGCGCGCGCGGGCACGGCCACGTCGGACGTGGCGCGCGCGCACATGCTCGTGGTGGAGCGCGGCGACAAGCTGTCGCAGCTCGAGGACCGCACCGAGCGCATGCACTCGCATGCCGCCGAGTTCTCCTCCTCGGCGCACCAGCTCATGCTCAAGTACAAGGACAAGAAGTGGTATCAGCTGTGAGCGGACCCGCTCTCGTCTCCCTGTTGGAACGCTGACTTGACTCTTATACGTCGCTCGATAGCGTGACGTTTGAAACGTTTTAAAGAAGCCTAAATAGGGGAGCGCACCGAATGCCGAATACTGCAGAAATACTTTATTCAGAAACCAGTTAGAAGTGAAGATTGCAGTAGTCAGAGTCTGAATCATGTGTCGCACCCGGCAGGTGCAGAACCACCAGGCTCGGAGAGCGGGATATCTTCGACCTGCCGCGCCCGCTAGAGCTTAGTCACCTTGTAGATATCTTATGAACCTTACCTTGAACTCATCGAAGCGTGACTCGATTAGAATGAACGCACAAACTATCGACTCTCGAACATAGTCGATTTCGATCAGTAGTGTCCCGCTTCCTACGATTACACGCTGAATCGTTCAATTATTTCTGTGCCTATCGTCGCGGTGGCGGTCATGCGCCCGTGCGACCGCAGCCCGCCCTTTGTACATAGCACCACGAGCTCTGCATTCGTTCACGCGATGTGATAATATGTATATAAAGCGAAAGCATTACGTACTAGGTATATACTAAACTACTTAAAAGTCTTTTTATACAAGTAACACAGTAGTAGTGTCGGCAGCCGACAGTCTGTCCTCGCGTCTTCTGTTGCGGCGCGAGTCTTGTATAATATATCTGATGTAAGCCTTGCGACTCGCGAGCGAACACGCGAGCACTGCGGCCGACCGCGCCGCCCGCGCTCTGCTGCGTGCTAGGCTGCGAATACGGTACCTCCGTAATAATATACGATTATGTAAAGTTATGTTAGTGTTCGCGTAACACGTGAGATTATTTCAATGTTGCTATTAAAATTACATGTAGATGTACATTTTATAGATACAAAATGAAATCTAATATACAATATGTAAGGATAGTCGACGATGTTGATCTGTATAAAGTATTGAGTAAATAATATAAAGAAAAAATAATATATTATAAAGATTGGAAATTTAAGCATTGGATGACAATAATTTTTGTTACTTCTCACTGGAGATTTCTTTGACACATACTCAATGTGTAGTTAAGTTTCTCTTCTGCACCCTTCCGCGTGTTTTGCGAATTTGTTTGATTCGCAGTTCGCACGACGTCAGCCGATGCGATTTATTACGAATTTAGTTGAGTGTTGACGTCTGTCTCTGTCGACACGTTTACTTTCGCGAGCGCGCCCAAACGTGCTCGCTCGTCATTACGTTTAGTTGATGTTCGGTACTGTTAGTATATTGTGACACAATGATAGCAATACGACTTACGGCTGCTCAGCCTAAAGTAAACCAGACCAATCGGTGTCGTGTCGGTGTTGCTAGATAAATTAAACAAAATAAATAAATCGATAACAAATACGTGTAAACTAATTATTAAAGCTCCCTTGTATATCGCTGGTATTGTATAAGTAAGTGGCGACAGAGCCACTAGGCGATCCGGTATTATATAAATACAGCATGGATTCGAAATATAGGCAATACATGAAACCACGTACCTACTGGTCTATCTTTGCTGTCGATATTTAAAAGTTTACGTAGGTAATCGGTGCAATGTTTAGGTTATACAGTAGATTTTTCTTCTTTAACAAATTTAAGAAATTGGTCAGTAATATAATTAATTTGATACGTTGAACATTGACAAGGATGTAGCCACGCAGTGCATACGAAAATCAAACAATAAAAAAAAAATGTTACGCAAATTTATTGGTTAATAATAATGTTAGTAATATTTTGAATATATTTTTTATTGCCTTCATAATCTTAAAAAACAACCTTTTTTTTTGGTACTAGCTATTGAATGTGGTTTCATTTATTGCCAATGTCCATACTGTATTTGTTGGTAGTATTTGTTGGTAGTGGCAAATGTGTATTATATCGTAATAGGACGAGGGGAGAGCCGTATGGCATGTGTGTGAGAACTTGAATGTTTGTAAGTATCGTTGGAGGTGCCAGTCAGTCGGGACGGCGCGCCGCGCGGGTCTGTCGCCGCCTTCGTCATAAGTAGCGTAGTGGATATCGGTGTATCGCATGGCAATAACGTGTTCTATGTCATCACCGCGTCTCTCTGTTCCGTTGCTTACTTAAATTAGCAAACATGTAACATTGCTCCTTTATCACGTTGCGCTCAAGACCACTAGTTCAATATGCATTATCAGTTCCACTAAGTCATTTAATATTATTTTTGTTTTGAATATTCTTATATTTTCCACGTCCACGTACACATTTCATCACCACTTTAGTAAGCTTGAAAATTTTATACCTTAATGTTTAAGGCTAGTTCAGTTTACGTGTGTACGATATCGGATGCCAAACTTTGTACTGTTCTCATGCTGTGTTATATATAATATAAATATTATAATTGTTACGCCTTGTAGGTATATTCTAATGAGTTTATAACTATTATGTAGTTCTGTTGTAGAGGGGCAGACGCGAATCCTATGTCGTCACCGGGTGCGCACGCGCCTCTTTTTAGCTCGTTATGACAAGTTAACATTAATGTTGTCTCGAACAAATAAATATTAAGTACATGTATATCACAATGCTGTTCCAATAAAATATCACTGTATTAACCAGATTATTTTGTTACGTAGTCGTTGAAGAATTTTATTCGAGAAATATTTTCATAGCATTTACCGAGTTACTGTTCAATAGTAGAAATGGTTCAAGCGAATTTTAATGTTGAAGCTACATTATTTTGTGCGGAGAGCAGCTCGCACGGACTCCGCCGTGCTATATCCGAGTGGCATATCAGTGGAATATATCAATCTGTGAACCTTTATCGCGATGATCTGTCGTATTGTAAGATCACGTCGTATAGTTTTGAGACGCCGCTTACTACGTTTTCTACCTAAAGCCTTTTAATATAAAGTAGATTTTCATTTAACATTGATTAGGGTACTGTAAGACTTAAAGTATTATTTCACCGCATTGTATCACACTTTGTGCATCCATCATTATGTATAGATTTAATGTTAGCCAACAGTTTTTTATACATTTAAACGAAATAACTAGAAACCACATTCGCTTAGAAGTTTTTGTCTACAAAATTTTGAACATAAATTGCAAGTTTTGTTATGGATAATATGAGTAAGTCAGTGGAGTCACATCGGCCGCGCCGCGCGCAGCTAGGTCCCTAGAGCCGCTGTGACGCGAGTCTGGCTGCCATACGCGCGTCTAGTCCTTGTTGGTGTCACTACGTGTTACTAACGTACCTCAAGCTCCGTGCAATATTCTATTTAACTATGGTGTAATATAAATGATCAAGTTAAGTTTTCTCAATTCTATTCATTGTTATTTATAGTTGAAGTACGGCACGTAACACGTTGCATGTAGAGCCGCGAGCGCGGCCGGCGCAGGCGCGGTGCCTCACCCGCCGCCTGCGCCGACGCGCTCTACGTCACGCATTACAGTTCCATTTTAAACGCTGATGATTCATTTGGAAATTATGGGACTAAATTATAAATATAAGTATTTGTAAATAAATAATTAAAAAGAAAAATCTTGTGGCAAATTATTACTTGTTATTTGTAACGACGACGTGTAGGATTCATTTAATATTATTTTGTATGATTAGACAAGTGTCTCTTTTCTAATCGTTCAGAAACGAGAATTATAAAGAACTATAATAACTATACATATTGTATATAAAGGATGCTGTTGAATTATATTGATTATTTAGTATAGTAGATGATTATTATAGTCATTATATATAAATAAATTATGAAAATAAAATTATATCAAATTATACGTGTTGTTTTACTTATAGGTTCCTCATCAAATGTCCCAAAAATTTACCTAGGCTAGTATAATAGCTACAATATAGGGTACCTTTACTATTACTTACATAATATGTACTTCACAAAAGAAATTACAAAATAAACTAAAACCTAAAATATGACATCAAAAGATTCGTCCACATCGCTGTCCACTGGGAGTGGTCACAAAAGACTGGCGGCATTGCCACGTTGTCTCTTAGAATTAAATTAATATTGTAATATTAATAAAAAAAAACACAAAATAGTACCTACCTACCTAAAAATCATAACAAAGTCTCTTTCTTCTGTAGTTATCTATGTGCTCGAAAAGTAGTAGGTAGGTATAATCCATATTAAAATTATAATTTATGTCAAAGTAAATAACTGTCTATTGCGCTTTCTCGACTGGATTTTGATGAATCTTGGTATGTAAGTAGTAAATTGAGGCATGGAATTTACTCATCGTCCTAGATTGATTACAAGTAATCAAACAGGAATACAGTTTTAAACAATTTTTCTCACAAACACTAATAACACAGTATGACCAGGCCTCCGTAACTCGCCAATACCTACGCTATAAGCTCCTACGGCGCGCGGCAACCTGAGGTTGCAAAACAGTCGGGGCCGTCTCGCGCTTATAAGTACACGCATGCCTATTTGATCGGTCCGTCAATCATCGTCGCAACACAGTTTTTTGCTGTATAGTTCTTTAATAATGAAGAATCGTAATACAAATAATTGCTGCGTGGACGGCTGTCGCAATCCACAGAAGGATTCGAAGTTTTCTTTTTTGTATTTACCGAAAGATTCTGAAAGGTTAGAAATATTTGTATTTTGTTTATTTTACTCGTAATTATTAATTGTTGAGAAGTCAGTTTAATTACTTAGGTTGTATGAAGGTGTGTAGTTATACCTACTCATATTTACAGGCGAGTCATAACTATTTTTTCTTGAGTAATTTCCTTTTTCTTGTTAATTCTTTTTTGAGCGAATTAAGTACTTACACCTAGGTACCTATTAGTACATTTATCATGCCCCAGTATTATTACTTGAAATACGCCACAAATTATATTTTAACATTAATTATCGTAAAAAAAAAAGATTGATACCTAATACTATTTTACGTAAGAGCGGCAACATCTCATCGGTGACACTATACCTATATATATCGATGTATACCTATAATATATATATATATATATATATCTATATAATTATATATATCGATGACACTATACCAAACTACTAATATTAAAATTGTTTGTTCGATTTCGAAATTTCACAACATTAAAATTTAATAATAGGTACCTACTTAAGAGACGGTAAAAATATATATAAAACACTACATCAAGGTTAAACAATTGTAAATACAATAAACAATTCTTAAAATTATGTTGTTATTTATTTTACTTTGCTTGTACAACCCTAACGCTGGAGCTGCGGTGTAGGTAAATTCTGAACACTAAGGAATTTCGCTCTTGCGTGCGTAATTGTAAAGTGCAATTTCAAATGCACTAGGTGCGTTGGACATTTTGTAGGCTATTATAATGGCGGCTTTCGTCGAGATCAAAGGAGTGAAAGTTCTGTACGTCAGTATGTACCTACTAATATTTATTCTGTGGTATGACGCGACGCCGATAAATCCAATAACGTGATCATTGACGTCACATTCTGTTGACCAATGATGAGACGTTTTGTAAGTTTGAATTTCCCTCTTATTTTTCACTTTTAATTAAATATTTTTTGGGTTTAAATAACTAAATAAAAAAATACCATTTAGGTAATTTTAATGTAAAGACAATAGACCACCTAAAAATAAATATTTGAGACAAATTTATTATTATTATATTATTATTTCCTGGGTAGGTACTCAAAACACTTAATAAAGTTATAGTCAGTGTTCTGCATAGGTAGGTGCCTGCAAAATTCTTTAATTTATTTTTTATTAAAAATTGCTATTAGGTTGCCTTAAAATATTCTTAATTCTAGTCTCAGATTGAAAAACTACGATATGTCTTTTACCTAAAAGGTTATTGCTGGCCAATTAATTTAACTATGCACTGCAAGCTGCTTTTAATATAACTAATAATAACATGTAGTAAAATGTCTTGCTGACACTTACCTTCACTTTGCTTCTAACCGCTGATAAAGATTATTCTTCATTAAGTGAATATCACTTCTCCAAACCTAAATATTAGGTATAACTGAGCAAGCGAAGCAATAAAATTATATTTAATAACTTGAAAAGATCCACTAATGCACTTATCTATAACTTTTATATGGTAGGTAGGTAGGTATTATTAATATTGTAAAAGGTATTTGACTGACTGAACTCCCGCCATTTTTAACGACGGGAACTTTTTTTTTTATTTTTTCACTCAATCGTTTTTACACACTGACAAATGCCATATTTATAAAAATCTCGACGATGTTAAACAATTGCTAAGAAATTTCTAAATTCAAATTCTCTATAGAAAAATTGAAATAAGAATCTGCTAATCATCGTCGTTTTTTTTTATTATATAAATAAGGCCATAGATACATATTAGATATTTATTAAGACACTACTTACGAAGTTAATTTTCGGAAGCTTTTGCGCTATGATCTGCAGTTTTGACGCTTTTAAAGTCGGAATCACGTCACATATGGATGTTACAGAGGTTACGGAGTTATAATATATAAGAGAAAATATCACTTCACCAAAATGTAATCTCTGGCCAATGTAATAATGGCCAGTGGTATTGATTTTAATTATTTAGTAACATATCTTAAGTGTAAGACACTAAGCAATCGCATAGTGTAGTAATGGTCTATGAAAAATGGTTTCTCTAGTCCCTATTATCTATTATGCCGACTGTACATTTGGCAGATCGTTGACCTTAACCGTAAACTCATTTTACATTTATTTAATATTTAGAAAAGGCTGTGGTCGTAAATAAAACATGAAGTATATTGAGCAACTTTTTTAATAAAACTTTAACTATGATATAAATACAATAGAATACATTACGAGCATTTATTATGTCTTGGGCGTGTCGGGCGCGGCGTGGGGAGTGCGGGTGCGGTGTGTGGGGAGCAGGCGGGAGGGGGCTGCGCGGCCGCGCCCTTTGCCCGAAAGGCACAGTCCTCGTTTATAACAGCGAGCGGGCATTATGCGCCCGCCGGCGCCGTTGCACTCACAGATGATCATTTACATTACGCGTAACTACGTACTATGTTCACAAAACTAAGGACAAGAAATCACAAGTTGCAGAAATATTATTAAGATCATAACAATGAAAATATTAAAATGTTTATTTTAGTATAAAGGTTCTGTTTGAATTCTGAACATGGGCGCTATCATTTGGTTTTACCTAATTATTCTTAGTTCATCCACGAGCTATGGGAATGTTTTATCTAAGTTCTTACACTCGGAGCTCGTGCGGTTCCTGCGTGACGAGTCGACTTTATACTGCTGGCCAAACTAGGTTAAGGTTCGCCCGCCAACCGCTTTACTATTTTATTATACAGGACCTTACCACAAGCATCGAAGAGCATCGCGAGTTAGCCAACTCAATTATATACAGTCATAGTCCAAGTGCATTAATGCATTATCAACTGAATAGTGAACTTACAAATTGACGTAGATCTAAGATTGCACGAATAGAATTAAAGTAATTATGATTGACATGTGGGCACGATTCGTCTATACGTTACCACGAAGTAAGCATAACATCAAGGACGGTCGCGTTTAGCTGAAGGTAGAAATCGAAGACGTAGACGTTATCACAAACTCCTAAGTACATTGTATAAATCGTTAGAAGTTCGTATCAGAAAAGCGAACCCAACTCACGCGGTATAAAGGATCACATGTTGCTATCACATTCCCTCGATACAAAACTCTAATAAGTATATTTCACTACGAAACTTTACTATTTATCCAAAAATTATTTTTATAAAATACAGTCACCTGGTTTTTATAGATGGCCCACACGAAGACTGAGTGCTGCGGGACGAGACATCGTTACACACTGGGTAAAACGTTACAATAATTTGGTACTGGAATTCTACATTACGGAATAGCTGTTTATTATAATCATTATTTACAAACATGAATGAAATTAAAATATATAAAATCGAAAACAACAGCATTACCGAGTTGCTTAAAGATACGTTAATTAAATATAAAATTCGACAACAAGACCCAAAGGCAACTAATTGCACTAATACAATGTTTACGTTTCACACTTCACAGCTGTACATGCTAACTACAATACTAACGCTTTAGGAAGACGGTCGGGCCACTGCCGCGCTATCGCTAGCCCACTCGCTGGGCATCGCACCTCGTAACTTAGCTACAGTCGTCTTCCTATCTCGTCTGCGTGCAACACATTAACAAGTCACCTGTATGTGAGTGATATTGCGCGCTCAATTTCATTATTTTCGCCTTAGAAATACGTCGTAGTCAACAAAGTATTAAAATTTATTAGATATACTATAATAATAGTAAAATTTAATTGATTACAACAAGAATATTCAACTTATGAGCTAAAGATCACAAAGTTTCTCCGCGCCGACGATACAGCGTAATATCGCTCACACAAGTGTTTCGCGTTATGTACAATCGGCTACACTAGTAACGAAACTAGAATAGAGTGGATATCTAAAACTCTAACTGCATCATAAAATTACTTCATTGAATTTAGATAACAATAAATAGACCCAACACATACCACGTGACAATAAGTAAGCTTCTTTTACATAGTACACAACAGCATGTGTTCGGTCCTTTGTCTAAGTACATTAGAAGCCAAACCTTCCCTTACACGAGTTACATGTGTACATGGCTTACACCAAGCGTGCACGCTCAGTATGAGTACATAAATAGTGGCGTACGTACAAAATCTTACATTTAGCACCGTCGGGAGCGCGAGCGCGCGGCGGCGCCCGGACAAGCACTGCGGCCGCCGGCACGTCCCGTTCCTTCTCCGAACACACACATACATACCAATATTTGGATTACAAAACTTACATTACAAAATATCGTGACTAACCTACGATGATGACATGAATCAGTGTAATGTACTAACAATAAAACTAGTGCACTAAACATAGACTATCTGCTAAGGTTTGTTCACTGTGACACGAATGACGTTTCGATATGGACTCCAATATGTCTGCGGTACTTCGTCACATACTGCACGCTACACCTACAGTGTACACAGCTGTCGGCATACAAACGCATTGTCACATTAGTGTTATGAAATAAAAATACTATTTATTAAGTGCTTATAAGATTTAACTTCAATCATAGTAAAAAAAAACAATCGACATTACTCATTTCAAATATATAATCGTCATAAAAACTAATTTTTTCTTTATCACATTTGGCACCGATTTTTAAAACCAAAATTAATTTGAACAAGAGAAGGCGTAACTCATTCCCACTGTTAATCCTGAGACCTAGCGTGGTTAACGACCAGACAACTCATACTTACTCATCGTATTGATATAATAAGATATGTTCACAAACTAGGGCTGAGCCGGGAAACAAAAACAACTCGTTGTAGCTGGTGATGTATAACGTATGCGATTGGGTTCTACCTGTGCAGACTACGAAAAAAAGTAAACTAACTCACTAACAAAGGAAGTCAAATACTTCTATATATTCGCTTACAGGAAATTAGCCATAAATTCTAATTTGACAATTTGACCATGTTTTTAAAGAATTATTTGATTCTGCTTAGTCCGGGCACAAAAGTACATTATTTAATAAGACATTATTCAGGATTTGCGACTGTTCCTTCATAATTGGTATAGGTCATTGACCCCACCCGGGCTCCTGAGAGATATGTGTGTATGATATAAAACCGATATGAATCATCGCACAATTATTATATGTCAAATAAACCTATAGGTACAGCGCATTCATACTCCGTAATATACTGATGTGATAGCTTCAATGGAACACGTATTCACTCACGGAAATTAAAACTATATAGTTTTAGGCAATTTAAACATGTATATCTACACGCCTGGTTACTATGAGTCCGTTCCTACACGAGGCGACGCAAGTCTCCGATACCTGACGACTAGAGTCCTCGGCCAGTAGTAGGTAGGGAATAGGTTGCTTGGATACTAATATCCAAGCTACTGCCGCCATACAAACCAAACAGTAAATACATGGGCACGCCGCGTTGGTGACTTCAAGTCAATGGGAATCAGAGAGTTGTGTCGCCTTGTGTACGAACGGGCTAACACATGCTATACTACATATTGATGATTTCCAAACATTCACTTTTCATTTCCAGTTTTAAGTATAAAAATTTGGACAATCTTTGAATAGGTAAACGAATGACTACTTTTTATTATGAATTGTTAAAGATTTTGTTAAATAAGCTGAAATGTGTCGGAAGTGACTTCGTTAATAAAGTGTGATGATTGGTATAATATTACAAATCTATACATACGAACATATCTACAAATTAAATACTTCGATAAAAAATTACATAAGTCCAATAGTGCTACCAGCTTCGCGCCATCTGTACGAAGCGGCACAGTTATTCTCTGAGTAACTTCAGAAACTATTTAACTTGTACACAATACTCGAACCTGAACCAATTTACAATAAGAACAATAATCTCTTTCAGTACGACACATATGAGTAGCATGTAAGTATAACATTGTATAATATACTTTCCAACTCAGGTAATAAGGAATGATTTCAACTAAGGCACGTGGTTACTTAGCAGCTAACTGGCATCGTGTGATGTACGGGACCTTCATGACCGCGCAACAAACAGATCAAATGTATCAAAGCTTGAAGCTACTTCATTGACGGGATCGCTTGTACCATAGTTATGTATAAAAATGCAAACACTATATTTTAGTATCCATTGAGATCAAAGTTTTAATTAAATTGAGGAATCCACCTTCGATGAGATATTCCCATTCTAAACTCATTATGGTTCGCAGATTAGCGAGCACAAGCAATGTTTAATAAATCTTTTAGAATCGAACGATTTCGGCGAAATCAACTCTACTCACAGCTCACCATCCACTCTTTTGATGACAGATACATATAGGTATGTTATGAACCAAGCTATTTTCTTATTCTCTAACTTAAACACTTGTTCCATAACATCAATTCATCGAGTGCTAACTCCGCATGCAACATATCTGAATGCAGCAGAAAGCAGACACATGCGCGCGCACGAGCACGAGCATACATCAATGACGCTAACAACGCGTGCTGTGAGAACAAGTCACGGTTGAAAACCTCATAATATAATTCAATATAACACTAAAGAATTTACAATAAGGGTAAAGCTCGATAATTGCCCAAAACATTAAAATTACATACAATTACATGTCGTTGTGAAAGTTCCACAAGATCGTAAAACGTGATAGTCTGTGCGGAAAGAGAACCGCGGCGGGGTTAAGGCCGCTGCTGTATTTTAATACCGTATTTTTTATGTTAAAAACTCCGTTTCCTCATTGTAGTGCGAGTGTAACATCTGGATATTTATAAAATAATGTTAAAACACAATGTTTTCAAATTCTTCATAATTGTTTTATGGAATTATATTAGTGTTACCATAAGTTAGCTCCATTTTGGGCCACGACGGTTCTCTTTCCCGCACAGACTCTAAAACACATTATTTTACAGACGCGCAAACAGTAGTGCACACTCAAAGAAAATTCAAATACATAAATAAGTACTACGTTCAAAGATTTTAAAAACTAGATACCAAATACTTTATAACTTACATCAGTTATATCGTTCGTTGAACAGAAAATCGACTTTAGATATCATTGAGTGGAAACACTTTTTGCGCGTGACTGTCACCATTAATAATAACTTAGGTGTGCAAGTTTGCATGTGCTAAGTGTTTCGTCATACGACAAGGACAGAGATTTTCATTGGACCCCAATAGTTTAGGATGTTGGCAATGTACGAGTGTGGAGATCGGCTGAGCAAAACTGTTAAACAGTACACACCACTGATTGGAACAGATGCTTCCATGCAAGGCAAACTGCTTCCGTGGAGATTCGTTGTGGCCTTTATGATAATGATTTTACGTCTGTACACGGCACACGCCAGTAGCCTTTATTTATATCTAAGTTATTTTACTCTAAAAAAGTAGTTCAGTAATATTCAAATAATAACATTATGTGTTATTTATGCATTGCTCAGAGAACTTGTACACGGTAGCACACGCTGCGCTCTCACAGAGCGACGCGTGGTCACCGCGAGAATGTTATAATCAGAAATAAAATGCTCAAACAGAATAATGAAACATGACGTCCAGAACGATAAATGATAACCGTGCGCGTGCGCAGTGGACGACACGGAGATAAACATGTTGATATTATACCCTGAACATTGACACTATGATTGATATTATTAATTTGTTCAATACTAAAGTTACCATTATGATATTTGTATTATTTCACTTATGTTAGTACAATGATTAGCAATATAATAGGAGTAAGCGATACTTAAGTAGGTTTCGTTTCGGAATCGTATTACAAATACACATGGAATAGGTGCAGCGATCCCGAGCTGGGTCCTCACGCTAGTCACAGGTAATCACTGGTAATCACAGTGGCATCTCATGAGGCGGGCGGATCACCTGAGCCCCGCGTCCGCCTCGCCCGCCGCCGCCGCGTTCGCCGCGCCCGCGTCCGCCGCGCCCGCGTCCGCCGCGCCCGCGTCCGCCGCGCCCGGCGCGCACAGCGGCTCGGGCTCGGACGGCAGGTTTGCGTTCACGATGTTGGCGATGGCGTCGGCAGACATAGCGGACATCGCCGTCAGTAGGTTGTTGGCCAGCTCTACGCTGGACGCCTCGTCCATACTTTTGTCCTCCAGCCGTAGCGAGCGCATGCCCGCTTCCAACTCTTGTTCTAAAACGTCACAAACTCATTATTAACCAACGGAATGCATCGTATAGAGTATATTTTACATGAAAAAGAATCTTTATCTTTCAAAAGTGCTTCAAGTAATGAAAATAATAATTAAAAATGTCATGCTTTTTTATAATTTGAATGTTGTTGATAAGAAAAGCACTTATAGATGGAAAAGTGAGAGATGGACTGACCGTTAGCATGCGAGTCGGCGTAGGACCAGAAGGGCGAGAACTCCTGCGCGGCGAAGTCGTCGGCGCGGTCGGCGGGCGGCGCGGCGGGCGCGAACGGGTCGTGCGGCGCCAGCGCCGGCGCCGCGCCGAACTGCGCCCAGCCCTCACCGCCCGCCGCCCCGCCCGCACCCCCGCCCGCGCCCGCGCTCTCCCACGCTGCCGGGACATACGTACACATGCTACTACTTTACTAATCACACGGGCCTACTCCGACATAAGTGCGTCTTCTGCTTTCCGCCTCCAAAATAATTACAATAAACTCAGATAATACACTACTATAACTTTGTAACCTTTGAACTGACCGAACCAAACGAAAATAACAAGTGCTAAATTTCAAGATTTATATTTAGTAAACTAAAATACAAACATACATTACGAATGAAAGATTGTGAACAGGGGAGATGTATCGCTAAGAATATATTAAACCATAAGCACTATGTTTCAGTATACAAATGCGCTGCAGTACTCACGCGAGTGCTGGTCCAGCAGGTCGCGCGCCTCGCCCGCGTCCTCGCCGTCCGCCTCGCCCGCCTGCTCCCACATGCTGCGACACACATACGTGCTATGATAATATATCACAAACAAACCTGCTTTCAAATAAACACGCTACAAAAATTACATAGACAAATAAATAATTATTTAAAACTAGTAAGTAATAAATCATACAGGTAAGGTGAAATAAAAAAGGAGTTCAGAATAATCCAAGAAATTTGGATTGGCATGACCGAAATAATTTTAACCACTAGACGCTAGCTCATTGCTACTAAAGCACCATATACCTACTATATTAACTTGTGTTTAAGAACACTTACTCGTCATCAAATCTTTGGCTGGCCAGTTCCAGGAAGTTGTTTTTAGCTATCCTCGTCTGTAAATTGAAAATAATATAAACAATGACATAAACAAACCAAATAAATGTTATAAAAAAAACTCTCAGGTATATTAAATTGTACACAACAACTCTAAGTTTTAAACTGTATGTATGTACACTTACGTCTCCGTCGTCGATGCCGAGACCTTCCGCTATGAAGTCGGCGGAGTCCACCGCTGATCCCATCGCGCCGCACATCTTAAACATTACTCGCTTTATTAGATTTCATTTATTACCAACTATAGCAGGAATTGAAATAATCTTTTTTTCGAAGCCTAGTGTTAGATAACCCTATCTTGTAAAAATTATAGTATCGCTCTAAACATGTTTTATTACAATTTGTACTGTTATCTCGTCTTGCGGTAAAAGCTGCTATTAAGGCGATACACGAATTTTTTCGCTATTTTCGTTTCGTTTTTACTTAGCAACTATAAAATATATACTTAGATTTGCTTTTTCTATCAAAGTATTAAACTTAATAAAAAAAAAATCCGCACTATTTGATGCATAATCATAGTATCTAGATTAATGTCGATTGATTTTTTATTCCATGCAATAGATTTCGATTAATTTGAGATTTTCTATATTGCCTGTACTTAATCTAAGAGGCAGGCAAATCCTGAATAAAGTAGCAAGCGTCAACACTGTGTCAGCAGGCCGTAGGCTTATTTGATATCTCCAGTTGCCACCCCAAGCGATGTTTACTGGATAACAATAGCGGTAAAAATGCTAATTCAGAATCGGCTAACATCGGTGACCAACTAAGTCGTAGTAGATCTAGTTGGTCATAGAAGTTAGACGATATGATATTGTGTTTTTAGTGTTTTTTTATAAACCAACTAGCTGTCCCGGCAAACGTTGTTTTGCCCTATAAATTAAAAATACCTACCCTACCCTACCTACCTACCCTACCCTACCTACCCTACCTAACCTACCTACCCTACCCTACCTACCCTACCCTACCCTACCTACCCTACCCTACCTACCCTACCTACCCTACCCTACCTACCCTACCCTACCTACCCTACCCTACCTACCCTACCCTACCTACCCTACCCTACCTACCCTACCCTACCTACCCTACCCTACCTACCCTACCTACCCTACCCTACCTACCCTACCCTACCTACCCTACCCTACCTACCCTACCCTACCTACCCGACCCTACCCTACCTACCCTACCCTACCTACCCTACCCTACCTACCCTACCCTACCTACCCTACCTACCCTACCCTACCTACCCTACCCTACCTACCCTACCCTACCTAGCCTACCCTACCTACCCTACCCTACCTACCCTACCCTATTTTTTATTGTAAGTCATCAAAAAATAAAAAAAAAAATTTACCAAAAAAAATTAAAGTTTTTAATTAACAAATAAAATATAAGGGTTGATCGTAGAGGGATGAAAATTTAGGGTTGTATGTATTTTTGTATGCTGTGTCATAAAAAAATAAAAACAAAAAAATTTGCCTAAAAAAAAAAAAAAAAAATTTAGGGCTGGACTAACCTTAACATTTAGGGGGATGAAAAATAGATGTTGGTCGATTCTCATAGATACCGGATAAGCACAAAAAATTTCATCAAAATCGGTCAAGCCGTTTCGGAGGAGTTCAAGTTCGAACACCGTGACACGAGAATTTTATATATATAGAGATAATCGCTTTAGTTGACAACCGCAATAGCGAATAACCTACCTGGTGACGGTCGCCGCACTAGAAGAACGCATGATAACCTATTGGCCTTGTATTTTTCTAAATGATTAGCGTTACGTTGTGTAAAAAGTGTTTTGTAAAATAAGTCATGTGGTGGTTACTTGTTACAAGTAAGTTTTAATATAGAAAGCTAGTCAATAGTATGAGCTCAAAAAAGGATGGTCCAGTACGGGTCTGCCACCCCCTTCAGATTAGAAGAAAAAATTAGAAGCTATAAGTTTTGTTTTATTTATTTACAGAAATATTTATACTATCTATTTGTAATTTATAAGATATTCAAATATATAATATAATATTATGTATATTTCTGTATCTATTGTTTATTTTTAGATTTTACATTTCAAAATAATGTAAAACTATGGAGTTACATCTATTTGATTTCAAATTTAATTATTAAATTTTAAAAAATGCTCCCAATATATAATGTTTCTTTTACTTATTTGTGTGTATTTGCATTTATCCCCAATTACAAACATAACCATTATCTTAGCAAAATAATTCGTTTCGACTCCATGCATTCTTTGCTCCGAGTCGTCACCGATCGAGCGAGAGGTGTGATACGGCCGGCTAGCGCGCAACGACGCACGATCTCACGATCTTTGCTAGACTCCGCCTACTCACAAACGAAAAATTATTCGTGTAGCGCCTTAAGATTAATTCGAAGTATATAACATACTAGCCACACAACCCGCCCCGCACGGGTGCAGTGTGTTATAGATATAAACCTTCCTCTTGAATCACTCTACCTATTGCTAAAAGTGCATTAAAATCCGTTGCGTAGTTTAAAGGATCTAAGCGTACAAACAGCGGGAACGACTTCGTTTTATACGATGTAAGGAAGTCTTTTTTATCGAGCTCTAACTTTATAACGACGATATTATATTAATGTAAGTGTTTAGGTATGTACCGACCTCGTTTCCATCTTCGGCGTTCACTTCGTCTGCGAGTTCATCCATCGTGGCTGTCGCCGCCATGTCGTTAAACTGGTAATACATTCAAGTTTAAACATTTGATACTACAACTGTATACTAAGGGATACTGTTATCTACAAATATAATTATAAGAGTCAACAATATTTACTTAAAGGATAAATGTAGCTATGTCTATAAAAGAAATCTATAATCATTTTTACATTAGATAGTGTAATAAAAAGCAGTCGTATATTATTAAACACTCACATCATAATTCGCCGCTAGAGTGTCAGCCATTATTTCCATCTGAAAATAGTAAACTTTTATTAATGTTTTATTAATGTTCGGTAAAACGCACTCTTATAAAATAGGGGTAATTTCACTCAAGTCATTCAACCAACAAGAAAAATAGTATATAATATTAGGTATATAAATAAATGTGTTAAGAATCCAACGTACCTCGTATATGTTCTCGGAGGGGTAGTACCCGCCCTGTAACATAAAGAGCATGGGTGAGTATGTGAATTAGAAATAATTTATTTATTAAGTTGTTGTTATTTCTTAGCTTGTCCTAAATCATAAAACTCGTTTGACATGGGGCGGAAATTGCGTTGTGAATGTTACAGAGAAACATGAGCAACAATTTTAAAATTTTCAAATTTCATTTTTAATAATTAATAAAACAGTTTCGCGGATTTTATCGCGGAGTGGATCCGCCAATTTTTAAACTTTCCGATTTATTTCCCATGCTCGATATCATTTTTTAACAAGCAAGGAAAACTAATTTCATGTTTAAATGGTAAAAAAAGAACCATTTTGTAATGTTTCTGAAAAAAAAAATACAAAATGTATTGCAATCAAAGTTCCGATACTTTTAAAAAAGCGATGTATGTTAAGGCGAGGACAAGCGCCAGCGAGCTTAAGCAAGTGGGCGGATCATGCTGGCGGCGTGTGTACGTACGAGCGGCGTGTCGTGGTGCTGCAGCAGCGGGCGCAGCGTGTCGTCGCGGAAGGCGGGCCAGCGCGCGGCCGCGGCGCCCGCCAGCGCCAGCGCCGGCTCGGGCGCCGCCAGCGCGCGCAGCACGCGCGCCAGGCACAGCACCACGTGCCCCATGTACGCCGCGCGGACCCCGCCTCTGCGCACACACACGGTCACATCACTACACAGATCACGTGAGGTTACCTATAACCGGACAAGTAAGTCTCGCACACCGAGGGCTTCGAATTTTTTAACTAATCGTCACAGTGAATAATTCTCCATAAACAAATAATAATATATAACTTTGCAGTTGAAAACAACGCGAGATCGAGATCGAAATCGAGATCGAAATCGAGATCGAAATCGAGATCGAAATCGAGATCGAAATCGAGATCGAAAAATCTCGAGTCCGATCTCGACCTCGATCTCGATCTCGATCTCGATCTCGATTTCGATCTCGATCTCGCGTTGTTTTCAACTGCAAAGAAAAAAAACCACAGACAATAACAAAAACAAAAATATAATATAAAAGAACAATAAATTCAGCGAGGAGAATTCTGCGCGTGCGACGCGTACGGCGCGGCGCGGTCAAATGTGCGTCCAGCTTTAAGATTCATTTCTCGCACTGACAAAAACCAATATCTCCGATCTGACTCCATACACACACCACTCCACTAATATATGACTTCTACTCACTTGTTGTTCTGGTTTTCTTCAAAAACGTCCATGAGCCGCGTCAGCAGGTCGCACTCCACTAGCAACTGCAAACATAAGTGTAATTAGTACAATACTATCATAAGTCCGCCAGCGCAGTTGGGCTAGATACTTACATGCCTGGCGTACTGCGTGCGGTACACGCGGTTGGTGAGCGCGTGGTTGACGAGCGTGTACACCTGCGCGTGCAGGAAGTTGTTGTTGGGGTAGCGGAAGAACATGTCAATCAGCACGCCCGGGGTTCCTGCCCGACAAACACTATCGTTACGTGCGTGGTACAAACGGATCTACTTTTAACCGACTACAAAAGGAGAAGGTTCTCAATTCGAGGGTTTTCTTTTGTATGTTGTTACGCCGGCATGTTAATAGCCGGCAGTATTGTGGATCGATTAAATTATTTTTGTCATCGATACTTCACAGGTGGACACAAACTTCATTGAAGTCGCTCCCTTATTATATTAATGTGCAATTAATTATCAGTCTTCTTATGAAATAGCCACAAATTACCACACGTACATGCGCTTAATACAACTTAGCAGTTTCCAATTAAATACAAATAATAGAAGGAAAAACTTAAACCTCAGGCAGGACTCGAACCTGCGACCACTGGCTTGACGCGCCAGTCGCTTTACCAACTAAGCTACCGAGGTCACTACCTGGAAGTTTAAATTTTGCCTTCTATTTTATTACGTCTTTAAGGGCGACGTATGCGACATCTAGTGAACCAACCTTACGGTTTGGCTTTCACCGACACTGATTAACAATCTGTTAATTCAGATGTCCGAGAGATGATGCAGCCCAATACTTATTATTTTAATTATTTGTCACGCATTAACGCATGCGGAGCGAATATTTGTAATTAAATACAAATAATAGAAGGAAAAACTTAAACCTCAGGCAGAAAATTAAATAATTACACAATTAATTAATAATTACAGTGCACCATAGTATGTGGTGCGTGGTGTGTGGTGCGTGATTTGTGGTGTGGGCACCTCCTCTACTTCGGAGAGCGACACCTGCACGCGCGCCAGGCCCACCGCGCCCCTACAGATAGGTGTAGTGTGTGGTGTCGTACCGAGCGTGAGCATGGTGGTGGGCACCTCCTCCACCTCGGAGAGCGCCAGGTGCGCCAGCAGCGCCGCCACCTGCACGCGCGCCAGGCCCACCGCGCCCCTACAGATAGGTGTAGTGTGTGGTGTCGTACCGAGCGTGAGCATGGTGGTGGGCACCTCCTCCACCTCGGAGAGCGCCAGGTGCGCCAGCAGCGCCGCCACCTGCACGCGCGCCAGGCCCACCGCGCCCCTACAGATAGGTGTAGTGTGTGGTGTCGTACCGAGCGTGAGCATGGTGGTGGGCACCTCCTCCACCTCGGAGAGCGCCAGGTGCGCCAGCAGCGCCGCCACCTGCACGCGCGCCAGGCCCACCGCGCCCCTACAGATAGGTGTAGTGTGTGGTGTCGTACCGAGCGTGAGCATGGTGGTGGGCACCTCCTCCACCTCGGAGAGCGCCAGGTGCGCCAGCAGCGCCGCCACCTGCACGCGCGCCAGGCCCACCGCGCCCCTACAGATAGGTGTAGTGTGTGGTGTCGTACCGAGCGTGAGCATGGTGGTGGGCACCTCCTCCACCTCGGAGAGCGCCAGGTGCGCCAGCAGCGCCGCCACCTGCACGCGCGCCAGGCCCACCGCGCCCCTACAGATAGGTGTAGTGTGTGGTGTCGTACCGAGCGTGAGCATGGTGGTGGGCACCTCCTCCACCTCGGAGAGCGCCAGGTGCGCCAGCAGCGCCGCCACCTGCACGCGCGCCAGGCCCACCGCGCCACCACCGCCTTCGCCTACGCCCGGCGTCGTCTGCAGGCACCAGGCCATATAAAGTATACATCCTCTCACCCTTCACTGCCTTGTAATTGTAACGAGCGATGGTAAAAAACATATTTTAAACATTTAATAAATAAGTTTACGACCCGTACGATCAGGTCGCCGATCGAAGCGTATTTATTGATAACATTGCTAGTGGGTTAATACTACAGTTGTATTGTGAGTGATGTGGTGACACATCTTCC
Organism: Diachrysia chrysitis; assembly: GCA_932294365.1. NCBI lineage: Eukaryota > Metazoa > Arthropoda > Insecta > Lepidoptera > Noctuidae > Diachrysia > Diachrysia chrysitis. The sequence goes on along the minus strand of OW028651.1, from coordinate 183,107 downwards.
TCAACATAGAGGACGCGTATGGATTTGTAACCACATAACTATTTGTTTTATAAAAAATAACTTTAAATGCTAAAGCCTTGTCAAGGAAAAAAGGCTCATTTTGAACGGCGTTAGGTGTCAGGCCAAATCAATTTTTTAAAATCCTTTTACTTGAAAAAGTTAAACCGCAGTACAGTTTAGGTGAAGTGAGGCGTGGACTAAAGGGCGACTGAAGCCTGTGTGTGACGCGGTGTGTAAGTAGCGGCGGGCTCACGTTTTGCGCGGCGGGCGCGTCGCCGGCGGGGTCGTGCAGCAGCGCGTGGTGCAGCAGCGGCAGGTGCGGGGCCACGGCCAGCTCCACGCCGCTGCGCTCGTCCGCGTCGGCCGCCGCGCCGCGCCCCGCCTCCTCGTCGCTGGCCGCCTGCTTCATGCGCCTGCAACACGGGAGGGTCAGCCGCGGGCGCCGGGCCCGCCGCGGCGCGCGCGCTACTCACAGCATGGGCTCGTGCAGCAGCAGCGCGCGCAGCACCTGGCAGCCGTTGACGAGCGCCGTGCGGCGCGCGCGCGCCGGCGACGTGAACATGCCGCCCAGCAGCGCGCGCACGCCCGCCTCCGACTGCAGGCGCCACACCAGCTCCCAGCTCGCGCGCCTGCTGCACAACACACTCGCGTCACACAACGGCCCCACGGGTCGCGTGGAGCCCAGCCAGGCGTCGCGCACCTCGTGACGCAGCCCTCGGCGGCGCAGCCGTTGACGATGAGGTCGCACAGCAGCGAGGCGGCGTTGGCGGACGCCACGGCCGCGATGCGAGCCTTCGCCACCTCGGCCGCTTGCCGCGCCGCCTCGTCGTCTGCTTTCGAGGACGACTCTGTGCTGTTCTCTGGCTTTGGAGAACCTGTGCATTAATTGAAAGTGTAACTTTGCATCGTTAACTATTACATAGAAGGCAATAACACTGCCGCAGACTAGTTACCTTTATCCCTGTCGGCGTCGCTGCCGCCAGTGTCCTTGGCGTCTTCCTTGTGGTTGGCGTCGGGCTTCTCGCTGGTCTCGCGCTCGGCCTTCTCGGGCGGCTCGGGCTGCGCCACCGCCACCGGGATCTCTTCCGGTACGTATGTGCCGCAGATTATTTGTATCAAGCACTCCAAGAACTGGTGCTCTTCTAACCACTGTTAGAACATAATATACACTCAAGGAATATCATTCAGTAGCGACTGCCGACGGTTACAATAAGTTTTTGGCCACAGTATTCGACCACTTCTTAGTGCCTCAACTGTTTACTAAAGCTGCTTTAAATTTTATACTCAGCAAACCGGAATAATCCAGAGTAAACAACGAAGACACTCTGTTTGTTTGTTGACATACATTATATTCGTATTAGCAAACATATTCACAAAAATGTCAGTAATTCACAACAATAATACATGCTTGAAATGTAGATGTATTAATATTACAAACATTGTTAGTCTGCACAACATCAAGCGTATAAATTAGAATTTCAAACCTTACGGCGGCATCATTGGCATGCTTTATGTACTCTGATTTCAGCTTTGCAGGAAAACAAAACTATATTTTTTAGATCTTTAATTATAGTTTTGATAATTAGCTAAATACATAATGTACGATGAAATTAGAAATAAGTCGAAATTGAAAAACATAATGCGGTTGGTATCACAATATATTTACTTATACAGGGTGTCCCAGAAAGCATGGACGATCGGGTGTCCAGAAGTAGAGGATACTCAGGGGTATCCAAATCGTATATTTGTAGTTTTAGCAATACACAGATCATATTTCGATCGATCGTCTATAGTTTCTGGGACACCCTGCATAAATATTAACCCCGATTTCCCTTGGTCACGCCATAAGTACCAAACGAAAATTAAAAAAATGTACGGAAATGTTTTGAACATCTCACGTAAATAAATTGAATGTTTTGGACACTTACCTCCATCACAGTCTTTTTGAAGAGGTCATCCAGTCTGATGAAGTACTTGAAGGTGTCGGCGATGGCGGAGGTGGACATGTGTCGCAGCAGGTTGGGCAGGAAGTCGCGGCGGGACTTAAAGAAGTCCAACACTCGGAGACACACAATGTGGTACAGGTAACAATCCTACAAACAAGTAATAGTAATTTTGTAGTAGACTTTTTATTGGTGTTGACATGAAGGATCTTGAGGTATATTTAGGTGACCGTTACCTGTTTAGGGCTCCTCTCCAGCAACATTTCCACAGTTTTACTGAAGTATGATGCCAGCAGGGGATTAAGAGGTGGATCCTTGTTAAGAAAGTCGCAGAGGCGGTTCATCTGCAAAGCATCCAGTGACAGCCGGTCGCTGAGCATGGACAGGTGGCTGGTGAGCACCTCGCACGCGATGTTGGCGTGCCGGTACTGTGAAGCCAGCTCCAAGTTCTTGGGCGGCTCCTCCGTTATTAACGTTATCAGTTCTGCTAGGATCTCTGGCTTAGTGAGACTAGAAAGAAACGTCAGGGGTTAGTATAAGAGTAAAAATATACATTTTTGCTATTTAATTATTTTTAATTGTAATTTTTTGCTATTTTTACCTATCAACTATTCCAAGCTGATGCTTTCCACATTTTTTTTTGATAAATGATTTGCCATTAAAGTATCATGATTGCATTCAATCAAGAAAACAATATTTTATGTTCTTTTTAGTTAGTTTAACTACACTGCCTATTTGAAATCCACAACCCATTTTACTGGGTGATCCTGCATTACCCAGTAAAATGGGTTGTGGTAGTCAAATAGGTGCAGCTGCTTCATGTAAAATACGGTATTTAGCTAAATCCAGTAAGCCACCAGTAGCTATGGAAAAGGCTAGTTAGTTTAACTGGGTTTAATGTCAATATTCCAATGAAATTGTTAGACAAACTTAATATATGAACAAAATTTAGTATATTGATTGTTAGTTAAAGTCATCATTCATAAATGATAATAACACCTTTGAAGATGGTTTGTGATATATTTACCAAACAAACAAAAGCACATGCTGCTTGTCTTGCTTGTATATCTTTTGAATAATGTGGTGACTGTAGTAGGTACCGCTGACCTTTATGAAGGACATCACTAATTACAAAGTCACAAGTCACCCTATGTTGACTTCTCCATGTATTTTTACTTACATAATCCTATCTAAGTATTTACCTTAACTTAATTATATGTTTGTTAAATGAGAGCTTGAAATTGTGGCTGTAGCACACATTTATCTTTTATTTACAATCTTTTTTCAATACATTACAAATTTATAGAGCAAATGAGATATAATTTCAAAATTTGATTTATTAATATAACTAGCTGTACCCGCGGCTTCGCTCCCGTTAACTGAACACTTACCCTACCTACCCTAATTACCTACCCTACCCTACCTACCTACCCTACCCTACCTACCTACCCTACCCTACCTACCTACCCTACCCTACCTACCTACCCTACCCTACCTACCTACCCTACCCTACCTACCTACCCTACACTACCTACCTACCCTACACTACCTACCTACCCTACACTACCTATGTCCTTCTCCTGGTTCTGAGCTACCTCCCCACCAATTTTCAGCCAAATCAGTTCAGCCGTTCTTGAGTTATAAATAGTGTAACTAACACGACTTTCTTTTATATATATAGATATTTTAATACAATTGTTTATGACTAACAATGTAAATTAATAATATAGCTTTTAAATGCACTGAAGCTTTTCGCAGTTGCTAAACAAAAGTCTATCTTGTTTTAAACTAATTCATACTATACAAATCATATTGAATACTTCAGTTTTCATAAATAACTAGCATCAATTAATGTGTATTGCATGAAAGATGGGGATATCTTGCTTAACTATTTCTATATTAAACTAAGCTTCATGTCAATAATACTATATTTCATGTTGTGAATCATATCACTGCATGTTTCAAATCACACAAGCAAGTGTTCACTTCCCCTTCTAATTGGAACAACTGGTTCTAACAACCATCAGTCTCTTTGCAGCAAGTGGTTCGATAAATAATAACTCCCTGTCGTATATTGTTTGGACCAGACTTTAGTGGGAGACAGACAAGATAACAACAAAGTTGTGGCACCATCAAATAGGCGAGTACAAGGTAATACTCACAACTGTATGAGAGCTTTGTTGTCCACCTTGCATTCCTGCAGGATGTCGTCCGCCTCCAACACTTGTGACAACGTAACATTCTGAAACAAAAAGCTTGCTATACTCGTCCACAACATACACGATAAACCGGCTTCAATATTAATTATGTTCCGACAAATAACATCACGTTACAGCCGGAACGCGGTTTTGGATAACTGAACACGTCAATGTAATGAATTAATATACAAATTTATCAAATGTACCACTCATAACCATCAATTTTTCAACAAAATACGCACCTCTTCTTTCAGAAGAAAATTTAACTCCCTAACTCCAATATAGTTTCCGCTCCAAAACATAGTTAAAATTAATAAGTACAAGATGTGTAATTAATCTGAATCCATAGAAAACTTATTATTTTACAAATTTTAGCGTTCCTGTTCCTGTGAGTGCAACGATCCGTTTTCTACTTGACAGTTGAATTGCTGATGTTGCCAAGAGTGAAAAATTTAAGGTTTAAACACAAGGTGAAATAACAAAACGTAACAAAGCGGTGCTGTACTATACCCCAGTGCATGGATCTAGAGATGGATAGACCGGCACTTGAAATTTTAAGGTACAATATTAGCAATTTTTTTTTGTTTTTTCAAACACGGCTAGGAAAAATCAAAAAAATAAAATCTAAATACCCACAACAACTATTGTTAAAACTTAAAACAACAAGTTGTGAGCCAAATTTATCCAAATTTACTAAATCCATGCAAAGCCTTCGCTCCCATTGAATCGGTATGCTTAATTGTTTGTTATCGAAGTACAAGTTAGTGTTGTAAGTAAATTTCTATTTAATAATTTATGTACACACACAAAGTCATAAGAAACAACATAATATTATAACAGATGTACAAAGGTACTGCTTATTTCTAAAGAAATCTCTACCAGCAGACCCGCGAAAGGAGAAGTGGTAGATAATAATAGCCAACAGTGTGCAACTTATTTAAAAGAAAAGCAAAAACATTATGTAAAATTAAAATTACTATTTTAATTGTTTGTTTCTATAATAAAATGACCGAATAGGTTTTAAAAACCCTTTTTATGCATTGCTGGTGTTGATAACCTGAGTTATATAATCCGGAGTACATATAAATTTTGTTTTTCCATTTTTTTACATAATTTTAAGTTGTTAAATGCTCTTTTTCACCCATAAATACTACCAGCTTTGCCTTTTTAGCTAATTAGCTTTTTAGCTAAAAAGCTTTTTAGCTAAAAAGCTTTTTAGCTTTCCAAACAGTGGCAAAATGAAAAATGAAAAGAAAAAGAAAATTTAATATGGTATTAAAGTGATTGAGAATTGTACAGTCATTTTCCATTTTTTATTTGGCACCTTTTTTGTACGGACGTAATGCAAAAAAGAGAACGCTGGTGTCTATATAAAGGCAAAAAAAACAACTTAATGATGACCAAATTAAATAGATAGTTTTTGTTTATTTACATAGTAAATTGTAAAAACAGCGGAAACGATACAAGCAATGCAAAAAAAAAGGGTTTAACTTTACTCTTACGGGGAAAAACTTTATTCATGCAAGTACTATTTATTGTTGGCAAGAAAAAAATCGTGGCTCTTTCAAAGCTTTAGTCCTCCGACTCGAAAGCACAGTCGAAAACACTTATACCCTAGACGCTTAAAAGATTGCCAGCCCCTGGCCTAACCCCACCAAGAATATTATTGTTATGTGGGCGTAACTTAGGGCGTATCATTCTTGGTGGTATGGTCACTACACGACACTGGAAGATATTGCTGTAAATAACAGTAGATTGCCAAAACATAAAAAAAAACTTCTTGGTGATACATTAGCAATAGCATTATGTAGGGTTGTAGCTTTTGTTTATATGCTCTGGTAGTAGTATATCTAAGGATCTTACAATCAAACTAAACTGTTAATAACACGTTTATTTTATATTGTGTAAAAATCATCGTTTGGCTTGCAGCAGTTGCATAGCCAGAGACTCCGCCTCGTGCACAGACAGCGACGCGGAGATATCCTGAACCTTCTTCACCTTGCGCGGCGTCACGCTTGCTTGCGGAATGCCCTTGTTCTCCACTAATTTCCGCTTTGTAGGTCTGAAAACAAAAATAATATACAACATATACTTAAAGATAAAAATTATTTTAATAATATTGTTTTATTATCTCTAAACTACTCTAAAGTAATTCAAAAAGGGATTAAATAGTATAGAATATTAATTTTTAATTAAATACAAATAGTTTAAAGGAAAAATTAATCAACCTGGAACTACTAGTTACTTAATTACAAATGTTTGCTCGGCATGTGATGCATAATAAATTATAATATTTTAGAATATGTTAGCTTCAGAGCAGTAGGTTTATTTGCTATCTTCAGGTGACAACCGAAACTAAGTTCACTGAATAAAAATAACGGTAAAAACGATAATTTTGTGTCAGCTAAGGTCAGTGACCAGCTATGTTGTAGTAAGTAAATCAAGTAGCAGACGTTAGATGATACGAAAATTGTATTTTTACAGGGTTTTCTCTTAAAAGATTTTCGCTTTTGTTTGCAACCACCATAGCAAATAAGCCTACAGTACTCACCTGTGGTACTTTTGATCAACTTCTGAATTATTTCCAGATTCTACTCGATCTGAGGAATCAGGATCACTGACAGGCTCATCAGAATTGTCATTGTCGTCACTGTCATTTGCAGGGCCATAGTGTTCATCAGGGTCAGGTAACCAAGATAAATCTGGTCCATCGGACTCTGACTCTGATCCAAACTCATCCTTCTCGCCTTCATCTTCTTTCTTTTTGTTCTTTAGCTTACGTTTCTGTTCTTTGTGTTTTGCTTTGACTTTTTCTCTAAACCTTATCTTATCAAACTTATCCTCTTCTTGTAATACCTCCTTAGCTTTTTCTATATCTATTCCACCCACATTTTCATTCAAAAACTGTTTAGCAAGGACTGACTTCACATCCCTGTTTTCATCTTCTATTGCATCACCTTCCTCAGTAAACTTGACTGTTGTGTTTACTTTTATTTTTTTCTTTAAAAGCTTCTTAGCAACAGCTGCCTTAGTGAGAGGCTTTGTTTTCTTTTTGGATATTTGTTGTTCACTCTCTATTTCTTCTATAGGTTCAATGTCAGGGTTCACATCCAGCTTTTTAACTTGCAAAAAGTCTTCTTCATCACTATCAGCATCATTATGAAAATCAAACTTAACAATTTGTTCCTTCTTTTTCACGTGTTTCACCATTTTACCAGCTTCTTGTGCTGTTTCCTCTTCGATTTCAATAGTACTTTGGTCAGTATCTCCATCAGATTCAGCTTTAGATTTTAATTTATTTATAACATCAATATTTGAAATTTCAGCATCTTTTCTCCTATGAGCATATTGATGTGTCTTCAAAAACTTTATATAAGGCGGGACTATTAATCCTAAAGATCTAGCATATGCATCTGTGTCTAACATCTGAACATTAAATATTTCTTTATTCTTCATTAAAAAAATTGATTTTAAATAACTAACAAAAGCTCTCTGAGCACTCTGCTTTAGTTCTGTGCTGTCAGATAGTAAACTTTCTATCTTCCTCTGTGGAGCAACCACTTTTGATGGATCAACAGCTATTTTGTTAATTGGAATTTTACTGTTATGTAGATCTTCAACTAATTTTTCTTCATGTGGTAAAAGCATTAGTAGGCCTTCTCCTTTGCCAAAAAATCCTCTAGCAGTACGGCCAGCTCTATGTATATAGGTTTCTACATTTTCAGGACAATCCATTTGTATAACCCAATTAACACGAGGGAAGTCTAAACCTCTTGAAGCTAAGTCTGTAGCAAAAAGCACAACATTAGACTTTCTGCAAAACTCATTGTAAATCTTCTCTCTCTTTTCTTGGTGTAAGCTACCATACAAAGCTAGCAAGCTCACTCCTGGCCTCAGTTTGCAAAATAACTCATATGTGTATTTGACTTGTTTACATGTTGCCATGAACACTAGCACCTTTTGCTTCAAGTGATTTTTAATAAATGACCAAAGAATACCAATTTTTTCATCAACTTCACAAACAATGTAACTCTGCTGGAGTGTCTCCGGGGTAACTGTTTCAGCCTGCTCATGAGGAGCAACATAAGTTGGGTATGATAAGCTAAGCCTAGCAAGATCTTTCACTGATTTTGTTTGTGTAGCAGAGAAAAGTAAAGTTTGTCTTTCTGGAGGCAAATTTTCAATAATAGCATTCATTGTAGTCTCAAAGCCCATATCCAAACACCTATCAGCTTCATCTAGGACAAGTATTTGCAGGTGGCTGCAGTCAAACAGAGGATTTTCATCCATATGCTGGAGGAGACGACCAGGCGTACAAATTAATATGTTTATCTGATCCATTCTTTTTCTTTCAAATTTTAAATTTTGTCCACCTATAATAAGCCCTGCTGAAAAGTCATGAAGATGTCCCACTTTTCTTAGGGCTTCATATATCTGGTACGCCAGTTCTCTTGTTGGTGATATAACTAATGCCCCAACACCATCTAATCTTGTCCATTTCTTACAAAATAAGTTTTCTAGAATGGGAATTAGAAATGCCAGAGTTTTTCCTGATCCAGTTCTTGCTGCTCCTAAGATATCTTTTCCCTGCAATGCATAGCCTATAGCCTGCTTTTGTATTTCAGTAGGAGTAACATAGTTATTTTCTTTTAGCCCCTTAAGTGTCTTTTGAGAAAGAGGAAAGTCTTTGAATGTTTTTATTTCATCAGGATTAATCTGTAAAATATAAGTTACATATCGTTAATCTATGACCTCATTAATGTGATATAATAAATACTCCCTTTAATAGTGTAGTTCCAATTCGAATTAGTTAAGACACAATAATTACAACACTATTATTGTCATTACCACATGGTAATTATGGGTTCACGTTTTACATTGTTTTTAAGTTATTTGTAATGCGTATTCAGTAGAGTAATGAATCGTAAAATTATGCAAAATGCAATCAAAAGATATTTATTAGAATATAATGCAAAGAAGAAGAACGTAACCACACATTACCTTATCATACTGAGCCTGCAAGTATTGTATGGCTGCATCTTCCTCGGCGCTCTTTTTCTTCCTAGGTTTATATAATTGTACTTTTTTCTTGTTGACTTGCTTTTTCGGCCCCATGCCTTCTTGTTTCATTGTGTTTTACTTATATATTGCATGAACTGAAATAACAAACACTCGCATGTGGTTGACATGACATGACGGTTGACACTGTGGGTTGACATGACATGACTGTAAGACCAGACCACAGAACAAATGTGTAAGACTGACAATGACAATCTTGCTTGACAGTAGATGTTTTTAATTTACTTTTTAAAATTTTGCCCAGTTGACCACAAGTAGACTATGTATAATAGTATAATAGGTATGTCACTTTTTTTTGTTTTGCTAAACTGCTGGTATTGTATTTACAGCAATTTCTGCCAGTGTCGTGTAGTGAGCACACATGGGTATTTAAAACGGTTTTCGGCGATATTTCGATGCCTGTTACAACACCAATATAGATGTCGGTAGATACTAATACTTATCATCGAGACTATTTAATTTTATGAAAATTATTCTTGTCCTTGTCTCCATTCATTGACTTTATAACTCCTTAGTCTAAGTTTCGTATATAACTGATCTGAAATCTTTAAAATCACCATCATTGTTTTAAGGCCCGGCGCCCACTATCGGTGCGGCTCGGTACAATTCGGGCGGCTTCGGGCGCTTGAGAGCTGCTTCGGGCGGCTTAGGGTGGCTTCGGGCTGCCTCGGCAGTCGTTCGTAAGCATACCTTAGCACGCCGAGGCTGTCTTCGGGTAGCTAGGGTTCAGCACACGAGCATTTTCCACGCTTTTTCGAGCATTTTCCACGGTTTTTCGAGCATTTTCCACACAAAAACGTTGCAGATCAGTCATAACGTTCACCGCGCGCGCCTCCATTAGCTTTGCAACACCCAGAAGAAAATAATAAGCAACAGCCTCATTAATTACACGTATTGGATCGTTTTATTTGACGATAACATAAGATAAGTTGATTATTCTTATTATATTCGTTAATCATTAAACAGGTTATTAAATTCACTGCAAGTACATTTTTGCTTCCAAAACTTATTTACCCAAAATTTTATTTTTTGCCTTAAGGCTCTCCAAGTTTCTCTTCTTCTTTAGCAAGGTGAACAAACCGCCGAAACCGCCCGAAGCAGCACTCAGGCGCCGGAAGCCGTCCGAAGCCGCCGTAAGGCGCCCGAGCTTTACCGAACAGCACCGATGCCCGCCGATATTGGGCGCCGGGCATAGCGAAAACAATAAGTAAACTATAATAGTTATATTTAAATAATATAATAAATAGTTATATAAAATCAATGGCCTTATTTGACACTTTAATTAATTGTCAAGACTATATTAAAACGTCCTCTACATTGGCCAATTGAATGATATTTCATGACCACTTAGGAGGTTGGATTGATGATTTTAATCATTATAATTCTGTAAATACAAACGTATTACGACTGCAAATCGTATTTCGTTTTAAAAACAGTCTGAAACTGTCCGGCAAATTGCAAAAAACGTAAGGAAGTTTGAATTTTGCGGGCTACACTGACGCTTCACCTTTAACTCAGTTTTTAACAGACTTACAAAAGTGGGAGGTTCTCAACTCGACGGTTTTTTTTTGCTAACCTATACTTATCCCCGGCAATTGTAAATCGATATCAATTTTTCTCATCGATGGATATACCTCAAAAGAGGTCTCGAAAAAAAATAAACTCTTTTCCTTTTCATAATTATGTGTCATCAATTATACTTAAACATGAAGATGTAGATGTTAGATTTTCATATATCTATAAGACTTATTTAAAATAGATATTTCAATCAAATTGGTTTTATTTTTCATCTATAGTAAAATTTTCTTCAAGAAATATTATACCTAGTTGTAGTATCTTGTAGTTAATCAACATGACATGACAATATATATACCAGTCCATACATACTTGGCCTTATTTATAAAAATCTCGACGGTGTTAATTAATTGCTAAGAAACTTCTCAATTCAAAATCTCTATAGAAAAATTTAAATAAGAATGTGTTAATCAATTGCTATTGCTAACCATCTTCGAGATAGTAGGCTTTATAAATAAAGTCAACTATCTTAGATAAACTAATGTCTACGAGCCCACAACATCGCTACAAAAGTAGTATTTCTATAGTAGTATTATTGCTCGGTGGTCCATTGTGTGGACCAATATTAACCAACATTAACCACAGCATAACAGCACAGACTATATAGATGCTGCGATTGAACGAAAGTGCGGCCGCGACGTAGTTCACGTAGTGTCGATCGAAGTCGCACAGGTCGAGTGTCGACTGTCGAGCGAAACGAACAATGAACATAAACAATTATAACTCGATCGTGTTTGGACGTGTCGTAGCGTAGATTTTTATATCCTCGTATTTTTTTTTTATTTTAAAGACAGTTGTTAATACAAGACATCGGTAAGTTCTTCTATCTTTTTTTTTTTTATTAATTCCTATCGTATAAAATGTGTAATTTGTATGATCGATGTTATAGTATGGGGCGGTGATTGTTACCCTAAGACTAAAAAAGAACCACCTCCTTTGTGTTGATTCATCGCACGGCGACTAGCGCGACGTAGTATGGATCGCGTGTTGATGTTTTTGTTCTTGCCTAAGACGAAACAATTACAAATTGTTTGAATTAGCTATCACAAGATAAACTTATTATTAAAAAAAATACATTTACCTTATTATTAAAAAAAAAATACATTACCTGTATAAAAATAATAATTATTTATATTTATTACGTAGGTAACTTTAACCTACAGAAAACCATATTTTATTAAAAGGTAGGTCTAGTATACTAGCATCTTAGTCTAGTAGTAGTAAATAGTAATAGGTTCCTACTGTTCCTAGTTGGACTACGGTATAGTCTGAGGTATAGTATAGGCAAATAATTTCCCTTGCGTTAAAGCCGAAAACTAGCTAGGTAGGTTTAGGTACTTTTTAAACAAAGCTAGTTGTTTATTTTTTCTAGCTAATTAATATTCGTCATAAATAAATAGGTACCTAATCAATCTGATTGTTCAGGTAGAAAAAGATTTTTATATACCTATATTTAGGCATATTAGGTATAAAAAATATATATAAATTAATATAAATATATATATATAAATTATATCTACGTTTATCGTTATTTATTTCAAATTTATAGGTAGGTATGTCAATTATTTTATTAATTGTACCTACCTACTAGGAATGTCACTTTATCATTACCTAATAACTATGTAGGTAGGTAGTTTTTCTTGTCTCAATTCCAAAATTATTTGTTTTTTAATACCTAGTAGTACTAGTAGGCAACTAGGTATGTAGTCTAATAGTCTTTTTCTCCCGGCCCTGTTGCCCTAATCACCTAGGTATCTGGGTATATTATTTGGGGTCGGCGCAATGTGTGCTTTTCTTCCATTCATACCTACCTACTCTACTCGTAATAGCCTATACATACATACCTAGGTGCCTACTTTAGTTTTTAAACCAGATTAAGTTACAATGGAAGAGGATAAAATTCCAATCGATGCCGGAAAAAAACCACAAAAAAAACACCTAAAAGTAGGTAGGGGTGTTGTGTAGGTTTTTACCCGTTATAGGAGGTAGGAAATTGAAAATAATATTGTACTTGCTGGCCTAGGAAAAAAACAATTTTGAACATTAACAAAGAGTTCAGGCAAGGATGCAATATTTGTCACTACTTCCTTATAATTGCGTGACTACCTAACATACCTACAATATCATGCGCTCCGGCTGTCTGTCAGTACATACAATGCAACAGTACCCACAGATAATTTACAATAAAATATAAATTGGGTAGGTACATAGGTAGGTATATATATGTACATAGGTAAGGTAAAGGGAATAATACCTATTTTACCCGTTTTTGCAACATTTTTCATTATAATTTAATTTTTCATATTTCCGCTCCAACACAAAAATATTTTTTCAATTCGAACCGGTAGTGCCTGTCATTAGCGCGTTTAAACAAACTCTTCAGCTTTATGATATTATAGTAAAGATTATGTTAAATATGGTAGGTATTATACATTGGTCCACATAGCATAGCGCTGGTTTCAACTAAGCTACGTTTTCTATATAGAAGAATGCGTGCTGTGGATACGTAGGTACTATGGATGGTTGCGAGTGCTACGTGCAGAGCAGTGTACCTACAGCCTACAGTTGGCGCATAGCTCGAGCTGCGCATATTCCTTGCACAGCTAAATAGCTTAGCATCGGTGGAAATGGTTACATAGTTTCGTAGCTTAGCATTTACATTTTCGCAGCATGGTTAAGAAGGCCTAAATCCCTCTAAACTACCAATAAGGATAATATCACCTATAATGGTGGCACTCACAACTGTCATATTGTTTCAGCCACCACAGCACCATGAAGTGTGTAGCGGTGTTATTGTGCCTGGTGGCCGCCGCCAGTGCTGTGTCCTTCTTCGACCTCGTTCGGGAGGAATGGAACGCTTTTAAGGTATACCTTATAGTTACGTTACATAGTACCTACACGAAGACCGGTGGATATGCTATATCTACGGTCAAAGGATTCAACTGGAACTTCGGACGCAACAGCGTCGTTTAAAGATTTTGGAATGAAAATATTTACGATAGTTTCTATAATGTACCTATTTATAGGTATAGTTATTATCAGGCGGGTACGAATTTTGTAGGAAAAACAAACCAGGATGTAGTTATAATAGTAGGTATTATAATAACAGTTTTGAATACGAAATTCAATCAGCGATTATATTAATTATTTGACTAAGCTTATTGTTACATAATCCAGTTGAAGTCGATAAAATATAGAAATATTGTACTAGCTGGAGCATAGCAAGCAGTACGACAGCGAGGTGGAGGACAAGTTCCGCATGAAGATCTACGCGGAGAACAAGCACCGCATCGCCAAGCACAACCAGCGCTACGAGCAGGGCCTGGTGTCCTACAAGCTGAAGACCAACAAGTACGCCGACATGCTGCACCACGAGTTCATACACACCATGAACGGGTTCAACAAGACTGCCAAGTGAGTCCGCAGCTCCCAACACCTCATTACATACTGTTTTAGTGAGAGTACCCCCAGCTCCTGTGTTGTAGGTTTTCGTAAATACCAAAAAAACGAAGGTAGCTAGGTACCTACTGAATAAAATGTTAATTATTTCTCCCTTCTATAGGTACCTCTATTCTGTAATATGCTCAAGATCATTAAATATTTTTTAAGTCACTGTTTATTGCTCATTATGTTTATATAGGTAATTATAGATATATGTACTTATTTGCTTAGGTACCTACTTATTTATTGCTAGTTATTATGCCAATGAGTGGTTAAATCGCGATGTGAGATGTCATTGTTTTGTCCAACACGCCCGGCTGATTTATAGACGTTCTGTGATAGTTTCCTTAATAGGTCATAAGATAGCGGCCTGATAAACAGCTTCTGCGTAGAGGTCGCACGCGTCAATATCGTGTCAAAATAGATGATAAATTTTATTATTGTTAAGTATAGAATATATAAATATTTTGAAGCTTCAACAGTTATCGGTAAATAAGCCAAATTTAACAATATCAAAAAAAGCTTAAAGTTTGTACGTATTTATTTTAATAATGATGAATCAAAATCAAATCAAATCAAATCATTTATTTTTGCAACTAGGATAAAAATTATCACTTTTACAAGTCACATACAATAAAACATTTTGAGCATGCAGATGCTACATGTTGACATAAAAAGCTCAACGGTTCAGCAACAAAGCAACTTGAATTACTTTTTTTGTGGCTTTATTTGGTTTATACATTGATTGATTTGAACTTTGATTGCCCGGAGGGGCTCGTTGCTAAGTGTAAACCGTACCGTTTGACCTAAATATTTTATGTTATCTATTATAGGTGTCCATTTGTAAAACGACCGAAACACGAACATTACTTCGCCTCTGTTGGAAAACCACAAACAACAAAACAGCCACTCAGACTCACTCAGTAATCTCTTCTGCCGTCAATTCCATATTTCTAGATCCAGTCACAGAAAAAGAAATAAACAATATAATTGTAAACCTGCCCAATAAACACAGCTGTGGTATCAATAGAATACCCCCAATTCTAATAAAAACTTGTGCAAACGAATTAGCCATCCCTTTGACTTTCTAATTAACCAATTTATTTCTGAGTCTATTCGTAAAGTACCAGCCCTACCAGGATTTACAAAAATTTATGAAAAAGTAATGGCAAACCGCATCTGTGATTTTTTTGAAAAATGTAACATCGTTGATACTAAACATATTTGGCTTTCGGAAAAATCGATCAACTTCTACTTCAACTCTAGCTGTATACCAGTGAAAAAATAAACGACACAGAAACAAATTAGAGCTACCAGTCCCCAGAATATAAATTTATAGAAATAGCCCACAGTATCGAGCTATTCAGATTTATAACAAATTACATGATAATATCAAAGACTCAAGAACAATAAGCATATTTAAAACTAAAGTTAATCCCTGTTGGAGAAATTTTACTATACTATTATAGAATTTATGTAACCGCATATCGTACATTTTTGAATAGTCTATCGGCAGCACCATAATTTGTTAGTGAGATTCGTCTTTATTCGCTACATTAATTAATGTGTCTATAAAGGGATTAAGAAACATCACTTCATAAGATATTTACGTCCTTATAGTAAGTAGGTAACCTTGATTTCCATTTGAGTGCTTGGTACCAAAGCTGTGTGTTGTGTCGCAGGCACAGCAAGGGCATGTACGGCAAGGCGCACGAGTCGCGCGGCGCCACGTTCCTGGCGCCGGCGCACGTGTCCTACCCCGACCAGGTGGACTGGCGCAAGAAGGGCGCCGTCACCGACGTCAAGGACCAGGGCAAGTGCGGCTCCTGCTGGGCCTTCAGCACCGTGAGTACCAATTGCACATACCGACTACCTAGCTAAGTAGAAACTGACTCTTCGTTCCATGATTAAGACTAAGATTAATCTAGTATTCTAGTCAGAATTTTTTTTAAAAACTATCCGGATCTTAAATCTTTAAAATATATGCTTTCAGCATTATAAAGATGTTGTTCTTATCAGCGTCACCGTCATAATTCAATTAATTGTTTACGACCATAGGACAAGGTCCTTCCGGTCGCCGCGTCGCGTTGCTAACAAATTCAATTTGCTCCGTACACAACACACATTCTAGTGAAAGTGATTCAATACGTTTGATTCGTCGCGGATTATAACCGATGTTATTAACTGCGTTGTTCTGAGACTGCATGCCTAGCGTGAGGCTGATTCCTAGTTGTTTACACATCATTGTAGACCCCTATACCTTCTAAGGTTTTTTTCCCGGGCTAGGATATCCAAAACGCTGAATAATAAATAAAGTAGTATAGTTACGTACTTAATTCTGCTAGATCTTTTATTTCATCCAAAATTATTGTCAAAAATTCATAATCTTTGTCTGAACAATGTTGGAAGTAGTTTTAAACAAAGACAATAATTATGTATGTAGTCGTCAATCGTCATGTAGGTACACAGTATACAAAGATATGATTAGGTCGCCTCGATATCGCGATATACATACATGTTTGTTCATTATCTATTGTTATTGTTTGTGGTCATGTGACACTTGTTTTATTAATCTGATTAGCATTTGGACGTCCGCCTCTCAATATGTAATGAGCGGTGGTAGTGTTTTGATACAAACCAAACTGTAGGTACCTACGTCTTAGTACATCGCACTAGCCACAGTCATTCGATCAGCAACTTATCATATTTCTGTAATTATTACACTGCATGCAAAATAACTGAGTTTCTAATTACTTTGCGCCTACCTATATAATTACGCAATGTGTCATAGCGTCAAGTTCTGAGATCGATGTTATCGCTTATATCGATGTTATAACTTATTCGCTCGTAACCGTTTAAATTAATAAATAAATAATGCTTAATAAGATGTTTTCCTGTTGTTTTCGGGTTCTCTGTTTTATTATTACGAAAGGCTCGCGAAGCCGTATTTTCAAAATTCCCATTTTGGTTGTACGTACTGACCCTACTGTGTTGTTTACTAACGAGGCATTAGCAAAAATGTAACAAGAGTAGCTGTCTTTGTAATTCGATGACCTATCAGACAATATTTAAATAATCATAAATATAAACAGTATGGTTGAGTCACCGGTCATTAATGATAATACAGTGTATTGTTCGACATGGCTGCGCCTTTCAGGACAAAAGCTGGGGGCGGACGCAGCGCGTCTGTTTTCACATGTGTTTTGTTTCAGCGTGCCCATTAATTAGTCATTGACTATCAGTCATTGTGAATCACATCGATATCTATTTATTAATGCCGTTACAGTCGGTGTTACTTAATCATATTGCATCCTATCAGTAACATAAGTATGAAAAATAGACGTAAAAAACAAAATGTTCATCATAAGCAGGTGCAGTGGAAGTTAACTCATGTCACCATGTTTTATGGATACGTCCTAGGCATAAACATAGATTTTTCCTTCGTGAACGTGTAGCACGTGTTAGATTGCTGCTGGCATATTTCAAGACCAAAACGCTATGCAGATAATGTATAAAAATCTTAGAGGAATAAATAAGTAAAGTATAGAGCGCGCTTATCGTGTATGAACTGTTGCCACTAGTATGCACATGTAAAATCGTAAAATTTGTCAAAACAGAGCGCACCATTTTAATAAAACTATCTCTAAACCTAATATTGAGGTATGAATTGTTGGCTCTAGTATGAACATGTAAAATCGTATAATTAGAGTCAAAACAGAGCGCACAGTTTTATTAAAACTATCTCAAAACCTAATATTACCCTAATAATATTGGAATCGTCAATATGTCGTCGCACGGAATATCAGTAAACGTCTCAGCGTACTACAAATCTTTTTTCGTATAATAGTTTCATTGATCAGTAGACACGAGATCACAGGATATCGTGCCACTGTAGCCACGCGTCCGATCTTATTTATCCTCTGTTCAGAGGTAAACACGTATTGTGAAGTCTTATAGTAGGTATAGTGCACGTGACTTTAGTGATTGTAATTAAATGCACCGTCGCCTCTATTGTGGGCTGCGGTTCGTGTTCGCTTGCACGGATATCCTGCTGCTTCAGGAAAACTTTACACATTGTTCATACTTTCATAGAATAGGTATGTCTTTGTCAACATTGACAAATGTTCTCACACTTTAAATGAGTGTTACACGTTATTATTACGTTCGTTACCAGATTTCTGTTTAAAGGGTTAAAACCTTTAATCTGAAATCTGGATCAAGATACACACAATTTATAATAGACCTCTTCCAAATATATTCAATATTACCTTGCAAGGCAGCCCAGGAATATAGTATAGTATGGCCGATGTAGCTCGGAGTCTGAAAGGAGCTTCAAGACAGTTTACACGTAAAGTAAAAAAGACGATGATATCTTAGATTTTGTTGTCTCTCTAAATTACATCGGCCGTAAATGTATTGTAATTGTTCAGAACACTATACATTTATGAAGCTGCATTAACAAAGAAGTAGCTGCCGGTTGGTATATAAGTAATATTGTGTTGTTGCGGTGCAGACGGGCGCGCTCGAGGGCCAGCACTTCCGCAAGTCGCACTACCTGGTGTCGCTGTCGGAGCAGAACCTGGTGGACTGCTCGGCGGCGTACGGCAACAACGGCTGCAACGGCGGCCTCATGGACAACGCCTTCAAGTACATCAAGGACAACGGCGGCATCGACACCGAGAAGACATACCCCTACGAGGGCATCGATGATAAGTGCAGGTCAGGCACTGGATAACACCCCAATATAGCCTTTAGGTTTGCTGTAAATTGACCCCTTTTCCGGTATTATGTAAATAGGTCGCGTCAGAGGTGACATAAACATTTACGGTTGAAGATTTTGTAGTCTTTTACACTGGCCACTGACGTCCCTAGGGTGGTACTACTGGTGTAATAAAGGCAATGACTTTTTCTCAATCAACAGTGTCATAGATACAGGTCAAGTCTTCAAACAGGACATTCTTAAAACAATGATGATTGGTGTACAGATACAACCCGAAGAACTCTGGTGCTGATGACGTGGGCTTCGTAGACGTGCCGCAGGGCGACGAGGAGAAGCTAATGCAGGCAGTGGCCACCGTCGGCCCCATCGCCATCGCCATCGACGCCTCACAGGAGAGCTTCCAATTCTACTCCGACGGCGTCTACTACGACGAGAACTGCTCCTCCACTGAACTGGACCATGGAGTAAGTACATATTTCATAAGATCAACTCTAAATCTATAGATCTATCATTAGAGCGTGTGTAACAGAAGTGTGTGTGCAGGTGCTGGTGGTAGGCTACGGCACGGACGAGAAGGGCGGCGACTACTGGCTGGTGAAGAACTCGTGGGGGCGCACGTGGGGCGACCTCGGCTACATCAAGATGGCGCGCAACAAGGACAACCACTGCGGTATCGCCTCCAGCGCCTCCTACCCGCTCGTCTAGACACACCGAGCCTAAGAACTTTCATTGTGTTGTGTTGCTCTGTGTACAAGATTATGATCCTAGTTTTTATTTAATTGCAATTCCGAGTTTAGTTTGAATTTAATAATAATGAGCAACAATTACATTAATATGTCGAGAACAATGCCACAGAATTAACTCGCGTGAGAACTGTTATATTATAATATGTAGTTTTATCTGTAGAGCGTGCAGGCGCCGCTCCCTCGCCGAACATACGAGTATGATCGTAGAGTTAAGTGTTAGCGTAAGTGTAAAGTTTATGAAAATAGTTAAGTAAACCGCGCGACGTCCACGTCGTTTAAAAGCAAAACTTGTGATATTGTAGTTACTCGCGTGAGTGTATCGTTGTTGAGGTCAAATAAACATATTTTATAATAAACTTGTTGTTTTTAATGCTGACATCTGTGTTTATTTAATGTATTAAAAAAAAGAAGGGACTAGCTCACCACACATGCCCATCATTGCAACTCCTGTAAGCCAGGATCTACAATGATAACCAATGAATACTACCGAAACAGTTAAGCTCGGTGTGTCCCAGGGAAACGATTGACTGTCTTGGAACCCGCAACGAAATTAATCAGAAGTAGAAAGTAGGAGTAGGAAAAAAAATGTTTTTTCTTCCCTTCATTGCAAGCGGGAGACAAAAAGAAAAGATAGGACATAGGCAAAGAAAAGATAAGACAACTGAGTTAGGCGCAGTTGCCAAGCACCACGGATAAAATTTTAACATGAATGGGTCCTAAAATTAATTTATTTAGGAGCTTTTATTTTGATCCCAACAATAAGTATGGCAAAAACGTCTGAAAGACGAAGAAATTTAATGTATTTATTTCAATAACAACGTTGACTCAGTGCCTTTCCATGGATCTTCTTCATTGATTACGTGTTAGCTGTACTGTATCTAATGAGTTAAAACCGCCACAAAGTACATTAACAATGCAGTGTGGAGGCGCGCACGGCCAGCCTCGCGCTCGCCTTGACCACGTACGGCGAGCTGGTGTTAACGTGCGTCATCTCCACACAATAATAAAACAACAAGTGCTCAATAAACAAGTTTAATGTAAAGGCCTATCTTTATTGAGAGGTACATAACATTTTAATAGAATATGTACCTATTATGAACATTACAGAAAGATACAAGCTAGCACAACAAATTGAGTTAGTAAAACATTGCGCTTACGCCATACCTACCACTTGACTTGTTTTTTGTGACCTACCTGGTAACATTGAGACTGCGAGCGATCGGCCATCGTACCGCATCAACCGCATGACGGCATGACTCACTACAAATTAACATTACGTCACACATATTCAAACGAAACTGTTCATCTAGCTAGGCTACAGGAAGTGTTACCTATTGCTTATACATAATCAATAACATTTTATACGTTTTTAAATAGGCAGATATAATAATTACATGGCAGCTGTGCCCACGGCTTCGCTCCCGTCAACTGTCCTACCCTACCTTCCTACCAGGGAACTCGTAGAGTACATTTGTTCTGTGCTTCCTACCTACGCTACCCAACCTATCTACCTACCGTATATTTTCTCATCCACTTACTCACTTTTCGTATTATACCTAAGTAAATGGTTCGTTCTTTTTTTTTTTTATTATGAACCTTGTCCTGACAATAACAAACACACATTATAATAGTAAGTAATTGAAATAACAAGGAAATATACGTTTTACAATCACTTTGTTGCATGGTTTTTGCACGATACTTTGTTGAATTCCTGTAAATGTTTTTGAACCAATATAGTAGGTATCTACATAATATGAAAATACTATGTTGACCGGATGCCGCATTAGGACATATTTACTTGTCATTACGGTAAGAGGATCTGGGTAGGCTGGACGTCACGTGTCTCCCAGTCCACCGGGTCACTGGCCGGAGTGCGCTGCTTGCTACACCGGCGGCAAAGACCGGGGTGTAGCTAGCTCCATACCACGCAAAGTTATAAGTGTTACCTATCCATTACACAACTTTCAAATGAAATGAATTGTTTATAAACAAATCTCTGACAACTGCGCACCCGAACGATATCTAGCAGTGATTATACGCCACAACTGGGACACACCGATAAATTTCACGTGATAATTATTTACCAGTAATTATGTTTAATGAGTTCTAATTAAATGTAGTTGAATGCGTAATATGTAATGGATCACATGATCGATCTCAAACTCGTTAGTTTATTGAAGTATGACTGGTCCGGGGTTCCTGATGAATGGACTGACTGGTGTCTGTCGAAGCGAACCAGGCAGCGCCGGCATCAAAGAGGGGCGAGGGCCCTGCCTCACTTGCTGCATACCCTCAATAATACTGAGCTTTACGCATATCATAAGGGTCGGTCCGGTACTGTATACAGGCAACAACCAATGAAGGTACCCACTCAGAAATGTTCAACAATACCCGACAATCAAAATATGTAATAACATCTTTATATAAATACTCATACAGGAAAATGTCTCTCTCTAACGAAAAAAAAAAATAGGGGTGGTATAAGTTTTAGTAATCGTTGTATCAGTCTGCGGCATTATCGTAGCTTTTAACATATACCTTGTTTGATTCGATTTTACCTGTTTTGAAAGTTGATTAGATTTAGACAGTTCTTAGCCAAAACTCATGAAAATTTGTTTAGACGTTGGTGCCGACTTTTTGATTACTTGTTCCGGCATAATATTGTTTTTTATCCTTACTAATATTATAAACGCGAAAGTTTGTAAGGATGTATGGATGTTTGTTACTCTTTAACGCAAAAACTACTGAATGGATTTTAATGAAACTTTACAATAATATAGCTTATATATCAGAATTAACACATAGGCTATAATTTATATAGATATTGAGTGAATTGTCCAAAATATAACAATAAGTGTCAAGTAGGTAAGTAGAAAAGAAAATAATGTGCCGCCTGCGAGCTATTCCGCTGCAAGAACCGTTAGAGTATATAATGTATAAAGGAAATGTTTATCTAGACCTATAAAAAAAACTTACTTTTCTAATAGTGTAATATTTGCGAAGGTGTTTTTAATAAACATGATCTTTATCCAAATGCTAACAAGTATTTAATTTTGAACAAAATTGTCCTTTACTGAATTTGATTTCAATCAATATCTGAGGAGATTTATAACAGTAAAAAAAAACTCTGCAACAAAATAACGATCAAGAACCACGCATAAACGCGCTAACTTCTGTAATAATTAGACCGATTTTACTGGCAGATAACAAAGGTTATGGGCTGAGGCTGAGGTTATATTATTACTCATACCTACTTTAACTTTAGAATTAGGGTTACGCGCAAAATATAAAAAACCGTTAAAACTAAAACACGCGGACCAAGTCACGGGGGACAGCAAGTAATTAATGAAAGTACCTAAGTCTTCCTGCCTTAGTTATTATGTATCGCGATATATTATATTCCACGTGTGAAATGCTGTGATCCGGATACAAGAATTTCACGAACAAATTACTTCTGTGGAACAACGAACAGTGATTAAACATATTTGTAGTAACGAATGACTCAAGGGTTATGACTCGTGAGATAGCAGCAATCGAATTACTGACAGGCTGCAAGTATCTCCTGGAGTCGGTAAGAACACTAGAAACCGGTGACGAGGTATATTTATGTCTGCGAATACTTTCGACACCACGTCTTACACTATGCTAATCGTATTTAAATGTTGTACAACAGTAGTATGTTGCACAGCTCTTTGATGGGTGCGGGAAGCACTCGCTGCAGCACTCCAGACATGCTGGCGATATCACCGTACTCTCACCACAGAACCTGTGTCGTATTGTAGATAAATGGCGACATTGTTTTACAGTGTACTGACATTCTTAATGTTATAGAACTATTAGATTACAAGTAATACCCGTACTTAAACTGAAAACACAATAAAACATTAATCACGCAGGGATGCAATAAAAGATGCAATGACATTGATAGTATGTATTTTTTATATAATAAAAACAAAACTATCATACATCGAGTGCACACGGCTATGTACAGATATTAGGTACTAATATTTACTTATAACTATTATGTACTATTTATCAAAGGTGCGCACGCAATTGTAACAACAGTTCTCAAACGGGACTTTGTACGTTATTTTATTAGGACTAAAGAGGTACTGTTACAATAAGTCCGCAACCTTATTGTATTCATAAAGATATGCTTACTCATTAAGATATCCCTACCCACACAAACAATTCCGTAAAAGCAATAAATAATACTGATTACGTTAATATAATTAGAACACCGTATTTACAGTACCTAAATTAATCATATTTTAATTGGCATTCAGATAACTAGACATTTCACAATAGTTTACTAAAACTTACACGATGACAAACCTCGTCGGTATTTGTGTAACAAAGTTAAACTAAATACAATAGGTTCATTAGCTTGACCCCGACACACAAAGAGCTTTGTTGGCAGAATTCATGTTACGATAATGTAAACACAGTGAGTATGTGGAGCGCGGCATCAAAATCAAGCGGCGCAATGGTCGTCTGAGGCGAGTGCCGAGTGTGCTCACAATGTGTCTCAATGTTAATAATGTATGAAACCGACGGCCCGACGCAAGACCCCCACATCCGGTCACCAGCGTGTGCGTGCTCTTATTGCTTACCCAGACTTGATCGGCTTCTGAGAAGTAAGCGTGATATAAGATAGTGGTTTACATATCGATGGCTCCACGATTTAACCACGCTTGCTAAAAACAAAAAAATGATTTACCCACAACTCAGATTCAATAATACGACGTAGGTATAAAAATATTGGTAGCGTGACGTGCTGCGGGTTCTTTCCCTGCTTGGGACAAGCATTCTGGATGTTTTTTATGCATGTGTGTTAAATCCCCCTGCGGCACAAGGATTAAATTCCTTAGTGTATTATATAAATCACTCTGATAAGTTATTTTTCTTGATTGTATTAACAAATATAAACTTTCGCTATTCTTATTGCGTCCCTGTAGAGTTACTATTAAAACATTTAACTCAGAATACTAAGGAGCCATCGATATTATATAATTCATAAATCGTTTAGAAAACATACATGTTTACGTAAGTTTAATAAATTATTTTATTTCTGATATATCAACTTTTTCCTAAAACCGAAGACAAAGTCGGGATATTTATTTTGTCCTAATATACTTTGGCATAATTAATGTTGTGGCATATTTTTTGTTGTATAATAAAACTTTGCCATAATTGTGTTTTGGCAAACAGTTTATGTTGAAATAATTATCTTTTAACCAAATTTGTTTTGCATAATTTTATTTCGCACCATGCTGACTATAGAGAAACTACATCCACGCAAAACCCAAATAGAGGTCAGGGTTACTTTTTTGACCCGTATATAGTATGTTTTTATATAATGTTAAGCCTAACCTAGCCGACTATAGAAAAACGACAACCACGCAAAACCGAAAGTCGATTAGGCCAGGGATGTATTTTTTAATTAACGACATATTCTTTAATATCGTTATGTGTAAAGGACAATGACAAGAATCGGCTCGAATGTATCGTCATGTAGCGACAGACTTTTTATATTAATGATAATTTATAATAATAATATAAATCAGTAAGAATTATGCAGTATAAATAAAATATGTAGAAGTACACCATTTAAAGTACATTTTAAATAGTTATTTTATTTTTCAACACGCTTCCTACCTTCAATTCCAATTAAAAACAATGACTATACCAATTGTGCGATTGCAAATTGATTGCATTAATATAATTATTATGAAAGTGAATTTATTACATATAAGTCGTAATTCTGCTGTGCACATACAATGACAATATTATGGTACCTCAGGTGGGCACGACATCAAACAAATATAACACCTCCAGCCCAGTTTTTAGAAGATTTATTAATTAAATATGGTGATGATATAAGTTGAACTTTGTCGGTTTTGGCCGATTCTTAAAGGATTCTCCTCTATGCTTTAGAATGATATGCTTTAAAAAATATGGGATACCTGTTATGCGTAAATATAAATAGGATAAACAAAAGTATGCCATGTTGAATTAAATTTTAAAATTTTATGCAAATGGATCTACACAGTCAGACCTGGAATCTCAAGATTTTAAAATCGTGTTGGGTAACATTAGATTGAGCTTTCACTCTCGCTAGACAGCCATATTGTCACAGCACGGTCTGTTTAAACATTTGCTGGGGTTTTACGCGAAGTTTGGAGGAGACAGGCCCGTCTCGTCACGTTGCGGCATGTGGAGCTTCGGCTCGCGAGACCGACGGCGGGCGGGCAACCGTGGAGGCGATCCGCCCACATTTGCAACCGTGGGTGGAGAGGCGATATGGTGTTTTGACATACCCCCTCTCGGAAATACTGACCGGGCACGGGACCTTTGGCCACTTTGGTCGCTCGGAGGGAGCAGACGACTGCGTGCCACCAGTGTGGTGACGGTGACGATGACCGCACTGCACACGTTGGCCGCATGTCCCGCCTTCGCCGCGCCTCGCGCCGTTCTCCAGGCGGCGCTGAGGGGCGTAGACGTCTCCGCGCTGTCGGCTGTTGTCGCTGCTGCGCTCAGCAGTCGCACAGCGTGGGATGCGCTGTCCCCCTTCTGCGAGACGGTCATGTCCCCGAAGGAGGCGGCGGAGCGCGCTCGGGAGGACGACCCGACGCGCCCCAAACACGCCGACGCTCTGCCGCCCTAGCGTCGGGTCCTGGCGACGGGCGCGGGGCTGGCCGTCGTCCGACTAGAGGACCCACGACGGGGGGCCGCATTCCGTGCTACGGGTGTGGCGGAGAGGCCCACGCTCTTTACACGTCGGTCTCCAAACAATCCTATACTGGTCCCTATTGGCCGGCGGACCCCGCGGTTGGTGCGTGACGAATTGCAATGCATTACCACGCGCCAACACGAACCGCGGATGACGTAGCACGGCGGTTTAGGTTTAGTCAGTAAGAGTCTGACACTATCCATGAGGATTCCCACGCCTAAAAAAAAAAAATGGGGTTCTGCCTGCAAGCGTCATGTTTGGGACTATAACTAACCTACAACAATGTATGTATTGTCAGCTTGGCATACCTACCAAAGATTATTTACATCACTATACATCACCTGATCTATTTGCCCATTGACACAATAATGATAAAATTAAGGGAACAGGGATTTTGTTTATAAGTGGATGAATTTATATGATATACTCGGTAAGCCAGCAAGAGACCTGCTGTTCTTACAAGGTGTGGTGTGAGACGTAGTTCGTCTTGGTAGACAGCCGTTGATTGGACAGAGACAGAAGATAATTCATACCACTAACACGTAGTCTTACAAAGTTATTTACAGTGACGTGACGAAGTGAGGCCTTACAACATAATATTATGAACAGTGAGATCAGCGAGTGGTGACTATTTCTTCTTGGGCTTCTTGGGGTTGCGCGAGCGGCTCTTGGCCTTGCAGAGCGGGCAGATGGGCGCGTTGCGGTGGATCTGCTGGTGGCACGACAGGCACGACTTCATGGGCGGCGGCTGCTGTCTGTTGTTGTATATCAAACATTCACTTACTTATTTTAACATCACATCGGAAAATATACTTTGTAAGATATAATAATAAGTACACGTAATTCCAAGACTTTTATTACAATGTAGCATATTATTTGTTAATTGTGTGCAAGAGTAAGCTTCATTTTCTAATTATGATTCATATAATTTAACATTTATTTTAGTTTCAGACTTGTTCTGACTGGCATTCCCAGGACAGGACTTAAACAAGAAAATATTTCAATAAATACTTAAGTGAGTCTTGAGATCATTTAAAAAAACCATGTGTATAATGTTGTTCTGCGGAATGTCTATGTAATGTTATAATGATTGATGGAGAACGAAATAAATCATATTATTGGATAAAACAGTAGTAAAATAACAAAAACAAACGTATTTAGAGAAAGTAGTGGGCGGATGTAGGAAGGCAGGGAGGGGAGATCGGAATGAAAACCAAAAATAAAACATAATCGAACCTCAGCGAGACCGTAATGAAATCTTGGTCGAGTGCAGACCTGAACGCGGGCGGCGGCGGCGGCGGCTTGCGCGGCGTCTGCGGGAAGGCGGCCAGCGAGCGCGCCGCGCCCCCGCACGCGCCCCCGCCCGCGCCCGCGCCCGCGCCCCCGCCCGCGCCCGCGCCCAGCGCCGCCGGGAAGCGGCTGCAACACACACACTGGTCAGGCGGCGCCCGCCGGCACGAGCACAGCGAGGCGCGCGCGCGTACTCGGGCGTGATGGGGCTGCCCTCCTCCTCGTGCAGGTCGGGCAGGCGCTCGAGGCCCAGGCACTGGCGCCGCAGCAGGTCCACCTCGGACTTCAGCGGCCGGTAGTCCTCGTGCAGCCGCGACGCGTTCGACAGCTTGCGCGTCATGCTCTCCTCTGTCTGTTTGATCACTGTCTCCATCTGAAAATCAGTGTGACATGTATAGGATTTAATTATGCCACAATTACAGTTTCTATCAAACCTTTAAAGGCCATTCGATTCAAATGACTAAGATACAAGAAAGTCTCATATAACAGGTATAAAGTAATGTCTTAGATGCATGACGGTGATATAGGATGTATAGTGAACATTGAACAAGTGGTTTTTTTCACACTTTTGCGCTATTTATAATCTAGGCACAAGAGTCTCGCTCCGAGAGAAATTCAAAGAGATAAACATTCTGACTGTAACTTCTCAATATAGGCTTGAAAATATAATGTAGTTTATAAAAACGAATCGAAATTTGTAAAAATTATTGATGTTCACTCTCTTAATACCAGGAACAAACATAATTTAACTGTTCATGCTACTCGTCTCCATAGAGTAAGCAACTCATTCATGGGTCAATGTATACGCTTTTTTTTTATTCATGATTTTTATCTCTTTTTTTTTATTAATTTATTTTCTTTTTGGAACGAAGTTCCTTATGGCGCGTTGCGAAAGGGGGCTAGACGGAAATTCTTACCAAAAGTTGTAACGACACTTATTGCTATTGTGTATACAAAGTCCCGCGCATCTATGACGTGTACGAAAGAATAGACAGAGTGCATATATACATATAATTTTTTTTGTATTTTTATTTGTATTTGTGTTTGTATTTGTATTTTTATTTTAATATATATTATATATATGTGTATATCTATATATGTATATGTGTGTGTGTGTGTGTGTGTGTGTGTGTGTGTGTGTGTGTGTGTGTGTGTGTATGTACCTATATGTCCAATTTTTAGCTTTTTTTATTTCAATTCGAAAGGAACTTCGTTCCATCCAGGTGTCCACCACCAGGTGTTCACGGTGTGACACCTCTCAAGTTTTTTTTTATTTTAATTGTAAGTTTATGGCATTGTAAGTGTAAATATGCAGGTCTACCATTACCTCATTTTGTTTTTATTTTATTTTTTCATTCTTAAGTTATTGCTTACTGTTTTGTCTAAGCATAGTTATTGCTAACTGGCGATCTGAGTAAGTTGTTGCCCCACATATTTTTATGGTGCCACTGGTGGTATTGTTGTGTGTCAGGTTGTGCAGCTCCCTCGAAAATGGTTGAGCTGCATGAGCTATTCAGGGCACTCTTGCCACTTGTTGGCACAGGCTTGCTCAGGTCGAACTGGCTCTTTCTTCAAAAGGCCAGTCCAGAAAAGACACTGCATTTATTTACACAATATTTTTAATTACAATAATTGTCTGGACTTTAAAAGAGACTGACCCCTGAGTTTGTTTCGACATTTCTTCTCAGAGTACCCAGTTAGGAAATGTCGAATCCAGCAAGCTCTAAAAAAATGTTTTATGTGACTTGTAAAAGTGATGATTTTTTTATCTTAAGTTCCAAAAATAAATGATTTGATTTTATTTGATTTGACTTAGACAAATTTTATTATTGTGTAGAAATCATTTTAAGGATTAAAACAAAAAAAATCTTGTTTTTTTTTTATAAATCTACATTGGTATCAAATGTAGCAGAAATTTATTCAATCACAATGCATGAGTATCATGCAGAAATAAAACTACAATATAATTTCTGGGGCTACTTTAAATACACATAAACAAGGCAGTTTGATAGCTAACAATCTCCAACTGGCAGTAAAACAAACACTTGTTCATGTTACTATTGTGTGCCAACAATAGCCTGCTCCTAACTAAACAAACAGGCGGCGAACGGCGCCAATCACAGCCCCCGTATTTATAGCTCACACATCTGAATATTTGTGTTTCCTATACATTCCTGCATTCCTATATTAGTAATTTATGTTTGAAACAAAAATAACAATAACATGTGGCTAGGTAGCATGAAACAAATACTTCTTGTCTCTTCCAATTCTATATCAATATTAATTTTCTTTTTCAAATCAAATCAAATCAAATCATTTATTTTTGCAACTAGGATAAAAATTATCACTTTAACAAGTCACATAAAACATTTTTTTAGAGCTCGCTGGATTCGACATTTCCTAACTGGCTACACTGAGAAGAAATGTCGAAACAAACTCAGGGGTCAGCCTCTTTTAAAGTCCAGACAATTATTGTAATTAAAAATTTTAATATTATCATACATGTATGACTCTACTTCTGTTTACTAAATATATAAATTTTGCCTCAATCGCAATGCACTATGTATCCTCATCACTCTAAATTTTTTATTATACTATTAAGTACCAAATAACAGACAAAAGTATGACAAAGCCACATATCATTATGATGTCTTTTAATTGTAAGTAGCATTAGGCCATCCAGTCAGTACATTTGTTACTCACTCTCCTAATAGAGACCAGTTTGACTGTAACGCCATAATACTTACAGCATTAATGTCTGCGTGGATCTGGCGCAGCTCTTCCACGTGGCTCATCTTCTCCTGCTGCAACAGCTCCATCTCACGTTTGTACTGCGCCAGGCACCGTCCCTCCTGGTCTCCACTGCGCACCTCATTCAGAATGCTCCGCTTTAATCTCTCAAGAGTTATTGTTTTATTTCTGAAATAAATTATACTTGGACTAAAAACAAATACACCTTACGATAAACACAGACATATTAACTAGTTGAAAAAGTATTAAGTAGTTGAGCATTAATTCTGCCTAATACACTTTGAGGTTTAATTTTCATTAAAACCTTCAGTTCAGTTGGATATAAACACTATGTCACTATCCTCCTACACTACACTACCTATATAATCCACAGGAAAAGTGTATTGTAATATTAATATTGGCTCTTTACTAATTTTATAAAATAATATTCGAAAATATTATAAATATTTATAATCATGAAACATATAAAGTAAAAAGCAGTAACCGAATGTTAGTGCTCCTGGACAAATTAGTAAATTACATAAGTAAATATTATAATATGAAATGTTCAAATACAATAGATGCGTCTCATTTATAAAGCTCAATAATAAACATTTCAGAGGAGATAGTGTTTATTGATCGAGTCCACAGGTGCAAGGGCATTTTGAATAAATCAACATTACTAACGTACCGAATTTCTTTCATGGCTTCCAACTTGTGATATATTTCACGTTCGTTTTCAGCGGTCATGTCTTAAAGGATTGGCTGTGTATTTTGTATCGTTCTCTAAACGTAAAATTAAAATGCACTCGGCGAAATTCTAGACTCGCCGCCTCGCCGCCGTACACGGTACGTAAATTAGTGATGAGCAAAGAACTTGTCTACTGATCTACTCAATTTAGTACTCGTGACGTAATGTGCTGGTGCTTACTAAAACGACTATCAAGCAATTCAATTTACTTATTTGCATAATCAATGTGGTTAAAAATAGGTGTTACTAACAATATTGCCTGCCGAAGCTCAAAAATTATAAACAAATTAAAAAATATAGTAAAAATAAATATATATATATATATACCCATAATTTAAGTTACTAACGACAATATTGCAACATCTTATAATTGGTAGACAAAATTAGGTTAAATATTTTCTTAAATAAAGTTAAAATCTAATCTCTAATAAATAGAATCTTTCTGGTAAAAGTCTCTCACATGTAAATTGAAGATCAATAGAATTCATTTAATACTCTTTACCCAGGTACATACCTATCTACTTTAAGTATGGAGAAAAATTATAAATAAAAACTAAAAGTAATTTATATAACAAAAACCAAATGTAAATATAAGTTAAAAAGGTATAAGTAATTTCAACTTCTTACAATACAATATGTCTAAAATGATAAGACTGATAATAGTTTAGTATTCGTTTGAGTGTAGTCCAAAACCCTAAAACGTGGTTTACGTAGTGAATACTTTTAATATTGTTTTGTCATGCTAACATATAGACTAGATTTCATAATATATGTTTGTACATAGACCCACGGCATACCTACTATTTTGGTTTGCTTATTTACGAAAACTCGGGCCCTAAAACTGGCCGCCTTAATACAGCGCCAGTTTTGCCCCAAAACATTGTTAGAAGACATAAATTAGGGATGTGTCCGCAGCATGTCGACTATTTTGATTCGGCAATTTATGTTTTCACACAATGTTATAATCAAAAGCTGCCACGGCAAACCCGGCTTTAGACATATATGCTGACTTTTAAGGAAGTACAGGTATATTAAATCGTTGGTTATTCCAATACAATCGATAGTAACAAAATATCACTAATTCGACAAAAAGTGTCTAACCCACAGCTCGACAAATGCCAAAAGCAGGCTGCCGTGCTTTAGGCTTTAAGTCCACGCAGGAGTATATGTGTTCTGTGCTTCAGTCATTGTTCTGAGCTGCTCTGTGGAGCTGCTACATCTAGGTGCCGATGTACTTGATGTGCCGATGTAGAAGTACTTGTTGTGAACTAATGTGTCATGCATGCAGCGCTAGATTTTTCACAAAACATTCTATAATACATAAATTAAGGGTGTGGACTAGCAGGTTATACAAATCGCCTACCTTTTTTAAGAGAACAAGGACCGCTCTATAGTATATAAGTCTCTTTTCTAAAGACGTGTCTATAGCGCGTGTTTTTTGACGTGACAACGTCTTATAAATTGGTTTGCCGGGTGACACTTCAAGAAACTGGGTAACGCTCCGCTCACGTTATGCGCTCACAATGAGAGCGAGTGAGAGGCACGCGTCCCTTCCACTCGGGCATGGTTAGCCCGCCTAAGAGCGAGAGAGACAGACATTGACATTGACAGTCGTTGTCACGTAAAACTTTCGCCCGTATACCGACTTTACAGGCAACCAATTTTTTTTTTTAACAGAATATTGTTCGAAAAGGATGTGGAATTCAATGTTCAACTGTTTTTATTCGGCAAAAATTTTATGTTACGTTTATGTTTTCTAACAGTAGTTCCATAGACTACTATTTATATACTAGAGAAGTAGTTCAAAAACTTGAGCAACAGACCTGGCTTTACACAAAATAAAAAAAAATAATTGAAAGGAAAATGGCCGCCTCCACCATTGATAGCGGCTTGCTGTCAAAATAGTGGAATCATTTTAGGAGAACGCGTACGCATTTGCTTGTGTGGAAAGAATCTTCATGCATGAGTTTAATTTGCAGACCGAATGAATTTGTTAAATTGCACCTTAGTAGAGTCGAATATTAAGTGGCGGAGGTCATTTACACCTTTGCAATTGGCTTCGTGTCGTGCCCACTAAACTATATTTGACTCTGTTTACTTGTGACAATGAGTGAAGAAGGTAGCGAAGATTCGCCTCCACGTCCGAAACGGAAGATCAAGAAAGTGATGGTGCTGACATCAGACACAAGCTCGGACAGCGACGAAAGCGTCGCAGTGGCGGCGACACGTAGAAAGAGATTGAGGGTGACTGACCAAGCCATAACACGTTGTAGCCATACCGTGCTTCACAAATATTATAATTGTAGTGCATTTCAGGTGCTGAGTGATGAGGGTAGCGACAGCAGCGGCAGCTCTGTGGTGGGCGCGAGTGCGCGCCGCCGCCGTGCTCTTCCCAAGCTGCGCGACTCTGAGGCGGATAGCGACACGTCCGGCTGGGCCACTGACCACTCGGACGCGCCCAAGCCCGCTACCTCAGCTGCTAAACCTAATTCAGGCTTTGCATCAGACAGCTCTGAAGGCAATTCAGATAAATGCTCAATTTGCCTTTTACGTTTTACTAATCAAGAAGTAGGAACTCCACAGAGCTGTGAACATATATTTTGTTTGGATTGTATCACAGAGTGGTCAAAGAATGTCAATACTTGTCCAGTAGACAGAATGACATTTGATTTTATAGTAGTAAGAGCCTGTGCAGGTGGACGAGTGTTGCGCACTGAGCCTGTCAAAATGCTGGAGCGCCGACCCTCTGTTGAATTGCTTGTTATTGAAGACCCAACTGTTTGTGAGGTATGTAATGATTTTTTGACTATACATATTACTAAATCGAATTATTTAATAGCATTAATTATGGTTCAGAAATTTTATTTTGTACAAATCATCAAATTATAATTTTTATGTGTGGATAACTATGTGTACATTATATTTCAGGTGTGTGGTAGAACAGATAATGAAGAAAGTATGCTTTTATGTGACGGATGTGATCTGGGGTACCACATGCAATGTCTCACTCCTCCTCTATTGGAGGTATGTTATATGGCTTTTAAACATATTCTAGCAACATGTGTTAATAATGTTAATGGGTTCTATTTATTGAGATAAACCATGTATTTTTATGATTTTACTTAAGGCACCTTTGGGTATTTTTGTGTTTCAGGTACCCATGGACCAGTGGTTATGTCCAAATTGTGACAGTCTACTCTCAGATGTGGATTACTTATTTTCAGGCTTCACAGATATGGAAATGGATGTGCCTCTTTCATCTAGAAGTGTGTCAATTAGGGATAGTAGGAGTGCTAGATCATCAAGGTCTCACAGTGTTGTAGATGAGCCTTCTACATCCACAGGGCGGAGAGGTAACCGTCTCAATACTGACAATATACCAACCACCTCCAGGGGATCAAGAACAAATGGTGCAAACACAAGAACAACTTCTACTAGACGTAAAACTACAGCACATACAAATCGCAGAAGGCCAAAGCGAAGAAGAACCAAAACAGTAATTATTGAATATGAAGTGCAAGAGGATGGAAAAATGCCAGTCACAAAGAGGGTTAAAAGGAAACTTAAAAAGAGGAGGGTGAGTCAAGTAGTAGTAATTAGTAGCTTACCTTGAATTGGTGAGAATATAAAAAATGTGACGTGTGTTGTTGTTGAGCAGCGCGCGCGCGTGGCGCCCCGCACGGCGGCGCGGCGCTCGCACGTGCGCGCCAGCGTGCGCTCGCAGCTGGCGGCGGCCGGGCTGGCGGCCGGGCCGGCGGGCGGGCGCGCGGGCGGGCCGGCGGCCGGGCCGGCGGCCGGGCTGGCGGCCGGGCCCGCGCCGCTCGCGCTGCAGCGCCACCGCGCCGGCATCCCCGCGCTCTCCATCTTTGGCAACGCAAACCAAATCGACTACTTCTCCGAGGACGACGAACACGGTGTGTCCGAGAGCGCCAGCACGGCCGTGGCCGTCCGCCCGACTTCCACTGTACTCAGCGCATATAGACAGGTTAGGATACCACACTAAAGCTATAATTGTATATCCAAGAGACTTTACTAAACGTTATGAATTCTTTACAGGCGAGAAGAAAAATGATCTCCGTCCCGTCTCCCCCGCACGCGTCCTCCGCGCCCGACGTGCTCTCCTCTATCCTCGAAAGTCAAACCTTGCTTCATTCGAAAAAATCTATTGTATCTATTTCTGTAGATGGCAGTGTAAATATTAAATTAGAAACTCGCGAAAAGACTAAACTACAAAAGAAGGAATCTGAAGAACCGAATCATCAGGAAAAGCTGGATTTATCTAAGGGAGAGGATGCTGTGAAAAAAGTACCCTCTTACCCCGGTCAGTCCCGAGGCGGCAGGGGCTGGGGCGGTGGCTACACCGGCAATTACCACCGAGAACAAGGAACAAATAACTTAAACAATCGCGGTGGCAATTACGATAATAACTACAGTAGTGGTGGCTACCAGAATCGTCAAGGCAACGCGTTCCATCACAATAACAACGGGCGGCGAGATGACGTCGATACCTACAACAACTACTCCAGAAGACCGAACCAGTATCCGCCGGGTGATGATTTGAATTTCGACCGAAACAGAAGACAAGCATTGGAGCAAAACCGACCCCTGAACAACCGAGCACATAACAACAGGCACAACGAGCAGGGCCGCTACAGCCTGGCGCCGGCGTGGCAGCCGTACGTGCCGCCGCCGGTCGGGCACAGAAATGAACCACCTCCCCCGCAACACAGACACTCGTTTGGAGGTTTTGAAAATCCTCTCGATATGAGAATGAGACAACTGCCTAGACAGAATTCGGCGAACAACAATCTTGACACACATAGTGGAATACAATCTCATCAGGCACAGCAACCGGTGAAGCCTCAACACCAACCCTATCGCCCGCTGCCAGAACCTCCAATGTTTAAATTTGACAAAACACCGGAAATAGACAAGTCCGAAGACGAGAAGAGTGATTCCGGTTTAGTGATAGACACTGAAAAATATGACCCCACTGAGCCTACAAATGACGAGGACAGTGGCGAAGAAGATGCGAGCTTGTCTTCCACCGGTATTATGACAGCGGAGCTCGGGCCGGCGCCCGCGCCCCCGAGCGCGCCCGCGCCCGCGCCCTCGCCCGCGCCCGCGCCCGCCCCGCCCGCTCACAGCGCGGTGCAGGATATCCTCGCGGGGCTCGACACGAGCGGTATGAACGTGCCGGCCAACGTGCTGGACAGCGCCGTGCGGCAGGTGCTGCAGGAGCACCGGGACCTGATCGTGCCGCCGCCCTCGCAGGCGCGTGCCAGCGGCAGTGACGACGATTCCGAAGGGGACTGCCCTAACTTCTCCATATATTCTGCGACGAGCGTACACATAGCGAACAGCGCCGCGGACCTGCCGCAGGAGATCCCGCGCATAATCCCTCAAGATAATCTCGAAGACCTCGTACAGGAGGATGACGATCTGCCTGACGAACCTCCGGTCCGAACTAAAGTCACGCCTGCACCAGTTAAATATTCTACCGACACTAGTCTAAAGAAAAAATCACAGGAAGAGTTAAAGGAAAAAGTGTCAAAAAGGTGCCCCATCACTACCAACCCACGTAATCCAATAAAAATTAAACTTAATACGCCTTCGTTGATAAAAAGACAAGTGAGTTTATACGATGAAGAAGAGCAAGAAGAAGAGAACGAAGCAGAAGTCAATGAAGGCAACGAGTCCGAGCCCGCCCCTGCACCTGCCGAGCTCGCCGCGGACGACAAGGCGGCTCCTTACAAACAGGAGGCTAAACTGCTGCCAGAACATGAAGAAGTGTTTGCTGATGTGGGTCAAGAAGGTAATGAGATTGAAAATATGGAGCGAAATGGTAAGGAGAGTGGTGATATGCTGTCAGATGATACATGCCAAAAGGATGAGAGAGAAAACATTAGTACCACGCCCGATATTAATGAAGAACCTACTACGCCCACTGAAAAGGTAGAGGCTAAGGTAGAACAGAAACTAGATGATGATGATGAAGTTATAGAGAGTCCCGAGCGAGCTGCGACCCCTCCTCGCCTTGACAAGTCTGGTAACGAGAGCCATTCCGACGACGAAAATGAAGAACTCTCTGGAACCGACAACGAGCTCGCACTAGGGGACCACTCGCCGAGGAAAAGCTGCGATGACCGAAACGATGATTTATTGGAGAAGATGACAGAATCAATCAGTGAAACTGAAGACGAGAGAAGCTACACGCCCTGCCTCGACGAAAACAAGTCCAAGGATACCTCCATGGAGACCGAAAAGGATAAAGGTATAGAGGGACTCGATACGGAGATGATATCTGAAGATGAGGGCAACGAAATGTTCTCTGACAATGAACGTGCTCAGTCGGAGCCGCGCTCGTCACACGCCTCGCACGCGTCTCCGCAGAAACCGCCGCCGAACGATGGCGAGGAAGGCGAGATAGTCGACAAAAAGAAGGAGTCCCGTGCCGACGAAGGCAAGAAGAAGAAGAAGAAAGACTCCAAGAAGGAGGGCAAGGAGAAGAGCAAGGGCAAAAACAAAAAGACCGAGATCGCCTTCAAAAAACTAAGTAAGAGTGGAAAGGAAAGGAATTACCGCGACAAGGATAAGAAACGGGAGCGGCGCGACTCAAGCGACGGAGAGCGCGAGCGACAGAAGCAGCGCCGCAAGGAGCGCCGCAAGGACCTCGAGCGCTACGACGTGCGCACCGTCGTGTCCGAGAAGAGGCGCCGGCCCAAGGACGCGTTCGGCCGCGACGTGTCCCCGCGCCCGCGCTCGCACTCGCCCAGCCTGTCGCGCTCGCCGCCGCGC
Source organism: Diachrysia chrysitis (assembly GCA_932294365.1). Lineage (NCBI taxonomy): Eukaryota > Metazoa > Arthropoda > Insecta > Lepidoptera > Noctuidae > Diachrysia > Diachrysia chrysitis. Next base: position 145,103 of record OW028651.1, on the reverse strand, counting down.
CTCACGCCCGCGCGCGAGCCCGAGCGCGAGCCTGAGCGCGCCGCGCGCCGCCGCCGCCGCGAGCCGCGCGCCGAGCCGCGGCGTCGCCGCGAGCCGCGCAAGCGCCGCCGCTCCGCCTCCGCGTCCGCCAGCCCGCGCCCCAAGCCCGCCAAGCGCAAGAAGCGCGCGCGCGACGAGCCCGAGCGCCGCCGCGAGCCGCGCAAGCGCTCCCCGCGCCGCCGCCGCGCGCGCCGCCGCAGCGCCAGCCGCGAGCCCGCCGAGCCCGCGCCCGAGCCCGCGCCCGGCGCGCGCTCGCCCGCCTCGGTGGACTCGCGCCTGCTGTCGCCGCGCACGCCGCCGCCCGAGCCCTCGCCGCCGCCCGAGCGCCGCCGCCGCGACCCCGAGCGCGCGCGCCACCGCCGCCTGCGCGACGTCGCCGGGCCCTCTAAGGAGGTCTTCACGTCCGGAGACAACATCCTCGTCAGCGTCAGCTTCAAGGAGCAGGAGCTCGCGGAGGGCGAGGACGAGCGTCGGGAGCGACGGCGCGAGCGGCGTCGCCGGCGGCGGCTGGCGGCCGTACCCGAAATGGACGCGGCCGCGCCCCGTCCTGTCGCCATAATTGACTTGGAACGCTCGCCTTTCCGCGAGTTGACGCCGTCGCCACGCAACGTGATCGTGCTGAGTGACAGCGAGCCCGGCGAGAAGGAGCCTAGCAGCGCGGCGGGCGGCGGTCCAGCCCCGGCCCCGGAACCAGCACACGCAGTGGGTCCTAAAACTCCGCCATCCCCGGGAACGTCGCCGGCCGCTAGGCCCGCGCCGGCGCCGGTCGCGGACGGCGCGGAGGACACGCGCGGGCCCAACACGCCTCCCGAGCCGCCGGACTCGCCGGACGCGTACGACCCATACGAGCCCACGCGCTCGGCCTCGGGCTCGCCGGGCTCGGCCGCCGAGCCCAGCGCCGCCAGCCCGCCGCGCCCCATGATGACGCTAGAGACGGCACAGAAGACGAACATGTCCGCTGATGACGTCATCGATCGCCGTCCACTCTCACCCATCGAGAAGGTGACGCTCACCATACTTAAGAAACCTTTCACATTACAAGATATTATTTCATCCTCTAAAAATTTAAGGATCTATTACAATAAAGCACTTATTAAAGTTATTATATAAATAGAGACTTAATATGAAAAAAAATCATTTGTATAATTTTTACAATACATAAAAAATATTTATAATCATTTAGAAATATAACTGTTTACTCACGCACATTTTTGGGATCGCCCGACTAGTTTCAGAATCAATGGGAGGCGAGTCGAAGTGAATAGTTTCTAAACAGTTACATCTTTATATTAATTATTTTGTATAATATATCAATCGATCTACGGATAAATTATAAATTCAGCAAGCTTTAGAGTATGGTACACTTCGATAAGCAAATATTGTGTCGGCAGGTGATGGCGTTGCTGCAGTCGACGCGAGACGTGTCCCCGGAGCCGCCGCCGGGCGAGGCGGGCGCGCCCCCGGCCGCGTCGCCCGCGCCCCCCGCGCCCGCGCCCCCCGCGCCCGCGCCCCCGGCGCCTGCGCCCGCGCCCCCGCCCGCGCCGCCCGTGCGCATCGTGCTGCCGTCGCCGACGCGCTCGCAGCCGCCCAAGCTGTTCCTGGCCAAGCCGTCCCCCATCAAGTCCGACCCCATCAAGCCCATGCAGGCCACGAAGATCAAGCCGGCGCCCAGCACGGCGGCGGTGGCGGCGCGCCGGCGCGACGGGCCGGAGTCGGAGCCGGAGGCGGACTCGCCGTACTCGCCGGGCTCCAGCGACTTCGGCGACCTGTTCGAGCCGCCCGGCGCCGGGCGCTCCGGCTTCGACGCGCTGCTGGAGCGCCCGGCGCGCGCGCGCAAGCCGCGCTCGGCCGCCGCCAAGGTGCCCGTCAAGCTCAGCAAGAAGAAAGGTACGTGGCGGTGGCAGCAGCCCGGCCCGCCTCATCGCACGCACTACAGCCGCTCGTGTGTTGCAGGTAAAACGCAGGTGGGCGTCAAGATAGACGAAGACAACCTCAAGATCCTGGACGACCTGCCTAGCTCCGCCGTCGAGATGCAAGTGAAGAGCAAAGTGAGCAATCACGCCATTTATGTGTGTGATCGAAATTATGACATATTGTTAGCTTGGCTATGGCCGCTTTAGTTTGAACACTATGCATTGCTGTTTGACAAGTGCGCCCGATCAGCTCGGGTCGATCTGTAGCACAGGCTGACGTAGTAGTGTGCTGGCACTGTCTTGTGTTTGCAGTTCCTGAAGAAGCTGAACCGGCAAGAGCGCGTGGTGGAGGAGGTGAAGCTGGTGCTGAAGCCGCACTACAACAAGAAGCACGTCACTAAGGACGAGTACAAGGACATTCTGCGCCGCGCCGTGCCCAAGGTACACTCACACACACTCACTCATGCTTGCACTCGCTCATTTTAGTTTTCTTTTTTTATAATTTTCATTTGTCCATAAAGTTAGAACAATCCTGTATCTTACTCACACACCCCACAACTGTGGTTTAGATTAAATAATAAAGTAAATGTGTATACTATGTGTGAGCTATAAAGTGTCTTATTAATAACTCGCGGATATCGACCAATTTTCAGACAAGTTTGATGTAAAATAGGATGCTTAATGATCTATACTCCGTTTTTGCTCGTGCGGGATTCCGAACGCACGTGCTACCATTCGGAACGAATGTATGTGATAGGTCCATAGTTTTGTATGAAATCCCCGCTTTCGGAATTCCGTATGTATGTGGCTGCCCCAACTGTTGTGCGTACTTTGAGTAGAACATTCACAGATTTTTTAAATGTGACGGCTACTCAGGTTTATTTTTTCAAAAATAAAATCATTCGAAATTTATTAAAATACATTGACATCTATAAAGTAGCATATTGAACATATTTCATGTTTTATCTTAGATAAAGTACCTATAGATGTAGCCTTAAAATGAGCTTGATGGATATAGCTAATTGATAGCCCCATGTAAAGACAAGGACAAAATAAAATATTTTGTCCTTGTCAGCGTGACCGGCATTTCGTTGTTTGGCCAGTCTAATATCATGTGACGGTTGACAAGCAAATTTGTTGTGTGTATTGTGTAATTCATTGATAAATTAGTGTATGTGCTATGAGAGGATGCATTTATTCCTCAATAAATGGGCTATCCAACACTGAAATAATTTTTCAAATCGGACCAGTAGTTCCTGAGATTAGCGCGTTCAAACAAACAAACAATAAATCATTAAACAAACTCTTCAGCTTAATATATTGGTATATAGATTAATTGGCCAATAAAAGATGTTTTACTTTAAAATGATTTATAAAAAACTGAATTTACTTGTGTTTTATTTTAATTGTTGTGAATTCAATATTTCGAATAGGATTTTCGAAACTAAATTCTGTGTGATGTGGCCTTTAAAAAGCCTTTAAAACGTTCTATTATCTTTGTGTGTGATTCGACGTCTCAGCCTAACACCAACAAGATAACGAAAATTTCATATTTAATATTATTTTAGCCTTTAAGGTTATATCTTAGCGTAGCGAATTCTCAAGTGTTTTGTAGGCACACTATTAGGCTATTAGCTGGCAGTAGCAATACAAAACACAACCGCCGTATATTACGTCCTCGCCGGCGAGGCCCGTCGCGTATAAATAATTGTAACGTAAATGTTACCCCCGTCCCTAGATCAATCTGGCCCGAGCCGGCCAAAATAGCAATAAAAATATGTCCTTAAATAAGTAACAGATTTAGATCCAGCCCTCCCTTGCTGTTTTTGCCTTATTAAGATTGTTAGCAACTACTAAGTCGAGGTCCGAACCCCACAGGGGGTGCCCTTAGTGAACGTTGCTGACGTAGTTAGTTTTTCTATTGCTCTGGCTGGAGGCCCTTAAGGTTCTCGCCAAAAGTCCGGTGAAGCAGTCAAAGCCTGCGCTCAGACTAACTGCGTAAATCTCAAACAAAAAAAATAATAATAGGCTACTTTAGAAAAAAAAAACAAGAACAAAGTATTGCGACTCACCACGGCAGTATGACTGTGAATATTATAAAACTCTGAGTTAAGTTAAAATTCATGAAACTGGACAGCAAAAAGTCGCGGAGCATATATGGGAATGATTCGGATACCTCTGACGCTCGTCTATACTGTCTAGGACACCCTCTATAATATAAAAATATACGTCAATAAAATAAAATGAAACCGAACTCTTTGTCTAATGCCCAAATTATTTGTTTGGATAATGTGTAAGAATGTGTTATGATGTTTGGTAATCGTGCTTTGTTTTGCAGATCTGTCACAACAAGACGGGCGAGATCAACCCCGCCAAGATCCAATCGCTGGTGGAGGCCTACGTCAAAAAGTTCAGGAAAAAACATAAACTGGGGCTAGTGTAGTGACGCTAGTGTATACATAGTGTAGCATAGTGTAGCCAGCGGTGCGCGCGCCGCCAGATGTTCTATCAGAATATTGTAATTATAATTTATGTATGGACGATCTATTTTACTTAAACGTTTATTTAAATAAATAGTATTTAATTATGAAATTAATTTAATATTGTTTTGATTTTGATCTCCGGGCTGTAGGACAATACTGCTAAGTAAAGTTAACGAAATGCGGGCATTCTGTGTAAGACCTGCAATGTCTCAAGTAACTGATATTGTTACTGTATCACAACGATTTGTGTATTGTCAGCAGACAGCCGCGGCCCGAGCGCTCCGCGCGCGTCAGCGTTCGGTCAGCGCCCTCTCTTGTTATATTGCCAGCCCACATCACATCGTTTACTGTCTCCATCATCCCATGGATACTAGTTTAAATGGTCCTTACATTATGCTGTCCATTTTGGCTCTCAATTGCTTTAGATAATATTCAGAATGCTTGCACACAAAATGTTTAAAGTGAATAGCTTTTTGTGTCTCCTTAAAAGGAAATCAGAACAAACCAGTCGTTGCTGCAGTAGCGAACCTCGATTACAAAGCATAATAATATGATATCGTTTCCACTATCAAGAATAAGGAAAGTTATCATTTTTGTGCAGGTATTTAAAGAGATTTTTATATATACCACATGGATCACACACATTTTACTTATTTATATTTTGTGCAGGTGGTGCAATCGTAACTAAACTACACGAGAAAGCCTTAACTTTGTAAACTTTACGGCAACGCGCGCTGCGACGCCAGCACCGCATAAGAACTTTTCAATATTAATAAAAGCTTAATTAATCTAAAGGCGCCTTACGTGTCGAGAACAGTTTTTATATTGTCTGAATGTAATTTCCATAGCAACTCAAATTTTCGGATTCACAATCGCTATTTCTATGTCAGCCTAGTAGCATCGTTATCTACCTGTGTCCACCAGCAAATCAGTTACCCGATACAGCGCCCCCTATCACTAAGAGCCAAATTCCAACTATTCCAACAAATAAAATTTGCAGAGTTCTCGAAATTAGGAAATTTATAAAGTAATTAGATATTTTATAATAAATTAACTAAGTGTAAGAGCATTAAGAACGCGAGGACAAACGTGCCTACATAATGAACGACACTGCCACCGAGTTGTGATAAGATAGCAAGCGCCGCCGGGAGCTCGCTCTAGGACAATCAATAGTTATATTACGAGCCGGTTCAGTATTTTTTACAGGAACTGACATACCTTAGTGTAATATTAGGTACAAGTATAATGAACTAATAAAATTATTAAAGACTACGCTTACTGTACGTCATTTAATTATAGGTACCTGAGGTGGTTTATATTTTTTGTAATTAATTCCAAAATTGTGCGTTGTTTGAATTATGATTATGTTAGATAATACTGAATAAAACAAAGTTATATTTTTACATTTTTTTTTATTTCTAAAGTACAAACATAAAAAACAACAAAGGACACAACATAAGGTCATGTGTGATTCTGGCAAAACATTACTGTCAAGGCTATGTTTCCACGCTCGGAAACAGTACCGCAACAGAGTGTTTACAACGGGAGATTACAAAGCGTTGACTGATTGCATTGCTAATGAAGCTACTCTAATATATGAACTACTGGAGTGTGTGACGGACACGTGCTCAGACGGCGGGCGCGAAGCCGAGGCGCTTGTTGGCCACGTCGAACTCGGTGTAGTACTTGCCGATGAACACGTCGCCCAGGATCCACAGCGGGCCGTTGGGCGGCGGGATGTCCAAACCCATGAAGCCCGACAGGCACACCGTCTTGCCGAACTGCGACACCTACATACAAGCACACATCATTATCGCACCTCACAGTGCACACACGCGTCAGCCTCGCCCCGCCGGGCAGTAGCCCCACACCCGGCACTCACCCGCAGTACGTAGTCCTGGCCCTCCAGCGTGAAGCGCGCCCCGCCGAGCGAGAAGCTGACGGCCGGCAGCTTGGGGATGAGCGCGCAGTCCACCACGTACTGGCCGAACGCCATGGGCGTGGCGCCCAGCGCCTTGTTCAGCGCCTCAACCTCGGCCGTGGGGCCCGCGATCAGCGACGTGCCCGTGTCCGCGATCGCCTCGCAGCCCTGCGCGCACACATACTAACTACACTCCGATACACACACCACCGGCCAGTTACCATTTTGCAATCGGTAAAGCTACACAGATAGATAACTGAGCGTCATTAGCACGTCTAGCGAATATGTGACTTGACCATAACAATATTGAGTTCAATATGAGTTGCCATATCAATGCGTATGGAACCAATAGTGCGCGTACCTGCGTGCAGAAGGACTTGCCGGCGACCTGCACGCCGTCCATGTGGAACTGCCAGTAGGTGGCGCGGTGCACGGGCACGTACGTGAAGTTCCCGCGGTAGTGCGCCGGGTCCGAGCCGCCCAGGATCACCTCCCCGCCCTGCGCCGCGCTCGGGTCTCTGCGCGCACACCACACCAAGCATGGAATAACATATTTTATTGAATATAAATAATCTTACATATTCTATCGATAGTGTTTAGTGTTTACCTATTCAGATAGAAGGAGAAGATTGGCTTGACGAGTCCCTGCGCCACCATGTTATCGAACACCGGCGTTACGCCGTCCACTGAGATACTGCGAACATCACAACCAACTATATTTATACCTACCTAATAGGCTGGTTTTATAGCTACGCGTTTCGACAGCGCGGCTGAAGCGCGCGCGTTCGGATTTGTTCGGGGTAGTAGTTGCGTTTTATAGCCACGCGCTTGAGCAGCGCTGTTGAGTAAACGCGCGCTGTTCGCCGGCGCTGCCGAAGCGCGCGCCGCGAGAAGATACGATCAGTACGCGTTTTAGAGTGACGCTGTTAAGACGCGCCGTTAAGTACAGTACAACACGAATTATAATATCGATACGGAACGTATAATTGAGGAAGTACGATGTAGAAGGTGTTTATGGGATCCGGCCGATCAATTATATAAGAATAAGCTGGATCGTCGTAAACAAAACTGTAACTTGCAGAGTAATTCGTCAAAACTAGTTATTGATAGGCGAAAATATTTATAAAATGTATGACTATTTTCTCGTAAATCGCAAAAAGATCTTACGTGTTGGCCTCTCAGTAACCTTGTACCAATATAAGGATCAACAGCTAGTCTTCTTTGCCTTCTTTTCCATAAGAAGTAAATAGCCACTACTCTAACCGCATTAATGTTTATTTTGTAGACGACTGTATACAGCAGCGAAACGCGCGGTACTAATCTCGTTTTACAGCGGACCGTTGTTCAAACGCGCGCTGCTAACAGCGGCGCTGCTCAACGGCGCGTCTAACAGCGTAGCTATAAAACCAGCCTCAGTTTGTAGTAGATACTAGGGTAAGAATGAAAAAAACTCCTACTGAAATAAGATATAGCGTTGTTAACTTTTCTGATGTGTGAATGTATGTAGATACCTGCGGAAGGCCATCCCGAGGATGCCGTCGAACTTGGCGGCCACGAAGGCGAGCCCCGGCTCCGACATGGCCTCGGCGAAGGTCTGGCCGCGCACCGTGATGCCGCCCACCTGCACACACGCTGCTGTAGGGACCGCCGGCCGAGCGGCTCGCACTCGCGCCGGCGCTACTCACGGTCACGTCGTCCTGCGACAGGAACCCGGACAGGCTGCCGCTGCCGTAGTGGATGGCGAACTCGGTGCCGTTGGCGTGGTACGTGTTGGACTTACTGCTGTCGTATTTGTTGTGCAGAACTGCAACACACGCAACACTCGGTAATGTGTGACATATGAAGTGGTAGCTGCGGTACGTGGCGCGCCGGACGCTCCCCGTCAGTCCTGGTACAAGCACTTGTAATAGATGTTTACGAATGCATCATAATAAAAAAAAACTATTTTTTTAAAATCCAATCTCGTCAAAACAGTAGCAGTGTCGGATTACTTGATACCCCTAAGCAATACTCGCCTGTGGCCCTAGCCACAAAAAAGTTAATACTATCGGACTGTTACCGTTCTCTTAAAAACCAAAGCATACATTATTTGACACTCTCAAGACAACCGTTGTGACAAAAACCATAAAATTTAACGACGGGGCGTTATATTAACGCCCTAAGGTCCAGATAAATCGCACGAAGATGGAATTAAAGGGTTCCCGTACCTCAAAAGATAAAAATCCCTTATAAGATCACTATCTTGTCCGTGTGTCACCATCGATTTTCTCAGGAACGGGCGAACCTAGCAAGTTGAATTTTATACCAGATACTGAGATCTGTCCCTATTAGGTGTATAAAAATCACGGAATTTTTCCTTTACTTGTGCTGTAAAACCTAGTTTTTAACCAAAATTGTCAATTCCAGGTCAACTGGAAGTACCCTTTAGGTTTTGAGTCGAAAACCTATATGGTAGTTCCCCGTAATCTAAAAAAAAAAACAAAACAGCCAAAAAGCAAGGTTACACAGCTCATAAAAAAAAGGGAAACTTTGGTACAAACAAATTTTCGCGCAAATGTAAATTTGCCCATATCTTTTTATCGTTTTGACTCAGGACCTTGATTTTTATAGATGATGGTAGGAAACCCTTCGTGCGCGAGTCCGACTCGCAATTTGCCGGTTTTTTATTTTATATATTTGTTAGGACATATTTAAGTAGTATCGTCGGTAGCCAAAATTCTGCATAACAATTGCTGTCTTGTTTCTGTGTTAGACTTAAAGCTCAAAAAAATATTGTTTTTTTTTTAAGTAATTTTAGCCGATATGACCGCTATCTGCCGAAACTAGATTTTTGGCCGAAGCCGAAGCCGTAACTATGCAAATCAGTTCACTACATTTCTTAGTCTTTAAAGTTAGTAGATTGACTAAAAGGGAATAACGTTAACTGTTTAAAAAATACTGCTACAGATTAATTATTAAAATTAACTTACAATTTTTCAAAACATTTTAAATCAATTCGAAACAACCTGTTGGTCGATGATACCTATGTATTATAAGATTTGTAAGTAACATTAATTATTCAGCATGCAATAAAAGCCCTATCCGATCCTTATGAGTATTATTCGACATCGTACTGCGTACACATATACGTAACCATTGAATAGATTTGAGATTATCATTTTTCCCCGGTGAATATAACCCCATCAAAAATATAAATGTGAAATCTGAGCCAAGTTCAATATTATGATATATGCCTTGGTTGTTGACTTCAACGACAAAAGAAGTGAGATCTAAATGGGGGCCAAGTTCATTCATATATTTACATAAAATATAATTTAATCTTATAACTTAGGATAATATATTGTAGCCTAAGGTCTGACTTAGCTAGTTCTCATATACGAATGATTATGTTCGATGGCTAGTTTCTACCAGCAAGCCAAATTTTCAGAATAATAAAATAAGAACCGACAAGTAACAGGTTTAGAACTTGCGAAGGCTATAATATAATTCGTATATGAAAACTAGCCAAGTCAGACCTTAGGCTACAATATATTATCCTAAGTTATAAGAATAAATTATATTTTATGTGAATATACGAATGAACTTGGCACCCATTTAGATCTCAATTCTTTCGTCGTTGAAGTCAAAAACCAAGGCATATATCATAATATTGAACTTGGCTCAAATTTTACATTTATGTTTTTGATGGGATATCATTACTTTTTATACATAAATGATTAGTAGGTACTTATTTATAACAAAATTAATACCAAATGGTTTTTGTAAAACTAGTATTTTCCTGCGTTAACGGGTATAAGTTAAGTGTTCCTAATAGAATCAATGAAGTGAAAAATTATAATAAAATTATAAAAATTTACCAGTTTCAGATTTTTTCCTTTGTATTCACCTAATTATCTATCTGCATGCCAAATTTGAACTTTCTAGGTCATCTGGAACTGGGTTAGAATTTTGATCTATAGGTCAGTCAGTGACAAAAATTATGATTTTTGGACGTTAATATCTAAATAACCGTTTGAGACGTGTGTATGAAATTTAGAGCACAAATGTATCTCGCAAGTCTCAATATATGAGCCAATTTGACACGTTGATATGAAATAGTTTTTGAGTTATGAGGAGGTCTAAAGAGGCTGCAAATGCTTCGTGTAATATTACACACGGTGCTGCTCGCCAGTTCTGTTACTAGAACTTGGCTTTGACACGCTACCGCGTGTCGTCGTGATCGCTCGACAAAGTTCACGTGAGTTAGTTACATTTTTAGAATCTTATGCTCGTGCCCTTTATTTTGATACCCCACTTTTTTTTTCTTCTTGTTTTTTCAATCTTAGTGATGATTACAATGTTATCTTAATATATTATCTGGCATCATTGCAACTTCTGGCGCAGTCGGGTAAAAAGATACTCGCTTTTCTAATAAACTTTAGTCAAATAAATGCACAGGTTTTTAAAATACCCAGTAAAACTCACACACACAAGCACAATTTTGACCCTTGCTTAAATATTTTTTGCTTATTTTGCTTAGTGGCACTGACACAGTAGTCTTTCTTAACATAGAAGGCTAAGATTCAGAGGCGAATACCCACCATAGTCAATAAAAATGTGAATTTAACACGAAAAAAAATAACATCGGTATCTCGTTGAGTATAATTTTATATACATCTAGGAAATGTCATGACCTTTCCTTTCTTTGTCGTACGTGTGACGTAACTGTAAGTACCTACCTATACTGAGTACGTACATAGGTATAAGCATATAACTGAAACTAAAGTGTCTTGATATAGCTTCTGAGAACAGTATCACACTACAAAATGTTTGCATATCGCAACAATTGAACAAGTGTGGTGTCGGGCAGCAGTAAGTCAGTAAACTGGCTCGGCGAGTATAATATAAAGTATGTTCTCACGGCAGGCGATGTTGGTGTAGTGGCACTTCTTGGAGGGCACCCACAGGTTGGATGAGCCTGTGTCGAACACCACTTTGAACGTCTGCGGCGGGCTGCCTATCGAGATGGGCCCGTAGTATTGTGCCTGTAACATATTCACAAATTATAATCGTACAAGTTAAAGCTGGCTCCTACCACCGGTCATATTATTATATTTGAAATAAGTTGGCTGACCACTCTTACGACCTAATTATAAGTTACATTTACATTTTTAAACTTTGGCTTTGTTCATAATCTAAGCCAAAGGTATATACAATTATAATGGCTTTCAAGGATCCTCACATTCCCAGTTCCGATCAGTAACTGCCGAAACAAAGATTAAAACGAAAGCTAAATGTCTGAATTTAAATTAATCGTTGGACAGAATCGGGTGAACTCAGGGCAGGCCTGTAGAAGAGGTACACCATGTACAGCTTATTTGCACCCAAACCATGTAAAACAAATGCAGGAGTCGTGCTCTACTACGAAAAATTATAAAAACATACAATGATTGTTTCACTGATTTAGTGCATTGTTACCATACAATCTAATTTGTAATTTATTACTTTATGTTACCTATTTATCATCATTTCAGCCGAAAGGCGTCCACTGCTGAACATCCAAGGATCGCAACCTATTTATACTTTGCTTTATTGTTGCTGATTAATTAAACTGCTTCGTGGGTAGCCAATCAAAATTTTAGTTATTGTTTATTGTTTTCGGTAGTTAGCGGCTATCATTATTTTTATTTATAAAAATCTCGAAGATGGTTAGCAATTGATTAGCAGATTCTTATTTCAATTTTTCTATAGAGAATTTGAATTAAGAAGTTCCTTAGCAATTGCTAACCATCGTCGAGATTTTTGTAAATAAGGCCACTAGTTGTTTAGAAGTGTTATGCGTTGTTCCACAATTGTTTGTTGTCCTACCGAAATAAAAAAATAAACTTCACTACAGCTATAGTTTATAGCTTTACTTTTACATCGATAGGCCATAAGCCTAGGTACTTCAACTTACGTTCGCATATTTTGCCATAACTCATGATAAAATAATAGTGATAGTAAATTACTTAGGTACCTATTATGAAGTGGATATTGTTTTGTTTCCACTTGTCTCGGTCATTGGCTTGTCAGTGATAGGTAACGTTTTAATAACACAGGACAAGATAAGCTTTAGAAAAATCTCCATTCTCATAATTCATAAAATATATATAAATCGTTTGCCATTCAAGCTGCCCGATTGTGGAACGCATTACCAGTGTCGATTCGTCGCGAACAAACAATTGTTAAATTTAAAAAAGCACTAAGAAACCATTACATATCCTTATCAATATAAATGTTAAAATTTGCTATCATCATATTTCGTTATTGTTTTTAAATTGTTTTCATTATTGTTCAGTTTTTTCTTTGTTCATATATTTAGCATTAGATATTAAGTCTGTAGCTGTACACTCCACTTATATTTTTATATATATTCCGTCCGATGGTTGCCTGGAAGAAATTGCCGTGCGCAATAAGGCCGCCCGCCCTTCCGCCCTTTGTACGACTGTAATGTATATATATATTTTTTCATGTTTATTTTTGTTTACAGTGTACAATAAAGAATAAATAAATAAATTCAGGCACCTATACATCAATAGGAAGCTAGCTGCTAGCGGCACAGGACCGCGGGCAGCACTCCGACCCACCTCCAAAACAACATCAGCTTATGTACTGAATACCCACTGTGTCTACCAGGTCGGTACTCTGTGAACTACTATCGTAACTATTATTCTATATAAGTATTATGTAATTGCATGTTAAACACACAAGCTGGTTAACTCATTAACGATAATATACCTACAATTTGAAGTAGGTACTCGCAAAGTTATTATTAACAAATGGATTACGATATTATGTTAAAATGGATGTTAGTACGGGCTTGGATTATGTAGGTACTTAAATATACCTCATTATTAGTTATCCAATTTGTCTTTTTCCTTATTATTGTTATAGTAGACGGTACAAACGTTATTCTGATATAAATAACGCAGTCACAACAATGCCTAATACGATGCTGGTGTAAACAGATTGAGGGGTGATCATTATTGCTACAACCGATTGTGTACTGCTCGGTACTGATCACGTTCATTATCACAAACAAATGGCGAGACAGAGGTCGCGCCGGGCTATCAACGTATAAACACACTATATTATAACTTAACTCAGTACCTCATACTCAACTTTCTACAAGTTTTATCGGAAATTTATGTCCCAGGTTTATGATCGATCTATCAACAGCTCTATATATAATCACGCAGCCATCACAGACATAGCATACCTTTGTGGTGTGAAAAGTAGGTATATGTCGGACTTGCACCGACTAAAAGCACCCGGTCCCGTTCATTCTGCCTAGCTAGGCCGAAGTCCAGGGATTGGTCGCGCATGCTCTGCGCGAATCCGTTGGAGACATTACATAGCTGATACACTGATGCCCTTATTTGATGCCATTACTTTATCTAACATGGTTTTGATAAACATATTTGTTTGCATTTATTTTAGAATACTCATATTGTTATCACATGAACCGTGTTCACCAAACAAAGATAATTTCAAGTACTGTGAACTCTGTGATGATATATGAATGTAATTTTAAGTCTGATTTGCAGTATGGTCAATATATACATTTTTCGGTGTGAAAAGCTAGTGCCTTCAACCAAAGTCGAGGGCAGTGCGCGCGGCGGTGGTATGTGTCGAATGTGCGCCTGCTCTGCGCGACATTTCATAGCTGATACCCTGCCCTTATTTAATGGCATTACTTTATAAATCTCAGTAGATTGTTACTGTGGTGTGGTTTCATTCACTCTTGTTGTAATATTCTAATTAGCAAAGCAACTTAAACCATGATAACATCTATGTCAGTAGTGGCAGCTTGCCAATACACAAACATAGATTTTCATGTTCACAGATCTTTAAAAAAAAAACAAAGTTTTATTACAGAAACATTCAATTTTTACACTTAGTTACATAGGGTCCTCCTTTTAAGTATAAGAAGCAATACCTGTGCTAGGAGGACCCGCTCTCCAATAACAAATTATAAAAAGGAAAAAGTAGTGAACTCTTTGTTTGCAATTTTTTTGTATCCAATAGAATCTTGTTAACAATGATAAATGCTATTTTGCTTTGTTAAAATATTACTTGTAGTTATAGTATTATTTAATGTAGCAGCAGAACTTACATCAAGGTAGTTGGAAAGGGGCTCAGGAGCTGGCCCTGATATGGCATACTTGATCCTCAGCACCTGCAGGTCAGTGCCCACCTCTTGGAAGTGGTTGCGCGCTGACTTCATACGGTACAGTGGCACTCTGAACATAAAAAAACATTAAAAATAAATAGGTAGGTATCTGTTTAGAAGTTGTACATTTAATATAATTATCATCACAGTATAACAAATATTATCCTATGAAGAAATACCCTATGGTTAATTTAATACCAAGAGAATAATAAGATGCGGAAAAGTTATCAGTATGTTAATGTGTGGGTATTTATAAAATTTAATGACTTAATTGTTATTGGAATAGGTAAAGCACATACCTTAGAAAACCAGCCACGCAAGTAGCGGCGAATGCCAGGAAAACTACCAATAATTTTCCCATTTTTCTTGCAAGTCACGCACGACTCTGCGCTATAAAGAAAGAAATTGTAACTAATACACGAATCTAGTTTATATGGCACGGTACAATTAACTGAATTCATGTACATACCGCAGTGGTTCCCTACGTAAGCTGCGTATTGTAGGCAGAACGATAGCTGAATTAATAAAAATATTTGATGTCGAACTTAATTAAATAAATATTATTCACCGGCGCAATTGACACAAATGAATGAAACTGACTGCAACGAAGAAATATTACTCTCTGACTGAATGACTGACTGGACTGAAACCGGCCGGCTGATTGGCTGAATGTTCAATTCAATGTGCTAATCAGTCTGTCTGCTGTCAACTCAACTAGTCAAGTGTCAATGTCACTAGCAATTATTACATAGAGCAACACATTCTTAACCAAGTCGTAGAACATAATTATTTATTTAGAAACTTTTAAACTATTATAGGTATTTGAAAATATTTTACTCCAATACACATACAACACAGTAAACGGATGCAGTTTTTATGATTTGTATAACTAGGGACTAACGTTACCATGTAAAACTCAGTTTTAGTCCTCGTTTAGACAGACGCGGTGCGTCAGGCGGCGCGGTGCGCACGGCCGGGCGTTTTCTGTTTGTGGACAGGCAGCGCGTGTCGTGGGCATACGGAATAGCGACACTCGGCGCTAATGGCCCGCAGCGGCGAAATAAAAAAAGGAAGGAAGGAAATAAAATACATGAGTTCGTTTCTTAAGTGAACAACTCAATCGTTAAAATGGCTGAAATAAAAATAGCTTTTATTCACTCAGACCTTTGCACAATTTGTAATGTAATAAAACTATAATAACTCTACTTAACACTACTATACTTCATAAAATATAGCTTGATACCTGCGACGTTAGCGACTCTGTTTTAAAGACAGCTTTACTAAATTTATTTCTGAAAAAGTTTAAGTTTTTAAATATGAATACGACATTTGTGTATAAAAATAGAACACATTTTTAAAAACAATCATGTTATTATAAAGATACCAGTAAAAACAAGGGTAATTTAAATAATTTCTAATTTTTCTTAAATATTTTTTTGTTTGTTAGCTTATTTTATAAACGCGTTTTGAAGACAGGTAGGGACGTGTAACTGACTGACAGACGAATATCGATAAAATAATAGTATGAAAATTTCACTAGTATTAAATGGATAAAATTATTAAATAAAATAATGTTTTTACTATAGATTCGTATTTTTTTAGTCTGGCAATAATGGTTTCGCGTGCAGGAAACAAGCGGGCGCCATCTTTTTTGAGTCAGTACGAGTGCCGACGCGACGAATTAACTATTAAATAATATTTTGGTTACTTTTGCTCTTTTTTTGAAATAATAATGAATGGCAAAATAAACCGATAGTGGGGAGTATTCTAAAGAAAACATATATTTTCACCTTATTATGATTTAAACTTAGGTACATCTTTAATTTTATTCTTTCTTCATTCTTTCTTTCAATGTCGTTACAATGTCATTTTTTATAAAACTCATTACGACATAGATATCGATAAAATACGAAAGACGCTCCCATCCCTAGTAATGTCATTCTGACAAACGTCACAGGTATCAAGCTATATTTTATGAAGTATAACTATATCTAATTCTGTTTTCCTGTATGCATACATAACTTTACATTTAATATCCGTTACCAGGTCAGGCTGTCTTGCGACATAGGCCTCCCCAAGTTCCCTCTACATTTCCCTGTTCATTGCTGTCCTTCTCCTGGCTTAAATAAACAGATAGTTAAATTTAACCGAGGCGTAGCCCGGCACTTCAATCGACCAGAAAACCGCCTTAACTTTATGAATTTTTAAAACGCAACGCCATTAGTCTGATAATAATTGTCTTCATACTCCTTACTGCCTATGTGTTAATTTGTTCCCTCGTTCAGCGTTCTGACGCCTAGGGAGAGTTGTTTCATAGATATATTTCCTAAATCTGTTTCAAACCGTCTGTTATCGTAAGTCCGTACGTCAACGTTAAGTCTGTATAAAATTCTAGGAAATTCTCTCATACAAGCAGCCATATTTAACGTTAACAGGCATGTCAATGTATGTTGAAGCAACCCTTAATGAAGATAGCATCTGTTTCGAATGCCATGATTCGTAAGTAAGAAGTAAAGGCGCAACTCAACTGCTGCGCACGGAGAGGCTACGCACGAGTGTCAAGCTTCGCTTTGTATGAAAATGACACGTAATTTCGTGCGTAGTTATTGCTCTGAGGTGCGTAGCCTCTCCGTGGCTTACAGTTGATGTTGTCACTGTCATTTTTAGGGTTCCGTACCTCAAAAGGTAAAAACGGAACCCTTATAGGATCACTTTGTTGTCCGTCTGTCTGTCTGTCTGTCAAGACCTTTTTTCTCAGGAACGCGTGGAGGTATCAAGCTGAAATTCATATCAAATACTCAAGTCTATGGTCTCTTGGAGCTGTGAAAAAATCAAACTTCTAAGTCAACGCGATCAAAAGATACTCCCGTTTATGCCGCAAATTTTCGACACTCGCAAGGGAATCAAAACCTACAGGGTACTTCCCGTGAACTCAGAATCTTGAAATTTGGTACGAAGCAACGTCTTATAACACAGATAAAGGAAAAATTGCGAAAAGCATAAATTTTTAGTTACATCATATAATAAAAATATTTTTAATAATTTTAAACTTATTACCCCTTTACTCATGAACGCGTAGTGGTATTATATTGAAATTCTTAACAAATACTCAAGTCTATAATATCTTTAAGCTGTAACAAAATCAAACTTCTACGTCAACGCAATCAAAAGATACAGCAATTAAAGCCGCATATTTTGAAACTCGCAACTACTCGCAAGGGAATCAAAACCTAAAGGATACTTCCAGACGACCTGGAATCTTGAAATTTGGCATGAAGCAACGTTATAAAGTACACATATAGGAAAAATTCCGAAAATCTTAAATTTTTAGTTACATCACATAGTATATTTTTTTTAATAATCATAAACTTACTAGCTGACCCAGCAAACGTTGTTCAACGATTAAAAAAAAAAAAACAGATGTTGGCCGATTCTCAGACCTACCCGATATGCACACAAAATTTCATGCAAATTTCTAGTATTAAAATTATGTCTATCACTTCTCTTCTTAAAGAGATGAAGATTTTTCCGAACATACATAATGTTTTCATATATGTATTGACAAGGTACCGTCAGCTTTCCACATTGTTATGTTATGGATTTCATTTAGCAATAAAAATACCATAACTTTTACTTATATACCTACAGGTTTGTACGGAACCCTCGGTGCGCGAGTCTGACTCGCACTTGGCCGGTTTTTTTATACAAAGCGAAGCTTGACTCACGTGCGTAGCCTCTCCGTGCGCAGCAGTGGAGTTGCGCCTTTATGGTAAGAAATTTGACTGGCCTAGTGGCCTAGTGGTTAGAGACCCTGATTGCTTAACCAGAGTGTGTTAGTCGTGAGTTCGATTCCCACCCAGGACAGAACTTTGTGTGCATGATCATTTGTTCTGTATCTGGGTGTAATTTATCTATATTATTATGTATGTGTTTAGTTGTCTGGGCATAATACAGGCTCTGCCTAGTTTGGGGTGAGATGGCCTCGTGAGTTGTCCCAAGATATTATTATTTATATATACATAGGTATATGTCTATCTAAAAAATCTGCCTACGCTCGCTAAAACGGGCTACTAGCGATGCGCGCAGTATGCCTGTCTATGTTTACTCTAAGGCTACCTATGCGGCATGCAGCAGCTACAGCTTCTGTGTACTAGCGTCAATTGGTTGGATGATTTCATTGGATATTCACATGGACATGCTGGTTCCAGTAATCACTTTAGAGACCGCTCATGAGTCCCCGTGGACTGAATTAGAATTAATCTTTTACTAATTAGAGTAAATAATAACTTTATTATTTTGTTCTTTTTATTTTCAATGTGATTCTGGACTACGGTCTTTGTAATTACAATAAAAAAATCTTGTCAAAAAATGGACAGAGTGCCTTAGCTAATTAACGCCCACTTAACACGATTGCCCACTTACGTTTTGGCTTATTCAGATTCCAATTCATGGAATCCAGGCTTTCTCACGTTTTTTTCATTTATTGTTATTGGTGTCAATCCCTCGAATACTGAATGGCAAATTAACTTTAAGACGTAGTTAAATGTCTATTTGTCGCTACTTTAAAGACAGCATGCGACTTAACGGCGGCGTAAAACTGATTGACGATTCAGTATTCGGTCGTTAGAATATTAACCTTTTGAACGCCAATCACTTGTATACAAGTTCGAGATTTTCGTGCCCTCAGCGCCACTACTTGATTAGAAGTAATAATAGTATAAAATAAATTTACGACTTTTACAAGGCCTTTTATTTTGTTTTTATTGAAAATTGCCCTGTTATAAGCCATACTTTTAACTTTTTCACACATAATAAGTTCTTGTTTGTTTTATATTCAATAGAAACAAAAACACCAGAAAATATTTAAATGCTCCCAACGCCAAGTACTTGATATAAAGTAAGCCAGTGATGGGACACGATGAAGACCTCGCTACATTTCATCTCGTCGAAACGATCATAAATACTATTATTGCAAGAATATAACGTGAATAAATAATATTTTATAAATATTGTAAACTATAAACTACGTTTTATTCACCTTAATCAAGAATAAATAGGTTTTCTAATCATTGTCGATACTGAAACACCGTTTGAAAAACCCATCCTTATAAAGCGGCTAGTTGTCAGTGCGCACAACGCCACGAACTTGTATAGAAGTAAATCTGTGACGTCATAAGCGGCGACGGGTTTCAAGATCATAGTGACTGTGCATTTTAGTGTAATGCAATGTTTATCTTTTTGAGTAGATTCATCATAAGAGAAAGTTTGTGCTTGTTTTTCATATATGCTCCGCTCCTTTTGGTCGCAGCGTGATTTTATGTAGCTTATAGCCTTCCTCAATAAATAGTCTATCCATCACTAAAATAATTTTTCAAATCGGACCAATAGTTCCTGAGATTAGCGCGTTCAAACAAACAAACAAACTCTTCATCTTTATTTATTAAGTATATAGATTGTTATTTATTATTTACAAATAATCAATAGGTCCAATTTCAAAGCAAAGGCGGGCAAAAGCTAGTAAAATATAAGTATATAAACTGCTAAAACCCGGCTTAAACATAAACATAATCACTACACCAAACTTTATTTCTAAATCAAATATCAGAAAATAATTACAAAACGTAATTAGTAAGTAGGTAAAGATTGTATTATATAATACATTAAATGTTGACAATGATTAGTTATTTTAATACTTAAAATACAATTTTCTATATGATAGAGTAAGTTACATATATCAAGGACAGCTAAATCCAAAGGCGTAAGTTTTTTTTACAACATTAGTTATTGCGATAGCCATTATATGAATGATTTTGTACATATATACACAACACACCAACTTATCTTAATCGAGTTTATTAAATTTATTTATTATAACTCTTAGTAAAGGACAGACCTAAATGAAGGCTGTCAAATTAAGCTTGAGGACACGCAGTAGCTTTGGTTTAGTTACTGAACCGTTAGAATCAGCGCTAAATGGTTATAACTCTATGAGATACTAAAATATCAAAGTCAAAGCCAGTAAAAAAATCGCGGACTAAAAACAGTGTATTAACTATAAAAGACTTATTAAAATATTACGAAACTTAGCCGTATTTATGCCTCAAGTGAAATTATACATTTTCAAGGAATAGGATTCGAGATCAAAATAATACTAGTTAACGCTTGCGTAATGACATAATTATCTCACTAGCGCAGAGCGCACCAGACTGGTGTACCAGCCGCTAAAGCTGCGCGTGGTGACTTGCACCCCCGCATATTGCATTTTGAATACAATGTCTATTTTATTTATTTACATTCCATATTTACAAATAATGATTTTTTTATATTATAATAATATGTACAATTTTCAACGTTACATTACACTTAATTCTAAAAAAGGTATATTTGGATCCATGATGAACATTTATAACTATGTGCTATCTAAAAATCAAGCTTCTTAAATAGGCAAATAAATATTTTAGAAAAAAAAAACAAAATATAGATCATCATAACAAGGTGACATATTTGCACATTGTATCACGCTCGCGCAAGGAAACTGTTTGTTCCAGGGATAGTACACAAGTCCGGGCGAGGTCAACGCAAGAACTGCTCGTCTGCGGCCACTGCGCAGTACAGCCGCTCGTCCGTGGACAGCACGCTTACCGAGAACGAGTTCACCGACAGCGGTAGGCCCTGGTTTATCTCCACGTTGCCCGCGTTCGCCTGGAAACCACACGTCGGAATGAAATTCGTTACAAGACTTGGTTTACAGCTTTGAGCTAATTCACCAGTAAACGTGTGTATAAGGCACATGAGCACACAAAGTATACCGGGACTTACCAAGAAGAGCGTGGCGAGTAGCAGGCGAGATACATCGGGCTGGTCCCGCGCCGCGGCCGCCAGTACGCGCGTGAAGGGCACGGCGGGGGGCGCGGGCGGGCGCAGGGCCGCCAGCACGCGCGCGCCCAGCTCGCGCACGTCCGCGCCCGCCGCCGCGTCCGCGCGCGCCAGCACCCGCGCCTGCCACGCCGCCTGCTCCGCGCCCCCGGCGGCCGCCGCCGCGCCCTGCCCCGAGCCGGCGCCCGGGCCCGCGCCCTCGCCCGGCCCCGCGCCCTCGCCCGGCGCCGCGCCCGCCCCCGCGCCCCCGCTCGCCTCCGCCGCCGCCGCCTCAGCGCGCGAGGCGTCGGCCTCTCCCAGCGAGCTCTGCTCGAAGAACCCGTCGTCGTCGCTCTCGAGCTCGAGCGCGCAGGACTTGCAGCGCGCCGCCGCCGCCGCCACGGCCTCCGCCGCCTCCACACTGCTCCAGCCCGCGAACCCTGACGACAAATTCGCTCCCGGTGAGATCGACGCCGAACTACAAGATCCGCGACGTAGCCCGAGGACTTACCTGCGGAGAGAGCGTCTTCCTCGGTGCGCAGACGCCGCCTCACACTCAGAATATGTCGCTTTCGCTTGGTCACCACCCTGGCGATCCACGACGGTGGAATGCTGAACTCGCGTACGACTTTATTTACAGCATTAATGTGGTCTAGCAGTTCTGTTAAATACGAAATCAATTATCTTTATATTTAAATAGATCTGTTTATTTGTATATCCATCTTTATATTTACATAAAAATGAATCCAGGAAAATCGTCCTTGGTCATGCCATAAATTTGAAAGATTTCACCAAATGGAATATTTATTTTTTGTTGTTTGTCTTATTGAAAGGACAAGGTCTTAAAAAAGAAAATATAAAGAAACGTACGAAAGTGTTTTGAAAATATTCCACCACTCGTGCGAAGCTGGGGCAGGTCGTTAGTTACATAATAATTTCAATGCGCATTGTTGTTACCTTTAGTAAAGATAAGTTTGACGGTTCCCATGATAACGTCATCAACAGTAACATCACTGCGTCGCTTCCTCTCCTTCCTGACGGGCTTGGGCGTGGCGGGCGTGGCGGGCGTGTCTGGCGTGTCGGGCGTGGCGGGCGTGTCGGGCGTGACGGGCGTGTCGGGCGTGACGGGCGCGTGCGGCGCGGGCTGGGGCGGCGGCTCGGGCGCGGGCAGCGGCGTGCTGGCGCGCAGCGGCGCGGCGGGCGAGCGCGGCGGCGACGGCGAGGGCGCGCCGCCTGAGCCGGACAAGGCCGGGAGCGCGCCGGCCGAGCCGGGCAAGGCCGGGAGCGCACCGGCCGAGCCGGGCAAGGCCGGGAGCGCGCCGGCCGAGCCGGGCAAGGCTGGGGGCGCGCCGGGCGACGCTAGCGGAGGCGTCGCGGCCGCCTCGATGGCCGCCTGCAGTTCCACTAGCGAAATGGGTCTTAAAGTGCTTTCACTATTTCTGGACGCACCTTGCAAATCGTCGACTAACAGGCCCTCCTGCAATGACAATGTTCATGTTTTTCACCATTACATGAATCATTAAAAAATCGTGAAATTGCGTCGGGATAATAGCAAGTACAAGGCCTTGGACAACGCTAAAGAATTCGTATTGCTTGTACGCCTAGCCAAGAGGCTGTCATATATGTAAAACGATAAGATAAGTATAATATGTGCGGTCGGACAGTGGTAACTGGTAGGGTCGTGGTCTCACGTGCAGGCGCCAGGTGAGGTGGAAGTCGGCGAGCAGGCCGATGGGCTCGCCCAGGTAGTCGTGCAGCGGCGGGTCCCGTGCGGCGGCGGCGCGCGGCGCCAGCTCGGCGTACATGCGCGGCAGCGTGGGCGGCGGCCGGGCCGCGTCCGCCGCGCGCCGCGCGCCCGGCGCCGGCGCCACGCTCAGCGCCGCGAACTCGCCCGCGCCCGCCGCCGCCGACGCCTTGCGCTTCCTGCGCGCGCTCGCCGCCGGCAGGGCCTCCCCCGCCGCGCCCACGTGCGCCTCCCTGACACGTAAGGCATTTCATATAAGGTATATAATAATATCGTGTCGTCTTATACCACAAAATACATGGCTAGGTTGGCTCTTATCTGGTCAAGAAGGCAAATATAAGGCAAAGCGCGAACGTTGTTAGACTACATTGTATAGAAATAGATACAAAGGCAATTAATTACTAACAAGTAAAATTTTCTTAAAATCTGAAGAGCAAAAGTGTGAAGATATATTTGAAGGCACGACCGAGCGGGATGAACCTGATCGTGATAATATGCATGTGCCATTGGGACAAGTAATCCTGCTTGTAAATATGGTGGATCAAAGAAAATAGCTCTTAGGCGATCGTTATTAGAAAAGCGTTTCCAAAGGATTCCTGATTACAAAACTCATATTCAGTAGTGATAAATCATGCCTTCGTTGATTGTAATTTTGTACTTTTCTTCTGTACTACTGAGGATTAAAGTATAAAGAGTAAAAAACAATATATTTTAATTTAAAAAAAATACAAAATGTGTGTTAGTTACATATCAAAATTTTATTTAAAAAAATTGTTAAATTTGTGTTACAGTTGATTACACAGGAATGCATAAAAAACTGACTTCTTCTTAACCAATTAAAATAAAATAAAAAAATGCCAAAAAACACAAAATACACAATTTTGTTTACTGAAGTGACATTCTTAAGTTATTTTGATTTACAAACAAACTAACAGAGCGATTTTGATTAAATTTATATGGGAGATACTCCTGAGATATACCTTACTTATCACAACTTAATTGTCGAAGACATCGTGTCCTCCTCCTTTTGAAGTCGGTTAATAAAATAGCCTATGTTTACTGCTATACAAAAAACGTTAAACAGTAGGACAAAAGCTAGGTTCCGCATTTCCAATATAACCAGTAGTCATATGTGTGCTACAAACCGGCTCTACCAATGAATGACCTCTGCTGAAAAAAGACACTTAAGAGTATGTTCGAGAAATTGACTGAGTTGCAAATGATGTTTTTCCTTTCGCAGTGCAGTGGCAAGGGATAGAAAAAATTTAACAATCAGACATATTTCTTGGCCATAGTGGGGCTTTCACAAATAAATAGGGAGAGTACTACTACATGGACATTTCTAACATGTAAAAACCATATTAGGGCAACTAAAAACTTAGAAAATTGGTGGATTAAACCAGAAATAGTTGTCAGCTTAAGCAGTTTTCGAAAATAGCGACGGTTCCGATATTATTAGGGTTTTTGAGATAGTTTAAATAAAACGGCATTGCAATCTGTTTTGACACAAATTTTACAATATTACATATTCATACTAGTGCCAACAGTTCATAGTTGATATGTTCACTTTATAATTTACTTATTTATTCCTCTAAGACTATCACAGACTGTATAGACATAAAAATGATATCGAAACATAATGGCTTATTATATTAATCCAATTTTTTTTGCTTTAAATTCTCATTAGTGGAAGCCAAAACCAACAAGCTTCGGACAAGGCTAAGCAGAAAAAAATCTGACTAGTATGAGTGTAGGTATACTCACTGTGTGCTGTTTAGCAAGGAGTCGCTGACCTCCAGCACATGCTGGTAGAGGAAGTCGACCTTCTTGCTGTAGATGCTGGCGGACTGCTGTAGCAGCAGCGCTAGCTCCGAGAAGTTGGGCGCCACCACGTCCTCCTCGCCCGCGTCCTCGCCCGCGTCCAGCGCGTGCAGGCCCGCCTCTGTGAGGTACTCCTCCAACAACTACCACAATAAACATGACTAAATACCTACATCAGGTATACAGTACTCCCTTTCTTCTCCTAAAATTGTTTGTCTGAAAATCATTATCCATAACATGTTTGATATAAACTTCAGTAACAATAATGTCCAAAAATTCTAAATTTTGGTTTACATGAATTATGTTTACTTTTAAAACTATTCTCTCATAATATCAAATATTATGATAGAAACCTAAAAAATGTTTGCTTGCATGCTACATGCAGCACCAGAGCTGTGACAAAAGCCATATTGCTTATGCAGCTTTACTATTTATGTATTGTATCAGTTGAATTAGGTAACATAATAAACAATTATAATACAAAATCAGATAATTATGTAATAGAAAACAAAAAAAAAAACTTCAAAACATTAAATTATTTAAGTTTAGGACATAAGTTCTACAAAAAGAGGTTTTAGGTTTTTTGTATATTATTGTTGTAATATTTATGGCAAACACATTTACAGAAAATTGTAATTAGGGATCTCAATTTAATGGCATATGATAATATGTGACATCAAGTTTGGGCAAGTTATCATTTGCACAAATTTATTTATTTATGTACACACAACATACAAAAAACACAAACATCAAGGAAAAATAGGTACAAATGATGATTAGTACTAAATTATGGTTAGAAAAGTAAAGGAACATGATAGAGAACCCCTGTATACTTTTGTAGGTATGTAAATAGCTCATGTAATGTTGTAAGTGAGAGACATCTATTCAAATATATTGACTTTTAACATCATGTTGAAATGAACAAAGGAATAACAAGTTTATGCTAATTTGTTTCATTATCATTACAATGCACATGTTGCTCTTTATTAACAGTAAGTACAAAGACAAAAAAATGGACTAAGTTATACATGATATATTGATACAAGTTATTTAAACTTGTAAATCAAGGGACACTTTCATTCAGTGTTAGATGATAATTATTCATATTAATATTGTGGTACCATGAGAATTAAAACATGTAATT
Organism: Diachrysia chrysitis; assembly: GCA_932294365.1. NCBI lineage: Eukaryota > Metazoa > Arthropoda > Insecta > Lepidoptera > Noctuidae > Diachrysia > Diachrysia chrysitis. Next base: position 118,992 of record OW028651.1, on the reverse strand, counting down.
AACTGACTTTGTAGCACATAATGCATTAAAAAATATAAAAACTAGATCAAACAAGCAGAGTGGCGAGGACAGCTACCTCACAGTCTATGTTTACATTGTTATTTCAGTGTTTGTTCACTCAGATACCACATGCAATTAACACACTTTTAAAATCTACATTAATTTACCTGTTACACAAAAGAAGAAGTTTGATTTGTTCTAGTTTCTAATAAAATGTGGAAGGATAACCGTGCGTAAGTTTTTTTTTTAATTTATCTTGCCAACTAACAGTGAGAAACCAAACACAAAGAGTCCACCAGTTGCCCATGTTAAAACTGACAGAACAAATTGTATGGAAATTCTGAAGGACTTTTGTATGGACCAAGTATAATATTAAGTTGTTCAGTAGAAGAAATTCTTTTTTTTACAAGTTTTTCTATAACTAGACATCGTTTCTTTAGGTCATATCTTGCAAGCTAGCAGTAGATTAGAACCACATCTTGTTGGCCAATTCAGATGAACTTTTGTATACTGGTTATAAGTTCGGTAACAGTACAATGGAGCCTGAAGGTGGCCATAGGAACTCTACTCTAGGAATTTTACGGGATTTAAGCTGTGTGTATTTTAGCAGGATTTAAAATGTGTGCCAAATTTTACAAAGTAACTAGAGTTACTTTTCTTTTTATAATACTACTTGTTTGGATTGATAGTAACAAATAATAATATAAGAAATCTACATAGTCAAATCAAAGAATAAACATATGTGCATGTGTTTAATCTTGTTACATTAATAATTATATTAGGTTTATCAGCATCATGATGCTGGTAAGAGAACCCATGTCTCTGCCAACAGGGACTTAGCTTCGTGAACCATATAATATTACTCTGGTAATCCCCAAAATTCTAAGTCCAATGAGAAACCTATTATGAGTAAGAGGTAGATATTAGAAGACAGGTGCCATAGAAGTGCGGCGCATGTGTCGTGGAGATCGCGGCGCAGGTCACGTGCAGAGCGCGGCGTGCGCCGTGCCAACAGCGACCTGTACACTCACCGCGCTGAGGTCCGTGTCGAAGTTTCGGCGAGCATCGCTGATGGGCTTCATCAGCTCCGCCACTATCGCTTCCAACCTGTGGGAGTTCATGCTCCAGCGACTGTTTCGACGGGATATAAGTAGATCCCTGTAAACAACGTTCTTGCTTGAAAAACTTAACTGGAAGGCGTCACAAAATACATCAAGACCACGAAGTTTTACTGGTGGCGCGAAACTTTCTGTCACCGATAATTTTTTAACGATCTCAATGTACATTGTTCCGATAGAAAACACTGAGAATAGATGCACACTAACACTTTCTGTTACCTTGGCCTATGTCTGTTGTCGGCGTCCATTTTACAAATATCAATCCGTACGAATAGGAAGAACGTAACAACAACGGTGGCCATTTATTTATGTTTTTGATGGAGACATTCTGCTCGCTGTCAGAGACACCAATGTTCGTTGTTCGTGCTCGCCTATTCTGTTCGCTGCTACGGAACGCCTCTACATTTACAATGATTTTGTCTATTGCTTACTAAATATAAAAGTACTCTGTGTTACTAACTTTATTTTTGTTTTCCTCACAGACGTGATACAGGTATCAGAAAAAAAAATGAAAACATTCAAAGCAAAGTAAAAAAAATGCTTGTTTTGTGATTAAAAAAAATAACATAAATGATATTTTATACGTACTTATTGATTTTATTCAGATCAAGATTAATGGATTTCTTCACGCACCTCTCGGACAACAATGAAAAAAATTTAAGTAAAGTAAAAATAATACTGGTTATGTAAGTAAATAAAACATCATAAATTTATTTGTATTTTTATGTATTTTGTACGTATTTATTTTAGTTTAAAAATTAAAAGTATATAATTTTTTGTTTTGTCTACTAGCAATAATTCAATTTTCGTCAAGTCAAACTCGAAGCATTGAACCAAAGAGTATAATAATATAAAGGGAAACTCATTCCTACTCACCGTCACCGAATATATTGATTTGAAATAAAACAATAACAATCAACAATAATTGTAATTCATTGTACAACACGAACATAAATCTTAAACAGAAGAAAAATTTTGTAATATTGTAAAGAATACATATCAATCACTTAACTAAAAGCAACTATGAGTATGTCACGATGCTACTCGCTTATGAAGTGTTTGCTGATTCTTTTCAACATTATATTTTTGGTAAGAATATGTTGTTTATTTACATCCAAGGATAAATGATAAAGTGGACTAAGACATTGACTGACTCTATTTTATATCATACAACCTTTACTTTGATAACATGTACCTACCAGAGTTCACAAAATTAATGTAAACAATTGGAGGTTTTTAACTTTTTATATGCGCTATGTAATTTTCGGTTTAAAAGAACTGTAAACCCTTAACTCAAATAAAGAGTTCTCAGTTGCATGATTGAATATTGGCTGGTGTGCTGATGATAGCCTGTTCCGCCTCTGTCGAGAGTTTGGTACTGGACTGGTATATAATATATAATAGCGGTCGTGTATCGGGTGCAGTGCCTGGGCAGCGGCGCGTGCGGGTTTGCGGCGTGGGCGCTATGGGACGGGCACGGTAATGAGGGCGCGGCAGCGCGCGCCGGGCTGCTGGCCGTGGCGGCGTGGGGCGGCGCGCTGGCGCTGGGCGCGCTGGCGGCGCTGGCGGGCGCGGCGCGCGGCTCGGCGCCGCTGCTGGCCGCCGCCTTCTCGCTGCTGGCGCTCACGGCCGTGGCCGAGGCGGCGGCGGGCTGGTGGGGCGCGGCGCACCGCCCGCAGCTGCGGCGCGCGCTGCTGGACGCGCTGGATCACACCGTGCGCCACGAGTATGGCGTGCTGCACACCAGGACGCAGTTACTTGACGTCATCCAGCAGGGGGTCAGTTGCCAGATTTCTAGACTACTTCAATGTCACTTTCTGTTCTCTCAATACTTATAAAGACTGACTGGCCTGTTGGTCTAGTGGTTAGTGACCCTGACTGCTGAACCGAAGGTTGTGGGTTCGATTCTTACTCAGGACAAATCTTTGTGTATATCATGAACATTTAATCTGTGTCTGGGTATAATTTATCTATAATATGTATGTATTTAGAAATATATAAGTATGTTTATCAGTTGTCTGGTTGCCATAATACTGGTTCTGCCTAGTGTGTGAGATTTCCCAAGATATTATTATATACCAGCTGGATCCAGTATCAGGCACCTAAAAACGGTCCTAGTAACCACTTTGTAAGTCGAACTTGATCCCTTCAAGTTTGACTTACTAGATGACAAAAAAATCGAGTTGACTTTATGACTTACTAGCTGTTTCCCACAGCTGCGCCGGCGTGGATGTAGGTTTTCAAGCATCTGTCAAAATAAACTGTAATTTAAATTAATAGCACTAAGGAGTAATCATATCAACTTCGATGCAAATCACCCTCAAAAATAACTTTCCACCCGTTTTTGGTGACTTTTCGGTCTTTCATCAATTTTGTTACAGAATGTATATGCAAAATTTGAAGTAGATTGGACCAAGGAATCACGTTGTCCCATTCAAATTTTGCCCCCGTTTTTTACCCCCTTAGGGGCAGAATTTCGGAAAATCCTTTTATATTGGATGCCTATGTCATGCAAAGAACACACCCAGACAGTGTCAGTCATTCAGAACAAAGCATTTTATATATATACATTTGGGATTATTGGAGATGCAGATGATAAGATATATTCTAATTATTTTTTTGATATTAAGGTGAAATAAATAAGAACCCAAGTTATAGAGCAATAAATAAAGGTTTTGGGGCTCAAAGGTAAGAAAACAACACTGTTTTTGAGACTTTGCGAGTTTTTCGACTTTGCGAGGTTCAACTTAAACAGGTTGTACTGTAATTATGCAAGAGGTCAGTGTTTTATTTTACTGTAGCAGCTACAGATGCTGCAGTGCGTTCATAGATAGCCATCTCATCAGTTTGATTGTTGTGACAGCTGGAGTGCTGCGGCGCGGAGGGCCCGCGGGTCTGGCAGCACTCGGTGTGGGCGCGCGCGCAGGAGCGGGCGGAGGGCGCGGGCGCGGTGGCGGCGGCGCGCGCGGGCGACGCGCTGGACCTGTCGGTGGGCGCGCCGGGCGCGTACTACTGGGTGCCGGAGTCGTGCTGCGCGGGACACGACGCGGCGGCGTGCGGCGCGGCGCGGCGCGTGGCGGCGGCGTCGGGCGGCGGCGCGGGGCTGCACGGCGCGGCGTGCGGCGCGCGCGCGCTGGCGGCGCTGGCGCGGCTGGCGCGCGCGCCGCTGGCGCTGGCGGCGGCGCTGCTGGCGCTGCACGCGCTGGCGCTGCCGCTCACGCTGGCGCTGTGGCTGCGCGCGCACCCGCACCCCTCCTACAAGGCCTAGGCGCGCCCGACGTCACTCCATCATTTGCGTAGATAGGCTTTTTGTGAAGCCTATCTACACAAATGATGGACTAACTTTTAAGTAGTAAACAAATGACTATCCCTAATAATACTTGCTGTATATTGTGTCTATTACATGCAGCATAATTATTATCTGTCATTTGATTATTATTTTTGAGAATAATTTTAATTGCGAAACTTGACCTACAAGGTAGCGTAGGGCATTAACAAAGTATGTAACTGTAGAGCTTAACCAAATGTGTGTTAGATGTAAGTTGTACCTGTTATTTATACTTTACTTATTTGAACTAGCGAAAACCTATTTCTTGTCAAAGTATACATATACTATGACGGCGCAAACTTGCCCGTGTAACTAGAAAATTATGAAAATAAAAACTGTACCATTTTGCTCGATATTAAGATGAGAATTAAAATTATTACAGTTTAAATTGATATATATAGACAATATTTTTTAATTGATACACCTATTCAGCAAAGGTTTACTGGTTGAATAAAAAAAGTGTTTAAAACTATATTCTATTGGACGTACTTAAATGTTTTATGTGTTGTTTTAACTAATCTGTCTGTATTGGTATGTATGTGTGCTAACAGTGTGTTTCCTGAGATGATGTGTATGGCGTCACGGAAACAACAGCCGAGAGGCCAGCTTCCGTGTGAAGACGTACATGACATCTCGACTCTCAAACTCGTACTATAATCAATATTCGTACAAATACTCAGATATATCTAACATGATCTCTATCACTGCCATTTTACACAAGACTTAATAAGACTTTTAAGTTGAGACTGATTTTATTTTCTTTTTATAGGATTTAAGTTGTAACCCAGTACAAATACTTAGTAATTATTTGTTGTATCTAATTTATTTTGAACGAGTTTATAAAATAAATATTATAATATAATCATATATTTCTTACGACTGATTTTTTTTTATAGAATTTAAGTTGTAAGTTGTAGCACCGGCCGCGGTTTCATGTCACGGCAAACCTATAACTTCAATGATTTTACAGAAGATAATATTTGACTTGCATATCATAGCATAGTACTGAGAGGCAGGTGCTACAACCGATCATAGTGTAATCACAGAATAATAATAGTACTACGTAGTACCTATAATACAAGTGAAGACTGCTATAGTCCGACAAGGCTTGCATTTATTTATTTATATTCTATTACTAATGTCGCAGACGCATAATTTTTATTCACTAGATTGTGTACCTAACACTGTGTTCATTTAAGATAATTATAAAATGATGTAAAATAATCAAAGGTCCCTAGTGGCTGTCGGGCGGTCGCAACTACGTGTAGTGGCTTGGCGTGTAGATATTCTAGGTACCGATGATCTGTGTAAGCGCGCCGCACTGTACGCGGGCGGCGGAGGTGCGGTGCGCGCTGGTGCCATGTAACTTATTTGTTTACCCCGGTCACTCACATGCGCGCAAACATTTCGACAAAGGTTCGCGCCCTTTGAAGTCTGTTAAAAAACCGACACAGTTTGGAAATGAAATCATTTGCAAATGTCGCCCTACACACAGGTGTTTTCGTATTCGTGCGAATGTGACTGACCGGCATTAGATAAGATCACAAATTGTAACTATGTTGAACACTAATAAATGTATTATTGTGTACGTCTTGTATTTTTTTGGCATTATATTCTTTCACCACTAGATTAGTATTAGACCATTTACAACGGGAGGAGCCATAGCTCACCAAACCTAAGGACTTTTGCTATCCAGTTTTTGCGGGAGATTAGGTGGCACACAAATGAAATATACACACATTATTGCAAAACAAGTTGTCTCCTGACAGACGCACACCTAAGGTTGTAAAGAACTCTAGTCTTTGAGTCCTAAATTTTGAACTCGGCTGACAGTTTTCACGACTCGACTCATAACAGTAAGACTCGACTAGAGAACTCAAGTCTATAAGAGCTCTTGAACTCGAGACTCGAGTCTTCTTTAGCGCTCAAGTCCTTGTTACGTGGCGAGTCGCGCTCGAGTTCTTTTCCGCTTGGAGTCTTTATTTTTAAAGCAGCCAATAAAAGGTTGCTTTTATGAGATATAATTATGTGTAACCAGAAGGAAATAAAAGTTATAATATAAATACTGAGTATCTGAAACGCAAATTTCTGAAGCTGTGGTAATCTATTAGCTTGCTGTGTCCACCAAAATATAATATCAATGTCTTCAGTTTCCACTGGCATCATTACATATTCTTGAAGTTGTAACTACATATGTATTTTAACATTATTTAACCCTGGTATGCTCAAGAAATAATGTTGTTATATAAGTTTAACTTTTGCGCGGGACTTCGTCCCCGTAGAAGTTGAAAATTCCACCGGTTTTACAATAATTTTCATTGCTACTCCGTTCCTATTTGTCATAGAGTGATATTATATACCCTATAGCCTTCCTCGATAAATGAAGTATCTTAGACTGAAAGAATTTTCAAATCGGACCAGTAGTTCCTGAGATTAGCGCGTTCTACCAAACAAATAAACTCTTCAGCTTTATTATATTGGTATAGAAGTACCTATAGATATAAATTATAAATAAATCACTTTCATCTTTTCGAAGAACAGTATGAAGAAGACTCGAGCTCTTTTAAGACTCGAGCTCTTTTAAGACTCGAGCTCTTTTAAGACTCGAGCTCTTTTTAAGACTCGAGTTCTTTTTAAGGTTCGAGTTCAATTTTGGCGCTTGAGTCTTCATGATAGGACTGAAGCTCGGCTCGACTCAAGACTCGCGAGTTCAGTTATTTCACTAATTCCTATAAAATTGAGCCGAGTCTATCGAATTAAGGCTAAAAGACTCGAGTCCTTTACAACATTACGCACACCTATCTAATTCCGAGACACAAACAAAAATTATACACACCACTACACTACACGATACTTCAGTTTTTACGGTAGATTGTACCATACGGCTGGTATGTAGTTTGGCCGAGGGGAGAGGAACGATAGCGTATGGCCCGTTTTCAATGCTCTATGTCTACGAGATCATTAGAAGAAATAAAAAATTACTTCAGTGCTTTTGGATTATGTTTTAAATACATATAACTAGTATTTACAAGGAGCTAACCGAAACAAATTGATGATGGAATTTAATAATCCTTCAATTCCTTAACGGTTAGGAGTTGGAGGATTAATATAACATTATGGTTACGTTTAAATAGTTTTATTCTTTCAAGTTAATTAGATGGGCAGTTGAAATGAAGAGATAAAATTAGGAACGATTAGGCACGATTACGACAAAGTTATAAAACAACACAAATATAAAATATCGTGCGTTTGTAATGTGCGACCAGGCTTGGGTTGCGCCGGTTACGCGCTTGCTTCACCCACTTGCTTTAATGTCGTTGGCACTTGTCAATTTTACTTATTCTAAATTTGGATAATGCCGAGGGAACCGTACAATTTTCCGGGTTATACCTACGGTATTTCTGGATTTCCAGGTAATGAAGTTAATATATGTGTGCCCAATTTTATCCAAACGTACCACTTGTCTACGCATTTCTATACTTTAAAGCTAGCGATGCGTTCGATGGAATCGCCATGGAACCGCTCGATGTACATTGTCTACCAATTTTCTATTCGTTGAAGATACACCACGTGACATTTCGATGATTTATGTCATTCCCATACATTATGAATTTTTCTATTAGCGACTTCGCTAATGTAATGTTACTTTGTCTAGGCCCCCTGATCAACCGGCGTTCTTTGTGGCGTAATATAGTACCTAAGCAGCATTTATAATATAAGTAGATTTTCTTTGCCCTGCTATCGACCTTATGGCAACTTCGGATGTGCTCATATATCTTCTAACCCAATAAAACCTGCTTTCTTTGGTCAAACGTTGGTCAAATTTGTCAAATTTTCAAATTTCACGCAGTCAGTTTTACCGACTTTACAACACTTACTTATGAATCCGATTTTGCATATTCCTACGTTTAGTTTGGAAGACAATACATGGTTCATCATCATCATCTTGAGTACAGGAGGGCAGGTATGTATTACCTACTGCTGGGCATACCGCATAGGCCTCTTATAATAACAATTGACTTTGTAATACATAACCACAACAAAATGTGATTTATAGTTTTTTTACTACCTAAGTAGGTACCTACTTTTATTTTATTTCAAACTAGCTGTCCCCTGCGACTTCGTCCGCGTGTTTTAGTTTCAACGGTTTTTCATTTTTGCTATATTTTTCATTTATGCTCCGCTCCTTATGGTCGCAGCGTAATGTTATATAGCTTATATATAGCCTTCCTCAATAAATAAGCTATCCAACACTGAAATAATTTTTCAAATCGGACCAGTAGTTCCTGATATTAGCGCGTTCAAACAAATAAACAAACAAACTCTTCAGCTTTATATATTAAAAAAAGTATAGATAAATGCAGACAATATTGCAATATGTAGGTCTAACTCATTCCGACATCTTACGACAGGGCTGGCTGGAGTACCTAATGGTTACGGAGGACAAACATCAAAATGAGGTCACAATCAATACAGCTTATAATGGAGTCATCGTTAATATTCCCATTTATGTGACTGTGCCTGGGCACAACATGCCTGACGACCAGTGGCGAGTGACGCAATATCCACTTTGAAATTAAGTTAGAATTAAAATACTTACATAATCTACTCGTGCGTAAATCTGTTTAAACTTCTAGGTACCTACTTTAAAAGATGAAAGCAGTCGAAACAATTTTCCAAATCTATGTAGGGCTAGGGACCCCTACTAGTATTTTACATAGACTGAGTGGCTCCACCGCGGTCAAGAAGCTTAATGCTGAAATACTTATTTCATTGCGTCATAATAATAATATAGTTTGTTGCCGATTCTTCATACAGCAAGAGCATTTGGTGTGAAAATAAATGTATTTTCTTTTATTCTTCTTTCTTTTCATTTAGAAAGCCGTGAATGGGCAGGCGAATCAGGGTGCTGTCTGTTAATTATTAAGCGAAAGGAGGATGTTTTTAAATTGACTGTGTTTTTGTACTTTAGTAGGAAGGTAACTAACTAATTAGGTAGGTATGTTATGTAAAGAATTATTTCTAAGCAGACTCACCAGTGATCGAGTGGCGTACACACCGGTTTTCAAGGTGTCGCCAGCTCTGAGGTCCCGGGTTCGATCCCCGGCCGGGTCAATGTAGAAAAACCACTTTTCTACATTGTCTCGGGTCTGGGTGTTTGTGGTACATTCGTTGTCTCTGAATTCCATAACACAAGTGCTTTAGCTACTTACTTTGGGTTCAGAGCAATGTATGTGATGTTGTCCACATTATTTATTTATTTATTTATAAAAAAAAAAAAAAAAAAAAAAAAAAAAAAAAAAAAAAAAAAAAAAAAAAAAAAAAAAAGTATCGTTTGTCATCCTCTTAAATCCCTTTTGTTGGCAATTAGGTAATAAATGTTCGGTTTTTGGTATACAAACGTGGATTGCAGTCGAATGTAAGCAAATTTAAAAATATCTCTGTGTACGGACCGTACTGATGGTCGGTAATTGGCGTTCGTTGGTTTTAAGAAGTCGTAATTGTCTTCAACGAGGCCGCGCTCTCGCCGCCGCCGCCGCCGCCGCCGCCGCCGCCGCCGCCGCCGCGCCGCCCGCCGGCGCTCCAGCCGGCTCCGGCCGGCGGCGTGCCCTCTCTGAGAGCGGGGGCACACGATGCGTTGCGGCGGCGGTGCGGCGCCGGAGCGGTGTCGCTGCGTCGTTTTACATAGAAATATCTGTGGCATGTCACACGATGCGTTCCGGCGCCGCACCGGACTTGCAACTACCAAGACGAGGTGGGGAGGGGTGAATGCGTTGCGACGTCGGAGCGGCACCGCTCAGTTGTTTTGCGTCACAAGGAAAGACACACGCTCGCTCGTTTCGATTTTTTGACGTGATAACGTCTTTAAAATCGTTTTAGTCGGGTGACATGTTCAGAAACTTGTGTCACACCAAAACCTCACGAGCGCGATCGCAGGTATAACGAGAGAGAGACGGACCGATCTCCCGTCTTGTTATAGCGGCAACAGAAATACACACGGACGGACGGACGGACGGACGGACGGACGGACGGACGGACGGACGGACGGACGGACAGACGGACAGACGGACAGACGGATGGACAGACGGACGGACGGACGGACAGACGGACGGACAGCGGAGGTTTAGTAATGGGGTCTTTCAACTATAGTGATTTAACTGACTATGTCAGTACCGCGTCTGCGTAACAAAAATCATGAACAGAAATGAAACTTGTCACGCGGAATCCTCACGAGCGGAGGCTGGCATAGCGTTCGAGTGAGTGGACCGATCTTCCGTCTCTCTCACTCTAGCGGCATACAAACGAATGGAGATTTTCTCGTGCGGTTAAGTTTTCGTTGAATGTTTAACAGTGAAACAAACTATGAAAATTTGAAAAAATTGTTATCTTCATTAATTCCTTACTTCCCAAAAACTTATATCACCAATAAGACGTTATCACGTAAACATCTCGATCGTAAACCTACTTTACAAACAACCAATTTTTTTTCCTAAATATTTTTGTTTATTGTAATTGAGGTTTTAAAAAATTAGTGCCAACCTAGATGTTATTGATAAAGACTACCTAATTACATTACTCCAAGAACGGGAAATCCTTTGGGATAAGTCCAATGAAGACTTTAAAAATAAAAGCATGGGAGCAAATTGCCAAAATTATTACTATTAATTAAATCTTCTGTAACTGCCGTAATAGTAGGGCCAACAACAGACGTCTTTTACGATCCATTTTCATTAACAGACTGTCCAACGCTGCTACGGCGCCGCTGCGACATAATAACGTTACGGCGCCGCACCGCTCGTGTGCCCACTGAGAGCGGGGGCACACGATGCGTTGCGGCGGCGGTGCGGCGCCGGAGCGGTGTCGCTGCGTCGTTTTACATAGAAATATCTGTGGCATGTCACACGATGCGTTCCGGCGCCGCACCGGACTTGCAACTACCAAGACGAGGTGGGGAGGGGTGAATGCGTTGCGACGTCGGAGCGGCACCGCTCAGTTGTTTTGCGTCACAAGGAAAGACACACGCTCGCTCGTTTCGATTTTTTGACGTGATAACGTCTTTAAAACGGACGGACGGACGGACGGACGGACGGACGGACGGACGGACGGACGGACGGACAGACGGACAGACGGACGGACAGACGGACGGACGGACGGACAGACGGACGGACAGCGGAGGTTTAGTAATGGGGTCTTTCAACTATAGTGATTTAACTGACTATGTCAGTACCGCGTCTGCGTAACAAAAATCATGAACAGAAATGAAACTTGTCACGCGGAATCCTCACGAGCGGAGGCTGGCATAGCGTTCGAGTGAGTGGACCGATCTTCCGTCTCTCTCACTCTAGCGGCATACAAACGAATGGAGATTTTCTCGTGCGGTTAAGTTTTCGTTGAATGTTTAACAGTGAAACAAACTATGAAAATTTGAAAAAATTGTTATCTTCATTAATTCCTTACTTCCCAAAAACTTATATCACCAATAAGACGTTATCACGTAAACATCTCGATCGTAAACCTACTTTACAAACAACCAATTTTTTTTCCTAAATATTTTTAACAGACTGTCCAACGCTGCTACGGCGCCGCTGCGACATAATAACGTTACGGCGCCGCACCGCTCGTGTGCCCACTGACACGGTGAAATCTTTGCGGTGCGGCGCCGCAACGCATCGTGTGCCCCTGCTCTGACACGGTGAAATCTTTGCGGTGCGGCGCCGCAACGCATCGTGTGCCCCCGCTCTGACCGATTAACTAGTGCCGTTAACGATCACCTATTGGTACCAATAAAACGATGAAACAAATTGAACATCATATTATGTAAGTAGTACCTACTCATAAGTGGTTGCACAATTGAATACCAAGTTTTAAAGTTTAGTCGCGGTTCGTTCACACGGAATACCTACATAAAGTGGTAGACAACCACGACAGTAGGTAGTTGTAATGTAAACACATAAGGGTGGCAGGAGTTTAGTACGTATGTTTTTGTGTACCTAGGTAGGTATATGGTTCTTATGTATTAAGTTAACGGCCATAAGTTCGTGATAGTAGGTAGGTAGATATACCTTTTTTTGTGATTTTTGTTTCTGGGGCTGAAAATAAGTTATTTAAATAATATTTAGGTACCTTCTTTAAATATAGGTACATTGCTACAGAATCTTTATTATTTATAGGTACCACGGATGACGGAATAGACCCGTCCGAGTGTAGGAGTCCGTGATTTACCTATACTATGAAATCAAGTAGGTACCTACCTAAAAACATTTTGACGACTAAACTGAGAGAAATACGTAGGTACGACGCTGCTAGCCACAAGTGTGTGCGGGCGTGCGAATATTGCTGGCAACCGTAACGCGTAAGGTCGGTGCTTGTAACTTTTAAGCTTCCTAAAAGGCGCATGTAATTCCATTTGAATTGAATTCTGAATAATGCATTCTTATAGAGTTAGAAAATAGGCTTAGGCAAGCAAAGGATTCCTTTACAATTGTAATAAATCGACTCATGGAATAGCGGTCATTTTAATTTTTGTGTGGGTTATTTAGTGTAACTAACACTAAATAACCCACACAACTAAATATGACTATGAACTGAATATGACTAACAAATCAGGGATAGGTATTTTGGATATTTTCTTTTTGGACACAACGTTAAAATTAGATAGGTAGGTAGGTACCTAGTGTATGAATCAACAGATGTTAACATAATAGTTATTCTTACAAGTAATTTATTGTAGATAGTTAGGTAGGTACTGTAATTTTTTTTTCACAAAGCACTCGGACACTCACTCGCAAACTTTGAAGTAGAGGTAAATTTTATCACGAAATAGGGTTCAACAAGAGGTCCAGAAATAAATCAATACTTTTTAAAAATGTACAATCCAAAAACTTTTATTAAAAACTAACTGTGCCCCGTGGTTTCACTCACGTAAGTAGTTCCCGTTCCCGTGAGTCTATATTTTATTGTCATTATAGGTAGGTATATATTATTTTTGTAACTACTACCACAATAAAGGTCAGCTTACTTCAGTCAAAAATTTCGAGCTTGAAGTCAAGTGCCTAGTGTTAGGCATCTGTATTCACACTACAAATTACCTCCTTGTCCTTTATCGTAAGTTTCATAATAAAGAAAAGAACTCCCACGTTTGCATACACTTGTAAACATCTCGCTGCGTGCTGGGGTGATAACACGAGCGTCACGTGTCCGCTGCGCGCCGCTGCTGCCTGCCTGGCTCAGCTAAATCCAAAACGTAGATATTTCTTGAATCAGACCCTATATATTATACCTATATTTCTTTTCTAAATTAAATATTATTATATTATAGCGGTAATAATAACTACTCACGGATCAGACAAAATACACAAACACAAAAGCAACTAATGACGCGAAGCCAATGACGGAATTAGAGAAGGTAGATACAAAATACACGAATAAAACCGTACTCGATGTAACAATAATAGGTTTGTATAATTATAATAATATTTATTCAAGTATGTAACACAGATTTACAGAGCTTAGTAACCTAAATGCTATGTTGGTAGGAAAACATAAAAAATAAAAAGTAAACATAAAAGACATAGGTACCTAAGTACCTAATTATTGCAGCAGATCGCCCCTATGCCACTTAGGGTTGCCAGATGGCCAGGAAATCCGGGAATGTCCCGGAATTTTTCGTCTGGTCCCGAGTCCAGTAATTAGACCTTATTGTCCCGGATTCCGAAATCCCACTAGTTTTTTATAACAATATACCTTCTAACAACGAATAATACGGCTGGCCCGTATGAGCGCGTATCGTATCGTATCCATCAACGAGTAAGAAAAGGTTCACAGGTTTTAACGATAAATGGACCACTGATCCTGATTTTAAAGACTGGATTTATTTATTTATTTATTTAGATTACACATATAATTACGGGCAAACACAACATTTACAACACAGACGCCAATTACCTACCGTTTAGCTAACTTGTGTAGAAAATAGAGGTCAATAGCGGCAAACAATTTAGGGAATGGAGAACAAATAGAAGTCATTAAACATGACAAACATTAAAACACGACAAATATTAAAAACATACACAACATTAGAAACATTAAAAAACACTACAGGAGTATTCAACTACGCTTCTCCAATGTGTAGAAAGTGTAACCTATTGAAATCTCGAATTTCTGTTACCCGAATCTTAAAACCCCAAAAACGGTTGGTAGAACTTTTAAAAGACAGATGTAATGAATAACAACTTTTTAAAATTCCTTTTTTCATTTCCCAGATGAATCAATTTCCAGGTGCACTAAAACCAAATTTCGAAAAAGTATTTTTTTGTATCCCATATTCTCATAATCCAGATATAGTTATACCAGATTCTCAGAATACTTTTTTTTGTTTCCGATCGTAAGTACCATTTTCCAAATAAACTTTTGCCCAATTGTCATAATCTTTTTATTTGGTTCCCATACAATCATATTCCTGATAAACTATTGCCAGATTTTCATAATTTTTTTATTTGGTTCCCATACAATCGTGTTCCAGTTCAACTATTGCAAAACATAATATTATTTTTTGTTTAAATATGCTAACAATTTCCAGAATTATTACTAAATTTATTGTTTTATTTGCCCATTACAGATAGGTTTAAGTGTCAAAATCGACTCAGTAGGTTAGGTTAGAACTGCGACCCCGCATGAGCCAAGCGGACGAAGCGAGCGTGAAAACTGGGTTTTCATTCATCTTTACTTCAACTCTTTGGATTAAAAATACAAGGATTTAGTTTTTCTGGATATCGTTTATTTGAATTTAAAAATCTTGATATTAAAAGTCTGGATATTGTTTGTCTGGATATCAATTAACTGAATTTCAAAAATTTGAGTTTTAAAAATCTGGCTTCGTGCATATGGATAACGGTCATCTGGATTTTGTGCATTTAGATTTCGTGTGTCTGGAACTTATTCGTCTGGATTCTAAAACGTCGTACAAATGAATAAATGGGCAAATGAAATTCGGAGTTGCGATTATATGGCAAACAAAACTTCGGAATTTAAAAAAACGGGATTATGAAAAAATGTCCAAACGTTTTCGGGATTATGATATTCGGAATATTAAAATTCGGGATTAGATAAGCAACAGTAAAGAAGCCATGTGTGGATAGAGAAAAAAATGAGTTTATTGCAATTTTCAAAAGTGTGTAACTCGGATATCGCAATACAATATGAAGTATATAGGTAAATAGTACATCATGTTTACATACTTATATAATAAAAGTATGTATGTACTTATTTGAAAATAAATGGTATTTTTCTTTAAAATACATATCTAATATCTAAATTAGACAACTACCTATTTATTTTCATATACTTTTTTACTATGGCCGCGACCCGACCCCTTTATCCTAGAATTGTCCCGGACGTGATAAGTTTCTATCTGGCAACCCTAATGCCACTCCATGAGAGATGGCACAGCTGCGTTTCACATATATTATAATTACAATCCAACCTATTAGCAATCATGGTCAAGATACTGTTATAGCCGCACACTGCGCACCAGAGAGGCCCTCGCTTCATTTTTGTCGTAGGGCCTGTGCCTAGGACCATTGTCGCGTGTTGCAGTGTTCTACACAAAAGCAATACTAGGTATGTTTACAAATATTTCGCACACAACCAAATCACACACCCATAAATCTCAGGGCAGATATTCGTTACCCCATAGATATATAACAATTAACACGCAAAAATGCATCACGGCCAATCAGGGCAAAGGTAGAAACGTCAACGGTTGAAGTGTAGAGGACGCAATACATGCTTATACATTGTACACGGACTTGGTCATTGCGTTGATTGAGCGTCTACACAGCGGGCAATGTAGACTCTTTGTAACTTGTTACAATAATGTTGTAAAAGTTTGATATTACATAATTATCAGTAAATTTTCATGTTTTTTACAAATAACATTGTAATTAAATGTTATTTTAAACTTACCGATGAAAAGATATATCTCCTCGCTCTATACTTTAGGTCTGACTTTATGTCTCACATTTTTATAATGGAACAATACGGCATTATTAAGCAGAGCTCTGTTGACCGATGTAGTCCGAGGCGCACTGAACGCGGTGAATGAATAAATCGGTCGAGTTATGATTTTCGAATCAAACTGTGGCGCGCTTGCTCCGCCCACATTACCATTCCAACCTTATTTATATCTTACCTATTCCGTGGGATCTCAGGGAAACATTTAGAGGCACTTATAACGTCTTTGAAGTATTTTCTTAAGGTATTTTTAAGTACTTGCCTTTGATAGTCATCATCTCGTGTTGATGAGCTGGTGGTGGAAGATACAACTCCTTAACGGTTAGGAGCTGAAGGACAATTCTTTCTTTTCTAGTAGGTAGACCGATAGTAGTATTATTTCAAATTATCTAGGTGAGCCGATAATGGAAGGTACAAATCCTTAATGGTTAGGAGTTGGAGGATAGCCTTAAATATATTATGGTGAACTATTAATATTTGTATTCGTCCAAATTATTCAGGTAAGCTGATGATGGAAGGTTAAATCTCTTTAACGTTAGGAGTCAGATGATACTTCAAGTTGCTGATACTCCCAGGTTGCAGTTTTAGGTGGTCTATCCATTGTGTTTCTTGATGAATAATAACTTTAGTTATAGGTACACAGTATTTCAACTTACACGATTATTTAATGCTTGCACATAGGTATTAATCTTAACGCAATGTTTTTTTTACAGTAATATAATATTAACTATGTAGTTGTATGCCGGTATGTTTTCCTTTTTGATGACACATTATCTTTAGCAGCACTACTTTATTCCTCGTCTGCGTATTCAAAACAACACCTGTGAAAAAAATCAATCAATCTTTCCAGGTCCAAGGGATTAGGCTGGGCGTAAATGAGTTAGTCAGTGAAATTACAAGCTTCTAACTTTAAAAATGGCAAAATTCCAATCTTAACTTCAAATCCCCATTTCACCCCCCTTGGGGATATATTGTAAAATGCTAAAATACGTGTTTACTTATTTCTAACCAGAGGCTTGTAGGTATATGAAATTTTATGTTTCTAATCTAACTTTGAAGTTGGCGAATTTCCCATATAAACTTTCCTCGCTTATTTCACAACTTTGAGAGGTAGATTTTCAAAAATCTTTAGTACTTATTTATTAATTGCTAACCAGTAGTATTTGTATGAAATTTCATGCATGGAAGTATGAAAATTAAGGATTTTCATACAACCCTTCATTCGTCTAGACAACCGTGAGTTCGTAACAGACAGACAAAAAGACAGGAATAGTAACTTTTAAAATATTAGTATGGATTTATCTGACGTGAAATACAGAAATAAAAATCAAACAAAAACGTGATAAGGGTAAATAAGGTCAAGGATATCTGTGACCTAAATATTATAACATAGGGGGGGGGGGGGGGGGGGCGGATCCGTGCACCTGCGTCACGTGATCGCGTGGCGGCCAGGCCAGCGCGTGCCGAGCGTCGAGGGCAGCATTCGGCGCCGACACCACCAACTTCGACCGTCGTCGCGTCGTTGTCGGCGCGCGGGAGCTTCGGCCGACTTCGGCGCGCGCTCGGTTGGGGTGGAGTCGCGCCTCGTACCACCTCGTACACGGACTCAGCTGTTGCATTGCAAGCGACGGGGAGGGGAGGTGAGAGGTGAGCTGTCTGACCCGCCTGCCTCCTCTTCTCAGTCCTGACCACAGAACACTAATACTCTAGAGCAGCGGTCGGCAACCTGCGGCCCGCGGGCCATATGCGGCCCGCGGGCGTCTTACTTGCGGCCCTTGAAAGTTTTGTAAACTCATACTAATCCTTTACTATACATGAGAAAGTATGTAAGGATGTGGATGATTGTTAGTCTTATTCACAAAAGCTACTATAGTAGAGTTTTTCTTTATTTAGAATTTAGAAACTATAGTTAAGTTTCTTATTCTTCTTGATATCCTTAATGTGAGGACTTAAAGGCGTTAAGATATTTTAATAAACGTATGAGATAAATAAACGTGTTTAAAATTTGATGCCACTGAAAAGAATCAGTTGGAAATGATAGAACCTATCCACTGAAATTAGAACCTACTGAAAATACCTATTGTAAGTACCTACACCAGTTATTTACCTGGGTAGATAAAAATATAAAATCACTTCGTGATAATACTAACTCTATTCAGGGTTTAAATAAAAGTTATTATTTAGCTAAATCAACGATAGTTCTTGTTCTACGAGGCAGTTCACATTGACAAGTAGGTAGTCAGGACAGCCACCGAAATTAAAAAAACGTGCTTTATACTTTTTTCCATAATCAACTGTCGTAAATATTTAATACCTCAAATAGGTAAACTACCTCTTCCAAACAGAAAAAAATATTATATAGCTTGGCTTCTAGGGTTTATATCACAAGTGCGGCCCGCGTTTAGTTTAGTTAGCCACCTTGTGGCCCTTGCCTGCCAAAAGGTTGCCGACCGCTGCTCTAGAGCGAGGTCCTGACACGCTAGGCGAGGTTAGCAACATAATCATACGATAGCGGTAGTAATGATTAGCAGATGTCACGCAAAAAGAGACATGCATTTTTTTTTGGTACCTACCTATTGCCCTTGATTTTTTACAACAAACCTATCTCAAACTCTTAATATAGGTAGGGTACTGGGTAGGTATGACAAGCTAAGTACTTACGTAAATAATAACTAAATAAAATACCTACTTCGCGATAGTATTAATAGCCGACAATGGGTTATTGACATAGAGCTTTAATCAAATCAAAATATCTTCATTTGCCAAAAAATGTGGTAAAGGTAAAGAGGATGGAACATATATAGGTATATATATTATAAAGAGCAACACAAATTTTGCTGCATATTTACAGCATGCAAATTTATAAAAAAATAAATTTTAAAGTAAAAAAATACGCCTATAAATCCTACTAACATACTTTTTACATAGGTATGTAACAACACAGAAGTTTGACAACGTAACTGCTCTAGGCTAGTTTCAATTATTTGCCGACATAAAAATCGTGATTGTTAACGATGTGTTACTGGATCCCAAGAAGTGCATGAGTCTGTCACTGTGATTACTGTGCGAGAGGGAAGACGGGTGCGGCCGGAAAGCAAGCTTGTCTCATTACTCGCTCAGGCCGCTCGCGGCGCTTGACGCGAACCGAGCGAGTGCGAGGCGCGAGCAGTGCGGCTGTGCGAGTAACAACAACTTGATTGGCGACTGGCGAGTAAGTTCAGTTCAGTGCCTTACGCGAGACGCGACGGCGAGCACGCGCCCCACGCGCCGCAGTCCGCCACGACCCACCGGAATGTGAAGTGCCGCGAGCTTTGTGATACAGTCATACAGTGCTGATAGTCTGACACCCGGGACCCTCGCTTCATGTATGTTGGTGAACCCTGCAGACACGCCTGCTTGATACTTGCGACGTACTTGCTTAGTTATGGGGTGCGCCAAAGGACTCTGTACCGCTGAGAAAATATTCATCTTCATCAACATCGCCTTTGCGGTAAGTATTTTCAAACATTTACCTACAGGTGTATGATGTGACAGTTTTATGATAAATTAAAAGCTACAGAATTTTATTAAAACTAGGTACCTACCAGTATTTAATAAAAGTTAACAATTAATTAAATTTAGGACAAACTACCTACTTTTTTTTATTAAATTTGTTTAACCTACCGGTCTACAGTAAAACTGATAGTAGGTATAGGTATTATTATAGCTATCTACTAATACCTATCTACATAATAAGCAACGTAAAATAAATTGATGCGTTGACTGCCGACCGTTATCTGAACTTGGAATCACGACTCACGACGGACGTTAAAAATATTCGAGTTCCTATAGGTAGGTTTACAATTGGTAGTTATTGGTGAGGCGGCATCAAGCAGACCGGTTGCGACTTCCACGGTGAGGCGGCGAGAGATGGTGTCTCGTAACACCAAGAATGCAATTTGTAAACAAGGCGCACTGGGCGCTCGCAGCTCGCTGCACGCGCAGAGCGTACGATACGCGAAGCTTTTGTGTTGGTCGTTTACCTGCGGGCCCAGACTGCGCCCCTCGCGCGACGCTACCCTTAACTTTTGGAATGTGTCTGGCCTGCATCATACAATGTACGTAGTAATGGTCTATAATATTATGTAGCCATTATATAAGATTATTAATGTTTAATAATGGCTAAAAACCTATATTGGTATATATCTAAATATTCGACATAGTTAATTAAATACAAAAAGTACCTAGAAAGGAAGAATTTAAACCTCAGGCAGGACTCGAACCTGCGCCTACTGGTTCAACGCACCAGTCGCATTACCAATTACTATGCTACAGAGGTCACTGACTGATATTCAAATGTCTCCTCGTACTAATCTACCTGCAGGTCTTTAGGGGCGACAAGTATTGGCTGCGCAGTAATGCGTAAGAAAAGAAATATAATAGTAAATGAGTACCAATACCTACTTAATACTTACATCTTTCTTTTATTTAGCAACTTTGTACCTATTAATAAAATTAGTTACCTATCTAATGTAATGAATATACTTATTTGGTAATGAGACCTACTTAATTAACTTGTAATTTGTCAGAGTTAACAAGATTAACAAACAGTAAGTAATAGTTAAATACCTGTCGAAGTGAAAGTTACCAATCAGATGTAATGATCACAATAATTGTGATCACGATTAGAAAAAAATTGTTCACAAATAATAAAATGATTGATTAGTTACCTATGTTTTATTAATTGAATTATAGGTTTCAAATCGGCTACCAATACGACCCCTAACACTCATTACACGATTGTATATCAATTTATTACGACACAGACACATACACTATAAAGTCCAAGAGAGTGTATGCCGTTTCCGAACAAAGTATACCAACTCCGACCGTACTACCGACCAACCCCGTGACACAAGATAAAATAAATATTCTTGTGCCCGTGTTGTATCAATATTAGTCGAGCAAGTCGCTCGACGTAAGATTGCAATCTCGATTAGAGCGTCGAGGGCCGCGGCTAACGCTCCACTTTGTCACTCCACTGATCTTGAAGTTCTGGAGTGGAGCGGCGGTTCGCCGGCAGGGCGCCCCGAGTGCTTACATATACTACACCAACAAGCGTTGCAACTTGCAAAACAGTTTGGTCATCACTTTATACCTAGGTAACTAATTGCATTGTATTGTACCTATTTATTAACTTAAAAACATTCTGATTATACGGTTCGATTCTGGTCGCAGATTTTGTACGACCAAATTATAACGACAGCAGCCGTTATGTTTGTAATAATTTTAACGGATCCTATTTCGACATCATGTTAATATTATGAATTATGTTAATTGTTCAAAAACAATAGTTAAAATGCGAAGAGATTGTTAAAACAGGGCCATTCGACCACATGGTGTAACTGTCGTAGCAAGCAATCATTATTGTAAAAAAAGTACAAATACTATTGTGTGTATAATTTTATTATAAGAGTTAAGAATTTGTAAGTAATTTATAATATTAGATGAAAACTGTGCGGAGTATTAATTGTACTGGGTTACCAAACCGTTTTTCAACATACAATCTATTCCGAGAATGACTATAAATTAACAATGTTTAAAATGATCCGGTGACTTATAGTTAATATATTTTTCTTGACGTAAGCGGCGAGAAATGTAAGCAGGAAAAACCATTAGGTAATTTCATGCTTTGTCATCAGAATATCTTCCCTATATAAGTGGTTTACCTTATAATCCTGGCCACTAACTTGTCCCGTTGTCAAGGCGTAAGAGAGTCAAGTTCATAAAGTTTTTAAGGTTTCTAGCCCACCGTTTAGACCACCTAATTACTAAGCCTCCGCTGTCCGTGCTTCCGCGCGTCTGTCTGTCTGCGGGTTGTATCTCATGAACCGTAATAGCTAGAAACTTGACATTTTACACAGTGTGTGTTTCTGATGCTGCTAACGACAATATAAAAAAATGCATTGAAAATAATAAATTGAAAATTGAAGGGGGTGCCCATAAATGTTGTACGTGTGAGGGGCTCGTGGCTAAGTGTAAGCTGCTGTGGTTCGCGCCGCTCTCGCCGTGGTTGGTCCGTGGATGGGTAACCATTTGTAAACAGACTCCTCCGTGCCTAGTAAAATGGATTGTGGAGGTCATAGGCATTAGGCAGTCGCTCCATGTAAAATACGGTAGCTGAATCTGGTAAGACTGGAAGCCGACCCCAAAACAGCTTGGGAACAGGCCAGGCAGGAAGGCGATAAATTTCATCTTGTACCAACGATGGTACCGAGCCCTTCATGCCCGAGTCAGACTCGCACTTGGAGGGGTTTTATAAAATGAGGTAAACAAAAACCATAAAATAATACGGTTCTAACTGTACTTTGGTACAAATAGCCAAAAAAGATGCAACTAGTCTCACGTTCTAAACTCAACTAAGTAGGTAGGTACGCGGTAAAAATATAAATAGGTATTATCTTATTACTACCTAGTGAGGGTACACAGTACCTAAACATGTCTTAATCACACAACAAAACAAACACATGTTGTGTTGATTAACATTAAGTTCATGTGAAGTCATCCTCAGAAGAGGTATAGCGTCATCGGGACCTACATAAAATCACTGTGCAAGCTGTTGTTATAGGTACCTACTGCCCGCTATTTTACAAGTAATAAAATAAGTATTTCCATTCTAAATTTCATGCATTAGATTGCGTTGTCGGAATTTAAAATGGTTAGGTCTGTTGTAGCTAGGGTTGCCATTACATTACATTTCTTCAGCGAAATATAGTATTTTCAGACGAAGCTATAAAAAAATATAGTACATACACTAAAAAAAAAAAAGTATTTTACGGAAAACGTAAAAAGTAGACAAAGATATATTTGTTACTTATTTATTTTTATAAAAATATATTTATTTGCACTTCTTGCATTTATTTCAATTTTTGTCTTAAATAAAAGTGTAATATGCTTTATCACATTAAATTTTTTAATTAATGTAAATCAAAAGCTCATTTTTATTAATGAGATACTACATCTGTTTCTTTCTTCTCGCCACTTCGAATTCATAACCGAAAATATCCTTTCTGTGAATGCTGAAGCAGCGGGAATAGAGAGCAGGAATGAAATGACTTTAAATAAATTTGGTAAGTTTTTTTTGTATTTTTTAAAATATGCTGCCATTTCTGGCCTGTTGCAAAGATTTCATTTAATAGTGTTATTTCAGAGTAAAGTTCATCCATGTCAATGCTCAATTTTTCTTTTAAATTTAGAACCTCTAATATTGTTTCATAGTCAATAAAATGAAACCTCCTGTTTTAAATTAAATTTTTGGATTTTGCATAACCAATTGCTTTCACTAAAATCAAACCATTTAATGACATAGTCTAAAAATTTATCAATAAATACCAAAAAATTTTTTGACAAGTTTGTAACGCAGTAAGATCGATACGTTCGAATAAGCTATTGTACGCGGATATTGCATCAGTTAAAAGTTAAAGAAAAGGCACGTTTATAATTTTTTAAAATAAAAGTTTTGTTTGTTAGATTTCGGTGTTGAAAATATAGTATTTTTGCGTACTATGTTTTTCTTCAACAGTATATAGTACGCAGACCCGAAATACAGTACAATACTATATATTATAGTACGGTTGGCAACCCTAGTTGTAGCAGATGTCATTATTAGACGCCTACAGAGGGGCAAAGGCGAGCCTTCAGGTATCGGTCGGGCTAAGAATATGGCTAGAGAGGAAATGCTGGCGTCCTTAGACTTATCCGTGGGGGCGTCCATAGTCCATACAGGATGGTACGCGGCAAGCTTCGTCCATGGACTCCTCCACTTACGCAAAGTATGGAGCAACAGTTCTTGGAGCGTTTCACTGCTACCCTTTTTTCTTTTTAGGGTTCACACTCCTCCTCCTATGCGGTCTAGCACTGAGAGTGCCAATACCGTGAGCGCGGAGGTGCCTGAGATCACCGATGCGGAAATGGGTGCGGCTGAGTTGCGACTCAAAAGAAAATGCACCGCCCCTGGCACCGATGGAGTACCTGGTCGTGTGTTAGCTTTGGCGCTCGGGATCATAGGGCCTCGACTTAGGAGCATGTTAGATGCTTGCCTACACCGTGGGGAGTTTCCAAAATTGTGGAAAGAAGGCAGGCTTGTGTTGCTCCGCAAGGAAGGGCGGCCCATGGATACTCCATCCGCGTACAGGCCTATTGTGTTGCTCGATAATGTAGGGAAATTCTTTGAACGCATCATTACTGGTCGCCTCGTCAAGCATCTATCGAGAGTAGGCACAGAACAGATAAAATACAGAGAGTAGGGCCCGATCAATCCGATAACCAATTTGGATTTCGAGAGGGTCGCTCCACCATAGACGCGATTCAGCGCGTCAAGCCCCTCTCGGACCAGGCAATATCGGAAGGCGGGGTGTTGCTGGCAGTATCGTTGGATAAAGCCAACGCTTTCAACACTCTGCCGTGGAGCGTTATCATAGAGGCTCTCCGATACCATAGAGTCCCAGCGTACCTGCGAAGTGTAATAGGGCCTACTTAGAAGAAAGAGCGGTGCTCTACGAGAGTCGTAGCGGACTTGCGTCACGGCAAATGACCTGCGGAGTTCCACAGGGGTCGGTGCTAGGTCCGCTCTTGTGGCACATCATTGTCAGCGGGATCCGGATAGAAGTAGGGACTACCATGCGTCATCTCGGACTGGTGCTTGATAGCAGGAGTGCTAAAGGCAGCGGCTGCTCTCAGTCGCCTACTGCATAACTTAGGAGGACCGGGGACGAGCTGCCGTCGTCTCTTCTTGGGGGTGGTCCGCTCCATGATGCTGTACGGGGCTCCCGTTTGGGCGGAGAGCCTGACGCGACGTGGTTTGGCTCTTTTGAGCCGTCCGCAAAGGGCTTTGGCAGTCCGGGTTATACGCGGCTACCGCACGATATCCTGTGTGGCCGCGTGCCTCCTGGCAGGTACACTTCCCTAGGACCTGGACGCCAGAGTCCTCGCGAGTGCTTACGAGTGGCGAAAGGAGCTGCTCGAACGCGGTGAAAGGCCTCCGCCTCGAGCTGTGGAGGAAATGAAGAGGGAGCTCCGTTTTGCCTTTTTAGAGGTATGGGCGGAGCGGCTAACTATTCCTGGAGCAGGTCTCAGAACAGTAGAAGCCGTCCGTCCCATCCTCCAAGATTGGGTCAGCAGACGCCATGCAGCGCTCTCCTTTCGGGCGACTCAGGTGCTGTCGGGGTACGGATGCTTCGGCAGTTACCTGTTCCGTATAGCCCGGAGGGAACCCACCCCCCGGTGTCACCACTGCAGCGACAGCGAGGACACGGCGCAGCATACTCTCGAGCATTGCCCTGCTTGGGCAGAGCAGCGCCGGTCCCTCGCTGCGATATTAGGTGACGATCTCTCGCTACCGGCCGTAGTAGCCTCGATGGTCGAAAGCGGGGGAGCTTGGGACGCCATTACCGCCTTTTGCGAAGAGGTAATGGCGCTCAAAGAGAGCGCGGAAAGGGAACGAGAGTGTATAACTGACCTCCCGACCCGCGCTCGGCGCACAAGGGCTAGGAGGAGAGCTGACAATGACCTCTTTCAGCCACCATAAATGGTCTTAGGCGGCAGACTTGGGGAAGTCTGCTGCTCTATTTTAAGGCCAAAGTTGGCGCGTGCGGTGCTTCCGCGCGCCTCTTTATCAGCGAAGGGGAAGGCAGCAAGCTTTCCCCTCTCTCAACGTTGCAGCTCCGTAAAGAAGCCTCCCTACTGGAGATCGCGGTAGTTTGCACCGCGTTCCCGTGATCCCCAGTATAAGGGAAGGGAGAAGCACTCCGGTGGTTTTAGCCGGTAAGAGTCCGGCATACCCCTCCGTCTTCCCCAGGGCGGAGGACGTCCATGAGGATTTCCGCGGGTAAAAAAAAAAGAAAAAAAAGAAAAAAAAATGACATTAAGGATTTGTTCACGAATTAATTTAAATTAAAAAATATAACAAAACATCTAAAATATTATTATAGAAATAAAAAATATTTATTGCAGCTATAGAACTTAGATTTAAAAGGTGTATACGGCTATGTTCCCCAACTGCAATGACAACTAACTAATAGCAGGGCAATCGGGTTTTCTAATTCTATCATTATTTTTATACATTTAAGTGACAAGTTTTAATTTTATGATTTGTCACACAACTGTTTTCATACAAAATCGTTGGTAACTAACTTTAAATCGTTATACATAGATCCTAAACAGTCATACAAACAGAAAAATGTTTAAAAAAAATTTTAATTTATAATACCTATACAATAAGATCTTTTTTTTAAAATATTGCCCCTGATTGTCGTCTTGATTGAACTTTGATTACTGGCAGACGAATCGACTGACGTAAAAAAAAACATTAAAATTAGCCCACGCGGTAGGTCTCTAGATTGTCACAAAAGCATATAGATATCATATATTCAGATATTTCAATAGCAGCCTAGTTTGTCGAAATCGTCGTACGTCTACATACATACATACTTGATACACCGAGGATCGTTAAGGTTCGCTGATCATTCAACGAACCTCAATAAATTACTGCAATAAGTATTGTTTAAACATCATTGAAGTGTTCTTTACATATTAAGTCTGTAAGGTTTTGCATACAGCTCATTATTCTAACAATTTATATTGACACATATTTACGAACATATTATGCAAACTCAATTTATTGAAGTGCGTGCTAATATTAATAAAATCTGCTGAATTTACCTTATTTGTTTATTGTTACGCTTCACAGCGCCTCTGAAATTGACTCATGCTGTCATTTAGTTAAATGTTATTCATTGTATGCACACGCGGACGTTTGTGTAGCCACACCAGCCACGGTCAGTGACACTATTTGATACTACTATAGTTAATACTAATGATGCCACGAATATTCGGCAACTATTCGGTATTCGGCCTATTTGGCCACTTTTTTGCTATTCGGTATTCGGCCGAATAGTGTGTACTATTCGGCCGAATACTGAATAGCAATTCATGTAAAAAAAGACACGTTATTTTACTCAAAATTATGTATTTATTTCCAAATTACAACATTTTAGTACTTAAAATTAATCAGTGATAACTTGTGATGTTATAGGTTTGATTTTATAAGCCTTTTGACGAAAAAATAATTGAAAATGAACTAAGGAACAAACTTCTTAGCAAAATAGTAATTAAGTTTCACTTAACGTATTATTTATAAACTAACAAAGCGCTCCGTGACGCGATTTACTCGCAATTGAAACAAATACAATCAATGTTTGCTTGCACCCCGTCCCGCGCGCGCGCCGTCGTCGCCTGCCGCGCGAACGCAACCAGAAAAACAGGTTGTGACTTGTCTTATTCTAGCTAACGCGCCCCCACCAAACATTCGGCGGCCGAATATTCGGCGCTTCGGCCGACAGCGTTGCCGAATATTCGGTATTCGGTATTCGGCCAATTCACTATTCGTGGCATCTCTAGTTAATACTAGCAGCCCGCCCCGGCTTTGGATGGGTAGCACAAAAATATAGCCTACTAGCCGTCGCTCGCGGCTCCGCCCGAGTGGGTGTCGGTTAACTCCATAGAAATATTATTTTATTTCTGTGGCATTCCCCATACCAAGTTTTATCTAGACACGCGGGAGCATGTCAAGCCAAATTCCAGAACTCGCGAGCAGCAGCGTGTGTAATACACGAACAAGCCAAGTCAGATCTTAGGCTACAATATATTATCCAGGATTATTCCAGGATATTATTCAGGACTGACCATTGAAATTGGCACCCATTTAGATCTCACTTCTTTTGTCGTTGAAGTCAACAACCAAGGCATATATCATAATTTTGAACTTGGCTCTCATTTTACATTTATGTTTTTGATGGGTTTAAATCAGTTCAGCGGTGTAGCCGTGAAAGTGTAAGCGTAACAAACAGACTAGACTACAGATTAACAAACAGAGGACAGAGTTACTTTTGCATTTACATATGATATTAGTCGGGATGTTACTGAGGGATAATGTAGCATTCTTATGGTAAAATATTTGTTTAAATCGGTCCAGTAGTTATTGTTTGAGTTGTTTCGTTACAAAAATACAAATCTTTTCTCCTTATAATAATAGGCTATAAGTCTACTATGAACATATTCGGAATATCATTGCAATCTCAAGAGATCAGAGTTAAATATCATTCCCAATATTTATCTCTTTTTTGAGGTCACAAGTAGTCACGACCCTCTGCTATGGTTGTTACCATTTTTTTAATAGAAGAAATATAGTACTTTGCTTAATAAATTGCAAAAATATAATAAACGTTTGGAATTTAATATATATTTTTTTTTTTATTACTTATTACATAGTTATCTACAGTTGAGTTGGCGATGAAAATAAAGTAATAAATATACGTAATATATCACAATTGTCTGAAATATTGGGGTGTAACATTTACGTTACTATTATCATTTACAATACGCGACGTGTCTCCTCGTGTTATCACGAAGATCTAGGTACTAGCCGTAGTTCCATGACCTAGTCTAGTCAACAAGTTCAAAAACGTGAAAAATAGAGATAAAGGTCCTAAAAATATGAGCGATGGCTCATTCGATTCGGAATCACCTCTAGAAAAATTTTTTTGAAGGATTTTGGTGCAGGTTAAAAATTGCAATTGTTATTAACAAAATAAGATGAAAAAAAAATGATATTTCGTTTTTTGTTAATAACTCGAAAAATATTAACATTTAAGCAATTTTGAAAAAAGCTCGTTAAAGAGGAGGAAATTTCCAATAAAAAAGTCCTAACTCCCGGAATTCTATCTCCATTATTTATAATTTTAATTAGACGTTGAAAATAGGGCTCCGCGCGGCAGTTACGGCATGCGCGCGCCGCCGCTAAAGAGAGTTCAGCAATAAAAATAATTTTTTTATAACATAAAATGTGATTTTAAAAATTTGAAAAAATTCTAGTATCGTCTTAACACTTGAAAGAATCGAGCCCTGAAAAAAAAAAAGTTTAATCACCATTTTTCAAAAAGTTATTCAATTGTTAACTAACCAATTTTTTCTCAATCTCCATGGGCATAAACAATGGGATGAAAGGTATTAATAATTGGCCTAAAAATTTTAAACTTTGTGGAGCCCTTTTGATATATGTACTTTATAAGATCCTGCGGTTTATTTTCATTAAAGTTTATTAATTTGTTAATTATGATTTTTTATAACTATTGAAAAATTAAAAATCTAAAAAATGTTGATAATTTTTTTTTTTCAATTAATATTTAGCTATGCCTGTTTTCACATTAAACAATGGCAGTAATTAACATAGGTTATGAATTTTTTACGTAATTTGTTTATAAAATTGTTATAAACAAATAGAGAAATTCAATATTTAAAAAAAAATTTTTTTTGCTATTTTGTTGTTGACAAAAAATTATGATTTAAAAAAAAAAAATTTTTTCTTAATTTTAATTTTTAATTGTTTAAAAACGATTTTTTTATATTTCGATTGTTTAAATAATGAGTTAAGAAAAAAATTTTCTTTTAAAAATCATAATTTACACTTTTAAATAGTTAAGCAAAAAAAAAATTTTTATTAATTATTTAATTGTTTATTAGTTTAACAATTTGTTATAAACACATATCGACCAACGTTATATTTTGTTTCTGAAGCAGAAATAAAATTATAAAAATAGCTATATATATACAATAAAGTGCAAAAAAAAATTTTTTTTTATTTATTATAATACTTTTTAATATCATACGATACCGTAATTATAGCGCCTACTTGATTTGTAAATTAAAAAATTGATGTATCTTTTAAACTATGTATCGTAATTTTAGTTTTTAATATCGTATGATATTAAAAAGTATTATAATAAATAAAAAAAAATCTTTTTTTTGCACTTTATTATATATATAGCTATTTTTATATTTTTTTTCTGCTTCAGAAACAAAATATAACGTTGGTCGATATGTGTTTATAACAAATTGTTAAACTAATAAACAATTAAATAATTAATAAAATTTTTTTTTTTGCTTAACTATTTAAAAGTGTAAATTATGATTTTTAAAAGAAAAATTTTTTCTTAACTCATTATTTAAACAATCGAAATATAAAAAAATCGTTTTTAAACAATTAAAAATTAAAATTAAGAAAAATTTTTTTTTTAAAATCATAATTTTTTGTCAACAACAAAATAGCAAAAAATTTTTTTTTTTAAATATTGAATTTCTCTATTTGTTTATAACAATTTTATAAACAAATTACGTAAAAAATTCATAACCTATGTTAATTACTGCCATTGTTTAATGTGAAAACAGGCATAGCTAAATATTAATTGAAAAAAAAAAAAATATTAACATTTTTTAGATTTTTAATTTTTCAATAGTTATAAAAAATCATAATTAACAAATTAATAAACTTTAATGAAAATAAACCGCAGGATCTTATAAAGTACATATATCAAAAGGGCTCCACAAAGTTTAAAATTTTTAGGCCAATTATTAATACCTTTCATCCCATTGTTTATGCCCATGGAGATTGAGAAAAAATTGGTTAGTTAACAATTGAATAACTTTTTGAAAAATGGTGATTAAACTTTTTTTTTTTCAGGGCTCGATTCTTTCAAGTGTTAAGAAGATACTAGAATTTTTTCAAATTTTTAAAATCACATTTTATGTTATAAAAAAATTATTTTTATTGCTGAACTCTCTTTAGCGGCGGCGCGCGCATGCCGTAACTGCCGCGCGGAGCCCTATTTTCAACGTCTAATTAAAATTATAAATAATGGAGATAGAATTCCGGGAGTTAGGACTTTTTTATTGGAAATTTCCTCCTCTTTAACGAGCTTTTTTCAAAATTGCTTAAATGTTAATATTTTTCGAGTTATTAACAAAAAACGAAATATCATTTTTTTTTCATCTTATTTTGTTAATAACAATTGCAATTTTTAACCTGCACCAAAATCCTTCAAAAACATTTTTCTAGAGGTGATTCCGAATCGAATGAGCCATCGCTCATATTTTTAGGACCTTTATCTCTATTTTTCACGTTTTTGAACTTGTTGACTAGACTAACCGAAGTAATGGTTAACTTTCATAATATGTTCATTTGAGTTCAGCAATACATAAATAAAATTATTTATTCATACATATATTATAGAACGATACGAACTGTACAAAAATTTTTTTTTTGTTGTTTGTACGGAATAAGCTCCGAATGTACTGAACCCATTTTAGTAGAAAGTAAAATAGGGTATAAACTAATCAAAAATGTGATATTAAGTCATTATTACCTACAAAAAATCCGATATATATATATAGGTACTATCATATTTGTGTCAAAGTATACCTAGTAGCTTTTGTGTTGAAACAAAAGTTGGTTACATTCGTCGTACCGTAGTATTAATTCTTATTTAAATAAGTACTTTTCTCAGCTCATCAAGGATAATAAATTTATGTAGCAGTGCAATACTTTTTAAGTCTTTCGAATCAGACATTTAATTTCGAAGTTCTCACGAGTATACAAATGTTTCGATAAAATTGACTATTTTGTATGAAGTATAACTCCAAAAATGCACATAGGCTAGGATTTTTACCGCGATAACCGAGATCCACGCAGGCAAAGCTACGGGCGATAGCTAGTCCTTCATTAACGTTTACAGCGTAAACGTTTATGAACGTAAGCGACACAACCCGCCAGCACACCGCCAGGCCACCGACGCGACGCGACGCCGACCGCGGGCGACGCGGCGCGGGCTGCCCGGGCGAGCCAGACACGTGACCTGCTATAAAAACAAACTAACGTATTAAGGTTTTATTTTATAAAACACTTGATTGAAGCACGTCGAACAATCATTATTTTACGAGAATTGAACGGAGATTACTCGGTAGTATCGATAGCTTCGGCTAATAGATACTAGGTATTTATATTTACTGTGTAGATTAGGTATGTACTACTAACTAGTAGCCATCTACAATGTGTCGAATTCTGAACTATGTAAGTACATTGAAAACATGAATGTGAAATTTAATCGCAGTCGAAATTCCATTAAGTACATAAAACGCGAGCGTCAATGACATGTTAATACCACTCGGAGCTTTTTACTTTCATGTTTAACGTAACGTAAAGTCTACATCTACAAGAAGTGGCAAAACTAAAAGGATATTCCTGAATAACTATAACAGTATACCTACAGTGTGGCGGGAAAAGTGGCTGTTAATGTCTAATGACTGTATGTGTGCAGGATCTACTCAATAAAGCAGGTGCTCACTTGCTCAGAGATTAGTGCATAGTTACAATAATAGTAACGTTTATAATCCGCGTTCACAGCAAATTCCGACCGTCGCCGCCGCGCCAGGTGTCACTGCGCGGAATGTCGATACTCGATACATACTGCTATAGTTGCTGGTAATGATTTAACCTTTTAAGCGCTTTACTAATATATACATCCAAGCTTCTGAAAAAGTTGATTTCAGCAATGTTTAAATAAAACACTTTTTTTAAGATGTTTTGTTGATTAATTAATTGCATGACTGGTGGGTCAAGCTCGGGTACCGTAGCATCGCGAGTTCTGTTTGAGCGTGTATATCGATCAACGCCTGATTGCAGTTGTGAGCAGCTGCAGCTCAGCCGCTGTCGCTGTCGCTGGGGCAGGACCGCAGGACCGGCATGCTGCAGGCACAGGAGCGCGTTTATTATTGTTCTACAGGTGTCCGCCGCCGCCGCGCACCGCCGGGCAACCACACCACGCGTATTGACCATATCATTTAATGACCTCCGTAGTCAAGTGGCGTTCACATCGGTGTCGCTAGCTGTGAGGTCTCGGTTTCGGTCCTCGGACGGGACAATATAGAAAACTAGTTTTCTACATTGTCTCTGGTCTGGGTATCTGTGATACCTAGTTTGTCTCTGATTCCATAACACAAAGGCTTTACGTAATCAATTTGGTTTTAGAGCAATGTAGGTATGTGATGCTGTCAACAATATCGTAGTATTGCATAATTACTTATTTTTTTATTTTTATTCTTGCTGACTAATTAAAAAATTGTTTTATAGAATCTAATTTACATTTTCACCAAGTTTAGGGGCAGTGCAGTAAATCAATGTGGGTCGTGTTTGTTATTTAAATATATTAATTCTTTTTCTGTCAGCTGTTATTTCATATATCCTTACTTATCATTGCTTGCGGTGGCGTCTTGGGTCGGGTCAGCTCCTTCCCTCCAATAGGGCGACCCTTGCGTCATGCTCGTACTGCCGGGTGCTGTTTGTGGTTGTGGTCGTTCTCCTGACTGGCCTTTGTTGGTAGTTACGTTCAATCTTATTGCTCCTATATGTTTGACCTTAAGCACTTATTTATAAGGCATGGTCCCCTCATGTAATTTATTAATATGTAAACTGAGAGAGACAGAGTTCTGCTGGGGAGTTTGTAGCGCCGTTTTTTCTCCAGAGCACTTAGGAAGCGGTGAAGGGTGGGCGACTTGGGGTACCTACTGTCTGTTAATATGATTGACCTTCAAAAAGTGTTAGAACCAGGCCCACTTTGAATAAATGAATTTTGAATTTGATTATTTATATTTATTGTAGGTACAATATACAAAAAATATTATAAAATACAAATGAACAGACTATGCAGACATAAATTACTGTTTTCGGACGACCTTTCTTGTAGTACCTATATTCAACAGCCGCGGTACATCGAAAATTAATTGCCAATATTGATATCTACATATTTTATTATTACGCGCTAACAAATAATTAATCACGTTACAAAATGTGAATATTGTGAATACATGTTAATATAATGTATTTTATACTGTATAGGCTCGCTGCACGAGGCAGATATGTCTGTAAGTTGAGCAGGTGATCATGATTCATGGTTGTGGCTCCGGAATCTGGTGTTACTCACTCGGTCACTCGTGACCTTTGCTCTTTGTTTCATTGTTTGCTCTGCCATCGCCGCCAATACAGCGCGCTCGCGTGTTGCAACTTCTACATTGAGACAATACACGCTCATAACCTGAAGCTGTAGGTACCTACTTACCTGTTTACTTATTATAGACGCATTAGGTACGTGCGCGGAGGGTTGGCACTTGGCATAGGCACGGGCAAGGTCTTACGGTTTTATTCCTGTAAGTAGTTCCTTTTCCCGTTAAATTATCGGTATATAATGTAGGTACCTACTATGTGTTAATTTAAAAATAATGCCCGTTAGGTAGATCAATGAATGAATATTGAACACATAGGTATTTTGATTTTTATTATTATTTACGTTAACAAAAACTTATTACTAAGTACTATATACTATGTATGTAGATAGATAGATATGTATATCTAAGTATGTACTTAGATACCTATACATATATAAAAACTTGCGACTACTAAGTCGTAAGTTTTTAACGTCATACTGAACTGAATCAATGTTGGTATATAACTACATAGTTATACCTACCAACATTGATTCAATAGTAGTATGACGTATCAAATGTAGCAAGCTCCATAACTTTAATTCACGTTATCTAAGTAGGTATTTTTTGCTATTTAAATAAAGCAAAAAAATGTAGCTAATTGTAGGTAGGTAGGTATATCGGACGGAATAAACAATTTTTTCCGTTTCATGCCCTTCATCATTCCTATAATAGGTATAGAATTATACTGCATAGATCAGCAGGGAAACAGCACTCGATGCAGTCGGGAGTAAGGCCCCAGATTTTTGTCGAGGTCATAAAAGTATCTACTCTAACCTAGTTGTTATAAAGACGTTCGTCATAATATATTGAGATGTGAATTAGAACTTATCGACAGACATAGGATCTTGACCCAGTTTAGTCACATTTCAGTCAAGGTTTTTTCACAATATTGTGTGCAAATGCAGCGTCGCGTCGTTAGGTTAGGGTCATAACTTGTTGTCGCTTATGTTACGTTGTACGCAGCTTAGCACTTAAATTCCAAGGTGGCTCTACTATACACATTGTGAGTTCTTGAACATACCTATCAACCTTTAGAACATTATATCGTTCGGTTTAGCTGTTCTAGTAAGGATATGAACCAGAACTAAACAGCAATGACTTAACAATAACACCCGATTTGTCACGAATCCAACAGGCGACGGGGGCGGCCGCGGCGCGGGCGCGGCGGCGGCGGCGGGTAGGTACAGTTGATTGGTTGATGCTCAATTTTTTATTAGTTTTTGTGCCGCTTTACTGCCGACCGTTTTCTTGCGCATTTTTACTTTGATTTTAACCTTATATTTAAACATGTTTAAGTTTTTTGTTTTTTTTTTTTTTATATATTTTTTTAAATACAAGCTTTTATATCAGCTACGCTCAAACGACAACTAATATAATATGCAAATCGGATGTTGTGAACGGAGAAGTTATATTTTAAATTTAGCTTGCAAGATTTGACCTAAACAAACATAGTTATACATTCATAGGGTAATTTCGCCTGTTCGCGTCCATCGCCCAATTCGCGTCCATTTTACGCATCTCCGTAAAATGGACACATGATTACATTGTTTAAAGAAAACCTTGTTAAAAAGCCAGCCAACTTCACCTAGACTCGTCCTGGGTCTTGCGTTCTCTCCTCGAGTTTACAAGCGATATGCCTGTGAGAGAGATGCTGTCAACGGCTAGTGTGACTTGTGACGCAGATGCGACAGTTGCCTAAGTGCTTGTCGGAAACAATTACAATATAATTATGATTGTGAGAAACGGTTAATGCTTATTGCTGGAAAATCTTAGCGTATCTTAGAAAAAAACACCTTCGTGCTCAAAGAGACGTCTCGCAATATGTACCTCTTCTAACTATTTTTGTTGATGATGAGCATCGCAATCGTCTTCAATTCTTCCGCGGGCCCCTCTCCCCAACAACGTACAATCTCCGCTGCAGTAGGCTGGCTCGTAATTCTTAGCGATTTACGTACTTAATTTTTTTTTTATTATTAGATTCTGAGGCTAATTTACTATTATTTTAGAACACTAAACGACTGACTATGCGATTGTTGGGTGTGATGGGTCACGACTAGCTT
This sequence comes from Diachrysia chrysitis, assembly GCA_932294365.1. Classification (NCBI taxonomy): domain Eukaryota; kingdom Metazoa; phylum Arthropoda; class Insecta; order Lepidoptera; family Noctuidae; genus Diachrysia; species Diachrysia chrysitis. The sequence goes on along the minus strand of OW028651.1, from coordinate 82,564 downwards.
GACCAGGCTAGTAGTTATCTTGTGGCAGTAAAGTAATAAACTCCTACATATACGATTACACACACAAGCAGTTTAATGTTATAGGTAATTGATAATACAACTGATAAAAATAATAAGTTAGTGTACAAGGCTGCGCAGTTACTGTTGTGCATACAATATCGCTATTGGTCAGCAGTAAGCTCGTCCGATGTTTTCCAAGAAATAAGCCCGAACTGACGCAATGATGTTACCATCATTGCGTCAGTTCGGGCGCCTTCGCGCGGTGTCAAGTATCGTACAAATTAGCAAGAAGCGAAGAATGCAACTTGTCACATATTATTGTCGGCATCATATTTTAGGGGCCCGAATATTTCGACAATTGTTATCAATAGGGTGAGGCTCGGTTTATTCTAGTTGTGTGTGGGCTCTGACATCCGCGGTGAGCGCGTGTCAGGCAGTGTCAGCGTCGCACGCGCGCAGCGCGCGCCGGCACTTACTACACGACACAACATAGTACATATGTGACGTATGATTCATATGGCTAACACCTGGCACCCGATCGACTGCACGTCAAGCAGTTATGTCCACAACACGGTCAACGCAGTGTACGTCCATTACATGGCCACGGGTCACGCTCACGGACCCTGAATTACTAACCACTCCACACTTTATAATTTTTACCGGCGTCATTGTCGTCGAAGGCTAGACAGACATCCAATGACGTCACAATATGTTACCAGGTCGACCTTATCGACAGGCGGCCGCTTAGCCACTTGAAACTGAATTGACTCAATAGCTATTGAAACCTATTCAGTGGCCAATTGAATTCGAATTGAGGTCGACGATTGGTTTCCCAGGTACGGCTAGGACCGTCATCAAGCTAGCCGCGCAGTGGGCTGCTGCTGTGGACATCCATTCCCACCGAGGTATGGTTTCTCGCATATGAATAGAATATACATATCATTAGACACGCGGGTATGCCGTGTGACCGGTAATAACAACGAAGACTTTAGCATCAGAGTGGAGAGACGCGCCTTGACGAGAGTGCTACAGCGGAGAGCTTCCGCCGCCGCCATGCTTTGTTGTGCCGCTTGTACCATACTGCTCGCGCTCTTGTGTGTTTGTGTGTACTTACTGTGGTCAGGTCAGCACAATGACTCGGGTCATTACTACTTGCTCTGCCTAGCCTTACCGGATTCAGCCGAATACCGAATTTTACATGGAGCGACTGCCTATCTGACATCACAAAATATTTTACTTGGTAACACAGTAGGTATCCCATACTAAGAGTGGTTGTCACTTGTCAGAACGAACAAAATTTTCAGCTTTATAATATTAGTATAGATTGTGTTAGGTAGGTATTTTTTTTGATAGGATGTGATCTGTTACAAGTCATCAACCATCGGTACACTTCCTCCACCGTCAACCGCGTCATATCCCAGCCGATCCTATGCAGAGCTCCCCGAGCAGCGGGGGCGCGTGGCGGAGAAGCCAGCGCCGCCGGAGTGTGTCAGGGTCGGCGACGGCGGCCGCTGAACCTGCCGCCTGGCGCACGCACCATGCCGAGACAGAAGGCCCACTCTATACGACACGTGGTCGAGCTGCTCGCACGAACTACCTACCAGCGCATAATCATGGCCGTCAGCTGCAATTCAAATAATTTTAGGTTACAATGATTAAATAAATATAATATTATTATCGGTATCTAAAGCATGTTTGACAAATGTTTGCGGTACTGACCTCTGACCTCGCATGTTTTCTAACTGGGACTTAGCTTCTGTGCATCGCTACTGATTGTCGTCCGGCGGCTGAGCTCGACTCGCGAGGCGTGGGCAGTAATATCTTAGCGTCTCATTGCAGTCCTGCCGCTCGGGCCGCGAGGTCGTCGACCCCGCGCTCTAGACCTCGACAGTGGCACCGGTGGCACGAGAGCGCTCAACCTCCTGCTGCACGCGTACTAGGTGGCCTAATTAACATCGAGTACAGAACCCGAACCACTATATCATACCGCATCTAACTAGGTAATTTGCCCTAATTCGATGCACCATGCAAATGATTATAAACGTCTAAAACGATCGACTTCAAACGCTCCGCTGTGAGAGCGGGGGCACACGATGCGTTGCGGCGCCGCACCGCAAAGATTTCACCGTGTCAGTGGGCACACGAGCGGTGCGGCGCCGTAACGTTATTATGTCGCAGCGGCGCCGTAGCAGCGTTGGACAGTCTGTTAATGAAAATGGATCGTAAAAGACGTCTGTTGTTGGCCCTACTATTACGGCAGTTACAGAAGATTTAATTAATAGTAATAATTTTGGCAATTTGCTCCCATGCTTTTATTTTTAAAGTCTTCATTGGACTTATCCCAAAGGATTTCCCGTTCTTGGAGTAATGTAATTAGGTAGTCTTTATCAATAACATCTAGGTTGGCACTAATTTTTTAAAACCTCAATTACAATAAACAAAAATATTTAGGAAAAAAAATTGGTTGTTTGTAAAGTAGGTTTACGATCGAGATGTTTACGTGATAACGTCTTATTGGTGATATAAGTTTTTGGGAAGTAAGGAATTAATGAAGATAACAATTTTTTCAAATTTTCATAGTTTGTTTCACTGTTAAACATTTAACGAAAACTTAACCGCACGAGAAAATCTCCATTCGTTTGTATGCCGCTAGAGTGAGAGAGACGGAAGATCGGTCCACTCACTCGAACGCTATGCCAGCCTCCGCTCGTGAGGATTCCGCGTGACAAGTTTCATTTCTGTTCATGATTTTTGTTACGCAGACGCGGTACTGACATAGTCAGTTAAATCACTATAGTTGAAAGACCCCATTACTAAACCTCCGCTGTCCGTCCGTCTGTCCGTCCGTCCGTCCGTCTGTCCGTCCGTCTGTCCGTCTGTCCGTCTGTCCGTCTGTCCGTCTGTCCGTCCGTCCGTCCGTCCGTCCGTCCGTCCGTGTGTATTTCTGTTGCCGCTATAACAAGACGGGAGATCGGTCCGTCTCTCTCTCGTTATACCTGCGATCGCGCTCGTGAGGTTTTGGTGTGACACAAGTTTCTGAACATGTCACCCGACTAAAACGATTTTAAAGACGTTATCACGTCAAAAAATCGAAACGAGCGAGCGTGTGTCTTTCCTTGTGACGCAAAACAACTGAGCGGTGCCGCTCCGACGTCGCAACGCATTCACCCCTCCCCACCTCGTCTTGGTAGTTGCAAGTCCGGTGCGGCGCCGGAACGCATCGTGTGACATGCCACAGATATTTCTATGTAAAACGACGCAGCGACACCGCTCCGGCGCCGCACCGCCGCCGCAACGCATCGTGTGCCCCCGCTCTGAGGTAACGAGCACATCTCACGAACTAGCCGCTTGCCCGGCGGGCGGCGCGGCGGCGGCGGCGGCGGCGGCGGTGCTCGCATGCCGTGCAGCACGTGATTCGAGACAGACACGGACACGCCACGTGTCGCACAACAACAACAAATAAATTAGTGTTGTAATAAGTGGTGTGTTATAAATAACTAACAAAGTTCTTGTGTGACCTATATTAATAGGAATCTTACGAATGATAAATCCAGCAGGTTCCTGAGGGCTACGTTTTTTGTAATCATAAGAGACCCCGAGAATGATGGCAGTGTGTTGAGAAGGTCAGGTTAGCGGCGGCCGCGGCAGCTGGAAAAAAGCGTCATTAATCAACCTCAGTAACATCAAACGCCGCATCAGCAACCACCTATGCCCGTGGTTTTGTAGTAACTATCCGAGTAGTTTTCAGTAGTATAAATAATTACCCTACCTATAAGGTAATTATTTCATACTATTATAATAATATAAAATTAATGCAAAAGAGCTCTATTTGTCTGACTGTTACCCTCTTACACCCAAACCGCTGAACCGATTTTAATGAAACTTGGTACCTATGAGGTTTAGCTTAAATCCCAATAAAGGATATACCTACCTAGACTACTTTTTGCCAAAATAACCAACATCGATAAGCGATATTATAGTGTAATTTTTTTGCGTGTGACATGATGATGTATGCGTCCATCCTAGGGCTGCCATCTCTAAAACCTGCCCCCCAGGACCGGAAGCGTAAGTTCCCCGGATTTTGGAGCTTTCACCCCGGACATTTCAATACTTTTTTCATTCACTTAAATCTTGATTAAAATATATTTTACTCCGTACTTGATAGAAAAAAACTTTAATTTTAAGCCTCTTTTGTAGCATGAAATATTGTATTTAATCGTTCTTGTGACGACAAGTTAGTAATTTTGCTTTATTTTTTAACCTTCTTAGGTAGGGTTGGGTCGCCTGTTTGCCGTCCACCTCCTGTTTTCGTCCATTTGATGCTGCGTGCATCAAAAACTTAGCGAAATAGCAATATTAACACACTTACGAAAATCGTCTGTTTTCCTTTTCATGCTTGAATATCTAAGCAACAAGCTTACATGTTAGGGACTAGATGACACGCTTGTTATAATTAAAACGAACACAATCAATTTACGGTTTGCAAAGGACGAGCGTTGACAGGTGAAATACTGTAAAAAGTAAAGCGCGCTGCCTCAACTTTCGCGGTAAGATTTCTACATAAATATAGACCTTCGGGATTTGTTTCTTTTTGGAATAAAAGTTAATAAGTCTTATATTTATGAAAACACTATTGTTTACCTAATAAAATGCATTTTAACTCATAAAAGGAAGCGGACGGGAATAGGCTTTTCGTTTTAAGATAAATCCCTGTTTTCGACCGGGATACGGGCTTAGACATTGCAATATTTGTCTTATCTTTTTTCATATATCTGATTGAAAATATATGATGATTAATATATAAGGATTAATTAAAACATATAGTACACAAACATTGCTATGTCCAGATTGCGTCCACTTTATTGTCGCCACGTATTAAACTACAGAGACCGAAATTGCGGTCGAAAACTAGTTTTCATAAAAAAAAACGCGCCAGTTTCCGACCGTTTTTAAGATAAATTAAGATTTTCAAACTATTTATTTCTTCACGATAAGTATGATTTACATTTTAAACTTTTTGTTGTTTATTTAGCTTACAATATGCGGTTCTATAATGATTAAATGGTTATCGTTAGCCCCAAAATTAGACTAAGCTAGGTCGTGGCTACTCGTCGCCTATACTACAGAAGGTATTGTAACTATATGTATAGTTTAAAACCCGGAATTTTATTGTAGTCCGGGTGCAACCCGGACTACAATAAAATTCAATAAAAGTCCCCGGACGTCTTCCAAACTAGGGCAAATCCGGGGAAACCCGGACGAATGGCAGCCCTAGTCCATCCTCATATTACGTTAATTTTATAAAATGTGAGTTGTCTAGGGCATTATTTTGGGACATTTAGTTAGTCCCCGAAAGAGAATGTGTATTGTATACGTAGGTACGTAGCCAGCGCGGCTGTGAGCGCTCGGCGCCGGTCGATATGTTTAGGCGAGGAGCGAGAAGTTATTAATAGCGAAGTACCCACTTTAGCGACCTGCTAGATGTTTGACAGGAGCTGCGTGCTGCGCCGGTGTCACCGCCAGTTTCTACTCAGGACGGCAGGACTTCACCCTGTACTTTGTTCCATTGACAAAAAAGTCGTTTCAAATTACAGACCAATCTCAATTCTCAGCACTGTCTTAAACATTTTTTATTATGTAACGTTTAATAAATCGTTTAGTTAATAAATCGTTGTGCGCGCTCTTTGGTGTGACAATATTTTATTTTGCTTTCTTTAACATTAAAAATATATAAAAAAAAATATCAACAGGTCAGTAAAGTACTTGCGAGTTTAAAACCTTTTTGTCGGATAAGCAAAATGAAAAAAACAGTTTTAATGTTACAAAACTATTAGCATTTGTTTTCATTACTTGAACGTTAGGCTTAGCATCATTCCGAATTTGTGATTCAGGGTCGTCGAGAAGTACCCTATAGGTTGGAGTTTCCGTATTTTTTAACTGCGTTGACAAATAATACGCGTTAAGGGACCGTAGACCTGAGTATTTGATATTAACTCCAACATGATACCACGACGCGTTAATGAGAAAAATCTTATTGACCTAATACACAGACAGACAGCCAAGTGATCCTGTAATTCTTTTTTCTTTGGAATTACGGAACCCTAAAAACGTAAATATAAATATCAGTATTATGAAACTACCGATAGCTAGTTTTAAAATACACATATTTTTATTTGAGTGACAAGTGACAATAGATAACAAAAGTAGCCATATAAAATACGCTACTCCTACAGCTGTCCTCCGTGACTTTGCCCCGTGTTTTAGTTTCATGGATTTTTCAAATTTTGCACGGAACACGAATACTTTTTTTTTTGTTTACATTTGTTATGCCCATGACCTAGGCTATCTGCCAGAATAGGTCAGGTAGTTCCAGAGATCGCGTTTATAATTTTATCATTGTTTTGTTGCGGAAATATTATAAAACTATACATATATCTATATAGGTTTCTCCTGAGTTAATCATTGATTCAAATTATGTGAAGGGCAATTTTCATTGAAGAAATAAATAAATATTGAAAGAAAGAAAGAAAGAAAGAAAGAAAGAAACATTTATTTGCACAGAAGACAGGTCGTACCAGATTTAACAATGGTGCACAGTTCAAGCCATATTCTGCCTGTATTAGGCATGCAAATATTTATAATTGAATTAAAATACTATACTTTTAAAAAAACAAATGTCAAGCTATTATTATTTTAACGCATTTATGATTATTAAATTATACAATACTATTATTATTATTAAATTACATTAAGTATATTATTTAATTTTACAGATAATCATATACATTAGTTTCATATTGCATGAACTCTTCTATCGTATAAAAACACTTATCTACTAGCCATTTTCTCAGTTTTATTTTAAAATATTTAAATGGAAGCTCCCTTAGACTCCTAGGCAGTTTATTAAACACTGATATGCACATGTGATACACATTTTTTTTATTTAAAGTAGTTCTACAAAATGGAATAATTATTTTTGTAGGATCTCGTGGTTTATATTTAGTCGCATGATCCCCCTTAAATTTAAAAAAAACATTGAACTTCCTTACAAAAATTGATTGAATCGAAAATTGAAAAAATTGAATCTTAATACTATAATATAATTTATAACGAACTTAACTATACGATTTTAATATTTATTTTCATTTCAATGTTAAACAGGGTGGTAACTTAAAAATCGCAAATACTGCATTATTTTAGAAGAAAGTTGATTTTCATAAAAATAGACATATTATATTAAAAGATAGACATCTCTCGTCTCAGACTACTTTTTTTTTAGGACCTTTAAAGGGAAAAATTCAAATGTCATGTTTTCTTACTTATATATAAAGTATGTACACCTATCGTTTATTCAACATACATACAAATTTTCTTTTTATCACGTCTTATTTTTCTTCCGTAAGGAATGTGCCAAATTATGGTAAAAATTAAAAACCCAAAACATATTTGAAGAAATCTAATAAAATCAACCAGACATTAATCAAGTTTAATTTCATCATAAAAAGCTACTTAAAAAGAAAATCATATTATAAAATTTTAACACAAATTTGAAACTAACTTTTTTTTTGTGGTTTGAATGATCTTCTCGTTTTAAACGCCAACAGTAATCACTTAGCATAGTTGTGTCCCTAAGGCCTTGAAATCATTCTTCAAGCTTTTTTACATCGTGCTGGAACCTCTCACCCTGGTCATACTCACTGCACCGAGATTAGATGGAAAGAAAAATATAATATGAGAATTAAGAAAGTGAATTTTTAATGACTCTCTGCAACTCAACTGTTTATATGCTTTTGACATGTCGTTAACTAACGGTTCCGCGTTTTCGGCTCTGTGGTTCCCTACAAACCCTTTATAACAATTTCCTTGTTAGTACCTAAGCTTTTTAAATAATTTACATGTACCTCGAAAACTAGACGTGACAAACTTATTAACTGGGGGCGTATCGTCATGCACTAGCGGGGTTATAATGGGTCATTTGTGTGTCTCCCTAACGTCGAGTTCCATCAGCCAGTTGTATCAGCAGCTGTTCAGCTGGTATGACCGCCCGCGCAGGTGGCCGGCGCACAGAGCGGCCCTTCAGCCACAAGTTTCCGCTTCTTTACCTTGTGCTTGAGCCGCGCACAAGGCGGCACGGCGGCGGCGCGCAGTTGATAAGTGAAACCGTTGCTATCTGCGGAGCGTGCCTGGTCGCCTGGTCGGGCAGCGCGCCGCCGCCGGCGACATGCCACGGCTCGGATCGGGAAGGTCGGCGCGCACAGCCACTGCACTGTTTGAGCACATTCCAATGCAATATCTAATTACTGATTTGTATAAAGAATCCTTGTTTAGGAAATCGCGTACGTCGATAAGGTTTTGAAGAGTTCCCTGTTATCCGCAGCTCGTGATAAGCTGGTATGCAGAGGTCGCGACATTCGCGGGTTATCTCGATGTTAAATTAGGTTACTTACTCTGTATTATTAACATCATTCCAATCATGTTTAAATTTCTTGACAAATTAATATTCCAATTTAAACCTAGAATCTTTCATTTGGGGGTAGTTTTTGTAAAGGAGTTATTATTATTTGAACTTGTATAATAACGTTCGTGAGGAGTATTCATAATTATTTAAAACACAACGGTTTTCTCACGTATATTCTCGGGATCGCCCGACTAGTTTCAGACTCAATAGGATTACCTAATCATGAGTAGACGCGGCAGCGCGGCGGCGGTGGTGTCGCGAGTCGAACTATAAAAGTACAAGTACATAATATGTATGGGACAGCATATTATATACTTAAGAGACAGCATAATATGTTGTCCCTTAAGTAGGTATATATTATGTGATTTACACTTTTGAATTTATTTTTGTAATTATTTTGTTGTTTGAATAATACATTTTGTTATACCTGTATTGTCGGGTAAGGTGGTACGGTGGCCATAATAATATGTCGAATCCATGTCTGCATATAGACGAGGAATGCAATATGAGGTGTTGTTTGTGTAGATGTACAGCGGCGCGCTGCTGGCGACGGCGGCGCGGCTGGCGTGGGACCCCAGCACGTACACGTGGTTCCGCTTCCTGTGCTCCGCGCAGTACCGCGTGTCGGCGGCCTACGTGTTCGTGGCCGGCGTGTGGCTGGCCGCGCTCGTTTACCTGGCCGCCGCCGCCGCGCAGCGCCGCGCGCCGCTCTGCCTGCATCTGGTCAGTATACATTGCCTACCTGCTAATATCGGCGTCCTGCACCTTTATGTACCTACTGGTTAGAGTAATGGCAGGATTGGTACGGTACCTTTTTAATAAATAATGTATATGTACCCTATGTATGCCTTGTATCTGTCAAAATCATAATGGTTAAATTAGGCATTTATTTGGACGGCTAGGCGGTTCATTAAAAGCCGATTGTATATTTAAATATAGTACTCAACGGTTAACAACTTGGTGTATTGAAAGTCAGCCCTATGAAGATGACTGACCGAGACGCAGCCAAGTAATTCAAATTTAGTTCAGTATTTCTCCACTGCGTCGGTTAACAATTTATCAAAATTACTATACAAAGTTCAGCCATCTGGGACTGGATAAACGTTGTGCTCAATGACATGATTGCCCTTCAGACATTTAATTGAATGCCAGCATTTAATGAACAGCTTAGGCGTCCAATTAAATTTATTATTTAACTAGAACAATCCTGGGCTGCGACATATTCATTACAAGTAGGTACTGTAGCATTATCATAAAATATCAGTATATCCAATGTGTATTCCAATTTCCAGTACGCGGCTGGCGTGGCGTGCCTGGCGCTCAGCGAGGTGGGCTATGGCGCGTGGATGGGCGCGTCGCTGGCGGCGTGGTGGCGCGACGCGCCGCAGGCGGAACTGGCGCGCCGCGGCATGGACGTGCTGCACGACCTCAAGCCCGCGCTGTTGGCCGTCGAGCGCTACCGCGACGTAGCGCGCCCGCTCTACGACATGATCGAGGTGACCACGCCTTCAGCCGCCAGTGTCGCACCACTCACTGCGCTGTGACGACTGACCGGGATCTTGTTGTGTGTTGCAGGAGGTGGAACGTGAGGCTCCTAACAACGCGTTCGTCATTATAGTGTTTGGCATATTCGGCATGGTGCTGCAGGCAAGTGATGTACCTATACGCAGAGACCCTGTGTAGCAGCTCAATTGCTATGAGAAGTTAGAGTTGTTATGACATGTAATTGTTTAACATCTGCAGGTAGCTGCGTTCATAATGGCGCGCCGTCTGGCGCGGGGCGCGGGTGCGCGCGCGAGCTCGCCGATCTCGGACAAGCACGCGGTGCGCGCCGTGCCCGCGCATGACGACGACAGCGACACCAACGACCCCGAGAGCGCGCCGCCCGGCTGGCGCAAGAAGGCTAACCTGCGCATGTACACCATCCTCGACAAGATTTTCTAGCAGGTGAGATTCCGGCCCAAACCGGCACATTGGACTTGCTTAGACGATTAAGTGTCTATGATAATGACGTTCGAGGATTTTTTGGACATTTTATATGATGTAGAAATGTCGTGACTTGCAGCCAGATGTTAGTCCGACGGTATTACATAGGGCGTGTTTCTGGTGACAGGACGAGGCAGGCGGGGGCGTGACCCCCGCGGGCGCGCGGCGCGTGCCGCAGACAGCGGGGCGCGACGCGGCGTGGGCCGCGGTGCAGGCGCAGTTCGCGGCGGAGCGCGGCGCGCGCCCCCCGCCCTCCGCGCCCGCCGCCGCGCTGCTCATCCTGCGCGAGGACCTGTAGCCGCCGCAGCACGCCTGCACCACTGTTACTGTCATGTAACGTTACGCGGCAGAGTGTCGGCGGTTATGATTATGATGAATATTACATATAAGTTTGTGATTATATCAGTAGTAAGGCGAGCCAGACCGGCACCCGGTTGGTTAGCTCTTGCCTAATAAGTTTCTATATTGTTCTCTATGTAAACTAATTAACGAACACAGACTGCCATATTATCTAGTAGTTAACATTAATCCTAATCCTAAGTAATACAGTAACTGTAAAGTAAGACTTATAAGAGATCTGACGGATGTATTGTAGTGTCTATACAGTACACCCACTCTCCCCCCCTCCGCGGGGGAGGGGAAGGCAGGTCGTGCCTCACGTGTGTAACACATGAAGTACTGGCGGTAGTTGTTGATTCCAGGCGTTAGTGTGGCTGTATCGAATATATATAATTTTATAACCGTAGTTAAGTATGTATGGTTTCTAATGAATAGATTAGTGACTTCTTGCCTTGTAGTAAAGTTATCGAGAGACGCGGTGCTATACAAGCGAACTTATAATATCCTACAATAACGCGGAGCTCTTGCCTGCGCACCGGCACTGACACCGCCTGGCTCGACTCGGCTCAGTTGGGAGCTCGAGTGTCTGTTGTTGCACTAATGTGATACCATTTTTACTGTGATTTGAGATAGATCAAACTGCAAAAGCGAAATGAATGTGTTTTACGTAGGTGTCGGGCGCCCGCGATGCACGCGCACGCGCGGGCGCGGTGACGGTTGTTCGGTTGTCGGAAACCTGGTGCCAAATAGACTAAGTTAGATAGTACCTACGACTTGTTTACTGTTTTAGACAATATCGATGTTATACCTTGTTCAGAGTTCCCTCGGTAATTAGACAATAAGCTAGCGATACGCACACGTCGCCATGTTGTTGATCCTCCCATATAACTCGTTACAATTAAAGCAATAAAGTGATATTTTTATATTCCACGTGGTTTCATTCGACAGTAGCTCTACCGCTGCATGCATTTACCTCGGTATGTAACGGCCGCACTTTACATGGCTTACGGCACCGTGCACACAGACACCAGAGGTATTTTAGCTTTTTATTATGTACCAGATGTTGCCCGCGGCTCTGCCCGCGTGATGCCGGTTATCGCGGAAAAAAGTAGCCTAGGTCCGTTCATACTAATCTCATACCAATTAAAGACGCAAAAGCGTAATTAAAGACAGATAGAGTTACTTCCACATTAATATTAGTAAGGAGTTTAGGACCAAATCACTACGTTTAATGAGACTTGTTGTATTGGTGTTTTTAATTTTTCCTGTCCCGGTGTTGTAGGAAATCTAATCTTGTTAGTAACATTTTACTAACTTCCCGGCGTTTGATTGCGGCGGTTCTGATACCACCAATTTAGTCTGAAGATGGAAACGGAAGACATTTTACCCAACATTTTCCTAAACCACCGATGTGATACCATGAAATAACTACTTAGTCGTACTAGCCTAGTGACACTATTGGCAGCAATGAACTGCAAGATGCAGTGCGCGGGCTCTGTCGTCTACTGGTGGTTAGAACCCTAGAACCCAGAACTTATATGTTGTGTTCTTACTGTCTGTAGTTCACGCATGCTGTCTAGAAACATTTTCATGTAAAATGTTGCCAACACACTGTCAAAAAGCTATAGTAGGTAGGTAGGTAGGTATTATATCGCATGTAGAGCCAAGCTTCTAACTCTACAAGGCCTAATTTCACAAACTCTACACTTTAGACAAAATGTGTGGCTTGACCAATTCGCTACATTCACATAGGCGTAAGGTGAAAATTTTTTATTCACTGTGTTCATTACTTTTCTGTTATACAATAGTTCTTGTAGTAACGAAACGGCCAAGCCACATATTTTGTACTAGCTTTAGCCCGCAACTTCGTCCGCGTAGAAGTCGAAAATGGTTTTTGACATTCCAATTTTAAAGAGTATTGCATTGCACCAAGGTTTTATGTGACTTTAACGTTTTTTGAATAAAATCGAATTGAGTTTTCAAACATGTGTCAAAATTTAATTTAAATCAAAAGCACTTAGGAGTATTAATTTCAACTTCGATGCAAATCAACCCCAAAATAACGATGACTTCCTGTTAGTCACACCAGATATACACACCAGTGTGACTATCAGGATGTTTTTTCACACTGCTAACATTTCTACATCTTGTATCATGAAATTAATAGTGGTGTGAAAGAAAATGTTACATTCATTTGGTCGATAAGTACGTTTAACCGACAAAGACAAAAAAGAAGGGTTCTTAAGTCGATGGCGTATATTGAAGTTATACTTCTTTAGGCGCGTTATGAAAAAATGATGAGAGTGAAATTTTAAGATGCGCGCGCATCTTTCACAGTATGAAGTTAGTCGCTCAGGTTGGTACGCTGTCACCTCTGATCACTGTTTTCATATTTATAATATTTATCAACATGTTTCTAGTTTATACATTCACAACACGTGTTTTAGTTTCATACAAGTGCGAATTATATATGTGCTAATAAATTATATTCAGTAGTGATTTAAATTGAATATTTTGATTGATATTACTAACTATTTGTGAATATTAGTGAAAAAAATTGTGCTTATATACTTTTTCAAGTGCTCCAATATAATTGAGGTTAACTATCCGTATGTATTATTTATTGATATAAATTAAAATACTTTTATTTAATATAATTAACACTAAATATTATTAAATTATTAATGTAAAATACTTATTATTATACCAGTTTATGAGAAAGAATTTTATCTTGTTCCGCCTAAAAAGTATAACTTCTTACGTGCGTACATAAGTACACACACACTTTTTTATTTTTTACGGGTCTCAATTTCAAATATTTTTTTTCTTTATAGATCTGAATGGCCCGACATCCTATTTTTGTTTTTAATTTAACACTAAGGGTAGACGCTGGTTTCAAGCACTACCGTCGTCAAACATAGGCCTTATAACCTTGTTTGACGATAGTACTTTCCGCCTCGCTGCTTCCATACGCTAAGGCGCGGCTTGTTGTTCCCCGCATCGTTGCCACTGTGGCGAGCTTGTCAACAGCCACAGACACCACGGTCTGTCATGTAGACGTAACGCAGGTCATTTGGCACGGCACGCCAATATCAACGACATCATCCGACAAGCTCTTGTTGCCGTCGGCTTTCCGACTGTACTCGAACCTAATGGCCTGGCACTCGATGACGGCAAGAGACCGGACGGCATGTCTTTGTTCCCTTGGAAGATGGGTAGGCCTTTGTGGCTGTTGTGGCTGCTGAGATCCTCACGTGACCCAAGGGCTGGCTTTTACCTTGGACAGAGAATAAGCATTGCCATACAACGTGGCAATGCCGCCAGTCTTTTGAATACACTTCCAGTCTACAGCGATGCGGATGAATTTTTTGACGCTATTTTTGTTTTGTACTAAGTGTATAGTAAAGTTTGTATATATTTAAAATTGAAAAAAAATAATTAATAAAAATAAAGTATAATTAAAGGGTAAACTGGTAGTGAGAATATGTATTTGCAAATTATTCAAATATTTCGAAATATTTTTTTTATTTTTTTTGGTCAACATTGACATCTTACAGTATTAAATTTGTGTATAGGTCACCGGAGATAAATAGAACCAAGAGTGATTAAAACCTATTTACATAAATACCATAACAATGTACGAAAATTTTCTGCTCTTATATTTGTCTAAATTTAGAGTTGAAAGTTAAAAAAAATAGGACGTTAGGCGATTCAGCTCTGTAAAGAAAAAAATTTTGGAATTGAGACTAAGTAACCTGCAAAAAAATACACGCCGTCGACTAAAGAACCTTTCTTTTTTTGTCTTTGTCGGTTAGACTTATCGACAAAGTATTTCGAGCTAGGATTCGAGGCTAGCAAAATAACGGTGACTTCCTGTTAGTCACACCAGATAGACACACCAGTGTGACTATCAGGATTTTTTTCCTGATAGTCACACCGCTAACATTTCTACACCTTGTATCATGAACATAGTGCAATGATAAACGAAATACTTTTAATCTAAAGTATAAGAGTGCTGAAATTAAAACTTTATATGTTTAATAAGTCTGCTATTGACAACATATCCCGATAATTTTATTTATGTAGTCTAATCCAAATACAGGTTCTGAGGGTTCAAAAAAACGACGAAACGCTTCGAGAAAATGTAGGTAGTGCCCTTGCGCTTCGCTTGGCTCGTCTTTACGGGCCACTGCCGTGCCCCCAGATATGCCGTAAGTATGCTACTACGAGGTCATCAAGAGAGTGACATTCATTAATATTTATTAATATCAGGTTAAAAATGAGCAGAAGCTGAGCAAGATTTCTATAATATTCTTTATTTGTTTAAAACCTAAACCGTACAACTTGCTATGACATTTTTCAGTAAAACAAAAATATAATGTGTCATAAAATAAAGGAAGCAAATCAAATTCATATTCAGAGCTATACCATAATCTATACCATAAATAATATTAAGTAAGAATACAACCTATTATAAAATTTATAATTGAATAATATTAAATCAAACGGCGTAACTCATATTTATGTACCAGACGCCTGACCATTGGCATTAGGTGGGTGCCTACCCCACAAGGTATTTTAAGTTTAGCGCTACAATTACAAAAGGAAATCTCAACCGGTCATCCCACGAGCAGGGGCAGGACTGAGACCGTCTGCCATTTGATGATCATACATCTGTGCTCTGCACTGTGCAAATACATTATGTAGGCGTTTGTAACTCTTGTTAGTTTTCACAGGTGATCGGCGCTCTACTTGGAATTAAATCTCGGGTGATCTTGGTCGGAGGAGTTACTAGAAGGCTTATTTAAAGAAAACCAAACTGTATCTTGATCTACATTGTAATATATTTCGATTGACCTCAATCACACTAAATAATTATCATATTTTTCCTGTAACTGTTTGAGAGGAAAATATACAAAGTACTCTGTGGAGGAAATTAAACCATAGCAACCATAGATAACACAAAATACCTAGTAAAATTAATACAAATGAATTATTTGTTGCTTCGCTATGTCTATATGTAGAGATAAAAAATCGTGAACACCTAGTCCTAAGAATATTATAAACATGAAAATTTTAAATATTATAAATTAAAAATGAATGTTGAATGGTTTTTTTTTATTAGTAGCAGTTCCGTATAAACTTTTTGAAGGCATGAATATAATTAGTAAGTGTAATAATAATATAATTAGTAGGTATGTGAGTAAATGGATCTAAGTAGATAATAGGGTATTCTACAATTTTTTAAAAAGTAGGTACTTCAAAATGTTGATTTTCTTAATGAAAAGCCACAAAAATATATTTCGGCAAAATAAACACGCTTTCTTGCCATAAAAATAAATTAAATTTTAATCCTTTTTTATGCCCGCGAAAACGCTGTCGGTCATTTTGATGACGTAATATTGGTAAAAACAACAGCCGTGCGTGTATGACCAGTGGTCAGTAAGATAACCTATAATTACTATGAATTCGGCAGAAAAGAAGTCTGGGTTATATTCAAAGAACTTTGTAATTATTATTGAATCCATTTTTGGCAGATTCGTACCATTGCATTGCTAGTTGCTAGCATAGCTTTTACAAAACCGGTTTGCATTTTAATAAATAAATAGGTACTAATAAAATGCACTGACGAAAGAACACAATTATAACTTCTGGTAGTTAAAGTTGATAGATATGTACCTAGCTGTTCACACTGAATTGACAGTTTTAATGCCTATATTACGTCAGAACCTGGCGGCTTGTGTCTTAGGTCACGGGTTTTACAGATTAAAAATTACGACTTTAAGGGCTGATTTTTCCAACGCCAGATAACATTATCTGACGAATAATTTTGAATATTTGACAGTTCTTCCATACAATATCTGTCAGACGTCAATTTTATTCAACGAATAAAAATTATCTGGCGCTGGAAAAATTTGCCCTTCATATGATAATACAATAATGTACTTTTATGACTCAAAATCAGAATATTTAGGTATATTTCTACATAATTTAATTATTAAATTTCATACCTAATTTCTTTTTCGCTACCGAAAGTATCCTATAGCTGAACCTACATTTAGAAACTGTTTGCATTTTTGATTGAAAACCAGTAATTAGGAATGGTGCGAAGAAAAAAGAGAAAAAAAAACACGTAATAATAATGATTAATATTAATAATGATGATTAATAATGGGAATGATACATACGTGCTTAATGTATATAAACAGGTAAATGTCAAAAAACTACTTAATTGTTCATATAATATTGATCGGAGTAGGCGCACAGCTGACTGCTGAGTAACGGGCGTGTGCTGATGTGATAGGCGATAGCGCGTGATAAGATATGCGGCGTGCGGCTATCACATTATCACAAACACGCCGTTTGCAACAACCTACATTACAGTGAAGTTGACATCGTAAAGTTTACTACTCGCTGGTGTCGTGCATGCGGTGACAGAGTCCAGCCCTGCAGAGTGCGAGTGCGAGGGACGTGCCGCTGCTGTCTGCCGGCGTCAGAGCTGGCGGTCGCCATGTGCTCCCGCGCCGCGCCCGCGCTGCTGGCGCACGTCAACCTGCTGCTCACCGTGAGTCACCCGCTGCATCATACATGCTTACACCTCCGGACAAGTGCGACAGCTTGCATGGAGAGGGTTCCGCACGTTGTTACTTACCACATCCTTCTTATGAGTAATTTTGATATATTTACCCAACAAAGTGGTCCCCATTTTTTAAATTTAATTGCGTTACATGTTACGTCCATCTGTAGGTCACTGACTTATATGTATATTATTACGTGAACCAAATTTTAACTTAATCGGTCCAGTAGTTTCCGAGTAACTTAGCTACAGCCAATTGACAGATAGGGGTATGTTTACCGTCGACAGTTTTATTGATTCTTCACTTATTATTAAATAGCCTATAGATAATAGAAATCCTTGATAAATGGACTATCCAACACAAAAAGATATTTCAATGCGAACCAGTAGTTCTTGAGAATAGCGCTTTCAACCAAACTAACAAACTCTTCAGCTTTATAATATTAGTACTTAGAATAGATTTACGAACTAAGACCTTAAATCCTGTGTCACGGGGGTGTCACAAACATACGGGCACATTTGGAACAAGCTTTTGTGAGTTTCGGCGAGGTGACCTATACCACTCGGCTATCCGTGCAGTCATTACAGTCGGATTGACCCTATTGGTAATTATTTCCTGGATCTGCAGACAGTATATAAACCTCTGCCCGCATGATGGCAATTCGGATCTAATGTAAGCGTAGTTCTGAGGGATTCAACCATAGCGCCGGGTCAAACTGGCTATGTTTCTATATGTGTATGTCTCGTGCGACGCGAGGTTTAGTGAGTGTCGTTGAGCGTGGTCAGACAAATGCAATAGCAGTGACGAGATGTGTTGTGTGCAGCTGTATGGCGGCGCGCTGCTGGCGACGGCGGCGCGGCTCAAGTGGGACCCCAGCACGTACGTGGTGGTGCGCGAGCTGTTCCCGGCGGAGTACCGCGCGGCCGGCGTCTCGCTGACGGGCGCGGGCGCCCTGCTGCTGCTGCTGGCGCACACCGCCGCCGCCGCGCAGCACGCCTCGCGCGCCGGCACTCGCCGCGTGCTCTTCTACGCGGTAGCCACGAGTGTAGTAGGCGGTAGGCCCCTCCTGTCGCCTGCCACTAGTTTTCCAACCGAGTGTGTTTGTGTGTCACAGTACGCGTTGCTGATGACCATGCTGATGGTCGGCGAACTGGTGTTCGGCACGTGGCTGGCGCTGCAGGTGGCGGCATGGTTAGATTCCGAGGCCGCGCAGCAGATGGGTGAGGCGCTGGAGTTAAGCGAGCACCTGCGGCCCGTGCTGCGCTACCTGGCGCGCTGGCACCCGCTACCCGACCGCATCGACGAGCTCATCGTGGTGCGTACTGACCCCACTGGGTGCCGACAAGGATGACCGACAGGACGGGCGCGTCTAGACTGGACATCAGTCCTCAAAAGATTTCTAAAACTGTAACATCAAAGAGATTGTGCGTGCAGGAGGCGCAGGCGGACGCTCCGCGCAACGTGTACGCGGCGCTGGCGCTGGGCGCGCTGCTGGTGCTGCTGCAGCCGCTGGCCGTGGCGCTGGCGCTGCTGGCCGCCTGCCCGCGCCGCGCCCCCTCCGCCTCCGAGCTCAGCCTGCAGCCGCGCACTTCCTTGTACAGGTACTGACTCTCCTAATCCGTTCAACTTCCTACACTCTCACATCCTTAGCGGAGTGTTGTGTGCTTGCAGCAGGCGGTGCGCCCTCTGGCGAGGCCGGTGCGCCGCCGCTAGCACTGTTACCTTCGTAGTCAACATATATTACAGGCAGAAGGGTGTGAGAGCTCCCCTCGAGCCTGGCTGACGTGTTTGTGTGGCTGTGCAGTCGCTCGGGCTCGGGGCCGCAGTACCAGCCGCTGCCACTGCGCACCGCCTACAAGAACGGCCGCATCGTGATCCTGTGACCGCCGCGCCTCGCCCGCGGCCGTGCGCGCGACTCACTCGTACAAGTCAACACGCAACTCGATACATAGCTATGTAAGTCGGTACGTGTCGTACCTAGGAATGGACCAAAAATATACCTATTTGTTTTGTGTATATTTGTGTAACTAATATATTTTAAGTTTAGTACCTTTATGGATAAGTTATACATATACCTATATTGAATACTTAACTACTTTTTACAAGTGTATTTTATTGTAAAATAAATTAAAGTCAAAGTCATGAATAGTTCAACATTTATTTATTCATTATACACGTGAAATTGAAAGTGTCGGCACAGTGTCGCACGAAGACCGCGCGAGTCGCGTGTCGCACGTCGCGAGTCGTGCGGAGTCGCGCGTCATCGCCGTGCCGCGTGAGATCCCGCTATAGACTGTGCAAAAATATATAACTGGTGCAGGCGCGGGCTGATCCCCACGATACATCTTTACAACAAACGTTATGTATACATATAGCTATCGTAATAAGAATATCTATCTATTATATATATCAACAAAATAAAATATACATCAGAGGTGAGGGCGCCTCCCTCCCTGCCTGCTGCCTTCTCTACATCACACCATGATATGACATCGCGTTCCATCACACAGGAGCGCCCGGCCACGCCCGGCCGCGCTCCGCGAGCTACGAGCCAGCGCTCACTGTTTCATGAATAACATTAACTCGAAGGGTCCAAATAAAACCCTTCTAATACTGCGAGCTTTTAATTACAACTTAAATATAATTATGCCGACCCCTCAATGGTATAATTTTATTAAAAAAATACAGTAAACCATACCTATCTCTAGAAATCTCTAGAATATGCAGTCGGTGACCGGGCGCATTGTATGATATATTACACATAATTATTATGAACATAAATAATAATAATACTACCTACATATAAATATAATACACTCTGACTTAACTAGATATAGCAACAGTCAACATTGCCTGCATGACGGCAGAGCGCTGCAGTCAGGCTCGGCAGCGTTGAGTAACAGAAGCAACGAACACGCGGGATAACGCCGCGAGTAGCCGCGCCGCTTAGACGCTGACTCTTTACAGATAAACATTCATAATTAGTTCTTAACGAATACTGGGACCTGTTGCCTTGGGTCGAATATTTTGTACATAGGACAGAGGACATGTCAGATGTAGTAGTCGGTCGGTAGCGAGGTCGTGTGGCGCTTATCTGTAGGCGGGCGCAGCCTGCTGCTCGGCCAGGAACGGGTTGCTGGGGCGCGCGGCCGGCGCCTGCCCCGGCACGCTCAGCGACTCTGCGCCGCTGTAGCCCTGCGTCGCGCCGTACGAGTCGTGCTGCGCCAGGTCGGCCAGGCGCGTGGACGACAGCGCGCGCGGCAGCGGGTTGGACGGCACGCCGTGCGGGGCCAGCACTCCCGCCTCGGCCACGGCGCGCGCCTCGTCGTCCACGGCAGTGTCGCCCGCCTCCGGCTCGCCGCGGAAGTTGATGAACGCGAACGCCGCCAGCACCACGGTGCAGAGCAGCCCGTACCCCGCGAAGGTGCGGGTCGTGCCCCACTTGGCCACCGCGATGCCGCCCAGCACGGCGCCGCAGCCGCGTCCCAGCCCGTGGTGCAGGCCTGCGACGAGATCGCGTGTAAGTCTGGGTGGCTGCGGGGGGCGGAGGGCGCGGAGCGGGGCCCACCTTGCAGCACGCCCTGCGCGGAGGAGCGCAGGCGCGGCGGCGCGCCGTGCGCGATGTACGAGCAGCACGCGGCCCACACGGCGGCGTGCGTCACGCCCTGCACGAACTCGAAGGGCAGCACCCACCAGGGGTCGCTCAGCCACGCGATGTACAGGAAGCGCAGCACGTTGCCCGCCAGCCCCAGGCACAGCACCTGCCCGACACCACACGCACGGCTCACTACTGCGTCTCTACAACGCTCCAACCTACCCACCGCCATATCACTGGATGTGTTTTAGCAGACAATCCATACCGTACTAATATTATAAAGGCGAATTGCAAGACAGAATTTGTTGTTGATTTAGTTTCAACTCCGAGAAGTCCTTCCTTGGAGTTTAAACTAAATCAAACGTAGATTAATAGTTGCCATAATAATAAGATAATTAGAACAAAAGAATAATAGAATAAATAAATGTGGACAATATTATATACATTCCTCTGAACCCAAAGTAAGTAAGTAGTGAAAGCACCTGTGTTACGGAGTTCAGAGACAACGAAGGTACCACAAACACCTAGACCCGAGAAAATGTAGAAAATGTTTTTCTACAATGATCCGTCCGGGGATCGAACCCAAGACCTCAGAGCTGGCGACACCTTGAAAACCGGTGTTTTCGGCACTCGACCACGGAAGCCGTCGTAAAATATTGTATACAGGGTTGATACGACCTATGAAACTTTCTTTACACTACGTATACTATCCGTCTACTATGCTCAGTATCAGTTCCGAACGGTAATAAATAAATCACCTATAATTTTACATAAATAAATAACAATAAATCATATGTATTTTTATTATCCTTAAACGCCACGTTGCCGCTTTGTAACCTACAGCAGGCAGGTGTGTGGAATTTCCAACTGTTATTTGAATTTTATTTGTAATACATAATATATGTATTGTATATTGCATTGTATATTTTTTTTACCGATACTGACCACGGACGGATATTAGGTATAACTACGTACTGTAATCGGGCGTATCCACCCTCTGTGTATTCCCAGTTCCGCAAGAAATAATTGCAAAGAAAATGATCGCTTCATTACAAAGAACCCGTGAAGCGTAGAGAGCTAGACCTTGAGACATGATGTAAATAATATAATTATTAATATAGAGAGGCTATAAGACATGATATTTTGCGGCAGTTTTGCTGGCAACGTCTGTTTTGCGGGTGAAGTGATAGAATATTTTGCGGCAGTTTTGCTGACAACGTCTGTTATGCGGGTGAAGTGATAGAATATTTTGCGGCAGTTTTGCTGACAACGTCTGTTTTGCGGGTGAAGTGATAGAATATTTTGCGGCAGTTTTGCTGACAACGTCTGTTATGCGGGTGAAGTGATAGAATATTTTGCGGCAGTTTTGCTGACAACGTCTGTTTTGCGGGTGAAGTGATAGAATATTTTCAACCACTTTTATGTCGGGTTTTCTATAATTATGATTATGTAGTTTGTGTACAATCGTTCTTACTTTCCTTCGCTTACCTTTACATGACCCATTTGAGTTATCAGTTTAAAACTGAAAAAGTAGGCAAAAATTTCTGAGATGTGATTGATGACAGACGCCACCCCAAACAGCGTCGGAGATCCTCCGATGTCCTGAAACAAAAAAGAACTAAAATATGTAAAGCGAGGGCGCGACCGAGCGGCGCGGGGAGGCGCAGTCAGACAGCCCACCTGTAGGTGCCAGAACAGGAACGTGAAGATGAGCCCGATGCCGAAGCCCATGAACCACGCCACGAATAGAAACGACGCCGCCTTCACGTTCTGGAACTGGCGCAGCACCGTCACCCACTCCGGCATCTCACGTGTGGTCTGCGCGAACACCTGCAACACATTTACACATACCCAAGTTTTTGTAAACAGAATTGAGGACATAAGGTTTAAAAAAAAATCTAAGATTAAGAGTAGTAACTACTACCAACTCTTTATTATTCTATGGTACGACTTGACTGTACGGAAGGCCGAGTGGTGTGTGTCACCTCGCCAACTACCACCCTGCGATGTGCTGCGGGTTCGATCCCCGCATGGCACAAGCATAAGTGTTATCCACAATTGCTTGTTCTAAGTCTAGATGTTCTTTGTACATGTAGTTTGTATGTTTATGAAAACCCCCGCGATACAAGGACTTGCTTAGTAAGGGAGTCGTTTAAAAAAAATAGTGGTGAGTGGGCGTGTGGTGCCGGCGATACCTTGGCCTGCTCGAGCACGGGCTGGCGCGGCGGCGGCGCGCTGGTGTCCAGCCCCGGCAGCTGCAGCTGCTCCGCCAGCTGCTGCTGCAGCTTCTCCTCGTGCGTGGGCTCGGCGGGCGCGGCGGGCGCCGCCTCCACGCTCACGAACTCGTACTTAAACCGTATCTGTCGAACACAGAGCGCTTATGTCACTATCTCGCCAGAGCTGTACCACAATATCGACAATTTCTGTCACCCATTCGAAGACGATGTAGATGACGTAAGACGATAAGAGAAGATGTAACAAGATGTAGCTAACGCGGCTTAATCATAATTTGTTATCATTTTAATATTACAGAGGTAAGTTTTTACTTAATAAAATAGTTGCAACATGGGTCTAACCTGGGTGGCAGTGATGAGCGCGGCACCCATCAGCACGGAGAAAGTGGCGAAGCAGATGGTGTAGTTCTTCTCAAAGCGCTGCGGGCCACCGCACGGGTGCGAGCTAAAGGCCGTGCTGTGGTCCAGCGCGATACCCACGAAGAACATGGCCAGCCCCCAGCCCAGCGAGCCGAACATGCGCTGGTGCCCGTACCTGCGCAGGTTCGGCCGCATCTTCATATCGTTACGTTCTCAATATATTCACTATAGCAGCTGTGCCCCGCGGTTTCACCCGCATTAATTTGAGGAAAAATCCTACTAAAATATTATATTTTATTTGCGTAACTTTAACTGCGTTTAAACTTTAACTTTCACGCAGCGCACGCAACGGCAGCTCTCAAAAAGAATATTTTTGACCGTGTTTGCATCATTTTTCATTGATGTTCCGCTCTTACTGGTCATAAAAAAAGTACTTAATTCAATTCAACTTTGTTGATGGCTCCATTGCGGGAGTGGGACGATTCTGGCAATGTCAAAGTAGGGACAACGAGTGTTTATTTAATTTAAATGTTTATTATGCACGTTTCATATAAAATACAATTAATTAAATATCTCACAACTGAGTTTTCTTACATCAAACGTGATTTAAAAAAAGAAAAAAAAAGGACACACTGATTGTAGAAGCTACAAGAAATCTTTTGAGCAACTTAAAAAAATATAATAAGATAAATTTATAACTTGGGGAAAAAAAAATAATGAAATCGGAAGAGTTCATTTTTAAAACTCGATATACGCCATCTTGGATTGGCCGCCATTGTTATTAGCATATCCGGCTGCTCTATCCATGTGTTACAAAGACAACTTTATTGGAGTCTGCAGATTCGACTGAAAAGCTGTAAATTATAATTGGAAGTTTGGCTCTGGCCTATTTTATCCTCCAATATTGGACTACTTTAAAAGATATTTTGTATACTGAATGAGAAGAATATATTATAGTATGCCCGTAGTATGTTTTGCTTTTTTCGTCAAATTGTAACTACGCCTCCGTTATCTGCAGTTTTAGAGAGTCCTAGTGCATAACATACAAACATAGGGGCACAAAACTAGTTTATATTGACATTACTGCTAATAAATCCTTGCTTTAAAGTAAATACATAAACCATCGGAAAAGACCACCCACGTTTCCTCTCAACAAACGTATCACGGTGTGCCTGTTATTGTCAGTGTGTGACATACCTGTCGGCGTCCTCGCCCAGCAGCGTGATGACGGCCGAGTCGGCGAGCGTGATGGCGGGCGCGCTAAAGAACTCGCCGATGACCACGAGCAGCAGCAGCAGGAAGAATGTCTTCTGAATGTCAGGCGTTCGGTACACAATGAACGAGTGAAGCGGCGTCACCCAGTCGCCGTTGGCCTTGGCGTCGTAGTTAAGCGCGTCGCTGACGGACAACGGCGAGCCCTCGCGCCCAGAGTTGAGCGGGCCGCGAAACGAGCGGCTGGTGCTGGTGGGCCAGTCCTCGTCGTAGCGCGGCTCCGTTAGGTTGTAGGCTGTGGCGTTTAGCGGGTGCACGCACGACACTGCGCCCGGCTGCACCCAGCTCAGCGGCAGTGTGAACACGATCCAAGCGCCCAGCGACGCCAGCAGCAGCGTGCGCCCCTTCTGCCAGCGATCGGCCAGCCCGCCCCAGAACGGTGCCGACAGGAACTCCACAAAGGGCCGCGTGCCGATCAGAAGGCCGCATTGGCCTGCGTTCATGCCCATCTGCTTGAAGTACACGCCCATGAGAGGAAACAGCGAGCCGAAGGCCGAGTAGAAGAAGAAGTAGAAGGTCTTGACAGTGAGCAGCTCCGGGTCCACCGCGCCGGCACCGCACATCAGCTCTAGCACGTCGCTGCGCCCGCGCACCTTGTTCGTGGCATCCTTCGGCGCGGGGTACCTGGCACATACCACACGCGCATATAGCCACAGAGTAGTTTTTTTTTTATCGATGGAGAAACAGAGTGCGTTCTGTGTCGATTTTTTTAAATAAATAAATATCAATAATAAATAAATATCAATAATGTGGATAACATCACATACATTGCTCAGAACCCAAAATAAGTAGTTGTGCACTTGTGATATGTAATCAGAGACAAGGAAGGTACCACAAACGGCCAGACTCGAGACAATGTAGAAAAGGGGTTTCTACATTGGCCCGTCCGGGGATCGAACCCAGGACCTCAGTGCTGGCGACACCTTGATAACCGCCACTCGACCACGAAGGTCGTCATATTATTATAAAAATTATCTGTGCTAGATGATAAGCCTCTTCTAAATATGAAAATCTAAAATTATTTATTCCATTAGTGAAAGGGTAGCCTCAATGGTGCGCACATTGCATTTTCATCAAAATCTTGGAAGATTGGAATGGAAATTTCACGTGATAATACTTATAATAAATAATGTAAGTAGGTAATTATCCAAAATATGCATTGCTTTAGGGAAAATAAAATTTTTGCCTTGTTAACCGGATATGTTTAGCATTCAATTGTAGTATGCATAACTCTGAACGGACTAACATTTGGCATTTATTCTTGTTCAGTTTAGAACTGCCTGTTCAAGAATGTATCGCCCGCAGTTCATGCATCGTCTTGTCTAACTTCGTGACTCTAGGTTGGCGGGGAGTACCCTATAGGTTTTGTTTGTATTTCTCGGATATGTATCGTACAGGACAAACGACATAATAAGGGCTGTACTTTTTAATTGCGTTGAAAAAACCCCGAATTTGTTATTGCTTCAAGGGACCGAAGACTTGATATTAATTTCAACGCACCACCACACTTTTCTGAGAAAAAGAAAACCTTGACGGATAGACCGACAGTTAAAGGAAAAATAACACAAAGTTACATTGTGTTGTCAACGCCCAGAGGTTAGAAAATCTGGATCATTAATATGCGCGATAAGCGTATGACCGATTATTTAGCAGTTTGTAGGTCAAGAAGCTCTTCTAGAATAATGATTACACATAAATGTTGAAAGGAAGCGACTTCAATGAATTTGATATGGGACCATCTTTCAGGAACTTATAGCCAATCGAAAAAATAAAAAAAATTCGAAATTGATCCATGATTGCCGGAGATATCGCGTAACAAACATACAAAAAAAAAACCGTCGAACCGAGAACGTCATAAAGTTTGTTAAAAAAATCAGTAATATCACAGTTAGTACTAGTGAACACAAATCTAATAAAACAAACACGCTCCGCCATCAGACCAGCTCGAAAGTACCGTAATATTGGATTGGTACCGAACTTACGTAATATAATACATATAAGTATGCAAAATTGCATCTCAATCGGATGCCTAAGTGGAAGTGGCTCTAAAGCTTGTAAGATTTGACCTACCTACATACTTAAAAAGCTTTTAAAAATAAATGTGTATATTATATTTATTTGTTATTTTAATTACTACATAAAAGTTGCGCCTCTGTAACGGATATGATCTCTATCTGCTGAATATCCCTCAACTAAAAAATGAATTAGGTACAATTTTTTTGTGATGAATTCATAGTGGTGAACTAGCCGATGTTAAACAGGTTTATGGAACGTTATTGGGCGCAAATTGTAGTCACAAGGAAAAATTACGAAAAATGGAGAGAGGTTCGCGAGCCACCCCGCCGCCACCCTGTCGCCACCCCGCTGGCTGCGAGCGGCGCCAGCAGCGACCCCGCGCTCTGCCGCCAGCTCCACAAGCCAGGGAACTGTTTATCAGCTAGATTGATGTGCCGTATACTAAGAGGTACCTAGCAGTATAACTATATTGTCTAAATACGGTATCAGTACAATTAGCTAAACATTTGGCCAAATTCAAATACACTGGAACTGTGTACTACGGAGATAGTGTTATGTAAAACTTGGGGTGTTTTGGTGGCGTCGGAGGCAGGGTGGTGGCGGCGGCGGTGGGCCGCGAGCTGTTCGCACCTGGAGGTGTCGACCTCGCCGTATTCGTCAGGATTAACAAGCGGGCGCGCGGCCGGCGGCGCGGCTGGCGGCGGAGCTCCCTGCGGCGGCTCCATGGCGCGGCGGCGGCGGACTGAGCCGGGCCGCGCCGCGCCGCTCGATACCCGCGCCGCCCGCCGCCGCCGCCGCGCGCCAGCACGCAGGCGCCGCGGCGCGCGCACCCGGCCTCGCCCTTCCCTAGCCAATAGCCCAATACCAACAACGTCGACTTTTCGCCGACTGCCGAGCTGACGTACGCTGGCGTAAACTCATTTCATATTCATAATGTCAGAAGACTGATTGCATTCACTTTGCAGTTTGTGATGATTTCATTATTTCGTTCATCCCAAAGTTGCTAAGAAAAAGAACGAGAGGGTGTGTATGTGTGTGATGGATGAGAAATATATAAGTCGCGTATCTCCTATATGCAATAGCAGGTCTGGATTCTGTGGCATTGGTGCCGATGGGAACATACTGGCGGGGAGCGGGGGTAGGGGCATACCAACACCGGAATAACGCTTCGATTTCTTTCAGTTTCGTTCTTTCCGTGTGATGCGATTCTAGTCGGGATAATGATCATCTTAGCATTTTACATAAGTATATGTATACCTATTATTTTGTTCAACATACTAAACCCAATCGAGATTTAAAAGCGGGATAAATAAAACACTACGCTTATTCTGAGGTAAAATTATCTTTTAATTAAAAACCACCAAATAACACTGACAATTTAGCTAAGTAGGTATGTACTGACTGGCACATTGACGATTTAAGTACTCATAATAGTGATTGAACACACTCGAGAATCAATTAAGATTAAGTCCGTTAAGTCTCTGCTACCCTGTCACCGTCACCCGTCGACCATGCTGTCACGGGTCACCCTAAGAAAATTATCATTTTTAAATGTTTAGTTCTTTTTATTATTAACAAGAACATAATAAACGTTTGTTTTTAAAAAGTATTTTTTTTGTTATTTTATTTACATATTTTTATTATTATTTTATATTTTAATTACTTTACATTTAAGACGAATCAAACTTGACGCAGTTGTGTCGCTTATTTACTGAGTTTCTGTGGCCACCTTCCAGCTCCATCATCAGACCCTGGTTACCATCTAGCAGTCGCGAATACGAATCGAATACGAGTAAGTACGTGAACGTATCTCTGCGATAGATCAAATTAAATCAAATATTTTGATACATACGGATACATTATGGAACGTTTAGTATATAAACAAAAATATACTTTTTTACTACGGTTTTAATCAGATCTCATGCTAAATGGTATTGGTGATGGCACCAGTAAAACATCATTAAATGATGCTAGCAACGCGATAAATAGCGATTTGACTAAGAGGAAATATACCGGTGGCATTACTTAATTAAATGCTGCTAAAATTTCGGCAGCTCTCCCGTACATACGTGGCGAGGGTGGCATTCTATCGCCGGGGCGAGCTGGAGTCCCGGGCGGTGTGGCGCGCCAGACGCAGGCTGGCGGCGTGCATGGAGGAGCGACGCCGCCGCGCGCCCGCCTGCGACGCGCCGCGCTCCGCCTGCGCCGAGCCCGCCGCGCTACCCGACCGCGCCGACTGCACCGTCCGCGCCGACTGCGCCGATCGCGCTGACTGCGATGACTCACTCGACGAGCCACTCAGCGGGCCCTGTAAGAAGTGCTGCAGTTAGCGCATCAGTCACCAGATTTAACTGAATAACCCATCTAGCTCGTAATGAACTAGCTATGCAATCGCTATGTTTGCAGAACTACCGATACACAGTAAAAACATGTTAGAAGTACCTGCAGTGGCTTCGTCGATTGATCGAAACGGAACACGAACCGCAACTCAGCCCAGAAGCGCGAGAAGAAGCTCTCCTGCTGGGCTCGCGCGCGCTTGTACGCTGCCCACGCCAGGTCACAGCACGACAGCACGATGCCCAGCGTGCTACCCACCACCAGCACCAGCCAAAGTCCCAGGAAGTTCCTCATTGACAACTCCTCGCTCTCGTGATCTTCTTCCGGCTGCACAAGAAGACAGGCAGGAATACAGCATTAGGCATCTGACAATACACATCGATCGGACAGTGTCAGCGTATATTTTACAAAGGATTGACCTTGCAGGCGCCGCCTCCGTGCTTTTCCTTCCACCAGGTCTGCTGCATGTCGCGCAGCGCGCCCGCCTCCTGCAGGTTTAGCAAGCCCAGGTTCAGTGCCTGCCGGAACTGCGAATCTGCCATAAAAAGTGCTCAGTTATCGAGGGCCTCGCATAGTTTTCCCCATAGTTGACAATGATTTGTTGGAATCTGGACCAATGTATATTTTAGGAGTTAGGTACGTACCCTTCTTCATGGCGATCCCGTACCCCTTGCTGTCGAGCAGCGACCCCACCTGCGGAATGCGCGGCTCGGATCACTGTGTGCGTGCAAGTGTGACAGTATATGCGTAGACTCAGTTGCACTCACCTTGGTGACGTCACAGTTGCGCTCAGTCTCGTAGTCTATGGTGGTGGACTCCATCAGGAATGCATAATTTCCACTCTTAACTCTGCAATCAAAACAAACTTGTAGAACATGACATAAGAGGACAGTGTACGCGCTAGTAAGCAGCTGGTAGGCAGGTGTGAGCTGCATAGTAGTATAAGAAAGAGTTTAACTTTGAGATCCCTTCGGGGTTGCTGGCTGGCATCTTCTGCGTCTTCATGTGCTGGAACATCCTCTGGTACAGCTCGTCTTGCGAGTGCTGCAACACACAAAGCACATCATAGTCCCTGTACAGCTCATTGGAATCTAATATTATAATATAAGTACTAGCCAACCCGGCTCCGCACAAGTAGCACAATATAGCCTGTACTCAAGGATAACGTGGCAATAAAGAAAAAAATATATAAGTGTATTAGACCAGCAGTTTTTAATTTACTCGTTAAATACAAATAAACATATACAAATACAAATCTTTCATCTTTATAGTAGTTATCATTCTTTATAGTAGTTTCAACTTTATAGTAGTTTCATCTTTATGGTATATACGTATATAGACCGCGACATCGTCCGCGTAGAAGTCAAAAATGGTTTTTAAAATTCAAAATTTTTTTATGTGAGTTCACCGTTTTTTTTTAATAAAATCGAATTGAGTTTACAAACATGTGTCAAAATAAAATATAATTTAAATCAAAAGCACTAAGGACATACGAGTAGAGTATTTTTATGTTTATTACCTAGTCCTCTCTGATCCTGATTCCAAATTCCGATAAATTTATTTTCTATATTACTATAACAAGTTTCCCTACCTTCCTTTGATTCTGTAAAAATCCAAACTTTACTAATCTGTTGCTGCAAAAATTGAATATGGCAGATGCACAGATGTGCGAGCCAAAAGACTCTCATCACAAATGGGAGAAAAGAAAAAAAAAAGCACTAAGGAGTATTGATATCAACTTCGATGCAAATCACTCCCAAAATAACTATCTACCCCTTTTTAACCCCGTTTAGCGAACAGTTTCAATAAAATACGAAACACGTCTTCTATTATTTCTGTTAACGAATGTTTATGCAAAATTTAATATAGATTGGACCAAGGACTCGCGTTTTCCCATACAAATTTTGGTCCCATTTTTCACCCCCTTAGGGGTAGAATTTCGAAAATCCTTTCCTATCGGATACCTACGTCATACAAAGAACTATTCTTTCAAATTTTAGGTCTCTACGATCACTGGTTTAGACTGTGCGTTGATCTGTCCGTCATTCAGGACAAAGCATTTTAATATACATATGTATATTAAAATACATAGTGCTTGGTTGGTTTAAAGATGGTAATGTTAATTAAAAGATCTTAACTTGCTCGACATAAAATTTATTATGGGTCGTGTTCCTATAATGCCCGTCAATTAATTTTTCCGTCCATGGACGTAGGCGCGCTAAGTACTATCCTGGCTTCACGTAGGCAGAAGAGATGGCCGGTGATGACGCTCAGCCGAGGAGGCGCTTCCAGGTAGACAATGTGTAGGGTATTGCGCAGTGTGCCCTTAATTGGATGCTGATGTGACGTCAGCGGTCCGACGGTTGTGCCCCGGACTTTGGACCCTGGAATTCACGTCCGTCGATATGAGTAACGGTCCTTTGTTCGTCCTCCTCTGACTGTGATCGCCGCGGAAGCATGAAGAGGAAGTACGTTGCGCTTAAGGCGAATGTGTGCAAATATCATAGTCAGAATCGGAGTTTACAAAAGCATAGAAAAAAAGATGTTTTATATAATGTACAAAACACAAAGTTCACAACGTAAAATAAAGTAAGCAAAACAAGCAGAATTACGAATAATGAACAATGATGAAGTCGTTAGAAATGAGTTCTAATAAATGCAAAGTCATGATAATGAAAATTGCAAGTCATTTACCAATGATCACCCAACACAGGTAGTAGCAGAAAAATAATGTTCAACACTTACCCAATACGGGTCCAAAGACACTGAATCTAATATTGTATAAAGATGTAGCTTAAAGTAAAATAATTTGATATTTTTTTTTTTTTTTTTTAATAGACCGTGGTTAATATTGTGAATATAATGTTGTAAATAAGTAGGTTAAAGTTAACCATTGTAAATAATATATGTAATTAATTCCTTTTTTTAATAAAAACAAGATTTGGAACGTTGAATTTAACGTACAACGTTACAATAGGTATATTAAAATGCTTTGTATAGATTTATATAGATAGATATGGATGAATGTTACTTTAAAAATGGGCTCTTTCACAGTGCACGAATAATGAATCTTGAAAATTTGATTCATATCATCATGATAACGTTAGTTAGTTTAACTGAGCTGTTTCCCGCACTTAGCATCTTGTTTAAGGAACAAAGATATACATACATACGAATTTAAAACCTAAAATATTGCCTCTTGATTGGGCCATTGTACGTGACTAGGTTTGCTTTTCAGTCCAACCATCCCAGAAGGTTAGCAGCCTTTTCAGGTTCGACAGGCTTAAATGTAACGTAGATAGATTGTATATTTGAGTGGTCTTTACTTAATATTTAAATACTTGCGATATTTTAACACTTAATTTAAATTGAGGATTTTGACTTAGGATTCTAAACCAAAATATTAAAAGGGGAAAGTATTTATATTAATAGCAGTGATATTTAAACAGAATGTGATCGAAAAAGCATTTAATTAAATGCGTCCCTTATTCCAAAAAAATATCTGAATCTTTGTATGTAACGATTAGATATGTACCTCAAAGAAGGTGTAGGTGGAGCCCCCGGCCTTGGCGCCGTACTCGATGCCGAGCTGGTTGTCAGCGAGGTCCTGCACGGAGGTGATGACCTGGTCCGAGGACTTCTTGGCCAGCAACGTGGCCAGGTTGGCGGTGTACGAACTGGTGATGACTAGCGCGAACACCCACCAGACGCTAGCCACTGCGCGCGTGCTGTATGCTCTGCGCACACCCCACGCACACATATACTATTTTAATAAAATTTATAAAGTTTGGATTTACTATAACTACAATACCAAAATACTTAAAAAAAAAAAAGGTTTTCCAATTTATTATTGCCGTAGTGCTTGCTTGTTAAATATAATAAATGCTTCTAATAAATACCCATTGCCAGGGTGCTTTGAATAAGAAAAGATATTCAGCAGAAGCATACTGACACGGGAGCGATTTCGGAGCCTTGCAGCAGCACGGCGCCCAGGTTGAACCAGAGCGCGTTGGCCAGCGTGAACTGGTTTTCCAGCGCAGGCGGGTCGTCGATGCAGGGGTACGGGTTCTGCCACTCCTCGTGACACAGCCGCCCCACCACGTACAGCAGCAGCGACGTGCCCAGGTACGCGAAGCCCAAGCACAACCACACCTGACCGACAAACGCGCTATTCTCGTATATTGTGCTACTTACATGTCAACTAAATCTTATTACAAATAGTTTTTTATAAGGTTCGTACCTTAAAAGGAAAAAGAGAACCCTTATAGTCTCACTTTGTTGTCCGTCTGTTTGTCTATTAAGGTTTTTTTATATACAGCTATTAACGTCGCTTTTCCCATAAATTTCCAAAAAACTAAAAAGCTATGAGGTGCAGGTGCCTTTTTCCCGTCGACCTAGAACCACGAAATTTGGCATGATGCAAAATCAAAATCAAAATAAAGGGGTACATGGGACGTGTTTTTAGGCTTCCGTACCCGAACGGGACACACATATCGGACTTGGACAGTTTTTTTGGAGAATTAATCGGAACCCCTAGTGCGTAAGTCAAACTCGCTCTTGTCTGGTTTTTTAAAGTATAATAAATATAATGAAAAGATGTCTCACTCCGTTAGAGAAGGGCAGCAAGAACGCGAAGAGCTTCGGTTCTGGCTGCTTGGGCGTGCGGAACAAGATGCTGATGCCGAGGTTCATGAAGGGCGTGGTGAAGTCTACGGCGCGCTCGCGCTCCGCTGTGATGGTGAGGTCCGTGATCGCAAAGTCGATGCCCTGCACACACACCGCCCTTGTCAACAGTCAGGTGCGAGCAGCCGCCGCCGCCGCTGCCGCCGCGCGCTTACCTCGTCCTCCATGAGGCGGCCCAGCATGCCGTTCCACTTGCCCGTGGCCGGGTCCTTGGAGCCGTACACGCCATCCTCCTGCTCCACGAACGTGTAGTTGAACTGCAGCAGCTTGGCCAGGCGGTCGATCAGCTCGATGCAGAAGCCTGGCACACATACGACACCCGTCATTCGGCTCCCACAACAGCGCGGCGCCTCCCTACATCACTCATCCTCTTCGAGCCTGCGACCTGCGCAGCTCTTGTTTGTTGAACTAACCTCGTTTCCACAGCTAGCATCTCTCCTTCTATCCTATCTGCACAAGCTTTCTGTTCTTCCGTGTCTCTACTCTCCATTTATATTTATTTACATAGTACCCTTCAGAGTCATGTCTCTGTGTAACAAAATTCATTTAATCGGAACCAAATTACATGCGAGTCTCGGCATTACCTTTACAAAATAATGGAAAGGAATATTGAATACCTTCGTAGCGGTCGTTGCCAGACAGACGGTCCATAGATTCCTGCATCATGACGTACGGCTTGTTCTGAAATAAGATAGTCAGCATGGAGAACTGTGACCGAGTTTGTTTTATATTATATGTATACTAACTTTAGCTCGCTACTTCATCCGCGTAAAAGTCGAAAATGGTTTTTGACATTCCAATTTCAAAGATTTTTAAAGAGTCGCATTGCACCAAGGTTTTATGTGACTTCAACGTTTTTTGAATGAAATCGAATTGAGGCGGGAATGTACCCTAAATACTATAAATTTATACTCAAAGGAACATTCCTTTATTTTAAAATTAACCAAAACTGCTTTCAAGGTATTTTTTTCAATTGCTTAAAGTCTAAAAAACGTCGATGTTGCGTGATTGCATGGTTTCACCTGCGCTATAAGCACGGTGAAGGTGCGGTTGGTCATGGAGTCGGGCGGCGGCGCGGCGGCGGGCGCGGCGCGGCGCGTCCAGCTCAGCCCCGCGCGAGGAGCCCACAGCCCCGCGCGCGCCAGCCGCCCGCCGCGCGCCAGCTCCACCACCTCCAGCTGCACCTCGCGCCGCCCGCCGTCGGGCTCCCACGTCACCGCGCCGCCCAGCAGCCGCCCCACGCCGTCCTCGCTGTTCCACTCCTCCTGGACACGCCTTCATTATACACTTCCGCCACACCAGGTTAATGAAGTTACATAGACTCGCTGACTAGACAGGCTATGTTACATTTCTGAATCTGTGATTAGAGAGAGGCCCGAACGACCTTATTCAGCAGTAGACAAGATTACTGGAAAAAGAGGTCACCGAGCGCAGGTAGTTGAGCAGGGTGTCGGCGTGGAAGGCGCCCGCGCCGATTTCGCAGTCGGCGGGAGCGGCGGGCGGCAGCCGCAGGCGGCGCCAGGCTTCGGCCGCCAGCTGCGCGCCCAGGTGCGCCAGCAGCAGGGCGGTGGGCGGCGCGCGCGCTATCTCCGCCGCCTCCAGCGGCTCGCCATCGTCCGCGCCGCCCGCGCCCCGCAGCCGCGCCGCGTACATGCGCCGCCACTGCGCCATCACCTGCACCACCTCAGCCGACTCCGGGTCGAACAGCCGCAAGCCTGCGCAGTGCGAGAGTCAGCGCGTGTGGCGAACTGGCCGGCGCGGGATGGTGCGGCTCGTACCCGTGACGTTGGCGCCGCCGTGGCTGTAGTTCTCGAGCGGCTGCGTGTGCAGGTCTAGCGACAGCAGGATGTAGGAGTGCTTCTCGCCCAGCAGGCCCACGCGCTGCGCCGCGTCTAGCACTCGCACCGAGCACTCTGCGTTGCACCAAACTATGAAATTCGTCAAACCAGACTTTTTCAACACCAAGAGTAAATTTCTGCAAAATAAAATCGAGCGGTTAATTAGAGAGTCGCCCGTAAGAGTGACGAAACTCAGAGAAGTTAATTATATTAGTCAAAACTTAAAAAAATACAGAAAAAAAAACTAAGTAATAAATTAGTAGTTTTCACTACCTGAGCAGCGCGTCTTCCTGGCTGGGCGGCAGCTGGCGCGCCAGCAGCGCCAGCGGGCGGTCGCTGGCGGTCAGCAGCGCGGCGCCGCGCGCGCTGCCCTCGTGCAGCAGCACGGCGCGCTCCCAGCCCTTCGCCTCGCACAGCTCCGCACAAGCCTGATACAAATTGTAAAGCAAACTTTAAAGAACCGTACCATCCGCGTCACTACTGCTGGAACCATCGTGTACTACCCATTTGTGTCCAAAAAAATAGCGATAATTTAGCTATTTGTGGCAATAACGTGCATCTTCAACTCATCCGTATCTTCAATATATTTTTGCCCCAAAATAAGTAATCGTCAATAATTATTTGTATAAGGTTTAGGAATGACCTGCGCCAACACTTCAGGATGCGGGTATAGCTCGATGGCCTCCCAGGTGGCATCGGCGGGTGCGTGGTCCACCAGCAGCAGAGGCAGCGCCGCGCGCGCCGCGCCCGCCGCCGCCAGCCGCGCGGCGCGCGCGTCGCCGCCGCTCACGGCCGCCGTGGCGAGGCGCGCCGCGCACACCGCGCCCGGCGGCGCCAGCGGCTCGTTCGGCTCCAGCGGCGCCACCGCGGCCGCGTCCGCCTCGCCCAGCGCCGCGTCCACCGCCGCCGCCAGCTGCAGTGCGCGCGCCGGCTGCTCCACCACACCTGCACACCGCACCATCTTCACTGATTGCTTGGTTAATTACCAGTTTTGTTTGGTAAGCCATCAGGTCAGCTCATTTGAGTACTATAATTATGTACCAATTGGCTATATGCACGTTTAAAAAAAAAAGATAAAATATATTAAGTAAGGGATTTTTAATTGAATAATTTTATATAATATGCACATTACCGTTTTTTAAATTTACTTGTCTCCTGCCAAACTGCAGAGTATATTGTCGGCAGCGATAAATAATACTTTTAGTTGTCGATGTGGTGAACTGTTTTCCCGCTTACAGGTTGCATTTCAGGCTACCCAATGATGATCCATCATGATTTAAAGTCGCTGTCGAATACCTTTTTTGCTTGGCACCGACTTCGGACAGATCAATAGACAACTTACTTTACATTTGAGTAAATAAGGTACAGTACGATGCAAACTTAAAGGCGGCTGTGAACACGAGTCGAGTCGCTGCGCAGTACCAAACTTATGCGCCAGCGGGGGTGCGGGGCGAGGTACTTTTAGGCAGCGTTTAGCGCACTTTACAGCCGCCATTAAGTTTGAATTGAACTATATATTAATAATCCAGTTTATTTTTTTGCTGTTTTGTAGTTCTATGTAGGTAATTTTATTAAGTGCTTATTTTGAAGTATGTTCTTTCTTAAAGTTGGTTTTGTTCTAATAATTTTGTAATTTGTCTAATAATGACTTTTTCAACTATTTTGTTTATTGTACTTAGTATAGCAATTGGTGTAGGCTGGGAAACGGCCAGGCCACACATTTCGTCTAAGGTGTAGGGCTAGGATTCACGCAGAATCTTGTTTGCTATAATGAGAGTTAGTGTTAGGTTAGGGCGTGTAGAGCTAGGAGCTTGGCTCTCCATAAGGTCTGATAACTTTTTATAGTTCAAGAAATATGTACCTACTCGTCTTGGCGTTACTTTACATGTAAATGTTTGACTTTATCTAAGCTTAATTTGGTCCTACTAAGCCATTCGTTCATGTAACCCCAAATATTTCTAACATCACCAATACAATTTCTTGACGTCTATGTGCATTTTTAACCCTACAAGGCTCTCAGTACCATATGCGGGACAACCATCATTATGGTTCCTAAAGCTATGAAAAATACTAACAGCATCATCTCTTGTGATATTGATAAAAGTGTATTTGGCAACTGTATAAGACACATTGTTACTTATAGATGTCAGTACTGTTCCAATTATATGTTCTAAAAATCGTAAATAAATAGTTACTGACTAAATGTGACTTCGAAAAAATATGGTGTGTCGTAAATAAGTGTCTATTTCGCAAAGAAAAGTTACCTTTTCTATTTTAATAGATAACATATTAGCAAACAGTATTTTTATCATACGCATATGGCACAGTGAGCTTTAGCGCTCGTTTTTAATAATACATACTTACGATAACTTTTCGTGAATACTTTTGATTGTATGCAGATCATCTCGCGGAGAAGATTGTGTGATGAAGATATTGATGATGGATTGAATATTCCTTCAGGGAGTGACGATAGAGAAGACCATTCTGACGCTGATAGTGATAAAGAGATTCAGTTTATCTAAAACTTTTTATCTGAATCACTTAAAGGGGTCAACGTTTGTCTCCTGACAACGACGATATTCATGCTATGGATACCGAAAATTGTCAGCTAGAAATGTCAGACCTTCAGCCTAGTACTTCAAGTATAACTTTAGGATCAACTGCAGGTACCATTAGACAATCACGTGCACCGAGACGATCATCGACTCGTAACACTCAAGCCTTGGCTAATAGAGCAAGAGTTCTTGGCTCTGTGTATGTCACCAACATGTTTTCAATCACACCTTTCTCCATTTACTGGAGAATGCGGTGATTGAAACTACATTCTACATTTAGAACCAGCAGTAAGGTTCCCTATTTGTCTAGTTATAATACTTATTTCAGATGTGTTGTTAATGTTGCCAAACATGTCATTTAGTCGTCCGTACAGTTCTATCCATGGGACATAAAACTATCTTTTCCACATCACGTAATTGGGTTTTTATCTGCTAATTATTTAACGCCGCTCGAGTACACAACAGCGCTGTGTTTGTGTATTTGTTTGGATAGACATTGAAATTTTTGCGTTATTTTGTACCTTGTACAAAATTACACCAAATATAAATTTAAAGTAATTAAAGATTTATTTTAAAGATATCCTGAAGGATTGAAGAACTACTGAAATTAATGATATATAGTCCAGTAGTCCAATATTCGTGTTGTACTAACCGATGACGAGGTCCTGAGAGCGCGCAGCGCCCGCCGCCGCCAACAGTAGTAGCGCCGCGCACAACATGGCCGCCGACACGACACTCACAGTCACAACACAGCTCGCCGCGGCACGTCGCGCACGTGCTTCCGCGCGACTCTTGTGACTCGCACTGCCCATGCCCCATACGTATGCCGTAGGCAAGCGTCCCGAATTCGATGCTATTTTTGGAGGTAGACGCATTTGAATAACACGACGGAGACGTAAATGCGATGATTTACATGTTTATTCCTAATCAATTGTACGGATTGTACCTATCTGGCTTGTGCTGTCCAAGTGCAGCGAATTTTCTAGCCTTGCGCTGCTTCTTGCCATTGCCCAAGGAAGGCATCCGAAGGGTCGGGTGACCAAGTGCCTTCTTTGCGAGACACCGGTCTCTCGCCGTTCAGTCTCACTGTTACAGGTTACAGGGCACAGAACAGTAGGTACCTACATATAGCGTGCTGGCTTGCTGTTCACTGTTTAGCCTGGTCTTGCTTTAGTGGGAGTCTTATCTAAAAAACCTGTCCGTAATTTTTATGATAAAAACATATACCTAAGGTACCTTATAAGGTAACTAATTTTTTTTTTAGTAATTCATTAAAATATGCTCATTTCTAATTTATAATTACTATTTTCTGCCATGATTGTTCTACTTCAGTCTTCAGGGCAAAGACGTTCCGTTCCTTCTTCCAGTGGACCCCACAAACACCAAGAGACATCGTGGCCGGCCGAGAAAGAGATTGTGGGACAAACATGACTCCTATTAGAAATTATGGACAACAATAGCCCAAGCCAGTGAAATGAAAAAATATATGTAGTTTTTATATATAAATCAATGTATTATATTCAAACTCAGTATCACTCTCTTATTTAAGGCAAATCTAACGACACCCCTATTCAAGACGTTTAGGCTACAAAGCGTGCCACAGAAATATACATAATATCATCATGACAATAACGCAATACCTCTTAATTTTTTCAACTTTGAGATATATAAAAAAAATATCTGAAGGGGTATGTAGGAGCATACATCCACAGGGCAGCTTGTGGCGAGCTGTTTGTGAGTAGCGAGTAGCGACACAACGGACCTGAGTGCCCCAGGGAGTCATTTGAGCATGCTCAAATTTATCGCAAACCGCTAATAACATACCTATATAATATATAAATATAGATAAAGCTACTACATGACTACGATAGTGTAGATGTATTAAATTAGGGCTAAAGGTAGATATCAGTGCATTCCGGTACCCACATTTCGTCGTAGGATGGCTGCCTGCGCGGTGGATTATACAGCCAATGTTATATGACAAAATTTATTTTTAACAATAGTTATTACTTTGAGTATAGAAACATAGGACATATACTTATATACAATAGACTTATAATGAGAATAGTATGAGAAACTGAAAGAAACAAGACATATAAATAAACTTGTAGGTATCCGTCACGTGTAGGCCAGCACTTTGGGAAGTCTAAGTAACGGGAAATTTGCGAATCGGGAAAAGGTGACAAGAACGTAAGGTTTTTTGTTTTCACAGGGCTCACGCGAGCGCGGGTGGCGCAGCACCCCGAGGGCTGGAAATAGATATCCTTTTTATACTAACGTGCGGCACTAACAGCTTCATTAAATAAATTGACTTGAGACTGGCGGCTACAGTAAAAGTATACTTAGTTTCTCTTGGTCTACCTTTGGGATTGGAACTTTTAAACGACACTACAGTCATATCTATTGAAGGAGATAACTCTTATGCTCATTCTCCTTTCTTGAAAATTGCTAAATATTATTTTTTACCGACTTTGAAAGGACATTCTCTTTTTTTTATGTTTGTACGCGATATGTCAGGCAAAAGTAGAGATAGTTTAGATAGTAAGATTGTTTGCAAAAAATATCATGTATTTTACCCGACAGTGCCTTAAGGAGGGTTATCTGTCTCGATTGCTAATACTATGTATCTGCGCCAAGTCGAACAAAAAAGGCACAGCCATATCATACAAATCAAATCCATCCTTTTCTCGAAACCATGCCGGACATTTTCGACCCCTTCTGTAACTTCGTTGTGGGTCGCCAACGCCATGTGATGTTTGGGTCCTAACTGTGTGATGAAATAACACAACCAGATTCGATGACCGTAGTTTATTCAATTAGGTGTATGTAAAATACTTCTATACCATTATTCTAAAGGAGCGTACCTACTCAATATACGATATTCCATTATTAAAGACGTTTATGCGAAACTATCGGCAGTTCCGATATTATTAGGGTAATATTAGGTTTTGAGATAAAACGGTGCGCTCTGTTTTGTCAGTAGGTAATTTTACAATTTTACATGTTCATACTTGTGCCCACAGTTCATTTATTCCTCTAATGCCGGCCATACACGACACTTCCTATCGTCCAACCGGCATGACGCTGCAGGCTTGATCCAATCTGCAGTTCGTCTATATACACCACACACGATCAGTTGAAATTGTCCAATCGGCAGCGACGTTCAGTTGAAGCCATATCCGCCGTCACCGGTGACAGACGACGATGTTCTAGCCGTTCTGGGCATTTTACTTGTAAAAATGAAACAAAATAAAAGAAAAGATCCAGCAGAGTGGTGCAAACAGTGGCTAATGAAAAGAAAACAGTTTACTCATACAAATTTATTAAAAGAATTGAGGGCTACGCCTCAAGAGTATTGTAATTATTTACGAATGAATCGCGAGACCGCCATGCACGGTCAAATCGGCATGATCCAATCGGAATGATCAAGCCAAAAGAATCGAAATTCGATTGTGCCGTCAAGTATAACTGTCATGCCAATCCACTCCCACACATGGTCAGTTCCAACTGATCGTTAGCGTCATGTCGATTGGACGATAGGAAGTATCGTCTATGGCCGGCATTAGTTACATACACCTTTGCCCATCCAGCTGGCTCACGGGGAGTCTGCAGCGGGCAGCGCGTCGGGCAGCGCGTGCTGGTGGTGCAGCAGCACGATAAGCACGTCGGCAGAGTCCGAGCGCGACGTGCGTACCACGCGCGCGCACGTGCCCGCCGCCGAGCAGGGCCGCGCCGCCGCCGTCTGCGAGCACGCATCGCGCCGCGGCTCCGGCGCCGCGACGCCGCCGCCTCCCGGGCGGTACTTGCCCATGTGGCAGCGGATGGACGTCGCCGTAAGGAAATGAGCGCGCGTATTGCGAGCCGGCCGGCACAGACAGACCCACACGCGCGGGCCCAGTGACAGCGCCACGCAAGCGCCGGCTGACAGTGACACGCACGCGCACAGCGTCGCCGTGCGAGCTGCACTTACCACGTACAACGGGACGAACGCTATCCAAATGACGCAAGTTGCGTATGCCGCCGCGCCCACGAATCGTGTCTCATTAAAGTTATGTGGCAGCCGCCGCGTGCGAATGGCCAGCACGACGCACGTCGCCAGCAGCAGTAGCGCGGGCACCAGGGGCGCAAGTTGTGCGGGTGCGTGCTCGCCGCCGCAAGAGAGCACAGAGCGCGCGCGGCCCGGGTGCTGCAGGCGAGGGGCCGGCGCCCAGCGCAGCGCGCTCCACGTCGTCGCCGCCACACCGGGAGTGCTCAGCGCGAGCCACGTCCAAACCTGCGCTCGCGAAGACAGCAGGCGCAGCCGTGCCGCCGGCCGGCGCTCGCACGCCGCCACCAGGCGCGCCACGCGCACCGTGCGCGCCAGCACCGCCGCGTAAACACCACCCAGCGCCGGCGCTGCCAGGCGCACGAGGGCGCAAGGCATTGTCGCGGGTCGCGCCACTGCTGCTAGCGCCGCGCCGTGACATACCGCCGCCGCACACAGCAGCAGCGCGCACAGTTCGCGCGAGGCCGACTTCACCACGGGGGTAGAGCGATGGCGCCACAAGGTAAGGGCGCACGCCAGCACGCTCACCAGGCCCGCACCGCCCGCGCCAGCAGCGACCACCCGCGGACCTCGACCACTGCCGCCCCATTCCACGGCCGAAGGTAGGCAGGCTGCGGACAAACAGTAAGCCATTTTAATTAAAGCATCAGTTATGTCGAACAGGTATAAATCTAAATCTTTATTTAATAATAATATTTAGTTGACCAAATAGGTACTATATTTTAAAATAGATCTTATACAGACAGAAGTTCCATTAATTCTTAAGTTAAAACTATACTAATATTTTTTTAATTTAGTTATACAATTATGCATATACTATTTGAGTACACACGTGGTTAAGTCTAAAAAGTCATTCTAGACATATTTTACTAGGTATGTATAGGGTGATTTTTTTAAGAGGTATAGGATTTGATTTTCAAAAAAAACACAAAAAAATTTGAAAAATTTGATGAAATCTTTATTGGAATCGATAGAACGATCAATATAATTTAATGTTTGAAGATGATTTTATGCAAATGCTGGCCACGGCTCCGGTTTAGATGGCCCATTCGCAAGGCCCAATTTCGGCACACTCTCTCCAACATATCAGCCAGTATATCACGAATAAATGCTTCAATATTGGCTTCATTTATTATGCAAAGTGTTTTTCATTAAAACATGGTAAGCACATTGATTGCTTGCATTGCGCGCAAATTCATTTAGTTTTTTTAGAAGCGTCGGCGTCGGTGCTGTTTAATGTGTTTCGTAATTTTTCGTAACAACCCACACAACATCTTTTTTTGTCGCCTCGTTGGAAAATGATCAGTACATCTTCCTTCAGGAAGGAGGAAGAAGAGGAAAAAATGACGTTGTGTGTACTTGGTGCCAATTTCTTTACGGAACCTAAGATGCATCAACGTTGAATAGTATACTACTAAATGCTTGGCAGAAAGTTTCTGTGTTCTGAGCAACAAGCGACCAAAGACAGGGCTCCGTGGGCTACGGCTCCACCGCGACAGCCAGGGGCTTCCTTCATAGCACTAAGGTCAAACTCCTGGCCAATTGTTGTCGCCGGAAGGTGCGCTGTCAGTGTCACCGTTTGAGCAAGCTGTAAACGAGGTGTCTGCGGCGTACTGGAAAAAGTCTTTCGAA
The DNA here is from genome assembly GCA_932294365.1 of Diachrysia chrysitis. Classification (NCBI taxonomy): domain Eukaryota; kingdom Metazoa; phylum Arthropoda; class Insecta; order Lepidoptera; family Noctuidae; genus Diachrysia; species Diachrysia chrysitis. Next base: position 38,636 of record OW028651.1, on the reverse strand, counting down.
AACTGGTTCAGATGCATAGAGGCTAGTGGAGAGTACTTTAGATATAGATTTTTTTTTTACTTTCGCAAAACACTAAGTGTCCCACGTAGGTAGGGGGAGTCCGGGAGAGTATACCCGCCTTCCACTAAAATGTTCATAAATCGTTCTATACTTACAAATTGCTATTTTTTATAAATTGTATCTTAAGCTGCATTATTTAGCTATATATTCTCTTAAGAAAGTTTGATACATCATTAATAGTTTATGAGCAATTAACGATTTTTAGCAAAGTGACATTCGGCTAATATCTCCCGCCTGGGTGGGAGACTTGACCCTCCAAGTAGGGAGCCTTTACCCGGGTTTAAAAATAGGCAAAATAATCATTACAAATTATAGTTTTATAAAGAAATTTAATCATAAAAATATTACACATAATATTACGTAGTATGAGAACACGAAGAAGGTACTTTAAGTCTCTTTGAGATACATAAGTGAGGACTTAACTAGTATCAAATATATTTCTAAAAAACTTTGTTACTTTTACAATATAGTGTGTGTTTATAAACGTATAATTAGAAACCCTTTTTAACAAAAACTATATTTTTTATACAAAACAACAATATTAATAATTACTACTTTCAGAACCAACAGTAATACTATAAGAAATATTTCAATCTGTCTACAACAATATCTAAACATTTAACAATATCTCATAAACATGGAGAAACATCTTTAGTAACTTAGGTACCTTTGTAGCAAAAATAACAGTCCTAGTAGTAGTAAACCTTGTATGTTGTCAGCAAACTTAAATTAAAATTACTGTCAAAGTTAAGAACAAAAAAAATAGTTATTATCATACTGGGGGTCTTCGTTAAGGTCCGTCTGACTGTCACTTGACTGTAAAACGTGTCTGTTTTCTGTCTTTTTTTTTCCTTCTTGATCTCTTTCAGTTATGTGTAGTGCATAATCAACATTGGTCTAGTTTTTCTGCCGTTTTTGTTGACATTTTAGTTTTTCCGGGCTGTCTACCACGACGAAGACTTTTTCTAGGAGCAGCTTTTGGAATTGGACGAATTTTTTGTGGTATTTTTGTTTTTTGTCGCGAATCAGAATCTGCCAATGTCTTATCCAGATCTTGAGACATAGAAGCCACCTCTGCCGATTGTGTTAAAATTGCGATTGCTTGATCAGATTACTCCTCAAAATTGATGGCGAATTGGCTCTATACGCCACAGTTTCATTAATGAATACTGATGATGATGTTTTAGTCAAAATATTGGATTGGTTCAAAGTCTGCGACATAATTCTGCTTGCAAATCTGGAATAAAATATCATTGCGGGACAACGATGGGAGAGATTACCCTGGGTAAAGTCTCCTCCCGCCGCCAGGGTAATGTCTCCCACCCCTTGCCAAGCTATCTGTTAGTAGAAATTTATAAAAAACTGTAACACTTGAGTAAAAGCTATTTGCCGTAAATGTTACTAGGATAATCACACTTACGATGTAAATAAATGACAAGCTGGAATTTATTTACAGTGAGCAACAGAAATCAAATATCGAACATTGAAAAAAGTTACTTACCGGCACGAAAATGTGTTGTCACTTCTCAATCCTAAACCAAAGGGCCGATCGCAACAGGGTCACGTGAGCGACTTGGTAGACGCCTAAGGAGTCCTAAGAGTGTAGCAACGTCGCAATATCTAGTTCCACAAAGATTATATGAGCAGTGGCTATTGTCTCCTACCTGCTAAACTATCCCGGACTCCCCCTACTATGTCCTTCCTTTTCTTATCTGTTGCTCTTGGGTTATAACTGTTATAAGGGAGTTCAGTGGGCTGTTTTAGATTAGCGCGAAGTATAAATAATTGTATATTAGACATTCCCTATAAAGCTTTTTTATTAATTAAAACTAGAATGACCCGTGCGTTTCAGGTTTGGCCGGTGTCCGGGCGGGCAGAGCCGGCAGCCGGACTGCGGCGCCACGGTGACGGCGAGTGGCGCGCACGTGACGCACGTCCAGCAGCAGCGCGCGCGGCCCTCCCCAGCGCGCGCCCACTGCCCCGGCCCGCACGGCGCCGAGCACGCCGCCTCCACGCCGCGCGCACGCCTGATCGACAAACACATTACACTCGTCTTCGTTACCTACCTGACCCGCACTGCTCTAATGCTCATTACGGTGACGCTACTAACTTATGCGCGGCGGTGAGTCCCCCGTGCATGCGCAACATGCCACGTCGCCAGCGCCCCACGCGAACGTAATGCGACGCGCCTCCTTCGTGCTCGAAGCTCATAACGTCGTAGTCGCTTAGTCTGAACAAAGGTGATATATTACACAAAGTCTACAGTAACACATCTCGCATGTCAGACATAGTCACAATGCAGCTGCTATGAAGACCGGTGGCACTCACTCGGGTGGTGGGTCGCCATTGTCATCGAAAGCGACTAGCCCGCCGTCTGGGGCACGAAAGCGCACGCGCGTCAGGTGCTGCCGGTACAGCGACACGTTGAACGGCAGCATGGCGGCACACAGACCCGCGCGCCCGCCGCCCCCTCCGCACAGCGAGCGCCGCATGTCCTCAAGCGCGTGCGCCAGCGCGTACACTCCGCGCACCACTAGCGCCAGTTTGGGCTCCTGTGTGTAGTTGGCTGCCAGTGACTCCGAGCCTGTGGGGATTGCTACGTGTGTTCTGTGTGTGTTGGCATGCGCCAGCGCTACGCCAACATCCAAAGCCCTTCATATTTTTTGCGGTTAAATGGGCCACTATTATCGACTAACGGAAGACTATATGGCACACTGTATGGCAGTAACGATTTTCAATAAGCTCCCACCAAAAATCAGGAAGCTGCCTATAAATAAATTTAAACGCGCAATATTTTCTTGGCTTTTAGATATGTGCTTCTACTCTGTTAAAGAGTTCATAGATTATAAATTTATAAATAATAAATAAATAAATAAATATTTTTAATGTTAATAAATAATATACTAATAACTATAATTAACAATTTCTACTTAATAATCCTAATGTATAATTTTGTCTAAATGTTCTTATAAATTGCATATTAATAATATTGTTGTAAGTGTAATATTTCTACACCGGATACGGTAGTATATGTGAAACATTATTATTGTAACATCTGTAATTACCATATACTAAGAAATAAATAAATAATATTCTATTCTATATAATATCTTTAGAGCTAGATAAACATTTTTACAGAACTTAAACCTGTACAGGGCCGTGTTCCCGCCGGAGTGGTTTGAGCGAGTGAACAACTGAATTTCTGTTCCCAGAACTCCTGAAAGCAAACAAGAAGCCGCATTGTGACTGACCGTTGCCATTGCCCTTGCTCCGCAGCGGTGACGGGCGCCGGTCTCACCTGGAACCAGGGGTTCCTGGAGTTGTTGTGCGGCCGGAGCGCCAGGTAGTGCCGGTCGAATTCCATTAGGTAAGGCGATCGGATGCGGAGGGTCAGCGAGCGGTGCGCGGCGCGTTCTAGCCCGTCTACCACGTCGCGCCGGTCCGCCCAGCCATCGCTGGCCACGAGCCGCAGGCGCAGTGGCGGACGCGCTCGCGCCAGCCCCGCCAGCAAGGCGCGCGCCGTGCGGCCCTCGCACCAGCACACCGCCACGCGCGGGCCCTCCGCCAGCCGCGCCAGCACGGCGTCCACGTCTTGCGCCGCGGGCGCCGCTCGCAGTGCCACCTCGCGCGCCACGCACACGCCGCCGCGCGCCGCCTCCTCGCGGAAAGCCGCCATGCCACTCTGGCCGTAGCTCTCTGGACACAAACGCACAGCAAGTCGCACACAGCCGCCCGCGCGCCAGCAGTCCGGTGGCGGGCAGAGGCTCTCACCGTCCGTGTGCAGCGCGTGTACATAGGTCCAATTGTGCGCGCGTAGCAGTGCCACCAGCAGGCGCGCCTGGTGCCGGTCGGACGGCACTACGCGGAAGAAAGTTGAGAAGCGGGCGCGGTCCGATAGTTCACGTGATGTCGCCGAGTAGGACACCTGGCTCACAATACAAAGTAAATTTAGAACGATTTAGTCACTTTGCGACTACGGAAGAAAAACAAGAGGGCGCTTACCTGCGGGATAGAGAATAATTGTAGCAGGTTTTGCACCTGCACGGCCGCGGAGCTAGCGCCGGGCCCCAGCACGGCCACCAGCGGTGTCACCGACGACCGAGCCGCGCCGGCGCCGCTCGGCATGCCTCCGCCCTGCTCCGCACATGCCACACAGTTAAAGGATAGTTTCACATGTCATTGCGGCTTCACGGCGAGTCACGGGTGCGTAGAAACGTGATCCGTTGAAGCAAATATTTATTCTCGCGTATAATTGAGTTCACTGCTCCCATTTGCATTTTACCTACATAAACTGAAAACAATAATATTGTGAATGAATAAAGTGTTTAATTTGATAAGAGTTATATTCCAGGTAGTACCTACGTCCAATATTTCGGGAACTATTAAGCCTGCAGAGCTGTGATTTACCTAATAACTACTACTTATCTTAAAATAAATATATAAAATAGGTAAAAAGAGCAATTGTGAACTCACAATTAATATTTTATATGGTTACTAGCTGACCCGACAGACGTTGTCCTGTCTTAGCTATAAATATTAAATTCGAACGGCATTTTTTTTTTACTATTTTATATTTAGGTATCGATAATTAACAAGAACACCTCCCACTTTTACTATTTAAGTAAAAGTAAAAAAGTTCAATGGAATCAGTTAAGTAGTTCTCAAATTATGTAGATAGATGCTGCGTACCCTCATTTACCTAACTTTTTTTTTTTTTTTTTTGACGGGGGGAAATCCTCATGGACTTCCTCCGCCCGGGGAGAGGCGGAGGGGCGTGCCGGACTCTTACCGGCTAAAACCACCCGGTGTCTCCTCGCACGTGCGCGCGGGGCCGCGGGAATCCAAATTCTTCCGCAGCCCCGCACTAGTGCCGGCCCGGTCTGCCCAGGCCTCGTCTCCTGCACGGGGTAGTGAGGTGTTAACTACCCCGTGCATCGTCTCAGAGGCGCGCGCCGACACCCGCGCGCGCCTCCGCCTCGGGTCCATCGAATAGGGGGCGGGGACTTCCCCAAGTCCCTCGCCCCTGGACCCATTTATGGGGGGCGGAAAAGGGCGTTGTCCGCCCTTCTCCGGCGCCCGGTGCGTCTTCTGCGGCCCGGGAAGGGAGTCGAGATCTCCCTCTCCCGTTCCGCAGTTTCCTTCTGCGACATCACATCCTCACAGAAGGACACCACCGCGTCCCACGACTCTGCGCCGCCGACCATCCTCCGTACTACGGCCGGCAGCGATAGATCGCTGCCTACTACATTTGTGAGGACACGGCGCTGCTCCTCCCAAGCTACACACTCAGCGAGCGTGTGTTGCGCCGTGTCCTCCCCGCAATGGACGCAGTGGTGGCACCGAGCGTCCGGCTCCCTATCTATGCGACACAGGTACTTGCCGAAGCAGCCGTGCCCCGACAGCACCTGCGTCACTCTGAACGACAGGGAGCCGTGCCTTCTCCCGAGCCAGACGTCGAGTACTGGCCGGATCGCCTCGACGGTAGCGAGGCCGGCGGCAGGGCGCAGAAGCCTTTGCCGCCATTCCGCCACCAGGACCTGACGGAGCTCATCTCGGCGCAGCGCGATCTGCCGCTGCGCCGGTCTCGAGCCCCGTGCCCGCTCTTCCTCGCGCCATCTATACAATGACGCGAGTACTTTCGCCTCTAGGTCCCAGGGCGGGGATCCGGCCAGGACACAAGCCGCCTCGTAGGAGATCGTGCGATACCCGCGGACGACCCTGACGGCCATCGCCCTCTGCGGTTTGCGCATAGTGGCGAGTGTGCCGGCCGCCAGGTCCATCGCCCACACAGGGGCCCCATAAAGGGCCATGGATCGCACGATCCCCACGTACAACCACCTACAGCGCTCGGGCCCCCCAAATTGGGAAGCAACGTTGATAGCGCGCCCGCTGCACCCATCAGCTTGGGCGCCAGCCGCCGGAAGTGGGGTCCGAATTCCCATCGGCTGTCGAGCACCAATCCTAGATACTTCATGGTGGACTCGACAGCTATCCGGGCCCCGCTGATCACGATGTGTGATCCCGGCGCCGGCGCCCGTCGGGGGCCATGAAACACCATGGCCTCCGACTTGTTCAGGGCCACCTCTAAGCCCAGGCGCCGGATGCGGTTCACCACTTGTGACACCGCAGCCGTGGCTAACAACGTCGCTTCCCTGTGCGAACTCCCCCGGGCAGCGACCAACGTGTCGTCCGCATAACACGTCAAGTCGGCGCCCGACGGGAGCTCGCCTCTCAGCACCCAGTCGTAGCCGATGTTTCACAGGAGCGGTCCCAAGACCGATCCCTGTGGAACACCGCACGACATGAGGTGCCGACCAGCACCGTCACGTCCCCTATAGGTGACGCACCTACCCTCCAGGTAAGCCCCTACTGTACGGCGGAGGTAGGGAGGCACGCGATGGTATATCAGTGCCTCCCGAATACAACTCCAGGGTATGGTGTTAAATGCGTTGGAGATGTCCAAGGACACCGCCAGCAACACCCCACCCCGGGACACCGTCTCCTCCGCCAGGCTCCTCACGCGCATGATGGCGTCTATGGTGGAGCGCCCCCGACGAAAACCAAATTGGTTGTCGTCCAGGTCCGGCCCTTCTCTGTACAAGTGGCTGACGAGGCGATCTGCGATAATTCGCTCAAAAAGTTTGCTCGCCTCGTCGAGCAGCACTATGGGCCGGTCTCATTTACCTACCTACCCTATCCTACCCACCCACTTACCTACACTACCCACCCACCTACCTGGCCTAGCTACTAACCTATTCTCTCGTTCACTCACTTTTCGTATTGAGTTTAAAAATAAAATTGATTGGTTTTTTAAAGTTTTTTATTCAGTTTTTGTTTTTCTTACAGACCTTGTCCTTACACAAAGGAATATGACAAAAAAAGAACTATCCATACATTTTGGAGATTCATTTTTATATACCTACTAGCTGCTCCCGCGACTTTGTCCGCGTGTTTTAGTTTAAACAGTTTTTCATTTCAATTTTTTTTTTTCATTTATGCTCCGCTCCTTTTGGTCGCAGTGTAATGTTATATAGCTTATAGCCTTCCTAAATAAATGGGCTATCCAACACTAAGAATTTTTCAATTCGAACCAGTAGTTCCTGAGATTAGCGCGTTCAAACAAACTAACAAACAAACAAACAAACTCTTCAGCTTTAAGTTAAGTTAAGTTTTTAGATCAGTCGGTCAGAGTGTGCTCTATGCGCGCGCGTGCGTTTTATGCAAATACTAGTTGTTTCTCGCAGCTTCGCTCGCGCTGATATACCAAAGATGAATATCTAGTTTTTAGAACTATGTGATTTTCTAAGTAACATGCATGAAATTTCATTACGGTTAGAAAAAGATACGGTGTTTTTTTTTGTTCTTAGTTTATGTAAATGATCTACCGTTCTTGCTAAAAGACACGTGTGAACTAGTTCTGTTTGCAGATGACACCTCTTTAATTTTCAAAGTAAATAGGAATAGAAATGATTTTAATGAGCATTGGTTCTCATCAAAAAATACCAAATAAGTGATATTTGCAATGCCATATGTAAAAAAATCTCTGTAGACTCAACAGTGTTTCTTGGCATTACGATCGATAGTAGACTCACATGGTCGGCACATATCGCGTGCCTTGCGAGTAAGCTCAGCTCAGCTCAGCTTTGCTGCTTACGCCGTCTTGTTTACTTCAGCTACTTCCACAGCATAATGTCCTGTGGCATACTGTAGTGGGGTAAGGCAGCAGATATAGAAACGATTTTTATCTTACAAAAACAAGCTGTAAGATCCATATACCAGCTCGGCTCTTGAGTTTCTCTTGGACGCGATTTAAAGACAGTTATCCTAACTGTAGCGTCATAACTTATTTTTGCTAAATTGCTTATTTATACAAAATATTCAGTTGTACACCAAGAATAGTGATATCCATAATATAAACACGAGAAATAAACACAAGTTATGTTCGAAATCACAGCGGCTGTATCTACATATTTCATTTGTTATTTTGCTATAACAAATGAATTCGTCGCATCGTATTTCGCTTCTACAGTAAACTTCCTCATTGTTTGTTAGAATTGCCCTTCAACTCATTTAAATCCACTATTAAAAATAAGCCATCTGAAAAGGCTTATTATACAATTAATGATTATTTATCTATACTTAATATTATAAAGCTGAAGAGTTTGTTTGTTTGTTTGTTTGTTTGAACGCGCTAATCTCAGGAACTACTGGTTCGAATAGAAAAATTCTTTTTGTATTGGATAGTCCGTTTATTGAGGAAGGCTATAGGCTATATAACATTACGCTACGACCAATAGGAGCGGAGCATAAATGTAAAATGTTGCAAAAATGAAAAACCGTTGAAACTAAAACACGCGAACAAAGTCGCGGGGGACAGCTAGTATATGATAAAAATATAGTTGGTCGCCGTGACAGACATGTCGACTGGCATGTCGATTTTGTAAAGTTCAAACAACAACTCACTTCGCAAAAGGTTCAAAATGACCTTGATTTCGATCGGATTCGAGTGCGAAGTGAGCGTCGAAGTGACAAGAAAATTACCTTACTGAATCCCACTTCTTATGTCATCTCATGCTTTATCAGTCAAAATCTCACGTCAAATTAGTTCAACTCGCTGACACGCTCGCAAGTGTAGCGCTAGTGTACATTCGAATTATCAACCGAGTTTTTGGAATGCCAATCAAGAAACTCACAGCGGATTCAGATTCGAAGTTTAGAATGAGGTCTTACAGAATCACACCGAAGACGGTTTTATGTGGATTTTAACCATAGAACAGATAAAATACTGTTCTGTGATTTTAACATTACACTACTACGTTACTTAGTTAATTTGACCGGCATACACTTTGTTTTGTTTTTTTACCTATTTTATTTTTAATACGATTATGCGTTTGTATAATGTATCTTAAGTGAAATATTACTTCTTTTTTATTTGCATGTAATAAAATTTGTAATTATATTAATTATAAAATTTATAATTACATTAATTATAAAATTTATTATGTAGCCATTTATAATGCCATCTTGTTAAGGGACAGTGCAGAAAATAAGTGTTTGAGGTTATTTTTTGTTATATTATTTTGTAAGCCGGAAGCAGATTCGTCATGCTCCCTTAGTTGTCATTGCCTGCGGTGGCGTCTTGGGTCGGGTCACCTCCTTCCCACTAATGCTCTAGTGCTGCTTGCGGTGACTGGTCGATCTGCTGACTTTGGTCTGTGTAGATTATACTTTTATTTCATAATGGACTTCAAACCTTGTTTATTTGGCGCGGTCCCTAAATTATATTTTAGCATTATTGTTATTGGAAAGACAGCGTGCTGCTGTGGAGTTTGTTTCGCTGTTTCTCGTCCATAGCTATAGTACTTAGGAAGCGGTGTAGGGTGGGCGAATCGGGGTGCTGTCCATTTTATTATTTTGACATTTGAAAAGAGCCAGTTTGTAGCCTATTTAAAAAAAAATAGATTTTGATTTGATATATTATATTATCAAACCATCCCAGCCATAATTGTGCAGACATACCAAACTTTTAATTTTTATAAATAGTGCCACATTTTTCATTAATTCATATTTTTTTCGACTAGTGCCATGTTTGTTTTTAATCTACATAAAAATACCTTTCCAACGGTGTGTCAATCATTTATTCCGATTGGTGCCGGTTCCCGATTCCATATATTTGTCCTCCTTTAAGCAAAGCTTTATATTGACGTGTAATAAACAGACGATTAGAGAAGTTAAAACCTTTTGAATTTAGTGGATGACCTGGCTGGTGTGAGTAGTAGATAATGATGCCATGGCATGCTCTATCTCAATGTCTGTTCTGTTGTACTATTATGTAGGTTATCTGTATGGTAGGTCTGTGATCAGTGTCTTCTGAACAGAATAATTAGTAAGGGCAAGAAAGGTTCTTTAGCACCTTTACGGTACGGACATTTCAAGCAAGTCAGATTTTCATTTCAATTAATAATGGGTAATTGAAATGGGCTTACACATTTGGTTGTGCTCATGTGCTTCAGATAGATCATACACGCGTAACTTGTAACATTTCGCGTGGGGGCTTTATCTTCAAGCCAGCTTTTAAGGGTACGGTGAGCTACTTTCTTTCTGGATAAACGAGCATAGAGCACCACATGTGTGTCAGTGTCCCCACTACATGTCAGGGAGTGCGACCCGCGCGCCGCGCCGCGAGCTCGAGCACTCTCACGGCTCTCGCTGTCCTCTTTATCACTGGGCTAGTGTCGCCTCTGCGCTTCGCACTCTGCATTAATGTTATCAAGGTTTAACTAAACTAAATTTCTTACTCGACTGCTTGGATATCCTAGAGGTAGCTCGCGGCCCAACAAGCTGCTGGTTCGATTCCCGCTGATGACAACAATTTGTGTGACCCACCAATGTAAAATGTCTAATTCAAGGTGTTTTTTATGAACTCCTATTTTTAGAACCAGTCTGTCATATTATATTATTTTTTTTGTCATATTATAGCCTGGTGGTTTTACAAAGACTTGGTGCGTTTTTGCTTCAAATTAGAATTACAAAGTTTTTTTTTAATTTGAACAACTCTTAAGTCGGTGCGATTTGAATTCAGTAGCGAATATCTATGGGCTTGGAAACGACTTAAATGTCAATCGGTGACAAAAGTCGGTGTTCTAATAAAATTATAATAAAAAAAATCTTTTTTAAAACAAGCTTTTCTTCTAAAATGCAGTTGTACCAAAACGAAAAAAAATATTGTATGCAAGGTCCATGCTGTTAAATGTTATTTGAGGGTATACGTATACATCAATGTTTATTCATATACTATATGAATAAATGTTTATTCGGCAATCTTGCATAAAACTATATTATATTCTTTATACATAAACGTTTTGAAAGCTTGTATTGCGCATGAAATTGATTCCTCTTTTTTTTTCTGTTTGCGCTACAAGCTTTCGAAATTATTTTGACAAATGTGCCTACATTGTTACAAGTGACAACAATGTGACCCTATAAGGGTTTAGTTTTTTCCGTTTAAGGTACGGAACCCTAAAAATGGATAAGTAACAAACATACCTTTATTATCTACTAGCTTTTGCCCGCGGCTTCGCTCGCGTTAAGAAGTATTATTATTAATTAGGTATAGTTTTTGCGGCTTTACTTTTGTATAGCGTGTAAAATTTGTTAAATATCAAAATCCTATTTAAGCGGACGTCTTCATCATAGTAGCTCCAATCTTTAATTTCTACGTCGAGAAATGCCTACGTCATAGTAGCTTTATGCATGCAGTCTCAGCCCGATCGGTTTCCTTGGTGACGCCCACTTCGCAACGGGCCGTGCAGCAGAAATCGTAATATTTTAATTTTGCCATAACTTCAAAACCAAACGTCCAATTTTTATCATTCAAAGACCAAATATTATCTACATAAACTGTAGTTAGTGATGAAATAATTTATTTTGATAAGGATTTATAGCATGAGTAAAATAAACGCGTTTAAATGTATCTAGTCCAAAAAAAACAAGATTTTTAAATAAAAAAATGGTTGTTGTCAATCACTCGACATAGATAGGTATAGTTTGTCGCGGACTTTTTTGTAGATATTTATCTTTTATAGTTTAGGTAGCGTACGCAAAATAAGTAACTTTTCTGGTTGATTTTTTACACCTTGTGTGCGAAAAACCCAAATATCTTACGGAACCCTATTTTTTTTCCAAAATAAAATATAGCCTATGTTACTCGTGGATAATGTAGCTTTCGAAATGCGAAAGATTTTTTAAAATTGGTCCAGTAGTTTTTGAGCCTATTCATTAAATACAAATAAACATACAAACAAAGTTTTCCTCTTTATAGTATTAGTGTAGATTAGTGTAGATAAAACACTGTATAATTTAGTCCTGTAATTTTTATAGCTAATTCTTAGAATACTTAGTTCAGCCGAAAATTTAGAACTATTGTGTCTAGTGACTTACTGTTTCAAGCTAAACTCTCAACTTAACGAATCGGTGGGTTCTGACCAGACTGCAAGTGTCGTCGCCGCCTGGGAGGTGGTGAAGCGCGTCCGGCGGAGCGATGGCATCGCGCACCAGGTCGATGGTCTGCCGCAGGGCTGTAGGCGGCGCCCAGCACGAGTCGCGCAGCTCTGCACCCAGCCGCAGCTGCGGGAGCAGAGCGGCGTCTGCGTTGATGGCGTCGAGCGCCAGCAGCGTGGCCTCCACGCGCTGGATGCCGTAGTGCTCGCGCACGGCGCCGCAACGGGCACCCGCGCGTGCCTCCGCCGGCGCGCCGTGCACCGCGAATAGCGCGCCGAACCGCACCGCGCCCGCTACGAGCGCGCGCTCGCCGGCGCCGAACCCTACCAGCACCGCCATCATAGCCAGCACCGCGCTGACCCCGCACATGTCGCGACGTCTGCCGCCACCGAACATCTGCCGGCGAGTTTCGCCGCGCCGCCCTCCTAGCCTCCCTTTGACTCGCGTACTGGATTGGTAATTATTATACTGGTTTGCCTAGAAGTATAAGTAACAAGTTATGGGCACTATATTTATTATTAAAAGCTTAAATTTAAGGCTAGTACTAAAAAAATATTTTCTACCATCTTAAATCGCATTTTACTGTATGTTTATACGGTAAAATGCGATTTAAGCTATAAAATATTATTATAAGAAAATATTTTTACACATAAAATAATTGTCATATGGTATAATTTCATCTAATATGTATAAAAATCTCGTGTCACAGTGTTTGTTATCGAACTCCTCCAAAACGGCTTGATAGTTTAGAGGAGCGATGTTGTAAATAAGAAGGCGAATAATGATCTGTGTCATTTAATATGGAGCGCTGCTTTTATAGCATACCAGCTAGAAAAATCAAAATAAATAAGGTACATTAATAAACTTAACACTAACACAATTTAGCAATGTCGGTAGGATGTGCCGCGCTCCCTACGTTGTGCGAGTGTGATGATACAGCTAGTCAGTTCACATTCCTTTCGCCTCGGCTGGCTCAGTACAGTATCACAGAACAATAATATACTTGCTCCTTGCTCAGTATGCGCGGGCGCGCGGTGGCGATTGGCCGCTGTGTGCGCTCCACTAATTCGTATGACTATATGTAAGTATGAGCTAGTCCGAGTCTGATTCAAATGCAAAATCAGATCAGAAACAGAAAATTTACAAACCAGGTTTTTTAAAAACCTATCTTTCTCAACCTATCTTTTTTAAACCTAATTTTTTCTGTTAGTTAGCGTCAGCAACACTAGCAGACGCAGGGGACGAGGAGCGGGGAGGAGGGGAAGCAGCGTTCTCGAACAGTACGGCTCGGCGCGGCGGTCTTTTGTGTGGGAGAAAGACCGGGAATCGACGCCCGCGCCGTAGGATATAAATTCAAAAGTATTCTTTAGTATTGTTCATTAAACTCTGTTCATCATAACCATGGACTTTCAATTAAGCATTCTAACATGAAGAAGTAATCGGCTCAGTGGCTAATATGATGGTGACCCCGAGCCGAGGTGATGTATGAAAACCGTTGTAGTGCGACTTAGAACAAAGAAGCCGAGGAAAATGCCGTTTCGCAGGGGATGTGTGTCTGGTTTCAATTTTAGTGTTTTGTGTTACGAGTTATTGTTGCTATTTTAGCGTACAGTGGGATATTCTGTTCTTACGTAAGTAAATACCTACATCTCAAAAGTTAACGGAATTCATTTTTATTTTTGATCAATTTACCTAGTTTGCTTTGCCAATGCTATACGTTTCGCGTAACATTAAATTCACTAGCAGTGTTTCACTGACAGTCCTTGCATTTCTTCCCCTATTTTCCAAAGCAGGTAAATACCTACTGGATACCCACGGCACTTCTTTCTTTTGTAATTAAATGTACCTAATACTTAAGTTAATCGTTTTCTATAGGTACATATTTAATCGCTTGCAACTTCATTTCTTAAGTCGATTATTCCAGTATTTTAAAGTGATCTGCCGACTATTCCAGGTTTCGCGGCAAGCTACCTTATTCCAAAATCTTTCGGTGTCAACCGCTCAACGCCCAGTGTCACGCGGCGTACACGTGAAACCTATGGTCCAGACTGGAGTGCTTCACGCTGTGCTCGAAGAGTTTTAAGCAGAGCTGACTGATCTGTGCGATTCAAGTTTACAGCCGTTTGCAATTATTGCAGGCGGCGTGCCAGGTTTACTTTTTATTTTAATTTAGTTATTTTGCTATTAGGTAGGCCACCTACTCTAACTTCTCACTTTTTCTTCCTTTTTGTTTATAAAACTCAACTATTAATTGTTAAAAGATAGCAGAATTAAAGCCTTTATATCAGAAGCGTTCTAATATTAAAGAGAGGAAAATGTTTTTTCAAAAAATTTTAGATCCTTTAAACATAATTGAATGTACATATTTTACAAAAACACTCATAATTGAACTTCAAAATTAACGCGTCTTCGAGAAGTTTTTAAACATTTGATAATATCCAGTCTCTAATAATCTGCTAAAATATATATCGGGTAAAAAATCATCATCATCATCATCATCAGCCTATCTTCGTCCACTGCTGGACATAGGCCTCTCCTATTGCACGCCACTGAGCTCGATCTTCAGCTCTTCGTCTCCAACCACGGCCAGCCACTTTGCGGATGTCGTCGCTCCATCTAGCCCCCGGTCGTCCTACACTACGTTTGCCGAGACGCGGTCTCCACTCAAGAACACGTTTTCTCCAACGGTTGTCGGTTCTGCGGCATATATGACCAGCCCACTGCCACTTCAGCTTACTAATCCTCTGGGCTATGTCGGTAACTCTGGTTCTCTGCCGAATCACCTCATTTCTGATGCGATCCTTCAGAGAGACACCGAGCATTGCCCGCTCCATAGCTCGCTGAGCGACTTTCAGCTTATGGACTAGTCCCACAGTGAGTGTCCACGTCTCAGCTCCATATGTCATAACAGGTGGGACGCACTGGTCGAAAACTTTAGTCTTCAGACATTGGGGTATGGGCGGAGTGAGTGAGAGTGAGAGTGAGAGTGAGAGTGAGAGTGAGAGTGAGAGTGAGAGTGAGAGTGAAATTGAATTGAAATTGAATTGAAATTGAATTGAAATTGAATTGAAATTGAATTGAAATTGAATTGAAATTGAATTGAAATTGAATTGAAATTGAATTGAAATTGAATTGAAATTGAATTGAAATTGAATTGAAATTGAATTGAAATTGAATTGAAATTGAATTGAAATTGAATTGAAATTGAATTGAAATTGAATTGAAATTGAATTGAAATTGAATTGAAATTGAATTGAAATTGAATTGAAATTGAATTGAAATTGAATTGAAATTGAATTGAAATTGAATTGAAATTGAATTGAAATTGAATTGAAATTGAAATTGAATTGAAATTGAATTGAAATTGAATTGAAATTGAATTGAAATTGAATTGAAATTGAATTGAAATTGAATTGAAATTGAATTGAAATTGAATTGAAATTGAATTGAAATTGAATTGAAATTGAAATTGAATTGAAATTGAATTGAAATTGAATTGAAATTGAATTGAAATTGAATTGAAATTGAATTGAAATTGAATTGAAATTGAATTGAAATTGAATTGAAATTGAATTGAAATTGAATTGAAATTGAATTGAAATTGAATTGAAATTGAATTGAAATTGAATTGAAATTGAATTGAAATTGAATTGAAATTGAATTGAATTGAGACCGGTGAAATAAAAAACCGGCTCAAATAATAACCGGCTAAAATAATAACCCGCTAATTTAATAACAGGCTAAAATAATAACCGGCTAAATTAATAACAGGCTAAAATATTAACCGGCAAAAATAAAAAGCAGCTAAATAAATAACCGGCTTAAATCCATTTCCATTTCCATTTCCATTTCCGAGCTTATCATATTACTTCTGAGCTTATTATACATATTGTTGTAATTTAGGTTAGGTTATGTTTAAAAATTCAAGTCTGTCAAGGTTAGGTTTCACAAGGTTAGGTTTGTGAATGTTAGGTTTCACAAGGTTAGGTTCGTGAATGTTAGGTTAGGTTAGGTTAGGTTAGGTTAGGTTTCGGGCGCCGACTTGACGTGTTACGCGGACGACACGCTTGTCACTGCCCGGGGGAGTTCGCACAGGGAAGCGACGTTGTTAGCCACGGCTGCGGTTTCACTGGTGGTGAACCGCATCCGGCGCCTGGGCCTAGAGGTGGCCCTGAACAAGTCGGAGGCCATGGTGTTTCATGGCCCCCGACGGGCGCCGGCGCCGGGATCACACATCGTGATCAGCGGGGCCCGGATAGCTGTCGAGTCCACCATGAAGTACCTAGGATTGGTGCTCGACAGCCGATGGGAATTCGGACCCCACTTCCGGCGGCTGGCGCCCAAGCTGATGGGTGCAGCGGGCGCGCTTTCAACGTTGCTTCCCAATTTGGGGGGCCCGAGCGCCGCCTGTAGGCGGTTGTACGTGGGGATCGTGCGATCCATGGCCCTGTATGGGGCCCCTGTGTGGGCGATGGACCTGGCGGCCGGCACACTCGCCACTCTGCGCAAACCGCAGAGGGCGATGGCCGTCAGGGTCGTCCGCGGGTATCGCACGATCTCCTACGAGGCGGCTTGCGTCCTGGCCGGATCCCCGCCCTGGGACCTAGAGGCGAAAGTACTCGCGTCATTGTATAGATGGCGCGAGGAAGAGCGGGCACGGGGCTCGAGACCGGCGCAGCGGCAGATCGCGCTGCGCCGAGATGAGCTCCGTCAGGTCCTGGTGGCGGAATGGCGGCAAAGGCTTCAGCGCCCTGCCGCCGGCCTCGCTACCGTCGAGGCGATCCGGCCAGTACTCGACGTCTGGCTCGGGAGGAGGCACGGCTCCCTGTCGTTCAGGGTGACGCAGGTGCTGTCGGGGCACGGCTGCTTCGGCAAGTACCTGTGTCGCATAGACAGGGAGCCGGACGCTCGGTGCCACCACTGCGTCCATTGCGGGGAGGACACGGCGCAACACACACTCTCTGAGTGTGTAGCTTGGGAGGAGCAGCGCCGTGTCCTCACAGAGGAAGTTGGAGGCGATCTGTCGCTGCCGGCCGTAGTGCGGAGGATGGTCGGCAGCGCAGAGTCGTGGGACGCGGTGGTGTCCTTCTGCGAGGACGTGATGTCGCAGAAGGAAACTGCGGAACGGGAGAGGGAGATCTCCACTCCCTTCCCGGGCCGCAGAAGGCGCACCGGGCGCCGGGGAAGGGCGGATAACGCCCTTTTCCGCCCCCCATAAATGGGTCCAGGGGCGAGGGACTTGGGGAAGTCCCCGCCCCGTATTCGATGGACCCGAGGCGGAGGCGCGCGCGGGTGTCGGCGCGCGCCTCTGAGACGATGCACGGGGTAGTTAACACCTCACTACCCCGTGCAGGAGACGAGGCCCGGGCAGACCGGGCCGGCACTAGTGCGGGGCTGCGGAAGAATTTGGATTCCCGCGGCCCCGCGCGCACGTGCGAGGAGACACCGGGGGGTTTTAGCCGGTAAGAGTCCGGCACGCCCCTCCGCCTCTCCCTAGGCGGAGGAAGTCCATGAGGATTTCCCCCCGTCAAAAAAAAAAAAAAAAAAAAAAAAGGTTAGGTTAGGTTAGGTTAGGTTAGGTTAGGTTAGGTTAGGTTAGGTTAGGTTAGGTTAGGTTAGGTTAGGTTAGGTTAGGTTAGGTTAGGTTAGGTTAGGTTAGGTTAGGTTAGGTTAGGTTAGGTTTTGGGAGGAGCAGCGCCGTGTCCTCACAGATGTAGTAGGCAGCGATCTGTCGCTGCCGGCCGTAGTACGGAGGATGGTCGGCGGCGCAGAGTCGTGGGACGCGGTGGTGTCCTTCTGCGAGGACGTGATGTCGCAGAAGGAAACTGCGGAACGGGAGAGGGAGATCTCGACTCCCTTCCCGGGCCGCAGAAGGCGCACCGGGCGCAGGGGAAGGGCGGATAACGCCCTTTTCCGCCCCCCATAAATGGGTCCAGGGGCGAGGGACTTGGGGAAGTCCCCGCCCCCTATTCGATGGACCCGAGGCGGAGGCGCGCGCGTGTGTCGGCGCGCGCCTCTGAGACGATGCACGGGGTAGTTAACACCTCACTACCCCGTGCAGGAGACGAGGCCCGGGCAGACCGGGCCGGCACTAGTGCGGGGCTGCGGAAGAATTTGGATTCCCGCGGCCCCGCGCGCACGTGCGAGGAGACACCGGGGGGTTTTAGCCGGTAAGAGTCCGGCACGCCCCTCCGCCTCTCCCCAGGCGGAGGAAGTCCATGAGGATTTCCCCCCGTCAAAAAAAAAAAAAAAAAAAAAAAGGTTAGGTTAGGTTAGGTTAGGTTAGGTTAGGTTAGGTTAGGTTAGGTTAGGTTAGGTTAGGTTAGGTTTTTTTTTTTTTTTTTTTTTTTTTTTTTTTCAGTTTAGATTATACTATTTATCCCTCTAACATGATCAGAGACCTTGGGGCACGTTTGTTACATATAAGCAGTATTAAAAAATTTTTTAGGTGGGCAAGATAAAGGAAGGGGCAGGCTTCGGCTTAGAGCCACCTGCATCAGCTACTTTATTGTATTGCGTTAGTTTATGCCACGGTTATATTTTCGCATTTGTGCTGTAAAGGGTGGGTAAATGAGCATCATTCACCCTGCCATTTATTTGCTTTGCGTTTCGTAGCAACTACTTGCTTTGACTGATATTTTGTATTTTCCTTGCAGGTGCTAGTGGTATTTTGCGGTGTTTGCTTTGAAATACCATTGAAGCCGACGTCAGTTGTGCGTGCTGGTTAGGTTAGGTTAGGTTAGGTTAGGTTAGGTTAGGTTAGGTTAGGTTAGGTTAGGTTAGGTTAGGTTAGGTTAGGTTAGGTTCTGGGGTCCCTAGATCGGGATCCGTGGGGGCGCCCGTACCGTTGGGTACGGGGCAAGTTGCGTCCGTGGGCGCCTCCACTGGTGGGGACGATGGAGCCCCAGCTGCTAGAGGCGGTGGTGTCGGCCCTCTTCCCTGAGCGGGCGGGACATGTTCCCCCCGCGATGGCTTCGCCCTCAGCCACAGACTCTCCAGAAGAGAGCACCGATGTCCCCGAGGTGACGCAGGCAGAGACGAGAGCGGCCGTGTCGCGGCTCCGGGCTAAGAACACAGCGCCCGGACCCGACGGAGTTCCTGGTCGAGCTCTCGTCCTGGCTCTGAAGGAGCTAGAGCCCCAGCTGAGAGGGCTCTTCACGGCATGCCTCGGGCGGGGTCAGTTTCCCAGTGTGTGGAAGGAGGGGAGGCTGGTCCTGCTCAGGAAGGAGGGGCGCCCCGCGGACTCGCCGTCCGCGTACCGGCCCATAGTGCTGCTTGACGAGGCGGGCAAACTTTTTGAGCGCATCATCGCAGATCGCCTCGTCAGCCACTTGTGCAGAGAAGGGCCGGACCTGGACGGAAACCAATTTGGTTTTCGTCGGGGGCGCTCCACCATAGACGCCATCATGCGCGTGAGGAGCCTGGCGGAGGAAACGGTGTCCCGGGGTGGGGTGTTGCTGGCGGTGTCCTTGGACATCTCTAACGCTTTTAACACCCTACCCTGGAGTTGTATTCGGGAGGCACTTATATACCATCGCGTGCCTCCCTACCTCCGCCGTACAGTAGGGGCTTACCTGGAGGGTAGGTGCGTCACCTATAGGGGACGTGACGGTGCTGGTCAGCACCCCATGTCGTGCGGTGTTCCACAGGGATCGGTCTTGGGACCGCTCCTGTGGAACATCGGCTACGACTGGGTGCTGAGAGGCGAGCTCCCGTCGGGCGCCGACTTGACGTGTTATGCGGACGACACGCTTGTCACTGCCCGGGGGAGTTCGCACAGGGAAGCGACGTTGTTAGCCACGGCTGCGGTGTCACAGGTGGTGAACCGCATCCGGCGCCTGGGCCTAGAGGTGGCCCTGAACAAGTCGGAGGCCATGGTGTTTCATGGCCCCCGACGGGCGCCGGCGCCGGGATCACACATTGTGATCAGCGGGGCCCGGATAGCTGTCGAGTCCACCATGAAGTACCTAGGATTGGTGCTCGACAGCCGATGGGAATTCGGACCCCACTTCCGGCGGCTGGCGCCCAAGCTGATGGGTGCAGCGGGCGCGCTTTCAACGTTGCTTCCCAATTTGGGGGGCCCGAGCGCCGCCTGTAGGCGGTTGTACGTGGGGATCGTGCGATCCATGGCCCTGTATGGGGCCCCTGTGTGGGCGATGGACCTGGCGGCCGGCACACTCGCTACTCTGCGCAAACCGCAGAGGGCGATGGCCGTCAGGGTCGTCCGCGGGTATCGCACGATCTCCTACGAGGCGGCTTGCGTCCTGGCCGGATCCCCGCCCTGGGACCTAGAGGCGAAAGTACTCGCGTCATTGTATAGATGGCGCGAGGAAGAGCGGGCACGGGGCTCGAGACCGGTGCAGCGGCAGATCGCGCTGCGCCGAGATGAGCTCCGTCAGGTCCTGGTGGCGGAATGGCGGCAAAGGCTTCTGCGCCCTGCCGCCGGCCTCGCTACCGTCGAGGCGATCCGGCCAGTACTCGACGTCTGGCTCGGGAGAAGGCACGGCTCCCTGTCGTTCAGAGCGACGCAGGTGTTGTCGGGGCACGGCTGCTTCGGCAAGTACCTGTGTCGCATAGATAGGGAGCCGGACGCTCGGTGCCACCACTGCGTCCATTGCGGGGAGGACACGGCGCAACACACACTCTCCGAGTGTGTAGCCTGGGAGGAGCAGCGCCGTGTCCTCACAGAGGAAGTTGGAGGCGATCTGTCGCTGCCGGCCGTAGTGCGGAGGATGGTCGGCAGCGCAGAGTCGTGGGACGCGGTGGTGTCCTTCTGCGAGGACGTGATGTCGCAGAAGGAAGCTGCGGAACGGGAGAGGGAGATCTCGACTCCCTTCCCGGGCCGCAGAAGGCGCACCGGGCGCAGGGGAAGGGCGGATAACGCCCTTTTCCGCCCCCCATAAATGGGTCCAGGGGCGAGGGACTTGGGGAAGTCCCCGCCCCCTATTCGATGGACCCGAGGCGGAGGCGCGCGCGGGTGTCGGCGCGCGCCTCTGAGACGATGCACGGGGTAGTTAACACCTCACTACCCCGTGCAGGAGACGAGGCCCGGGCAGACCGGGCCGGCACTAGTGCGGGGCTGCGGAAGAATTTGGATTCCCGCGGCCCCGCGCGCACGTGCGAGGAGACACCGGGGGGTTTTAGCCGGTAAGAGTCCGGCACGCCCCTCCGCCTCTCCCCAGGCGGAGGAAGTCCATGAGGATTTCCCCCCGTCAAAAAAAAAAAAAAAAAAAAAAAAGGTTAGGTTAGGTTAGGTTAGGTTCTGAGGGGGCTCTTCACGGCATGCCTCGAGCGGGGTCAGTTTCCCAGTGTGTGGAAGGAGGGGAGACTGGTCCTGCTCAGGAAGGAGGGGCGCCCCGCGGACTCGCCGTCCGCGTACCGGCCCATAGTGCTGCTCGACGAGGCGGGCAAACTTTTTGAGCGTGTCATCGCAGATCGCCTCGTCAGCCACTTGTGCGGAGAAGGGCCGGACCTGGACGGAAACCAATTTGGTTTTCGTCGGGGGCGCTCCACCATAGACGCCATCATGCGCGTGAGGAGCCTGGCGGAGGAGACGGTGTCCCGGGGTGGGGTGTTGCTGGCGGTGTCCTTGGACATCTCCAACGCATTTAACACCCTACCCTGGAGTTGTATTCGGGAGGCACTGATATACCATCGCGTGCCTCCCTACCTCCGCCGTACAGTAGGGGCCTACCTGGAGGGTAGGTGCGTCACCTATCGGGGACGTGACGGTGCTGGTCGGCACCTCATGTCGTGCGGTGTTCCACAGGGATCGGTCTTGGGACCGCTCCTGTGGAACATCGGATACGACTGGGTGCTGAGAGGCGAGCTCCCGTCGGGCGCCGACTTGACGTGTTATGCGGACGACACGCTTGTCACTGCCCGGGGGAGTTCGCACAGGGAAGCGACGTTGTTAGCCACGGCTGCGGTGTCACAGGTGGTGAACCGCATCCGGCGCCTGGGCCTGGAGGTGGCCCTGAACAAGTCGGAGGCCATGGTGTTTCATGGCCCCCGACGGGCGCCGGCGCCGGGATCACACATCGTGATCAGTGGGGCCCGGATAGCTGTCGAGTCCACCATGAAGTACCTAGGATTGGTGCTCGACAGCCGATGGGAATTCGGACCCCACTTCCGGCGGCTGGCGCCCAAGCTGATGGGTGCAGCGGGCGCGCTATCAACGTTGCTTCCCAATTTGGGGGGCCCGAGCGCCGCCTGTAGGCGGTTGTACGTGGGGATCGTGCGATCCATGGCCCTTTATGGGGCCCCTGTGTGGGCGATGGACCTGGCGGCCGGAACACTCGCTACTCTGCGCAAACCGCAGAGGGCGATGGCCGTCAGGGTCGTCCGCGGGTATCGCACGATTTCCTACGAGGCGGCTTGCGTCCTGGCCGGATCCCCGCCCTGGGACCTAGAGGCGAAAGTACTCGCGTCATTGTATAGATGGCGCGAGGAAGAGCGGGCACGGGGCTCGAGACCGGCGCAGCGGCAGATCGCGCTGCGCCGAGATGAGCTCCGTAAGGTCCTGGTGGCGGAATGGCGGCAAAGGCTTCTGCGCCCTGCCGCCGGCCTCGCTACCGTCGAGGCGATCCGGCCAGTACTCGACGTCTGGCTCGGGAGAAGGCACGGCTCCCTGTCGTTCAGAGCGACGCAGGTGCTGTCGGGGCACGGCTGCTTCGGCAAGTACCTGTGTCGCATAGATAGGGAGCCGGACGCTCGGTGCCACCACTGCGTCCATTGCGGGGAGGACACGGCGCAACACACGCTCGCTGAGTGTGAAGCTTGGGAGGAGCAGCGCCGTGTCCTCACAGAGGAAGTAGGGGACGATCTGTCGCTGCCGGCCGTAGTGCGGAGGATGGTCGGTAGCGCAGAGTCGTGGGACGCGGTGGTGTCCTTCTGCGAGGACGTGATGTCGCAGAAGGAAACTGCGGAACGGGAGAGGGAGTTATCGACTCCCTTCCCGGGCCGCAGGAGGCGCACCGGGCGCAGGGGAAGGGCGGACAACGCCCTTTTCCGCCCCCCATAAATGGGTCCAGGGGCGAGGGACTTGGGGAAGTCCCCGCCCCGTATTCGATGGACCCGAGGCGGAGGCGCGCGCGGGTGTCGGCGCGCGCCTCTGAGACGATGCACGGGGTAGTTAACACCTCACTACCCCGTGCAGGAGACGAGGCCCGGGCAGACCGGGCCGGCACTAGTGCGGGGCTGCGGAAGAATTTGGATTCCCGCGGCCCCGCGCGCACGTGCGAGGAGACACCGGGGGGTTTTAGCCGGTAAGAGTCCGGCACGCCCCTCCGCCTCTCCCCAGGCGGAGGAAGTCCATGAGGATTTCCCCCCGTCAAAAAAAAAAAAAAAAAAAAGGTTAGGTTAGGTTAGGTTAGGTTAGGTTTCCATTGCGGGGAGGACACGGCGCAACACACACTCTCTGAGTGTGTAGCTTGGGAGGAGCAGCGCCGTGTCCTCACAGAGGAAGTAGGGGACGATCTGTCGCTGCCGGCCGTAGTGCGGAGGATGGTCGGTAGCGCAGAGTCGTGGGACGCGGTGGTTTCCTTCTGCGAGGACGTGATGTCGCAGAAGGAAACTGCGGAACGGGAGAGGGAGTTATCGACTCCCTTCCCGGGCCGCAGAAGGCGCACCGGGCGCAGGGGAAGGGCGGACAACGCCCTTTTCCGCCCCCCATAAATGGGTCCAGGGGCGAGGGACTTGGGGAAGTCCCCGCCCCCTATTCGATGGACCCGAGGCGGAGGCGCGCGCGGGTGTCGGCGCGCGCCTCTGAGACGATGCACGGGGTAGTTAACACCTCACTACCCCGTGCAGGAGACGAGGCCCGGGCAGACCGGGCCGGCACTAGTGCGGGGCTGCGGAAGAATTTGGATTCCCGCGGCCCCGCGCGCACGTGCGAGGAGACACCGGGGGGTTTTAGCCGGTAAGAGTCCGGCACGCCCCTCCGCCTCTCCCCAGGCGGAGGAAGTCCATGAGGATTTCCCCCGTCAAAAAAAAAAAAAAAAAAAAAAAAAAAAAGGTTAGGTTAGGTTAGGTTAGGTTTTTTTTTTTTTTTTTTTTTTTTTTTTTTTTTTTTTTTTTTTTAATAGTGATTGCCATTTATCCCCCTAACATGATCAGGGTCCTTGTGAATCTATGTAGCTTTGATGCATGGTGAAAAAAATGATTTTGTGGAAAGGTAGATTTGGATAGATTGTGGGTTTTCAATCCACCTATCTCATTAGCTGTGGTCGGTTGTCGCGTGTATTGGTGCTGTTCTTGGGCTTCGTGCATCTGCAACTGTTTTTATTTATGCGCCGTTAATGCTGTTTTATACAATACGCTGGTGCTATAAAAGGAGGGTGATGAGTATATCATACACCCTACCTTTTGTTCGCTCATACGCGATTGTGTAGCCGATTTTCGCTATTTCTGGCGTTACTTGTTTTAGATGGCTCCTTTAGTTTAATTCGATGCGGGTTTTTTATTTTCGGCGGGAGTTCATAACGCCACGGCGGCATGGCGGGTGGTTTTTTCACTGCTAATTTGTCCGGTTTCGCACGAAACCGGACCCAATTGGTTTCCATCCACTTCTTATTTTGCTTCATACCGTCGTGCTTCCGTTTAATGTCCATTGCTTTCTCAACCCGCATCTCCATTGAAGTAGAACTACCGACTTGGTCGTCCATATAGCTACTGCGGTAGAGTGCCACGTTGTCTGCAGAAAGGCCCTCAGCAGTACGCTGTCTTTGCTCGAGCCAGCGCATCCCACCTGCGTCGGACGGGGCAGTCCATGCTAAACGCACTATGCCCCGTCGTCTCCAGGCTTGCCTTGGTGCAGTTGCAGCAGGTGGGAGTAGTGCTGGCGAGCTTCTCAGCGCAGTCAGATCGCTGGTGAGGGCCCCCGCAGTGCCCACACTTCTCCTTGGTCTCGGAGCAGAGGCGCCTGCTGTGCCCGTACCCCAGACACATCGAGCATTGGACCAGTGGCGACTGGTCCTCCGCCCTGATGAGCTGGAGGTCGAGGTAAACCTCAGACGCCTCAAGAAACCTACCCCAAAGAGTGGGGGACACTTTCAGGACAACGTGGCACATGAGGGAGTTTCGTGCCCTTTTACGGTAGCGAACCTCAGCTCGATCGTCATCAGCTGGGAGGTCGCGGAACAGTTTCCCATTTTGCATCCTCAGGAACCCAAGGATTTCCTCGTCCTTATGAAAACTGAGGACGTCCCTGAGGATGATGAGGGGGTCCTGGTTCTTGACTACCAGGACCTCGAGCTGTTCGTCTGCTGCCTCAATTCTGGTCTGAACTCTGCTCCGCTCCTCTTCTGATCTGCAGCTGACGACGATCTTCCTGTCCTTCGCTTTCCGTATGCGGTCAATTTGGACACATCCCTCTTTCGCGTTTACCGCCCTCCTGATCCTGCCAAGGACCTCTTCCCCGGTCTCCATCTCATCCCTGGATGCGACCACAACCGAATGCAGCGAAGTGGGCTCCGGGCGTTTACGCCCCTTTGCGATCGCCGCCACACTCGCGTATGTGACCGCCTCCAGGGACTCCTTCTTGGCCTTTAAGGCCTCTTTGAGTTCGTCCGCTTTCTCGTTGCTCTCTCTCATCAGCTTGCTATGTTCAGCCAATGAGGAGAGCAACTGAGTGACTTGCTCATTTCCCGCCGTTTTGGTCTCGATTTCCGCCCCCCGTGGCTGCGAAATGTTCGTTTTCTCTTCCAGGTCAGCGCAACAAGGCGCCGGCGAGGAGGAGCCTGCAGGCTTTTCGGCTTCAGCCTCTTTTATGATACGGTATAGCCCGTCGATGGCCTGGATGACGGAGGCCTTGATGTCAGACTTTAAATTGCGAGAAGCATTTAAAGCAATCTTGGCCTTCGTCACCCATGCCCTCGCCTCTTGCAACCTGCTGGGCTGCACCGCAATGGCTGGGCTCTCCTCCGGGAAAAGGACCATCCCCGGCTCCTGCTCCTCTGTTCGTGTTTGGACCTGGGAACAAATAGTCCGGACGTGAAAGGCGGTGGACTTGCGCGCTATTTTGGGGGGAGTATTTGGTGGAGAGACGTGATTGGCGTTTTTGGCGGGGGTGCGGAACATTTTGAAGGGTGGTACTTCGGGGAATTGTGGGTGTCCCAACTACTAACCCAACCAGTGAAATATATAAATGTAAGTTTGTAGAAGTTTTAAATACAGTCTTAACCTAAATCTTGTAAAAGTTGTAAAAATTGTAAAAATAAATAAAATAAAATTAATAATAAAATAATAAATTAAATGTTGCGATTATTTTTGGTATTCTGCTAGTTTTAAAATCAGTCCAGGCGGATCTAGTGCGTCCCGCTGCTGTGAGGGACTTCACCGCTCTAGTCTCTACTCGGTTTAGCAGGGAAATGCTTCTTGCTGAGCAAGAAGTATCCAAAACCGGCTAATAAACACTAAAATTTAGCGTACCTGCAAGACAGGTGTAATTGTCCAGGTGATATCTCTAGGCTGAGGGCTTTGAGATACTTATAGAGAGACAGAACAGTTCAACACCTCTCCAACGCCACAAACCGCAGCTCTCTAGCACTATCGGTTCCGGAGATATTGCGTACCAAAGTTTTGGGGAGCCAAAATGTATGGGGCAAAAACCTCCGGAATCGATGTACCAAATGAGATTAGGGCGGGTGGGCGGGCAATTTTTTCGAAATTTTTACAACTCCTGGTTTTCGGAGCACCACGGGAGCGGTGTCGTTAGAAAGGGCTCGTCAATTGCTATTCAACGATATAAAAACTGTGTTAACCCGGGAACAAATTTCCGGGGAAAACCGGCAAAAACGATAAAAATTTTAGAAAAAGTTAAATAATTTAGAAAATCGGTATGAACACACCCTAAGTGTGCTATATAGTTTGATAGGCCTTTAGGAGACCTACAATCTGAGACTAATATTGGTTACTAATAAAAAGAAGGTTTTTGAAAAATTTAAATTTAAAGAATTTTTATACGATTTTTGAAAAATAAGGTATGTACTATTGAATTTTAACTAAGAATATGGGTATCGCTGAAAAGGTCTCGTTGAGATCTATACGTTGGTGCAAAAATTTCAGAAATCCACCAGTAAATAACAAAGTTATATGTAGTCAATATATATAAGTCAATTAAAAATACGAATTTTCATGAAAATTATGAAAATGTTCAACAATTTTCGCGTGTAAATGCGCGAAGTATCAATAAATAGTTAATATTAGCACGAACACACAAAAAACTAGACCAAAATCGAGTAAAAAACAAAAAAGTTGTCGACCGGTTAGGTTAGGTTAGGTTAGGTTAGGTTAGGTTTTTTTTTTTTTTTTTTTTTTTAAATTTCAAAGCGGTCATCCCTCTGATATATGGTCAGAGACTTTGGTGTACGGCTTATAACGTGAGAGCGGTGTGTAAAAAAAAGGTTTTTGGGGGTTCGGAGTGGCTCTTATGAGCCTCTTGCTTCTTCTTTTGGTGCACTGGTGCATTTGCTTGAAGCGCAGCTTGTGCTTTCTAAGTGTTAGGTCATGATTATCATGGCCCTGCCATTTATTTGCACATTCCGCCTGGACGCTTTTTGCTGTGTAAGCATCTGCACATCGTACTTCGGACGCGTGTTTTAGAAGAGGAGGGGCATTGATTTCCGGCAAGCACAGATTTCGCGGTGGGGTCTTTTTTAAAAATTTTGCGGGACATGTGTCCGACCGCAACAGCAAGGTATTTTTGGTTGCAGTGTATAATTGGTTCAGCTTTCCACGAAGCTGTACTCAATTTATTTTGCGCCTTGTTTATTGTATACACTATGCCGTTGCGGTTCGATGCTATTTGAGTGTCCACCGCTATTTTGTCCACAAGCTGTTTTGATGTTTCTCCCTCATGTTTGCTGCATAGTGCCACTGTTATCGCGGGAGGGCCCTTAGCAGTACGCCGTTTTCGCTCGAGCCAGTGCATCCCACCTGCGTCGGACGGGGCAGTCCATGCTAAAAGCACTGTGCCCCGTCTCATCCTGGTTTGCAGTTTTGCAGTTACAGCAGGTAGGAACTGCACTGGCGAGCCTTTCGGCGCACTCTTTCCGGTGGTGAGGGCCCCCACAGTGTCCACATTTCTCGACTGTTTCGGTGCAGAGGCGCCTGCTGTGCCCATAGCCCAGACACATCGAGCATTGGACCAGGGGTGACTGGTCCTCCACTGCGATGAGCTGCATGTCGAGGTACACCTCAGACGCCCCCGTCAGTCTACTCCAGAGAGTGGGGGACACTTTGGCGACGATGTGGCACATGAGGGAGTTTCTTGCGGGGCGCCGGAATTTAATTTCCACTCTATCGTCACCGGTTGGGAGGTCGCGGAACAGCCGCTTGTTCTGCATCCTCAGGTGTGCCAGGACGTCCTCGTCCTTGTGAAAGTTAAGGACGTCCCTGAGGATGATGAGAGGGTCCTGGTTCTGGACTTCCTGAACTTCCAGTTGCTGGTCCCTCTCAATCCTGTTTCGAACTCTGTTCCGCTCCTCTTCATTTTTGCAACCGATGACGATTTTTCGATCCTTTGCTTTTCGGACACGGTGGATTTGGATTCCCTCCTCCTTCGCGTTAATTGCCGTACGAATTCTTCCCAACACATCCTCCCCAGTCTCCATGTCGTCCCTGGACGCGATCACAATCGAGTGCAGCGCTTTGGGCTCTGGGCGTTTTCGCCCCTTTGCGGTCGCCGCTACACTCGCATATGTGATCGCCTCCAGTGACTCCTGTTTTTCTTGGAGGGCCGCTTTGAGGTGTTCCGCTTTCTCGTTGCTCTCTCTCATAAGCCTACTATGTTCGGCCAATGAGGAGAGCAACTGAGAGACTTCATTTTTTCCCACCGCTTCTAGGGTCTTCGGAGCTTCCTTCTCCACCTCTCGTATTTCCTCCGTTGGCTCATCTTTCCCCGCGTCGCAAGCCGCAGGTGAAGAGGAACCGGCGGTTTTCCTGGCTTCGGCCTCTTTTATCATTTGGTAGAGTCGGTCGATGGCCTGGGTGACGGTAGCTTTAATATCGGTCTTCAGGTTTCTGGACGCGTTGAGTGCTATTTTTGCTTTCGTCACCCATGCCCTCGCCTCCTGCAACCTGTTGGGCCCCACAGGGACCGCTGGGCTCTCCTCAGGAAAGAGGATCTTGGCCGCCTCCCGCTCACCCAAGTTCCTCCTGACTTTTGTCTGGGTCATAAAAGTGCTAGGTTTCCCAGTTGTATTTGGGGGAGTGGTCGGCGGAGGTGAGCCTCGCGGAGATGAGGATCTCTTGGCGGGGGTGCGGAACATGTTGTTTTGGGATTCGATATGTGTCAATAATTCGCCAACCGATCCCAACACAACCTGTATTAAAATCAAGAAATTTGTATAAGTTGTAAATATAATGATTGATAAAATGTTTGTGAATATAAAATAGGTTAAAATGTGTAAATTAAGATTGTAAATATGTATATAATAAAATTTTCTCGCTTTTAAGCAAGATTGGTCGGTAAAAGAATGCCGTTCCGGCAATGTGTGCCCAAACGCGTTGTGTCTTCAGAGAGGCGTCAACCGCTCCGTCTGGGGGCCGCTTTAGAAGGGATACGCTTCTTGCGTAGCAAGAAGCGTCCAAAAACAGCCTTTCAAGATATAATTTTTAGTACCTGCTAAGCAGGCACACTTTTCTAAAACTCGTGTCAAGGCTGAGTGCCTTGAAACTAAAGAAATCAGACAGACCAATTCAGCGCCTACAAAACGACACAAACCGCAGCTCTCTAGCACTATCGGTTCCGGAGATATTGCCCCTCAAAGTTTTGGGGTACCAAAATGTATGGGGCAAAAACCTCCAGAATCGATGTACCAAATGAGATTAGGGTGGGTGGGCGGGCGAGAACTGCGCAATTTTCGCGGCTCCTGGTAGTCGGACCACCACGTGAGTGGTGTCGTTAGATCGGGCTCGACGATTGCTATCTAACGATGTGATAAAATTAGGGTACCCGGGAACAAATTTTCCGGGAAAAACAGGAAAAACACTAAAAAATTTTGAAAAATTTGAATAACTTAGAAAATTTGTATGAACACACCCTACGTGTGCTATACCCTTAGGTAGGTCTTTAAGAGACCTTTAAACTGAGACTAATATTAAATACTTTGAAAATGGTAGTTTTTGAAAAATGAGATTTTAAAGAATTTTTATATGTTTTTTGAAAATAACCAAAATACTATAGAATTTTAACAATCGAAATAGGTATCGTTAGAAAGGGCTCGTTGAGATCTAGACGTCAACGCAAAAATCACGACAATCCACCGATAAACAACGGAGATATGTGTTGTCAAAAATATACACAGTTTTAAAAATGAATTTTCATGAAAATTATGAAAATGTTATAAAATTTTTCGCGTGTAAAGGCGCGAAACTCAATAAATAGTCAAATAGAACACATATACAAAGAAAACTAGACCAAAATCGCACAAATAGCAAAAAAGTTGTCGACGAGTATTTGTACTGAGCGTCGAGCTAAGGTAGATTTTGGTACTTATCTATATAAACAAGACAAATGTATGAAAATCGTATTTTTCGCAATTTTCGCGGCTCCTGGTAGTCGGACCACCACGTGAGTGGTGTCGTTAGATCGGGCTCGACGATTGCTATCTAACGATGTGATAAAATTAGGGTACCCGGGAACAAATTTTCCGGGAAAAACAGGAAAAACACTAAAAAATTTTGAAAAATTTGAATAACTTAGAAAATTTGTATGAACACACCCTACGTGTGCTATACCCTTAGGTAGGTCTTTAAGAGACCTTTAAACTGAGACTAATATTAAATACTTTGAAAATGGTAGTTTTTGAAAAATGAGATTTTAAAGAATTTTTATATGTTTTTTGAAAATAACCAAAATACTATAGAATTTTAACAATCGAAATAGGTATCGTTAGAAAGGGCTCGTTGAGATCTAGACGTCAACGCAAAAATCACGACAATCCACCGATAAACAACGGAGATATGTGTTGTCAAAAATATACACAGTTTTAAAAATGAATTTTCATGAAAATTATGAAAATGTTATAAAATTTTTCGCGTGTAAAGGCGCGAAACTCAATAAATAGTCAAATAGAACACATATACAAAGAAAACTAGACCAAAATCGCACAAATAGCAAAAAAGTTGTCGACGAGTATTTGTACTGAGCGTCGAGCTAAGGTAGATTTTGGTACTTATCTATATAAACAAGACAAATGTATGAAAATCGTATTTTTCGCAATTTTCGCGGCTCCTGGTAGTCGGACCACCACGTGAGTGGTGTCGTTAGATCGGGCTCGACGATTGCTATCTAACGATGTGATAAAATTAGGGTACCCGGGAACAAATTTTCCGGGAAAAACAGGAAAAACACTAAAAAATTTTGAAAAATTTGAATAACTTAGAAAATTTGTATGAACACACCCTACGTGTGCTATACCCTTAGGTAGGTCTTTAAGAGACCTTTAAACTGAGACTAATATTAAATACTTTGAAAATGGTAGTTTTTGAAAAATGAGATTTTAAAGAATTTTTATATGTTTTTTGAAAATAACCAAAATACTATAGAATTTTAACAATCGAAATAGGTATCGTTAGAAAGGGCTCGTTGAGATCTAGACGTCAACGCAAAAATCACGACAATCCACCGATAAACAACGGAGATATGTGTTGTCAAAAATATACACAGTTTTAAAAATGAATTTTCATGAAAATTATGAAAATGTTATAAAATTTTTCGCGTGTAAAGGCGCGAAACTCAATAAATAGTCAAATAGAACACATATACAAAGAAAACTAGACCAAAATCGCACAAATAGCAAAAAAGTTGTCGACGAGTATTTGTACTGAGCGTCGAGCTAAGGTAGATTTTGGTACTTATCTATATAAACAAGACAAATGTATGAAAATCGTATTTTTCGCAATTTTCGCGGCTCCTGGTAGTCGGACCACCACGTGAGTGGTGTCGTTAGATCGGGCTCGACGATTGCTATCTAACGATGTGATAAAATTAGGGTACCCGGGAACAAATTTTCCGGGAAAAACAGGAAAAACACTAAAAAATTTTGAAAAATTTGAATAACTTAGAAAATTTGTATGAACACACCCTACGTGTGCTATACCCTTAGGTAGGTCTTTAAGAGACCTTTAAACTGAGACTAATATTAAATACTTTGAAAATGGTAGTTTTTGAAAAATGAGATTTTAAAGAATTTTTATATGTTTTTTGAAAATAACCAAAATACTATAGAATTTTAACAATCGAAATAGGTATCGTTAGAAAGGGCTCGTTGAGATCTAGACGTCAACGCAAAAATCACGACAATCCACCGATAAACAACGGAGATATGTGTTGTCAAAAATATACACAGTTTTAAAAATGAATTTTCATGAAAATTATGAAAATGTTATAAAATTTTTCGCGTGTAAAGGCGCGAAACTCAATAAATAGTCAAATAGAACACATATACAAAGAAAACTAGACCAAAATCGCACAAATAGCAAAAAAGTTGTCGACGAGTATTTGTACTGAGCGTCGAGCTAAGGTAGATTTTGGTACTTATCTATATAAACAAGACAAATGTATGAAAATCGTATTTTTCGCAATTTTCGCGGCTCCTGGTAGTCGGACCACCACGTGAGTGGTGTCGTTAGATCGGGCTCGACGATTGCTATCTAACGATGTGATAAAATTAGGGTACCCGGGAACAAATTTTCCGGGAAAAACAGGAAAAACACTAAAAAATTTTGAAAAATTTGAATAACTTAGAAAATTTGTATGAACACACCCTACGTGTGCTATACCCTTAGGTAGGTCTTTAAGAGACCTTTAAACTGAGACTAATATTAAATACTTTGAAAATGGTAGTTTTTGAAAAATGAGATTTTAAAGAATTTTTATATGTTTTTTGAAAATAACCAAAATACTATAGAATTTTAACAATCGAAATAGGTATCGTTAGAAAGGGCTCGTTGAGATCTAGACGTCAACGCAAAAATCACGACAATCCACCGATAAACAACGGAGATATGTGTTGTCAAAAATATACACAGTTTTAAAAATGAATTTTCATGAAAATTATGAAAATGTTATAAAATTTTTCGCGTGTAAAGGCGCGAAACTCAATAAATAGTCAAATAGAACACATATACAAAGAAAACTAGACCAAAATCGCACAAATAGCAAAAAAGTTGTCGACGAGTATTTGTACTGAGCGTCGAGCTAAGGTAGATTTTGGTACTTATCTATATAAACAAGACAAATGTATGAAAATCGTATTTTTCGCAATTTTCGCGGCTCCTGGTAGTCGGACCACCACGTGAGTGGTGTCGTTAGATCGGGCTCGACGATTGCTATCTAACGATGTGATAAAATTAGGGTACCCGGGAACAAATTTTCCGGGAAAAACAGGAAAAACACTAAAAAATTTTGAAAAATTTGAATAACTTAGAAAATTTGTATGAACACACCCTACGTGTGCTATACCCTTAGGTAGGTCTTTAAGAGACCTTTAAACTGAGACTAATATTAAATACTTTGAAAATGGTAGTTTTTGAAAAATGAGATTTTAAAGAATTTTTATATGTTTTTTGAAAATAACCAAAATACTATAGAATTTTAACAATCGAAATAGGTATCGTTAGAAAGGGCTCGTTGAGATCTAGACGTCAACGCAAAAATCACGACAATCCACCGATAAACAACGGAGATATGTGTTGTCAAAAATATACACAGTTTTAAAAATGAATTTTCATGAAAATTATGAAAATGTTATAAAATTTTTCGCGTGTAAAGGCGCGAAACTCAATAAATAGTCAAATAGAACACATATACAAAGAAAACTAGACCAAAATCGCACAAATAGCAAAAAAGTTGTCGACGAGTATTTGTACTGAGCGTCGAGCTAAGGTAGATTTTGGTACTTATCTATATAAACAAGACAAATGTATGAAAATCGTATTTTTCGCAATTTTCGCGGCTCCTGGTAGTCGGACCACCACGTGAGTGGTGTCGTTAGATCGGGCTCGACGATTGCTATCTAACGATGTGATAAAATTAGGGTACCCGGGAACAAATTTTCCGGGAAAAACAGGAAAAACACTAAAAAATTTTGAAAAATTTGAATAACTTAGAAAATTTGTATGAACACACCCTACGTGTGCTATACCCTTAGGTAGGTCTTTAAGAGACCTTTAAACTGAGACTAATATTAAATACTTTGAAAATGGTAGTTTTTGAAAAATGAGATTTTAAAGAATTTTTATATGTTTTTTGAAAATAACCAAAATACTATAGAATTTTAACAATCGAAATAGGTATCGTTAGAAAGGGCTCGTTGAGATCTAGACGTCAACGCAAAAATCACGACAATCCACCGATAAACAACGGAGATATGTGTTGTCAAAAATATACACAGTTTTAAAAATGAATTTTCATGAAAATTATGAAAATGTTATAAAATTTTTCGCGTGTAAAGGCGCGAAACTCAATAAATAGTCAAATAGAACACATATACAAAGAAAACTAGACCAAAATCGCACAAATAGCAAAAAAGTTGTCGACGAGTATTTGTACTGAGCGTCGAGCTAAGGTAGATTTTGGTACTTATCTATATAAACAAGACAAATGTATGAAAATCGTATTTTTCGCAATTTTCGCGGCTCCTGGTAGTCGGACCACCACGTGAGTGGTGTCGTTAGATCGGGCTCGACGATTGCTATCTAACGATGTGATAAAATTAGGGTACCCGGGAACAAATTTTCCGGGAAAAACAGGAAAAACACTAAAAAATTTTGAAAAATTTGAATAACTTAGAAAATTTGTATGAACACACCCTACGTGTGCTATACCCTTAGGTAGGTCTTTAAGAGACCTTTAAACTGAGACTAATATTAAATACTTTGAAAATGGTAGTTTTTGAAAAATGAGATTTTAAAGAATTTTTATATGTTTTTTGAAAATAACCAAAATACTATAGAATTTTAACAATCGAAATAGGTATCGTTAGAAAGGGCTCGTTGAGATCTAGACGTCAACGCAAAAATCACGACAATCCACCGATAAACAACGGAGATATGTGTTGTCAAAAATATACACAGTTTTAAAAATGAATTTTCATGAAAATTATGAAAATGTTATAAAATTTTTCGCGTGTAAAGGCGCGAAACTCAATAAATAGTCAAATAGAACACATATACAAAGAAAACTAGACCAAAATCGCACAAATAGCAAAAAAGTTGTCGACGAGTATTTGTACTGAGCGTCGAGCTAAGGTAGATTTTGGTACTTATCTATATAAACAAGACAAATGTATGAAAATCGTATTTTTCGCAATTTTCGCGGCTCCTGGTAGTCGGACCACCACGTGAGTGGTGTCGTTAGATCGGGCTCGACGATTGCTATCTAACGATGTGATAAAATTAGGGTACCCGGGAACAAATTTTCCGGGAAAAACAGGAAAAACACTAAAAAATTTTGAAAAATTTGAATAACTTAGAAAATTTGTATGAACACACCCTACGTGTGCTATACCCTTAGGTAGGTCTTTAAGAGACCTTTAAACTGAGACTAATATTAAATACTTTGAAAATGGTAGTTTTTGAAAAATGAGATTTTAAAGAATTTTTATATGTTTTTTGAAAATAACCAAAATACTATAGAATTTTAACAATCGAAATAGGTATCGTTAGAAAGGGCTCGTTGAGATCTAGACGTCAACGCAAAAATCACGACAATCCACCGATAAACAACGGAGATATGTGTTGTCAAAAATATACACAGTTTTAAAAATGAATTTTCATGAAAATTATGAAAATGTTATAAAATTTTTCGCGTGTAAAGGCGCGAAACTCAATAAATAGTCAAATAGAACACATATACAAAGAAAACTAGACCAAAATCGCACAAATAGCAAAAAAGTTGTCGACGAGTATTTGTACTGAGCGTCGAGCTAAGGTAGATTTTGGTACTTATCTATATAAACAAGACAAATGTATGAAAATCGTATTTTTCGCAATTTTCGCGGCTCCTGGTAGTCGGACCACCACGTGAGTGGTGTCGTTAGATCGGGCTCGACGATTGCTATCTAACGATGTGATAAAATTAGGGTACCCGGGAACAAATTTTCCGGGAAAAACAGGAAAAACACTAAAAAATTTTGAAAAATTTGAATAACTTAGAAAATTTGTATGAACACACCCTACGTGTGCTATACCCTTAGGTAGGTCTTTAAGAGACCTTTAAACTGAGACTAATATTAAATACTTTGAAAATGGTAGTTTTTGAAAAATGAGATTTTAAAGAATTTTTATATGTTTTTTGAAAATAACCAAAATACTATAGAATTTTAACAATCGAAATAGGTATCGTTAGAAAGGGCTCGTTGAGATCTAGACGTCAACGCAAAAATCACGACAATCCACCGATAAACAACGGAGATATGTGTTGTCAAAAATATACACAGTTTTAAAAATGAATTTTCATGAAAATTATGAAAATGTTATAAAATTTTTCGCGTGTAAAGGCGCGAAACTCAATAAATAGTCAAATAGAACACATATACAAAGAAAACTAGACCAAAATCGCACAAATAGCAAAAAAGTTGTCGACGAGTATTTGTACTGAGCGTCGAGCTAAGGTAGATTTTGGTACTTATCTATATAAACAAGACAAATGTATGAAAATCGTATTTTTCGCAATTTTCGCGGCTCCTGGTAGTCGGACCACCACGTGAGTGGTGTCGTTAGATCGGGCTCGACGATTGCTATCTAACGATGTGATAAAATTAGGGTACCCGGGAACAAATTTTCCGGGAAAAACAGGAAAAACACTAAAAAATTTTGAAAAATTTGAATAACTTAGAAAATTTGTATGAACACACCCTACGTGTGCTATACCCTTAGGTAGGTCTTTAAGAGACCTTTAAACTGAGACTAATATTAAATACTTTGAAAATGGTAGTTTTTGAAAAATGAGATTTTAAAGAATTTTTATATGTTTTTTGAAAATAACCAAAATACTATAGAATTTTAACAATCGAAATAGGTATCGTTAGAAAGGGCTCGTTGAGATCTAGACGTCAACGCAAAAATCACGACAATCCACCGATAAACAACGGAGATATGTGTTGTCAAAAAATATACACAGTTTTAAAAATGAATTTTCATGAAAATTATGAAATGTTATAAAATTTTTCGCGTGTAAAGGCGCGAAACTCAATAAATAGTCAAATAGAACACATATACAAAGAAAACTAGACCAAAATCGCACAAATAGCAAAAAAGTTGTCGACGAGTATTTGTACTGAGCGTCGAGCTAAGGTAGATTTTGGTACTTATCTATATAAACAAGACAATTGTATGAAAATCGTATTTTTCGCAATTTTCGCGGCTCCTGGTAGTCGGACCACCACGTGAGTGGTGTCGTTAGATCGGGCTCGACGATTGCTATCTAACGATGTGATAAAATTAGGGTACCCGGGAACAAATTTTCCGGGAAAAACAGGAAAAACACTAAAAAATTTTGAAAAATTTGAATAACTTAGAAAATTTGTATGAACACACCCTACGTGTGCTATACCCTTAGGTAGGTCTTTAAGAGACCTTTAAACTGAGACTAATATTAAATACTTTGAAAATGGTAGTTTTTGAAAAATGAGATTTTAAAGAATTTTTATATGTTTTTTGAAAATAACCAAAATACTATAGAATTTTAACAATCGAAATAGGTATCGTTAGAAAGGGCTCGTTGAGATCTAGACGTCAACGCAAAAATCACGACAATCCACCGATAAACAACGGAGATATGTGTTGTCAAAAATATACACAGTTTTAAAAATGAATTTTCATGAAAATTATGAAAATGTTATAAAATTTTTCGCGTGTAAAGGCGCGAAACTCATAAATAGTCAAATAGAACACATATACAAAGAAAACTAGACCAAAATCGCACAAATAGCAAAAAAGTTGTCGACGAGTATTTGTACTGAGCGTCGAGCTAAGGTAGATTTTGGTACTTATCTATATAAACAAGACAAATGTATGAAAATCGTATTTTTCGCAATTTTCGCGGCTCCTGGTAGTCGGACCACCACGTGAGTGGTGTCGTTAGATCGGGCTCGACGATTGCTATCTAACGATGTGATAAAATTAGGGTACCCGGGAACAAATTTTC
Organism: Diachrysia chrysitis; assembly: GCA_932294365.1. Classification (NCBI taxonomy): domain Eukaryota; kingdom Metazoa; phylum Arthropoda; class Insecta; order Lepidoptera; family Noctuidae; genus Diachrysia; species Diachrysia chrysitis. The sequence goes on along the minus strand of OW028651.1, from coordinate 421 downwards.
CGGGAAAAAACAGGAAAAACACTAAAAAATTTTGAAAAATTGAATAACTTAGAAAATTTGTATGAACACACCCTACGTGTGCTATACCCTTAGGTAGGTCTTTAAGAGACTTTAAACTGAGACTAATATTAAATACTTTGAAAATGGTAGTTTTGAAAAATGAGATTTTAAAGAATTTTTATATGTTTTTTGAAAATAACCAAAATACTATAGAATTTTAACAATCGAAATAGGTATCGTTAGAAAGGGCTCGTTGAGATCTAGACGTCAACGCAAAAATCACGACAATCCACCGATAAACAACGGAGATATGTGTTGTCAAAAATATACACAGTTTTAAAAATGAATTTTCATGAAAATTATGAAAATGTTATAAAATTTTTCGCGTGTAAAGGCGCGAAACTCAATAAATAGTCAAATA